>CAMQGK010000549.1:19557500-20830000 GCA_947000775.1 Pterois miles | reverse complement strand
ACGGCATTTTAATGAGTTTTTATCCAAATCTCTTGGTGTATCCAGGACTTTAGTAATGAGGTGTAGATGATGTTTTTGGTTGAGCAGCAGCTCTGCTGTTGGTTTAGTCGGCTCATTAAGGAGAATCAGACTGGAGCTGCAGTAAACACTGGGAACACTGGGAACCAGTAGTCTCATGTTAACCTGATTAAGGTGATACAGCCAATTACTGCCAGCACTACGAATAAAGGGGCTGTCACATCAACAACTGCTGTGACCAACATGACTTTGTGCCCTGCAATAAATACGGGCAAGACACCATTAGCTAAGTTTCAAAATCAAAAGAAACCCGCCACATCTAGAGCAAGGCTCTTCTGGTTGGAATTAATATTGGAATATTTGTCTGATATTAATGTACATCACATTATGGCAGATATAATTGATTGTCAACAGTAGATGTCACACATCTACTTTTCCATCTGAAAGCTGGAAACCTGAAGATTAATTTGAGATGCAGCTCAGCAATGTCAAGTTGTTCTAATCATAAATCAGAAATAAACATGAATTAATTACATTTTAATAATTGTGCAGTGGTTTAGAACATTCAGACATAAGTGTATGATGACACCCTCATGCTCTGTTATGTCTCATAAGTTAATGCCGCAGTTTATGGGTTGATACCATTTGTTATACAGATTTGGTGCTAAATTTAACCATTTTTTACCGATCAAGAATTGATAAAAATGATCAATAATCCCTCCAAAATACCACATTAAGACACAAAGACCTTGAGGAACACCATAAAAAGTCATGCTGTAATTATCAAAAACTTATCACATTTGGAGATTTCTGCAAGAATTGCATTTTTCGGCAATTGGATGGCGAGCACTTATGTTGTGTAAACTGCTCACAAACCATTTTATTTTCAGTCTTTCTTGGAAAGCCATCTATCCTCTGAATGCTCTACGTCTCTAGTTTGTGGCTGTAAAGTTTCATGAGGCTGTGAATATCCTAGAGGTCACTACAGGTCATTTTATACAGTGAGGTCAAGTTTCAAAAAATGGTCTCACTACAATGAAATGGCTCCTATTGGGAAACATCATAACATCATCACACATTAATACAATTGGGGGACCCCAATATGCAGAAATACTCAAATACACCATTTTTAGTAGAGGCAGAAATAACACATTCATACTGCATTCAAACAACGTGGGCATGTCCGTAAAGGGGAGACTTGTAGGTACCTATAGAAGCCATTTTCATTCACATATCTTGAGGTCAGAGGTCAAGGGACCCCTTTGAATATGGCCATGCCAGTTTTTCCTCACCAAAACTTAGTGTAACTGTAACATTGCTGCCGACAAGCTAGTATAACATGGCTGGTACCAGTGGATTCTTTAGGTCTTCTAGCTTCATATCATCCAGTATCTTCACTCTACATTGAGAAGCCTGGTACAACCTCTGATAGACAAAACAACGGCCGGGCCATCAGTTTGAAGGGATTTACAAATCATTCAATGACTGAATGAGGAATAGTCTAAATGAATGACTTAATAAATGAGTCAGTGAATCACAGAATGACGTAGTAAACATCTTGTCTGCAGGCTGTGTGGTTACCCTCCGTTCTACGACGAAAACGACTCCAAGCTGTTTGAGCAGATCCTGAAAGCCGACTACGAGTTTGACGCGCCGTACTGGGACGACATATCAGACTCAGGTGAGTCCACCTCTTCTTCTTCTTCTTCTGCTTCCTTGACCACTTCCCCTTCCTCCTCCTCCTCCTCCTCCTCCGTCCACCACACATGGCACATATGGACCACACACACCACCTCTCCATCACGGCCTTTGACGTCATCTGCCTGGAATGAATGGATTTGGGAATGTGTGAGTGTGTGGGGTCATCAGTCACCGCCACAGCTATGTGTAAAGCCTAGCAATAAAACCGGCTTTTTCTGGAAAGCCGCTGGAGATTCCAGTCCAGCGTGTGTGTGTGTGTGTGTTTGTGTCGATGGGGATAAAATAGCATTTATATGCTGTCAGGTAAAGTCTTGTTTCCAAAAGGGTCAGGTTTCCTCCTGAAGCAAATATAGCAGACCGTGCTTGGAACATATGGAAATCACCCAAACCAGAGCTCTGTGGGTTTTGCAGATTTGTGCTATTTTGTGAGAACCTCATAAATCCAATTATCGGTGTTTCATTTTCCACCTCAAAGATCTGAAGATGCAGCCGTGTGGTGACACTTCTCAGCCCAATCCAGACACAATAAGATGTTATTGTCAAACTAACATCAGGACTGTTAAGCCATGCGAGGGGCACAGCTCTGGGGATGACCGGTCCATCACTCTGGTCCAGACTGAAACAACTATTGATGGACTGACATGAAATTTTATACATTCATGTTTCCCAGAGACTGGAGGGAGGGGCAAATTCATTATATGACAATAAGCACTAGGCTAAATATGATAAAGATAAGATAAGATAAGATAAGATATTCCTTTATTAGTCCCACAGTGGGGAAATTTACACGTTACAGCAGCAATACAAATAAAAATAAATTAGTATATACATAATAGAAAATAGAAAAAAGTAAAGACAGAAAAAATGTGTCCATCATATCAATGATATAATTGTACATAAAGTCCTTATTGCACTTGTGTCCGGTCAGTTTGTTGTGAATGTGTATGTGGTCTACTGGGAGCAGTGCTGGTTGTGGAGTCTAACAGCTGCAGGCAGGAAGGACCTTCTGTAACGCTCCTTCGTACACTTAGGGTGGAGCAGCCTGTCACTGAAGGAGCTCTCCAGAGCTCTGATGGTGTCTCTCATGGGGTGGGAGTCCTTCTCCATCATGGATGACAGCTTAGCCATCGTCCTCCTCTCTCCCACCACCTGCACTGAGTCCAGAGAGCATCCCAGGACAGAGCTGGCCCTTTTGATAATCTTATCCAGCCTCTTCCTGTCTGCAGCTGTGATGCTGCTGCCCCAGCAAACCACTCCATAAAATATGGCTGATGCCACAACAGTGTCATAAAATGTTTTCAGTAGTGTCCCCTGCACTCCAAAAGACCTCAGTCTCCTAGCAGATACAGTCTGCTCTGGCCTTTCTTATGGAGTGCAGAGGAGTTTGTTGTCCAGTCCAGTTTATTGTTCAGGTGAACACCCAGGTATTTATAAGATGTCACCATCTCAATGTCTGATCCCTGGATGTTCACCGGTGTTGGAGGGGGATGAGTTTGCCTGCGGAAATCCACCACCAGCTCTTTAGTTTTCCCCGCGTTCATCTGGAGGTGGTTCCGCAGGCACCAGTCCACGAAGTCCTGGGAAAGTTCTCTGTACTCCGCGTCGTCCCCATCAGTGATGAGGCCGACGATAGCAGAGTCATCAGAGAACTTCTGCAGGTGACAGGTTGGTGAGTTGTAAGTGAAGTCTGCAGTGTAGAGCGTGAAGAGGAACGGAGCCAGAACCGTTCCCTGCGGGGCCCCCACACTGCAGACCACCGTGTCGGAGGTGAAGTCCTGTGTCCTCACAAACTGTGGGCGGTTTGTGAGGTAGTCCAGTATCCAGGATGTAAGATGTTGATCTACCCCTGCAGTCTCCAGTTTGTCCCCCAGAAGTGTCGGCTGGATGGTGTTGAATGCACTGGAGAAATCAAAGAACATGATCCTCACAGTGCTCCCAGGCTTCTCCAGGTGAGACAGAGCTCGGTCCACAAGGAAGATGACGGCATCATCCACCCCAATGCCAGGTTGGTAGGCAAACTGTAGTGGGTCCATGGATGGACTCACCACAGGGCGGAGATGTTGGAGGACCAGGCGCTAAACATGTAAGCCTCTGATTAATTAACTATATTGCTTTCTGATGCGATCCACGGGGGACTCGGACCGGCTGAGCAGAATCTTCCGGAGCTGCATTACACAGGGGCTCGCAGCCAGGCACGCCGGAGAGGCGGAGCATATTGCACAACCGTTTAGGGGGAGAGGGACCGCAAACTTGGAAGTCGTCTACACTCTCAAAACATACTCAGAGGGATGATGACTGGTCCGGTCACGGTGGTCACGCCAGAGGAACCCTGAGAGTGCGCTGAGTGCCATCCATCCATCGTCAACCACTTATCCCGTTAGGGGTCGCAGGGGGGCTGGACCCGATCCCAGCTGGCATTGGGCGAAGGCGGGGTTCACCCTGGACAGGTCGCCAGTCCATCGCAGGGCACATAGAGACAGACAACATATAGACAGACAACCATTCACGCTCACATCCACACCTACGGGCAATTTAGAGTCATCAATTAACCTAAACAGCATGTCTTTGGACTGTGGGAGGAAGCCGGAGTACCTGGAGAAAACCCACACTTACACGGGGAGAACATGCAAACTCCACACAGAAGAGCCCCAAGTTCCCGACTGAATTCATTGTTTTGTATTGTAACAAATAAAAACATGCTGCGTCTCTGTGCGTGTAACAAGCAGAGTTTATGCATGTTGTGAACCAGCCTGTAGATGCATCTTACTATCTGAGTAACGCTCCCTTTAAATAGCAAGAAAATACTGCGCCTAGACCGGCTTTTTGTTGGTCAATGGCGCGGTCGCTTTCTGCTGCCTTAAAACAGCAATGCGTCAACAAAGTGCCCGACCACACCTCATTTCAAGACCAACATGCCCACGGGCGCACAGATGGACGCAAGTACACAATGTGGGCGCTGGGCCTGAAAATGACCACTGTGTTGGTCTGACAATAGCAATGACAGTAGCGCTGCATGCCGCTATGCGCCGCTGTGACCCTTAGTCTCGTGAGAGGTTATGTTTTACAGATATCTTTTTGAAGCAAATTACACAAAGAATTGTTTCAAAATGCAGTTTAAAGTTGGTGTTATGTTTGAGTGACCAAATTATTCCTTTTCTTAATTATTTCCTCCCAGCCAAGGATTTCATCGGCAGTCTGATGGAAAAAGATCCATCCAAGCGTTTCACCTGTGATCAGGCGCTCAGACACCCCTGGTGAGTCACACACACACACACACACACTCGAACACAGAAAAGGCTAACAAAAAGGCATAAAATCAATGTAGATATTGATGTACCGTCATAAGTGTTAACAGAGAATTGGTGCATGTGTTTGTGTATCAGGATCGCTGGGGACACAGCGCTCTGCAAGAACATCCATGAGTCAGTCAGCCGGCAGATCAGAAAGAACTTTGCCAAGAGCAAATGGAGGGTAAATTCTGTTTACTGCAGTTTATTCTTTGTGGTTTTGGCTCTGCTGCAGCACATTACAACTCCTCAAAAGATTGTCTGTGTTTTTTAGAAGATGAATCAGTCTGTAGTAAAAACCTGGCCCGATCCGTGGTCAGCAGTTCATCATCCACTTTTCTCCTGCAGCTCTTAGAAGAGAGCGTTACCTGCAGACTTGAAACAGATTCCACTTTCTTTAAGAACTGCTCCTCACACAGTATGTCATTTCCAGCGCTGGGTGTTTAAAGCACATCCAGCTTGTTTAATATTTGAACCTCAGGTGTTTTTAATGGAAGATAAACTCCAGCAGAAGACCATATACAGCACATATGGTATTCTTACGCTAGTGCCAGTGCATCGAAAGCAGATTCTGGTCTGCAACTTCAAAGCCACTATGAAATGAAAAATCACTTCTTCATTCTGTTCAGTGACAAAATCAAACAGCTTTTATGATACACAAAATTTGAGGCAAAGTAAGAGCTCTGTGTTTTTTTTTCCTACCTCCCTCCAGCAAGCGTTCAATGCCACCGCCGTGGTTCGGCACATGAGGCGGCTGCAGCTCGGCAGCAGCATGGGGAGCAGCATGGACGCCTCCAATCCGTCGGCCCGGCCAAGTCAGACGCAGAGGACGGCCCAGAGCCAGAGCCAGGCGAGCCAGAACCAGCCAGCCCCGAGCCAAAACGCAGGCCAGGCGACGCAGAGCCAGAGCGCCAACGCGGCCGCCACCAAAACCACTTCCATAGACAACAACATAGCAGCTCCACGCAAGGAATGTGAGTATGAGTCAGAAGTTTCAGCAGCAGCAGAAAGTCAAGAGAACATATGTCTGTTACAAAAAAAGTTAAAACGCTGATAATGTGATAAGCTCGTCCCCTGAACAGCCAATCCAGCCCAGCAGTCCCATCATTTGGATTGGATTGTGTGTACAATGATACTCTGTATGCACATAAAGAGTTTTCAGTCTTTTTTTAGTTTCCAAAACCAGAAACACAACAGCAAAAATGTAGGGAATGGATTAAACAGTGTCTGTGTCCAAAATCATTCACTCCTTCACTTCTGGCTGCTCACTATCCAGGGAGCTCTACGTAGACGACTATATAGTGAGCTCATAGGAAAAATGAAAAAACACCTTTGGACACTATTCAGTTCATTTTTTCTCTGCACCCCATCGCACAATTAAAAATTACCAAAACATGCCAGATCAACATCTGCCACTAGACCATCCGTAATAAATACTAAAATGTATTTTTTTATTGCGTGATAAATACTCACGTAAACTATTTTTGGAGGTGTCTGGATGAAATGCTCTGAGTTAATTTAAGTTCCCCTTGGTAAGCAGTGTTGCAGCTTACCGTGTCTAGGGCTTTTATTGTGAAAGGTAACAATTAAAGGTCAGCAATAAGCATATTTGCTCAAATTAATTAATGAAAAATACTTTGTGGCAGTTTATTAATACATTATTTGTGTGCCACAACTCATGGAGTCCGTAATATGGGTTATAATAATTCTCACTATACATTCGGACAGCACTACAAAATGGCAAACTCACTATATAGTCCACTTTATATTGAGTGTATGTCCTCTCTGACGTTAGCATGTCCGGCTAACTAGCTTCCCTACCTACTAACCCAGCATTACTTTCAAAACTAAGGAGCGTTTCATACTATATTATATATTATTTTGTTGGGTTAAAAGTTAACACACTTTTCATAATAGTACATTCATGTGTAGTATTTCCACTGTGTGGGAGCTGTTCCTGAATGCTGCTTTATCAGAGTTTAAGCTAACATTAGAAGTTCTGCCTGCTCTATTGGATTTGGAGACGCAGCCCCAGCCAAATTCATTGTCAGAGATAGTGTTCACATTGGTTAGTCCTCACCCTAAAAAGCCTTTTCTCTTCTAATGTTAAAGGCGCTAAATTCGATATCCAGAGCATCAATATAACAACTATTGTCTATGTAAAGATATAGAGGAGTAATGTCTACCTGAGCAGAGAATGAAGTCACTCACCCTCTGTGTGGGTTGCAATCAAAGCTTCTCCATGCTTTGCTTCGCATGCTTTTAGTGCATTTTCGTGCATGTGAGCGTGCCCCATTGGCTACTTAACAGCCGCCGCTCTGCATCATTGCACTTATATTGTAGTTATAGCCAGTAATGCCGTCCCGACCGATACCGGCATTGCAGAAACGTAGCACCCACCCTCCGGTTCCTCCATGCCATTGTTAGCATTATTTAGCACTGTTAGCACTGATGTTTGTCACCATCTGATGAGAGACCATAGAAATGCCCACAATCCTGTATTTAGTACCTTTAAATGGAAAACATACTCCACTGTTATCATGTTACGTTACACATGAACCGTACAAGTATGGAAGGCAGAGTAACAGTAATAAAAGCAGACATAGCTTAGCAAAAGATCAGTGGCATTATTATAAAAACTACATTACTGCTGCTGATCCATCTGACGACTCTTTGCTCTCAGGTGTAACTGCACCGGTCACACCCTGCAGCCTGGCGTCGACAGCCTCTTCTCCCGCCGCCGGGGCCGAGCTGAACCGGCCCCATCCCTCAGCGGTTCCCGCCCCGGTGCTCACGGAGACCAAGTGACGCCAGGTCCCGCGGGGAACCAGCTGGGAGGCCACAGCGCTGTGAAGCAGAGAGACGGAAGAGACGGAGGACGACAGGAGAGGAAGAGGATCCCCCCCCCCCACCCCACCTCTCCTTCGTCCCTCCCTCTCCTCACTGCATTTCCACTCGAATGCGCCCCCACCCCCCCGCCCTCCCAGCAAGTTCCCCGCCCTGCTCCCGGGAGAGCAGAGGACTTTAACCTCCACCCCACCGATTCAGCACCATACTGTACACCCACCAACCACCCACCAGGACGCCGTGCGGGGTTCGTCCTGCCACAGCGACAGCACGGACTCTCATTGAGGATGTTTGCACGCCCGGCTGTGATTGGTTGCTGTCTAATGATGAGTGGGTGTCAACTGCTGCGAGCTTGAACAGCAATTGGTGGTTCACGGTGGGACCGGTGGTTTCATGTTATTCAATGTCAGTCAACATCAACTTCCCTCTTGAATCTGGTCTTTCCTGCGCCACTTTATTTAGCTTTTTTTTTTCCAAATTAGGTTTGACTGTTGACAACTGGATTGTTTTATTTTGTATTATTACTGTTAATGTTAAAGGTGGTATGTGTAACTTTTAAAAAAGGCAAACACTTCATTGTCACACTGATAGTGCTACGTCGGTTTAATTACTGTAAATAAACACGACAAGACGATCAAGACGATCGGTCGCCTGGTGGCTGTAGCCTTCTTAGTGGTACCGTGATTAGTTTGCACTAATTTTACTCATGTAGCAAACTAATGTGACAATGATTTATTCATGTTAAAATGCTACATATAGCACCTTTAAGACATTTTATATGTCCTTATGGGCTTGTTTGTCTGTTTGTGCTTTAAGAAGTGCTTTAAAAGTACCATACGACTGTTGAGATGTGGAAACATGAGTAAGCGCTTTATGTATTTTGCACAGAGAGAGTCAGAGATGTTCTCAGACACAGTTTAGCCGCCATCCACTTATGTTTTTCAGAGAGTAGAGATTGTAAACCTTTATAGAAAAAATAACCCAGCGTGGATGTCAGAGCATTGTACAAGTTGTTTATTGTCTGAAAGATTCTGATCTGTTTATTATTTTCTTACTTTATAAGACTTTTATAACAATCACCCTTTAAGGGACACACATACAGGTTACTATGAAGCATGCAGCAAGTTTAGGATAGAGGTATTTTCTGGAAAACTGCCTCCAGTTGAGAATGTTAGCGACTACATGATAGCTTGCTATTTGATTTCCCAAACTAACAAGCAACGCGGGGCAGGTTTAAGGTAGCTAAAGAATACTTAACTGTTCCCACGTGGTCTTCAGTGTATTTGGCCTGCATGGAGACGAAATCCAAGATGGAGAAGCTGTTGCCTGCCACTGTTCCTCCCCCCTCTACAGAAGCCATGATCTCACCTTTTTTGCATCGTCAAGCTGCACCCAGTTCAGAAGTGCTCAGGGAAAATTGCGGCTGCACTGTGAGCTGGTGAATACAGATTTTCTAGTTTAGGTTGCTCCGTCAGTGTTTTTAGTTCAGGTGTTGTGGCATCACAGTTAATGATTCAGCCCTTCAGATTTCAGCTGTGTCCAGTGTAGTAGTGACTCGTGACTTGAATATTGAAGACTCAGACTTGTGCTCAGACTACTCCACCACAGACTCCAAAGTTGTTCTTGATTTGATCATCTTAAGCAGCATGCCGAACTTGTACTGATATTTTCTGGCTATTCTGTTTTGTTTACGCAGTCCCAAACCCTGGACCAGTTCAGCCATGGATGGATCACTGAACGGGCCTATTGGCTTTCATCTACTAGAGACACGTACCAACCAGAAAGAGACGCAAAATGACCCCAGATAAATGTAAAATGACTACAAAGAGACAACAAAAAGACCAAAACAGATGCACAACAGCTGCAAAGAGACTCAAAATGACCACAAAAAGACACAAAACAACAACAAAGAGACTCAAAATGACCACAAAAAGACACAAAACAACCACAAAGAAAAAAAACCAGACTCAAAATGACCACAAGAAGACACAAAGCAACTACAATAAGACACAAACAACTACAAAGAGATTCAAAATTACCACAAAAAGACACAAAACAACTACAAAGAGATGCAAAATGAATACAAAATGGGCAAAACAACCACAGACAAAAAATAACTACAAAAAAAGCCTTACAAAAAACATTTACAGAAACAAAACACAGAAACAACAAAGATACAAAACCACAAAGAGGTGTGTGACGACTACAAAGAGACACAAAGCCACAACAAAAAGAGGCCAGACAACTTTAAAGTTTGTGTGTCTTGCTCCAATGTGGGAGCGGGACAACATGGAGGATAAGTCAGTTCTTGCTGTTTCCTGTGATTTCTGCCTTTACGACCCAACACTAGACCGTTATTGTGGCCAAAATCAGAAGCTGGCTGTCACGATTAGTGAAATGGTCCAACAAACATGGGTAGCAAAATCAAAATATCAACAACTACAACCTACTTCCAGTTGGATGCATAGTTTTGAAAAATCCAATGTATCAGCTAATTTTTGGTCAATTTCCAAATTATATAATTGATATTCATAGCTTGGAGTCTCTGTATAATTGCTATGTTTGGTATGACAGACTGTTTTAACTTGTTCTCGATGACGCTAACATCACTACAGTAGCTAGGGTTGTGTCACTGGTTGTTATGTCCTTTCAGACATGTTGGGTGCTCACTCACACATATCAGATAGTCATGATGCAATTCTTGTGATCCCTTTATTGTGAACTGTAGCCAAAGACTAGTGCTAGGTATGTCAACAATTTGGTTCGTTCTCTTTGATGACTTAGTTAGATATGAAGCGGTTAGAGACACATGTAGAGTAAAACTAAGGGCTGAAATCCAGCTGCAAATTATTTCACCTTTGATCCCTTCCTAACCTTTTGCCATTTGCCTTTTTATTATCTACACAGAGTGCTGCTTAAAAGTATCTGCAAATTATTCATAGTGCTTGTTTTAATCGGTATGGCCTGTCAGGAGGGTGTGAGACCACAGCTGGATGAAGATGAGATGGTGGTAAAAAATGGCAGTAAATCAACGCTCATCCAAGATCTCTGGAGTTCACTCACTGTGTCGTCCTCTGTATTGAGTTCCACCTATTTGGCACTGAGGTTGACTAAAACAAACCACGACAAGACATCTGTGAATGCTATCCAGTCTAAATCTGCCTCCTTCCTCCAGTCCAGTGTATTTGGATGTTCTGCTGCTCTTTCCTCCTGTTTAATAACCATCAATGTAACCCGGTCTCATGGGAAGGCGTATAAATAGCACGACATTACGAGGACATTCTGCGTGTCATGAGGACGTATTTAAGGCTTTTTGTGTGTCATTTGTGCACCACTCAACAAAACTACAGTATAGTCCACAGATTGAGGCAACAAAACCGCTTTGATAGGTTTACGCAACAAAACCACTTAAGTTACGTTTACGCAACAAAATCACTCACTTATGTTTCAGCAACAAACCACTTTGTTAGGTTTGTGCAACAAAACCAGTCACTTGGGTTTAGGCAACAAAACCACCGCTTCATTAGGTTTACGCAACATCACTCACTTAGGTTTAGGCAACAAAACACTCACTTATGTTTAGGCAACAATACAACTCATTTAGGTTTAGGCAACAAAATCACTCAGTTGTAGGCAATAAAACCACTCATATTTAGGAAAAGCGTCATGGTCGGGCTTAAAATAAGTATGTTAACAAAATAAAATATATACGTAAACAACATAACATCAGTACAGAAACATGAATGTTACTAAACAAAACACCAGTCTCTTGGTTAAAAGCGACCTGTTCTCACTTCCAACTCGTCAAATATTCAGTAAGTGTCCCTCGGCATCGGTAACCGATTCACAGAGGTGCCATTTAGGAACAACATGTGATGAACTGGGCTTTTAGCTAGCTCCAATGTAAACCCACCCGCAGAGAAAATAACATTGTATTAATAGGATGCTAAGTGCGGGCAGGCCGGTTGGTAGATGGGTCGAACAAACACAAGACTTTAAACCAGTGTTGTGTCCTGTTTGAAACTAAAAGTTGACTTATTTTGTCACGTCAGTCACAAGTGATGTATTGTATTGTTAGTACCATGAGTCACGCGAGTCGTTGAGTATCATCAGTCCTGTGAACCGTGAGTTGTTAGTCATTGAAGTCAACATCAACCACGACCGTTTCCTAACCCTAATTAAATGGTTTTGTTGCCTAAAATTAACTTCCCTTGAAAACAGAAATTTAATTTGAAAGGACACGATTCATGTAACGACCATATATTGACACGTCGTCCCTAGTGCATCCAACAACTAGAAAAGCACTTGGAGAGCACAGACCTCCACCAAGCAACATAGTTTTTTATATACATTGCTATAAAATCCGCCATCTGGATCAGATCTGGATCAGCCTTTGGGATTTGATAGAAGTACACATTGTTAATCCCTGAGTCAAATTTCATGAGCTTTGGGCAACAATTACCAGAGATATTGAGAAACAATTTTTTGGGTCCCATTTACCCCAATGTTAACGTAAATTTCAAAGTGATCCAGAATCCAGGATTTCTTCCGGATCACCCCCAAAATTAAATCAGTTCTTCCTTTTCATATTTTCGACACACTCTGAAAAATTCATCAAAATCCATCCATACGTTTTTGAGTTATCTTGAATACAGACAGATAAACGCCGGCAAAAACATAACCTCCTTGGCGGAGGTAATAATGCAAGGTCTCCGATGCCGAGGGGCACTGACCAAGCAGCGTTACTTGACAAGCTGGGAGTAAGAATCCACCTCTCCAGCTCCGACTGTAGCATATATACATGGATGCGTTTACATCGCAGTCAGTGCAGTGTACACGGCGAACAAATGACACACCAAAAGCAAGAAAGGCGTTCTTATTGTAGGGTGAATGCCTTATGCGTTATCGTGTCACTCATACATGAACAGGCTTGTTAGTCCCTCTCTCAATACTTAACGACCTTCCTACCCAATCTGTAGCTCCTACTAAGACGCAAATCTTTCAATATGAGACAGAATCTAATGTAACGGAAAGACTATCAGCTATTTGTTGAAAGTTTCACTTTGAAACACAGATCTACTACGTTGTTGTTCAAGCACTGACACATAAATTGTGAAACTTGGAGATGTGGTAACAGCGCTGACATGGTTGATGCTTTTAGACAAATCATTAATTAGCAGTTACTGTATGCATGTCTCGTCTTAATCTGGTCATAATGGAGTTTTATTTCAGTAATTTCGGTAGGATTAAAAAAAAAAGAAGGCCAGGCCAGTTAGCCTGAATTATTTTGTTATTTTAAATGTGCAATTTACAATACCGTCGTGCAGTCTCTCCAACTGCATGACTACACAGTTCACCTTTCAGAAATACATATTTATTGTGGTGTTTTCACAATGGGGTCTTGTGTTACATTTCTCTTTACCAAGTCGATACATGTAATTATTATTATGTGTTACTGAGGGGGACTTTCAACCATGTAAGGGCTTTATTCCAATGATCACCTTAATCTGAGTATTCACTCTAACTGTAATGTGTACACCCCCATTGATTGCTATGCATTTTTTAAACATTTTTACGTGTTGTCAATGCTTTTTTCTTGGAAGTAGGATCAGGAAACAGCACCTATAATTTAAAGAAAACGTTGTGGGGAATAAATATGTGCAAAACACTGAATCCTTGCCAGATCTTAGACAAATTCAGTCACTTAAGTATTAAATGTCATTATTGAATGAGCTACGCTGTAAAAGTGGTCTCACCGCGTTTTTCTCTGGCGCTAAAGACGCCGATGAATCGTCAGCCAACACTAAGGATATGTTTCATTCAATGTGATGTAGTCCGCTTCAGTGTGGACGTTTGGGTTTACGAATGTATTGCGAGGCAGGCAGAGGGGCTCAGGTTCATGCTGCTCTGTGGTTTTATGTCTGCTGTTAAAAAACAAAACAAAAAAACAGTTTTCTGAATGAACCTTTCCATGTTAAAGATGCTACTGTAAATATATTGTGAATATGAATGATCGTTTTCGAGATAATATTTACAAATGTTTCGCTGTTCAGGCATGTGAGAGTGAATGAGTGAGTGTGTGCGAGTGTGTTGAGGGAAGTTGATTGTATTCTCTATGGAATGTTCAACGTAAAAAAAGAAGAAGCTAAAATCCCCTTTACCCCCCGCTGTCACAGAAATACTGTCCAGCACCGTGTGACTGCCGCCCGCAGAGCTGCACGGTGCAGTTTAACACCATCAGTGTTCCACCGCCACTTCAGTGTCAGTCCGACTAAACGTGAAAGCATCGTTTACTGAACTCAGGCTTACGTTTTTTGCCATTCTAAAGGAAGAAATCCAAAGCTGTGACCGACTCAGAAACACACTGTTAAGGACGAGGCGTGGCCGTGGCCCTGCTCTCGCCCGCCCTTTCCCCTTTGAGCTCACACTCCTTTGTTTTGTTTTTTTTTTAACGAAGACGCCGTCACAAAAGATGAAAACACAAGCATGTCGAAAAAAAAAAAGAAATGCTCCGAGGATTCAACGTCACCATGAGTGTTTGCATAATCGTATATGCCCTTGTATGATGTTAGTATCTCTGTGTTATGTGAAGACGTACACAGGTTGAGATGTCTGAGTCCACAAAAAGCTGAATTTACTCAGTAGCAGAGTTTCACCTCTACAAACAGGTTCGACGGGCGGAAATGATCTCATTGGTTATTGCAACCAATCTAACTGGATACCATGGTCCAGTGTAAATTGCTGTAATGCTGCTTAGCCAATTCCATGCATATATGAATGACATGGCGTGAAAATAATTTGTTAGCCTTTACACACCGGGGTGTGACGAATAAACGTCACGAAAATGTGAAACACTACAGAACCTCTGTGTCATTGTACACTATAGTCTGCGTATTGAATATGTCTGTTCTGCACAACAAGCGCTTTTTCGCCGTGTAATACATCAGACTGGCAATATGTCATCCAGAGTAGACTCGCCTCACCACGCCGACGGTAGCAGAGTAAACATGAAGGTGAAACATGTCTCCAGACTCTTACTTTTAAAAAATGGTAATAGTAATACCGCTATACTGAAGAGTTGTTCCCCTGCCATGTCCTAAAAAAGACATAATAGAGGGTCTCTATGTGTCCAAGCTGTAGGCCAGACCAGCATGGCGTCGTCATGACGTCCCTTTTGGGAGAAACAAACTCGCTGTCACAGGAGAGAAAATTATGAAAACTTGTGTAGAGGGTTAACTGAGGCTTTCACACTGAGATTTGAGGCTCATACGATGCGTTAATATTCACTGTCAGCATGGTAAATGGCTAAATGATGCTGGTGACAGTGATTAGCATGGTTGGCTAACGGTCTAACGTTAGCTTGAGTGGGAGGCTGCTGTAATAATACAGTCATACATTAGCGTTTGGATAAGCAATGTCAGACCACTGTGTTAGACAGGGGAAGACTGAAGGGACATGGCGGCATCCATCCATCCATCCATCTTCAACCGTTTATCCCGTTAGGGGTCGCAGGGGGGCTGGAGCCGATACCAGCTGGCATTGGCCGAAGGCGGGGTTCACCCTGGACAGGTCGCCAGTCCATCGCAGGGCACATAGAGACAGACAACCATGCACGCTCACATTCACAATTTAGAGTCATGAATTAGCTTAAATTGCATGTCTTTGGACTGCGGGAGGAAGCCGGAGCACCCGGAGAAAACCCACGCTAACACAGGGAGAACATGAAGGGCCCCAAACTGGATTTGAACTTGCAAGAGTGCTAACCACTGCTCCACTGTGCTGCCCAACATGGCGGCAATCAACCTTAATTTCTTAAGGTATCGCGAACACACAGGTTCATGCAAGGTCGCAAAATAATTATTAGAGGTGTATAAAACAAATGTTTGTTTGAAAACATACGAATTTGTCAAAATTACAGTCCAGACATACAGCAAACTGCATTGAAGTCTAGGGGATCTTCTGTTTTCGTTCCTCCAAAAGGGGGCGTGGCCTTGACTTTTGCAAAGTATCCATATGTGCCGGTCACATTCTGTGTGAAAGTTCTCATGACAAAAACAACAGTTCAAAAAATGTATTGACATGTAAATTAATCATACAAAAAAAGCCCCGGTGTGTAAATACATGATCTTACCTAGTTAGCAATAGCCTTGTAAAGCTAGTTGAAAATTCACTAAGGTTAGGTAGCTAACTAGATATATCTTGACTGTTTTATCCCAAAATGACAACGCCAGCCCCGGTGCTAACGTTAGGTTATGAACAAACTACACGATGAGTCTGTAAAGGCGGACGAGTCGGCGTGATGACGTTTAGGAGTCTCATTTAGCCACTTGTTAGCTACCGCCCTTTTAAAGACACAGCCCTTAAAATTCACTAATGGGATGTTTTCTAACATATTTTATTTCGTAGAACAAAACGTTAAAATCTGCTCAGCTTGTGTTAACCACAGACCTTAATTCAGACATCTAACTAAAAAACATTTTAAAAAAACATTGACTTCCAGACAAGGAAACTGAAAATGCTAAAGCACAAACTCACTTCTGGGTTTTAGGACTCATTCCTGTAGCGCTTTATAGACTTGTAAAGCTAGTTAGAAATCAAGCTAGGTAACTAACTTAGCTAACAAAGGCTAACACTGCTTCCAAGGAAGTTACTTACATGTAGCTGTTGGCTATGTCATTTACTTAGGCTACATAGTTAGCGGCTTACTTCTTTGAACTAGAAACGACCAGCAGGTGTTTCGGTGTAAATTGTTGCCAAATGCTTTAGGAGTCACAGCATTGTCATTGTTTCTTTTGGACTGAAAATGTTGCTAGGTTTTGCTAGCATTAGTAAGTCTTGTACAAAGCTGCCATGCTAGCAGCCGTGCCTCAGTTTACTGTAGTTATCATTAATAACAGTCCTTTAACTCAAGGTCTAACAACCAATGAGAGCAGCTCTGCCTCTGCGAATTGTTTGTTGGACTGAAAAATTTATAGATGCTGCTTTTTGGTACCCGGTGTCTCCCTGTGGGTGTCCTCGTCCAACTGACCCGCCGAGTCAGCTGGCTGTATTGTATTTACTCTCTGCATGTGACCACAACAAACTCCCATCCTGTGCACCCGTCGTCACGCCGACGACACCCTCATTTCTCAGAGCGGGCGCCGCCTGCCGCACTTCTTGTGCTGTGATGACGATGACGACTTTCTGTTAGTGGGGCTTGTATATCAGATGCCTTCGACAATCATGTGCACATATCAGAGTTACCATGACGACACAGGCCAGAGCGACTGATTGTGTTTCGTTTGTCTTTCTCCTGGAATAAATCCTGAATGATCGTAATACGACTCTTTATTTTTGGGATGTTTGTGTCTGACAAATTGAAAAGGGCTGGCGTGTTAGTACTACTCAATGTTAGAATAAGGACGAGGTTTTCTACAAATGTACATTTTGCAACTCCAGCACCCATGCATGTGGATATAAAGCAGACACCAGACACTCCCTACCGCTGTGACCGGCGTATTGCCTGTATGTATGCTGCACAGCAGATGTTTAGCAGACCGAACACATGTTACAAACACAGGAGACACATGTTGCCCTCGCTAGCACATGTTGGAATTATTAAGGTTAAAGCATTAAAACGTCTACAGATGTAACTTCCCCATATAAAAGTACGTGCAGCCTCTTTGGGTTTAACCTCCGGCATCCACACTTAAATGATTGTGCAGTTGCAACTAAGGGTTCAGGAAGAGTTCAGATAAAAGCACATTTACAGCCTTAAAAGATACAAAAAACTGCACAGCATTTTTTATCTTTATCAGAGCTTTTTGTGACAACAGTTTCCAAACATTTGAATCTGCTGCCCAGTGCCGATGTGGATGATTCAGTGATTGGCTGAAATAAGCAAAACCCATTAACTGTATTTTTAGTTTGAAAGTCAACTACAACAAACAGCTGTCTGTGTTTATTGGCCAGAAACAGCTGGTGTGTGTTCAACTGGTGACTAGAATTGTTTTATGTCACATGCTAATTAGCATATGTTAGCGTGCTAGCACGCTAAACCAAGAGGGTGAACATGATCAACATTAGCATGCTTACGTTTGCATGGAAAAGCTAACATTGCTTTAGACTGATACTTCTATTAGTACTTCCATGTAGTAGGCTACACTGCACACTATGCAGGCTACTTGCTTGAATGTCACCAGGGTAGGTCGTGTAGTCTCAAATTAAACGCGGTTGTTGCGTACTTACCGCAAATAATGATCGTTACACTTTGCCACTTCTTTTTAATGCTGCCCACCTTTGGCTGTGACTGTGTCCTGGCAAAATATGCAGCTGGCTTGTTGCTGACTTGACAACTATTCAAACTAGGGCTGTCAAAGTTAATGCGATAATGATGCATTGATGCAAATTTGCAACTTGTGATTTTTAGGTTGAAGATACTGGTATCATATGAAGCTACAAAACCTGAAGGATCCATTGGTCCATGTCATACTAAATTGTCGTGAAGGAGGTTAAATAATGCCCCAAACACTAACTTTTAGCGAGGAATAACTGACATGGCTGTTTTCAAAGGGGTCCCTTGACCTCTGACCTCAAGATATGTGAATGAAAATGGGTTCTGTCGGTACCCACTAGTCTCCCCTTTACAGACATGTACACTTTATGATAATCACATGCAGTTTGCATCAAGTCATAGTCATGTCAGCACACTGACACACTGACAGCTGTTGTTGCCTGTTGGGCTGCAGTTTGACATGTTATGATTTCAACATATTTTTCATGCTGAATGCAGAACCTGTGAGGGTTTCTGGACAATATTTATCATTGTTTTGTGTTGTTAATTGATTTCCAATAATAAATATATACATACATTTGCATAAAGCAGAGTAGTAAAGAGTGTTAAACACTTGACAAATCTCTCTTTAAGGTACATTTTGAACAGATAAAAATGTGTGATTAATCGCGATTAACTATTTGAATCAACTGAAATCCTTAATTAAAGCTTAATAAAAAAAATGAATATGATTTTGCTTTTCCTGGCTTGTGTCACGTGAGGTGGAAAATGTGCCGCCATCTTTAAAAGTTTGATGGTCCCTTCCCTTCCTCAACGTAGCCAATATAAGTGTCCAGCGTTTCACACTAATCTTTTTGACCATTAGTTGTATACCATCCGGGTCCTCATAGTGCATTGCATTTTCCCATACGTACTCTTACTTAAGTACTCTTCGGTACTTACACTTGCTAGGCTGAGTGCATAAGTACGTTCACTCTGACACACTCAAAATAGCAAGTAAATACAGAAAAATGCAAACTGAGACACAGCATCTGTCTTCTTATTTCTGTACGTTTCCACAATAAGAGCGAACCATGTTTGGCTTCTCCTCCATCTTCATCCATCTGGTGCTTGATGGGATTCTTATCGATGCTTAACTTTTGGCTTTTGCTCAACTTTGCGATTGTTTCTCGTTGAAGTAGCAGACAGGGCTTCACTTTATTTTGCACTGCGGTAAATATGCAGGTTTTCTCCACTGACGTGACTTAATGTAGCTTGAGATGAGTTTTCCCCACTGAGCAGCGTCATCCTCAAGGTTTATATTTGCCCGCCACAGATATTAAGTTGTGTTAATATGGGTCCGGTACTAGCAGAGTTTGGCCCGGTGGAGCTTCCTGTGGTTCATCCTCAGCTCTTCCCTCCATCTCAGCTGGAGCTTTTCGTCCTGACTGCCTGTCTGTCTCGGTTCAGCACAGAGGAAAGCAAACACATTCATTGCTCGTTCAAAATGATTCATCCCTCTGACACACACACACACCAAAGCACTGAAATGAAAATTGCGAAATCAAAGTATTTCACATCCCTTTGACGCAGTCACACACACAAGCAGCAGAACTGAATTTCAGTTAAATCAAAATTGCCCGTTATTTTCACACACTGATGCAAACACTGCTTGTTGACTTTGGCTGTCAGGCTGTAAGTGTGTTTGTGCTCAGAGTCACTGATCTCTCTGTTTCTTAAACTGGATTCTCCTCATCTTTAATTCAGGGCCTCGTCCTCCACTCCAGCCCTCGAGCTCTAGGCTTTCTCCCCCTCCTCTTTCCTCTCTCCCCCGCAGAGACATGTTGTTTTGTTCTTTACTAAGCAGCGCATACTGTATATGCCATAAAACTAATTACTGACAGATTATCTGAAATAGTGAGATAACACACACTTTTGCAGGAAATAAGAGGAGGGATCGTGACATGCAGGGGAAATTGAAGTGTGCAAAGACCATCCATGTCATTTGGTCAGACAGTTCTGGACGCAAACAGCTGGGGGCGACGTGATGCTTCCCTCTACTGCCTCCATTGTCTGTTTGCTAGTAGTTACAAAGCTAAAAACTAAACCAAACTGTGTTGAAAATGATCTCACAGCAGCACAATTACACCATCTTACTTTGAAGGGACACGACTTTGGTACAAGATTACGTTCTTCCAGCGGCAGTTACTCTCAACATAAAGAGGAAGTCTGGTCGACGACAGTGAATCCGGCCAAAACTGTCTCCAAAGCTCCAAAGTGCCCAGCAGCATATAGCTGGTTACTAGCAGCTGAGTGATGTTGTTAGTTGCAGAAGTGACAGGATTTTTCTTACCACTTCTGCCAGCCATTTTAGTCTTTCTTTGTTTTCTCTGGACTTTAATTGCTTATCACACTGTGCATTTTACCTGCACCATTTTTTTCAATCAAAAATTAACACTGCAAACAATCAGCGATGTAAAAAATGTGGAAAATGTATGACCATACAAATAGTTGTAAAATCCCCAAAAAAGTTCATGGACGTTGGTTTGGCAAGCATACTGTAGCTCACATAGAGTACTCACTGCATTGGCTGATTGGCGACCAGCTGATTGGTATCATCCAATCATATCCATGCAGTGTTTTATTGATTATTAAGAGCCCCCACAAAGAGCACATTTCCTGCCAAACTGAACTGTTGCGATAAATGATGAGTTTCTTTATGACTGAAATTATTTGAACACTGCAAACCAAGGAGCCGTGTATAAAGAAACACAATACAAAATGATCTAAAACCACCGTTAAAGCCACGTCAACAGGCGTTTAAAGGTGCTGCCCTCAGTGGTAAAATCAAAAAAGACATACAAATTCAACACATAGTGGCTTTAGTCTTTTGTCAAGAAATTGTTCAACACGACAAAGTGTTTTTTTGTAGTTGTTACGATATTTCTTTCGATGATTCTGTGTCTTAGTGACATGCTAATGAAGCATAGGCTAGACCAAGAAGAGGTCTAGTATGTGTGGCAAAGTCACACTCTACAAATGTAAGTTCAATTTAAAAAAAAAAACAAAAAAAAAAACTTGACGGATATAAGCCGTTAGTATTGTTTACTGGGTAAAGGTGCTATTGATAACACTGATAATAATCAGCCACTAGATGTTGCATTCTCCGTCCACCGTTCCATTGCATTTACTTCACAACAAGTCGTTGCCAGGCAGTTACCATCAATCTCAGCCATTTATCTGTTTTTTTTTGGGTTTTTTTTTCGACTGATACCGTGTGATACCAACGTCGTTTCACTATTGGCTCACAAGCCTTGACAGAACTGGGACCCAAATGTCAGATATCCTCCACAGACATGAACAAAACATTCATTTTGGACCCGCCAAAATAAAAAAAAAAAAATGATTAAATCACGATCATAATAATTTTTTTCAGGAAAAGCCATACTTTTATTCGGCACCTTTCTAAAGACTGTGAATGTCATGTTTTTTAAAATATTTCTCTACATAAAAATTTTATCAATAAGACCTTTAATGCAAGAATCTATCGCAAATGATAACAATGCTAGCTAGCTAACAGCCATATTCAATCTGACTATACCCTGTAAAAATTCTATACAACTAAGTATATAGCGTACACAGTGTACTACCTCAAAGTGTACTAACAGAGGTTGAGACCCAACACTGGTCTGACAGGATTTAAAACAGGAACATGTTTGTATTCCTTGTTATTTAAGCATCTCGATCACCAGCTCAAGGTCATAAATCAACTGCTGCTTTAATCCTCGCCACAAGAAGGAAATTGCAGCTTTGATGAATGCACCTCTCTCTGCATCCCTCCCCATCCACCTTTCCTCTCATTTTATCGTGTTTAGATGATTCGTTTTCGCTGCGGTCTTGTGATGTGTTGGCTGCTCGCCTCCCTCCGGAGACTGAATTGGAGGAATATTTCAGCGGCGTCCTGCTGCTCAGAACATTGCTGCCCACACAAACACATTCCAGTCACTTGATGGACCAGGCACACGCCTCGTTCTCTCCCCAAATACTACACATTGACAACGTACAGTACAACGTCTCCCCTGACCGTAACCTCTCTTAACACTCTGCTTGATACTGTGAGGCTTAACTGAGCCGCTGAGTGTGCACGGCTATTTGCTTTTTGGTATTCAAGTCACCCAGATGTTAATAGTCTTGTTCAAAGCATCGTCACGTTCACACTGATGTTCATCACAGTTTATTTTTTTTATATGCAGAAAAACATTCATACAAAAATATCCACATACAAGCTGATGTTCCAGACTTTAAAAAGCTCAAATGAATAATAAATGAAACAACATCCAGCATTCTCTAATCGCCATGCCAGTCAAAGAAAAAGACAATAAATCACGACATCATTCAAATTAAATGTAATGTTTCTTATCATCGCTTCACCAGGCCGTGATTACATAAAAGGCACTTTTGAACGTGTCTTTGGTTACGTTCAGTTGTTTGGTTGTTGTCCTGCAATATGTGTTGCAATAAACTAAAAGATTAAAAATGTCTTTCGTTTACTTAAAACTGTGATCAATTTTTTTGTATTAACAATTCATCGAGTTAGTATGTGTATTGTGCAAGGGGTTGAATACAGAGAATGATCACCCATCAGCTCTACATAGTATTTTAGCATCTTTCAGCTCATTGTTTTGGTTTTTTTTTTGGCCTGCAACATTAATATGTTGATTCAGTCTAATGGCTCTTACCAGCGTTGCAGCAGTTGGCTCTGATTAACCCATGTACACCATCTGCCCAACTAGCCGATGAACCAAATCAATCTCACTAGAAGGCGTACACGACATTTCCGCGTGCCGTGATGACGCATTTTAAGCTTTCGTGTGTTACGTATACACTGCAGGCTTAACGTTGTGAAATAGCTTATCGCGTGACATTTAATGCCACATTGTTACCATGAAACAACCACGCTTATGTTAAGGCAACAAAACTACAGTAATGGCCGCAGTTAGGTTTAGGCAACAAAACCACTTAATTAGGTTTAAGAAAAACGTCATAGTTGAGCTTAAACTAACAACATGAAATACGTAAGTAAACAATGTAATAAGTATGGAAAACATGTCACAAACATCACTAAAGCACTCTTGAACACCAGTCTCCAGGTACAAATTACATTCGTATGCTATTTTGTGCTGGATGAACATAGGGAAGCATTCCCATAGTGGTTTTCGTGTGACCCTCCTACCCGACCCTACCTTGTGTGTAACACTTTCTGTTAAAACTTTCCCAAACCCATACCAAGATAACCCCAGTGACAGCACTTGGATTTTTTTTAAAGGAACAGTGTGTAACATTTCAGGGTATCTAATAGTCAAAATGGCTATAATATCCATAACTATGTTATCATTGCTTTACAATCATCTGAAACTAAGAATCATAGTATTTTTGCTAGCTTAGAATGAGCGCTTCATATCTACATATGGAGTCCGCCATGTTGCTCCACCAGGTTTCTACAGTAGCCCAGAATGGACAAACCAAATCCTGACTCTAGCAAGGGCCTTTCCTATTTTGTTTCATTACCTGAAAGCCACCTTTACACTCCGACACACTTCCATTAATGTCGTTTTGCACTCAGTGGCTCACGTTACCGCAGTCTTAGGAAGGGAGGAGGGGTGCTCAGTTGGTTGCAATCTGCAACCACACCACTAGATGGTGTCAAATCCTGCACACTAAACCTTCAATACTTGACAAAGCTCCAACAGAGCCACAAAAGATATTTCACCCCAGTAGTGCTTAAATGGATCTAACTTTCTTTTGTTTTAAAACATGAACTACCTCAGCCAGACAGCTGAACAGAATAATGTGTCACTCTTTGCACTCCTGCTGTTACTGTAACTGTTGTCGCTCCCAGCTCACGGAGCTTTGCGTCGGAGCAAAAGCACATCATGCTATGTGATCACGGCCTGAGAAGAGCACAGAGCAGCAGCTGAATCCAGTTGTAGAAGGCAGCGGAGTAACAGTACAGTACTGCTCCACCTGCAAGAGCAATCATCGAGGAAATACATGTTTGATTTTGCTGTCAAGAAACTTCCTTTGTCGGGTGACCGGGAATGGTCCTGATCTTCACTCATGCTACTATAGCAATCAGGGATACAAAAGAGAGAGTTTATTTACAAGAAACCTATGTCGATTATTACTATAAAAGCGTTTACTCATATGTTACAGTTGCTATTTCTTTGTCCCTCACATAGAGACCGCCCAGCAGTCTCGCTCTCCACAACCAGGTTTCAGTCCAGGTGGGTGGTGGTTTGTGGCAGGTGCTGATTAGTTAAAGCTGCATCCTCTTGCGTATCGTTGTGCTCGTGTAACGCCCCGGCGGAGGCTCCTCCTGCGTTATGGCGTTGAGGTGATGCCCCACCCTCCGCTCCGCAGCCTTCAGCCTCTCCTGCAGCTCCTGCGCCTCCTGCTCGGCCTTGCGCGTGGCCTTGCGGGCGTTCCTCAGGGACCGCTTCACTTTGCGTACGCGCTCCTTCAGCTGCCGGTTCCTCCTCTCCGCCGCGGCCAGGCGCTCCTGCATCTTGCGGCTTCGCTCCTCCTCCTCGAACAGCGCGGCCTGCACCGACGAGCACAGCAGCTGGAGAACGGAGGAGAGGGGAAAGTGAGTTAACATACAGGAAAGGGAAGTTGTTTTCTTTACAGACCGAGCTATCGTAAACCACCTGCTGGCATCTTGTCAGTTGGTTTGTTGTGTGGGAGCACTGGAGATGGGATTTTCCCAGCAGCCTCTCTGAGAAAATGAAAAAAACGTTCTCCCTTTGATGCTGTTATTTCTCCCTTGCTCGTTGTTTTTTCTCCAACACACTCGGACGGAGGGAGGATGGGGGAATGAAGTGGAGGTCCTGACCCTTGTCATTTACATTTGTCCACACAGGCTCCCTGCTACCAGCGCAAAAACACCAGGGGACCACGTTGTGTCTGTGTTACATAAATGTATCGCCCCGTGGACCTCCCTTCCCTCCCTGACAATGTGAAGGTCACACACTTTGATGTTTCAGGGGCCCTAATTTTCCATCTCATTGGTAGACAAGAGCTGACCTCGACTGGTGAGGTTAACAGGGGTGAGTAACAGCAGGGAAGGCATGTGTCTTCATGTGCGACTGCACTTAGTCAAAGGAACGTACAAACCTCGGAAATGTCGTCTAATCCGTCCTTGAGCACTTTGTGAAGAAATACAATCGAGCTCACAGCACCAATATGAGGCGCTTGTGTGCTGACACATTCTGAGTCAGTGTATAAATTAGTGGATTTTTTTTCTTATTTGCTTCCTTAAATGCGTTTAAACAACAGATAGTATATTAAAGGTGCAGTGTGTGGGATCTGGCAGCATCTAGTGGTGAGGCTGCAGATTGCAACCAGCTTAAACTTCTCCTATGTGCCAGCATGTCGGAGAACAACGGTGGCCAAAAACGGGAATGGCCCTAACTAGAGCCGGTGTAATACCGCCGCTTGGTCAGTGTCCTTCGGCATAAGAAACCGACCCACAGGGAACCCCTCTTGCATTACATTTGGACGTACCGGGGATGATGGTGTGTCAATTTACACTCATTGCATGCATACCGTCCTTTCAAAATAAACTTCAGTTTTCACAGGAAGTAAGGTTTAGGCAACACAACCATTAGGAACCATCATGAGTGACATTAACTTCACTGTCTACACCTCTGTGTGTGTATATATATATATATATTTAATACTTAGCACTTGTCATTATTACATGCTACATCCTTTTTACATTCAGTTTTCCCATCTGAAATACTGTCATCAACTAAATTACTATTACTGCATTACTATTTATATTTACTTGCATTTATATTATTTTAACTGCGCTACTTTATGCCTTAGATTATTATTATGCTTTTGCATTTACTTGTGTGATTTCCTTGTTTATATATATATATATACATCATTTATGAGCACTGTTGAAGGAACCTGAGACCAAAGCTGCTCACTGCCAATGACTGCTTTATTGGCATAATAAAGACTTTAACAACACACATGACGAACGAGTGATGTGACAAAGTAAGTCAACATTGATTTTAGTTTCACATGGGACATGAACACTGGTCCCCTGGTTGAAAGTGTTTGTTTGACGGGCATTCCTGGGTGGATTGGTTGTCAAGTCAGATACCGTCAAATTTGGTCATTTGTTTCCAATGCCAAGAGGTGCTGCTCACTTGGCAGTATTTGACGAGTTGGGAGTTAGGCCAGGTTGGTTTGGTTTGTCTGTTCTGGGCTACTGTAGAAACATGGCTGCCATCTGAAGAGGACCCGCTCTGTATGTAGATATAAACGACTCATTCTAACAAAAACACGATTCTCACACTAAAGAAAACATATATGTTATATTTATTTCTGCCAATGTTTCCCCTAAATGTTACACACTGTTCCTTTAATGATAACATTTTTCTGCCCCTCTTGGCAATAAAGTACACATTCACATGCTGCCAAACGGACTTGCTGTGGCCTGTTCACCAGCCTCATATGGCCACATAGAAGAGGGCCTCAGCAGTGAAGCGAGAGAAATATGATTTTAATACACTAAGATTTATGAAATACTCTCATTTGCTTAGAGTTAGATGAGAAGATTGATATTACTCTTGTGTAATTATTCAGTTTTAGTCTTTCATTCATTCATTCATTATCTGTCACGGTTTATCCCATTCTGGGTCTTGGGGGGGGGGGGGGGGGGGCAACCATTCACGCCCATATTCACACCTATAGGAAATTTAGAGTCCTCGATTAACCTGCATGTCTTTGGACAGTGGGAGGAAACCGGAGAACCCGGAGAAAACCCACGCTAGCACAAGGAGAACATGCAAATCAAATTTGAACCTGCGACCCGTCTTGCTGTGAGATGACAGTGCCGACCACTAAACTGAAAATGTACTACGCTGACTCTGAAACAGATGTACAAATACTTGTGTTTGTGTGAAAACGGTTTGATCCTGAGGTCTGCGGATCACCCTGAATAATTTCTAGAAAGGGGGGTTGCATTTGTTTTGACATGCAAAGGTCTCCAGCTGTGATTGAACCAGAGTCAATGCAATTACACTGCATGTGCATTTGACCGCTTGTCAAGAAGACGACCCACTGTTGAATCTTTTAAAGGGGACATACAGTATCATGCTCATTTTCAGGTTCATATTTGTATTATGGGTTTCTACTAGAACACGTTTACATACTCTAATGTTCAGAAACAGATTTTTCTCATCCTGTTTGTCTGAATATACCTGTATTCACCATGTGTCTGATACGCTCCATTTTACCACCTGTCTCTTTATGGCCTCCTCCTGAAAAAGCCCAGTCTGCTCTGATTGGCTTGCCAGAAAAATATGGTGCACCTTTTCAAAGGTAGTTCTCAGGCTGTGAGTGAAGACACGCAGATGGGTTTTCATGTTATGTCCGCTTTAAAATGCCATTTTCAATACTGGAAGTACAAACATTCATCTCCATTTTACTGCAGTGGAGGCTTAAATCTCGGAGATTTTTGTAATTAGGGTGAACTGGCCCTTTAAGAGAAGTCTCTTTTTTTCCCATTTATCCAAACAAAAGTCAAATCCAGATGATGTAACATTGGTACTTTTTACAGTTTGAACCCTTTCTCATGTTCATAGGAAGCCTCTCAGTGGGACGCCTCAACACACACACACACACACACACACACACACACCACCTGTCAAAACATCCGGGTGTTACCTGCCTGCTGTTAGCATCATCTGTACAAACAGTATATGGAGCACATGTACAAAATGTGCTGAAATAATTATACAAACATTTTAACATGGACATGTCTCTTTTGTGCAAAACTACCAAATGTCAAACAGCTAAATGAATTTAAAGCTGCAGACTGCATGTAATATGAAAGGTGGTGCTTACCGTGACTAACCCACAGATAATTATCACCCAACTTTGCAGTTTTCCTTCAGTTCTGTGTAGCATATATGCATTTTTTAGCTCATGGTTTTGGTTTTACTAGCAGCAGCTTTGCTCTGGTCGAGTCTCACCGCTCTCGTCATGGTTTCCAGCCTCAGCAGAAGGTCGTCGACACAGTTAGTTTACTAGGCGTTGAACACAGTGGAGCTTTTAGCAGCTAAAGAGCCTTCAGGAGTTGGTGGGGAACAAAAACAGAGCTAAAAGCAGAGTGAATGTTGGACATTCGTCAGGTGGACATCTCGATACAAAGTCAATGGTGAAGTGTATTAAACCTGCATTCTTTGTAACATCCAGCAGTGGGTCAGGTCTGACTGTATAGACGTCTATGAGAAAATGAGCCTACTTCTCACTTGATTTATTACCTCAGTAAACATTGTAAACATGAGTTTATGGTCTCAGTCGCTAGTTTCAAGTCTTCTTCAATACAGCATGATGTTCATTCAGTAAATTATGGTCCCATTTAGACTGAAATAGACCATAAATCAGGGGATGCTTTAGGGCGGGGCTACCTTGTGATTGACAGGTCGCTAACAGGGAGTTGTCCAGTCTCTGAGTTGTGAGTGTTTTCATCTTACAACTTTAACCCTTTCACAGTGTGTTTTCAGTTCATGAAAGTTAATTATAATATTTTGGTCGCCTAAAAATGTTACGACTGCCAGATCTTGCGTCACGTTTTGTTTCTGTCTTTTCATTTTCATTATTGTCACTTCCAGTCTTAATTTGAAATCACTAAACTTCCCTCTCGTTTCAGATTTACTGCACTTCCTGCCCTCGTGTGTCTCCATGCCCCCGACCTAATTTCCGTCGCTTCACCTGTGTCTCATTGTCACCCTGCCCCTGATTGGGTCCACCTGTGTCTCGTAATTTACTCCCCCACCAGTATATAATGTGTGTCCTCCCTTCCTCATGTTGCCAATTCGTTGTTCTTTGATCCTTCCTGGTGAACCTCGGTCCAGCGTTTTTCCTAGTCTCTACTTTTTCGATGAATGAATCTCTGCCTGTTTTTTGACTCTGCCTTTGCCTTCTGTTTTTTGGATCTGGTTGCCTGTCTGACTGCTCTCCTGTGTACCGACCTTTGCCTACGTAAATACAAATCCTCTTTGAAATTGCCTGAGTGTTCACTTCTGATCCCTGGCGTTACAAAAAATGTCTTATTCAGTGTTGTGTTTAGCTCCACCCTCTTGTGTCACTTCTGGTTGCAAAAAACCAAGATGGCGACGGCCAAAATGCTGAACTCGAGGCTTCAAAACAGCAGTCCGCAAACCAGTGGGTGACGTCACGGTGCCAACGTCAGCCTATGATTGCTCAGTATTGTTAATTCATCGACAGATTAAAAAGACAGAAAGAAGACGGGGTCATAAAAAGGCACAAACACACATTTAGTATCTTGAGCTTCTACTTGACGTCAAAGAGACGTACTGGGATTTCCCGTCTTCCCCTGAGGTTTTGTTCTGCGTTGTGTGTGAGCATGGCGACTAAACCAGAGCTAGATAGAGGGAACAAAAGGGAGGAGAGAAGAAGAAAAACAGTCAACACGAGTTTAGACAGATTAGACAGAGAAAGTGGGAGCTTTAAGTACTGAGTGGAACAGGCAGACTGGGTTTCATCCCTCTAAGCATCCATATAAAATGTTAATGGGAGTCAGAAAACTTGTTAAAGGTCTATTACAGCTGGAGCATTCCCTCGCTGTGGCTATTATCAAATCATTAGAGCGCATGTAAACATGGTAATGTGCTGATTAAGAAGTATTTGTAGAAGTATTTGGGGGATTCACCTCTATCTTGCTGTGGCCTATCAAGTGAAGGATAAAGAAAGTCAGGATATCTTTCAGGGAAAATCTGTATTAAACAGATGAACGGCGGGCTTACAGGAGTGTCACTGTAAAAGCTGCTCTGACTGCTGCTGATAAGAGGAGGCTTTAACAAAAGCTAATTGAAGGTTCTGGCAGAAAAGTGGATCCTTCTGGGGGTCTGTCTGGTTCCCACGAGGCTGAAACCAGAAGCAAACATCCTCCCAACTCCAATTTTAAAGGATGTTTTGTGTTTAAACTCCAGCTGAAGGATGTCTACAACCTCAAAGCACTCAAGATCCCTTGGAGATAGAGAGTGAAATAAGAAATTGGATCTTGTTGCTTTTAATTTAATTTTAATTACAGTCCAGCAGAGCAGAAGGAAGGAGGAAAGTTTTTAAATTGCCTCAGATCTGATACAAAAGGCAGGGCAACATAGACGGATCAGAAAGAGACACGAAGAGGAAGATGAAGGTCCTCCCATCTTGTCATCGGCCATAAATTCCAGGAGAAAAACACCTGTTTTGTGCCGCTTCGCCTGAAGGTCGCAGCCTCTACATGCGAGTGCTCGTTTTCTAAGTGTGTTTAACCACTACCTCGCTGACCTTTGACCATAGAGCTCAGAGCCTGCAGAGGAAGACGCCACAGCGCTGCACTGGTCCTGATTTACTTCAGCAGTATTGACTGCTGACAAAAACTGGTATAAATCCGCTTCAGAAGCAATTAATCGTCTCGTCGTCCTTCTCGGCGTCTGCTGCAGGCTGTGCTCAGGTCAGTCAGGAACAAGGCGAAACATCCGCACTGTTACTGCAAAGATGCTCATAGATCAGCTTCAACATTTTCTGTCAAAAATTACACAAAAAGGTGCAAATGTGTTGATTTTTCAAGTATTAAAATGATGCTAATGATGCGTTCGCTGTGCAAGTATTTTCAGTCTTTAGGGGCAAGTCCAAGCCAAGTCTCAAGTCAATGGGGGTAAGTCCAACACAGGTCTCACGTCAATGGCGACATGTCAAAGTCAATTCTCAAGTCAATGGCAGCATTTCAAAATCAAATCCCAAATTAATAGAGACATGTCAAATTCGAGTTTCAAGCCAGTGGAGACATGTCAAAGTCAAGTCTCAAGTCAGTAGCAACATGTCAAAGTCAAGTCTCAAGTCAATGGAGACATGTCAGAGTCAAGTCTCAAGTCAGTAGCGACATCTCAAAATCAAATCCCAAATCAATGGAGACATGTCAAAATCAAATCCCCAAATCAATGGAAACATGTCAAACCCAAGTCTCAAGTCAATGGCAGCATGTCAAAATCAAATCCCAAATCAATGGAGATATCTCAAATTTGAGTTTCAAGTCAGTGGAGACATGTGAAAGTCAAGTCTCAAGTCAATTGCACCATGTCAAAATCAAATCCCAAAGCAATGGAGACATGTCAAATTCAAATTTCAAGTCAATGGAGACATGTCAAAGTCAAGTCTCAAGTCAGTGGCAGCATGTCAAAGTCAAGTCTCAAGTCAATGGAAACATGTCAAAGTCAAGTCTCAAGTCAGTGGCAGCTTGTCAAAATCAAATCCTAAGTCAATAGAGACATGTCAAAGTCAAGTCTCAAGTCAATGGAGACATGTCAAAGTCAGACTTGAAAGGAAAGTCTAAGTTTTTAACTGATTAAGTCTTTAAGGAGTAAGCTCTAAATTAATCAAATCAAATCTTACAACACTCGAGTACAAGTCATGTCTCAAACCCTCATTTTTATGACTTATCTCTGACTCGACTCAACTCTCAAGTCTACAACTGCGATACAAAAACAGTGAGTCTGAAGTTACCGTAATGACACGGTGCAGCAGCCAAATGAAAAGCTCTTCAGCATCTAAGCAGCCTTGAATCCTTTCAAAATGAGGGCAAAGCCTTGTGTAGCTCCATCCAGCCGCCGTGTTGTGTCTTGTCTGAAGTATGACCTACTCAGCTCACTCAGAGGAGGTGTGATAATAAATGCAACAGACCTTTCTTCCTCTGCTCACAGGGTTCGCCTCATCTCTGGTCCCAGGTCAGCAAATATTACCTCATGCTGATATAAATCAAAGCTGCAGACTGACACACTTTCAAACGGCTGCCTGTCAAAGATGTGGATCTCTGCTATTTGACCTTCGACCTCTGGATGGTCAGTATCCTGTCTGCCTGAGGAGACAGACGGATGGACCTCGACCGATCACCAATTGCTTTGAGTATTTATTTATCCTTTTGAAGATCAGAACAGTGTGTGTGTGTGTGTGTGTGTGTGTGTGGCTCTGCACTGTAGTTGAAGTGTGTTTCTACTGATCCTCACCACATTCCTGTCAGCACAGTCACAACTCAAGGATTAGGTGTCCACATACACTCACACACTCCAAACCAAATCCTCGCTCTGCTGTCTCACTTTTCTTCCAACACACACTGCATTCACATTTTAGCTACAACACTATATTTATATAAACTACAAATCCTTAACAATAGTTGTAAGCACCCACCCACCCACTCCAGCCACTCCCGTCTCCAGGTCCCTGCCCCCTGCTGCTTGTCTGGACCGTTAATCTCTTATCTCCGTAGTAACGAGATGGTGTCGGGTTTGTTTACATCCTCTGTAAACACCAAGAAAGCTGAACTGACTGAAAAAAGAGACATTTTTATCTTATTCTTCCCAGAAGGTAATGAGGTCGTACAAGGAGAAGGGATTTTGTTTTCACGGAAGCAGCAAGCATTACTATGGCAACCAACTATCCAATCATGCTGCATGTCAGTCCTCAGGGTTACAATTCTTGGCTTTAGACATTCAAAGGGAGGACAGTTACACGATAACATTGTACTATACAGAAAGCCCTACCCTGCTGTCCTCCTGGGTGTCCCACTCGGGGCTGAAGGTGTGGAAAGGCTGGCTCCCTTGGGTGCAGTTGGAGAACTGGAATAGGCTTGAGAATGTGCGCCTGTTGTCGGACGTGTCGGGGAAGATGGCGTCCTGGAAGTTGACGCCATGGGGGAGGATGTTGTAGTTCTCGTCCATCCTGCAGAGGAGATAAACAGGAAAGCTGTGATAAACAGAAAGATGAAGCTGCTGCAGGAATTACTGAGTTGTACATTAGTGGATTGCATCAACCAAATATTTTGCAAGTTTCATAGGCCAGCACATTTCATAGATTAGAAAGTCATCATATTTAATTAGCCTGTAGTTTGCTTGGTAGGTAAAAATCTTCCTTTGCAAAATAAGTAGCCACATGCAGTGAATAAAAAGTACATTTTAAGTCTCAGTTAATGGAAATACTTAGACAGCCTTGAGTAGTATACATCAAAATGATATTTAAACACACTAGTCTTGTTTATACATCTGACTGTAAATCACAGTCTGCTCCAAAACAAACTGACAAAAGACAAGAACTGTTAGAGGCTTAGTTAGAAGTTGCTGTTTTGTAAAAAGCACTTCTGGTCTGGCAGAAGGTTTTATGGAAGGCAGTCTGTTTTCAGTGGCAGCAATAAAACTTATAGACTGTTGTAAGTACAGTCTGAATTAGAATTTAGAGTCCAAATGTCTGTTGGAGCTATGTGGATGAATGTGTCCAGGCTTTGCGCCTCCTCACCTGAGGAAGAAGAAGTAGGAGTAGTTCTCCATCACGGTGTGGGACTGGCAGGACAGGTACCCCAGTCCGGTCAGGTTGAGTCTTGATCCCGAGGGCACCTCCAGCATGCTGCCCCAGGCCTGATCGCACAGCAACTCCACCTCCGCGGAGTACAGCAACCCTTCCTCCGCGCCCTCGTACCCGTACCCGAACCCGAAGGGCAGCGAGTTGTACAGGCTGCCCGCCCCGCCGCCCAGGGGCTCCCGGTGGATCGCGAGAACTCGGGCATACACGATGATCTCTGCCAACTCCGCCCGACAGCCCTCGCTCAGCGGCCGCCACTCGGAAGGGAGCTGGCACCCGTGCGTAAAAGTGTCCAAATGCGCAAAAACGCCGAGCACAACGAGGAGGAGAGCCGTGGAAAACATCCCGAAGAGATTCTGTCAGTTTGTAAACCCTGTGGTGATGCTTTCCTGTAGAAAAATGTGACTTTCCTACTTGATTAAAATTGACTGTTTCGGTCTCTTCAAGTATACTAGCTGAGAACCAAACACATGATGGTTACCTGGACTGCTTGGGGATGCTCTACCTGACCAAAAACTCTAAAAACACGCCAAGTAACTTTATGCACAAAATTCAACCATACACAGTGCATTTGTCCAGTTGCTAAACTTATACAAACTCCTGGTTTTCTCTCCTCCGGACTCTTAAAGAGAACTCAATTAGTCAGATCAATTTGCAGAAACTTAAAGCGCTCCAACCTGCTGCTGTGTTCCCGGTGTTTCCACCTCATCTGTCTGCAGCGGGAGCGACACGCTTTACCAGAGCGCACTGGTGCTGCGTTCAGGGACTGATGTGATGCTCCGACATGTGAGATTCCACACATCAATGTATTTGACAACGTTGAGTTCTGAAACCTGTTGAACTCAATGAGGTCCCTGACATTGTAAACCTAAAAGCGCATCCTTCATAAGTCATTATTTATTTTTTTATTTATAGTTATTCATTCATTTCTTTTTACAATTTAAGTAGTAGTAATATTGGCTATTTTTTTCCCACCAGATCACCATGGAACTGAACTCAGATACTCTGCTTTTGGGTGCAGATGCCGTTTTTCCGACAGCGCACATGAAAGCATCCAAGAGAATCAGAGAGGGAAAAAACAATCAGACCCAATGAACTACGAAAGTGGTTTGTTACTGTCTGTTGGGGAGCATTTCCAGCAGAGGTTCTTCCTTAAAGAGCTTCCAAGTGAATAATCAATATCATAATGCCATCACTGATTGATAATAGCAGTCTACAGTGGAACACGTGCAATAAATATTGGCATAATTACATGCAGTCCAATAGGCTACTAAATCTCTACAGAAACCATGATGTGTCAGAGTAAGTTCTTTGTGGATCTATCAGCTGCTCCTGTTTTGATAGTAATAAAATAAAATAAATAATTTAAGGTAATTTGGCCCCATAATACGCATCACAATACATTATGATTAGGACCTTATTTATGTTAGTCCCAGGCAGTTTTGTGTAACCACAGTCAAAGATTTCAGTTAAAGCCAACCTAACCTCTCTGCCTGGAAAACGCTGCCATCTAGTGGACACTGGCATGAATAGCATGTATGTAGATGTAATACAGTAGATTATCTAAGTAAATCGGATAAATGTTGTGTGTAGTTTATATTTGCCTTAATGGGTCACTTTGTACACATGTTTGGACAGCAGTAAAACAAATGGGAGGCTCACTGTATTCAGTAATGTTCCATAATGGCCTTGATGTATTTTTGTATAATAATATTGCCAAGTAGTATATCAGGATGAATTATATTTTAATTATTGTAGTTTATTGTCGCCTAAACATGACTGTCAGGGCGGGTTAGGGAGTGTCCAGTCTTTTCCTATCTTGTTGTCAAAGTGCAAGGTGACTCCCAAGGGAATTCCCGCTGTCAGCTGACGGCTGGCCCCGCCCACGGCCCGCCCACGCCCCGCCCCCAGCGGTCAGCCTCTCACTGATGTGTCGAACATGCGGATGGATCTGTCGGCACGGCGGCTCTGGTCATGCGCAGCAGCAGTTTATACTCAGATCTGTGCGCTGCTCTGTGACGTCACTTCGAGGAAACGAAAACCTTCGTTAAACACACAAGTCAGAGCTACGTCCAATCACAGACCGTCATTTCAACGTGGACAGGAAGTAATGCAATTCAGCCGTCAAAATAAGAGCTTAAAATGAAGCCGTCCCAAGTGGTTCCATAACATAACTGTTCTATTTTTTGGCAACACATTTGCACTTTTATTTCCCAGTATATTGATTCAGAATTTTCCCTCTAATATGAAAATGAAACAAAACTAATCAAATATTATATTGATAACATGATCTCTATTACTTGCAAAATCTCGTATTCATAGATGTAAATTTTCTGATCATAAACCATCTATTTTACATCTTTAAAAATGAACTCAAACAAAACATGGCTTCAGTCTTATATACTAAAAATAGAAAGGCTATCAAAACCATAAATCTATGTACCCCATATAACATTTTTATGAACTGATTTTTCTGTCAGTGCGTCATTTTTTTTTGTATTTTTTCTATTTTCACTTTGCAATTTGTTAATAAAAGGTGTGTAGAAGCCTTAGAATTAACAATATCAATATATTATTAAAGTAATAGTGCCGAGTAAACAAATTGGCAATTGGCAATTTATCGATCACATAATTTAGTAATGAGGAAAATATTGGACACATTTGATTAAATGCAACAGAATAAAGTTATTTCCCAAAAAAAATACATATTAAAAGATTTACCGTGTTGTTTTAATAACTGTATTTCTTTTTTCCACCTGTTACTGTTTTCCCTGTTTCTGTGTATTATCTGAATAATAGCCTTTATTACTTATTAAAATTAATGATCAATAAAAAACTTTAATGTATCTTCAGAAACTATCTTTTAGGAATTTCTTTTTCTTTATTAATATTATTATTATTATTATTAATAATAATAATAATAATAATAATAATAATAATAATAATAATAATAATGGTAAAAACTATATACTGTATATTTACCCTTTCAGACAAAAAATGTAAGTAGAGTGAGATTTTATTTTGAAAACATTCACCGGAAGCGCCTTGTTCCCGGACGTGACTTGACGTTGGAACCAGAACCAGAAGCAGCACACGGGTCCTCGACACATTTTCCGTCTGTCGGGGTGTTGCCGTGTGTGTCTGCAGTCAATAACCGGACCGTGTTTAGTTTCGGAGCTGACAGCAGGTGAGTTCAAACACCCGGACGGGTTTTTAACGTTTGGTGTGACGCAGTTCGGCTCCGGGTCCACCTCGTCCGTGTTGTGTAAGTTACTGGGAACTTTTCAGTGGAGTCGCTCACCGGATGGGCCCACCAGAAGAAAGTGAAAGTAGAATCAGACGACCATGCTTTCAAATAATGTATATAAAGCTGTAACATCTCCACAGTGCGACGGCGTGTCTGTGGCTGTCAGTGGGGTTTTAAAGTAGCATTTATCCCACAGGTTATCCCTGTAGTGTCCTTAAAGTGGGTTACAGTTGGGCCGTGATATCTCCAGATCCATATCTGTTATTTATTTGTCAGGTCATTGTGTGTAGCATACTGCGCTCTGTTATGTTAATGTCATTAAATGACCGTGTGACCTGCTGAGGATCCTTTTCTGCTGCTGCGTGCTGAAGCACTGAGTCACTGGATGATGTCAGCATGGAGGCTTTCTGTCCGCTTTGTTGACGTGAAAACACGTTTAAAGTTAATGACAATAACTGGACAATAAGTGCTCTCAATAAGAGGATAAACTCCCATATTTCTATACTATATCCTCAGTTCTGCTGTAACATGATATCAAATACAAACAAGATGGAGTCAGTCCATTTGTTCCTATGGAAATCATTATACATCATAATTACCTCTGGATAAAAAAAAACTTTCTATATTAGTGTAAATTAAATCCCACTGCCCCACACAGATAAATAGTAAGCCCAATAATAATAATAATAATATAATTGTTATTATTGCTATACTGTTTAATAACATGTATTTTATTCCTATGTCATATTCTATTAATTGTCTCAATATATACTTTGGGTGGGTTACTGATATTAGTAGTGATATTTTTATTATTTTAAAACATTAACATTGTATTGTAGTGTGTAAATTAAATCCCACAGTTCCACACAGACCAATAGTAAGCCCAATTATTATTATTATTATTATTATTATTATTATTATTATTATTATTATTATTGTCTTTAATAATATGTATTTCATATTCTATTAATTACATATATCTATATATATTTTTGGGGATTACTAATATTATTAGTAATATTTTTATTATTTTAAAACATAAACATTGTATCTTAGTGTGTAAATTAAATCCCACAGTTCCACACAGACCAATAGTAAGCCCAATTATTATTATTATTATTATTATTATTATAATTATTATTTTTTTTCTTATTACATATATCTATATATATTTTTTGGGGGTTACTAATATTATTAGTAATATCTTTATAATTTTAAAACATAAACATTGTATCTTAGTGTGTGTAAATCAAATCCCACAGTTCCACACAGATTAATAATAAACCCAATAAACAGTAATGATATGTTTTTTGTTATTTTATTTCAATATATCTATATTTGGGGGTATGTACTAATATTCAGAGAAAATCTGCTGCGTCTTTTAATAATTATTAATTTTTATTTTATTTTCAAAATTCACTGTATGTACTGCAGTCATGTTAAATGTAAATAAGCAAAGTGATTGTGCGGTGACCTTTAACTGATTTTCTTCTTAGCTGTGTAAAATAAAGTTAGTGTTTTCATCAACAATCACATGTTTTCACGATGTATTTAAGTCTTGCTTATCAAGAGATAGAACAACAGCGAAAGGATGTCAAGTGTCATTTCATTTCTGCTGCTGTACTATTTTCCTCATAGTGTCATTAGCCATATCATATCAATATTCAAACTACTCACAAGATGAAAGATCTCTGTCCCTTCTTTTATTTCCTCCCTGTCAGTGTCATGGCGTCCGGAGGCCCCATGATGAACGGCGACATCTCTCGCACTCCCAGTCAGTCGGGCACGCTGGAGGAAACCCTGCAGCAGATGAACATCCTCATCCAGGAGAACCGAGACCTGAAAGGTGAGAGTATGTGTGAGATAGTGAGGAAATGTTTTTTTCATTTGAGCTTTATATTTGTCACTGCTGCACTGTTCAAGAACAGAGAAGTCTGTTCCAGTCTTCCATAATACTCTTATCAGGTCTGGCCAAAGTGTCAAGGGTCAAAGGTCAGTGGGCGCTGTGTTCCTGCCGGCTCGTGACAAGGTGGAGTTTCAAAGTTGTAGTGTGATAGACCAGCTAGAGCGATGTTTTGGGACTGGAAGGGTGTAATAGCTACAGAAAGGCTTGCACACTTTACATATATTCAGATTCTCCGTTTGTTTCTCTCGCTCAGAGGCCCTGCGTCAGACAAACCTGACGATGAAGGAGCGCTTCGAGGGTCTGTCTGCGTGGCGGGAAAAGCAGCGGGAGGAGCGTGACTTCCTGGAGAGCAGACTTGAGGAGGCTCGGGGCCGCATGGAGGCGCTGACCCTCCAAAACCAGGAACTGGGGAGGAGGATGGAAGAGGAGGGGAGGACAGGGGGAAGCCCGCTGGTGAGAATAGAACCCTGATACTGCCTTTTCTGTATTTATTATGTACTGGGTCAAAGCAGCTGAGAGCCGTGTTTCTATTACTTATGAGACTTTGTCAGATTGCGTTGTGACCAAATTAACCCCTTAACTACTCAATATTCTGCACTGGTGATGCGTGATGTCGTATCCAGGCGGTGTCATCCAATCAAAGTGCAGAGCTGGACGCCCTGCGTGCCCAGGTCGCTCGCCTGCAGGCAGAGAAGAACGACCTGGTGGCCATGAACTCCGAGCTGCAGCTGAAGGCAGACCAGGACTCACGTGACGACTCCTTCATTGAGATCATCAGAGTCTCGGTGAAGAGCAACACACACACACACACACACACACACACACACACACACACACACACACACACACACTATATAGTCAATGTTTCCCTATGAATTTTCTTCTGTTCAGCCTCATCTAACAAAAAACCTCCATTTACACCCACCAATCATGCTGTTTTTGACAACCAGAGTCAGTATTGATCTAACTGTCTGTTTTCCGCCTCAGGATGGAGGCATAGACGGTGTAAACAACGTGTGCGGTTCGGAGCATAGCAGGCGTCCGGACCTGAGCATGACGGCGTCGCGGCTGGACAGCGAGGAGGTGACCGTCAGCCAGCTCCTCCAGTCGCTGAGGAACGAGACGCAGCGGGCCGAGCGGCTGCAGGCCGAGCTGCAGGCTTCTGCTGCCAGGTAGAGGACGGCTGTCATCATGAGTTTATAGCATCAGGAAACACAGGAAGTTGGGCTGTTAGTGGCAGGAAGTGACATATTTCTGTACCACATTTTCATAAAGTTCTTTGGTTTTTAATGTTGATCTCAGTCTCTTTTTAAAACAAATTATCCACCAGAATTCAAGAACTGGAGGAGAGGAAGTCTAATGTGGATCAATCAACACAGACCACCCCAGCAGAAACTACAGAGACCAAGGAGGATTCTGGGAAAGAGGAAAAGGTATTTACATTATAACTGTATCATTGTAATATGTGTATTCTGATGAGAGGTTGCTGTTAAAGTAACATTCCACATCACATTTAAAGGGCAGGTCTGTTATTTTTATAAATGTTTTTCATATCGTTCTGTAGCTTCTCAGGGGTTTTCAATATGTATTCAAATCCAAACATTCAAGTTTTATTTTTTTAAGTATGGATGTTTTTAGCGTCAAAATTCTATTTTCCAAAGGCCTTCAAAAAAACTTTTTCCCACATGACCTGACGTAGCGTTCTGCATGATGACGTTTTACACAAGTACACACAGTATATCATTATCCAAAGTATATTACACACAGTAACTTGGTTGGTGGCCGGCATGCTTCGAGTTTGAAGAAGCAGAAAGGAGTACTAGCTAAGCAATGTACTGCTGTGGACGCCACGTTAGTTCGGATCCGAAAGTCACACAATAACACAAACAAACTAACTGATTGCTGCGGCAGTAGACCAGCAACTCCTGCGTGCTAAAATTACTGTTCTGTCAATGGAGTCTGGTGGCATTGAAGACAGCAAGATAATGGCTTCAGTTCCCTGTCAGAAAGGGCTGTGTGGCGCGCGATAAAGCAGTGAAATATTCAAAATGTTCACTTAAACTGATATTTATTTTTTTAGGAAGCTAAAATACATTTTTCTGCTGCTCTCCTCCAAAGGCGTTTTACCTTTCCAACAGGGACCTGAAGCTCTTATATCGCTCTCTTCAAAGTCACCAGACTCCATTCTCAAAAACAGCAATTTTACCTCACAGGATGCGCAAGCATACATTAACAGCCCCACTTCAGAAACTTCAAACTAACCCTTTCAGTTATTTCCAAACTTAGCACAGCTAACTTTGACTCAGCTAGTGTTACCATTCACACTAGCCATAAACGTACTGATTAACTGTGATTAACTTAGTCTGGTAACCTACGTCACTGGTTTTTGCTAACAGCAGAATGGATGTTTCCATGTGAAAACCTGGTAAAAGAAGGCAGATGGACCCGCCCTCTAAAGAACCTATGTTTGAATTATCATCTCTGTGTACTGTTGTTGATCTGTGACTTTACGGTAGCCACAATGACCAGAGGTCCACAGATGTTTGTAATGTTTAGTTTCCTTTATTGTATTTCAGGCAGCATCTGAGGTGGAGAATCTGAAGTCTCAGATGATGGCGTTGTTCAAAGAGCTGCAGCAGGCCCAGAGCAAGCTGGATGAAGCCGAAGGCATGAAGAAGAACCTGCAGGACAGGTTCGGCTAACACGGACACACATGCTCACACTGTCACATCTTAACATGCAAACCATTTAGTAAAGTAAATTATACATAGCAACTTATTTATGTGCTCCAACAATTAAGGCCACAGTTGTGTGTTTCAGACCTGTACTGTTAAACAAATCACAGGAAAATCCTGTGCGGATCTTTGAAGGAAAGCAAACATTTCTCTTTTAATCAATGTCCCTGTGCTTAATCTTGACCTGTACATACCTGTTGTCTAGATGTCGGGAGGTGGAGCAGGACGTGGTCACTCTGAAGGCCCAGCTAGTGGAGAAACAGGCCGTTCAGACGGAGAACGACCGGCTGAAGCTGCAGGTGGACAGCATGCAGGCCCAGAGCCAGATAGAGCAGAGGAAGGCAGGGGAAGAGAGGTAACACATACACACTTATACAGAAATACAGGGCCTTTCTCAAATCGAACACTCCCCACTCTGTGACGGAGTGAACTCTGCCTGAAGGCACACTAACAGCTGAATGAAACACCCGTCTTTAAGGGCATAGGGTATAAATACAGCGAATATCCGTTGATCTGCAACCGTTTGTTTCGTTAGGGGTCGCGGGGAGCTGGAGTCAATCCCAGCTGACATTGGGTGAAGGCGAGGTTCACCCTGGACAGGTCGCCAGTCCGTCGCAAGGCACATAGAGACAGACAACCATTCATGCTCACACTCACACCTATGGGCAATTTAGAGTCATCAATTAACCTGTATGTGTTTGGACTGTGGGAGGAAACCGGAGCAGCCGGAGAAAACCCACGCTAACATGGGGAGAACATGCAAACTCCACACACCCCCATAAATGTACAACACTTAATCAAATGAACATGTCTACTGTTTTATAGAATAGACATTTGATCCTAAAAACAATGCAACCTTGAAGTCGTTAACGTCTATACGACAATGTTAAATGCCAATCTTAATTTGAGCGATCTACGTTTGTATTGGTAGTTACCCAAATCTTATGTTTGCATGGTACGTGTTCCATGACAAACACATAATGCCGTTGCATGTGGCCAGTGAGTCAGCATCGATGCAGGCTCGCTGTTTGAGGGTTATATAACCCACTTCCACTCCCCCTTAACTGGTTTGGCATGGCATTTAATATGGCGGACGGGGGGGGGGGGGGGGGGGGGTTGGAGGAAGAAGAAAAAAAAGAAATTTTCCTTTTTTTTTCCCCCTGGGGGGATTCATTTCCTCTTTATCTCATACATGGTACATGCAGACCTGAAACCACATACATACATTAATGGAGAGATGTCGGAGTGAGAGGGCCCCGACAAGCGCCCCGGGTATAGGGGGTGGTTTGCCCCGGGGCCCCCCCCCCCTCCCCAAAAGAGTAAACCCCCCCCCCCCCCCCCCCCCTTTCCCCCCTTTTTTTTTTCCCTTTCTGGACTTTAACCCATGACCCCCCCGTTCCCAAACCAACCCCCTACAGACTGAGCTACTGCCGCCCCCAACAAAGGCCCATTGAATGGTCATATTAATGTGAATCCATTTTCAACTTATTTCACTGTCCAACAATGAGAAATCTGTACCATCTTTAATTGTTTTTTAACTATACAGGAATAACAAAATATTTATGACACTGATTTGCTTTGGAAACCCCCATTTTCCTTCATTTTCCATGTAGTGATTAGCTTATATTTGGACACACACTGAATCATTTCCTTTCTCCCTCACAGGAACAACCTGGCCCAACTGAAGGATGCCTACACTAAGCTGTTTGAAGACTACAATGAACTCAAAGAGGAGAAGAAAAAGAGAGAGGTCAGTTTATGCAGCATAATGAGAACCCTTTTCACAACAGAAAACCAAATTCTGCTTATTTCCACCAAACCTAAGCTAACCCTCTAAGCTTATAAACAATCGGAAATGAGCCAAACATGTTTGACCTTTGCCCTCTGGTCTTGCAGTCTCAGCTGGTGCAGAAGGAGGTGGTGGACCAGCTGCAGGAACGACTGACCGCCGCTGAGGAGGTCCTGGCTGCTAAACAGAACGACATCGATCGCATGAAGCAGGAGATCTTCAAGAAGGAGGAGGAGCTGCAGACCATATCTGTGTTCCAGGCTCAGGTCAGTGGCTGGATAATTAATCAGTGCATTGATCATTGGACCCTAAGTATCAGAATCAAGATGACAATACGGCAGTCATGGTGCTTTTCTTGTACTGCAGGCAGAGGTCTACTCCTCAGACTTCTACGCAGAGCGAGCAGCAAGAGAGAAGCTCCACGAAGAGAGGGAGCGTCTGGCTACTCAGCTGGAGTATGTGAAGAAGCAGAACAACCAGCTGCAGGAGGAGATCGACTCCATGGGCAGGTATGCAATCAAATGGAAGTTTGCTTTTACACCTGTAGTTCAACTCAGTTGGTCCGGACCATAGACTGTATCTAAAGATGGACGACATGACAGCTCCTCAAAAGCCAAAACATCGGGATCACCCTTTGGTGGCTGGCTGCAGTATAGGTCATAAATCCCGCCCCCTCCATGTTAGTGAATGGGGTATGGGCCAAACTAAAAAATCAAAGTACATGCCAAATACATTTCTGTCATTTTAGGTAGTTCTACGCTGATGTATGTCTAAGTGACCAAGGAATAATAAAGATACAGTATATTGTACCCTTTCAGTCCCAGTTTGGTTCATTTTCACGCTGTAATCAAGCAGTAAACATTAAGTTATAAGGCCTGACTGCTAACTCATTCATTGGACAGTTTTGGTGATGTCATCCTGCATCATCAGTGCCACATGGACCCCCACATGTGGGGAAACCTGCTCTCGTTCTGACATGCTAACATGGTTAGCAAATAAACTTGCATATATGGAAGCAGTTTGAGATCCCGCTTTTTCTTGTGTTTCTTCACAGGAGGTCGCTGAACGAGATGCAGAAGAGACACATGTCACTGGGAGGAAATCCACACGGAGCCGGAGCTAGTCTGGTTGGAAGAGGTACACATGCTTTTTTTATGGGGCTGTACTGAACAGATCGAAGCTTCATTCGTAACGTTGATATTTGAATTCTAAATCAACATTCGAATGCTGCAGGTTCATGCATGTCTATTCGTTCTGTTAAAATCCGATATTTCTGCACAGCTGTCGATAAAGATCAGGCTACACTATATTATTAGTATTATACTGTTAGTAGAATTAGATTACAGTGATGGCTGCTTAGGATTGTTTCCGACTTTTGTGATCCACATTTTCAATAACTCCAGAGTGTTAGTCCAAAAGTAGGGCTGCCAAAGTTAATGCAATAATGGCAATAATTTCTTTAAAGCAACTTGTGATTTTTAGGTTGTAACGGGCTCAGTTTTAAAACTAGAACAAAGATACTGGTATCATATGAAATTATTAAACCTAAGAAATCCATTGGTACCAACCAATCATGATTAACATCATGCCGCACAGTCTAGGAGGGAGTGCAGGGTTGTCCAGCATGTTCAGATTGTGATCAGTGTCTCTGACTCTCAGGTGCCGACTGGCATCATCAAGGGAATATTCCTGAACATGCCTGCCCCAAGTGCAACGAGATCCTGCCAGACCTGGACTCCCTGCAGATCCACATCATGGATTGCATCAACTAGACCTCCATCATTACAAGCATCCCCGACAACAGCAGCTACATTAGCACCTTAATCTGAGTCTTCCTCTGCTTTTACCTGTACCTCTTGTCGGATCCCTGAGACAACGCTCCATAGTTCCACGATAAACTCAGTAATGTTTGCTCTAGGACGGTATCACTTTACCTTTGGTAGAATGTAAAAAGAGACTTTAAAGCTGCATTGATGGTTCTTCTGACAAGAATTGGTCCTTGTAAAGACTTGGAATAGAAGAAAATGTTGAGGGACACATCTTGCAGGTTTTGGTTTCTTGTCATCTGGCACATTGTTGGTTTGTTGCTGTGACCACTGAAACAACGCTAAAGGTGACTTTCTTCAAGGAAAAACAAGTCTGGAACTGCATGAACCTTGATAAGATTTTAGTTTGGCACTGTCCGCCTGTCATGCACACATTCAGTTTGTTCATCCTTTACAAGTTGCATTTATTTACCAAGTATTTGGTTGCTGAAGGCTTTTTTGGTTTCCTTTTAATGTCATTCTTTCTATATTCTTTACTTGGAAAGGATAATTTAGCCCAGGTCGTTGGTGTCGGTGGGAAAAGGAGCATGCACCATGTAGGCACTTTAATATGAAAATATATATTTTATTCAGATGATGATAATGGTAATTAGAATGTAATATATTTAACTTGTTAATCAGTCACAGCCTTTGTAAGTCTATATGCAGGAGGCTCCAACACCCTGTTTATTTTACGATTCCATGTTGTACTTCTGTGAATAAAAATAAAATCTGCAGATTTCTGGCTGCTTTTTAGCCCTATTGTGACATAACAAAAACCTGGAAGATTATGTCTCTAAGTATTTGAAAAACACATCCGATAGATATTTATTGGTGATAAAATTAACTATAATTGAACCTGAGCAAAGTGATCTTTAAAGTCTTCGAAACACCTCGCACCTGGCATCCTTTAATATCAACACTACCAACATACAGTAGCTCTGTCACAGTTAGTGTACAATACAGATAAAAATATGATTTGAAGCTTTGTTTTGCTCCTGTAGAATATAATGTGGTGTGTGAGCTACTTTTTAAATATCTGACTTTGGCGACTCCTAGTGGTAGTATTGAAAAATAAAAAAAAATGACTGCCTCAATTTTTTTTTTCAACATGTAGGTATACGTCAGGATGAATAGCTCTCATAAGTTTAGTTATTTTGTTTTTGTCAACGGTATGTGTATAGTGTAAGTTTTGTAAATTCACACCTTTAGCATAAATAAAAATAAACAGCCTTGTAGGCTCCTGAGTCCCCGTGAACAAATATTACAACAAATTGATATCAGCAGAAATCTATGTCGTTTAATATACTTTTTCATCTCATAAAAATTATTTACTTCAAATGAATAAATTTTTTAAAAGCCATTCAACGACATAAAAGCATTTTTTTCAGTCAGGCAGTTTGTAGGGCAGCTAACATAACTTTGACAACACAGTTGGGTCCTTCGTTTAGCGCCAGTTTGGATTTTCTCCCTCGCGCCGCCTTGTTCCGAGTGCTGGTTATGAAAATGATAAAATTACGTGTAATTTTTATAAAATATAACCCATGACTTATACGAAACTACGCGTAGTGGTAATTAATGGTAAAGAGCGAATAAATTGACACGTTGGACGTTGTTGTAAAGTCCGTCAAAGTAGCATTTTAGAGCTAGCAAAGGAGACAAAGCGGTAACACCAGAGCTCGAGGTAAGTTGGCTGTATCTTTAAATTAAACAATGGAAAGCTAACGTAAATTTTAAAGGACGGGTTTTATAAACGTTTCATTTTGATATTTACATAAGAAAGAAGAGGTGTTCATATCCCCAAATGTTGACATTTATGACTTCCCATTTTAAATGTTGAGCTGAGTCAGTTTAAAGGGGCCCGGTGAACCAGGTCATGACCTCCCCTGACACAGGTTGTCTGCTCACTTCTTTATATAATAGACTGAAAGTTCCTTCCCAGTATACACAGTCTGTGTTTTGGTGCACTGGGCAGGCAGACAGATGTTTGCAGGGCAGTGTTGCCTGATAGACAGTATACACAGTGTAGCGTCCACATTACTGTCCATTTATTACATTAAGTTTGCCAACAGTGAGAGAGACAGCTTATGAACCAGTAATTTAACTCAACAGGATTCTCAGTTCAGGAATCTCAAGGCAGGACTTAAACTATGGTAAATATATTGTAATGTAATATGTAATATAGTATAATACTGGTTTAATGAAATATTCACTTGATGTAGTTACCGGTGCAAGACACAATAATACATGTAATAATTAGCATATATTTATTTCATATAGTGCTTTTCAAGACACTCAGACAGTTTACATAGAATAAAATAATCATAAAACAGTCATCATTAAAACAAATGCAGTATAAAACACACAGTATCAATCACACATTAAAAGCAGTTAATAAAAGTTAATAAAAAGGTCCACTAAATATAGATCTACATGTTGGTACTGTAATGATTATTTCTCACCTCAAATGTTGTCAGAAACATCCTGTAGTTACTGAAGAAGAAGAAGAAGATTTAGCTGTAAAATGAGCCCACAGTGGGGAAATTCAAACACTGTTAACCTCCATGTTACATGCAGACCTGAAACACACATGACACAAAGAGCAGAGGAGGGGGCTGCTCCTGCACCCCCCCCCCCAGTTGGGGGTTTGGTCCCCTCCCCCGGGGCCCCCCCCCCGGCCCCACGGGGTAACCTCCCCCCCCCCCCCCCCCCACTCCTCTCTCTTTTTTTTTCCTTTTTTGGGCTTTACCCCGGGCCCCCCCCGTTCCCAACCCAACCCCCCACAGACTGAGCTTCCCCCCCTCCCTTTTTAGCTGTAAAATGAGAAAGTTTGTGACCCAGCAGCCATGTTGTGATCAGTTGATGTAATGTTGGATTTACAGAGCAGCCCACCAGCTGGAGCAGACTTTTTCATTTTACAGCTAAACTGTACACTACAAGATGTTTCAATAGGAGTACTCACTCACTGGAATGACCTGTTATTGGTCAAAGTCTCCCATCACAGGCTAACGGGAGGAGGTGCAGAAGTCTGGTTTTCTCTCCACACACTTGAATTACAATATGCTGAAAGGTTATTATGCCCAGTGATGCCAAAAACATTCTACCTGCTGCAGGTTTAATTGGGTGTCAGTTTTACTCCTATTCTCAGACTGTCTTGAACAGTTCAGTGACACATTTTAAGTGTTAAATATATATTTCAAACTCTTGTTTTTCGAGTGAGAGAGAGAGAGAATAAAAAGTGTCTACCTTTTTGTGGGTCACCAGGTCATCTGAATTCAGCACCACTATTAACATCTCTAAAATGGACAGTAAGTATCATGGGATTTGAAACATTTTGAAGTGCAGCTTTGTGAAGAGGTCAAGACATGAATCACTTTATGTTTTCTGTGTCTAGGTGAGGATGATCTGGAAATTCTGACGGCGCTGCTGGCTGAGAGCGAGGGAGTTGGAGAAGAGCAGGGCGGTCAGGAGCAGGCAGACGACTTGGACGACCTGTTTGACGCTGACAATGATGAGGAGGAAGAGTACAACGAGGATGTTGAGGAGGAAGTGCGAGATGTGGAGACAGAGGACGCGGTGTCGGATCTCTTTGGGGATGTGGATGACATTGAAAATGAAGAGAAAGACGCTAAAAGAAAAGAAAGTGGTGGAAAAACCTGTGAGAATCTGGACAGGTCCAAGGAGGATTTACAAGGTTTGTGCCACTGGAGTCTCTAATCTGCCTCTAGTTGATGTATAATGTAATATACATAATATACAGTATGTGTTCACCAGCTTTATGTCTTCGTTCCTCAGATGAGTTGAGGCGCATGCAGGAGCAGATGCAGCGGTTGCAGCAGCAGCTGGAAGCAAGCCAGAAGGTTTCCGCATCATCTTCCACTCCAGTCACAACTGCAAGGAGCTCAGCTGGTCCCAAAGCAATGACCCCCAAACTGGCACCCACTCGACAGCCGATCTCCAACCTGACCCAGGCCAAACCAGCCTCTGCCACACAGAAGACCAAGACACAAACAGGTAAACATCTTGTAGTTCACCAACCACAGCAGTTGACAAAACCTGAAGTCAACTAACCACTTTTGCTCTTTTATTTTCCACATAAAGAATAGAATAAATTGATAAAGACACAAATAGGGCTTTAAGTCAAGTCCAAGCAAAGTCCAAGGTCTGAATCAAGACCAAGTCCTGAGCAAATTGAGTCCACTTCCAGACCATAATAGTCTTTCCAATGCTAATATAGTGATTAATGAGTTGGATGGACAGGAATAATCTATCTATAACCAATACCGATCTGTCTTCTAACATCAGACCAATATATGTGTAGAATTTAGGTTTGAGGACCATTACAATCTAATTCTGCATTCATAAACCTTGAATTTGATCCGATATATGCTGACATTTTACCCCGGGACCACCCCCAATATGCCCACAGAGACCAAGACATGTCCAACAAGACATGAGTCCAAAACAAGTGCAAGACTTCAAAAAAGTGATCTAGACAGAGTGAAAAAATTGAATTTCCCCTAGTGGCACCAATAAAGGACTATCTTCTTCTTCTTCTTCTTCTTCTTAGACTTGAGTACTACAACCCTGGACACAAACAAATGCAGTGACACCAAAAGTTGATGTGTAGGTCTGTTTTCTTTGTCTTCTGACAGCAGCAACATCTTCATCCACGCCAGTTAGAGGAGGAGGAAGGGGTGTGAAGCTCCAGGAGTCTTCTGACTTTTTTGATCAGCTGAATAATGCTGACTCTTTCAAACGCAAACCCAGAATAGCTCATCATCCCAAAGCCAGCACATCGCCAGGTAAAACTGTAAAACGGAAACCACAATTATTGAAACATTTTGTCAATGGAAGCCATCGTGCATGTATTTAGAAAAGAAAGAAAGATATTCCTTTATTAGTCCCACAGTGGGGAAATTCAGTTTTCACTCTGTTTTTACACAGTACAGTTCACACAGTACATATACATGTCAATGGAGAGATGTCAGAGTGATGGGGCTGCTCCTGACAACGCCCAGAGCAGTTGGGGGTTTGGTGCCTTGCTCAGGGGCACCTCGGCAGTGCCCAAGAGGAAACTGGCACCTCTCCAGCAACCAGTTGGTCTTGTCCATGGTGGATTTGAGTGTATTGTCTTTGCTGTTTTCTCATCAGAAGACAGAGGGCCACTTGTGGAGATAAAGATCGGCAGCTCCTTCCAGCCAATAGAGAGCACCAGCAAGGTTGCCAACCCTCTGCGTTCACCTCCGGCCTCACAGAACAGACCTGCAGCAGCTGCATCAGCATCACAGCCTAAACCCTGTTCTCCTCCTCCGCTTCCCAAAGATGTGGGTGTTGAGAAATACTCAGGACTGCGGCTCAGGTGGGGACAATAAAGTGATGAAAACACAGGCTTTTTTACTGAAAAACCAGCAGTGGAAAATCTCAATCTGGGCTCTTTTCCATTTCAGAAAACCACGCGTTTCCTCCAGCGAGATGGACCGTAAAATGGCCAACCGTCGTCTGATCCGTCTGTCGCAGGTACCGGAGCGTCTGGCTCGGGAGAAGCTGGAGGAGAGCGACTGGGTGACCTTCGCTGTGCTGGTTAACAAGGTCACACCACAAAGCAACAGCAGTGTAGGTCGATGCTCAAACCCTCTGTGTCTGTCTGAATACTGTGTTGTGTAAATGGTTCCAAATCATGTTTGTCTTGGTTTCAGGAACCTGTTGGCTGTCACACATAATAATACTGAATGCTATTGTTCTTGTGGAGCTTTGCTATTTTGCTATTTCTTGTAACTTTGTAAAGGAAAGGTAATGCAACATCCACACCACGTTTGTCAGCCAATTACATGTTAGTTCACCATGTTAAACCATACTTGCCAACCCTCATGATTTTCCCAGGAGACTCATGTTTTTCATTGCCCTCTCACAGTTTCCTCCCAGGTTCACAATTCTCCCGTATTCCTCCCTATTTCTGACACATTTTCACACCTTTTATTCCTTCTCTCAACCTCTTTCTGGCACTGTACAGTGTGAATAAGCCTTACTGTTTGTGTGTGGACAAAAATAGAGCTACAAGTGTTGTTCCCAGTGGAAGAGATGCTCACAACACAGCAGGCAGCGCCCAAGTTAGGCTTTGCTTGACGCAGTGAACCGTTGGAAATAACAGGTTTCAGAGCGCAGTGGTGCCATAGTCACATTGTGTCTGAAAGAGCCTTCAGTGAGTGAGAGACGGAGAGAGAAATTAAGAGTACTAACAGACAGAAATACTCAAGCAGGGGCAAAAATGAATGAATGAATGAATAAAAACTGATGAATATTAGGCAACTGTATGCCAGAGATTCAAACAAATTCACACCAGAAGGGCAAATTATTTAGTTTTCTTTCCTGAGAATGAAGTAAATTTAACAGTAGGCCTGCTTAACATAAAAATCTGCTGCAGCTTACTTATTATTTTATTTTAATTTTTACATCCTCCCTATTTTTGAGGTCTCAAGGTTGACAAGTATGTGTTAAACAGGGGTGTCAAACAGAACTTAGCAAATCTAACAATGTATTGGAAGCACTTTTTACTGTCACATTTTGACTGAGCGCTTCCTCTCCGCAGGGCAAAACCTTCAGCATCTGGAAACTGAACGACCTCCATAACTTGGAAGTGTTTGTGTCTCTGCTGCTGTTCGGCGAAGTGCACAAAGAGCACTGGAAGACGGAGGTGGGCACCGTCATCGGACTCCTCAACCCAAACCCCATGAAGCAAAAGGACGGATATGATGGGGTGAGTGAGAGCTGGTCATAATGTGTGTCATTTTACCGTTTCTTATATTTACACTTGACATCTTGTCGATGACAACAACGACATAATGTGGAGGCTGACCTGGAGGAGGTTGAGAATCTGAGTTAAACATCATTAAAGAAAGCAGAAAAATGCATATGATGGAATAAAGGTCGAAATAATACATCCAGGACAGGGTTCTCTCATGTCCTGGAAAATCTGGGAAACAGTCATTAAAACACATGGAAAATGAGAGGAAAAGTAAAAATGTCATGGAAAATCTTGTGGATGTGGAAATGGAAAATATGGAAAATAGTTTCAAGATTCTCCTGTTTTCTTTTAGCTTTGAATGAACTGCTAGGCTTTCTATCACAGCTCCCCAAGTCACGTCACATGGTAACACATGCAGGTCAGATGATGTTGCATAACATTGCTTTTTCCCCAGCTGGATAATATTAAGTTGGTTAGCATGTTTGGTTTAGTTGCTGAAGTTGCTTGCTTGTTTTGCTTGCAACGGTTTAAGGTTTGCAAGGAGCAATTATTTCACGTGTGTTGGGCATTCAGAGAGTTGGATAATAATGAATTATGATAAAAAAAAAAATATAATAATGAAAAACCAGGGTCAAAATAATTGATTGGAGCCCAACTGTATGTGAATCAAACACTGGCTAATGGTACTTTTTCAGTTAAGTGGACTATAACATGACATTAATGTTTAATTTGTGTAATGGTAGCTCACAGTTGGTGTGATTAGAGTACACTTAATATTACTAGTAAAGTATAGTGTTATAATCTGATAAGAGTCAGGAGCAGGTAATAATCTTAGCAACTTAACTCTAAAGGTCTTTGCAAGCCAAGTCTGTATTTTTTGTATGTGTTTATTTAATGTCATCCAATAAAAATGCACAGAAACCAGCGTTGTCTGATGCATTGAATGTTTCTCTCTGTTGCGAAAATTCACAGTATGAGAGAAAACTGAATTAATTACTTGGACGCAATGGATAGCGCTCCAAGGCAGGGCCTAATTAATGAACGACATTAGCGAGAAGCTATCATTTAGCTACCAAGAGCACAATCAGTGAATCTGTGTGTTCCAGTACCCATACTACCATACTATTTAGTATGCCAGAAAAAGATTTAGTACATGGTATGTTTCATCTGCATGCAAGCTGCAGTATTTACTAAAGTTAGCAAAAGGAAAAAGTATGCAGTTTGGAACGTAGCCAATATTTATCATGCCATTTTGGATGATGATGTTTGCAGTTAGTGTGTAAACACGATTGACACAACATGAGGTCATGTTTATTTTTATACGTGTGACAATTTTGGACAAAAAATATAGACTTGGTGTGCTAAGGCATTTACTTTGAATCTTACAGTTAGGCATGTAAAGTTCAGTCTGAATTTGTCAGCAAGCCAAATTTTAGGCTTCTATTTGACTTATTACTGTTCAGGGAGCTATGGTTAATATAATTCATCAGAAAAAAGGGATTCATAAGGGTATGGTGTGATCCCTGTTTGTCATACCAGCTAGATCATCACTGAAAATGTCCTGGAGAAGACTGTGAACCCTGCAGGAGAGTTTAGAGTAGCACTAAGTATAACCAAAGCATAGCTGATAATTTTCATTTCTGCTTTAAAGTTTCTTACTCACATGATCATTACCTCTGAGGCTTCAAAACATCTGATCATGCTGGAACTTACAGTGCCCTGGGAAGAGCGTATTGATGAAGCCAACGAAAGGAAACGTGCCAAGTACCAGGAACTGGTGGAGGAGTGCAGGAGAAAGGGCTGGAGGACATTTTACGAGCCAATAGAAGTTGGCTGCAGAGGCTTTGCAGGACGTTCTCTCTGCAAAGTCCTAGGCTGTCTGGGTATAACGGGTGGCCAAGAAGAGGGCCATCAAATCCACAAGCGAAGCCGCAGAGAAAGCCATGAGGTGGCTGTGGCTCAAAAGGGCAGATCCGTGGGTTGCTACTGGGACGCAAGCCGAGGCATGATCAACCCCGGCTGGGTCACCTGGGGGAGGGTGTCTGATGTTGCGAGACCCGAAACACCCAATGAGCCCAGGATACATCACTGATGATGCGTCCCAGTGCATCCAGGAGATGTTTCTTTCAAGTTACAGACATGGCAGATTTTATTCTTTTCTTACATGCCACATCTCAGCCGCCACTGACCGGAAACTGGGTCAGAGAAAATCGCGTGCGACTGTAAAAATGATAAACTGAAAAGGACTTGGAAATTAGCTGCTTTTCTATGAAGGAAAGTGATAGCCTCGTTTTAATTATGTTTAACTGAATTGGTTTCAAGACTGCAACCTATCCAGGGTATACCCCCGTATTTGCCCAAAGTCAGCCCCCCCCACGACCCATAACGGGATAAGCGGTTGCAGATGGATGGATGGATGGTTTCAAGATTTTATTTTGTCATTGACTGGTTTGGCGACTGAAGCGTCAGCCAATTAAAGCAGAAAACAGACTGGTGGTGTCGGTGAAAATAGACCGTAAGGTTGCCAGTGTCTGCATGGCGTGACAGAGATGTTGAGAGAGGAATGTGGCGAGGAAAGCCAAATCTGTTTCCTGCCGCACACCACACACTCATACCATTATCACCCACTTTGGGCAGTTTGAGTTCAAAGCCTGTTTCTAGGTGTTTGTTTCACTGCATATGTGATCAGAGATGTATAAAGCCTGTTGTGTCTCCAGAGGGAGCTGTATGAAATGAAAAGTCCTCTATTGATATCATTCAAGTCAGTCAGAATCAGTTGAGTCTGCAGACTTTGTGACTCCGTTTATAGGCACACTGACAGATGAATGCAGCACCCTTCTTTAAGGTGTAGGGTACAAATACAGCGGCAAGCTTTGGGACAAAATCTCTGACAGAAACTGTCATAACGTTTTGTAACTATGGTTTTGTATGAAGCGGAGGGGATGTTCAAAGGTTCACACCCACCAAGAACTGCATGTGATTATCATAAAGTGGTCATGTCTGTAAAGGGGAGACTTGTGGGTACCCATAGAAGCCATTTTCATTCACATATTTTAAGGTCAGAGGTCAACGGACTTCTTTGAAAAATGGCCATCCTTGCTAAAATTTAGCAAAGTTTGGAGCGTTATTTAGCCACAAGCTGGTATGACGTGGTTGGTACCAATGGATTCATTAGTTTTAGTTTCATATGATGCCAGTATCAGCTTTAAAACTGAGTCCGCTATAACCCCAAAAAACTGATCCCCAAAAAATAGTGGTGTAAAACCAAATTTGCATTACTACATGATTATCGCAGTAACTTTGACAGCCCTAGATAAGGAGGATGTAAGGGGAAGATGTTTGAATTAATAAGAGAGACAAGGCAATGCAAGAAAAGAGCTGATTTGTTGTCTGTTGTAAACATTTGTTTTACTTTGTGTTTTGATCGGTCAGCACTTGTTCTTACTGTGCACTGATTCCCCTTCAGGAAAATAAAAGCTTACGTTGAAATGTGTGCAGGTGAGCCTGACGGTGGATCACCCGCAGAAGGTGCTGCTGATGGGTGAAGCTCAGGACTACGGCACCTGCAAGGCCATGAAGAAGAACGGCGACCCCTGCTCTCAGATCGTCAACATGGTGGGTCCAACTCCTCCTGCTGTGTGCCTGCCTGCGTGTTGAGTCTCATCGCAGATCAGTACTCCATTATACTGTATGTTACACCCTGCTTGTCTTGCCACCTACAGTACGAGTGCCAGTTCTGCCAGTATCACGTCAAGGCCCAGTATAAGCAGATGAGCTCCAAGAGGGCTGAGCTGCAGTCGGCGTTTTCTGGAAAAGCTCCCAACAAGCTGAAGGGGAAGGGCAGCAGCCTGAGAGAGCGGCTGTGTCAGGACGGCTTCTACTACGGCGGCGTGTCCTCAGCGGCCTGCGCCGCATCACTGTGAGTGATGTTAGATGCTGTTCATTGTATATTCTTGGAAATATTGTTTCCATTCTTGAAAGTTTTCTCCCCCTTAATGCATAGTATTGATTCAAGGCAAATAAAAATTAATGCAGTAATAATGAGTATAAAATTGCAGTCAACTCTTACTGATTGTTTCCAAAAGTAGGAGACAGTAATGCATACTGAGGTCACAACCCTGTCCAATTTGGATTATGGCATATATTCTGTTTGCAGATATTCTGTTTGCTTTTTTTGGCAGTGTGTGCTGAAGTCAATATGTGCAGTTTTTTTCAGTAACAGGTCTGTTTGTTGTAGAACGGCGTCCAAACCGAACAAACCCACCCAGAGGACTCTGGACAAGCTGTTTGTGAAAGGCTCAGCTCAGCACATCAGTCAGGCAAAGAGGCTGGGTGAGGGCTGATTTTTGAGGTCCTATTAGGTTTTATAGATGTGTCTAGTGGCATAACGTCACCTCCAATCAACAGAAAGTTACTTGTGTTTTACTTATAATCTTGTGAAAAGAGAGAATACTTAATGAATTAATCATTAATTAATTATTTTTTTTTTCTTTAGCCATTCAGTCCGGTGAAGTTTCAGGTTGTTCAGATGAATTTAAGAGCCTGATGTCAGCGCCAACACCCGGAGCTCTACAGCTGAAGAAGCACTTGGCACAGGGCAGCAAATCAGGTAAAACAACCTGGAAATATCTCTGCCTTTGACACATCCAGCTAAAAATGAATGAATGACACAGTGGGCTATCTCTGGGTCTGAAAATGAAGCCAATGCTGAAGTGCCTCACACTTGCATTCTTTCTAATATCCAGCAGGGGGCGACTCCTCTGGTTGCAAAAAGAAGTCAGATTGTATAGAAGTCTATGAGAAAATGAGCCGACTTCTCACTTGGTTTATTACCTCAGTACACATTGAAAACATGAGTTTATGGTCTCAATCACTAGTTTGAAGTCTTCTTCAATGTTCATTTATATTGTTGTTGTATGATGTTCATTTAGTAAATTATGGTCCCATTTAGAGTCAAATATGCCATATAGCAGGAGATGCTTTAGGGTGTGGCTACCTTGTGACTGACAGGTCGCTAATACAGCGTTATCTGTGTTTTCATCTTACAACTTTTGCCCTTTCACAATGTGTGTTCAGTTCATCAATTTATCATCAAAAATCAGTTAATTATAACCTTTTTGGTGGAAAATGTCTTATTCAGTGTTCGGTTGCACTTAGCTCCACTCTCTCATATCACTTCTGGTTGCAAAAAACAAGATGGTGCCAAACTCAAGGCTTCAAAACGGTAGTCCACAAACCAATGGGTGACGTCACAGTGACTATGTCCACTTCTTATATACAGTCTGTGGTTGTATTCCAGAACATCAGGGAATTATGTATATTTAAGATGTTTTTTTTAAATTAAAATGTGTTATACAGGTTGCAAACTGCTTTAAGGAATTATCAGTGCAGAGGGTGGCTGCTTAACGTTAGTGAGTGTGTTTGCGGTCAAGAGAGAGAGACAGAGAGAAGGAGTGTGTGTGACGTAGTGATGGTGAGAGGAAGTCAGCCGTCAGATAGATAACAAATATAAATGTGGCGAGACTGTACGAGGACAGTTACTACTCCCCAGCTGATGGATCTGATTTATTGATCTCAGCATGCCACTGTGTAAAATAGCAGTAACTGGCTATTAATTGAGGACACATATACTGCAATATATGTGTGTCCAGTCCATAGATATTTCTCTATTCACATTTTTTTTGGAAAATATTGTATATTGTATTTTTTCCTTAAAGCAATCTCATCAGTAGGGAAATTTCAATAGTGCCCAACCCCAGTGCGACATTGAAAGTCTCTTTTTCAAACAACTATTTCAGACAATGTGACTCATTCATATCCATCAACTCACTTGTATTCGATATGTCATCAGTTAAAAGAGAAGTAAATTCGAATCTCAAAGTGATGTTCATTTAAAGAGGTGTGACTTTAAAATCCAGTCCAGTGATGTTAAATATCCGCCTTGTTATTAAACTTTCTATCTTCAGTCTCCAAAGATGTTGCTGCAGCTCCAGTTCAGTCCATCTCAGCCTCGGACCTGCTGAAGCAGCAGAAACAGAAGCAGCGGGAGTTTCTGCAGAACCGTCGGCGGAGGGCAGAAGAGATCCAGAAGAGGGTGCTGCAGAGCTCAGCTGGGCCCAGACCCGGAGCTTCATCGGCGCCGTTGTCGTGTTCCTCACTTGGCCGGGAAGGTCTGACGTCCCCAAAAGTGGCCTCTGAGGTTCCCAAGGCCACCCAAAGCCCTGCAGCCCCCCACGCCCCCACCCTGGGCCGAGGCTTCTCCGAGGGGGAGGACATCCTCTTCTTTGAGAACAGCCCACCACCGGCGCCTGCCCCCAGCGCTCTCAGCCTATCAGCTGCCAAGCTGGCTGCTCTGAAGAAGCTGAAGGCCAAAGGGGTGGGGCTTGAAAAGGAAGATCCCAACGCTGTGAAGAGGAAGAGGAGTAACGACAGTGAGATTAACGCCAGAGTGGAGAAGAATCTGACCTCACCTACTGGTACACAGTTGCAGCTCACTGAGCTCTTAGAGCCTCCATATATGTCATCTATGTGACCACGTTTATTTTCTCATGTGTACTTTTCTAACTTGTCCTTTTACTTACAGGTGGATCGTCCAGTAATGAAGATGAGGAACCAGCCCTGAAGAGGAAGCGAGAACAGCTCCTCTACATCCAGTCAGAGGAGTTTCAAAAGATCCTCAAAGCCAAATCTCGCCACGAGGCTGCACTACAGGCGGTATGACAAGTTTCACTTTGCTTCGCGCATCTTGTTTTTCTCAGCCCGTTTTGGTTGTACATAGATTTAAGGTAGATCTGAGTCCTCCCTTGTTTTCTCTTCTGCAAACGCAGCTGCATTTCATGTAAAACACTGTAAAGTGTGTCTGAATCAAACACTTGAATCTCCTCTCTCTCAGGCGGAGTACCAACTGCAGGAGCGTTACTTTGACCCCCTGGTGAAGAAGGAGCAGATGGAGGAGAAGATGAAGGGCATCAGAGAGATGAAATGTCGCGCCGTTACCTGTAAAAAGGTACTGAGTTCAATTTACACCTGATATTGGAATGTATAGATATATAAATATGCAGTTAACATAAGATAATGTTGCTACCTTATAGACTGTATATAGAGATGGATGATGTGACAACTCCCTAAAAGTGAAGCCAAAACATCTGGATCGCCCCCTGGTGGGCAGCTGCAGTATAGGTTATAAAGCCCGTCCGCTCCATGTTAGCGGATGGGACGTGGGACAAACTAAAAAGTCAAAGTCTAATAAAAAGATGGTTTCTGTCACTGTAGATAGTTTTTACCACACTGATGTATGTTCAGGTGTTCATTTTTTTGATAAGTTTGGTTTTAATTCGTTATTTGATGCTATAAAAAGTGACATCATGATTGACAGCTGCTCTGAATGAATTAGTCCCACACAGGGGCTCAGGAGTCGTACAAGAGGGGATATAACTTTAACTTTCCATGACCGTCACAAGTCTGTGTAAAAAATTGTGTCATAAATGTAGTTGTAGAGATATTATGGTTAGTTTCTAGCCAAGTGTATTTCTAGCCAAACAGCTACCGTGGCGCTAACCTAGCGGCTAGGTGGCTCATGCTAACAAGCTGTGCTTGGCTCATGATTGGCTCGGGCAAGTGTGTGGGCAAGACCTCAATACCACAGGTTCACCGCCTGATCAATACTGCACAGACTCGCTCCAAATGATGTCAAAATCTCAAGATGGCAGCTCCCGTTTCCGGGATATTTTGGCTTCACTTTTGCACAGCTAAAGGAAGTGGAGACGTATTGTCTATATATAGATACAGTCTATGCTACGTTGGTGTAATGATCATAAATGTGAGCATGATGAAGACGATAAAAGACTGTCTCTCAGTTAGAAGTAGAAACAGTAAGCTGTTATTTCCCATGTTCCTTTGCTTCCAGTGTAATTATACCTACTTCAAGCCGGCCGATCGTTGTGTGGAGGAGAATCATAATCTGCGGTGGCACGATGCCATGAAACGTTTCTTCAAATGTCCCTGTGGACAGAGAGCCATCGCTCTTGACAGACTGCCCAACAAACACTGCAGGTAAATCCTAATTTCCCTCATATTTCTCATTCCTCTGATAGTTTTTCAGTTGAAATAACATGTCCGTTCTAACTAATGCTGTTTTACCCTCTCAGTAACTGTGGTCTGTTTAAATGGGAGCGTGATGGGATGCTGAAGGTAAAATCTCTCTCTGACTCATACCTCTCATTTACAAACATAAGAAATCCATTGTTGTGAAAGGAAACAGAGCTGATGTTGCTTTTCACGTTTTTATTGCAGGAGAAAAAGGGACCAAAGATCGCCGGAGAGCTCCTCCTGCCTCGAGGAGAGGAGCACGGCAAGTTCCTCAACAGCATGAAGTGACGGCACCATGGTTTTTATGTTTCTTATTTAAGTCTCTTAGTGGCATTTTTACATTTTTATGAATTATGTTTTTAAAATTTGATGTTATGTTGTTATTGATTATGGAGATTTGAATGTATGTGGTTATATTGGATATGCTGGAAAGCATAATTGCAAGCTGATTAAAGCAATAAGCAACATTTTATGACAAATGTCTGTTTCTGAAAAGCTGAGCACAGAGGTTGCGGCGCAGATTTGGAAAGTATGTAAATATGGAATTAACCAATTTTTAATATGATGGCAAACATGTTTTCCAACTTAATCCAGCAACGCATTTCTACATTTTGTCATTTTTTCACAGAACACATGTTGACATGTCCCAGCAGGAAAAGCACAGGCGTAACTAATAAAAGTAATCATGGCTGACGCTCATTTAGCTGCTTCAGTTTCAGGGTCCTTGTATTGTTCATGCTGGCTCACTGTCACAACTTACTGGGACAGACTGAGCCATTGTTGATGTTATTAGTAACAGCTGTGCTTTTCCTACTTTAACAAGCCAAAATGTCAAAAAGTCAAAAAAATGTCATCCTGTTTTTTCCTAACCGGTTTTCCTTGACCTCGATGGAAACCGTCAAGGTAAGATGTGAAGGGGAATTCATAAGGACTTAGGAAACAACAACTGTGGTGCAAAGGGAATCCGTCTGCACTTACTGTATACTAAGCTGCGTAGTTATGCGACAGCAGATGTTATTGACATCTCCTTTCCTTTCGTAAAGGATGGTCCAGTGTACCCTAAAGGAGATTAAAAAAAAGGAAGCACCTTTCCTTTGCATTTAGAGTATTCCACCAGCTCCTATCATAGCTGCCAATGATTATTTTAATTGTTGATTAAGCTGTCAATTATTTTCTTTAACTGATAAGTTGTAAAATGTCAGAAAATAGTGAAAAATGCCATGATGACATGATGTCCTCAAATGTCTTATTTTGTCCCAAACTCAAAGATATTCAGTTACTAAAGAAACCAGAAAATATTCACATTTAAGAAGCTGTAATCAGAGAATTTACACTTCTTTTTCTCAAAAAAAAAATACTCAAACTGATTAATCGATTATCTAAATAGTTGCTGATTAATTAACTGAATAGTTGACAATTAATCGATTAATCGCTGCTGCTCTAATGCCATAAATATACTGTGTAAAAAGCCAACATGTTCCCTCATGTGAAGGTATACAGCAAATATTACTCTGAAACTGAAAAATAATCCATGCTATGGTGTCTTCGACTTAGATCCTGCTGTGCTGAGTGTTGTGACGATGTTTAGAGTGGTAGTAGAGGTTGGATAAGGAACGATAACTAACCTTTTATAGGTTTACTGTAAGAGACGTTACAGCTTGATCAACAGAAAATCCAGAGGATGTCACCACATGGCGATGTGATCGGATAAGAAAGGGCATTTTATTAACGGTAGGTAACCTACAGTATTGAGTTTAAAGGTGCAGTGTGTAGGATTTTGCGACATTTAGTTTTGTGGTTGCAGATTGCAACCAACCTCTGCTCACTCCTCCTTTTCCAAGACTGAGGTAACGTGAACCACCAAGTGCAAAACCGGGATAACACCGTTCTCGCTCAGAGGCCATCCTTACTGTAAAAACAATACTTACTTATAATACGATCACACGGCGACGCCACGGTTTTGCACTCTGCGGGTCACGTGACCACAGCTTCACAAGTGTGTCGGAGAACTACATCGGCCTTCAGGTAATGTAAAAACAATGAAAGGCTCTCTCTAGAGCCAAACATAGTTATGAAGATTTTATTCCATTTCTGATAATAAACACAAATGCTACACACTGGCCCTTTAAAGGGATGTGGTTATCATCATAGACATCTAAAACCCACAGCTGAAAAGCAGCATTTTTCAAACGTTACCCTGGGAAATGTAGGAACAATGATGCCGTATACATACGAGAGAGGTTGTTTACTGTATATAACAATAATTAGGTAGTTCTGACATTACTGCCCCTGTTTTATATTTCACAGTGACTGAAGCAGTCTCCTGTATCGGGACACAAACACACTCCATGTGTTGGAGTGACGACTGCTGAGGCCAGGTGGCGCTCGGTCAAGTCTGCGAGCCAACATGGCCTTGAACAGGAAAGGTCTGAGGTGGACTATCAAAATAAAATAAGGCTTTGGGATTTGAAGCTTTGTGGTGATTAGTTAGTACGGAGTGCCATGCCACATTGTTTTGAGGGTTTGATTCGTGCTCATTATCCTGTTGCTCCTGTTTTTCCCCCCTCTCTACCTCCTCTGTCGGTCCTCTGCCCAGTTTGTGTCTAATATTTCCACTCAGGAATGTGGAACTCATCTCGGCCTGATGACTTCTGCAGCTCATCTCATCTTCTCTTTTATTCCACACCACCTCGCCCCCTTTAAATACTCCGAATACCAGACAGTGCTAGGGTGAGTTAAAAAACACATCAGTGGTCTGAGAATCAGGAAACTCTTTATTTTTCATTTTGACTTAAAGACATAAAGTCAGTTTCTGTGCAAAAATATATCAGTGAGTTGTAAATGTATGAAGTTGACTTATTGCTGGCATAAAGGATATGGCTTATATGTACATGTAAAAAAAAAAGGCAGTAAAAACAAGCATGCAAAACATTTAATATAAAGTTTAGCTTACAATATAAGAACTGCACCATTTATACATTTTACAGTTCGATGTGCCGACACATCACGATTTATTTTTTATAAAAAATAATAAGCAATGAAAGCCTTTATCTTGTACATTAACAAAAACTGCACGTGGTGAAGGTAGTATATTAGCACTGTTACAATGAGCGGTGCAGCAGCGGCCCTCCATGCGACGGTACGCTCAGTGGAACCAGTGGTAGCGAGGATACAGGCCGTCGTAGTGATACTCTCGAAACTGCTCATTCGTCTCCCTCGTTCTCTCATTTTGCTCTGTGGGTTAAAAAAAAAAAGTTAAATTAAAGTGGCTATAATCACTATTTTTTCAATATTAAAGGATCACATGACTACTTAATGTGACGGGGGTTAGTCTTCAGTGAAGATCGTAGTGATAATTATCACCAGACCTTGCAGCTCTGCAGAGCTTTATAACGTCTTTTAGCTTATTGTTTTCATCAGACAGCGGTATTGTTTTGGTTGAGTCTCACCGCTCTCATCAGTGTTTACAGCCACAGCAGGCAGCTATTTACAGCGGAAAAGCTCCGATAATAAACGTATGCACCACAGACCAAAGCAGAGCTAAAAGGAGCTAGCATGACTCCAAATGAAAGCTAATGATGCTCTCTGTCTATTGGATGTGTAGCGTAAATAAGCAACTGTTTGCTAACATGTTCGTGAAATCAGCTTTATAAGGTGATAATATGTCAGTGTTGTGCTTTTAAACTCAAGGGCAACCAGTGCTTGCTAAAAGAAACCAATAGCTTCATCCGAAATCGCATACTATATGCTTAAATACTTATAAACAGCTGTACTATCGTTAAACGCACTGTTGTGGGAATAAACAGTAGTTTGTGTATCTTTTCGGACACACTGAGCAGTAATTTACTTCGTCACTTCCAGAGAGCCTCCTTCCCGGTTGGAGACGTGTAACCATGGCAACCCATTCCAACCCCGTCACGAAAACGACGGTTTGTGAGAATCAAAGTCTGACTAACAGTTACAGTTAGCAAAGTGAAATCTTACACTTAAAGTTAGATTGAAGCGTTACGCTGTGTCCCTTATGAACATTGTCGTCAGTACTGCATTGGATACTGCATCCAGCTTTGCATACTGTAATATCTCACCGAAAATATTATGCAATTCGCACACTATTGGTTTCATGCTAAGGTTTTTGGACATATTAAAATATCTTACATACTGTTTTAGCGTACTAAATAGCACGTAAGCATGGAAGTTTGGACACAACCTATGTCCTTATTAGGCTAATGCTAGAGCTCTAAATTGTTAGCATTTAGCTTGGTGTATGCTTTTGTGTTAGTAAAGCCACATACGGTACACATATTATATAGACCATAACTGGCCAGGTAGTTATAGTTATAATTGTGGGAGATATCTGTTAGCCATGATACCTCCCACTGGTGAAACCAACTACAAGTGCTCAAACAAACTGCTAGCAAAATGGCTAGCATAGCCACCATCACTGGCAGTTACACCCACATAAACTTATTTGAATCTGGTTTCACTTGTAACTCGCTATAAATATGGGACATATATAAAAATAGCTAATTTCAGGAGGTCTTTGTGTTCTTTTCCTTGTACTGACATGGTGTAAATGCAGCATAAAGAGTCAACAATATAGAGACATTAAAAAATGAGTTTTGACATTTATGCTGTTACGTAATATGACCAATAACTAGATTCTACAAACCTTCAGTGTGTACTTTGTGGAGATTTTGTTGTTCTCTTGTAACGTCTCATTGACCCAAAACACCAAACCCACTCACATCTTTATGGTTAGCAGTTCTTAGTTTAGAAATGGTCACTGCAGCTTTATCGCACCGGACTGACAACCACGGGGAAGATTGTCAGCTTGGGATCGACCACAAATGGACACTTTTGATTTGGTGTGGAGCCTCAGGCGCTCCTCTGTGGTCCAGAGACTCGTGGGTGCCGAGGAGTTTGTCCAAGATCTAAACTGTCTCGCCTCGGTGTGTCCTGTCTAGTGAGCCCTGTCGTGACGCCTGGCGTTCAAGTGAATCTTAGGGTTTTTTGCAAGGACATGTTTGCTGATACAAAGTCTCTCTGCTTCATCTTTCTGTTTCAATCACAAGTGTCGCGCAGCAAAGTGATTGTGAGATACAAATAATGTCAAATATTTTCAGTCCACTGTGGACAGGGTGAAAATGAGGGTCTGATGGAGGGTTATTTATTAATTTCTGCTTTTCATTTTGTCATTCAAGCATTATGCCTGTAGACCTTTGGAGAGTTTGAGGGAAGACCGGATCAAGAGGAAGCAGCTGGTCTCACCATCGCGCTCCTCCTCGACATATTTCTCGTACTCATCCAGTTGCTCCTCGTTGTACTCCCTCCTCCGCTCGCTCAGAGAAATCTTCACCCTCTGCTCGGCTGTGGAGAGAAGAAGGGAAAGATTACTGATCCTGATAGATGAAGGTCAGTAACCCACTTTGGTCCACACTGAAATATCTCAACTGCTGTGTGTTGGATGCACGGTTCCATACTGGGTCTAGTGGGGTGTTAAAACAAGTAAATGTGGCTACCACTTACTGTAATATATTAGAAATGTGTGTAAAGACCTGCGCCTCCCTCCTGCTACCTCACCTTGCAAAACTAACCCCTCACCCCCACTCAAGCAGGTACAGGGCACCCACTGTATGCATTAAACATTAGACCTTCATTTCACTTGAATCCTGTGTGTAGGCTTTACATTATATTGCATGTAGACCTGTATCCACTCTTATTTCCCCTACAAATAGACTTGAGATTCAGGGTTTAGATATAGGCCTACTATAGGAAACATGGCTACACTAACTATATAAAACTACCTGCCTGTTAACAGGTGTTTGTGCCGCTTCTCTGTTCGTGCTATTTTCCTATTAGCTGTTTCTGGGCCCTCCTCCCAGCCAAGGGTTAGATAATTGGTGTTTGGTCAGAATTGAATAGAGGCAGAAGCTGCAATAAATCCATCCTGTTATAGGGTTTTTATTTTCTCACTAGAATTTAACCTACAGACATGTAAGGAAAGAAAGCAGGTAGCCTAGAAGTGCGCTAAAATAAACCACACCATAACACTGAAAATCAGAGGTAAGATAAGATAAGATATTCCTTTATTGGTCCCACCGTGGAGAAATTCACACGTTACAGCAGCAAAGGGGATAGTGCAATAAACGAGAGGCATAGATTTTAAAACAGTATTAATACAAATAAAATAAAATAATATATACATAATAGAAAGTAAAGCCAAAATATGTCCAGCATATCAATAAATAATTGTCCAGTTACTATAATTTGAGCAGATGATATAATTGTACATATGAGTTTTTATTGCACTTATGTCCGGTCAGGTAGGTCCAAGATGTTGTTTTGCATGTTACAAGTCTGAAGTCTTGGTGCTCAAGTGCCAAAGTCAAGACAGTCGAGTCCTAAACTGTGAATTTGGAGTCATAATGTGCTCCTCACCAAACAATAGAGTAACTGTTGTAACTCAATAGCATAACTTCATGGTTTTCTCCTGCAACTTGTTTGGATGCTGTCAGATTGGTTCAAACAAAGTGAATCTGGGGAATTAAACCTGACGGGAGACTTTGGCCAATCACAGGTCATTTCGGAGAGAGAGCGTTCCTATTGGCTGTTCATTCAACAGAGGCAGCTCATGAACTTTGATCAAATGGTCAAACTAGGCTCGTTGATCAAATATGAACCGATATTCTGTTACTGTAATGACTACTTCTCTCTTCAGAAGTTGTCAGAAACATCTTGTAGTTACTGTTTAGCTGTAAAAAAAAAAAAAAAAAAAAAAAAAGTGCTCCAGCCGGTGGGCGGTGCTTGGTATTTCCTCAACTGATCTCAACATCCAGCCACCCAGAGCCTGCTCTTGGCTTCTTGGCTCTCTCTCTCTCCCTGACTCTGGTTACCTCCGGTCCAATCCTTAAATACCCAGAGTCTCCAGCCCTCGCCACTTTGTTCATCTGAACACGTCTTCATCCTCTGTGCTGGTGGGTTTCTGAAGCTCTTCACACACACAGGAAGCTGTCACCACCTCTACTGTCGCGACCTCAGCAAGCAGCCGCAAGCAACCATGTTTAAGTTACACCTGCTATTTATTTATTTATATCATAAACAAAATTATAATCTTTCATTCAGAACTCAGAGATTTTAAGTAAAAAACATGTTTTGCTTTTCATGATTAAGTATGTTCTGATTTTCATTTGACTCAGAGGCATTACTGGTACAAGTGTTACTTTTAATTCTTATTATCATTATTATTATTACAAGATTAATCTAATTATATTTGAACAATATTATATAAATTAATATCTTAAATTATGAATATATTTCTAATTTAATTATACTTAAATTAGTCATGATAATAATTAACATTAGTGTCAGTATTGTTATTTTGAATATTTTGGTAAGGATACAATTTTGCAATTATTTTTAGCTTATAAATTACATATAATAATTATAATAAATACAACGCCTGAGAGTACCACCTGCAGCAACTCTAAAATAAACTAAATAAATCTTTGACAAACATGCAGTTTATTGTAAAGTACAAGCATAAAATCTAAAGTCAAGTTATCTAATGTAGCATTTCAGCATCAGACATAATCCCATTATCTTAATATCAGTCAGTCTAGATTTTAAAGGTTCTCTCCAGGTGGCAGGCTCTTATTTAAGCTTTCTGCTGCGCTGAGTCAGCGTCTTGTGGAGTTCTCCTGCATACTACTACTCTGGAGATATAAAACTGAAGTGCTTTGACCTGCATGCAGTAGGCCTACTAATCCAGCTGCAAGAAAGCAGCTGTATGGTGCTTTATGGTTTATCTGAGTTCTCTCTTTTGGAAATAAATAATTAAACATGCAATATAAGAACAGAAACATTTTATGGGACCTCCATAGGGGAGTACTATAGCCTTTTTAACTCATTTAATATGATATAATAGCATATACAGAATAAAATATCTTGTTATCTAACTATTATAATAATTGGGGCTGTCAATCAGTTAAAATATATTTAATTGCATGATTGTCCATAGTTAATCCCAATTAATGTAAATGAATCGCTCTTTATCCACAAAATTTGAAGAAAAAAAAGTATTTTAAAGGGAGATTTGTTATCTGTGCTGACTTAACTCTGACTTGCCCCAAAACTGCATGTGATTATCATGAAGTGGGCATGACTGTAAAGGGGAGACTGGTGGGTACCCAGAGAACCCATTTACATTCACATATCTGGAGGTCAGAGGTCAAGAGATCCCTTTGAAAATGACCATGCCAGTTTTTCTTCGCCCAAAATTTAATGTAAGTTTACAGTGTTATTTAGCCTCCTTTGCCACAAGCTAGCATGACATGATTGGTACCGATAGATTCAGTTTCTAGTAATACTATCAAATCTATCAAACCTTATCTTCACTCCAGCTTTAAAACTGATACAATCTAAAAATTGCAGGATGCATCAAAGAAATTAGTGGCGTTAAAATCAATTTGCGTTATTATCATGTTAACTTTGACGGCCCTGGTAATAATGAATCAATAACTGATTATAATAATAGAATAATAATAGAGACCCTATTCTAATTAGAAGGCAATGTTAACAAATTTTCCAATATTGAAGCATTTTGATCTCACAGATCAAAAAGAAAGGTATAAAGTTGAAACTCTGACAAAAACAACCACAGCTGTAAGAAAACTGCATCGAAGCCACACTTGGTTAATCAATCATCCAACATCTGTTGGAAAGATTGAATAGAAATGTTTCTCTTAGTAAAAGGTGTATCTTGGACTGAATCAGTTTAAAAAGATTATATGAAATAATGAAAATGGCTGCACAACTTTTAGTTCTCATGAAGCGAACTGGCGAGATACAAGTTTTTAATTTTTTTTCCAGGAATGTGGGCCTGTTTGTCCAGAGCCGAGGCCCCGTTTGGTGCTCTGATGGGCGGGCAAGGTGAACTGTCCCGCAGCCTGTCTCTGGAGGACCACTCTGATGGATGTACCACCAGAAAAGACAACATACGTCACCAAAAATATGAACGTCACTTAGCAGCATTTTGGTAAGTCTGGCCATTATTCTGCTTTTATCTCAGAGCTAAAGGAAGACAGAAATCCTGTTTGGAGGTATTTTGGTGATAGAGCATTATGGTAATAAATCCCTGTGTGTCTGCAGTATTGTTTTTTTCATCTGTGTGTTTGTTCACTTGGACTGAAGTGTGTTGGCGTTGTGTATCGTACGGATGCTGGGAGCGGCTGAATGGGGTTATTGTACCGAGAGGCTGACAGGGAGAGTCTGCTCCATACTACCCTGTGACTCCTTCTGCAGCCTCCAGTATGTGTGTGTCAGATTAAAGAGCCGCTACAGTAGAGAGCGACACCTGCTTGAAATTTCCATTACTCTCTTTCAATTTCTCTCTTGAATTTTCGCAGCTTGCAGTCAAAACCTCAAACCATATCATCCTCAGAGACCAATAAACCAACACTCCCACGCACACCTAGCGTGTTCTGTACAGAAGGCCAAACGTGTCATATTTAAGACTGTCCACAGTGTGGCCGCAATAACCACACAACACCAAATATAAATAAATACAACCCCCACTACCACCATCTTCAGACCAACCACTTTACACATATCCTTGCTGGATTTCTGCCATTAATATGACAGTAGCACTGTCAGTAACACTATTAATTATTTATACTATTATTACATAAATAATCTTTATAATAAAGTAATTTTCAATGCATTTTGAGGTAAATAATTTCACATAGGTTACTTGCTAATTATCACCTATTACCATGAAATTTGCAGACCTGTGTTACCTCGCCAACTGCTATTATCTCTGCCTTTTAAGCAGAGATGTTAAATAGATACTGAAGAACTTACCTTGGAGCTCATAGTATCGGGTTGAGCGGCGACTGCGGCGTTTGAAGAAGTTGGAGGCGTCCGACTCGGGCATGAACACTTGTCGTGCTGGGCCTAAAAGTCGGAGGAGGTCAGAAGGTCACACAAGGAGGAAATGTGGAGCGAGGTTTTGTGAAATCGTTAAAAGGGGTGAACTTGTATCACCTTTGGGATCGCCTGCTTTTGAGTTGTCGCGGACCGCTGCACTTTCCACCACACTGGAAACTGTGAGGAAAAGGAGAAATTATAATGTCCTGTTGTTATACTAAAACATGTATATGGGGTCAATATTGTAACAATATTATTCGGAAATGCATGCTGAGAGTTGTACAACTGTACGTCAGTCCGTTCGTGCATACTCAGATTTGTACAAGTGTATTAGAATCAATATGAATCAATGTAAACTGTGTAACATTTCGGGGATCTACTGTATTCGCAGAAATGGCATATTATATTCGGAATTATGTTTCCATTAGTGTATAATCACCTGAAGCTAAGAATTGTTTAGTTAGCTTAGAATGAGTCCTTCATCCCTACATCAGGAGCAGGTCCCCTTTACAGAGTCCGCCATGTTGCTCCGCCATGTTTCCACAGTAGCCCACAATGGACAAACCATGTTTTTACGTTACTTGAAGGCCACATGGTTGTCAGACGCACTCGTCAAACTGCTTCAACGTGAGCCACAGAGTGCAAAACCGTGGTACCGTCTGCCAGCCGCCGTCTGACTTCAGTTGATCCTAAAGTAGTGTTATGATGTAATGGATGGTCTCTGAGCGCGGCGAACAACGTTAACACGGTTTTGCACTCGCTAGCTCACGTTACCGCAGTCTTGGAAAGGGAGGAGTGAACAGAGGGGTATTCAGTTGGTCGCAATGTGTAACCACACCAGTAGATGCCACCAGATTCTACACACTGTACCCTCATTTCAGCTAGTGGTTGATATTTGTGCTAAAAAATACTTACAAACGTCTACTACGAGGTGCTGATTCTGCTTACAGTTAGAAATCATGTGTCAAAGACAATACAAAGACCCGAAATTAAAAAAAAAGGCATGTGAGCTGGAAATTCAGAAAACAGAAATTGCGTAACACAAGATTAGTATTACAAGCGGACCTCTGTCGTCACCAATATACGGAAGGCTGCATGCGCCATAATTGTCCCTTTATAAATGATCAATGTGGTGGATTGAAACAGGATTAAAATAGTCCTAATTTCTCATTATAACTGTAAATTTTAAGATGTCTCATGTTGCTAAACCATCTTCCAAAGTTCAGTTTACTCACTATGGTCTGTTAAGGATCAATTCAAATTAGTGTTGCTCATTCTCATTATTTTCTGGAGGACTACTGGACATCTCTACACAAAATTACCGCTTTTTTCCCCTCTCCATAGATTAAAGAAAACGTGTCCTTGGCTCCTATAGCCAAACGTTCATGACTGAAAACAGTTTTACAACAAAAGTTTTACAAATTGATTCATATTGATGTGAAAGGCAAGTGAGAATTTTTTTTTCCAGTGATCCATTTTTTAAGTCTGATCTAAATGATTTTCTCCCCTTTGTTTTTGACTTACCTGTTTTTTTTTTGGGTTTTTTTTTTTGCCAGGATAATCTTTCGAAGTTACTATTTTTTTGCCTCTGTGTGAAAACAGGTAAAAAAAACTTTGAAAGCCTGATTTTTTGAAAAAAAAACCTGTTACACAAATTAAAAAAAAAAAAATTTAGAAAGATTATCTTTGCAACAAAATCCACCTGTTCTTAAGTCATAGCCACAGGAGAGGAAATGATTTAGATCAGACTTAGAAAATAGATCAGCAGGAAAAAAAGATTTTCTCGCTTGCCTTTCAGGGCCTCCGTACCGAACTGCTATTATGAAGCTGAAATTTGAAAAACGAATGTTTTCACAGATTCAAACTCTGACACACAAATGTCTACGGTCAGATTTAGGTTTTCTTCTCCATGTTAAAGAAGGACCACTCATATCAGAACTTTACATCCTCAAAAATCTTCTGCTTATCTCCCGACGATGTATAATCCCACCAAAAATACACCTCCTCACCCACCCAGACAAGGTACTCACAGATGAAGATGAGGACGGTGGTGAGCAAACACAGCATGAAGATTCTAGTCCAAGACATCTTGAAAGAGGCAAAAACTCTTCTGGACTTGACAGCACACCTAACTGAAGTGAACTGAGAGAGGAGAGAGTGATAAGGGAAGGAAGGAGAGGCAGGGAGAGTGGGAGGAGAGAGAGGAAGAGAAAGGCTCAGGGAGGGGAGGGAGGTTGCTGGAATATCAGTTGCCCAAGGGAGAAGAAGAAGAAGAAGGATCAAGGAGGAGTGATCGGGTGAGGTCAATGAAAAGAGGATGGCAGCAGAACGGAAACCATGACTCGGGTGTAAAGTCCCATATATCCTGTGTCATGTCATCCACGTACTGTCTAATATACAGTATGTGGATGACATGACACGGCGTGTCTCACCTCCAGCCAGTCGGTTATCAAACATTCGTCCTGGATGTCAGTGGCCATTTTATGCCTGTAGGATGAAGCTGATACAGACTTCCACGAAACAAGTAAACTTTAGTTTACTGGCCAGTGTTCACCAAGCTTGACAGACTGTATATTAAGGTTGTGAGATTCCAAATTCAGAGCTTGTGGATTGTCTCATCATGGCTCTCAACATGGCGACGGCTGAGCCGGCGGCTAGCAGCTAACAGCACAAACCATGCAAACAACAGCAACACTGCTAACAGAGCTAACAATGCTAAGTGGGAACCAGAGGTTGGGTGCTACGCTGCTGCGATGACGCCATGGGTCAGGACGCGTTATCAGCGCTAGCCGCCATTAGCTAGCCAGTAGGACACATACATTAGGACTCACATGCGCTAACATGTAAGTGCAGATAGACCGACTTTGTAAAAATAGCACAGAGAAGCTCGGATTACAATATACACAGAGGGAGAGTGACTTCATTCTCTGCTCAGGTAGACATTACAAATAGTTATTTGCTGCTATAGGGGAGACCATAGACAAAATTGGTCACGTGATCACACATTTTGGAGGAGTCATCCATTTGAATGGCCTGTGATGAGGAAAGGTCCAGGAAATAGGTGGTAGTACATGCAGGTTCAAAAATATTTTTGTTCCACTCAAAGTGTTTTTTTTTTTTTTTTTTTAATATTCGAGGAGTCCCGATTCTTGTCTAAACAATTGCAGACATATTTGAAAAAAATCTGTCTTTAGGAAAATATACTAAACGAAACCTCAAGTAAAAACTGGTTGTCACCCCACTCTCTCCTATTAATGCTCTCAGTCCCAAAGTAGCACCTTTAAGTGAGGTAAATAGCTCTTTGCACTGTCATAAAATGTGTTCTGATCTTCATCTAAGTCACAACAACAGACAAACACAGTCTGCTTAAACTAAAACCGCACAAAAAATTATGTTTTCATGTTTGTATTGAACACAACATGTAAACATTCACAGTGCAAAATATGTGAACCCCTAGGCTGATGGCTTCTCCAAGAGCTAATTGGAGCCAGGAGTCAGCCAACCTGGAGTTCAGTCAATGTGATGAGATTGGAGGTGTTGGTTAAAGCTGACCTGCCTTTTAATAAACACACACCAGTTTTGAGTTAGCTGTTCTCAAGAAGCATTTCCTGATGTGAACTATGCCTCGGACATAAGAGCTCTCAGAAAACCTACGATCAAGACTTGTTGACTTGTTGAAGCTGGAAAGGGTTAAAGAAGTCTCTCTAAAAGCCTTGATGTTCATGTGTCCACAGTAAGACAGACTGTCTACAAATGGAGAAAGTTCAGCACTGTTGCTACTCTCCCTAGACGTGGTCGTCCTGTAAAGATGAACGCTCAATGAAGTGAAGAAGAATCCTAGAGGGTCAGCTAAAGACTTACAGAAGTCTCTGGCACATGCTGACATTATAGTTGACAAATCTACAATAAATAAAACATTAAAGAAGAATGGAGTTGATAGGAGGACACCACAGAGGAAGACCCTGCTGTCCAAAAAAAACATTGCTGCAGGTTTGAAGTTTGCAAAAGAGCACCTGGACGTTCCACAGCACTACTGGAAAAATACTCTGTGGACAGATGAAACCAAAACTGAGTTGTTTGGAGGGAAAACACAACGCTGTGTGGAGAAAAGAAGCTCAGCACACCAACATCAAAACCTCATCCCAACTGTGAAATATGGTGGAGGGGCATCATGGTCTGGGGCTGCTTTGCTGCCATCGACGGAAAAATGAATTCCCAATTTTATCAGGACATTTTGCAGGAAAACTTAAGACTATATGTCCACCAACTGAAGCTCAACAGAGGACGGGTGATGCAACAGGACAACGACCCAAAGCATAGAAGTAAATCAACAACAGAACGGCTTCAACAGAAGACAATAGGCCTTCTGGAGCGGCTTGAGGTTATTGCTGCCAAAGGAGGGTCAACCAGTTATTAAATCCAAAGGTTCACATACTTTTTCTACCCTGCACTGTGAATGTTTACATGTTGTGTTCAACAAAAACATGAAAACATAACCATTTTTGTGCAGTTAGTTTAAGCAGACTGTTTGTCTATCATTAAGACTTGATGAAGATCAGAACACATTTTATGACCAATTTATGCAGAAATCCAAGTAATAATTCACATACTTTTTCTTGCAACTATATATATAATATACAAAGGTTTAATTTTATAGGTATAAATAATGTGTAGGTATTATAAAATAATCCCACTTTATAACGCTCAGAAATCTGTTTTTAAAACCTTTTGTTGGCTTTTGTGCATTGTTACCTTTCTATATGAATGACGTATGTATTTCCCTTGCAGGCGGAGTGTGTACAGGTGATAGCATCTTGATTCTGTAATGGACCCATTCTTTATCCTTCCAGGTAAGCGTGGTCTCAGGGTTGAGCACACCTTGTTACGCTAAGCTGTAGTTAATGCTGAAATATGCTGCGAGCTATTGATCTGTATGAGGAGTTTTGCTAAAATTGATGCATGAGTAGCTACGGATTTTCCCTTCAACTGTGTGTAAGGCAGTGAAATCTGGTATGTGTTTCCTCCATAGGAAACTGGGCAGATACAACTGGGCGCTTTGCTCAGAAAAGCAACAGCAGATCTGCAGTCTGGGAAACATTTAGCAGTATATGAGCCAACAGTTAGACCTGTGTGAGAGGCTATTTGTACCTTTATGTGACTGTGAATGTGCATGTTTTTGCATGTGGGTATGCAAGTGTGCATGCATTAATGTTTTGCGCATGAGGGTAGGTGTATGTAAATGTGCCCGAGTTTGATTCTGGCATATTTGGTTTGCTCTGACCGTATGGTTCATATGCATGTGTCAGTTTAGCCTGCTGGCTGTGACAAAGCCTCCACATTTCAGCTCTCCTGCATGTGAATGGATTTCCTGCATATCTGAATTAAAGAGCTGAGAGCTTCCCTCTGGGTTTGAACAAAGACGCTGTTTAAATGAAACTGCACTGACACTCTTAGCTGTGCTGGATCAGGTGTTTTTTATGTGGTTCCAGCGTGGGGAGCCAGGAAATAACCAGGCCTCGTCTGAAAACAGCCAAACCCTCCGAGACCAGCTGTTGCTGTTTGATTGTCATTCAGTGTTGAGCAACTTCCTCTGATGCACCTTTCAGAATACAGTCTGTACGATTTGGTGACATCTAGTGTTGTGGTTGCAGATTGCAACCAACTGAATACCCTCCGCTCACTCCTCCCTCTCCAAGACTGCAGTGTGAGCTGCTGAGTGCAAAACCGTGGTAATACCATTCGCCTCCGCCATCCTTACCATAAAAACACTACTTTAAAAACAGTAACAGAAGTCAGACGGCGGCTGGCGGTACCACAGTTTTGCACTCTGCAGCTCACGTTACCACGGTATCAGAGAGTCAGAGAGCTACGGTGGCCCTCTGGTAACGTAAAAAAAAACAAAACAAAAGGCTCTCTCTAGAGCCAGTGTTTGGTTTGTGCATTCTGGACTACTGTAGAAACATGGCGGCACAACATGGTGGACTCTGCTCCCTATGTAGATAACAAGGACTCAGTCTAAGCTAACGAAAACATGATTCTTAGTTCAGGTGATTATACACTAATGACAACATAGTTATGGATATTAATTTAATTTGTTCAAGGTTGGTGCCGTCCAGTTCCAGGCCAACTAAATCTCAAACTGAAGTCACGTGGCTGTGTAACCTGTTATGGTTATTATAACCTGTCCTCCTGCCAGGTAAGAGATTCAAAACAAATATGACTCTAACAGATAAGACAACAAGGCCAGCGTCATCTGATGTGACTTTGCTCTGTTCTGCTTGTCTTTCTGACTCTGACCCATAATCCCTTGTGTTCTGGAGTGCCTCTCTCTGGTTACATAATGTACAATCTCACCAGAGATGTCACCAGGGTTCACACAGTGTATTTATCACTTGAACATATGATTTTTCAGATAAATAAATCAACAGGTACATAAATAATAAACTAATCAGAGCATGTTGCCCCTGAATGCAGCTTTCTGTTGTTGATTTAAATGATAGCAAATGTAATATTATAGCTTCTGCACTGTAGATCCATTGCTTGATTAAACATAATCTATATATTACTTCATGCCATGGGTTAGTATATGTAATATATCAATACTGTGTCCATTTCAAGATTTGATTATATTATTGACACTTATGTCTTACATTACAGGTCAAAGGGGCAAGTGTGTGTTTGTGTCAGTAGCTTTAAAGGAGACATATGCTCACTTTCAGGTTCATGCTTGATTTTTTTCCTACAATTTCTACTACTTTTACATGCTTTAGTGTTCATAAAATACATTATTTTTCTCATACCGCCTGTCTGAATCTACCTCTATTCAATCTGTCTGACACGCACCATTTTAGCGTCTGCCAATCTGCTCTGATTGACTTGCGAGAAAAATACCTTTGCAAAGTTATAGTGCCTTCAAATGGGGTGGTGATTACCCCCTCATGTCGTATTCACGACCTCGTAAGTGGAAAGTTTCTGAAATTTCAGAGCTCACGACTTTGACATGTTTGCTGACGTTGTGAGAAATGGTGGAGCCCATGGAAGTTCATTTATCGGTGCATAATAGGTTAATATTGTACAGTATGTTGTAATTTTAGTCATATAGTGTTTTTCTTTCTTTCTGTCTGAGGAAAATGACCCAACACCCACCAACCTCATCTTTCTCCTCTGTCATTATCTTTGCATTTCCTGCATTATGTTACCTACGTGCTAGCTAACTGTTTGTATTACTGTACTGTTTGTATTGCCGTTGCTTAGCAGCATTCTTCACGACTTAACCACTTGAACGCAACGCATGTCGTGTTCACGACTTCTACTTCATCATCATCTAGTTCTTCATGATATGAAAAAGAAATAAAACGAGGTTAATATAGCCACCATTTTTATTATTAATGCTATTACAACATTATATTTGTCACAGCAGGATTAAAGAAAACAAACATTCATTCACTGATCATTAAACTTTCACATTAAAACATTCATACTATTATAAGGCAGTATTTAGGTCAAGGCCTCTGTTAGTGTTAATTATTTTTTATTATTCACACAATTCTGCTCTTTCATTATTCTCTCTTTCTCTACTTTGTCTCTTTCTCAGCCTTGCTCTACCTGTCCATCACCCATAATGCTTACTTTTCTTAATCAACATGCCATAAATCATCATTAACATCCCTTTCAGGTAGTGTTTTGGTAAATTAAACAGCATTTTGTTATAAATATTGAAAAGCAAGTAGCAGCTGGCATACTCAAAATAGACTTTACTCTGTATGACTTTTGAGTGATTTGCTTGTGGTAACCGACATTTTCTATTTGAACAGTGCTTCCTGTCTTTATGTTTTCTGTTAGAACAACATGCTACATTATTACGTGTTATAATGAGCACAAACTCAAAGCCTCAGTTAAATTAACAGTAATTTAAAAATTCTTCCATTTCTAAAGGAAATTAGGGATTATATGATAGCAAAGATTAGATAACAAGATATGTTTTTCTTTATGATGAGCGCTCAAAGGAAACACTGATCACTTTCTGTGCCAGTGTAAATATGCCTTGTCGCTTCTTATCCAGACAACATATCAAGTCGGAGAAGAGTTTCTGTCGTCACAGTGAAGACCTCTGTCCTTGCACCAGGCGGCCTTTGAAAGCCCAAGCGTCCTGCAGGGGAAACAGAATTAAAGCAAAAACAAACCTTAAAGGGGACGTACCATGCTCATTTCCAGGTTCATGCTTGCATTTTGGGTTTCTACTAAAACATGTTTACACGCTTTAACGTCCAAAAAACACATTATTTTTCCTATAATGTCTGAAATGCTCCGTTTTTGGCATTTCTATATTTTCTATTTATTTGAGTCATTGTCTTCCTTTTTTTTTTGATAAATAACTTACTTTTGTGCTCAAAGTTATGAAAGGAAATGGGAATATGATGTATGAGGTCAGAGGTCATTCTCCATGCTCGTTTCTGTCTGAGCAGCAACAAACCGATAAATCTGTTCATCTGTCCGTCTTTAGATGTAGTTAGCTTTTCCAACTTGTTGCATTAGCTGACTGCGGGTTTTCATTTTATTTTTTTTAGTTTTCTCCACCTTCTTTTAGTGTGTTTATTTTCACTTTGGGATGTGTGTGTGAGGTGAATGGGTGCAATCAATGCAGTAGATTACATGAAATCCGACCAGCAGGATTAGCACAACATGTTGACTCTCACTCGCTCTCTTCTTAACCATCTCCAGCTGGAGATAAAATAACAGAAAGCAGATGAGCAGCTGTTTTGGAGGTTTGCTCCGGCCTTTAACCTGTCTGGATGGGAAATGCATAGCGTTCAGCTCAAGCAAAAAGTCCAGTTAGAGAAATAAACAAATCTCAGTGCAGCCCCGTGTGGTGTCAGCGCCGGTGAACAGTGTACCTCCAAAACATCCCGCAACTGCATTTCAAACGGCGGACCTCGAAAACATGTCTATGTGCTGTGGGTGGCGTGCGGTGGTGCGGATCCTCGGTGCAGCCAGACGGCCGCCTGGCCAGGAGGAGACGGTAAAGAACACCGGGAGATGGTTGTCATGTCGCTAATTCTTGTCTCATTTGTGGTCTGATAAACCGTTAATTCATCTAAATTTTTTTTCATAGGCACTCCAGATATGTATGAGCACAAGCACTGAAAAATTAGTTTTTCATAATATGTTCCCTTTAAAATAAACGAGTATCCATATTTGTCCCCTTTAACATGTTAGCTATACAGCTGCTTTATGTCCCAAAGCTAATCAGTCAGTTTGCTGATGCGACAAGATGCATCCCTCTGACATGCTTGGTGAGCTCAGTGTCAGTTATACATACTGTATGATTATGACATATAACAACACAGACATGCTACCATGTTTCTCCTATGATGGGCTCCAAGCTGCCATACACTTGTTGCTTTGTTTACCGCAAAGTAAATGTAGCTCATGACAGACGCATAATGGAGGATTTCATTGTACTCCTCACAGATCTCCTGCTTGTAAACAATAACAAGACATCAGCTTGTTATTGCAAGTTTTAACACGCGACTGTAATTTTACCATTTAATAGTTAGGTGCTCTGCTAACTTTAACATTATGTACTTGGATGCCTCTATGGTAGATAAAACATAATGAGGTGCCCTCTAGGGTGCCCTTCCAGTAGAGAAAACATGATGAAGCACCCTCTAGGGTCCCCTTCCAGTAGAGAAAACATGATGAAGCACCCTCTAGGGTCCCCTTTCAGTAGAGAAAACATGATGAAGCACCCTCTAGGGTCCCCTTCCAGTAGAGAAAACATGATGAAGCACACTCTAGGGTCACCTTCCAGTAGAGAAAACATGATGAAGCACCCTCTAGGGTCCCCTTTCAGTAGAGAAAACATGATGAAGCACCCTCTAGGGTCCCCTTCCAGTAGAGAAAACATGATGAAGCACCCTCTAGGGTCCCCTTTCAGTAGAGAAAACATGACGAAGCGCCTTCTAGGTTCCCCTTCCAGTAGAGAAAACATGATGAAGCACCCTCTAGGGTCCCCTTCCAGTAGAGAAAACATGAGAAGCGCCTTCTGGGTCCCCTTCCAGTAGAAAAACACGTTGAAGCACCCTCTAGGTCCCCTTCCACTAGAGAAAACATGATGAAGCACCCCCTAAGGTCCCCTTCCAGTAGAGAAAGCATGATGAAGCACCCTCTAGGGTCCCCTTCCAGTAGAGAAAACATGATGAAGCACCCTCTAGGGTCCCCTTTCAGTAGAGAAAACATGATGAAGCACCCTCTAGGGTCCCCTTTCAGTAGAGAAAACATGATAAAGTACCCTCTAGGGTCCCCTTTCAGAGAAAAGGAGAAGCAGTACCCTAATAGGTGGCATTAAAATGAAGAAAACATGATGCAGTGCCATAGAGGCTGCCCTTCATGCCACTAGAAAACTTTCTGAAACTTTCTGTGTGCTCCACCATGTGCATCTGGTGACCCTTTTATTTTTTTTTTTTCGCCCCTGCCCCTCAGCCTGAGTACACAACTGACCTAGAATATCTACTTCAATGTTGGTATGCATCTCTAGTGATATTCAGGTCCACTTTGAGATATGCAGAAATCGCAACACCCATCACATCTCACTGTAGTGATGTATGGTAGTCATGCTGCTGCTGCATATCAGGAGAATCACTGGGAGTGTATCCAGCAGAAATGTTAATTTATTTGTCCCTCACGAGTTGCTGAAAGGCCAGGTGGAGCCTGCTGCCTTGGCCCATACATAAGGGATTACTCATAACAGATAACTACTGTTAGCTTTGAGTCCAAAGCAGCTTAAGTTTGTTATCACTGCTCTCTCGTCACACTAAGCTTTAAAGTGTACACTTGCAGGTGAGGTGACAAATATCCACTCAGACGCCAAATAGCAACATGCTGGCATTTGTATTCTTTATCTGTGTGAATGATAGAATTGATGTGACTGAAAAATACTGAAGAATCTTAAACTAGGTCTTTAACCCATCGCTGCTTGATCTCACTCTTTCATTTCATAGGCCTCACCTCCGTCCACCTGTCGGCTCTGATTCTAGGTTTCCCCCAGGGACAAATTTGTTATCATCACTGGCCTCTCATTGAGCTAAGCTTTAAAGTGTATGCTTGCAACAACAGACATATTTAGAAACTACTGGCCAAATATCAAATATCAACAATGCACATGCTGTCATTCATCATCATATATGTTCATGTGTTTTGTCCGACTAAAACCATGTAGGACTTCTAGGATCTAAAAGTCAAGAGGTAATCTAACTGTATCATTCAAGCCTTTTTTGTGCATCGTATTGTGCTGTCAGTTGTAGAAGGGAATGTAATGTTAATATTAATGTCTGACCTGAAAAGTAATTTCAAGGTCCGCGCCATACTTCTTGTTTATGATGTCGATCGCCTCTTTCTCTATGTTTTCCTGTGTGGTTCCCCTCACATCGATGTAATAACAGTCAGCGCTGGCATAGTGGCAGGAGATGGCCTGGAAACACATACAAACACATTCCTTTAAGTTTATAATGTATTTCATCACATATTTTCATCACATCTGTTGTTAAAGAGCTAATTTATTCAAGGAAATGCAGAGACACCAGGTGGATTATGGGTGGTGTAGTACCTTGCGGAAGCCCTGCGTTTGGTTCATGCCAGAGCCGTGGATCAGCAGCGGGTGGAAGAAGACGGTGTCGCCCTTCTCCATCTCCAGATGCAGCCTCGGGTGCGTTGGATCGTATCCACGCACTCCATGGTACATCTTGTTTACGCCACCCTAAAGGAAAACAGTTTATATGTACCTCCTAGCAGGTTTTATCATGCTTCCTGAAAAATTTCTTGTGAGTTTATACCTCCCATTCTGGGTAGTCATGCTGCTGCAGCATGCCGGTGTGCGTTCCTGGGAGGACGACAAGACAGCCATTCTGCCGGTCCACTTTCTCCATCGCCGTCCAAGCGCAGACAATCCTGTCCGCTGGGCGAAACGGGAAGTAATGCAGATCCTGATGCATCGGGTGCCGAGACGTCTTCTTACCTGAAACAGCAGTTGATGTTTGGATGTTTGGGCGCTTTAACACAGTAGCTCCCACATTGAGGTCCAGGGATCTCTGAGGTGGTCCCAGTGGTTTTGCAGATAAACAAAAATCAGTTTATTATAAACATTAAAGAGGACCTACTATGCTTATTTTCAGGTGCATACTTGTATTTGTGATTTCTACTAGAATATGTTTACATGCTTGAATGTTCAAAAAAACGCTTTATTTTTCTCATCCCGGCTGTGCTGCAGCACCTTTTTTTCACCTTCTGTCTGAAACGCTGTTTGAGCTCCTGCCCCGCCCTCTAAAAAGCCCAGTCTCCTCTGATTGGTCAGCTGGCTCACTCTGTTGTGATTGGTCACCTGAACCAAACCCTTCAGACTTCCAGCTCCACTCTAAGTAGCTTTGTTTGAAGGTGTGCCAAACTAGCTGCTTAACAGGTACCATGCAAATGTGTTACTTTGTGACATCACCATGTTACGGAAGAAAAGGAGGGACTTTGAGTGAGGCGTTTCAGTTTGGGTTTTGTAACTTTGCAGACCTTTTACATACACAAAAAAATATGTAAAACACTACAGGAAAGAGGAAAAAGCACAAAAGCCTAATAGGTCCTCTTTAATGGCTCCATACCTGCATCAGGAGGCTTGTTGATCAGCATTGTGTGCATGGCCATGATGTTGGGTCCAGTGAAACACTCCACATACTTCAGAATCTGATATAGAAAGCACACATTTTGCTTTTTTTAAAAGAAAATGAGAGTTTATTCTGTTGACATGTAAAAACTGGTATAGTCTATGTAATACATTCAGCCTAATCTTCTCAGTGTGGGGTGTCTGATTTTTGATAAAACTACTAGGGGGTGCCAATGTCTACAGAAAAAGGCTTTAAAAAAAACTATCAAATACCAAATAATCTGATAAAGATATAAAAGTAAGGATATTTAAACTGTGACACTGCGTCTTGAAGTATTTATTGAAAGCGGTTTTGTGAAAAGTTTGAAGCCAACAGATAAAAACAAGAGCCTGCTGTGATGTACTTGTATGTGTGTTATAGGCTACCTGTGGTAAGGTGCAGTACTGGAACAATTCAGGATCGTCCTGGAAATCTTGGAGTTTGGTGACAGCTTTTTGATCAGGAACAAACTCTGACTTAGTGATTGCCACGTCCCTCATCACCACCAGACCGGGAACCTTCACTTCCTGTCTACAGATCCGTTCAAACTCCTCCCTAAAGAGCGCAGAAGGACACACAATCAGCACCTCACAGCACATCTGCAGGTCTATAAAACAGTTTTACAGTATAGTCATAAATTGACATTTTATATCAACCGTTATCAAAGTAAACTGTATTTTACTGCAACTTTTTTTTTCTTTGCGGTTTCCAAAGTTTCTGATGGGTCACCTGAACTTGTCAATGTCCTCTTCAGACACCAGATTTTTGATGACGACGAAGCCATTTTCCTCATAGAGGAGTCGCTGTTCTGGGGTCAGCAGGTCGGTGTCACAGGTGTATCTACCAAAAGAAGGTAATAACACACAATTTAACCAATATGTGTTATATTGTTACAACAATATGTGTTATAAAAGGTTTCTATACATGGGAAATAATTGCTAGACAACGTTGCATTCAAGTCCTTTGCATTTACAGTCAATTTCAGATGTTGGCTAAGAAAAAACAGTGTAGGACACAAGAGACTTTTCTGGATATTTTATCTCTTTTACTAACAGAAAGCTGCTTTTTAACATGACACATAAACTGCCACTCAGCAGTCTTAAAAACAGGTCTTGTTCTGAACAAATGAATCTGAATGCGCCACCTGTAACGGCCAGAATACTGGACTGGTTTGGACTCAATAGCATGAGTCAAAACAATCAGTGTCTTTAATGTCCACAAAAAGGTCGGTACAAAAGGAGGTCAAAAACAAGCGAGCAAACAAATCTAAATCGTTAAGCAGAGCGAGGTCAAAAAAACAGGCAGAGGTTCAAAAAGGCACTAGGAATCAAACATGAGGAAAATCACTGGAACGCTTTCTCACCAAGGAACAAAGACGAACTGGCACAGAAGGAAGGGGAGACGCACATTAAATACTAGTGAAGGGGAGTGACTAACTATGGACAGGTAGACACAATCAGTGGTCAGGCTGACAATCAGACACAGTGAAGTGCTCTGAAACAAGAGGGATTGTTAGAATACTATCAGAAAACAGGAAGTGCACATAAAAATGAAAAGACAAAAGTAACATGACCTAAGACCTGCCCGTTGTGACACCCAGCTCAGAGAGCAGGAAAAGTGGGACATTATGGGACGTGATCGAATAGAGCACTGGAGAAACTGTGTCAAACATGAATGATGAACCAGGATGGGGTCATGGAGCCTGTATGGAGCATACAGTAGGAATGACCTGGTTTATAGACTGGTAAGGGCTATCGTCACAGTTCGAAATGCAAAACAACAGAGATGGACGTGTCAAATGCAGTTTGAATGGTAACAATCCATTCAGCCACTGTGGAGATATCAGCATGTTAAGTAAAAAAAACTGTCTTGTTGGTGTTAAACCAAAATCTGTCACCATTTCTGACAGCCCCACTGTACCTGTGTAACAAATAAGGAAAATATGTGACTGAAAACACACATTTAAGGGTGTAATATCAGTGGATCTATATCCTGTAGGTGGGTGACTAAAACATAACTGACCCCAGGAATCATGAAAAACATGAGAACATAAACCATTCTCCTTAATGAGACACATTAAGAGGCTAACGAGCTGGGGAATATAAGACCCTGGGGACATCGATCAGCTCCCACAGGGATTGTTTAATTTTGCATAATAACCTTCGTGACATCTGGCTGCCAAATGTTGTGTTGCAATTACAGTGTCATCTAAAACTAAAGGTGTGTCCCTACCTCAGTCTCTGTGGGCGACTGTAGGTGAAGGGTTGAGCAGAAGTTGGTGCAGCGCCCTGAAGAAAGCCAGTCAAGGAAACAACTAAAAGCATGTTACGACAGCGTGAAAAGTGAAATAAAAATAACAGCATTTTCAATTGAATGTATTCATTAAAGAGAAAATACAGCTAATAGTGTTGCAGCTGACCTAAAATCAGACAGACTAGTCTGTCTCATACATTTTTTTTTTTTTTTTTATCAAAGGGGTCCCTTGACCTCTGACCTCTAGTTATGTGAATGTAAATGGGTTCTCTGGGTCCCCACCAGTCTCCCCTTTACAGACATGCCCACTCTATGATAATCACATGCTGTTTTTTGAATGCAGTATCAATGTGTTATTTTCTCCTATTCTAAAATGGCTCATTTGAATATTTTTGCGTACTGGGGTCCCTAAACAGTGAATTACATAAATTGGGTATCACTGTAAAGGCTGAGACTCTTGTGGATCCAGTGAGCCCAACTTTACTCCATTGCCTTTTTAGAATTTAACCTCATTATATAAGCTGACCTGTGGTGACCTCTGGGATAATCACAGCCTCATGAAACTTTACAGCCACAAACTAGAGACCTGGAGCATTCAGAGGATGGATGGCTTTACTAGATAGATTGAAAATAAGGGGGTTTCTGAGCAGTTTACACAACAGAAGTGCTCACTTTCCAGTTGCTGAAATCTCCAAATGTCAAAAGTTTTTAATACCAAATCACAGCATGGCTTTATCTATGCTGTTTTTCAAGGTCTTGGTGTCTTAATGTGGTATTTCTGAGGGATTATTGATCGTTTTTATCAATTCTCGATAAAAAAATAATAATAAATTTGGCACCAAATCTGTGTAACAAATGGTATCAACACACAAATTGCTGCATTAACTGATGAGACATAACAGAGCATGAAAACGGCACCATATCCTCCTCTTATACACTTTTACAATTTATTAATCATTAATTAATTCGTGTTTATTTCTCATATATGACTGAAACAAATTGCCACAGTGCTGAGCAGCATCTCAGATTAATCTTCAGCTTTCAGATGATGTTCACCACCAATATGTGACATCTACTGTTGACCTGCTATCTCCCCTAAAGACCCCTGGACCCCCTAAAAAGGACAAAAAACGGTCTATTGTGGGTCTCGGAGGGTTAAATAGACGTATAAAACACAATTTTAGGGTCTGACGTAACGTAACTGTTATAAATACACGTATAAACTCTTCAATAGCTGGACTTCAGACCTTACATACTGCTGTTATACTGACTTATATAACGGTATACCGATACAGAAACAATGGCGGTCGCCTCAATTCAAACACAGCTCACTGTTTCTTTTCCCATGATGCAATGCATTAACAATAAAGCATGCATAAACAATAACAGTAAGTAGTTAGTGATCGCTGTGTCGCCCCTCATATCCCCACAGGCCTGGAGTCCACCGCGGGACCACGGTCTCATCCAGCAGAGCTGTCCGCGGCTGTGTGCGCAGGTACCCGCTAACGACCCAGCCTGCCCCGCTCTGCGCAGCCCGGAGGCTCCAGCATCTATAACGATAGCACAACAAAAAGGATACGATCGCGGCGGGTGGACGATCGAGATGATTGATCAGCAGTCTGAGTCTTTCCGCAGCCCGAGACATGTTTCCAGTCTGGTTGTATCCCGGTGTGATCCTGACTGGAGACCGGGTCTGACTGGGGTAAAGGGCGGTGTGATAACAGCACGCCCACATGCTGCTAAACGTGTCAGCGCAGTAGTTTTCATGCAGGTGTGTAGAAGCACGCTAATTTCTACAGAAATACTCCCAACATCATGTGGGTTATAGGCACAAAGGAGATCTGATTGCTCTCCACTGTTTGACAGCAGAGATCTTAAAACCTGATCCACTGAAAACATACAGTCGCAAGAAAAAGTGTGTGAACTCTTTGGGAGTACTTGGATTTCTGCATAAATTGGTCATAAAATGTGTTCTGATCTTCATCTAAGTCACAACAATAGAAAAACACAGTGCGCTTAAACTAAAACCGCACAAAAAATATATATGTTTTTATGTATTTATTGAACACAACATGTAAACATTCACGGTGCAGGGTGGAAAAAGTATGTGAACCTTTGGATTTAATAACTGGTTGACCCTCCTTTGGCAGCAGTAACCTCAACCAAACGTTTCCTGTAGTTGCAGATCAGACCTGCTCAACGGTCAGTAGGAATTTTAGACCATTTCTCTTTACAAAACTGTCTCAGTTCAGCAATAATCTTGGGATGTCTGGTGTGAATCGCTCTCTTGAGGTCATGTCACGGCATCTCAGAGGGGTTGAGGTCAGGACTCTGACTGGGCCGCTCCAGAAGGCCTATTTTCTTCTGCTGAAGCCGGTCTGTTGTTGATTTACTTCTATGCTTTGGGTCATTGTCCTGTTGCATCACCCGTCCTCTGTTGAGCTTCAGTTGGTGGACATATGGTCTTAAGTTTTCCTGCAAAATGTCCTGATAAAATTGGGAATTCATTTTTCCGTCGATGGCAGCAAAGCAGCCCCAAACCATGATGCCCCTCCACCATATTTCACAGTTGAGATGAGGTTTTGATCTTGGTGTGCTGAGCCTCTTTTTCTCCACCTAGCGTTGTGTTTTCCCTCCAAACAACTCAGTTTTGGTTTCATCTGTCCACAGAGTATTTTTCCAGTAGTGCTGTGGAACATTCCAGTTATTAGCCTCGGGGTTCACATACTTTTTCTTGCAACTATATCTGCATGACTAGATACCAGAAAGGGTGAATGCTGATTTTTTTTTTAAATATGTGATTTAGGTGAAATAGATCTTTAAACCTCGAGATTATTGTGACATATTAGCACTGTATATGCTGGATGGACATTACCTATGTCCAACAACAGGGCTGAATTAATTGCAGTTGTTGCAGCTTTTGTCCACCAGGTGGAGCCACACAACCAAAAATTAAACTAAATATTAGACATGTTTATAGCTGTCTGACCAATTTGAGTCCAATGTCCCATTTAAAATAAATAAATAATATATTGATTTCTGTTTCTGCTTGTCACACAGATTATGGCTGCTGATATTAATTTCAGTTAATTCCAAAAAGAAGTGAAATAGGCTGTTCACAACTTTTTGACGAAGCATTATTTTTCTGAAAATGTACTTTATTGTTAATCATTTGACATGAGGTCTGTGGTTAATATTATTGTAAATGGACAGCAAGCAAACCACCATCTAATAATTTCAGGGATTATTTTAAAATGAATCATTTGAACATATATTTTGGTACAACTGAACTATAAAATATACTACATTAAACATGTCAAATGTATTCCAGTTGTTTAACAGTTTATTCATCGTACATTTGATTTGTTGTACAATTTCTAGCATTTTTTTAAATGTGAAATGTTTTTAATTTTTTTGTAATGAAAAATCTGAATGTTTATGTAACTACTGTATTGAATAAAATATGAAAACAAAATATTGTAGCACAATTTAAAAAAGCTATACTTTGAGAGATATTTTGCACTTTTATTTTTTGTAATACCCTAAATATCTTGATGAATACTCCTGTTTTTGTTTTTACTGTTTTATTGTCTTAATTGAATGTGTGTAAACTATACCTGCGTGGTCAATATTTCATTGATGACTGACTGGGGCGAGGGAGGAATTGTATTTGAAACATTTCTACAGTATTGTACTGTTATAAGTTACAAGATAGTAGTAGAAAGGAAAGCAATTAAATAAAGATAGCATCTGCATTTCTTACTGTTTCCCTCAGCTTCGTCAAGCTAACTACAGTTTGGTATTGTTAGAGCGGAAACAAGTTGATTTCAAATGAAATTATATCATATAGCCGATGTTATACCACTAAATATATCAAAACACAATCTTGGGACTATATGTATGCTATGCATGGGTGTATATAACTCTCTAGGGTATCTAGATAGTATTAGTTATTGTCACTTTTATTTGACTTCTGGCACTGTGAAAATCAGCATTGATGCTTTTATTTTGAAAGCTGTAATAGAGTACGCCATATAGTCGCTGATAGTAGTTTTATTTTGAAGTGCTACAGGAAGTCCCCTTGTTAGCCGCGGTGTTGTGCTTGATGGCAGCTAGCTTACACCCCTCCCGTCTCCTCTGTCGACAGCAGATCCTCCTCCAGCCTCTTTAAACTGCTTTCACCGCCACACGAACGACATTTTGGGGGTTCGGTCTCAAGCCCTCCGTCCTCACAGCCCTCACATTTCTCTGCGTGCTTCGGAGGATATTTCTCTCCGCTTGGAGCCGGACACCGAGCACGTACGGAGCTGTGTGTTTTCGGCTAACGTTACTTCAGTGGGCGGATAAAGCGGAGGAGGGCATCCGGGCCTGGCTGCTCCGGAGAGTCGGCTTGAAACCACGGAATTCACCATTTTCAGGTAAACTGCACAAATGTCATTTCTGGGTAACATGCAATCTGTCCGATAATGGACTCCGTGGCGTTACATTACGTTCGGCAGCTTAGGACGAAGACTGAAATGTGTGTGGAAATGTCAACACAGAGAGCATAAAGTCACTTATTTCGTTATATCTGGGGCGAATAGTCTGGTTTGTTTACCTAACGTTGCATGAATTGGCAGCCAGGCTACCTCCCAGCGACAGCAGCCCTATTGTAAATTTTAGGCTATATTGTTGCAAGACTTGAATTTGAGTGCCAACATAAAATATCACTGTCTATTGAAATTAAAAACCAGATGAATACTCCTGCATTATTGTTGTGATTTCTTGGCAAGCCATTAACACCAATAATACAGGAATGTCATTGCAAAATCTCAAAAAATACAAGGCTCTATTTTTCCACAGTGGGAATGTGAATATTTGATAACCTCTATGTGCATAATATACAGTAAATACTGTATGTAAACCATTGCTTTTCTGCTGTTGGGACTGCCTTTACTTTTGCTTGTGCCACGTTCAAGTCATATGGGGAAAAGTAGCTCTTCCCTGCTGACCTGAACGCATCCTTTATCCCGAGCTGTGTATTGACAAATATCTGGCGATACACATCATGATACAGGGGTTACGATTCAATATATTATGATATATTGTGATACTGTAAGCGAGGCTATATATTGCGATTTTTTTTTTTAATCTAATTGTAGGAAAACTGACAGTATAAATATCACACCACCATATGCATAAAATCTGAGTAAAAATGTTTATTTTTTATGTATTTTTTATGAACTTTGAGATCTGCATTTGCATTTATCACAGTCCCCGTAACAGCTACCATCATAGCACTACTTTGAGAGGTTGCATATCTTTGCAAATGAAATAAAGTATTGACTGTCTTTGCATATGAATTAATAATTAAATAATTATATGTTAACATAGTGATAGTGTCTTTGAGAATCGATACAGTAAAACTTTTGGTATTTTCTTACACCCATGTGCAATACCTTCCTTGAAATGATTTGTGTTCATGAATTTAACATGAGTACGACTTTGAAGTGACTGTTAATTTTTACCGGTATTTGCAGTTCCATTGAGATGCTTTTGTGATTTGTGACTTGAGGTGGAAGATAACGGTGCACATCCAGCTTGTAAATTACCTAGTCATAACTATGTTTTTGTCACCACCTTGAGTGTGTGGCTAATTCAACACTACACAAATGCGCCACTCTGCTGTCATGCTGGAAACGGTGAGATATTAAAGGGATCGTTCGGGTGTGGGGCTTGTATGAGGTACTTATACATAGTAGGTGTATTACCTACAGTAGGTGTATTACCCACAGTAGGTGATACCCCAGTAGGTGAGTAGACAGGCCCCTGGCATCAAGAAACAGAAAGGACTACTGACACCAGAGCAAAGCAATACAGTGCTGTGGATACTGACGGCAAAAAAAAATGTATTTTAATCACCTAAAAAAAGGTATATAATACAAAAAAATCTGTATATACTATATTTAGCATATACGGCAACCTGAGCTGAAAATGAAACTTATCTATACTGTTTTATTTATCTGAGCCTGCTGGCCTTGGGGAGAGCATATATAAGTTTCACTTTCAGTTCAGTTTCCATCGTATAGGAGAAGGAAAGAGCTGTCTGACAGCAAGATAAAACGCTGAAAATATTCAAAATATAGCATACACTTAAATATTGATCTCTTTTTTATATATTTTTTGGTTAGCCTTTATTTTAGTTGGCTAGGTTTTGGCCACAGCACTGTATCGCTATGCTCTGGTGTTGGTAGTTTTTCTAAGCTGGGGACATGCTGACTGTCATCTACTGTAAGTAATACACCTACTATGGATCAATGCCTCATACAGCCCCACTTAATAACACCCGAGCTATCCCTTTAAGTGAATTGTTGTTAGATTTATCAAACACCGTAGTAGTGTGTGGACAGGACACTTGTCAATATTGATATCTTATAGCATCATCATCACCATGAATCATCATCAAAATCATAATTTCTGCAGCAAAGTGTGTGTGATGCATTCAGGCTCTTTTCCGCTTCCTGTTTGACCTGGATTTACTTCCTCTGTCCTTCATCTGGAACAACTGGCCTCTCATTTGTGTGTGTATGAGCATGTGTATTGACCCACATCCATATCTAGGCTGTTGGCTGTGAGAGTGATACACCCCCAGAGGACAAAGTAATTACCCTGACAGCCCCCTCCCAATGTCCGTGGGCCATATAGCAGCGCTTGTATTGATCTGTCTCTGCATTATGTCGCATACAGCAGGAACATGAGAGCCGACAGCGTGTGCTGTGAATTCGTACGCTCACACTCTTTCTCACTGTTTCCTCCCGGGATTGACGGATTGAGAATAGAAGAGAAGTGATCTGTCTCCAAGCAGAGTTAAGTTTTGAGACGTGTGATTGGTTTCAGTTTGACAAATTAAAGCGCCATGTGACATTATGTCAGCGATTGGTTTGAAACTTCCTGTTGGAGCAGAAGAGTCTGAGCAGAAGTGAGAGTTCTGGGTGAAACAAGGCAAGCGATGTCGTTAGCCAGTTTTACATATCAAGCTCGGTTTACTTGTCATGAAGAGTACGTTTCAGCTTGTAAAAATAACTTTCTGTGGCTTGGGCTGTCACTAACTGTGATATTGCAATGCCACACTATTGACAAGCCAGCCGCAGGGGATGGCAAGCAACCCCCACAACCGCTAATGTTCACCAGTTTTCCATGCGACCATGCCAAAAAGTTGAATCACACACTTCTATGGACTTTTAATTTGAAAAATATCTAAATTAATACAGTAAAAATGTTTGATTTTCAGTATGTATGTTGTCAGAGATGTTCTGAAGCCATATATAGCAGTCATTGTCAGGAATTATTTATTTCATATTTTCCAGTAACCCAAAAATCAAAGAATAAACTCACCAATTAGTGATATTTTCTTACTAATTTATAAGGCACATGCAATTTTTTTATACTTCTGGTTAGTATAATCCAATTAATGTTATTTCCATATGTGTATTTTGTATATACAGTTCCCTTTGTTAACACCATATTTTGAAAACCAAATGTAGTCACACATGTATACTTCTGCTCACTTCACCAAGTCCATCTCTAGCTCTCCCATCAGCGTCGTTCTCTTTATACATCCATGTTCAGCTCCATCAGGGCCATTTGATTAGATTTGATATAATGTCAGTATATGGGTGCTGTGCAGTTGTTGCGTCGGCCCATTTCACCACGGAGATGAGAGTGACGGCCGGCTTGACTTGCACGTTACCACCATACGGTAACGTTTCCTGTCCATGACAGAGTTAGCATGCAGCTTTAGCTGTGATGTCGAGCTCTGCTTTTCCTGCAATGTGCATATAATAATAATAATAAATATGAGGGTGCAGGTCGTATCCATGAGGACTCTCTGCTGTTTTGTACTTCCTCATTGCAGCCAGCTGCGGTTTGTTTCGGCTGACGGATACGCAACAGATATAATGTCACGTTACTCAGACTACAACAATAAAAGTGGTAACTTCCTTCTGCCACTGCATAGACTCAAATGAAGTAAATATATTGTTTCTGGCATTTAAAAAATGATTTCATAATCGGAAGAAAAATAATCTCGATACATAGGTGAAACGATTTTTTATTCCCACCACTGGGAGCGCTGCGTATTTTCACTCCGCTACAAACTCCATCAGCGTGACAACGCGCTGAGCATCTATTCTACACATATGGTGTTTTTTTTTTCTGGTCTCATAGAGTTGAAAAATGCCAAACTGGGGTAAAACACTGCGCTCGTCTTTGTCACATTTTACCCAGCTGTCCAATCACAGTGGAGGAGGGGTGGGACAAAGACCAACCATCCCATCGTACATGTATAAGTACTAAACAACAACAGCAATGGAGGAGAAATGAATACACATAGACCAGCAGGTCTGTCCTCTCAGTACGTGCTTCAGCCTTCCCTCCATCCTGTGCAGATATTCCGTATCTTAGCAACCAGACGCAAACAAAGCATCTCAGCTGAAAAAAAAAGCTGCACCTTTGCTTACCTTTCTATGTCCTATCTAATTACTGTAGTTTCTAAACTTTCACCTTGAACTTATTTATGCAGCACTAAAAGTCTGGAAACAAGTCATTTGCAAAAACAAAAAAACATGGCAATAGTATCGCATAGCACGCTGTTGGGCCAATCATTGTCACAGCCGTGGAAATTTGTTAACAACCCTGTCTGTGGTTCTGGAAAAGGTTTCCAAAAGTCTGATAAACTAACCCCGATTATGTCATCAGGCGATATCTCGACTTAAGCTTGGATACTGTACTTAGATTATTATTTTTTTGACCTTCCAGTTTTTAAACTGTCTCTTAATTTAACTCCAGTGCTAAATGACTGGAGTGCCACTTTAACTCGTGCAAAAACCTGAATAGACAGGAATGGACATGATGCTTGTTAGAGAAATCAGTGAAACGCGGTTGATGACATTACACTGTTAGGCAAACTGCTTGCTGTCAGCTGAAATGTTGACGTCCCACACTGTAGCGCTTTGTCTAAAGACGCGGTGCCAGCCAGGATCAAGTGGGCATGTGGATGATCCAGTGCTCATCATCATAGCACTGAAATATATGGTCAGAATCAGAAATACTTTATTGATCCTCGAGGGAAGTTGGGGTGTTACAATTGGTCTTGTATATAATCGCTTAGAAACGTGAGAAAATAGAAATGAAGGAGTATGTAAAATGTAAATTATGCACATAATGCTACAATATATGTAGAGATATATAAGTAATTAATGCAAATAAAATAATAAATATGTACCACCATTTGCATTGAGACATGCAGTATATAACACATAACCACAGTGCAAATACATAAATACAGATGCTGAGAAGTGTGTTAAATATAACACACTTAACAGGCCAAAAATGTACTGTATAAATTCAGTATTAATGACATTATTGAGACAGTTGAGTTAAATAGTAAGTAAGTAGTAGCATGTTATAGCGAAATAGTGTATTATTAAGTACAAAATGTATTTAACTTTATTACACAATGTACAGTATTTGTACTTCAGCTGACAAAACATCATCTGTGGTGCAATGCATGGCGATATCCCACCATGCTTTGCAGCAGAGCTGACTGCACTTACTGATGATCAGCCTCCAAAACACTGTTGCCATTGACAACCAGGCCAGCAGCTTGCTACCTCTCTCTCTCTTTCTCTCTCTCTCTCGTTTATATAACTCCAACTTGTGCCATGTTTTATTGATCAGAGTGTGTGTGTGTGTGTGTGTGTGTGTGTGTGTGTGTGTGTGTGTGTGTGTGTGTGTGTGTGTGTGTTGGAATGTTTCAGTGAATGCAGCACTATCTGTATGAATGCACCGCCTGTGTACATGTTTCTCAGTGTGTGTGTGTGTGTGTGTGTGTGTGTGTGTGTGTGTGTGTGTAGTCATGTATTTTGATTTGTTTTACTATATTAACAGCTGAATATAAGATTTTTCCTCCCTTCTCTTCTTCGTTGGTAGGAAATGTCCAGCGTTGTCTGTGCATTATTTGGGGTTTCTCGGGGTGCAACGGATCACAAAACTCACAAAACTGTTCAGATCGTATCACAGGTTTGAGTCACGGATCAGCAGATAAAAAGGAGTAAATATAAATTTTACAGATGCCCTGATTATGTTTCTGTTTCTGTTTTCTGCAGATTCAGATTGCTGATCATTGATAAGCTATTTTGGCCGATACAGACCATTTTTTTTTTTATTTTGTTTTTAAATTTAAATGTTGTTTTTGGATTTAAATGTTATCCTTTTATTTTATTAGAATCATCTATTAGTGGTTATTTGCATAAAAACACACAATTCAAAGGATTCTGAAATAAAACATATTGATTATTATTGATTAAAAAATGGCATCAGTAGTTCTAATGATATATTAGAAGCTGCTTCGATCTAGTTTTAGGAAGTTAAACAGGTCATACTTCCTCTTTAATATCTATTTTATACAGTGTTATTGTGAAAACATCTTCAAACAACTGGATTTATTCAAGTTTCTTGCTAAAAAAAAAACATTTTTACAAGATTACATTTGAATTTGAATACATTTGTGATAACGTTAGGATTTACCCAGTACGTAATTTTTCTTTACTTTTTACTCTGCGGATCACAGATCAGCTCTGGTCCATTACACCACTAGTTGTTTCACTTAAAGAAATACAGCAAATATAAAAACAGCAGTAACTAAATCTGAGAGGCGGACCTGCTAACAGCCCCTGGGGCTGATGGGAGATGTCTTTCTGCCACTGCGCTGCCACAGGGTGGATATCATGTAGGTGAAGTAGTAATTATTGGGTTTTTTTGGGGGGTCTGAGCAATTCTGTTGCTCCAGAATGAATACAATTAGTGCAGGGCTGGATGCAGTAAGAACACACAATTACACACATACGTAGCCATATGAACACACACACACTGATGAGGAAAGTTATGTTAACCATGCAAGGAATGTGAAGTGGTGTGAGGTCACTCTCTGTCACACACACACACAGCTCATAGCGCTAAAAATTGAAAAGATCATAGTCGTACTACATTAAACAGCCTACTGCAGTGTGTGTATCAGTTTAAAGTGAAACAAAACCATTTCATTATATTTCTGTGTGTGCTGTCATCTTGTATGAATGTGTTTGGGTGTCAGAAAGACTGTTTGGTCTTGTAGGAAAACTATGTTTGTCTGTAAGAGAATAGACCAGTGTGTTGCAGACTCGTCTTTGTTCTCGCAAACACACACTCTGCTGTAATACTCGCCTCCTTACACACACACACACACACACACTGTCTATTATTCCTGTGTGTTTTGACATCACATCCTGTCGATTTGCCCCCTGGATAAACTATCCCATCATGCTTTGCCAGGTGTATGTGTGTCTGCGGGGGTGGGTGGGTGTGTGTGGAGGGTTTAGTTGGGTGGCTGAGATTGGCTCGTAATCTGGAGATAATCCGGTGGCATTGTTAGAGCAGCAGCAGACAGGGATTACTCACACAAACACACAAACAGACGCAGAGGTCACACTTTAAAATAAACAGCCCTGCAGTTTATTCATGAAATCACTTTCTCTCGTGCGGTGAGCACTCACTGTAAACTAAATGGTGTCGCTTGACGGTGACGATGCTGAAATATTCATCACACACACACACTTACACACTAGTGAGGATGTGAACAGAGCAAATGACTGATGATGTTTCTCTCTGTTTTCTCTCTATTGTTAGTGAAAAGGATGAGTGAGGTTTCTGAATCATGTTTTCTTCTGTTGTGAAAATGGGCTGAACAGCACTTTGTTATGCTAATGATTTCTATTTGTAGACTAATTTTAGTTTAATCATGTGTTGCTTACAGTGTGTGCATGAGCCTTTTTAGGGTGAAATTTCCCTACTGACGATATTGCTTTAAGAAAAAAGGCAATATATGATATTATCATCTAAAAAAAGAAGCGCATCGATATCTACGAAGTGGAGACGTATACATTGCAATGTATGATTAGCCACAATGAATAGACAGTTTACGCTATTTTACACAATGACGTGCTGAGATCAATAATCAGATCAATCAGATGGCGACTAGTAACTTTCCTCGTACAGTCTCGCCACCGTTTCTATGTTGTTACCTTTGATTGAGGGCTGATTGCTCGCTGTGGGAGGAGTTTTGGTCTGGTAGCTCTTTGTGGAGGGAGTTGGTGGCAGACTTGCTTATTCTGGATGGTGAGTTTTAAGATTTGTGGCATTTCCATCTTTAGCGCCAACTTGTTTTATTGCAACGTTTACAAATCACTACGTTCATTCGTGTTCTCTGGCTCTCCTTCTTCGTTTGGTTAAAACCAAAGAATCGCCAATATCCCCCCCTTCTCCTCCTCAAACAAGCGGTCAGGAGACCAGAGAGAAAGACGTTTTGTGTTCAGCTTTCAGTACTTTTGTAGCCTCTAACTGAATCTCCGAATTCACTGTTTGTACTTTCACATATCTACTTTATTTTACTTTTTTTTGTTTTTCAGCTGCATAGGAGTTGCTGCTGATGAAAACCCATTTCCTGATTTTTCTGCTTCATAATAAAAGCTTTTAAATAAAAAAAAAAAAATAACAGGTGACATTTATTGTGAATAAAGGAAATAAAATGTGTTAATCACCTTTTTAAAGCTGCACTTTTGAGTAGCGAGTAACTGTTGTAATGAAGATATACTGGAAATCCCATCTTTTAAGACACTTGAACTTTGAACTTTGTGAGAAGATTTAGCATTTATTCACTGACAGCCTAAAACATACAAACAAGTCAAGTCAGTTTTATTTGTATAGTCCAAAATCACAGATTGGCCTCAGGTGGCTTTACAATCTGCGCAGGATACGACATCCTCTGTCATCGGAAAAGGAAAAACTCCCCAACCAAAAAATAAACCCTTTAGCAGAGAAAAAAGAAAAAATGGAAGAAACCATTTTTACTGAATAAAGTCTGAACACATCATAATGTAACTCAATGGAACCTCCATTAACATTGGTAGCTCCATTATTTAGCCAAGCAAGACTGTGCTGTCCTCCGGCTGCTAACAGCTAACATTAACTAGCGCTTGTCCTGCTGATTTCAACACGGATCTGTTGTTCACAATGTAGCGTTAGCAAGGAAAAAATAGGGTACGCCTCTCAGATGCCTTGCTGTTGAGCATTTTTTCTGGACCGCAGATGGCAGCCCTACAAACGACAGTGACCGACTTTAACGAAGTTACTTAATCGGTCGGCCAAGTGTTAGAGTTTGCTCACTGGCCCTTGCTCTTTCATGAAAAGTTAGGGAACAGCCCTTTAAATGTGCTCGTCTAGCGCAGTGTGTCTGGCTCACAAAACTTGGACCAAGCTGTGAAACTCAGTCTAATCCTCTAATGAAACAAGATTCAGCAGTGGCGTAGCCTATTTCTCGGTTAAATATTTTCAGCAGATTTTGGTGGATTGTTTAGAAGAAATACCAGAAAGTTTCCAATCAGGCCGCCATGTTGTTTTCTGTTTGAAACAACAAGCAGAAAACCATAAACCAATCACGTGCATTTCACGAGAAGGTATGTCTTTGCTTGAACAGCCAGTTTAGTGGAGCAGTGTGTCCTCTAGTGTCCTCGTTGGACCTAGTGGACATGTACCACTGACTATTTGTATAATAATTTGGCCACAAATTTGCAGACTGACCATACACGGTCCAGACATATACTCGGTTTTGACAAGGCTTTTTCTTTCTCCATTGCCTCTAAGAGGAAGGTATGAAAATGGCAGACATGGCGCCGAAAAAAACGCATATATAGTGAGGCAAAATGCCAATTGAATTTGGGGTTGTCTTTCACCTGCTGGCACGTATCCTAAACGCCGTCAGGAGGCGTTGAGCTGGCGATGGAGGGCCCAACTTTGAATGTTGCATTTACAAACCGCAACTGACAAATCCGACTCATTCTGCCTTTTAATCCGAAACTCTAAACTGGCTGCTTGAAGAAATAGAAATAGCACAGACTTAAAATGGCCTCATGTTAAGATATTTTCACTCCTTCCACTTCAAGATAGGACTGAACAATTTAAGAAAAACATCTAATTATGATTTTTTTTCTGACTGCAATTGGGATTTAGATTACACTTATTTCAAACTCCAGGCCTGTATTGGTGGTCTGCATAATGTGCTTAAAATTGTTTTCGCGATACAAGTGTCTAAAAGTAGATTTTATGTGCACACAAACACATAAACACACAAATAAGTGGAACAGTGTTGGTGCCGCTGCCAAGTACAGTCAGCTGCGGTTGACACTCTGCTGTTCAGTACATCCCATCCCACACAACTCTCACCATCTGCCTGCTTCTCTAAAACTATTTCTGCTACTCATCTCACCATAATCATAACAATGGGATTATTCTATGTGCAGTTGAATTTGGTTAATTTTCACAGCCAAATTTATCTCTTAGAGGATGTTGTTTGGCTGATTTGAATTGGTGAGCTGGGATTTCAAGACCGACTGTGTGACCTTGTTTCCATTACCCTTTCTTACTTTAACCTCCAGTCTCAGCATAAAAGTGAGTTTCCTTTTTCAATCTCAAGCAAGAATCTCTAATTGTCCCCCTTTCTTCCTAGCAGGTTAATCATTGCCTCACAGACAGGCGCTATCTGCAATCAATGCCAACAAAGAGCATCGAAAGTTCACTGGAAACGGTCACGAAAATTGGATTGCTCACGAAGCCGAGATAGTTGTTGCTGTAATGTCAGCAGTGGAGGTTCCCAATATTCCTCTGAGGGGTTTCTCAAGCTCTTCAACATATTAGCACTAGTAAGCATCTCGTTCATCATTATCTGAAAGGTCAGATCAATTCGAGGTCAGTGTGGCTTGGTACCTTTGCACACTCAGTAATAATCTGGTCTGATCAGATTAACGCAACACTCCTACATGTGCAGTGATAGCAGCCGAGGCCGGACAGAGTAAGACACTACAAAAACAAAGACTTTATCAGCAGAAAGCTCACGGATGACGAGATTAGAAAACAGTTCTACGTTGTTCGATGGACAGGAGAGTTAGGCAAGAAATAGAAAATCAGCTCCATCACGTTTCGTGATTATCAGCTATAGGGAACGAGAAAGGAGTCAGCTGGTCCTTGGTGTTTCAAAAGGACTTGTACCACCCAAAAGGATTTCAAGAAATATTTAGGTTATTGCACTTCTTCACTTTCTTGCTATCTGTCTCTACAGTAGATATGAAGCTACCACCAGCAGCTGGTTAAATTAGATTAACACAAAGACTGGAAACACAGAGGAACAGCTACGAGGGTTTATGTGCCAGACTATTTGTTGGCCGGGCGCAGTAACTTCCTGGAGTCTTGCTGTCACCGTGACGTTGCCAGGCAACCAGCTGAGACTCCAGGAAACTGTCGAACCACACATAAGCTCTGTAAAACCACAATGTGTTAGTTTTATACTTTGTTTTTTTTTTTGTATGGATTAAGCAGATGGAACATGTTGAATTAACACAATTCAATATATCGACAGAGTACAGAAGCAAAGAGACAAAACTCGTTTTTTTTTTGTTGTTGTTGTTTTTTTTTTACAACTCCAGCCACCATTTTGGACTGCATATTTTATTTATTGTTCAGCACAGGCCATTTTGATAGAATATGACAATAGAATAGATTTTTTTAAACTTTTGTATGGCACTTTGTAGGCAGACATTTACTGGCATCCAGTAGTTGCTTTCAGTCCAAAATGGTGGAAGTGTAGCTCTGCTGCTGGGCGCTGACGTTGCAGTGGAACAAAAAAATGACTTTCACTTAATAATGTACTGTATGATCTTTGATATCCATTCTCTGGACAAAGATACAGGAGTTCTAGATATCACAAAGTCTGTCACAATACAATTTCAATTCAGTTTAGGGGTCAGCGATTGACATGAGACAATATCATATGGCCATTTAATACAAAATATGATTTGACAGTTTTTATTACAGGGCTCTTCCAGACATTTAAATGTAAAACAATCTATCCTTTTTAATAAAAACAATAAAAAAAAATATAGGAGGTTTAGTTGCTGGTCAGTGCCGGTGAGCAGCTTTGCAATAAAATGAGAATAGCCGGTCCACCATAACAGCCCACCTTAAGTGAGCCTGAGCTGAAGTTGTTGCTAACTTCGGAGCTAATCCCCTTCAGTTTAACTAGCAGGTAAGGCTAACACGGCTACAGGAACTGTAACTTACACACACTGCGCTGCACGTTTACAGCTGTCCATATGTCCATACAACCGCCCTTGCAGAAAGCATGACTGAAGCTAACGACACAAGCATTGATTGGATGTTTAGGAATGAGGTGCGCTTGGACGGAAATGTGAAACAGATGCGCCGTGGGAATTGCAAAATAAAGGCGCATCTTAAACATATGTATGTATATTTTCACTTTGCATCAGTGATATTGGATCATTAATCATTCAATCGATATAGTGATACAGACCCAAAAATTTCAAAATAAAGGCACATCTTAAAGATGATATGATTGAATGTTTTCACTTTGCATCAGTGATATTGGATCGTTGATCACTCAATCAATATGTTGATACAGACCCAAAAACTTCAAAATAAAGGCGCATCTTAAAGATGATATGAATGAGTGTTTTCACTTTGCATCAGTGATATTGGATCGTTGATCATTCAATTGATATATTGATACAGACCCAAAAATTTCAAAATAAAGGCGCATCTTAAAGATGATATGAATGAATGTTTTCACTTCGCATCAATGATATAGGATCGTTGATCATTCCATTGATATATCGATCCAGATCGATGGATCGTTACACCCCGAGGTGTTTGTCGACAAATTTTGTTGGACAGAGTCAGGCTAGTTGTGTCCCAGTGTTTCTTATTTATGTGCTAAGCTAAGCTACCAGGCTGCTGGATATAGTTTTATATTTAATGTGCAGACATGAGTGTGGTTTCAGTCTTTTTGTGTAACTAAGCTTTGTGCGTCACAGCACCTGAAGTAGGCATGAAGAAATTCTTTCGCCAGCGAATGTCTGATGAATTAATGGGAAATGTGGCATCTTTGCCTCAGGCTGGGACATCCCACCTGCCTTGGCACAAAGACAGGAAGGAGCCCAGGGCACTGTCGGATGGCGTGATCAGCAGCACACATATCCACACAAAGTAGGGCACCTAAGGGAGTGAACACCTGTTCCCAAAGGCCTCGGGGTGCATGGAGATGATTTGGAGACGGCGTTCAGGGGAGTGGTGGGGCGTGAGAAAGAGGATGTATGATGGGAAGCCATAAAACAGACGGAGGAGGAGAGGTGATAATAGAGGGAGGGAGGTTAAAGTCCTGTTGTTCCGTTGTGTAAGACAACCTGCCATCCTTAGAAATCCCTCTCGTTGAGTGTTGCTTTTGTTGTTGTGTTGTTGGGCGTGGGCGACTGTAGTTGTTGTTGATCTGATTTTAAAGCTGAATTTGGCAACTCTGCATGTGGATGACCGCAACTAGAAGCAAGAAGTCACTGATTTGGACATCTTTGCCCAAGAACTTCAATAAAAACCTGATAGTTTTTTTCCCATGCAGCTTTTCAAATTAAAAGCATTGAAAGTTGCCAACATTTAGCTGAATGTGCTCCAGTTATAGGCTTTTTTTTAGTCAGTCAAGGAGACATTTCTGCAGGATTAGGGATGTAGGAGCCATGTATTTTATCTGTGGTTTTTTTTTTTTTAAGGTTTAATTGTTTTCCAAAACTTAGGGGGTGTATGGCATAGGCAGAGGCAGTTTTTGACTGTGCTTTATTGTGTTTCATACGACATTGTGGGTTGTGTTTTGTATGAATCCCAGGACGAGTTGTTTATGTCTCAGTTTAGAGATTAAAATTAATGAGAAGTGATGGATGGATATGAGAGGTAAATGAATGCCATATTATAAAGAATTGAAATGTTGTACATTATTTGTTCAGAGCACGTCTAAACAATACTTACCTATTAGCAGCCATTAGTGGCTAAAAGTATAGGACTTTAGTCACTACAAGGGATGTCATGACACCAGAAATTTAGTAGTCAGTACCAATACCAATGAAAGTCCACGATTCTTGGTACCAATTCAGTACCACAGTAAAAAACAAAAGCAAAACAACAAATCAGTGTACTTCAACATCCACTACTTTATTACTATTTGCATACTGGTTTTTGTTAGTTAATTGTTAGTTAAGTTTTGTTAAGTTAAACAGGTCATAATTCCCTCTCTTTTATATATTTAATATTGCTGTGTATCTCCATCAATCAACTGGATTTATTCAAGTTTCTCACCAAAAATACACTTTACAAGGTTACATTTGAACACATCGTAGCGTTAGAATTTTCCTTCGCCCAGTACTAATTTTTCTGAATAGAGCCTGATTGCATCATAATGTAAATCAATAGCGTTGAAATCGGCAGGACGAGAGCTAGCTAATATTAGCTGCTAGCTGCTGGCTGCTAACAGCTAATGCTGATTTCAACACGTATCTGACACACTGATGATGAGTTGCAGCAAAGCACTTCACAGCATATTCTCAAGACATTTTAATCATCTAATCAAGACCTAATTTGTCATCACTGTGTCATCATTTCTACAATAATATTGTCTCAAAATTTCACCGTAATAAAAGAGTTTTTTGAGTGAGCTTCGAGGTATTTTCCTTTCAGCTTTTCTATTTCAGTACAATGTGCGTAATACACTCTCATAGACAACACAGCTTGTGTGTGTGCTGTGTTAAGACTGTGTGTGTGTGTGTGTGTGTGTGTGTGTGTGTGTCTGTGTGTGTGTGTGTGCTGGACAGTCCGGAAGCTTCTCATTAACCCTTTTAGCCTGTTGTAGATGTGAGGAAGAGGAGCGTTATGTAGCAGACAGGCAGCCCAGAGCAGTAGGAAGGTGTTGATTTCACAAACACAATTGGGGGGACATTGTACATGTTTGGTGAAGCAGCAGCGGATCATTGTGACCGGAGGGGCAAAGAGAGGGTTAACAGCAGGTGGTTAATGTTTTCCCGACCAAATATTTTTTACTGCTGTCTAGTTTTTTCTTCCTTTGACTTCATAGAAAGCCATACAATCCAGTTAGACACAACACAAGTGAAGCTGCAGCTGGCAATTTTGTGTGGTGACAAACTTGGATTTGTAGCACATTATGCAACTACGCACACAGGTAGTGACGGCAAACCACTTGTTTATGCAGTCAGAAGCTACAATGAGGTTAACAGGGCAACATGGACATCATTCATGTGCAATAATACTGGCTTTCATATGTAGCAGACAGCGCCAGATAACCACTTTCACTACAACATAAACAGCTCAGTGGCTGTATATGAATGCAAGAGGGAATTGCATAATCTCACAATGACAATTCCTGCTGCAGATAGCTAATAGTCATCTAATAGCATCCTAAATATTTGTGTCTAGTCACAGAACCTGCCTGTACTTGTAATTTAATGCGAAACAACCATTCGGAAAGTCAGTTGATTGAGAGTAAAATCGTCTTTAGTACTTATTTAAAGGCGACCTAGCATGCTCATTTCCAGGTTTGGGTTTCTACAAGAACATGTTTACATGCCTTAGTGTTCAAAAAGACATTATATGCCTCATATGCATATGTCTGTCTGAATATACCTGTTTTCACCCTCTGTTTTAGCACCTGTCTCTTTAAGCCCCCATCCTGAAAAAGCCCAGTCTGCTCTGATTGGCTTGCGAGAAAATATGGTGCACCTTTGCAAAGATAGTTGTCAGTCCATGGATGATATATTCTCATGAGCCCACATGTAGAGCTTCAACTAACAATTATTTTTATTGTTGATTATTATCGATTGTTTTGTCGATAAAATGTCAGAAACAGTGTTTCTCAAAGGAGAAGATATGTCCTCAAATGTCTTATTTTGTCCACAACTGTGACATTCAGCTTATTGTCATAGAGGAGTAAAGAAACCAGAAAATATTCATGTGTAAGAAGCTGGAATCAGAAATTTTTTGCTTCTTTTTCTTAAAAAAAAATCACTGAAACTGATAAATCGATCATCAGAGTAGTTGCAGATTAATTTAATTGTTGAAAATTAATCGATTAATTTTTTCAGCTGTACCTGAAGGTGACATAGGACGGAGAACCTAATCCATCGACCTATCTAGGCAGCCCACACTAAAAACTGATTGGCTGATTGGGTTGTGTTATTTCACAGTTTGTGGACTGGCAGGAACTCCAGATGTGCCAATTCATGTGCACAAGCGCTGAAAAAGTGAGATTTTCTATGATCTATATGACCCCTTTAAACTTCGTGCAGCAACGTTTCTCTATCCACCATGTCACTTTTCAGAAATTTTTTTGCAAACTTGCACAGAGTAACTTTATTCCTTTGTTTATTTGAAACTATTGATGAGTGCAACTTAAAAAGGGGGTCCTTGTTAGGCGTCTCTAGTTCCTGCTTCCAGCTGTGCTAGCTGTTAGCTTAGATTGAAGTTTACCTGCTGGTGAGAGCTTTACCTCCTATCAAGTGTGTGTGTGTGTGTGTGTGTGTGTGTGTGTGTGTGTGTGTGTGTGTGTGTGTGTGTGTGTGTGTGTGTGTGTGTGTGTGTGTGTGGCGCGCGGATTGATTACAACACCGGTGTGAACAACTGATAAGAGGATCATCTATCCCATACACGATCTCTGTTTTGTAATTAGAGATGGATGAAGTATATTGCCTTTGGCATGACCTCAAGCCACACACACACACACACACACACACACACACACACACACACACAAACACACTTATATAAAAACAAACACACACACAATTGCACTTGTATACAGTATATTTATACTTATATACACAGTGTGATTGTTTCGTCAGAACCTCACCTTCCTCTTGCTGCAAACAGATGACACTGGAGCGTCTGGGCGCTCAGTCAAACCTCGGTGTTTGTGTGTGTTTGTGTGTGTGTGTGTGCGCACATATGTGAGTGTGTGTGTCAGCTGAGCTCCCTGTATGTTTTGTGGCTTGTGGGCTTTGTGTTTGTGTTTGTCATGTGGTAAGATGGCGACAGGGTAATGGTGCACCACGTGCTGTGTTTACATTTGTGTGTGTGTGTGTGTGTGTGTTCAACCGAGAGACACTGCAGCCTTCATCCCTAAAAATAACGTCTTCCCGACAGCTCGCCATTCCTCTCCTCAATCTTTATCTTCATTCTTTCCATCTCGCCCACTAAACCCTGAGATCTGTGTTCCTCTTGTTGTTAGCTTCTGCGCTTCTGCATCATGTTTTTGTTTATGATTGTATTTGGTAGATTATTTGTACTGTTATGATACGTTAAAGTGGTTTGATTTCAGATTGCACCCAACTGAAACTTCCCCAGTGTGTCAAGCATGTAGTAGAACTGTAATGTCTGAAAAGTGAATGGCCCTCTCTGGAGCCAGTGTTTGGTTTGTCCAGTTTGGGCTACTGTAGAAACATGTAAATATAAATGGCGCATTCTAAGCTAATGAAAACACGGAAACATGCTAATGAATATTATATTCCATTTCTGCCAGTAGAAGTGTTACACTGTCCCTTTAAAATGTTTGATTCTTGCTCAGCAAAGTAGGCCGTCTACCTTTCCTCCAGCTTTGCATGGGAGGACCCAAGGTGGGATATATAATCACTTTTCCTGCTCTGGGTCTGCCCTGGGGCCTCATCGCAGTTGGAGATGCTTGGAAAACTTCCACAGGGAGGCGTCTTGGTGCATCCAAATTACATTCCTGAACCATCTTAACTGGACTGTCTCAATGCGAAGGAGCAGTAGGTCTTCAAAAGCTTTCTGGATGCCCAGGCTTTTCCTAAGGCTGAGCCCATAGACTGTTTAGTTAAGTTTGGCATTTAAGCCGTCGACATCTTGTTTTTTGCAAGCATAAGTGACTCGGGGGGGGTGGAGCTAAGTACAACTGAACTTTCATCCATCCATCCATCCATCCATCCATCTGCAACTGCTTATCCCATTAGGGGTTGAAGGGGGTCTGGAGCCGATCCCAGCTGGCATCGGGCAAAGGCGGGGTACACCCTGGAGATGTCACCAGTCCATCGCAGGGCACATAGATACAACCATTCACGCTCAGTTTCACACAAACTTTCATAAACTGAAAAAAAAAATCGAGAAAGGGATGAAAACAAGGCTGCGTCCCAGTCCATCTTACACTGCCTCCAACACAAAACCCTGATATACCTAAACTCTGCAGCAGCAGCTCACTCCCAACTCAATCCACCATTTCTGGAAAGTAGCATTGCCTCAGACTTGTTTATGTATGAGACTTGGCTATAGTGATGGCAATGTTAGTCACAAGAACGATTGCCATTAAATATAGTAAAAGACATTAATGGATTTGGTGATCCTTTCACTTTTCATCTCATGTCAGCCTCAGGTCAAAATCATAATTAGTCCAATACTTTTATTGCCAAATACCTGCAAAAACTAATGACATCTACATCAACCTTAGCTGTGCTTTGTTTTTACCGCTAATCATACTGGCATGCCAGCATGCCCAAAAAAAAAAAAAAAAAATGGTAACCATCAGCATTATTTTGACAGGCTTAAGGCCTTTACACACTTGGGCCTTGACAAGTCAACAACATGAAAATGTGAAATACTCTCCTGTGAAAACGTCCAGGGCTTTTATTGTGTAAGGTAAGACTGGAAGGAATGGTCTGATCTGCCTTCCTCATGGTTGAAAGGAGTAATTAAGTCTGACGTCTTGGTTCTGACTTGGACTTGGCGGATTGGCGCCTCTGTGTTGTTGTTTCATAAATCTAGATGCAACTAAACCAGCTCCGCACAACGCGATGGGTTAATGAATCACAAATGAAAATTAACCTGGTTCTGAAAAGGAAGTGATTTTTTTTTTTTTTTTTTTTTTTTTTGCTGTATAATAATCATGTTCTGTTTGAAAGTACTCACGACAAAAACAACAATATATTGACCTTTACCAGTGTGTTTTTACTCCCCTTTTTGACCAAAAAGTTCCAAGAACTATGCAACCAAAGAAACCGTACTAGGAACCAAACGTCCCTTTTGTGTATTCCTGTTTATGTGTCCATGTCATCTGAAGAACCATGACGAATAGGCAAATAAGACCCATGGTGGATAAAAGAAAAAACATTTGAAATGCAGTTTTCACACATGGGAAACCAGTAACACCCTGTTGTTCCTTGTGGTTACTGTAGCGTGACTCTGATGTTTATTGATGTAAATTGCGTTGTAGAACAGATTGCAGACCGTTTAAGTTTACAGCTGCTTCGTTCTGGTGTCTGTTGTTGACCAATGAGCCTCAAAGTAGTCTCACTTCTTCTTAAATATTTCCTATGAACGCTCATGAAACTGCTCTCACTTGTTCCTCTTCTTCCCTTCATCTCTTTATCGCCCAAAGGCATTTTTTCACGTACGGCCATTGGTGATAATTTCCTATTAATATTAACATTGTGGCCTTTTGTGCTCACACAGACACACACAGGCTTTTTTCAGCTCACCCCTCTGGGTCAGTCATGCTGAAGCTCTTTTTTAGCCTCTCTGGAGCAAAACAAAGGGTCTTTCAGTGGAAAGCGCCCACTGCACCGGGCCGCGGCACTGACGCTCTGTTTGTGTGTGCTCTCATAGCTGCACAAACACATGCTTGTGACTGTACCCGGCAGGGTTCAGCTAAAATGGGAGCTTGAAGGCTGATGACAGTGGCAGTAGTTTTGATGTGAGGCCGGAGATATTTTGGGTGTGAAAACATAATCTAGATGCTCATAGGACATGGGAAATCCAGGAACTATTCATTCACTGGAGTTAGGGCTGGGCAATATGTCGATATCATATCAATATCATGACATGAGACTAGATATCTAGATTTTTGTAATATCGTGATATGGCATAAGTGTTGTCTATTCCTGGTTTTAAAGGCTGCATTTCAATAAAGTGATGTCATTTTCTGAATGTACCAGACTATTTAGGGACGCACCAGTCCAACTTTTTCACCAGTGCTACCTGGGCTTTGGGTATTGATTAATCCCAAGTACGATTCGATACGAGTGTTTAGATAATAAGCTGTGTGGAATTGACTGGGATCATTCTTGTATGTGTAAGGCAACATCAGGCTTGGCTTAAAGCTGAAGTAGGGGACAATTTTTGGCATCATTGAGCAAAAATACCATGACAACCTTTCAGTATATTGTAATTCAGGTATTCTGATAGAAAACTAGACTTCTGCACCTCCTCGTGGCTCTGTTTTCAGGCTTTAAATATCTGTGAGGGAAGACTTTGACCAATCACAGGTTATTTCAGAGAGAAAGCGTTCCTATTGGCTGTGCTCCGGTCATGTGAGCGGTGGTTTGGATTTTCTCAAAATATTTCAACATGCCTGCTTGGTGACAAACTTTCTCATTTTACAGCTAAAGCGAGCACTACAAGATGATTTTGAAAACGTGTGAGGTGAAAGAAAGAAATAGGCATTAAAGTAACAGAATATTGATTCATATTTGATCAGCGCTGCCTAGTTTGATTGTTTGGTTGGAGTGATTGACTCGTGGCTCTTTTAGATGGCAGCTAGACGGCAGACTTCAGGTCAGGAGACAGAGGATTTTTCAGGTTACCTTTCATGTACTACTGTCAGGATATAGCTACTTTCTTTTAATCATATTTGCTCCAATCTCACCTACTGCAGCTTTAAACATTGCTTTCCTAACTTTGTAAAACAAAATGGAAAAAATACATAGATATGAATTTAGTTTCATAGTTATTCATTAATAATTAAAGTAAAAAATACAAAAACAACTTGACAAAAATACAAAGTCTACAAAATTAACAGGAACTACAATTCAGGTGTAAAATGTTACTGATAATTATTTAGCAAATATCTCGATGTGTAAACATTTTGTGAAAGCATCAATGGTCAGCCATACTGTGATATCATTGAAATATCGATATTTAGGTATTTGATCAAAAATATTGTGATTTTCTCCATATCATCCAGCCAGGAACTGGAACATCACAATCTCCTATTGGATTCAAAGCTGGAAAACCATCTAGAGCGCTAAAATGCATGGAATCAGCAGAAAGTGTCCTTGTGACATTGCTCGGGGATAGTTTATTCAAGCAGCCTTCACAGTGGTGGTAGTCAGAGATATCCGACGCAGGGATCCATCCACCCTTTAGGCTTTTAGCGAGGTGACACCCTTTGGGGCTCCTGGTCTTTGAAGCCTTTGTGGTGGTCTATATCATGTAGGACAGACAGCGGCGCTTTGATTGTAATGTACACCTCCATTATGAGGGGAAACTCCCCGTCTGTGTGATCTCTATATGATTACAGTGATGTAAGTGTGCCGGAGGCAGTGCAAACATTATATTCGCCTGTGATCCTAAAACCAGACATTTGTAAATGAGGAAAAATCAAAAGCGAGCACCTGCGTGAGTTCAGATTTCGCCTTCTAGCTTTTTCGGCTGAGCTTTAACTACTTTTTCATCTAAACCTGCTTTGATTAGCATGTTTGCCACTGTTTTAAATAAAAGCATGATTTTCATTCTGCGGCGTGCGTGTGGGCAGCGACCAGGCTGTGAATGTGGGAGTAATCAGCTCAGTGAGACATTTACAAATGAAGGACTCTTGACAATTGACTTATTACACAATTTGCAATGAAAACAAATGTGAAACCAATTTGTTATTAGATAGTAGTGAAGATGTGGAGGATGTTTGAGTCAAACAAGGTACAAAACTGTTAAAAAAATAATGCTAATGTTCACTGCTGCCAAAGGCTGGAGACTGATTCTTGATATTTTTGTTTCCTTCATGATGAATTAGAGCATAAGGCTGGTGTTATTCTTTGTTGTTCCTATTGTCAACATATCTCATACCATCTCATAATCTGTCATGACTTTCCTGTTGTTTTTGTGGCCAAGATAATTGTTTCTGACAGAAGCCTAAAACTTTAAAAACACTATCACTAAAATATAGTTAAAGTTAAAGGGCTCAGTAATATCCTAACAAGACTCGGCCAAAACCAAATATTTGGCTGAACCATGTCTGATCAGTCTGTAAATTTGTGGCTAAATTGTTACACAAATAGTCATTGGTCATGTCAAAAATGTTAAGTCCAATAATGGTACATGTCCACAGCCTCTGTCCTTTCCACACTTCCCATTTATTGTCTATGTAAGCAGCCGTGCAATGCATTCTGGTAGTGTGGTAGTTCGTGAGATGGGGCGTCTCAGTGGCGACTCCTCATTTGCATAAAGTTGAGGTCTCGGCTACTTTATGCAAATCAGGGGCAACCGGCGCGGCTCGCCACCCCTGGAAACTCCCTAGAAACTTTTCAATTAAAGGTTGTCGATTCAGAGTAAAGACCATGATGGACTATTGAACTATTATCGTGATATAAGAGAAGACAGTGTCCAAAAGAACCGCCATGTTGGTTCCAGTTTGAAAACTGAGAGCAGCAGCCCACGAGCAAACAATGTAAATTGATACTTTTTGTTATGAGGGAAAGCGGTCATCCAATCACGTGGTTACACCTTGTGTCCAGTGGCAGCCCGTCAAGCGTCCAATGGGATGACTCGCGGAGGGAAGTGGAACCGCTGACGTGCCCCCCTGAAAACGTAAACAAAGCACTGTTCCCGCCTTTTCATTTTGAAAAAGCAACTGCCGATGAAGAAACTCCAACACTCGGCCGACCAATTGTGTAACTCAGCTCAACTCACCACTTCATCGCTCAGTCCATCAGCCTCTGTGGTCCAGCCAAAAATACTGGCCACGGTAGACTTTAACAGATGTTCCTCAAACAGGAGTAAACAGTGCATTTGTTAGGGACTATTTACGCTTTTGATGCTGTACCGAGTATTTCAAGCAGTAAGCTTGTGTATGTGGGGCTAACTAAAAAATAAACTACATTGCCCATGTTTGTTGTAATGAAGGAACGTGTCACGACATGTCAGACAACAATGGCGCTCCATGGCACAAGACACTACTGTTTATCAGGCATCAGCTTGAAGATTTAGTCTTTATTGTCCCATGGGAAATTATATTTTCTCTCTAAGGTCAGTTCATGATTGGTTTTGGTCTTTTGGTGGGATTTATTAACAAAAGATATTGGTTACACTAGCCATATCCTTTAAAATTCAGTCATTTATGCTTTTGGGTATTTCTACTTTGCCGGTAGCTCTGCTCCCCAACGTAGCATCTACATACTCCAAAAAGACAAATCAACATAGTAACATTCCTGGTTTAGTAATGAATATATATTTTGATAGCTGTGGTTGAACAAGTACCACAGTATTTCAGTTTTAATACCCACGTTTTGACATTGTTCGCATTCACTCTTGATTACAAGGTGCATTCAGGTCCTATTGGATGAAGCAGAGTGATACAGCATTTTTACGTTGTTTGAGTGAACATGTGTGGAGTCATTATTGTTTATGAATTTTAAAGTCATCCACTAACAACAGTAGGACGTCCCTTCCCGCCTGACTTCTGGTGCCCTTCCTTGGACCCGTCTTTGAACTCGCCCTTCATTTTGATTTCACCCACACACCTGTCATGTTTTCGTGACTGCATCTTGCACAATTTTGATGCTAGGTGACAAAGTTTGTCCACAGACGGACTTATAAACACCCGGCAAAGCACTCCAAACCACCTCTGTGGTCGTTCCCGCTACAGTAGATGTCTCCAGGACCGCATTTTGCCATGATGACACCCACAGACTCACTAGATGAAAAGAATACCACTGACTTCACTGTCGCGGCTGGTAAAACTAGGGCAAGGGTTAAAAACAACACTGATCAGACACAAACACTACATTATGACTCAATACGCATTAAGGATGGAACCACAAATACGACACAAAACTTAAAAATCTTCTTTAACGCTCATTTTCTCTTCAGGCCTTGCTCTGTCCCAGCTCCATCATGTCCCTTCCCCAAAACGAAAGAGATGATTCTGTCTGTTTTAAAGTGTTTGTGATTCCCATACGAGTGGCTCTATTTTGAGCAACGGTTTTAAAAGCTCTACCTGAAGTGGCGACTGTTCAGCTTTTCTCTCATCTCTCCCTCTGCTGACAAAAGTATTAAAGACAAAGTTGAAATGCAATTAAATTTATCCAGTAATGTACTGAAAGTACAAACCTAACACCTCTTCCTAACATACAGCGAGCGAGCAGCGAGCGAGCAGCGTGCCAACTGCAGCGTGAAACTTTGTCTGGATATATTATGAGCGGTTAACCATCAGTTACTGGCAGCATCGATTTTGATCAGAAAAACAGGTTAGTGGTGGAGCAGGTGCGGTCAGGGCGAGCGTTTTTCTTAACAATCTGATGTTCGCTCGTTCCCTTATCCGCATTGCGTCCAGTAGTGATGCACCGTTACCGATACCGGATTGGATACTGACTCAAATAGCTGTCTCGGAGATCAGTGTCATTGCAGCCGATCCAATAATGTACATTATATACTGGAATTTTAATTCCTGCTGAAGTTTTGAGCAATTTGTTGCTGCATTCAAAAGGGCTACGCGTGAATTTTTATTCCTGTTAATTTTGTCTATTTTCTACCAAGTTGTTGGTGTATGATTTAGTATTTTAATAATAAATAACTATTCACTAAACTTATGACTGTTGTATATTTATTTGTTACATTTTGTTTTACAAAGGTAGGAAAGTACTGTTTAAATCAAACCTGATGTTGCCTTACATATAAAAGAATGACGCCAGTCTCTTCCATACAATGAGGCATACAGCTTATTATTTAAACACCCAGGTATTGCTGTCAGTATCAGGACTGAAATAGTCGTATTGGTGCATCTCTAGGGTCCAGTTAGGAAGAGGTGTGAGAATCTAACCAACCATTTGACACCAACTTTTGATACTTGACACTATTTGATGCATTTGTGGTTAATCTCAGTTGTACTGAGGTCTGAAACCCAGACATTCACAAAACAACTAGGCTTATTCAGATTGTGGCACCACAGCTTGATGCCCAGTGTTAGGAACACGGGTTTGGGGAGCACTTACTGTACTTGACAACTAATTCAAGTTTGAAAACATACATTTAATGAGTAATTACAAAGGGAACATGAACTTTATGGCCTGCTGGATTTGGGGAACACTCACTCTTGATTAGACAACTAAAAATTAATGCTTTTAACTCCCAAATCTGCTATTAACACAAAAACTAGCCACTGAAACCAAACCGAATCACCATCCTCTCTCGCTGTCTCTTTCTCAGCAGCAGCACTGTACATGCCTGCAGCCACACTGGTGATTTCATGGCTCTTAACCAAACACAAAGACTCCATTATGGCTCCGCTCACTGAAATAAACTCACTTTCTCTCTCATGTTCCTTCCCTCCCTCGTCTTCTTCCTCTTCCTCCTCCCACTCTTCCTCCTCACAATCACACTTTCTTCCACCTCTCTGCCACATTTTCCATTTCATTACCTCATTCTGATGTTTGAGTTGGGAAAGCAGTAGAAAAGAAGGGAATGAGAACGGAAAGCAGGAAGGACTAGAGGTGGGAAGATGTGTATGTAATTATTAGCCCAATAATTAGGCCTTGTCACATGGTGGCGCCCCCCTAGCTTGCCCTTTGAAGTTTCCTCCTCTGGACTACCCACAATGCACTTGGGAGGCATCCAGGAGAGGGAGTGGGGGTTGTCGGGAATGTGGGTCAGAAAGTGTGTGTGAGAGAGAATTTCTGGGGATGCTGATGATGAAAGAGTCTCTCCATCGGAGGCAGATCGCTTGTGCTGCTTTTCATGTTGGATCCCCTCCCCAACACACACACACACACACAAACACACACATATCATTCATAAGTGCCAAATGCTGTAATCTCAGCACACACACACACACACACACACACACACACACACACACACACATCACGAGTTTCTTTGTTTTGGTTTTGCTGCAGAGATAAAACCCGGCTCTGTTACACTCCTCTGTAAGGGAGACAAAGAGCACTTATCATAGTGTGTGTGTGTGTGTGTGTGTGTGTGTGTGTGTGTGTGTGTGTGTGTGTGTGTGTGTGTGTGTGTGTGTGTGTGTGTGAGGCAGAGAAAGTGTGTGTGTTTGTCTGAGTGTTCCTCCAATGCCGTCATTTTTTTTTTTTTTTTTTTTTTGTAATTTTTACGAGCTAGATTTTCAGCCTCATTAGCTGGAATGTTGTTTCCCCTTTTTTCCCCATTTCCGGACTGTCTGATGGCTTTTTGTGTGTGTGTGTGTGTGTGTGTGTGTGTGTGTGTGTGTGTGTGTGTGTGTGTGTGTGTGTGTGTGTGTGTGTGTGTGTGGAGCCGTCATCAGATCTGCATGCCGATAGGGCCACCAGGCCGGCATGACACACTTCCCCTTCAAAAGTGGGCTAATCACACACCACACGGGTTACTGGACGGCACAACAAAGACACTTTGTAGAGGAGCTGGAAAGTGTTTGGAAAAATTCATCTAATAATAATAATTTAAGGGAAAGCGTATGACAGAAATTCCTTCTACCCAATGTGGATTTGGATATTAGTTGTAGCTTAGTTTTTTTGTAATTTTTGTGTTTGATTTGTCTTTTTCTACATTGCCAGCTCACACAATTACACAGCTGTTTTTAATGTCTCTGGTTGTATTGGGTCACTGTGACATGTGTTGCTAATCAAGGAACTGGACTGCTTTATATTGTACTCACCAATGATATGAAGTACCTTGATAGTTCAGGGTACCTTGATAGTTACAGACATAAAGAACCCTGCTGAAAAGTATATGCCTTCAATTTATATTCATGTAATGAAATCTTTCTTGTAGCCTGCCTGTGTTTAATCAGACCATCTGAGAGGAAATTTCGGGTCATGTCCACTCCCCTCATATGTTCGCATTGCACGCAAGCCTAAAAAGCGTTTGTGTTTTCCTTACGTGTAGTATACAGAATCCTCTGGTCGTGGTTGTGTATTGTTGTGAGTTTGCGGTAATACGTCCCAACACTGATTGATTTCTCACCACGCAGTGCCATGAATGACAAATTACTGAAATGTGTGTGTGTGTGTGTGTGTGTGTGTGTGTGTGCAGACAGGCAGATGGTGTCTCATGAGTATGAGTGGAGCTAACGACCTTGACAGAGACTGGAAGAGCGAGAGATGGTGATGGCGGGGGGTCAGCTTATTTTGCGCCGAGGGTCGAGGCGGGATGGGCGGGGCGTTTCTGCTGCCGCTTCCTCACTGCATTTCCTCCACTTACCCAGAGTGCCCGTTCCTCACACACACACACACACACACGTGCATGGGGCGTTAACACAGCAACACAATGAGCAGGGACCGGCCTGAGGCAGATCGAGCAAGGTGTTTCCTGTGACCTGGACGACTGCTGCGTCAACACAAACACTCGTCTGGAACAACACTCGTACGAGTTTGCAGATGTGTGTGTGTGTGTGTGTGTGTGTGTGTCTGCTAGCTGACTCTCTCCTCTTCCAATTAGAGTTCATTAATTTCTCCTTGTATAAATGTGTGTAAGTGAAAACAGCTGAATTCAAGACTGTGATATTCATCTTTTATTCATGCTTTGTTCTTGCTTTATTTATGCGCTGTTCAAGCATTTGCAGAGGGAATGAATATTGAATTAAAAGCAGCTTTACGTTATTCATGAGCTGAGATATTTTGGATTGTACAGAGACTTGTGGAATCCCCCACACTGTGCACACGTGCTGCACACACAACAACACAACAGTCCTCTAAATATCGGGGGCATTCGTCGACTTGTGTATCAGTCCGTTTCTGCTGAATTCATGCTGACTGTGCGTTTCTGTGTGTCCTGCAGGCCGTGCACTGCCCTGCTATGGAGAAGATGAAGAGGATTAAGAAGCGCCTGTCGTTAACGCTCCGCTCCAGTCAGACCATTGACGAGTCTCTGTCCGAGCTGGCCGAGCAGATGACCATCGAGGATGGCGGCACCAAGGACAATGGTAAAAATTCAACACATTCACTTTTTATTTTTCAAAACAAATCTGTTAATATATTGTTGTTATTTCTACACAGTTGTAGATAAAAATGAGGCCACACTTGTACTATTAGTATTATAATGTTAGTAGAATTAGATTTCAGTAAAAGTAATAATTTTCAAAATGCACAATATGTTTGTATTAGGGCTGTCAGTGGATTAAAATGTGACCGTCTATCATGATTAATCGTTAATTAGTTGAACATTTTCTATCTGTTCAAAATGTACCTTAAAGGGAGATGTGTTAAGTATTTAATACTCTTATCAACATGGGAATGGACAAATATGCTGCTTTATGCAAATGTATGTGTATGATTAGAAATCAATTAACAACATAAAACAATGACAAATATTGTCCAGAAACTCTCACTTAACATAAAAATATGCTCAGATTATAACATGGAAAACTGAATAGCTGTCAGTTTGCTGACTTGACTATGACTTGATCCAAACTGTATATGATTATCATAAAGTGGTCATGTCTGTAAAGGGGAGACTGGTGGGGACCCAGAGAATCCATTTACAGTCACATATCTAGAGGTCAGAGGTCAAGGAAAAAATTAAAATGCCTATGTCAGTTTTTCCTCGCCAAAATATAGCGCAAGTTTGGAGCGATATTTAGCCTCCTTTATAACATAACTATAACTAGTATGACATATATAACCTAAAATTTGCGTTTTATGCGTTTATTGCGTTAACTTTGACGGCCCTAGTTATTATCTCATGAAACATTCATTTCCAATCCATATTTGTCGTCTGCTTGCTACACATGAAATTTCCAGTTTGGAAACATTCAAAGTTGATTTACCATATTTTTTGCACTATAAGGCGCACTATCAATGAATGTGTCTATTTTCATACATAAGGCGCTCTCATCTCGTGATAGTGGAGTAACTCGCCCGGCGTTGCCTCCCTGTCTTGGTGAATGTGTGTTGGCCTTCTGTCATCCAACGCTCCCACGCAGCTCGCAGTTTAACTTTGAACGACCCGTTGACACCAATATCTAGCAGCTGGAGTTCTTTAGTTAATCCACCCGAAATGACGGCAAGCTCCGAATTAGTTTACTTCACTTACTTCACTCAGTTTTGACAGTGTCGGTGAGTGCCGTAATGCCCCGACAATCCATCCAGCGGTGCGCCTTATAGTGTGAAAAATACGGTAATAATAATATAATATGAGTCACTTTAGGATTTTGTTTGAGGAATACTTGTTGTTTTTTAGAGTGATGATTATAAAATATAACAACAGACTTTCAAAGCTTCATTTGAAAACCTCAATAGAAACTTTGAATGTTAAAAAGAGATATTTTTGTACAGCCCTAATAACACTAAAAATAAAAGATTTACGAAAGGGCTCTGGTATATAACCAGTAAGAGGACCTCATCTACTATCGCCATGTCCTTGCAGCTGAAAACACAACTTTTGAGTGTATGGAAACATAAAACAAGGTTGACAAATTGGTTTAAACTGATCTGCTTTTAAAATAATCTGGGTAAAATTTGTCAAAAATACCTATTAGCTAAGGTGCAGTTCATACTGTAAAGAAAATATTAAACTGGCTGTAGAGAATCAGTGCCACAACCCAACCAGGGAAGGAAATTCCTCTAGTCTGATTTCCACAACATCTTCCTGTACGCGTCTGTCAGTAGGCATGTAAACACAACACACAGAGCTTTCAGTGTTTGGTAGCTCTCAGGGGTATTTAAATTATGAAGCACTGAAGCTGATGAAGAGAGAGAGTCCAGCATGTGTGTCAGTAACAGCTGTAATGGACTTCCAGTGAGCTCTCCTTCGAGTTATGTAACAGGAGTAAAAGCAAGGGAGCTTTTCGAACACACATGCACAGATAGCAAGTGAGAAGGTAGGGTATATATATATATATATGTGGAACAAGCATCAACTCACTGGCACCCACACTTTCCTTGACATCTCGTTGTTATATAACTGTCTGCCTGTTTTAGCACCACAGCACAGATTGTCTCCAATATGCTGCTGATGTGATCGACACCTGCAAAAATAAATGGAAACACGTGTCCCATCTTTTACAGAAATTTATCTATGTCAGTAATGTGGCTGTTGCTCCATGTTCAGAAAGACTTACATTCAATGCAGTAGTCGAAGAGGCTTCAGTTCCTGGCTAAAAGTAAAAGTATCCAGGAGTCATAGAGGTCAAAGGTCAGAAGCTCCCAGAAAATAATCATATGGCTCCATAATAATGGTACACACCAAAGCCTTGCTTTCATTTCTGTTGACTAGATGTGAAGCTCCAGCTGGTTAGCGTAGCTTAATTTAGCTTAGCTTAGCACAAAGACTGGAAATACTATAATGAGTTAATTAGAGCTGTTGTTAGATGGATTTTGTGGCAGAGCTAGGCGAGCTGTTTCCTCCTGCTTCCAGTCTTTGTGCTAAGCTAATCACCTTCTGGCTGTAGTTTCATATTTAGCATACAGACTTGAGAGTGGTATAGACTTCACGTCTAACTCTTGCAAGAATAAGCATATTTGTCATAATATATAACAATGCTTTTCTTGGAAACGGTGACCATTTTAAAGATTAGGGATGTCACAATACCAGAAATTTAGTATTCAGTACCATTAGCAGTGTCTATACCAATTCGATACCACGGTAACAGACAAATGTAACACAGTAAATCCTGTGTACTTCAACATACACTCCTTTATTACCGTTTGCATGTTGGTTTTCACTCAGTTAAACAGCTCATAATTTCCTCTATTATCTATTTTATGTTGTGAAAACATTACTTTCAAACAACTGGATTTCTCCTTGCCAAATTTACAAGATTACATTTGAACACATCATGATAACGTTACCTGTGCCCAGTAATTTTTACTGTAATCACTTTTACTGAATAGAACCTGAACATCATAATGTAAATCAATGGCACCTCCAGTATTAAAATCAGCATGGCGAGAGCTAGTTAATGTTAGCTGTTGGCAGCCAGTAATCGTTCACGGAGCTAACAGCTAACGTTAACTAGCTCTCGTCCTGCCGATTTCAACACAGATTTGTTGTTCACAGTGAAGCATCACAGAGGAAAATATAGGGTTTGTCTCCTGGAGTTTACTGCATTTCAAACACATCGTCATCCCCAGAATGACGATACGCCATTGGTCTCGAAGCCTGACGGTACCGACAGTACTGCAGAAAAACGAGTACCGTCATATTTTCATAATATTGGCATCAACTTGGTACCAAAGCATCGGCTCTTGTGACATCCCAAGTAAAGGTGTACATGCTTGAGTCTGACTAGTTGAACACAATTTTACCACAAGCCCTGTTTTCTAAGTAATGTTAAAGATGTTTTTTTTATGAACCAATCAATTTCAGAAAAGGTTTCTATTCTCTGCTCATAAAAGTCACAACAATCGCAACTAGCCCTGGCATTTTTATGTCCTGACATAATTCATGCTCAACTTGTAAGCCTGATAGGACTGACAAGCACCTGAGGGCAGCGTGATGTTAATTTGTGAGGTTGACATGTGGGAGCACAGCACAGTCTGTCAGCTCCGAGTTTAAAAGGTCGGATCAACTAAGGAAAGTTGGCAGGAGCAGAAACATAAACCCACAAGATGCGGGAGACTTACGGCCTGTCCTCTGCACATCAGAACCGGATGATATAAGACCTATCTGTACAGTGTTGCAGCTGGACTCTGACAGCCACTCTGCCCACAGGGAGAACACGAGTCCTAATGTATGCTTACAGGGTTTCCTCGCAGACTAGGATTGGAAATTTGATTGCTTATTGAGGCCTGTGAGTGAAGCTCATATTTTGTTTACTGGTAGAGTAAAATAATTGCCCTTTGGCAATCAATTTTCCAATACTACTACTATTCTGTTGTTCCTTCCTGCACTGATTTTGGACATTATAAATTGCTTTAACTCTAGTGTTTCCCTTATAATTGGACATTTTGGGAAACTTGCTTATTCACTTTTTTGGTAAGTTAAGGTAGAACTTGATTTATCCTGAGGGAAGTAGCCTCAGCACAAAGAAGGAAACGGGGCAAATAAAGATATAAAAAAGATATGGTTCTGTCAAAAAAGTTGAAAAAATCAACCTGTTTGATGCCAAAATTTAAAAATTTGATGGTACCCGTTTTTCTGCAGTACCGCAGGTACCACTAGTACCGTCTCGTCGGCTCGAGACTGCTGTCCCGGGGATGATAGAAAATGTTTTTGTGATGCTACATTGCAAACAACAAATCTGCGTTGTGATCGAGAGCTAGTTAAAGTTAGCTGTTAGCAGCCAGTAAGAAGCAATTGGAGGTGCCATTGATTACATTACCCTGCGATTACATTATAATTACATTACACTGTGATACGCTCAGGCTCTATTCAGTAAAATGAGTATTTGCCGCAATGCAAATTCTAACATTATCATGATGTGTTTAAATGAAGCTTGTTAAATGTACTTTTTGGTGAGAAACTTTGTTTGAAGGAGATGTTTTCACAGCAATATAAAATAGATAGTAGAGAGGGAATTACGACCTGTTTAACTTCCTAACAAAAACCAGTACTGGGCTGCACCGTGGTGCCGTGGTCAGTACTGTCGCCTCACAGCAGACCAAGAAGGTTGCAGGTTCAAATCCGGTTAGGGGCCACAGTGTGGAGTTTGCATGTTCTCCCTTTATTAGTGTGGGTTTCCTCCGGCTTTTTCCCACAGTCCAAAGACATGCAGGTTAACTGGTGTGAATGTGAGCGTGCATGGTTGTATGTCTCTATGTGTCAGCCCTGCGATAGTCTGGCGACCTCTCCAAAGTGTACCCTGCCTTCGCCCAATGTCAACTGGGTTCGTCTCCAGCCCCCCACGACCCCGATTAACCCCGCAGTTACAGATAATGGATGGATGGAACAAAAACTAGTATGCAAATGGTAATAAACGAATGTACAGTAAATTGAATGTGCATGGGATTTATCGTTTCACCCTGGTTCTTTTCCGTGGCTTTTCACTGGTGTTGGTATGGACTATTAACTTTCTGGTATAAGATAAGATAAGATAAGATATTCCTTTATTAGTCCCACAGTGGGGAAATTTACACGTTACAGCAGCAATACAAATAAAATAAATTAGTATATACATAATAGAAAATAGAAAAAAGTAAAGACAGAAAAAATGTGTCCATCATATCAATGATATAATTGTACATAAAGTCATTATTGCACTTATGTCCGGTCAGTTTGTTGTGAATGTGACTGTGATTGTGGTTTACTGGGAGCAGTGCTGGTTGTGGAGTCTAACAGCTGCAGGCAGGAAGGACCTTCTGTAACGCTCCTTCGTACACTTAGGGTGTAGCAGCCTGTCACTGAAGGAGCTCTCCAGAGCTCTGATGGTGTCTCTCATGGGGTGGGAGTCCTTCTCCATCATGGATGACAGCTTAGCCATCGTCCTCCTCTCTCCCACCACCTGCACTGTGTCCAGAGAGCATCCCAGGACAGAGCTGGCCCTTTTAATAATCTTATCCAGCCTCTTCCTGTCTGCAGCTGTGATGCTGCTGCCCCAGCAAACCACTCCATAAAATATGGCTGATGCCACCACGGTGTCATAAAAAGTTTTCAGGAGTGTCCCCTGCACTCCAAAAGACCTCAGTCTCCTGAGCAGGTACAGTCTGCTCTGGCCTTTCTTATGGAGTGCAGAGGAGTTTGTTGTCCACTCCAGTTTATTGTTCAGGTGAACACCCAGGTATTTATAAGATGTCACCATCTCAATGTCTGATCCCTGGATGTTCACCGGTGTTGGAGGGGGATGAGTTTGCCTGCGGAAATCCACCACCAGCTCTTTAGTTTTCCCCGCGTTGATCTGGAGGTGGGTCCGCAGGCACCAGTTCACAAAGTCCTGGGAAAGTTAAAAGGTCTCGTGGTTCCACTGGGGCTCGAACCCAGGACCTTCTGCGTGTAAAGCAGCATCCATAGCACCTGTAACTGTGTATTCAGGCAGAAAGTGATGCAAATTTAGCTTTTAACTCGCACAGACATGTCTAACTCTCTGAAAGAGGGTAGATATTTTCAAAAATGAAGAATCTCTTTAAATTGCTCAGTTTCTCTCTTGAATGTCATGTCAATGTCAAAACAGTTTGTGTAACCTTTGATTCTACTCATATTGAGTTAGTTATTAAAAACACAACATTACATAACTTTGGACAGTATTTGATGCCTGGTTCCATCTACAGTATTTATACATATTTCACCATAATTGAGTCTGATGTTTGGTATTTTTGGACATGCAAAGACTTTGACTTAAATGTCAAATAAAGTTTTGTAAGTTTTAAACAAAGAACTGCAGGGGGGTGAAGAAGATAGGAGATGATATTTTGTTTCACCATGCTGGTGTCTGATGTAGGTTATTAGAGATTTTTGATGCAGCCATAGAAGCTCTGCTGATCTTCAGAACACCATAAATTATGGCGGTTGTTGGTCTGTTGTGTTGCAGAGCCCTTCATGAGGAACGGTCGCCCCCCCACCTCCCACAGCATGCACTCCTTCCTGCACCAGTACACCGGCCCCTTCAAGAAGCCACCACTCCGGCGGCCGCATAGCGTCATCGGCGGTACCCTGGGGTCCTTTATGGCAATGCCACGCAACGGCAGTCGTCTGGGTGAGATGCACTCACTTTTTCACACACACACATGCACACACACACACACAGGAAAGGAAGTGAGTAGTGGGAGAGCAGATGGCATCCGGGAGCAAACAGGAAACATGTCACGGTCCTGAGATTTCCATCCTGCTTCTTTATATTTGAGAATGCGCTGCTGGCCAGTGTTGCTGCTACCGCGAGGAAGCTTCTCTCTTCGCCCTCAGCGAGTGACAGCTGGATGGGGGATTCAGTCGAACATGACGCAGTTTCCGTCGGGAACTGATTCATCACACTCGATCCGTAGCAGCAAGTCCCAGACTAGAGGGTGAAGAGATGATTCAGAGGACAGTATGAAACAGAGGAACAAAGTGATGTGGGTATTGAAATCTACCAGCCTCTGGGTTTCTTGAATATTCAGTCAAACAAGTCTGGCAGGATCTGGAGGGATGAGCACACAGTTACATTAAAAGCGTATGGTTTGTCATACTGCAGCAAGTACCGCTTTGAGCAACACGTCTTCATTATCTTACTCAGATGAGGACGTCATGTGTCCGATTATTAATGTTCTCCAGACATATCCAGTCTTATTGACCGATCTGTTCAGGTTCCTGTTACCTTATTCCTGAGGTTCCCCTCATCATAATTTGGCGTCACAGCTTCCTTACCTACAATTGACAGGTTATGGTGGGATGTGACTGTGAGGAAATCCTCCTAGTCGTTAATAAACTTGTGACAACACCAGTGTTACCAATTACATTGGACATTTTACAAGAAAAGATGGACCTTATGGAGGAGATGCATCCACTTTCAGATTGTAGCGTCTGTCATCTGACTATCTATTAATAACATTCTGGCGGTGGGGACGGTGGGGACGTAATGTAATCGGTGTGTGCCCGACCACGGTGTAACACCAGTAAAATACTGCTGCGATACGCCTAGTTAGAGCTGAAACTATTAGCCAATTCACTTGACATGAAATCTTGTACAGATATTCATCGTCCCCAGAGGATGAATCCTGTAGATATTGGTGATCTTCTGACTTTTCCTCTAGTACCTCCAGATGGCTGCCATTTTTCACTTATCCAGAGAATTATCACATCTATTCTATGGATCTAACACAATTTGCCACAGACATTCATGGTTCCCAGATGATCAGTCCCAATAACTTTGATGATCCATCATCATGTCAAAGTGGGGATTTGTTTTTTGGGTTGCGACCAAATACCTGCAAAACTATACATATTTAATGAACATTGATGGAGGGAGCCTGAGATCTATTTCCATTTTTCTGTTTTCATTGTCAAGCGAATTTTAAGCAAAGTTTTGAAATGTCACAAAAAAGAAATGCAAATTAGGCAAATTTCTGTCAGCTGGTTTGGAGCGAATAACCTCAGCTACAGTGTAGTTTGGCCAGAAGTTGGCGCTATAGGCATGGCTGTAGTCCACCAGTAAACCATTGGCCATCTCACCATCTACGAGAGAATTCAGGAGTTTGTTTCAGTTGGGCATGTTTTAATTGCTCATTCACATCAGCTAGTATTGGTCATGCCTCACGGTGCCTGCACACTTAGATGAGCATTCACACGTTATTTGCGAATGAGTAAGGTGGGAAGACAACAACAGCGGACACAGCTCAGTTAAAGTTTAGTGTTCGTTGCGTCAGAATTTATTCAGCAAAGGCATTTCCATGACCATTTAGTGAACCAACGCTTTTTTGTTAAAGGGAAGAACCACCTTAAGCTTTTTTTCTGCAACTGAGGAAGTTTCATCAGATTTTGTCATTTCCATGCAGCTTTTCTAATGCAATAATTGCAAAATATATATAAAAATATGTTAAAGGATACACCACTACTGACTGCATAGCTTTAACTGTTGTGAATGTGAATATGAATAACTTGAAACTTGACTTTATCATCATCCACATGCTTGTATAACTGTTTAGTTATAATTAGCACACTTTAGCATGCTAACATGCTGAGATGGTGAACATGCTAAACAGCAGGATAGCATGGTGACGTTAGCATTTAGCTCAAAGCACTGTTGTGCCGATGTACAGCTTCACAGAGATGCTTGCATGGCTGTAGACTCTCAGTTTTGTTATTAAGCATTTTCAAATTGGGGTATTTTCAGATTGTTCGGTTATTATATCCATTTTAGAATACAGACTGGTCGTCAATCTCGATTTTATTATTGATTTCACAGCCTGTATGATCAGTTACACTTCACTGTACCAGACAGATGCTACCTTAAACCACAGACAAACAGCATCTGTTAATAGCACAGATTTTACCATTTAGTTTCTGTATACTGATGGTATAATGGTCAGTATTTCAGTTAATATGTGATTGATGCTTCTCTAAGCACATTTTCGTAGATGGGTGACGCACTAGAAGACCTGTTGAGCCTCGCTCTGGACCCTGGCCTAGATAGAGGGACTTGGATCTAAAAACAGGACAGTTAAGTAGGACATTGATGTACCACATACTGCTGCGACACTCTGTGTGCTGATTAGCAAAGCTGCTAAAGACAGTAGAGTGAATAAGTAGGGAGAGAGAAAGATCATGAAGTCTCAATAAGTACTAAAGACACAAGAAAAGGAGGGAAGTGAAGGAAGGATGTGTGGGAAAGAAAGATCAAAAATGGGTGGAGAATGAAATCATTTGGAGAGAGGACATGTAAAAGCAAAAGAACAACAAAGTGGGAAGATTTGAAAACAGCGTTTTGACGAGAAGAAGTCAGGTTTGGCTGTTGGAAGGCTAAGAGATGATGGGAGAAGTGAAAATATTATTGTGAGAGAAAGAATTTGGGAGTTTTTGGAGAGATAAAATAAGAGGAGATAATGGAGAGGAATGTCAAAGTAAAAGGTGGTTGAAAGAAAGAGAAAGTAGGACGAATGAGATCATTTGGAGGCTTTGGAGAAGAGGCACGACAAGTTGGAAAGGCACAGGTAGCGAAGGAATGTGTTGAAGCAACAGAGGCAGCTGAAAACCTCGCAAAAGAGAAAACAAGATATGAGGAGAAATATGTCGAGTGAAAGGGAAAGAAAGGCAGGAGTGGGAAGTGGAAGAAATCGGAGGGGCTTTTGAAGTCGGGCAAGAAGCAAGTTGTTCACAAGGTGTTTATAGAGAGAAAGTCACGAGGTTAGGAGGAAGAATACTCATACCTGCTCTATAGCCGTCTGCTTGTGCAGGTACATGTTCATTTATGTCATGGATGTATAAAGAGAACTGGATACAGTTGGAGGGGGCTCGGTGGCACATGAAGCCAAAACGGCTCGACTGCCAAGTACCCGGATCATCTGGTGATCTTCTGCATCCATTCGGCCCATAGAGGCGCAGTAACGTTTCCTTTAACTCCGCCTCCCAGCCTTCGCTCCACCCTCGGTCTGGGTCACATTCACATGAACGGAGGAAGGGAAATAACTCTGGATCCGGCTGCATTTTACAATATTTAGGACCTAATGATTAAATAAGGGCTTTTCCAGTGTTTGTACTGGAAGTTGATTTACTGTAAGTTGATGGGAGAGAGTCAAAATGTAATTCTACTGTTTGGCCGCTACAAAATTTAGCTTCAAAGCCTGGCACACGTCTTGGGGGATTGGTTTACGTACAGAAGATTTACTGAGGGTGGGTTTACACCTAAAGGTCCAGTTCCCGAAGCAAACCAATTTTCAAAATGGTCCGCTTTGCATTCACAAAGGAAAAACTCAAACGGTCCAGAAACTGTGAACAAAAGTCATATGGTGGATATATTGTTTGATTATTGGTCATTGTTCTTATGCTTGTTAAATTTTACACATTTAACAGCTAGCTAGTTAGCTTCACAGAGCTTTACAGGTCTACAAATTTGCATAGAAAACAGAGCGGTAGTTCTCAAAGTGTTGTATCAGGATCACAATCCCATTTGGGTGGATGTTTGAAATGAATGACTAATACTTGTGTGAGGTACTGGATAACAGGCTGGACTCAAACGCACGACAAGGAGAGCAGATCCAAGTTAACAATAATCTTTAATACAACAGGCAGAGGTCGGTACACAATAGATCAGTCCCACAGGCTAACAAATCCAAATCGCTAAGGCAAAGGCAGGGTCAAAAAACGAGCAGAGAATCAAAAACACGAGAAGACTAGATCACTGGGAAAATAACTCGAGGACGCTTGCACTCTGGGAAATACGAAGACGAACTGGCACAGAAGGGAAGGGGAACACAGCTTAAATACTAAAGAGGGGAGTGACTAACTATGGACAGGTGGACACAATCAGGGCGGGGAGACGATCAGACGCAGGTGAGGGTAGTTGGAAAGTAGGTCAGGGGATTTCATTCATTCAAAACGCGGAAGAACAGCAGGGCAGGAAGTGACGTGCTCTGAAACGAGAGGAGGGATTAGATTTCAAAATAAAACAGGAAATGGACAACATTCACAACCACAAGGACAAAAACGTAACTTAACCATCTCGGGGCGTGACACTTGCTGGTTAATACTACACTGGTTCCTGGTTGAAGCATGTGCACATGCTCTTCTGGTAGGAGGGGCTTAGGACAGAGCGAGGAGAGCTGCAGGATGAGGGCTGTATTTTAAAATGTGGTGTGTTTTTGTGCCTTTTCCAGAGAGCTGCCTACCCCGGGGTACCACTTAAATTACAATACGCTGGAAGTTTATTGAGGAATTTTTTGCCCAATGACACCAAACAGCGTAAATTGCCTACGCAAGCTTTAAAGACCTCCTGTAATATATCAAGTTGTAAAAAAAAAAAAAAAAAGCAAGCAGCAGAGAAACCTTGCTTCGACTATTTCAAGTGACATGCAGAAATCTGAGCAGACTGTTTTACTAGATGACCACAGACGGGTTCACATTGTGGAGCAAAGTGTTCTTTTGGGTTGTGGCCAAACCGAGTAGTAATGAAGCAGGACTTTATGAAGTGAAGTCTGTCGATGAGGTGCATGGATAGAGTGAGAGCAAATGTAATTAATCATCTTCGGTGTGCTATTTAGAGAGATAATCAGTAATTTAAACAGTTAACCTCCATCAACAAAAGATTTCTTTCTCTCATGTCTCTGCTCTGTGCTTTCACATTTGATAACAGGCGGGATGGTTGGAGGCGCTGACACACTGATGACAGAGAGCTGCTCAGCCATGGCTACCCATTATCTGTGTGTGTGTGTGTGTGTGTGTGTGTGTGTGTGTGTGTGTGTGTGTGTGTGTGTGTGTGTGTGTGTGGAGTAGGGAGTGCATGTGGTTTTTACATCAGTGTGTTTGTCCCCGCTGTGCTGTGGTAGTAGTGGTAGTTTTACTGCCCTGGAGGAAGTGGTGCAGGTTGGAGTGTTTAATGTTTGGCCTCGGGGGTTGCAAGGGTGTGAGAGGAGACGAGAGAGACGTAGAGAGACGTAAGAGAGGAGGTGTAGACATAAAGATGTATATTTCAAAACATCGTCACAGGTTGCTGTGCAGTTTAAGAGCCAATATGTCTATTCCTTCATGGGGAAATATTCAATTTAGATACAACTAGTACAAGTACTGAAAATACATAACTACTACTCACTACTGCTAACCTCCACCATTAATAAAAACCGTTGTTCCCGAACTTTATTTGTGGAAGCTAAACATGTTTCCAAGCTAACTTTTATTGAAATCAGGGCTTTCAGCTGATTAAAGTTTTTAATCATGATTAATTGTGTGATTGTCCATAGTTAATCGTGATTAATCGCAAATTAATCACATTTTTTTATTTGTTCCAAATGTACCTTAAACTGAGATTTGTCAAGTGTTTGTGTACTCTAATCAACAAGAATACGCTCAAAAAGTGCTGACTTGACTATGATTTGCCCCAAACTGCATGTGATTATGATAAAGTGGGCATGTCTGTAAAGGGGAGACTTGTGGGTACCCAGAGAACCCATTTACATTCACATATCTGGAGGTCAGAGGTCAAGGGACCCCTTTGAAAATGGCCATGAGAGTTTTTCCTCCCAAAAATTTTGTGCAAATTTGGAGCGTTATTTAACCTCCTTTACGACAACCTAGTACAATTGATGGGTTCCTTACGTTTTCAAGTTTCATATGATGCCAGTATCTTAACTTTAGCTTTAAAACTGAGCCCACTACAACCTAAAATTTGCAGTTTTTGTTAATTCATATATATGAATGTATGTATACGTCTTTTAATGTATTTTATATTGTATGTCTTAGATATTGTGCACGAGAATCTGAAGATGGGCTCCGATGGGGAGAGCGACCAGGCGTCGGGAACGTCTTCAGACGAGGTGCAATCTCCAACCGGCGTCTGTCTGAGGAACCGCATCCACCGGCGGATCTCCATGGAGGTGAGACATATGCACATGCACACTGACACTACGCAGTAACTGCAAAAACGGCTTGCATGGCATCGTTCCACCCTTCACCCTTCTCTCCTCTCCTGCTGTTCTGCTCTTCACCTCCTCCTGTTCCTCCTCCTCTCCCCCTTGGCCTTATGGGATTCGGGTGGCGGCGGGGGGCTCCTAATGGGCTCTCTGTGTCTGAGCGTCATGATATTGATAGCAGTCCTGCTCCCTGAGGACCACAGCACCGGCTGGTAAAGATAATCTGTGCTGTAAACCACAGTGATCTTCTGCTGGGTGTGCCTTTTCTGCCCTCTTTAAACGATATATGGAATAATCCATTTGCATATAGGCAAACATTACATTTTTAGTAATATAGTTTCACTTGAAATAGGGCACGGTTGAAAAGAGTCCCTCCAGTTAGTCATTTCCATGTTTTGTTCCTGTTTTCAGGCTGCAGTGCAGACTCGCCTCTTTTCTAACCAAAAGCTGCTTCATCAACCAGAACAAGCTTTTTCAATACTTGCAGGGTCAAAGATGATAAATAGGCTTCGGGGGCCCACAGGGTAAACTAGACACTGTCACTTGTACAAGCTCAGCAAATAAAATGTGAACACGGTAAATGGAAAAAGCTCCTCATGATTATCAGGAGACTTTTGTTGCCTGCTAGTTTCTAATTTCACAGTGTTTTTTTTAATGAATTTTCTTGCTGCAAGCCACCATTAACGTCTCAGGCTTCTGTTATATTGTTTCACACCAGCCATTATACAGCATAAGCTGGAAAAGGTGGTAAAACTCTTCTCTGCAAACACAATAAGGCTAAATTTTGGCTTTCTGTGGATCTACTCCACATTACATGCAAAGTAAATAAATCTTCATCCTCATAAATACTGGCCCTGGGGGAGTTTCTGTCTGCAAAGGATGAGCGTCTCAGGCTGGAGGCCTCCTGCCCCCTGCTGGCAGAGGAGTGAATGTAAGCTAACCAACCTTGAAAACATCCTCGATGTTGCGTCTCTGTCACACACACCCGGCGACCTATTTTTCGCTCCTTTTGAGTGTTTATCTCATTTGTAGGTGCACAAAACAAGAGGAGCTCAAGGATCTGGTGATAATCAGTCAGTCTGGTGCACACAAACACACACATAATCTCTGTTACGTGAACGGAAGTGCGCTGCTCTTCTTGTGGTTGTTACAATGCTGTCTGAGGTTTTAATTAAACCGTATTGTGTCAGTCAGGACAGGTTAAGGACACTGTGTACTTGCTTACTGACTCTTCTATTCAGTAGTGTGCTGCATCTAGACTTCGTCACCTCAAAAACATCACTTTCTTTAGAGTTAAAGGAGAAGCTGCCATGCATGGTCTGCCATGCCAACTATGCCCATCAGGATCTAATCTAAACACTCATTCATCTCATTCACACACCGGGATCAGTTGGAGCAATTTGGGGTGAAGTGTCTTGCTTAAGGACACATCGACGTGTGACCGGAGCACTCGGGATCAAACCACCGACCTTCCGATTGGTGGGCGACCTGCTCTAAACTCAGCCACAGTTGCCGTCCAAAGTTCCATCACAAGCTTTTATCATAGTGTGACTATGTACAGTGCCTATTCCTTCGCAAAGGCCTATCCACCATTTTCATATGCATCAGATCAGCCCTAAATCTTTATGGACAATGTCATGACAGTTGTATGAGTCTACCCTCCACATCACAGCAAGCGTGATACTGTCCATATTCTTCAGTATGCACAGAGTAAGCCTTGTGCATTGGTTCTTGTTAAGTTCACCTTTTTATCACAATTTCACTTTATTGAGATGCTGATTATTTATCGTGATTGTTCATTGATTTGAGGGACAAAATATTATTATTGCACTTAAACATTTAAATAAACAGAGCACTGCCTCCTCTTCCATGTTGTACTACATTCCTGTTAATGTACAGATCTTTGTGTCAAAATAAAACATGGTCCCTATTCACAGTGTATCTTCTACAAGCAAAATAAAAACTGCACCAAAACATGTAGGTTTCGATGTAGCCATAGTGTGTTTTCAGTTCATGAAAGTTGACTGTAACATTTAGGTTGCCTGAAAAGAAGTTGCCCAATGTAGGCTGATATAGTAACAATAGTTTGGGGCAGAAAAAAGACGATAACCAAATGCTCCCCCCTCTCCCGGTCTCGAAGTCTGTGCCATCTCATGGGGTCAGATGTTTGGATTATAATCAGAACTTAATCACATGTACACAGATATTTTCAGCAAAAGTGACCCTCGTTATAATAGTGAGAATAGTTTGTGCCAATTAATCGTCCAAACAGATGAATCGATCGACCTCTAGTCTCACTCAGAGATCAGTTTTATTTCGCTCCACCCTCTTGTGTGACTTCTGGTTCCAAACCAATCCAAACAAGATGGTGATGACCAAAAACCAAGATGGCGACGGTCAAAAACCAAGATGGTGACAGCCAAAATGACGAACTCGGGCTTCAAAATTGTAGTCCACAAACAAGTGGGTGACGTCACAGCGACTACGTCTACTTTTTGTAGTTTATGGATATGACAGCTCTCCTAACGTGACGCCAAATCATCTTGCAGTGGAGTTTTCTATGACGTGAATGTTATTTAATTGTGAGAAGCCAAAATCGTGATCAATATTTGATTAATTGTGCAGCCGTAGTGGTATATTGTGTTAACCTTTATGTAGTTATGGGAATAATCATTTTAGGTAGTGTAACCAAATGCAAATTTGCTTTTATTCAGATGTAAAGTCAACACAGTCCTTGGGATGTAAATAAGTACGGCAGCAACTAACAAATATTTTCATTTTGGATGAATGAATTTTTGATGAATCTGTCCACGACTTTGGTCTCCTCAACACTCCAACACCCAAACATATCAAAATGTAAATGCTATAAAACAGACAAGCTACAGATCCTCACATGTGAGATGCTGGTCCCAGATAATATGTGGACTTTTCTGTTGATAATTTCAGTCAATTTGTTGGCAATTCATTCTTTCAACTGTAAATGTACATGTGCTATATATGGACGTTTACACTTGCAACTATCCTGGTTGACAAAGTGCTTCACAAACTGGACAACATAAATCGAAGAAAAATGTAATAAAAATAGACTGACACGATCTGTTATAGACCTGAAACAAAGAGTTTTAAGACACCAGTTTACAGAGGAAAAGCAACACAGAGTTGCATTACATAACACTTCCTCTCTTGAAGACACCGATATGCTCTACATAATTGGAGCTTTTGTTTGAACTCTCAGTTGTCATAATACATTTTCTCTGATCAGCATTGTCATAAAGGACAAAGGAGCGCTGCAGTCATGAAATGAGAGCAGATGACTTGATGGTATTTGTGGAGAGGCCAAACTTAAAAGATGAGCAAACAGATGTGACGTCTTCACCCGTTGTATTTTTACTCCATTCGTCCTTGTTTTTCTCACATCAGTCAGCGTTGTGTCAGTTCTTCGCCATCAGATGTTGATCCTAGAATAGATATGATCAGTCATCCACAATGATAAAATATGAGCCCAGTAGTAATATTGACGATATGTATGTGTGAACGCAGACTTGGAATATGAGCTATAAATATTAACAAAGTGTGTGATTTGTTTTTATTCTTGCCTGGTTTTCTCGCTGTTTCTGTTTGCAGGCCTGTGTTTTCATAATCACAATTTGATTTGTGCTCATGGTGTTCAGCCGCAGTCACGCTTCGACACGCCGCCTCTTTATTTTTACCCTCCAGAAGAAGGTGATCGACCTGATCTCTGTCCTCTCTCTCTGGGAGTAGGAGGGAGATGAGAGCGAGTTATTTCAGACACTGTGTGTGTGTTGTTTGCTGTTGAAACATGGCCCACATTGCATATAGACACGAGGCACGTCGCAGTGTATTTTCTCAGTGTAATGTGATGTGAGCACATAATGTAAAAGCAGCAGTGTGGCTAATGACCATCAACCCGTGTGGTTAACTTACAGTCAGGGTTGTAACAGTTTATCAGTATCAAGGTGAAAGCTGACGTTAATGTAGAGTGATAGTGTGTTTAAGTTCAATATTCAGACAGGAGCAGTGTGGCTGCACTGTTACACACTTACTACAGTATATGTTAATTATTAATAATCGTAGGACATTATTTTAAAAGCTCACAGCTGACGTTATTTTTCATTTAGTAGTTAATTTAACATGCTGCAGTGCTGCTAACACATGCCTTATTTTATTTATTATTATTTATTATAGTTACATGCTACTTTTTATCAGGTTGATAATTCTGCTTTCATTCCTTTAAGAGTTAACTGATAATAATAATAAGTGTGATACCATGATATTATCTGAGATGGGTACCATGCAGTGATACTCTCATACAGTTTCAACTCTACTTGTGTGCTGATGTTTGATTAGTATGAGTCACTAGAATTTGATCTATAGAGGTTTTTGGCTTTAAAGGGCCAGTATGGTGGATTTTTGTGGTATCTAGTGGTTGCAGTTTGCAACCAACTGAAACTTCTTCCGTGTGACGAGCATGTACAGGAGAAGTATGGCTGTGTATGGACAAGAATCTGACGATATTATGATACAGGTTTTATGATTCAACATACAGCATTTCAAATTTCATCATCAAATTTTGGGACAGTTGTCAAAGTAACACACCACCATATGATTAAAATCTGTGTAACATTATACTGCAGCTCTACTATTTGTACATCCTTAGCAACTGTTTACGGTGACTCTTTGCATGTAAACTAAAAATCACAAGAAAATAATTAAAATTATAGTGCTTTTGAGAATCGATGCATTATCAAAAAACTCAACATAGCAATACTTAAGTGTATAGATATTTTCTTACACTCATAAGGACTACAGTAGCCGATGCAGAAATGTGATGGCCCTATTCAGAGCCAAGTTTTGCTTTGTCCATTCTGTAGAAACATGGCGGCCAGCTCCGTCAAGCAGACTTGCACCATATGTAGATATAAACGGCTCATTCTAAGCTAACAAAAACACATCCACTCTTGTTTCCAGGTGATTATACACCAAAGAAAACATTCGTATTAATGTTATGTTCCATTTATGTCAATCGATCCTCCTAGATATTACACACTGTTCCTTTAAATAATCAGCTTCTTCTACACAGGTGTAAAACTGCTTGCCCAATATTCTCCAGCACCATTATAGGAATGTCACACCAAAAGCAGCTTTTGATTCAAATCATTTTAAATGTCTTTTTGTGTGTGTGTTTTAGGACCTCAACAAGCGCTTGTCGCTGCCCGCTGACATCCGAATTCCCGACGGTTACCTGGAGAAGCTGCAGCTCAGCAGCCCGCCCTTCGACCAGCCGCTCAGCCGACGCTCCCGCAGAGCCTCGCTGGTCAGTGTCTGCGTGTGTTTGTGTTACCTTTTTTATTGCTTTGCGGTGCCGGCTCCCTTCTTTGCAAGTTACCATGGCAACTGGCCCATTGTGAGACACCAGGGTGGATTAATCTGGAGTTACAGGCGCTCACCTCCTGCCTTTAGCCCATAAAATTCGATCATAACACTCAGCTGCGGTGTGATTATGCAGCTTTGCTGTCACATGTTTGTGTATATCAGTAGTTCGCAAACAGTGACACATAAGATCTAAAAAGTTAGTTTTAGGGCGAAATGGACACCACCAACTACATTATGCCACACACACATCCTGTTAACAACGTACCCATGGATGTACACACAGCTATCACTGGATTACGTTGATACTGAAGATATCGTGATGATTCTGAGGCAACTTCTGGAGTTATAAGAGCATCTTTTTTCTCCATGATTTCTAAGCGGATTTAGGGATGTTTATTCATGAGGGATATCAAAGAAATCCTGGAAAAGTGCAAGTTGAACTGAATCTAAAAATATGTGCATCATGCTTGTGTATTCAGATTTGACTGATTTATCAACCTTGCTGTTTGAAAACCTCTGATCTAAAACATTGTCTGTGCTTGTCAGGTTTTGGTGTTAATGTCTTGTGAAACAAAGAGCCAGGAAGCCTGGAGCTGCTTTTTTGCACCATCATTCAACACTTAGTACACAGAGAAATCCATCATAGAGGCACAGAGAACAGTAACAGAAAATGAACCAGAATACAATACAACTGCATTTTGTTTTGAGTTTATATGAAGGGGTATCTAAAGGTTTGGGGCAACTTCACTTCATGAATGAAAATATCCTGTAAGTCTGTTTTAATTAGTTTTATTCTAATTGAGCTGGTTGCAGAATGCAAAACTGGACTTTAAAGAGGGCCTATTATGCTTATTTTCAGGTGCATATATGTAATTTGGGTTTCTACTAGGGCTGTCAATCAATATGTACCGTAACTGTGATTAATCTCATGAATGTCCATAGTTAATCATGATTAATCACAAATTAATCCCACATTTTGGTCGGTTTGAAATGCCCTTTAAGTATTTAATACTATTATCAACACGGGAGTGGGCAAATATGCTGCTCTATGTAAATATATATATATTTTTATTACTGGAAATCAATTAACACACAAAACAATGATAAATATTGTCCAGAAACCCTCACAGGTACTGAATTTAACATAAAAATATGCTCAAATCATAACATGGCAAACTGCAGCACAACAGCTGTCAGTGTGTCAGTGTGCTGACTTGACTATGACTTGATCCAAACTGACTGTGATTATCATAAAGTGGGCATGTCTGTAAAGGGGAGACTGGTGGGGACCCAGAGAACCCATTTACATTCACATATCTGGAGGTCAGAGGTCAAGGGACCCCTTTGAACATGGCCATGACAGTTTTTCCTCATCAAAGTTTAGAGCATGTTTGGAGCGTTATTTAGCTTCCTTCCCGACAAGTTAGCATGACGTGGTTGGCACCAGTGGATTCCTTTGGTTTTCTAATTTCATTGGATCTTCACTCTAGCTTAAAACTAAGCCCAGTACAAAGTAAAAATTACAACTAGCATTAATGCGTTAAAGAAATTAGAGGCAATAAAACTAATTTGAGTCATTACCACGCTTCTACTAGAACATGTTTACATGCTTTAATGTTCAAAAATGCTTTATTTTTTTCACACTGGCTGTGCATCAGCACCTCTTTTGACCCGCGGTCTGAAACACCGTTTGAGCCACGCCCTCCTGAAAAGCCAAGTCTGCTCTGATTGGTCAGCTAGCCCACTCTGTTGCGATTGGTCATTGGTGATTGGCTCCTCTCCAGCTATGCTCTAACTAGCTTTGTTTGAGGGCGTGCCAAGCTACCCACTAGGAAGGTATTATACAGATGTCTACCTTGGTGACATCAACACATTATGGAAGAAAAAGTGGGACTTCAAGCAAGATGTTTCAGGCAGTTCAGGAGCAGCGTAACTCCCTTCGGCCTGAACTTTGGGCTTTGCAGACCTTTTACATGCATAAATAAATGATATAACACACTAAAGGAAAGGGAAAGAGCACAAAAGCACAATAGGTCCTCTTAAACCTTTTCTTATTAGTAGCCCCTTAACTTAATCTGTGCTTATTTTTGGCTTTGTCTTCTGTTTTTTCCTCAGTCGGAAATTGGTTTTGGAAAGTTGGAGACTTACATTAAGCTGGACAAACTGGGAGAGGTGAGGACTTCCCGAGATCCCATCTGACTCTGTAAATGAAGGAACTATGTTTCACAGTTCACGTTAATTCAATAATATTAAACCAGCATTGTGCGCTGCATTCAGGGAACCTACGCCACAGTATTCAAAGGACGCAGTAAGCTAACGGACAACCTGGTGGCACTGAAGGAGATCCGGCTGGAGCACGAGGAGGGAGCGCCATGCACCGCCATCAGAGAAGGTAATCGGCGGTTTGTCTCCTACCAACAGAGCTTCACATGTTCAATGTCACATGAAGAGTTAAAAAGTGAGTCGTGTCTTTTTTTGTGTAAACATCAATCTGTCTTTGTCTCTCGTCTGTAGTGTCATTACTGAAGGACCTCAAACACGCCAACATCGTGACACTTCACGACATCGTTCACACCGACAAGAGCCTCACGCTTGTCTTTGAGTACCTGGTAAGACATCAAACATGAACAGAGGTTACTGCTTTATGAGGAGGAATGTGTTGTATCTACAGGATGTGTGAAATAGCAGATTGATGAGTCAGAAAGTCGAGGTGAAATGTACGTCAAACGGAGAAGAAAATGAGATCTCTGGGCGTCATTGGATCTATTTCCTGTCTGATGGTGTCATCTCTCTCTGTAGGATAAGGACCTGAAGCAGTACATGGATGACTGTGGAAACATAATGAGCATGCACAATGTGAAGGTGAGGATCTGCTTTCTTTGTAATGTTATTTTCCTTTGTTTTGGAAAAAGCAAACGTTTTCTCCTCCAAACTTATGGGCTTTTATTTCCTCTTTGTATGTTCAATTCTGAACATTTTTTGTCAAAGTATGTATGTTTTAGCATCAAAATACTATTTTCCCAAGCCCTTCCAAAAACTATTTCCCACGTGACCTGATTTAGGTTTCTGCATGATGACACTGCTACATACGGTGTACGGTATATGCACCCTTATAGTCAGTGTATTACATACAGTACCATAGATAGAGGTCGGCATGCTCTCAGTTTGGGGACGCAGACCAGCATGGAAGCTACGAAATGTAAAGTCACACAGTACCACAAACAAACTAAGCGATGGATGCAGCAGTAGACCAGCAACTCTTTTGCTCTGTGAGGTAAAATGTTTTTGTGAATGAAGTCCGGTCTGTTGGCTTTTAAGACAGCGATATAATGGCTTCAGTTCCCGGTCAGAAAGGGCTGTCTGATGTTGAGGTAAATCGGTAAAAATCTTCTAAATGTAGTGTACGCTTAAACTGTTGTTTTTTTTTTTTTTTTTTAGGAGGCTAAAATCCATTTTCAGCTGCTCCCCTCCACAGCCACTTTACCTCGCTGTTGGACATCCCTTTCTGACAGCGCACTTAAGCTGTTATATCGCTCTCTTCAAATCCACCAGACTACATTCACAAAAACAGAAATTTTAACTTGCCACTTCAAAAAAATTTGAACCAGCCCTTTCAGTTATGTATCTCTAAACTTAGCACAGCTAATTTTGACACAGCTAGTGCTAGTGTTCACATTATTCATAACCTGCTTTTTGCAGCAGCTGAGTGGGCAAGAGAGCAGAGCTGGACCCGCCCTCAAACTCAGGGAATAAAAGTGTTTTTTAGCAGATTTCCATTTGCTTTAATAGAGAAGATTAGGTCAATTGGACCAAAAAAGGATAAGAAAGTTTTGCATGTGATAAGACTTATTAATAAAGGTCTTACACACATCTTTCCAGGTCTTCCTGTTCCAGATTTTGCGAGGGCTGTCGTATTGTCATAAGAGGAAAGTTCTCCACAGGGACCTGAAGCCCCAGAACCTCCTTATAAATGAGAAAGGAGAGCTCAAACTTGCTGATTTTGGTAAGAAACTGAATCACAGCAGCAGCTGATGTTGATTTATTCAGGCAGTGGAGAATGGAGGAGCGGGAGTATACCTGTTGTCCTTGCAGTAAATTTGTACATTTTACAGTATAAAAATTGTTTAAAAATGCATTTGAGTGGTCCCAGATCTACAGATGTGATGCTATCCTCCTGTGTGAACAGTCCTAATGTGTGTTTATGTCCTTGGTGGGCTGGCAGGTCTGGCGAGGGCCAAGTCTGTCCCGACTAAAACCTACTCTAACGAGGTGGTGACTCTTTGGTACCGGCCTCCTGATGTCCTACTGGGATCCTCTGAGTATTCAACACAGATTGACATGTGGTACGAGCCTCACAAGGACCCTCCTGCACACACTACTGATAAAGTATTAAAGGCATGACTAGTCCATTTATCAACGTGTTGATCAATGTAAAATAATCCTTTTTATATTTATTTAATAATTTGAGCCCTTCATCAAATAAAAATACCAAACATTTTTGACTTACAGCGTCTGAACATTTAATCTGATAGGAGTAATAAAAAAAGATAATCAGTTATGAAAATGATCAATAGTTTCAGTTAGGGCTGTCAAAATATTAAATCGTTATTGATCGCAATGTCCATAGTTAATTGCAATTAATCGCAAATTAATCACACATTTTTTTATCTGTTCAAAATGTACCTTAAAGGGAGATTTGTCAAGTATTTAATACTCTTATCAATGTGCTTTATGCTAATGTAGGTATGTATTTATTGTTAAATCAGTTAACATCACAAAATTAACAACAATTATAATTAAACACAAAATAATGACAAATATCATTTTTTTGGCTTCGAAGGTTTGATGATAAATATTCAAATGTATTCAAAGCTTCACAGCGTGGCGCTGACCAAAACACACCTCCACATACAATAGCCATCTTAGAATAACTAATATTAATAAATATTGAATATGAGTAATGAATAATGTGGGATTATTCTCTCTTTCATGTGCTAATTTGAGAAATACTTTGCTATTGCATAATTATATAACAAAAAACAAATAAAGCATTGGAATACTGATGTAGTAGTTGATTACCATGGCAACGGTCGAAACTTGAAAGCATTCAGGTCAGCACTAGCATTTAGCAATAAAAATTATGCTGAAATCATAACATGACAACACCTGTCAGTGTGCTGACTTGACTATGACTTGCCAAAACCTGCATGTGATTATCATAAAGTGGGCATGTCTGTAAAGGGGAGACTGGTGGGGACCCACAGAACCCATTTACATTCACATATCTGGAGGTCAGAGGTCAAGGGACCCCTTTGAAAGTGGCTGTGACAGCCTCTTTTGTGACAAGCTAGTATGACGTGGTTGGTACCAATGGATTCAGTAGCTTTTCTAGTTTGATATGATGCCACTATCTTCACTCTAGCCCACTGAGACTGATCCCACCACAGCCGAAAAATCACTAGTTGCGATAAATGCGTTAAAGAAATTAGTGCCGTTTAAATGAATTTGCGTTATCGTGTTGACAGCCATGGTTTGCAGCCCTAGAATGAAGCCTCTGTTCTGTGTGTTTCTACAGGGGTGTTGGTTGTATATTCTACGAGATGGCTGCAGGACGGCCGCTGTTCCCCGGCTCCACCGTGGAGGACGAGCTCCACCTCATCTTCAGGTTACTGGGTGAGTGACTCCTGCCAGGGCAGATCGCCATGGTTACCCAAACGTCTCACCACACGTTTAACCAAACCTGGCAAAATACTGTGATTCTGTGACTTCAGGTACGCCCACAGAGGAGAACTGGCCGGGCATCTCCTCCATCGAAGAGTTTAAATCCTACAGCTTCCCCAAATACAAAGCACAGCCGCTAATCAACCACGCTCCCAGGTACTGCTGCCACGCTTTCTAGTGTGTGCATTTGTTTTTTATGCACCCATGGCTCTTTTTTTTGTTTTTTTTTCTCGGCCTCTTGCATGTATACAGTAATGGTGTGTATTTGGGTTTATGTGTCACAGGCAGGAAATCCTGTGGAACATTTCACAGACCACGTCCTTCCTCTCATGAGCGCCCACATTCCCATCACAGACAGTAAACTGCTGCTCTTCCTTTTGTGTCCTCTAGGCTGGACGGCGAAGGCATCGAGCTGCTGCTGGCTTTCCTCAGAGTGAGTGTTTATTCCTGCATCTCACTCCAAACTTAGTCAGTTCATTTCACACCTCATGTTTTTTTCACTCCATGTGTTGGTTTTCTAATTATTAGGGCTGTCAAAGTTAATGTGATAACCAGCCACTGCTTTCTGTAAAGCATGAACTCAACTTGAAATTTTTTGGGTTGTAGCATGCTCACTTTTAAAGCTTAAGTGAAAGTATTGGCATGTTATGAAACTAGACTATCTAATTAATCCATTGGTACCAACCATGTCATACTAGCTAGTCATGAAGGAGGCTCAATAATGCTCCAAACTTACACTAAATTTTGGCGAAGAAAAACTGCCGATGTCATTTTCTTGACCTTAAACCTCCAGATATATGAATTAAAATGGGTTCTATGGATCCCCACAAGTCTCTCCTTTACAGACATGCCCACTTTATGATAATCACATGCAAGTCATAGTCAAGTCAGCACACTGACACACTGACAGCTGTTGTTGCCTGTTGGGCTGCAGTTTGCCATGTTATGATTTGAGCATATTTTTATGCAAAATGCAGAACCTGAGAGGGTTTCTGGGTAATATTTGTCATTGGTTTGTGTTGTTAATTGATTTCTAATTATATATATATATATATATATATATAACCATTAGCATAAAGCATGTTGATAAGAGTATTAAATAATTCTTAAATACTAAATCCCCCTTTAAGGTACATTCTGAATAGATGAAAAATGTGTGATAAATTTGTGATTATTCGCGATTATCTAGAGAGATGTAATTAATCTGGATTAAATATTTTATTTGATTAGCAGCCCTAATTGTACATTGAAATATATATATTCCTATTATTTGATATTCTAATAATAATTGTTATTTTGAATAAAAGCTATACATATTAGTTATACTGTATTTGTAACATGCTATACTAAACGTCTAATTGCTCACAGTCTTAATTCAGTAAATGGAGCTGGTATAGGTGTCATCAATGACCTAAATGTGAACTTTTAGTCACATAACAAGAAAACACAGCAAAGGATAAATATTCACAAGATAACAAATACTTTTCATGGGATTTATTTTTGTAAATGAATTCCTTCAGTACCAGTTGTAGACAGCAGGAGGCATTACATTGTCAGTGTTTCCAGTGAGCATGACACTTGGTTCCAGTTTAGCTGAGTGAATCGCTAATTGCAGACACAAGCATAATTGCTAAAATCACAGGATGCTTGATATTTCCTGACTCTGTCTCCACAGTATGAATCTAAGAAAAGGATTTCAGCTGAAGAGGCGATGAAACATTCCCACTTCAGGCAGCTCGGGATGAGAGTTCACACACTGCCTGAGAGTGAGTGCTCTCTGCCTTTCTTACTGCATTTTTTTTCTTTCTTGCTATTTGCTGTTGACTGAAGCTCTCCCCTGTGTTGTAGGTATATCAATATTCACATTAAAAGAAGTGCAGCTGCAGAGGGACCCTGGCTACAGGAACTCCTCGTACCCAGAGTCAGGTGGGTGGGGAACACATCCAGATGCCTCAGCGTGGTTAGATCATTAGATAAAGAAATGAACTTTTCTTGCTTAATTTGATCATTTTGTCTTCTGAAAGCAGGTCAAATGAGACAGATAAAGGCTGACAGGTTCTCAGAGATAGTCTTATTTGATTATGGCAGTTAAAGATACTGCAGTGATTAGCTATTCAGGCTGGTCTTATACAATGTTTGTAGCTATACCTACAAAAAGTAGTGTACTGTTATTTGTATATATCCCACAAAATCATTTTGTGTGTAATTCACGTTATTGTAAACCAGGAATTATAAAGGCGCCACATAGGGAGGAAGTGAGGGTGGATGGGTAGGTAAAAAAAGGAGACCGCCGTTTGTGTCCCAGAAGTCACTGCAACTTACATACTTCCATGGGTGATTCATGGCGCAATTAAAACAGGGTAAAACAATGATCAGTCTTTCGCCGTTGACTATTTTATATATTTTGTCACAAGTAAGGTCCCATGGGGTCCACCGAAAGGGAAGCAACTTTGCCTCTCTAAAGCATCTGTGATATAAAGCAAGGCATTATGGGTATTGTATTTTATATTTTTCCTTTACTTCCAGGAAACGGTAAGATCAACAGGAGGCAGAGCATGCTCTTCTAATATCTGATGAAGAGGATGGTCGAACGCCCAGCTTCATCATCACTTCCCACCAACCTCTCGCATGAGCCCACCTCCCCTCGGAGTGACGCCCCTCCTCCCTCGTACCTGCACACGCACACACGAACATGCACACGCACCCCTCTGAGCGAGTGACTCTGGGTTGAATATATTTGGAGACTGTGTTTATTTATTGGGGGTGGGTGGGGGGGGGGGTGAGGTTGAATTTTTTGCTGCTAAACTACTACTGTCTGTATTTAACACACCGTGTGTGTGCGTGTGCATGTGTGTGTACATGATGTGAACTCGAGACGCCTCGCACAGTTGAGCAGTCAGAACGGTTACTGTTGATTTACTTCTGACTACGATTCTCCGGCTTCGTTTGAGTTAGAAATCCACTGATGTTGATGTCGACGCTGTGATCCAAGTTGTTGTTCCTGTTGTCGTGCGACCGAACGCTTCAGTTTCTTCAGATTTTTTTTTTTTTATAAATATGTATATCTATATATATTTGGAGTTTATGTTTTGTTTTTCATAGAGCTTCCGTGACTGAACTCTACAACATTTCCAGGTTTAGAAAGACTGGGACGCTAGATGGTCTCGATGGAGACAAAAAAACGGTTCCTCTGGATTGCTCGGCGTCATTTTTCCAAAACATTTCAGTCGACTCTTCTTCTAGAGGCCCTGCTGCCCTCGGTGGGGTTACGCTGATGCACTGAGGGTCACAAAGCAGGACTGTGAGCGGACTGTGGTAACCGTTTTAAGCTGAGGGTTAAAGAAGCACATATAGAGTCCAATCAAACTGGGAGAGCACGAAACCAACGTTCTTTTGTTCCTTTTGACCATTTCGGCTCAGCAATGGGACCAAAACTGAGGAGTGGGGGGAGGCAAAGAGTTGGGAAGACGAGCGAAAAGCACGGATGTAAGAGGAGGACTACTGGAGCTGAACAGGAAGTCATGTGATGTCCCACAGGAAGCCAGCAAGCCCTCCCTAAAACCCCTCACAAAACTGCCAGGACTTCAGTGTTTTTTTTTTTTTTTTTCTTTCAAAATGCAAGCTACACTTTCTCGCTATGTGCATTGAGAGCTCACTGCAGTAAGTCTTTGTTTTTAACTTGCACTTCAGTGTGTTTTTTTGGAATCAGGGACCGGTGCCTCGACACGGCCGAGTTTACCCAACAGTATTAAGATGTGTTCTCTGTGTCTGTGACCTTTGACTTCTCCTTGTGAAACAACAGTGTCATTGTGGCATGTTTCTCAGAGGGGGGGTGGGGCGGGAAGCGGGGATCGGGGTGGGGTCTTCAAAAGCAAAATGGTTGTTCTCCACTTGGCGTCGGACCACTGCTCTCTCCAGCATTTGTACACAAGAAAAAAAAAAGAGATTTCAAATTGAAATTTTAGATTTAACTGCCCGCTGTGTTGTTTGCAACTGACGGTGATGCTACAGATGAAGTTGGTTGAGAAGTCTCACTTTTTGCATGTTTACTGGACCGAATGGAAGATCTTCTGAAAATCACGTTAACGCTTCTAAAGTGTCTGCTGATGTGATTTGTATTCCTGGTGTAATTTAGTTGTAGTTTTATTGTAGGTTTGTGTTATTTCTGAGGACCAACGTAGTTGTAATCACTTCATGTCCAGATATTTCCAGCAGGACTTCCGGTTTTGACGTTCAACTGAGTTGTCACGTGGGCCATAGGCTCCGGCGAATTTAACATATGTCATATAGACCATGTTATTTTAATTCTAACTTACCTATGTTCCTTGTGGCGTTGAAACATCAAGTTAAAAAACGAGCTTGTCAGCTATTCAAGAACGGACTTTCTACTGTACACAGTTACACAAAGTGGTTTCCTCAAATAGATTAAAGAGGCCATTGAAGCTGTCTCCAAAAGACTAACAGTGGCAGAAGCCTGCATTAGCATCAAGTCAGGTCACCAATGTGATAGGAAAAAGTGCTTTAAAGGAGCGATTGACATTTTGGGAAATAGACGTATTTGTTGCTATCAAGCTAGTATCAAGAGCCTGTTAGCTTAGCTCAGTACAACGACTAAAATTGGGGCTAGCCTGGCTCTGATCAAAGATAACAAATATGTCTACCAACACCTGTAAAACTCACAAATTAACACTTTATTTTTTGTTTTACAAAAACAACTTGTAGTTTTATAGACAGGGACATAATATGTTTTTGGAGTCTTGTAGAGACTGTGAGGTTGCTTTACCGGGCATGAAATAGTCCTGAGCTGAACCGTCATTGTTATATTTCAGTTTTTGCACAAATTAAACAAACGAGATGTTTAATTGTGAGTATCTGCTGTTTGGCAGTAGATATTGTTACTGTACGACTGGCTAGCTGTTTCCCCCGTCTCAAGTTTTTATGCTAAGCTAACTAGATGTTGGCTAGGGTTACATATTTATTGCACATATATGAGTGGTATTGATCTTTTCGTCTGACCTTCAGCAAGAAAGCAAATAGGCCTTTTTCCCAAAAATGTCTAACTATTCCTTTAAAAGATTTGCACAGTACCAAAAACAGTGCGTTGCATAAGCTGAATAACACCAGGAATGCATTGAACGTCACAGGCTGACATGTAAGAGTGTCAGAGAAGATCTGGAGGAGATTTCCTTGTCACTGCAGCTCTTTTGTTCAACAGCTACATGAAAATTTCACATTTATTGTGCTGAGATTTAAAGGATTTAAGCAACATTAGAGTTACTGATTGGGTAAAACATGCTTGAAGCGCTACTAACGCTTGTTGAATTCATTATTAGCTGAGAGCATTAATGTAATAAACATTAACTTAAACACAGTTTGCTACTAAGTTTAATAATCCTGTAAGAATACTCATCATTTCAGAAATTGAAAACCTTTGGCAGACAATTTCTTTCCTTTTAGCATGGATGAAATAAAAAATTATGAGCTCATAATTTGATCAATTAATACAAAAATTGTCACAACAGAGCAAATGCAGATACTGTTAACAGTTTATATTTCAAATAATATAACAACAGGAAAAAAGTCATTATATTAATGGTAGACATCCTGTATTACACTGACCCATCGCCTCATGATTTCTCCCTAGGTAGCTTTAAAATGAGGAAACTGTTTTCTTCCCCTCATATTGTTTTTCACATGAACTGTATCACTGACATTTTATCACACTTAAAAACAAGTTGTCTTTCTACACGTCCTTGTAATCACGTGTAAAAATTCAGGATTATTCAACTGTTAACCGCAAACTGTGTTGCTAATAGCAGTTTTTTGACAAAAACAACAGCGACATGCACAAAAGGAGATTTCTACGACGGCTAAATATTTACAGTATCATTGTAAAACTGTAAAACTTTTTCAAATGTATGAATGACCTGATTTTATGTGAACATGAACGTGTGTGTGTGTGTATATGTGTGTGTGTGCCTGATGCATGGAAGGCCTGCTGTGTTGTGAATTCGACCTCTCTGAAACACTGAGCCGCCGGTGAACAGTTGGTGTGTGACTCTTTTTACTGGAACTATTTATTTCTCATAACCATCAGAAGTAAATTTAATCTGTTTCATAAACCGTCTGTGCAGCAGTCGTTCTTTGAGTGTGTCCCCAACTAAAAACAAGAGTAATTTTGAAAAGTAATTCATTTTATTCCAAAAAACAGTAACATATCTCTCAACAATACACAAGCAAATCACTGAGAATACATTTCCATTAATTTCTCTATAAAAATAACCAGGAGCCATTTTACAAAATAAAAGCTTTTGTGCAATTTTGACCTGGAATGTCTATTAAAACCTGGTTTAAAGCTTAATACATTTACACAAGTCTTACAATATTGAAGGCACAGCTGGTACAAGGCTGAAAAATACAGTGCATTTAAAAAAAAAAAAAAAAAAAAAAAGCATGATACTATACAGATAAAAACAAGTTCACAGCGTCAAGTTAAAGCAATACAGAAGACAAAATAAAGACTTCCACAGCGTTGTAGCGCTATGGCTAGCAGGAAGACTGCCAGGAGTCATGAGGGATTCATCCCGTGGCCACGCTCAAACAATTCAGATCTGGACAAATGTATATCAAGTTGTTAAAAAAATATCCTGTGTCACTTGTACTTTTTTTGTTACACCCCCAAAAATAATGATAAATGAGACAACCACTGGTTGACTGTTTTTTTTTTTTTGGTTTTTTTTTTTTTTACCACATTTCATCTATTTAATGGATGCCTTAGCAGAGTTAAAAAATACAATCACCCACTACTTTCTATCTGTCATGGTAGGTGGCCAGTAAAGCCTAATCATTGAATCCTCTACTGGAGTTATGGTCCCATTTTATGACAAAATTTAAAGGAACAATTTGATATGTTGCAGAGAGTAAGACAAGAAAATTGATACCACTCTCATATTTGTCAGTTAAGCTACAGCTAGCTTTATATTTAATACTTTATATTAAGTTTATATTGTTGGTGTTTAAATCTTTTAAATAATGATTACAACACGTTGTTGTTTTATGGAAGTTATGTGCCAAACTAGAAGTGACTCTTCTGGAGTCAACCTGAAGTCCCTCATAACACTACAAGTTGTTGTTTTTACATTTGTTTTTGTACAGATAACGTGTTAATTAGTGAGCTTTTAGCTGCTAGTTATTGGATTTTGTCATCTTTGGACAAACTAAAGCAAACTGTTTCCAATCTTTATGCTAAACTAAGCTAAGCGTCTGGCTGTAGCTTCTTATTAAGCTTACAGAATGGGGAAAGCAAATAAGTGTATGTCCTTTTAACTGTACGACAGCATAACAAACATTTATTTACTTAAAGGTGCTGAACGAGTCAAAGTGAAGCGACTCATTCTCGACGTCTTGTTGTCTCGTAATTCCTGACCAGGATTTCCCAGATCTCCATTATTTGAGCGACATTAGTCAGAGCAAGGGGAAAAATAGGAATAACATTCATGAAATTGCAACCAGTCTGTATCACAGAAGTAAACCAAGTAGCGTGAGATGAGATTTAAAATGAGATGAGAAACATAATGAGGTCTGACCTCCAGTCAGTTTCTTTGCATGAAAAGAAACACCGAAAACACGTGTAAAGAACATGAGCAGTTGAATTGTAGTAAACACAAAGAAATGTTTAATGCAAATACTCTTCTCAGAGAGCAAAGCTTCAGAGTGAAGCTCCTGTTTCCTCATGTGATAAATGCATTGGAACAGGTTTCAGATCAAAGTGTAATGAGATTCAGGGGAAGTCCAACTCCTGTGTGGTTCATCGTCAGAGTTTAAGGCTGATTGGCTGTGTCCTGATCTGACCCAGCTCGGCCCGCTTTGGCCCAGTTAGCTCTTGGAGCTCGGGCTGGCATCAGGACTTGTTGGAGGAGAGCAGCAGAGGAGAGGGAGCATCCACGCTGTGTAAAGGCACTGGGATGTGTCCATTCAGCAGAGTGGGGAACTGTGGGCGAGCAGGTAGAATTAGACATGGAAAACACAGCTCAAATTTATTATTGTGGCTGAACCGATAAGTGCTTGTTCATCTCCAACCACGATACTTAAGGCATCATGTGAGGAACAGACTGTTTTTTCATTTGAGAGTAAACACTTTTTCACCCAAGACAAAAACCGAAGAGGGGATGGAGCTGACTGGTAAGATATGACATACTTGTTTAAAAAGTAGTAATTTTAATGTGATTTTTAAGAATGTGAAAAGTAAGCATCTAACTTTGAAATTATTCTGATGGCATAAGGTGATGTTTGTAGAAAAAATATATATTTGGATAATAATCAGAAATGTTCAGCTTTAAAGATAATATGGTTAAATGACTTAAGTCATTGTGGCTTTACACTGTCACATTTATAATGCTAACAGTGATGTTAAGGTTAGTGATTTGCAGAATTACTTACGAAATAACATGACGAAAATTAATGTTCTCTGTGAGCTGTTTGAAAGTTGGGACAATCCTGTATGACATAACATGATTTCTCTACTTTCTACAACTCACTACCAGCTCTGTAGTCTGACTGCTGCTGCATCACAGGAGCAGAGCGCTCTCGTTTATATTACACTATGGGGACCTGCTATTGCACCAACATTGTGGGGACCAACACCCGTTGTGTGGACTAAATCGACGGTCATTAGATGCTTAACAGTTTATTTTGAGAGTTTACATGGGTGGGAGGGGCTCCTGACCAGCCAACCCTTTCCCCCTAACCAACAGGAAGTCACCCCCTCTTCTTGTGCGCACCAGAACGGAAACATCTGTGGCTTATTTTGAAACCCTGGCACACGGTGAATCACACATACACTAACACACACAACTGAGTGAAAACAACAGTCAAGGTAAATCTGCAGTGTGAAATGACTGAAGATCCTGTGGTTATGAGGGAGGGGGTTGCTGTAAATAGAGATAGCTCACAGGCGGATTTTGTTTCCATCACCACCAGCGTAAGTCAGTTTTTTCACTGAAAGTCTGTCCTTTTTACACAGGACAGTCACAACTCAAACCTGTTTAACTTACTTAAGAACACTTTCTATGTAATTATCCATAAACAAATGTTTACAGCAGTACTGAGGAAACAGTTTTTCTTAGTATTATTGTTAGGGTCAGTAACATCTATCTACAGTTTGCTAACGTTACCTAACATTAGCCACCATAAGTTACTGGTCATACCAGACCAAGTACAGTTATACCAGCAAAACCCCTGAGTGTATGAACTTGGGTGTGTGCTTTTACATAGTCTCATTTTGAATTAAAGTAAGGGCTGAGGTTATAGGGTTGGTTAAGGGTTAGCATGTTATTGGAGGAAAGTTTACAAAAACAACGGTATGTGTCAAAGACAGTGCTTGTCAGATTGTTCAACTGAAACTGAAAATCTTTTTAACACAGGATTTAGGTCGCATCTGTTCGACAAACTTTGTAACTTTTCAAAATGGACAATCCAACAATCATGCCCACGCAGCGATTGGCCAGTTTGCTGGGACAACATGCAGTCACTGAGTTCCTCACAAACACAACAATGCCAAATGTGTGTGTATATGTGAATGCATTACCTGAAAGAGGGGGGCATGGCTCTGCAGTTGTGCAGGGCTGAGGGGTCCCACTGGACTCAGGCCGGACCAGAAATGGATATTGGAGAGAAGAGGACTGGGAGTGAGCAGCAGACCAGACGGAGTCTACATCGACAAAACCCAAAATGTAGGATAAATACACCAGGATGGAAATGATGGTGTTTACTCTGGCAATAAGTCCTAGAGAGCTGTTCTTAGTCTGTGGTGGAGTTGTCATGTCATTCAGTCTCACCCAGAGCTCAAAGCCAAGTCTGCCCTCTAGTGAACTCACATCTGCCAGACAGACTGATTTTGCAGACTTGACTCCATGCAGGTCAGGAAGCTGCTCCACTCATGCAGAATTCATGACCTCTATTTGTTTCTGTCTCGTCTTTCTTCTGTCTCTTCATATTTAACTAAGGTTTGGTTTTCTGTCTGGTTCTGTCATGGGAACACCAGACTGTCCTATCACAATAGGAACTTAAAAGTTCAGGAACAACAGTTTCCTCAGTGCATTTGTGTTTACATTCTCACTGCATTCTCAGATTTGTTTCACATAATGCTATATGCCTTTTTGCTAAAAGACAAGGAAATCCTGGTGGCGTAGAGGTCTAAAGACCCCGACACACTAAGCCAACGGTCAGCCACTGGACACTTTAGGGCCGTCCGCAAGTGTCCGTCCGTCTAGATTTGTGTCCCGCACCATCGGCTCTAGTCTGCTTGTGTCTGGGTTTTTTTGGCTGATTCAGCATGCGGTGGTGTTTCTCTGATTGGCTGTTAAGTTTAAACAAATCAGTGCATGAGAAGAGAAACGAATGTGAGGAAAGCGAGCACACAAATAGAGTCAAGGAGACAAACACAGAAGGCTCTTCTCATTTTTCATCTTCATCTCATCGGATTATTCCAAAACTAAAATATTTTCACAACATGACCATCTGGAGTGAAGCTAAGTGGCGAGTGAGAGTGGTGTGAAAATGGTCGACAAAAGTTGCTTTGTTTCATGTATGTATCATAACAATGGCTTGCATATCCGCCGTCCTTGGTCCTTCTGGTTTCCCTTATTTGAATGATGAATGCAGACTACCGCCACCTGCTAGTATGGAGTTATTTCCTCTCGTGCTGGTGCAGAACTTACATGCTAATTGGCTGCCAGCTGTGGACTTTTTGCGGTGTGTTTGAGTGCAACTTGTCAGCCAAAACAAAGACGATATGAGGCAACACAACAGGCAGCCTTCATCACCGCTAGTTCTCTTGTCAGGTTGGAGTGTCTGGGGCTTAAGGACCTGACTGTGACCTTTTCTGCATCTCTTTCTCCCCTCATTTCCTGTCAGCTGTCTATCAGCATTCTAATAAAGGCATAAAATGCCAACAAATATTTTGAAATCTGTTTTCATGGCAGGAAGCTGTCTTAAACGCTTTCTGTCAAAAGGTACACGCCGATCTAAAACAAGCAGAAGAGCCTCAGTGGCATTCATTTCCATTAAGCTACTTTCTCAGGACTTTGTTATGGTGTGCTTTAGTCAGTTTTGATGTTTTTTGTTGATCTACCAGATTGAGCTCACAGCTTGACTTGAAAGATATCAGATTACTACCAAAGACCAGCAACAGGGATAACTGCAGGGACATTTTAGGTGGGAACTAAAATCTGTCCAGGGGAAAGTGGATGATGGATACATAACCAACAGCTCAGATGTTTCTTGCAAACATTTAATTATACAAAATGTCCAGTGACAGTTTAGCGTACACTTTTATTTTCCATCATTTCACTGTACTGTACACTGTACTGCAGCCTATCATTGCTCAGTCTGGATAAATGCGTCAGCTGAATGCCTGAATGTATTAGACTGTCCTGGTTCAGTCAGTGTTGTTGCCAGTGAATCAGGAGCTTCAAGAACATATGGCTTCACTTACGATCCTCCTCTCTCCCTCGCCTCCTCCCCTCTTTCCGCTCACCTCTTTCCATCTCCTCCCTGTCTACAAGCTTAACTATATTCATCCCCAAAAGGCATTCTCAGTCTTTTTCTACCTCTTCTCTACAACCTGCATTTACAGAAAGACAACGTGAGTGCAGTGGTGTTACTACATGTGTTACGTGTCATGTTGTACCTGAGTGGTGAGGAAGGCAGGGGTCAGGGAGCCTGAAGGCAGTGCCGGGCTGTTGAGCGCAATGGAGACAAGGTCACTTCCTGTCAGGAGAAGAGAGGAGGCGGAGATTTCCAAACCTTTGGGTTTTCTGCTTTTCAAGGGCATGCTGTTCGCCAGTCTCCTGCTCTCTGGCATTGCCTGTGACCTCTCCCTCTCCCTCTGACCAGACGACAAGTTTAGAGGTTGAGCGCTTGGCTCTAACTCATTAGTCTCTGAGCTCTGGCCCCGCCCCCTCCACAGTGTGTGGGTGGGGCTTTGTGGCGGGGAAGAGGAGCAGGAGGAAGAGCGGGCCTGCCGAGGAGATGGCCTGGAGGTCTCGGTCGAGGAAGGGGGTGGGGTGGAGGGCAGGGAGGAGTGGCCGCGGTTGGTTACGAATCGGATGACGGAGGAGCTGTCGCTGTGGAGATCAGATCTGGGTTCCGTCTTGATCGGCCGGTGTGGTTCTAAGGAGTGCTGCAGGGAGCCGACGGTGAAGGAGGAGTACAGGCCGGAGTGAAGGTATTGGTTTCTCCCACCCCCATCCTCATCTTCAGCCTCGGGCTCTGACGTTGCACCCCCACTTTCCTCACCGCTGCGGCCCGACTCCACCAACGCAGGGTCCATCTTCAGAATCTCAGGGAACGACACAAACTTGTAGACAAACTTCTGGCCGATCACCTTCTTGATGATGTTCTGCAGAGGAAGCAAGATGTGATTTTCTTATTTTAAACCCATCTATTAACATTTTTGATGTGTTGATTTGGGTTTGTCAGCCCTAAGGACATAAAACATCATCAAACCACTTAGTTGTCGCATACTTTGTCATAGTAATAGCGCAGGGCTCTGCTCAGCTTGTCATAGTTCATGTTTGTCTTGTTCTTGCGCAGACCCCACAGCTTGGCCACTTCTTCTGACTTGAGCAGCTTGAACTCGCCGTCGTTGGACGTCCAGCAGATGAGATGTTTGTGGCTCTGGTCAAGCAGCAGCTGCAGCAGGAACTGCCAGAGTGTGATGGAGCTCTCCATGATGGGATGACACCAGAGACACGGGCGATCTGCAGAATAAGACTTAATGAAATCAATTCATCAACCACATATTGCTTTGTTCTTTCAAGAAGACGGGTATTACAACATTGTTCTGTTGCAAGTAAGATAGATTGCTTTACAGCACAAATATATTGACATATCATCCCCTTTAAACAGGACTCGGTCAAAACCAAGTATATGGCTGGACCATCGTGTGTGGTCAGTCTGAATTTGTGGCTAAATTTTTAAACAAATAGTCACTGGTTAAGTCTATAATGTTAAATCCAGCTCTATATGTCAACCAGGTCCGACGAGGACACTAATGGGCGTGCTGCTTCATTCAGCTGGCTATTCAGGCACTGACGTTCCCTGTTGAGGAATGCACCTGATTGGTCCCTGGTTTTCAAACAGAAAACAATATGGTAGCCTGCTCATAAACTTTCTGTTAATAGCTCTAAGCAATCCACCAAAATCTGCCTCTGAAAACATGTTAAATGAGAAACAGGCTATACCACTGTTGAATCTCATTTCATTTTCTAACTAGATTGCCTAGTTTGACAGCTTGGTCCAAGTTTCTTGAGCTGGATGGGCTCATTTGCATAAGGGACTGTTCCTTGTCATTCCTTTTTGAAAGAGTAACGGCCAGTGAGGAAACTTGGTTGACCAATCATGTCCCTTTGTCACTCAGTGACAGACTGTTGGGTTTGTAGGGCTGGCCCTCTGCGGTCCAGCCAAAAACAGCTGCACTAATCTGGTGTGATGAGACTCAACCAACACACACTCAGTCATTCAATGCCTGTAAATTGAAATAACTTCACACATTCTTACACTGTTTAGGGAATCATATGCCACAAACAGATCAAAATTAGGAAGGAAATAAAGGAGGGTAGGTGGGCAAGGAGGAGGGATTGTTAACTTCAACACAAATAAGAACTGCCATCCTTCCTCTGATGTCAGCTCCACTAAAAACCACAAGCATAGCAGAGCTGACTATGTCTGCCGGCACCACCACCACCACCCCCCTTCCCTGACTGGGAATTCCCTGTCTCAAACAGTGAAGCCACAGACCGACAATAACACAAACATGTAAATAACACTAAAGACTCAACTGGACAGCCAACCTTGCTGTTGTTCTTGAACAAAACGCGTAATCTACTGTATATCTCACACAGACTGTAGCTGGCTTCCAAAGCAGGATGACGGTAGTAGAAATACAATAGTGGAGGAAGCCGCCATTGATGCTCAGGGTTACGTTTGTCTATGTGCCCTCACCTCACCTCTTTTGTTGGAAAGAGCAGGTCTTGTGTACAGATGAGTGACAAATAAAAGAATGTTGTTTCCATCTGCAGACATATTATGCTTCAAATAAGCTTGTAATGAATATGATTGAATATGCTCAAACTCACCTTTACTTACAAATATTTGGTTTCTTTAGGACAGGGAAAATGTAATGGTGTGTTTTATTAATGAAAATATCTGATTTAGTCTAATGTTTTATTTATTCATTTTTGTATTATGTATGTACGTATGTATTATTTATTTATTCATTCATGAATTTATTTTATAACCAAAGAGAGAAAAAAAGGGAAAATAATAATAATACAATAATAAATAACCAATCTTTCCTTTTTAGCATTGTCGATACTTCAGTGATGGAACTTCTTGTGCAAAAGAGACAGAGCGAACGAGAGCGACAGAGAGGGAGGGAGTGCGAGACGTTGGTTGGCTTTCGGATGTTTCCATGGTGATAAAGCAGGATGTGGTCAGTGACCTTATGCCAAGACAAGCACGAGTCTAACCGACATGTTTACCTGGAAACCACTGACTGTCTGTGAGCGTCTTCCTGTCTGTTTCTTCTCTCATTTGCTTTCCCTTTCTCTCTCTCTCAGTTCAATTCATTTACAAGGTGCTTCATTAGCAGGAAATACAAAACTAGTTACTGCCAAAAGACAAATATGCCATTAGAACCAGATTTAATTTACAACCATGGTCACAGCAGAGGCTTCACAGTTGCATCAGAAGTCCCCATGGCAACCACATTTGCCTCGGTAGTGGAGCCACCAGAAGTTGTGGCTACCTTCATAATCAACCACTAATTCAACATGAAAACATCTCTCTTTCTAACAGGAAACCACCCAGCAGAGAGGGGAAAGTGTGTGTGTGACATGAACAATGACCCGTCGCCGTGAACACACACAAGCGCATATCCTCGCTTCCTTTTTCCTGCATGGGTGTGTGTGTTAAGTGATGGACGAACTGTAGTGCTGTCTGTCTGTTTAAATGAGGACTTCCTGTCATTCAGGTTTGGGGGCGTCTTCCCGGCAAAATCGCTTCCTTCTCTGGGAGGTAGGACGTCCTGCCACTGGGAACTACCACACACACACACACACACACACATACACCTATAAAGATCTTATTGTTAACGCTTAGCGGATGAAGTTGTCTTTTTAAGAGTAACATCTCAACACACACACACACACATACACATCCACAACATATGGAGAATGCATCTATGTGCTCATGCCAGACTCTGTTTGATCTATGTTCACCCTCTGAGACAAATCTGGACTGGAGAGAAACAAAGCAGGAGGAAATGCTGATGGAATTTCAAAGTAAAAGCAGTCTGCTTAGTGTTGACAGTCTATGAACTCTCTCTTTGTGAGTGTAAGTTAACATTATCCATACATGAACATTCTCCTTCCTCAAATGTGAATCTATCAGATATACACTTTTTTTTCAGTCCAACAGAAACAAACCAAACCAAAAAGCTGCACATGATTCTCCATCTCCATCTCCATTTTCTGGGCTGGATATTTCTTATTTTTGGAGGTATGTGTGTGTGTGTATGTGGAGGGAGGGGGGGATTCTGCTGGAACTCAAATGGTTCTTTGTTTTGCACCAGTGACTCATTTTCAAGATGTTGTCTGCTGCCAGCTTCAATCCGGAAGCGCATGGCAATTAGTCTGCGAGGTCCAGACAAACCAGAAAGTCTAAACTAGATTTTTAAAGGAGCCACGGCTAATTTTTACACAGCAGCTGGTACACTAACCTCTTTTCTTTCTTACGTTTTCCAAACACAGCCCTACTGAATTGGTTAAGTGTCTGTGCCAAAAGTGGAGAACACATAACACCTTTTTACGCACAGGTTTAGCGCTTATTACGCACGGGTTTAACTCTTTACGCGCTGCTTCAATGTGGTTTTCAAGTTGTCAGTGAATATCTGAACCTGATCAGGTTTCAGCAAACACAAGTCCGCTTGTGTCTCTCCGTTACGCACGAACGCGCACACGTAAATCTAGATAGTTGTAGTAAGTACTAGGAAACTTGTACCTACCCTGCTGTGGAAGGCCGTTGCTCCTCCGTCCGTCTGCCCGTGAGTGATGTGTGTGTTTTGTGTCTTATAGCGGTGTGTGTGTGTTGTGTTGGGGCTCCATGCTGCTGCTGTCTGAAAGCGGATCCGCTGCTTTTCTCTCTCTCTCTCTCCTGCCTTTAGAGCAGGAAGTCGGGACGCGCAGACGGAGAACCGGCGCACTTCCTTTGGCGCGGTATTCCCGTCTGTGTAAACACACACACACACACACACACACACACACACACACACACACACACACACACCCCGACAGACAGAGTCTCTGTTTCCCATAAACACACACCCCCTCCTTTAAACCACTCTCTCTCACGCACAAACACACACAGTCCACGGACAACTCACACTCTTTCAAAACTGCATACACACCTTGACTTTAATACCTGGGCAGACGCTCTCTCTCTCTCTCTCTCTCTCTCTCTCTCTACACACACACACACACACTCACACTCGCAAATATTGTAATTCCGACTACACACCACTGAGCCAACTGACAACTGACGTCACCCTCTTCCTGCTCACCGGGAGGGGTTCCTGTTCCTGCACACACACACACACACACACACACACAAAGTTAAGTTTGGGACTGTCAATTGCCCCCCCCCCCCCCTCCTCCCCTATAAACTATATTAAATAAAATGGATAAAATTATTGTTTGCCTTCTGCTTAATTCACATTTGCCTTTGTGTGTTTTATTGATTTACTCATGTTTCATGTTTTTTTTCAGCCTCTTCATACTGGATTAACTGTTCTTAGAAACTGTGAAACATATAACTGGTTGCCAGATAAAAATCATGCACCAGATAAAAATACCTCTTGCAGGTGATTAAATATTCAGTGGCTCAGCACCGCAGACTGCTTTCAAGTGAAGGAACTTCCAAAGATTGTCTATGTTTGAGACGATGAACCACACAGGAGTATATACGTGTGAATGTGTGTAAACTGCACGCAATTTCCACTTCCAAACTTATGCTGGGGGGCTAAAATCACCTATCCTTTCCACACTTTACCTTTGTTGCCTGAAAGGAATTGGGTCTATCACTGTTAGTAGAGAACCATTTTTGACAGAGCCACCTTAAGACATAGGTGATATAATGTAAAAAGAAAATAATGCCGCTGGGTACCGTTCCTCATCTTCTCCAATGAGAAGCAAATGAACAAAGAAAGAAAGAGAGAAAGAAAGAAAGAAAGGAAGACACTTCAGCCCTGTAACCCTCTGTCTCACATTTTTTCATCTGCCCGGCCGCACTTATTTGTTAATAAAAGTCAACATCTGATGTGTCCTTGATATTTTGCAGTTGACAGGAAAACATTGCATCTTTAAACTGTTTCAGTTTCAGTCCAAGAGGCAGACACCCTCTCCACATTTAAAAGTGGGCTTAAGACTTTCTTCTTTCATAACGCTTATAGTTAGGGCTGGTCCAAAGCTGGCGCAGGCTGCCTTGGACCAGCTGTTAGCTATGCTGCTATAGGCCTAGACTGAGCTCCTCTCTCATTCTCTCCCTTTTCCATCTGGATACATTCATGTCCTATTAATGCATGATACTATGTCCATTTTTTCCCCGGAGTCTTTGTGCTTTCTTGTCTCGAAGGTATCCATGAATTGGGATTACACCTAGATTGTGGTTGCATCTGCTGCTGCAGCCCTGATTGACACCCACTGCTACTATCATTATTTTCTCTCTCATTATCAACCACTTATCTGGGGTCAGGTCGCAAGGGCAACAGCTCCAGCAGGGGATCCCAGACTTCCCTTTCCTGGGCCACATTAACCAACTCTGACTGGGAGATCCTGAGGCGTGCCCAGGCTGGTGTGGAGATATAATGTCTCCACTTTGTCCTGGGTCTTACTCTTAGCCTCCACCTAGCTGGTTGTACCTGGATCACCTCCCTAAAGAGGCGCCTAGGGGGCATCCGTACTAGATGCCCGAACCACTTCAACTTAGTAGTGGCTCTACTCTGAGTCCCTCATGGATGACTGAACTTCTCACCCTATCTCTAAGTGAGACACCAGATACCCTCCTGAGAAAACCAATTTCGACCACTTGTATCCACGATCTAATTCTTCCAGGTCATGACCCAGCCCTCATGACCATAGGTGAGAGTAGGAACGAATATTGATAGTCAAACCTCAGATCAAAGAGGAGCAATGCAGATTCCATCCTGGCCGTGGAACAACGAACCAGCTCTTCCCTCTCACAAGGATCCTGGAGGGGGCCCGGGAGTATGCCTATTTAGTCTACATGTGTTTTGTGCACTTGGAGAAGGTGTATGACCGGGTGTTACTGTGGGAGGTGCTGCAGGAGTATGGGGGTTCTCAGCAGTGTAGTCGGACTTGTTTGTGGTGGCGGTTAGCATCTGCCAGGGCTGCGCTTTGTCACGTGTTGTTAGTGATATTCATATACAGGGCAGCGAGGCGTAGTCGGGGGGAGGAGGGTTTGCAGATGATGTGATCCTGTTTGCATCATCGTTCTGTGACCTCCAGTACTCACTGGATCGTTTCACAGCCGAGTACGAAGAGCCTGGGATGAGGATCAGCCATTTAGTCACAAAATAGGATTTAGGCTCTACAGGATGATTTCTTTCCCCTAGCTACTATCACGTTTTTCCCAAGTGATGTACAGATTTTTAGGCATTCTAGACATTTGTATTCCTAAACATAAATGGGAATAACTGGTGACATAATCAGAGTTATCTTGTAGGATCAAATTATCTCTCTTTTCCCGTTTATTATTTTATTTAGCAAGTCCTTTAAATTTTGGTATCCGGTACCGGAGTGGGACGTCATTTCCCCCTCTCTGATGCCACTTCCGGATGCCTCCTTCGACCCGCCTCCGTCTTTGAAACGTCAGCAGCGCCAAACTTCAGGCTCCCTAACGGGAAAATGACCACTGGTGTCGAAGAGCCGCAATGGAGAAAAGTTAATTCCGTAACAGGAGTGATACCGCGGTCCAGACACGGACACCGAGCAGCTGCAATACGGGAGCTGATTATTGTGTTCGGTGGTGGAAATGAAGGGATAGCGGAGGACCTCCATGTGTACAACACTGGTAAGCTAACGTTAGCAGGACGCTAACTAGCCGGTTAGCGGCTAATGTTTTTAGCATGCGCAGGGTCAAAAAGACCCAACCAGCTCTTCACGTTAGCGTTTGTAGTTCGTTTAAAATGTCCTCGACAGTTTTAGCATATTTTCCGTATTATGGGGTTTGTTGTTGTAAACTAGCCACCAACTGGAGCTAGATAGCACAACTTTAGCTGACTAGTTAGCTTAAATAACTACCCCACCTCGAAATGAACGTTACTCGGTTGTTCAGTGAGGTAGTTATGTTAATGTTAGCTAAGCTAGCTGATAAAAATGAATGATTAGTAAAAGCATATGCTAGCTAACGTTACTAGCAGGGGCGTCATATCATTTGTTTGGTCAGTGTAGCTTTAACTGCAAGTAATTGACTTTTAATGAAATAATGTGGCAAAACAACACAGCCAAACATAGCTTTAAACATGCTGACTTGTTGTTATTATTATAGTGTTAGCAGAGCTTGAGACTGATGTTTATATATAGGTATGAATGAGTGAGCACAGTACATTTTGTGTGTGAGGTTTGTTCTTGTTAAGATACAGTATAAATTATATATTGTGTTGGGTAGTGTGCAGTGTCGTCCTGTTCAGGTGCTGAGGTTGTCTTTTAGGTAATATATAACTTACTACTCTAAACATAGCTCTGTTTGTATGAGTTGTTTCTAAACAGGGTGTATAAAGTGACCCAGGACGTTTTGTCCAATACAGTGTCTGGAATCTGCTCTTTCTTCCAGTCTCAAAGCAGTGGTTTCTGCCTGCTGTGAGGGGCGACATCCCACCCGGCTGTGCTGCCCATGGCTTAATCTGTGAAGGCACCAGAATACTGGTCTTTGGCGGCATGGTGGAGTTTGGGAAATACACCAACAGCCTCTATGAACTTCAGGTAATGCTGTCACAGTTGTGATTCTAAACTTGCAGCTGTACTGAAGTGAATTTTTAAAGTCTTGACTTTGGTCCTGTGTGGCTCAGGCTAGTCGCTGGCTGTGGAAGAAACTGAAGCCCAGATCACCCAGGAACGGTTTGCCTCCCTGCCCTCGGATTGGCCACAGCTTCACACTTGTGGGTAACAAGTGTTATCTTTTTGGAGGGCTGGCCAATGATAGTGAAGACCCCAATGGCAATGTACCAAGGTACTGTGCAAATACCAGCGGTGGAAGAAGTATTTAGATCTTTTACTTAAAGGACAGCATGTAAACACTGCACCTTTAAGTAAAAGTACTAATGCTATACTGTGAAAATACTCCACCGCAGTAAAAGTCCTGCATTCAAAACCTTACTGAAGTAAAATTATGCAAATATTATTAGGAAAATGTACTAAAGTAAAAGTAGTCATTGTGCCGTAAAATTTTCATATGATGTATATATGTTTTTGGATTAATGTTACTGCTGCAGTAATGTCTGTGTTGCATTTTACTGCTGTAGATATTTATAGCTGTGCCCATTTTAACTGTTGAGTTAAGTCCACAGCAATGCACCATACTCTTTAAGATCATCATAAGTTTTTAGCAAAGGCTGCAACTCACGATTAGTCATTATTGATTATTCTGGCAATTATTTTTTCGATTCGTAATTTAGTTTATAAAACATAACAAAATAGCTAAACACCAAGATATTCAGCTCACAATCATTTATGGCAAAAAAAAAAAAAACAGTAAATGCTCTCCTGTTAGAGGCTCGAACCAGAGAATACTTAAGAATAAAGAATGATTAGTTTTTTTTTTTTTGCAAAATGTCTGAAACAATTTAAAGTAGAGGTTTTAAATAACTGTTGAATGCAAAATTTATCATGTTACTCTTAGTTTGAATCCACAGTTCTATTTAATGAAACCTTACAGCTAACCAGCATGGAAACTATACAGTTTGATATCTGTATCTAAGAGATAGTAGCATAAATGAGTTTGACTTTTTACCATCTTAGATACATGGGCGACTTCTATGAGCTGGAGCTGCAGTCGTTATCAGGAGCAAGAGGCTGGAGCATCCCAGAGACGAAGGGTGGTGGCCCGTCAGCACGGGAATCCCACACCTCGGTTGCCTACACTGGCCTCGGCTCCCCGAAGCTCTACATCTTTGGAGGGATGCAAGGATGCCGGTTAGACGACCTCTGGCAGCTTGACCTTGGTAGGGTGTTGTTTTTTTTTTTTTTTTTTTTTGATTGACAGATAATATTGACTATTTGCAATTTTCAGAAAGGAAAAGTGAAACATTGTGCTTCCTTTCGTTGCTACTGTACCTTCAGTTAAATACAAATCTGTGGAAGGCTTATTTGTATATTTGTAGGGAGATACAACTCTTTGTAGTATTTAACCTTTTTTCCTTTTCCTGTTGTCTTTCTTCAGACACAATGGTTTGGTCAATGCGTGAAACCAGGGGTTCCACGCCACTTCCCAGAAGCCTTCACTCTGCCAGCGTCATTGGAAACAAGTAAGGGATCCATCATTATCTGTGTCATATCTCTGTAACAGTAGATGTCTAGTTCGTATGTGACACCTGACGTGGTTAGCCTTTGACCAGCCTCTGGTTGATGTGTCCCTCTGTCTGCAGGATGTATGTTTTTGGTGGCTGGGTTCCTGTTCCAGAGTCAGACCAACACAATGCATCAGGATCTGAATGGATCTGCAGTGACTCCTTAAGTGTGCTAAACTTAGGTCAGTGCATTTCTCTAAAAAATACCCCACACTCTTATCAGAGTTTTCACACAAGCTGAAGCCCTAGAGAGCATCTTTGTCTGTTCAGTTTGGCAAAATGTGGCGTTAAAAATCAGGTTTTGTCAACACTGCTGCTCTGCTTTAGAGGAAACTTAAAAGTTATGATGCATCTTGTTTCTTATTCAGCCTTTGCACTTTCCGCATAATTCAGAGGCCAGCAAGTTCACTGCTGCCCTGTTATCCCATCACAGACACTATGAGCTGGCAGAGCCTGGGCCCAGAGCAACAAGATGATATTGAGTCCCAGCTTCAGAGCCAGGGAGCCCAGAGTGACGATCCATATGCTTGTAGGCCCAGAGCCAGGGCCGGCCACTGTGCTACCACCGTCGGGTCCAGGCTTTACATTTGGAGCGGCCGTGACGGGTTCCGCAAGAGTTGGAACTACCAGGTCTGCTGCAAGGACCTCTGGTACCTGGAGACAGGTGGGTACTGAGAACAAACTGTTAAGTGAGGCTCTAAGCTACTAGTCACTGAATCATGTCTTGTGTTTTTTTTTTTTTTACTTGGCTTTGTGATAGTTTGGCCCTGTTCAGACTTGACATTAACATGTGTCTTTAGTGATTCAAACACAAGTGGACAGCTCCAAATACAGGTGTGAATGCACCAGGGTCTGAATTTATGTTTTTATCTCACTTGCCACATTTCTACCAAACACTCATTTTTAAAAATCTTAATCCATGTCTATTTTAACTTAGGAATTGCTTATTAAGGACTGCACGGTGGTGCAGTGGTTAGCGCTGTTGCCTCACAGCAAGAGGGTCGCAGGTTCGATTCCGGCTTGGGACTCTTCTGTGTGGAGTTTGCATGTTCTCCCCGTGTAAGCGTGGGTTCTCTCCGGGTACTCCGGCTTCCTCCCACAGCAAAAACACCTGTTTAGGTTAATTGATGACTCTAAATTGCCCGTAGGTGTGAATGTGAGCATGAATGGTTGTCTGTCTGTCTGTCTATATGTTGTCTGTCTCTATGTGCCCTGCGATGGACTGGTGACCTGTCCAGGGTGAACCCCGCCTTTGCCCTATGCCAGCTGGGATCGGCTCCAGCCTCCCCGCGACCCCTAACGGGATAAGTGGTTGACGACGGATGGAATGTTTTATAAGTTCATCGCAATTAATCGCAAATTAAGCCCACAGTTTTATCAGTTTTATCAGTTCAAAATGTACCTTAAAGAGATATTTGTTGAGTATTTAACACTCTTATCAACATAGGAGAATGCAAATATGCTGCTTTATGCAAATATATGTGTATATATATTATTGGAAATCAATTAACAACCCAAAAAAATGACAAATATTGTCCAGAAACCCTCAAAGGTTCTGCATTTAGCATAAAAATATGCTCAAATCATAATATGGTAAACTGCAGCCCAACAGACAACAACAGCTGTCATTGTGTCAGTGTGCTGAATTGACTATGACTATATTAATACCGGTACTTGGTATTTTTCAACCCAGGAGGCACCTTAACAACTTCCAAGCAACTGGTGTCAGTGCTGAATCCAGTTCCTCATTATATTCTGTATTGTTTCCTCAGAACAACCTGCTGCCCCAGAGGCAGTGTTACTTATCAAATCCACCGTCAGCATGCTTCACGTGGCATGGCGTCCACTGGCGGCAGCGGACTGCTACATCCTTCAGATCCAGCCTGCACCTCCACCAGCCAAACCAATCAATCCGACCGGATCAGATGGACTGGTGAGGGAGGGTACAGACTCTGCAGGTATGGAGGGTGCACATCTTCAGCTTAGTGAGGAGAGGCTCAGCTAAAAAACATGAATAGTTGAAGAGTAGAAAGAATAGAGATTACTAAACAGAACAATTTTACCGACTGAAAAATACATTAACATAAAGAGAGTCTGTAGCATGTGTATCAGGGTAAGGATCTTTCCACTTATATTTCTATCCGTTTTTGGCACTGTGGTGAAATTTGCTGAACTCTCCTTCCTCAGGTGTCCAGTCTCTTCAGCCTCAAACTGGACGAACCACTAATGAAGAAGCACAAACATCAGCTCAGGTAGATGTGACTTACTTAACATGCTTAAATCTGTCAATAAAGATCATTACATGTAATAACCTAGCTCTATTTTAGCATTAGATATTAGGGCTGTCACAGTGAAGGAATTTTCCCACCGGTTAATAACCTTGAGACAAAACCGGTGTTACCGATTACACCGGACATTTTACAAGAAGAGGTGGTGGTCAATATATGTAGAGCGCTTATTTAATAGGAGCATTTCGTTTTTGCTTTGACACCAAATCCTCCGCTATCATCTGTCAACTCTTTCTTGTGTTGTGTGTGTGACATCTGACTCCTGCTACTCTGTGTTGAGACATTTTCACTTTCAAATTGTAGCATCCATCACTCGACTATGTTTGGATAGCACAATCTGAACTAAATGAGTTTTATTTCTATAAAAATGCAAAATCAAGTAGGGGGCAGTAGGCAAGTTCAGTTTTCAGTGTATGCCTGATCACTGTAACACCAGTACAGACTACTGCAGCAAGCCTATTACTGAATGTGCTATCGGATCTACCAGCATACCAACCACAGATGTCAATGCTGTTCTTTTAGATTAAATGATGTTTTTCAACGGGGCATTTTCACTGAGCATGTTTAGAATGGTTTCTCATCAGACACTGCTAAACGTTTGGTTGATTATTTTTTTCACTTGAGAATGATACAACTTTATTGTCAGTTTACACTGAAATTCATTTGAGCTATAATAGAAATACAGACACGGAGATGCTCTGAAGTGTGAGTCTGTTCTGAGATCTCACCTCTTAAGGCCCAGACACACCACGCTGACATCAAAGAACTAGAGGTGATGAAGTCTGACTGCTGCGTCGTCTTACGTCGCCTTTGTCTTGGCCGACAAGTTGCATTTGAACACGCTGCAAAGGCTGCAGCCGACAGCCAGTTAGCAGGTACATTCTTAGTCTGCATGAGAGGAAATAACTCAACACAAGCAGGCGGCGGAAGTCTGTGTTCGTTGTTCAAAAATGGAAAAGGGAGGGCCGATATACAAACCGTTGTTGTTATATGTACATGAAACGTTAGTTGACCATTTTCACACCACTCTCACTCACCACTTAGCTTCATTCCAGATGTGAAAATATCCGTGTATTGGACTGACAAGATGAGATGAAGTTGAAAAATGAGAAGAGCCTTCTGTGTGTGCCCTCTTGAATTTACTGGTTTGCTTACTTTCTTCACTTTAATTTTTTTTTCCTGTGCACTGATTTGTTTAAGCTGAACAGCCAATCAGAATGATTTCTCTCACCAGCGAGCTCCACCGCCGATTTAACATCCTGAATTGGCCAAAAAATCTCTGACACTGGCAGACTAGATCCGACGGTGCGGGACACACCACACACCGGCAAATGCTTATCAACGGCCTCAAACTGTCCAACGGTAGACAGCTTTGTCCACAACGTCTGAACATTTCGAAAAAACGTTATATTAAAAATACATCAAACATCTTGGGTGGTTTGCGTGGAACATGCCAAACAGACCCAGCCTGTATTATTTTGATTTCTTCAGTGGCATGTTTTTTCCACTAGATGGGGTTTACCTTGGTAGCACTGTGTATCTTAATACACTTAATACAATACTTTGTATTTCTAAACATTATTTCTCGTGTCACAGAAACTACTAAGCAAATTTGTGTTCACGCATTATTATCACGTTAACTTTGACAGCCCTATTTTAAAGAAATACAAACAAGCCAGAGTGTATTTTTCCCCTATACCAGAATGATAATGTGTGGAGCCAGACCAGACCTTTCTTTAGCGCTGACACAACACTGTGGAGATACTAGTTCTGGCTATGCAAGACTATTTACGGATAGAGACTCTGAATTTGACATTTAAATAAGCCTATCTTGACAGACCTGACCTATTAATGCAGTGCTTCCTATTTAAAAATTTAAAAGTCTTGTGTTTAAATCTTCTCCCTGAATTTCAGAAAGCGTCAGCACAGCAGGAATCGACGGCCAACAGAGAGGCAGAGACCAAAGCACAAGAAGGGACGAGTGCTGGGAGGGAGACACAGAAGGACTCGGACACGAAAGGTGGCGGTAAGTCTTGATGTCAAGTGATTAAATACTATATATATGTGCGACACTTTTGTTTTTGCTCCCATTTTTTATGCGCTGAAGTCAGACTTTTTCTATGTACACAAAAGCACACAGTACAATACCACAGATGTCCAGCGTGCAGTCGGCATGCTGACTGCAGGAATGTCCACCAGAGCTGTTGTCCCTGAACTGAATGTTCATTTCTCTACCATAAACCGTCTCCAAAGGTGTTTCAGAGAATTTGGCAGTACGTCCAACCGGCCTCACAACCGCAGACCACATGTAACCACACTAGTCCAGGACCTCCTCATCCGACATCTTCACCTGTAAGATGGTCTGAGACCAGCCACCCAGACAGCTGATGCAACAATCTGTTTGCATAACCAAAGAATTTCTGCACAAACTGTCAGAAACCGTCTCAGGGAAGCTCAGCTGCATGCTCGTCATCTTCACCGGGGTCTTCACCTGGCAGCAGTTTGTCGTCGTAACCGACTTGATTCTGCAAATACTCACCTTCAGTGGTGTGTCATCTTCAGTGTTCACTTCACGGATGAATCCCGGTTTTCACTGTACAGGGTAGATGGCAGACAACGTGTATGGTGTCATGTGGGTGAGCGGTTTGCTGATGTCAGCGTTGTGAATTGAGTGGCTCATAGTGGCTGTGGGGTTATGGTATGGGCAGGCGTATGTTATGGACAATGAACACAGGTGCATTTTATTGATGGCAGTTTGAATGAACAGAGATACTGTGATGAGATCCTGAGGCCCATTGTTGAGCCATTCATCCACCACCATCACCTCATGTTGCAGCAGGATAATGAACGGCCCCATGTTGTAAAGATCTGGACTCAGTTCCTGGAAGCTGAAAACATCCCAGTTCTTGCATGGTCTTCATACTGACTGGACGTCACCCACTGAGCATGTTTGGGATGCTATGAATCGGCGTATACGACAGCGTGGTCCAGTTCCTGCCGATATCCAACAACTTCACACAGCCAATGAAGAGGAGTGGATCAACATCCAACAGGCCACAATCAACAACCTGATCATCTCTATGTGAAGGAGATGTGTTGCACTGTGTGAGGCAAATGGTGGCCACATCAGATACTGACTGGTTTTCTGACCGTGTGTCTAATACTGTAAATGTCTCAGATAAAACTCAGATTTTAGAGTGGACTTTTATTGTGACCAGTCTAAGGCACACCTCTGCAACAAGCCTTTTGTGTACATAGAAAAAGACTTAGATGTTTGACTTCAGCACATAAAAAATGGGAGCAAAAACAAAAGTGTTGCTTTTATATTTTTGTTCAGTGTGTGTATATATGAAGTTATAAAGCTGCATCAATAAATGTATTATGCCCAGTACTGCCTTGGCTCTATTTCCCCCACTGTGTTAGGGAAACAACACCCTGCTCTCGTCAAATAAGATTTATCATCTCACTCTCTATGGGTGTTCTTTGACTGTAGGTGCTGGACAGGAGACGTCATCAACAGAGGTCAGCAGCTCAACTCAGCACCAGCCAGGTAACAATGATGCTCAAGCTCAAATGTCAGTGATAAACCAGACTGCAGCACATGTTGAAGTAAAATTCACTTTGGGCTCTCCTTTGCTTTTTCAGAGCCTCAACCTGATCCAGCTGACAAGACAACAGATTTCTACGCCCATACACATCAGGTCAGATTAGGGCTGGGTGATATGGCTTATAAATAATATCTCTATCTTTAGGACAAGCTGGATGTATGATATACTGTATATCTTGACATTTTCACACTTTTCCTGAAATAACATAAATGTTTGATTTAACCATGTGATGCGTATGATCATACCATGTGATCATTCTAGCAAATTAATCTGAATACTGTGAGGTGGTGTACTGTCACTTTGAAGTCACATTGGTCTTTGGAAATGTATTTTTATTAAGTATGACAAATTTTTCACACAAAAATTCAGTTTTTCTATGAAATGCACTTTTCAGGAGGTATTTTCCTTTTATTTTTACAATCATTTTGACAATCATTTACAATCATTTTTTAATTTAATATTCATTTTGTCATTTTTTCGTATTTATTTCAGCTGTCAATCGATTCAAATTTTTAATTACGATAAATCCATTATTGACCATAGTTAATTATAATTAATCACACATTTTTTTCTGTTCAAAATGTACCTTAAAAGGTGATTTGTCAAGTATTTAATACTCTTACCAACATGAGTGGACAAATATGATGTTTTTTGCAAATGTATGTACATATTCATTATTGGAAATCAAATATGCTCAAATCTTAACATGACAAACTGCAGCCCAACAGGCAGCAACAGTGTCAGTGTGCTGACTGGACTATGACTTGATCCAGACTGCATGTCTTATATCTCGTATCTTCAAACCTTGAGTCAAGTCGCTTGACTTCTAACCTCAAGTGACCATTTTCAATTGCCAGTTTCATTGCCAGTTTTTCCTTTCCAAAATTCAGCGCAAGAGCATTATTTAGCCTCCTTCACTACACGCTAGTATGACATGGTTGGTACTGATGTATTCTTTAGGTTTTCTAGTTTCATAGGATGCTAGTATCTTCACTAAATTGTAGTTTTAAAATTGAACCCACTGTGAGGTAACAATTGTGTTAATGCATTAATGAAATTAGTTAAGTTAAAACCAATTTACATTAACACATTATTATCACATTAACTTTGACAGCCCTGGTATTGATGTATTTGTATTTATTTATTATTGACAGACTGAAATGATCACATTCTATCACTGTTTCAGACCTCAACACGTATAAACTCACTTTGGGGCTTCACTTCGTTTGCTTAGTCCAGGCTCTTTCTCTGTTCCCTGCTTCCCTCCACATACAAAAACACATACTTCATACACACATACATGCTCATACGCCACACACACTCACTAAAACACCAAAGCGAGACTCCTACTGCTGGCTCATTTCTACTCGATGTTTGTGATATTGTTATTTACTTCATCCCATGTGGAACAAGTTGCAATACATCAAGTATATATTTGACTTATTGCCCGCTCACTTCTGAACAATAATTATTAGCTCTCACTTTGCTTGGTCTAAACTAAGACTATGATCTCTCACCAGCAGAATCCAGATGAAGCAGTGTGGTTTGATGTTGGTGTGTTTAAAACACTCTTCTCTGAGGTCAGCCACTACTTTCTACCTGCTGAAGGTGACCAAGCGGCTTTAGCCATCAGCAGCCGGCCGCCAAACACTAAAGAGGTAAAAACGCTCTGTACAGTTTCATTCATGAAAGACTGTTTTTTACTACTATTTAACAGATAGTGGTTATTGGTTGGGACTCAATGAAGATGCCATTCATCCCTGTCTTCTCACCCACACATCCTTTATCAATCCTTTGCTTAACCATCAGCCCTTCCTTCAGAGAAAGCCTCCAGGGCCTCAGGACTACCAGGGCAGAGAGAAGCAGGAGCTGGCTCCAGGTCAGACCTACAGGTTCAGAGTTGCAGGTATCAATTGTTTGGGCCAAGGAGTCTTTAGCCCAGTCAGCGAGTTCAAAACCTGCCAGCCTGGTTTTCCTGGAGCGCCCTCTGCTGTCAAAATTTCCAAGGTGACCTATCAAGGATATTCAAAAACTTCATTAATTAAGAAAGATTTGCGGCTTTCTTCACATCCCCTCCGTTACTCCTTTTTCTGCACAGGCCAACGACTCGGTCCACATCACCTGGGAGGCTCCCCCTCTCCATCGGGCCGGATCCTGGAGTATTCCATGTACATGGCGGTAAGGAAAAGCCGCTCCACCAGCTCGGAGCGTCCAGGCCAGATGGCCTTCATCAGGATCTACCGCGGCACCAAGACGTCCTGCTCGGTCAGCTCCACCCACCTGGATAACGCCCAGATCGACTGCTCCGCCTCCAACCGTCCTGCTGTCGTCTTCCGCATAGCTGCTAAGAACGAGCAGGGCTACGGCCCGGCGACGCAGATCCGCTGGATTCAAGGTGGAAAAGCTTTTCTCTCTCTGCTCATTTTTCATATTAAATTCTTATTTTTTTAAGCCACCCTGATTCAACCTCCTGCTTTGGTCTTTTTAGATCCTTTTAGTAAATTGCGAGCATCTGCATCCAAAGCCGACAGCAATGCTAAAGCTGACCAGGACGCTGCAGACAGGTAACGTCTCTGATTTCTGTTCATTCTCACTTCCTAGTTTGGATTTTTTTCTTGACTTGTCTCTTGCTTTTCTTCTTTTTTGTTGCAGCTCCAGCTGAAAATGTTCAGACCAGTGACACCATGTTTTGGAAGACACAGTATGTCAATATGTACACTCAGGAAGTTGGCAATGTACGCCACTCAGATTTTGTATATTTCACAGATAGTTTTGTTAATTTATTTTTTTTATATATTTAATTATTCCCTTGTAAAAACAGTTTCACAGGAAGCTTGACCACTTGGCGATTTTAGTTAAACAAATGTTTTGTTAAGTAATAAGAAATGTGATGTAGATCAAACTACAAGTATGATTTAAGATTTAGTACTCTGCAGAACGGAGGTGCCTTAGAGCCTTGTGTTGGATGGTAGGATGTTTTCAGGGCCAGTGTACATAATCAGAAAGAAAACCTTTTTTTTTATTATTTTTTTTTTTTTTAGTGTGGACCACTTTTAAAATCCAATATAAACTACCAGTTGTATTATTGTTTTCTAATCATATCATTTACTAGGATTCAGCTTTGTTTTAAGATCTCTGTTAATGTGTTTTGTCAATGTACACAGCCATACAATTTTTCATTATCTATTACATCTCTGCATCACATGTGTTGGTTTATGATTTCTTTTATTGTCATTACCACCAGATCATTCACATTGTTTACTATTTTCGAGTTGAAGTTAAAAAATAATCCTAAATCACAAAATTAACGCTGACTACAATCACAGAGCAGAGCACTACAAAAAAATGCCACAGATATTACAGGACGAGAGCTGCGTGTTAACACTATTATTGCCTCTGATTTGACTAGCTCACTATTTAGTGGTAGAAGTATTCTTAATATTATTACCTTCCCTATCCTTCTCTTACTTTTTTATTGATACATTATATGTTTTCTGATGAAAATAACTAGATTTAACTTTTCGGTTGCAGACGATTTGCACATGCACATAGAATATTGTTTAGCATTACAAATTTGATCAAGGTGCAGACTCATTACTCTTGAAGATGTATGGAGATATAGGTAGACTTCCATCAACCTGTGTTGAGTCTTTATTGCCCCCAAAAGGAAAATCACTCGTACTAGCCACAGATTATCATTGCCTATGCAGTGTGTGTGTAATGCAGCTGAATTTGTTCTCATGGAGGACAAATAAAATTGAAAATGTGGACTTGTGGAACAATGTGGCCTGCAGTCAGTTTTTAAAGCAGGAGTTTGTGGATGAAAATAATTTCTGGCAGTGTTTCTGGATACCAGTGGTCTGGTTGAATCTGAGTCTATTGGATATATACTGTATATATGCTGTATATTGCAGAGTAATTATCACTGAGAAGTGCAAGAATGGCTGGTATCATCTGAGTTCTTGCAGTATGTAATGTGCAGTTTGGTCCCTCAGCTGATTTCCACATGCATGAAGTGAGCAGGTGTGTTGGTTTTTAGGTGGATTTAACTGGATATAATCATTGTTTTTCACTTGTCTTTACACTAAAAACAAGGTATACTTCATGCTCACTTTGCTGCTTAATATCACTCACCACTGGTTACTCAAACATGGTGAAATAATTATGAAGAACTAATATATGATGGTTTAGGCTAACACTGAATTACTTACTTTAGTATAAACTGTGTGCTGAAATCAGTGTGTACATAGCAAACTACATACTGCCAGTATGAAAGTGTTGATTGAAACAACTGAACCCCTTGATTAAGGTTTTGTCACTTTTCAACTCGAGAAATGCACCTCGGGAAAAGATTCCCATGATCCCACAGTCTGTAGTTGAGACAGTAGCTAGCTGGCGCTGGCTAGCAAAACAAACAGCAGGAAAGAAAGTCCCAAGTTCAACAAAAGGTACGTGGCTTTTGACAACCAACTGCTCTGGTCTTTAAGTAAATGATTGTGGTGTTTAATAATACTACATGGGGTCGTAATTCGTTCGTTATTTGAAACCCAAATATGCGCCTTTGGATATTACGTTAGCCATGTGTTGGAGCTAAGGCTCCTAGCCCCTGTTTAGCTGTGGTGTGTAGAAGGTAACCCACGAGTTGGGAAACGAGATTAGAATAAAGCGAGGTAGGTCGTTTGGCAGAGAGTCTCGCGATAGTTTTGCCAGTTTTCGGGCTACCTTCTCGACACGACCGTGATTAGCTCACAGGTGGGTTAGCCGTTTAGCTTGCAGTGTGAAGTCGCTCAGAATTGTTTGAATTGTTGTTATGTTTGCATTTTCATCGTCAACTCCTGCCTGAATGCCTAAAGAGTCTCTATTTAAAGCGCACTGCCCTGACTTTGTAAGCAAAATGCCAGAAACAGTGCGTACTCAATTAGCTAGCCGATAGCTCAGCTGGCTAGTTAGCATATTATGTCGCAGCACACAGCGCGATATTTAAAAACAACTCAATGCTTTTGACCAATATGAGACATCAGTTTGCAGTTTTTCCCTTTGAATTTAATACAAGCACATTATAATTGTAATTATAACTGTTAACCCAGAGTCTAGACTGTGTGTGTGTCCGGTGTAGCGTTAATTTAGGGCAACTTAACGTTAACGTTACAAAGGCAGAAGCACGATATCAACAAACACATATTAGTACACATTGTGTTATGTAACGTTATTCTGATTTTGTTTTGTGACACTTAGGTTACATACCTAGATATCTTTCTGGGGTTTTATATGTTCTTTTGTCTGCATATGAAACTACAATTTGTACTGTGATTGTAGCATTTGAAGTCAATGGTTGTGTTGTGCGTATCCACAGCCAAAGCAGCCAGAGAGTGGAGCCAGCTAATCACTTGAGATTGATTTAGAGCTTTGCTTTGACTGCTAAGAGGCTGTGGTTTAACAAGTAGCTGAGGGACTCTTCTCAAAGCCACCATAGTAACTAACTGACAACAAACCCTGGACTAATGTTTGCCCTGTCAGAGCACTTCACCACATTCGGAGAGAGTGCAGGCAGTTTTTATCGCTGTTGAAGAAACAGCTATTGCTTTTTTTGTGGATACAGACAGCGGTTCCTTTGCTCGCTTCACACAGCTATTCTTTATCCTCCTCTTGTCTCTGTTTCTTCGCTGCAAAGGTGAGATGACATCCTCTGCCCTTGGCCAGTCGGCACCTCTCCTCCCAAACCTGGAGCCTGGGATGGGGACGTCTGCAGCCATGCTGGGGTTGTCTGCTGGGTTGGGGAGTGCAGAGATGGAACTGCAGAAGAGGCTAATCGATGAGAGGATGAAGTGCGAAAACCACAGGACCAACTACCAGACACTAAAGGCTGAACACACCAGGTAAATCTGATTTAAGATTTTATCCTTTGGTAGGCTTTGTTTCACATTGGTCCTATAGTCATTATTCAATTTGTTAGCTTGAAGTCCCACATGCAAACACTAAATTTAGGGAAAGTGCTTCTGGTCTCCGAATGGAGGCGTGGGTTCGAATCCCACTTCTGACACAAACCTTGGGGGCGGCAGTAGTTCAGTCTGTAGGGAGTTGGCTTGGGAACCGGAGGGTCATCGGTTCAAGTCCCGCCATGGACCAAGAACTGAGTGTGAACTGGTAGCTGGAGAGGTGCCAGTTTACCTCTTGGGCACTGCCGAGGTGCCCCTGAGCAAGGCACCAAACCCCCAACTGCTTGGGGCGTTTGTCAGGAGCAGCCCCCTCACTCTGACATCTCTCCATTGTTGCATGTTTGTGCATGTGTGTATTCGGGTCTGCATGTACCGTGTATAAGTTAACAACAGAGTGGAAAAAATTGAATTTCCCCTCGTGGGACTAATAAAGGAATATCTTCTTCTTCTTCTTCTTCTGGTGTCTGTGCTGCAAAAACAGGAACAGTTGATTACAAACTTCTCGACTCTTGTATATAACTGTTTTCAACGTTGTTATATGGTTGTCTGGCTGAATGCCAAATGTTGTAATTTGTTAATTATGTTCTTGTTTGTATTTATTCTGTTTTATTGTGCTCTTGACGTCTTTGAAAATGAGACCACGCCCTCAATGATTCCTTGATATTTAAATAAAGTGCGTGAATTGTATATGTGTGTTATGAAGGAACACAGTGACTCACACCTGGGAGAAAAGATAGCATTGATATATGAACATTGGGAAACAGTGAAAAGAAACCATGTGGTTCCACTGTCTGTTGGTGCTGCACTGTACTCACTCTCAACCCCGGTATCTTTCTTGCAGCCTGCAGGATGAGTTCACTCGGACGCAGGGTGAACTGAAGCGCATGCTGTGCGACAGACAGGCTCAGCAGGAGAAGCAGCAGCTGCTGCTGGCACAGCTACAAGGAGAACTGCTGGACAAAACCAGGGAGCTGGAGGATCTGCGACTGCAGGTAAAACAAGCTCAAGAAGGAGAGTCTCATACAGTGAAACTTGTGGGAATGATAAACACTTCTCCTCTTTGATTGGAATGAGGGTTTACATTCACAGATCAAAACAAAAGGACACATTTGTTTCTAATGTGGCTGAGATTTTTGTTTTCATTTTAAAAAATTGCCTCTGTGCATCTTAACTTCCACTGACTTTCTGGATACAAACGTGTGTGTCTGTGTGTGTGCTGACTAGGTGATGACCCCTCAGCGGCTGGAGTTGCTCAGAGCTCAGGTGCACCAGGAGATGGAGGCTCCAGCCAGAGAGAGGTTCAATAAACTGGCGGAGGTATGTCAGTTTGTCTTTCTGTGTTATAGGTCACTAATGTGTAACATACTGTAGTGATACTGTAGAAGTGGTGTACATCATCTGAAAGTTGGGAACCTGAAGATTAATTTGAGAAATGGCGTAGCACTCTGTGTCAAGTTCTTCTGGTCATGAATCAGAAGTAAACAATGAATTGAAAGTGTAGAAAATTATGGTACAAGTATATGATGCCATTCTCTCTATGTCTCATACGTTGATGCAGCGATTTTTGGGTAGATACCATTTGTCACACAGATTTGGTGTTAAATTTTACCATTTTTTTTACCATTCAAATTGATAAAAAATATTATCAATAATCCCTCCAAAATACCAAGAATTGCATTTTTTTTCTGTGATTGGCTGGCGAGCACATCTGTTCTGGAAAACACTCAGAAACCAGAAATCCCCTTATTGTCTACCCAGGAAAGCCATCCATCCTCTGAATGCTCTTGGTCTCTAGTTTGTGTCTGTAAAGTTTCATGAGGCTCTGATTACACTAGAGGTCATCACAGGTCATTTTATACAGCAACATCAAATTAAAAAAAAAATGGTCTCACTAGAACAGGAGTGGGCAGTTATTGTTCCTGGGGGGCCACATGAGAAACCCAGATTGTTGCAGGGAGCCAAACAAATACTGTCTAACGTAACCTCTATTTTATCACTATAGAAAACATAGTGGGCACTTATTTTTCAGCATGTATTTGTCTCAAAGTGACGGCTCAAGTTGTATTCTTTGAATACCGCCAACCTCTGCGAAAAATAGTTAGCAGTCAATGACTTATTATAGATATGCGGCCTCAGCAGGTGACGCTACTTCAGACATCACTGACGTTAATTTACATGAATGTCAAGTGTGACAGGAAGAAGCACACTAACAATACACCAGCATTTCTAAACAAAAGCTGTTTTCTTTATTGTTTATTTTTAGCTTGATAAGTAAAACTGTGTGGTTTGTCTGAGACCTCCAGGGCCAGGTAGATCCATCATGAGGGCCACTTCTGGCCCATGGACAGTGTAATGCCCGGGTCTGCACTAGAATGAAGTGGCTATTATGGGGACTAACATCATCACATATGAATATGATTGGGCTTATTGGATCCACCAGAGTCTCAGCTTTACACTCATACCCAATTTGTGTAATTCCAAGACAATTTAGGAACCCCAGTATGCAGAAATATTCAAAGACATACTGCCACTAACTACGCTGAAACAGAGTGCTCCTTCATGTTTACTGTTATGAATTATGTCTCTTTGGAGTTCATTGTTTAAAATGTACATGGATAAACGGCTGCAAAGGGCTTATACTGGAGAAAGAAAATGCTGGTTTTATCTTTTAATGCCAGCTCTAATTTGAATTCAGCAGCTGTGACTATTAAGTCCATAGCAACGGTCAAGAAATCAACATTGATTGCCTTTTGAAAATCATTTAAAAGTGTGTGCTTTCAAGCTAATTTCCATTTTGTCTGCTTGATTGCTCCCACTCTCTTCTCAGTGATTTGCTAATGTGTATTCGTGGTACTTTTTAGGAGACAGAGAAGTACAGGTCTGAGTACAACAAGCTGCGGTACGAGTTCACCTTGCTCAAGTCCCAGTTTGACCACCAGAGAGAAGAGCATGCTCATATACTGGAGGAGAAGAGGATCCGCTACGAAGCCGAGGTAGGTTTGTTGTTTGGTTGGTCAGCATTTGATGTTTATGCTTTTCAGTTGAATTCTAGTTGTTGTTATATACTGAACTGTGTTACACCAATTCAGCTGAACCTAATTTTTACCTTAAGTCAGAGGTTATGAGCTACTAACATTTCAATGGTTGCACCAGCTGAAATACTTCCAATGTAAGTATAAGTTACAACCTAAATCTTACACCTAGCCCCTAATAGGTGGGAAGTCGTCCATAAAACAGTGGTTGCATGGTGCGTTGTTTTGAAAGGTGGGATAACTTTGTTGGATTTGGAGGAGCGAATTTTACCGGCTGTTATACCGCCGTTGGCAACGTTTTCTGTGATTGATGACTTCTTGGCCATTCATGATGACTGATTTATACATCCTGCTTTCGTTTTCCACAAGAGGATTACCGACCTGCTGGCAGCAGGAACATAAATCAAAAAGAAACCCGCCCTTGGTCCGTCCCTTTAAGTGTGTGCCGCTATTATTCTCTACAGGATGCCGTCAGCTTGGTTGGATTTTCAGTTCAAGTGCATAAATCTGCTGTGTGTAAAGCAATACAATTAGTCGCACTATCGTTAATGTCAGCACTCTTTAAAAATGCAAAAAAAAAATGCATAAGGTAATAACAAAATAACACATAGGTGGGCAATTAAATATAAATATTCCTTGTGCCACATTGACAAGCAAATATATCTGCTTAGATCACTTTCTAACAGCTACTAATTATACCCCACGACAGCGTAGTCGTGAGGTGAAGCTCAAAAAATTTGAATATTGTGAAAAAGTTTTTCTTTGACAGTTATTGTGAAAATGTGATATATTCTAGACTCATTACACATAAATAAATTTTTTCTCAGGTATCTCAAAATATTAGAATATTTAATTTTGAGTTTGATTGAAAATTTGATTTGAAATTACTGTTCATACAGTATAAATTAGAGGTCGACCGATATGTTTTTTTTTAAACAGAATCGGGACAGTTGATGGTCTGTCTCTCCAATCGCATTTTGTGTCTGCGAGGTTTCTCCCAGTTAGGACGTTGTTCTTCTCACGCTCTCTTGTAAAGGTTATCCCACTGGACTACCGTATTTTTCGCACTATAAGGCGCAGATACGCCTGCTCGCTAATCGGCTTAATATGCTCAGACATCGGCTGATGACGATTATGAAAACAATGTAAAAAAATATTACATGTAACATCTAGTATAAATACCATGCATCTGCCGGTTTAGTTCAGTGCACACAACCACAATCACAGGGAAGACTGCTGACTCAACAGATGTCCAGAAGACGATCATCGACATCCTCCACAAGGAAGCTAAGCCACAGAAGGTCATCGCTGAAAGGTCTGGCTGTTCGCAGAGTGAAATATCCAAACATATTCACGAAAAGTGTGGTAGGAAAAAGGAGCACAAGCAACTGGGGTGTCCGCAGCTTTGAGATTATTGTCAAGCAAAGCCGATTCAGGGACTTGGGAGATCTTCACAAGGAGTGGACTGAGTCAGTTCATCAAGTCCCAGCACTCCCAGACGTCACATTCCTGGCGTCAAGCCTCTCCTGAACCAGAGACAACGTCAGAAGAAGAAGACCTGGACCGTTTCCCAGTGGTCCAAAGTCCTCTTTTCAGGTGAAAGTACATTTTGCATTTCATTTGGAAATCAAGGTCCCAGATTCTGGAGGGAGAGGCACAGAATCCAAGTTTCCACAGTCAACACAGCGTCTAGCAGGAAATTTTAGAGCACTTCATGCTTCCGACTGCTGTTTATCTTTATGGAGATGCCGATTTCCTGTTCCAGCAGAAGTTGGACATTTCTGTGTTGTGAATCCTTTTTTTGACCGATCTTATGAAATATTCTCATATTTTGAGATACAGTTTTCTTTTTTTAAGCTGTAAGCAGTAATTATCGAAATGAAAAAATACTTGAAATATTTTAGTTTATGTATAATGAGTCTAGAATATAAAACATTTTCACTTTCTTAAATAACTGATGAAGAATATTGAAATTTTTCATGATACTCTAATTTTTTTTGAGCTGCAGCTCTCCGTGTCCGTCTGGTCTGCTTTCGTTATATCATCTGCTCAACTATAGCAACTGGACAATTATATTTCGTAATATGCTGGACATATTTTAGCTTTACTTTTCTATTATGTATGTATTGCTTTATTTATTTGTATTAATACTCTTTAAAATCTAGGCGTCTTGTTCATTGCACTATCCACTTTGCTGCTGTAACATGTAAATTTCTCCACTGTGGGACTAATAAAGGAATATCTTATCTTATCTTATCTTTCCAGAGCAGAACTCGAAAATTACTTCGCATCTTCAAATCTGGTATGATGGTTGACAGTGTGGTATAGTTGAGCTATAAAGTGTTTAAAATTTAGATTATTTTAAAACACAGCCAATGAAAACACTGAAAATGTTAAACAAAATGTCTTTACGAGCACGGACATGCAAATTCTGGTCAGGTGGAAATTTCTATCAGTCATCACTCAAACTTGGATGGCAAGTTCGCAAATTATTTACATTTAATGAAATATTAGACACTATCACCTGGAGTCCAGGTGAATTATAAGCAAGTAATGAAGTGGTTAAAACCAGGAGAGCATCAACAAGACAGACCATATTTGTCTTCTACTGACTTCATCCTGGGGAAGCTGAGCTAATAATAAGCTAGACTGTGCTCAATAGACTAAATCCATTAGATCCACTTTGGCCCTACTTCAGTAGAGGTCAAGGAGTGACTGGGGTTTGTGAGCCATGTTGTTTATAACAGTTTGTCAGTGTGTGCTAACGTGATGTGTTTGTTATAACATTATGATCCCATCTGCCCAGTAACATTATAGTATTATTATATTATGTTGTAGTTGACGGTTTCACCACTCGATGTCACTGTAGATTAAGTTTGTGTAATTATCACTTTTGTCCTAGTTTAGCACTATTACTACTATTTTTAGCTGTTAGCCTATTCACTAAACTGCATCAGGAGTAGTGCTTTTCACTGACTGGCCACAGTGTGTGAATATGTGTTTTCCAGTAGTGGACAGAGTAACTAAGCTGAACTTTATGTGATGCAACCAAACATAGACACATATTTAGGATCAAACTAACTAGTTTGAGTGTATAGTTTAGTGTGGACTTTACTTAAGAGAGAAACTATGGTGGAGCAGGCTGCTGGTGTTTAATGATAAAAGTAGATCCTAATTAAAATGCTCCTTCGCTGTTGTCAGATCTGTCGTCTGGAGAAGGACAGGGAGGACCTGGTGGCTCAGTACCAGGGTTCAGACCCACTACGTGATGGGAAACGAGTGGAGGCCCTGCTGAGGGAGAAAGCTCAGCTCCACCTGCGGCTGAAGGGCCTGGACGCAGAGGTGGCCGAGCTTCGCGCCCAGAAAGAAAACTCGGGCCAGCAGGCCGAGAGCGTCCAGCGCATCCAGATCAGACAGCTAACGGAGTCTCAGGCTGCAGTGAAGTCGCTGGAGGTGAGACGGCTGCATTGTTTTTCTGTTATTTTCTGCTTTGTCTTTTTGCTTATTGCTGCAGAAATGACTAAACTTACCCAACTTGTATTATGATTTAGCTGTGGAGCACTACAGGAATGAGTCCTGAAACCAGGAAATGAGTTAGCATTTTAGCATTTCTGGTTCCCTCATCTGGAAGTCGATGGGTTTTTAGTTAGATGTCTGAAATAAGGTCTGTGGTTAACACAAGCTGAAGAGAATTTAATGTTTTGTTCTACGACATAAAATACATTAATAAGTATCCCACTCAGCAATTTTGAAACCTTTATGTGTCTTTGCGGTTGTTAACAAGTGGCTAAATGAGACAACTAAACGTCATCACGCTGACTCGTCTGCCTTTACAACCGCATGTGTACTCACTCATGTGACCATGGTGTTTATAAATCCAAACAGTGGTGTTCATTTGTAAAGATTGTCTTGCTGAATGTTAGTGTTTGTTTCTTACAAAGCTTATTTTAAAATCCCATTGGCTTTTTGTTGAGGGAACCAGGGCGATGCTAACTTCCTGGTTGGCCTACCATCATCCCTGGAGCACTCTAACGTGACAGGAAAATATATATTTTTTTGTGATTGGATGTGTTGGATCTGATTGGTCGTTGGTCGGCGTGACAGGCGGAGCGTCAGTCGTTGCGTCTGCAGCTGGAGCGGATGGAGAGCGAGCTTCATCTGACACATGAGCAGAACAGCCAGCTCACTGGACGACTGCACAAAGCCGAGAGAGAGGTCAACTCTCTCACCTGCCAGGTAAGCTGACCTCTGATCCCGACCTCTGAGATGTTTTATCGGCCGTATTATCTGTCTGGGATTCAGTGAAATGATTGTGATGAGTCAAACTGGAAATGTTTATCACGAATGAGGAACCAATGAAACTCGTGTCTATTACTAGCAGAAAATTAGCAGCTTAGCAAAAAATTAAAAAATACATGCAAAAAAATGTACAGTACTTATTAATACAATAGTTTAGCAATATACAAAAATGTTTCAGAAGCAATAAAAAGAACAATAAACAAAATTAAGCAATATAATGACATTTTTTTACATATCTAACTACAATTATAGTCACCATGTTTTCACATCAAACTCTGTGAAATTAGAGTTGAGTTGGACCAAAGCAAACTTGGTGATTGTTGGAAAGACTAACAACGATGGTTTAGGTGAGTTTTATTTTATTTACCTGAAGATTAATTTGAGATGCAGCTCAGCACTGTGACATTGTTCTGGTCATAAAAATTAAAAAAATGCATGACTAATTTATTCATTAAAATAAATAAAAAAATGTGAACGTACCATTTTTTTTACCACTCAAGAATTGATAGAAATGATCAATAATCCCTCCAAAATACCACATTAAGACACCAAGACCTTGAGGAAAACATAGAAAAAGTTTCAGAAACTTTTGACATTTGGATATTTTTGCAAGAAAGAAACAATTACATGGCAAACACTTCTGGTCTGGAAACTGCTAAGAAACCTCTGTATTGTCAATTTAGCTAGTAAAGCCATCCGTCCTCTGAATGCTCCAGGTCTCTAGTTTATGGCTGTAAAGTTAAAGAGGCTGTGATTATCCCAGAGGTCACCACAGGTCATTTTATACAGTGAGGTCAAGTTTAAAACAAATGGTCTGATTACAATGAGATGCACAAATATTCAAATACAAAATGTTATAATAGGCAAAAATAACATCTTTGTACTGCATGAAAAAAAACTGCATGGTTTTTGCTCTTAACTGCATGTGATTATCATATAGTGGGCGTGTCTGTAAAGGGGAGACTCGTGGGTACCCATAGAGCTCATTTACATTACATATCATGAGGTCAAAGGTCAAGGAACCCCTTTAAAAGTTGCCATGCTAGTTTTTCCCGACATGCTAGCATGACATGACTGGTACCAGTGGATTCTTCAGTACTTTCAGTCCCTTCACTAGCTCTAAAGCTGAGTCTGCTACAGCCTCTGATAAATGTAAAGTTGGCCAATGGCGCCGGGGCCCTCAAGGGATGGTAGAGGTTAAAGATAGGCTATGATCTTATTTTTACATGTGGTTTGAAGCTTGAAAAAGCAGATCTGAGATGATCTAATTTGTTTTTTCTGGTTCTCAGATTGAAAGCCTGAAGCATTCACATAAACTGGAGGTGGCCAGCGTCAAACTGGAGTGTGCCCGCTCTAAAGGGGAGCTGGAGAGGGACAGAGACGCGATGCAGGGGCAGGTTGACGGTAAACACACACCTCCCTCCATCTGATGGGTCAAATGAAATGATTGGTTGGGTTTATTACAATTCTGCGACTGCCACAGATAGCACATCTCTTCTTTTAATTACAGCATTTTATTTGATTGCTGTCGGGATGTAATGAGAGTTTCAACTAATATAGCATAAAGGTTTCTAAAATCTATACCAACGCTGCCTTTAAAGAGCTGGCAAGAAAGCAGGCAAATGAGTGTTAAAAATGTTTCAGTCCAAAATCAATGCGTCATCTGATCCTTACAGAGACCATCGATCAGACTGTTAAGAATGAATATTATCCAAAAATGACTGTTGGCCAGTTTACCCTTAATATGTATCATCTGTCTCAGACAGTACTTCATTTATTCACTGTGTCAACCCGTTTCCCCATCACCATCAGATTCTCATGGTGTCTAACTCGTGTCTCAGGTTTACAGGCGGATGTGGAGGTGTTGAAGGCTGCGGTGGAGCGACACAAGGAAGCTGTGGTGGAGAAAGAGAGGGAGCTGGTCAGGAAGGTGCAGGCTGCACGCGAGGAGGAGTTCCGCAAAACTGCAACCGTACACGAGGAAAAGTGAGGATCGCCTGTTTTATTTACTGCTAGCTACTGTATCAGTCACCCGGGGGCAGTGTTAGAAGAAGAAGAGAAGAAGAAGATAGTCCTTTTTCGAGGGGAAATTCAATTTTTTCACTCTGTTGTTAACTTATACACGGTACATGCAGACCCGAACACACACATGCACAAACATGCAACAATGGAGAGATGTCAGAGTGAGGGGGCTGCTCCTGACAAGCGCCCCGAGCAGTTGGGGGTTTGGTGCCTTGCTCAGGGGCACCTCGGCAGTGCCCAAGAGGTAAACTGGCACCTCTCCAGCTACCAGTTCACACTCAGTTCTTGGTCCATGGCGGGACTTGAACCGGTGACCCTCTGGTTCCCAAGCCAACTCCCTACAGACTGAGCTACTGCCGCCCCAACAGTTACAGCCAGAAAAGAGGTTTGAATCCATGGGAATTACGGGAAGCATTGATCACACCAGCAAAGTGGACAATTTGGTACAAAATCAAAAAGATAGTTTCTGAGCTACTGCTGTGAAACTCATATTTTTCTGTCTGTTATTGTCTTCTCTGCCAATGTTCATTCCAGAGGCTTTTCTAATAGTTTTCTGCTGCTAGGTTGGAGGTGGAGAACCGTCTTGCTGCTATTGAACAGCAGAGGGCGCTGCAGGATGCAGCAGACTGCGCCCAGAAGGAGGAATGGGAGGAGCGTCTTCGTTGCACCCAACAAGGAGAGGAGTCGGCCCGCAGGGAACTGCAAAACCTCAGGTCAGCTCTGCACCGACCGTTGAGTGTTCCCCAATCTACACAGCTGCCTTCATAAGAGGAGAAAACAGGTTCCAACCAGTGAAGATGGAGACCCTCCGTCTTCACGTATCTATATTTTACAGACTACACATCTGTGCATGTAGAGGCCACAGCCACAGATTACTGCAGCAAGCAGCCATCACAGTCTGTGATTGGCTGTGATACACGGTGGAAAAGCCTGTTTCCTCTTCAGCCTCTTTGCCCCAGTTTTTCTGCCCATATGAATGCTTTTAGCCGACTGCTCAAAATAAATGGCGTCAAGGTGACTTGCCCAGCTTGTTGGGACCTTTCTGCCATTTTCTACCATTTAGTGTCATCAGATCATACAAAAGGAAGAAATAATAAGATGAATGTCACAGAAGAAAGAGCAGTGATTTGTGATGGCATGTAATTTAATCTCTGAAAGTTGTTTTGTGTCTCACAGAAGCAAACTACAGCAGCAGAGCTCACAGCTGGAGGAGCTGGAGAGACAGAAAGCAGAGGTCGCTGAGCTACAGCAGGTAAGTCAACATCCGCTACCTCGAAGTCTTATTTTGTCCTGCAGTCAGCACAGCCGGGGAGTTTATGTGGCTAAAATGTGTGATTTTTGTTTGACCCAACAGCAGAAACAGGAACTGGGTGTTCAGCTGGGGACGCTGTCTCAATCTGAAAATGACCTGATGGAGACAAACCAGCGACTGAGAGAAACACTGGACAGAGTCAGGGAGGATCTGAGGACAGCCAGAGCTCAGGCTGAGAGGAGCCAGCATGAAGCAGAGAGGTACATCTGTTGCTCTGTCTGATTCCCTTCTCTATTGTGGTTAGATAATTACCAGGGATGTCAATGGATTCAGATATTTAATCACAATTATCTGCATAGTGTATTCTGCAGATTTGTCAAGTATTTAATACTCCTATCAACATGGGAGTGGACAAATAAGCTGCTTAGTGGGCATGTTTGTCAAGGGGAGACTCGTGGGTACCCATTTTCATTCATATATCTTGAGGTCAGAGGTCAAGTGACCCTTTGAAAATGGCCATGAGTTTTTCCTCGCCAAAATTTAGTGCAAATTTTGAGCGTTATTTAACCTCTTACATGACAAGCTACTATGACACGGTTGGTACTGATCGATTCTGTAGGTTTTGTAGTTTCATATGATGCCAGTATCTTCACTCTAGCTTTAAAACAAACCTAAATTTGCAAGTAGCATGAATGCCTCAAAGAAGTTGGTTAAAACAAATTTGTGTTAGAGCATTATCACAATAGCTTTGGCATCAAATCATGCAATGATGCTTCAATTGATCCTGCTCAGCCCCACCCCCCACTGCCACTGACTGCACTCCCTGCATAAATATTTAATCGTTGGATAGGAGATACAGCCTACAGATCAGAGTGTAAAAGTGAACCATCACCTGGAAATCCAGACAGAGGACAATGAAATTAAGGACAACACTTTGTGTAAAGCCGAGTAGGTCTTTATTCACTGGTACAGTCATTAAATAGCATGCGTATACATTCAGTATGTGTTCAGTAGCTAGTTAATGATGTGCTAATGTTAGCTCTACAGGTTTTTAATGTAGAAACTTAACATTTTAGAAATGTATATCTCCTTCCAACCTCTCCACGTAACCATACACATTTAACCAGCCTGAAATGAAGAAAATCTGAAACCTGCTTTAGAGTCTATGGAGCACAGTCAGATAGCTGTCAGACCCTGGTCGAAGCTGGGCGTCGCTACGCTGTGATTGGCCAGTCTGCGTTCGAGGGGTGGGACTTAGCGAGCGGTCAGTTACCTCCCCCTCTTTCCTTGTCTCCGTGTGTTGTTCCTCCTCCAGGCTGGTGGAGGACCGCCGGGTCGAGTGGTTGGAGGAGAAACACAAGCTGCAGGAGAGAGAAGCTGAGCTGCAGCAGAAATACTGTCAGGTCAAAGAGAAGCTGCAGAGGGCAGCGGTGGCCCAGAAGAAGGTACTGCTGCTCCTCACGGTGTCGCTCAGCAGGTGGTGACAATGCATCACTCTTTTTAAAGAGGTGTGCTTGTGCCACTTGTGTCTATTTCTTTTTTTGTCAGAACAGGGTTAGTACAATCTGCAAAATGCATATATGAGATCAAGAGGGCTGTGAGCCAGTCATAGCTTGATGTCCCTTTGCTTATTTGTTTGTTGTACAGAGGAAAACGCTGACGGAGAACAAAGAGAAGAGACTGCAGGATAAGATCCAGTTGCAGGAGGCCAAGATAGAAGAGCTGGAACTGGAGGCTGCTGCAGCTAAGAAGTAAACTTCAAACCTCATTTAAGGATAATAATACTGATACAGCTATTAGGCTAACCTGCCAGGATAACTGATAGAGCAACAGATAAGTTAGCTAGAGATGATTGTAATGAAGAGCAGTAGATGAGGAGAATGATAGAGCAAGACAGATATAGATAGAGAGAGATGATGGCAGCAAGCGATAGATATGGCAAGAGCAACAGAGATAGATCTATACATATATGAATATATAGATATAAGGAGAGCAGTTGATAGATCATAGATCAACTATCTATGAGAGCCATAGCACCATAGAGTAGTAGATATACAGTACGTAGATAGAAGAGAGCAGTAGAGATATAAAGAGTGATCGAGATATTTAGAAAATGGAAGTCCTGTCTAAAATATTCAACAAAGTAGATGTTTTGTCCTCTTTTAAACCATCCGTACAAGATACATTAACATTAGGAAACTCCAAATTTTAACACTTTTCTTTGTCAAGACGTTCAACGTTCTCAGAGGAGCAAGCTCAACTCAACAGACGGTTGAAGGAGCTGCAGCGACGACACAACGAGTTTCGGCGCCTCCTATTGGGCGGCCAGGGTCCCTACAGCGCCGGCCCCGCCTTCCTGACCTCCTCACCCGCCCCCTTCCTCCTCCTCGGGCCTGAAGGGCCATTGGCCAACATACCAGTACGTCTAACTTGCATCTAACAAGTTTTTGCATCAGCCTGTAGATGGATGATAACACAGTTTAAATAGTTTAATGGAAACAAAAAGAAACTATCATAGAAAAGGCACTGAGAGCAATTTGTACAGCCATAGGAAATCGACCAGAATGCCGTGTGGCAGCAACACAGGTTAGGCTGAGATTAGAAGAGATGAAATGTGTCCACAGAAAACCCACAGTGCAGTGCAGTAAGTTCACACCTCCTCTCTGTGGGTAGTTAAAGGTGAAGCTAAAGTGTCAGATCACTAACAGAAGCAGCAGTACAGAGCAGCTGAAGTTACAGCTGAACAAATATCTATTTCAATCATATGCTAATTAAATTAAGACAATCAAACCCACATGGTTGGCTGGTTGAACTCCCCACAGCCACAATCTGTTATCAGCAAACCTACAGCAGCATCACCACAGTCAGACTAACAGGTGACTAACGGGTGATGTGTATTTACTGAAGTGAGAAATGCAGCATTATGATTGTTGGCATAACATTATTATGTTTGAGAGAGGGAAGCTTCAAAGCTGCAGTAGGTAGAAATGGAGCAAATATGATTTTAAAAAGTTGTTTTTATAAAACAGTCACTATATCCTAATAGTGCATGAGATGAGTAATCTGAAAAAAAAAAATCATGTCTCTGTGTCAACAACCAATCAGAGCCGGGCTGGAGCTTGCTAACAAACACCGATCAAACTAGGCAGCGCTGATCAAATATCAATCAATATTCTGTTACTGTAATTTCTGTTTCTGTTTCCAGACACATCTTGTAGTTACTGTTTAGCTGTAAAATAAGAGTTTGTGATCCGGCAGCCATGTTGAGGAAATACCAAGCACCGCCCACCGGCCAGAGCAAACTCTCATTTTACAGCCAGACAGTAACAGAAGATGTTTCTGGAAACATTAAAACATTTGAATCGAGAAATAGTTATTACAGTAACAGAAGATTCATATTTGATCAGCACTGCCAAGTTTGGTCGGAGTTCACGAGTGACTGACAGCTTCTGTTGAATGAACGGCCAATAAGAACACACCTTGAAATGACCTGTGATTGGCCCAAGTCATCCGGCTCAATTTTTTTAAAAGCTTTAAGTCTAGTTGACTTATACAATATGCTGAAAGGTTATTATGACTTTCTGCCAATTGATGCCAAAATCATTCTGCTAATGAGGCTGTTGTAATGTTCGCTTGTTTTTCCCTCCGTGCTGCAGGAAGAGCAGCATCAGAGAGAGCTGTCTCTGCTCCGTCGGCGACTAGAGGACCTGGAAAGCGCCCAGCAGCAACAGCTGGAGGAACTGGGCTCTCTAGTGCAGAGGGACCGGGACTCCACCCCCCAGCCGGACCTCTGACCCCCACACAGCTTCCCACTGGACTTGTATTTGAAATACAAATTGAGATGAGGCTTTTCCAGTTTGTACATCCTTTCCTCACGTCTTAGTCCCTCCCAGGGCGACTGGTATTTAACAAAATGAGACATTTTGAGCTGTCGATTTAAAGCAAGCTCAATTAAATGTGGCACAGCTGTCTGGCGCGCCTTTTGTCACGGGTGCTGATAAGACTTCCACACTGGATACAACTGTGCATCCTCGCTCATATTTCTGATGCGTTTTTAGATCGATTTCCGGGTCACAGGCAGGAGGGCGCAGAGGAAAGCAACAGGTGTCCTGTTTGTCACATAGGACACCTGTAGTGTTTTGAAATAGCATTATTTATTGGTGTATTTACATAAAAACGGAAGCGATAAGAATGGATTTTGCTAGCGTTTACATGCGTCTCTAATGTCGCAATGCCGTAGCACCTTTTTTAAAACTGACCATGACATCCTCAGGATTTGTTGTTTACACGTTTGCTCCGAAGCCACTGTGGAAAAAAGGTTTTTATACGGAGGAGCTGATAAAAAGAATTGCACAATATTTCTACAGACTGTTGTCATTTCTAATCTACTGTTTTTAAATATACGGTTTTGACTTTGTTTCAAGCAAACTTAAAAGTGCTAAATCCGATACCCAGAGCTTTACTATGGCTGCAAACAATTACTTGCTATGTAGAGGAGGGATGTTAATAATGAGCTATCTAACTGTTAACCAACATTAAGAATTTTAACCGATTAACATTATTGGTTAAAGGAAATATTAAAAATTAAATTAAAAAGCTGAGCGAAACTCAGAGGAGCGGCTTGTCATTTTCAGGAGAAAAGCTGGTCCACCTTAACAGCTGACCTTAAGAGAGTCTGAGCAGCTGATGCAAGATATAAGGCCTATTGAAGGAGCCTGGGCAAACATCGGTCTTGGGGTATAACACATGTACAGTGTAACTGAAGCTGTGGTTGTGTTGTAACTACAACTCCTCAGCTCAATGTCTTGAGCATTAACTGTACAAATAACCGGTACACACACTGGTACAGCTACAACACCAAGCACAAACCCACACTCACCGTCAGACACTCGTTAATGTTACGGCAGGCACGAAGCCGCCAGCAGCGCTACACCTGCTAACACAGCACAAACACACAGGGTTTGTAAGACAGGCTATCAAACCACCGGGTAGACACACAGCTGACAACCTCACAGCTAACAACCTAAATGGTTGAGACTTGCTTGGAAAGTAGCTGCTTGTGTACGACACTAGACGCTGCATCGTGGCTTCTATAGTAACGCTCCCAGACGGGTGAACTAGGGACTCGGTTGTCTGTTGTGCTCGTACACTGCACCGCACCTCTATATACGATGCACTAATCTTGTCGGTTAACAGTTAATAACCTGTTAATGACGATCGGTTATCGGTTAAAAAAGAAAACTCTAAATTAACATCCCTAACGTAAAGATATAGAGAAGTAATGTCGTCCTGCAGAGACTGAAGTCTGTCTCCATGTGTAGCGCCACCATTAACTGTTAGGAAGGAAATGCTCCCAATCTCGTATTTAGCACCTTTAAGGGCCGACACAAACTGATTTGTTGCCACACAACACTGCGTAAGTTAACGAAGTAGTTCTTCACTGTAAAACTAAACGTCCATGAGACACATGAACGGTCAACAGACATGTTGGTTCCTGTTCAGACCTGGCATTAGCGTGCGTCATGAATGATCACAAGTGGACAGCTCTTCATGTGAATAGACGGAGGTGAGTCTTGTAGCATGGCTTCTGTGCTCTACCGTAATCTGTGTATTTTATTAAAATATATCTTCTTTATAGGCTACATATCTACAGACCATCAGACCAGGCACACGAAGTGCATTATTATCATACTGTTGGAGATGTGTTGGTGTTTTTGTTCTGACACCCATTCACCTGCTTGTTCTGTTACCCGGCTGATCGTTGGCAAAGGCAATAGTAACGGCGGTACGGAGGTCCCGGGGACCACCGGTACAGTAACCTTGTATTTTGAAAATGTACCCAAATACGTAAGATATTACTACTGACATTCAAATACTATTACGCGACAACATTTGCTGTATTAGCCATGTGTTTACTACTTGTTTATTTGCATATAGAGCGAGGAATTGAGATTGCATCTGGTGTTAACAGACGTACTTCGAGCTGTCAACTTGTGATTAGTTCACTCAGGATACATGTTGCTACCAGGTTTGGGTCTTAGTTACAAAACTGCATTCAGTAAAAAGGTCCTATTATATAAAAAAACTGACAGGTGATTTCTGCCTCACTTCAGTGTCTTCAAAAATTGACTATTTTAATGCCAAAGAGTTTCCAAAAGGGTTTTTGTCACAAAAACCCAGTGAAGTCATTTTAACGTAAAACACAAAACTCCTCACTGATTCATGAAAGTACCAACATGGCTGGCTGTAGCTCATCTCCATCTCAGCAGCAGGGGATGATCCGCGCTACCCGGTCCTCTCACATTGTCATTCATAGTTCATTCATATAAATGAAAGGATAGTGGCTCAGTTCCAGGAGCAGCTTTTTAGTCCATCAAACAAGCTTTTAACGTGATACAGTTGCTCCGTCAGCTCAGTCGGGGCTCCGTTTTGGTCCAGCTTCTCATTGATCTGTCGAAAAAGCAAAAGAGCTATTGTAAGGTGTTTGAAATACATCTTACCCCCAGACAGATTGACAAGATTGTAGAAGTGGATTTTCAAGACACCTTTCAATTAAAAGTAAGTGTCATGATAATGCACATTTATGCCTATATGTTAGACTCAGGTGTACACAGTTTAACAAGCCTTTTACTGTGGTGTAAAATGTTCATAAAAACAAGGGCTGGGATTCATTTAGCTTGCTGGATAATTGTATAATATAAAGATAGACTGTATATACTATATGGACTTCATATAAAACAAGTTGTCATCGTATTGCTCATAAAGTTTTGAAACAGGAAATGACCACGTGACAAACTAAGCAGAGGGAAATCAGAAGGTTTCAGGATCTCATTTCTTCTACACAAAGGTGTCCCGTGACCGTCAGTTTCACAAGTGAAGTCACTGTTGCTCTCGACATCTCCGACGCGTCCCTCAGATAAAATGTGGGTATGCTAAGACCAGTTGTGGTGCTCATGAAGCAGAAACCGCTATAAGTATATAGTATAAATACATATCTAATAACTTATCATCTTACTTACTTCTTTGAATCCCACTTATTGTGATGCATGTGATCACATTTTATGTCGAGACATGTCAGCATGTCAGTCAGCAGTTGTTTAAACTGAAATTTATCACACTGTTCAGCCTCAGATATTTGACAGTTTGTTACCCACTGCAGCTTTACTGATGGGTGTCAACAAGGATGACAGCAGTGATTATAACTAAAGCGTATTTAAAACAAAAGCATACGTAGCATCTATGTGTGGTCGTCTTGAGATGAAATGAACTGACCTCTGTGAAGTATCGCTGTATGAACCTGTAGAGCTCTCTGAGGGCTGCAGCTTCGTTGAACTCATTTTCATGTTTCTGAAATGAAAAATTCATTAATTCTCTGCGGTGGCAGGTTTTAAAGCTTGTGTACTGGAATGGACATTACCTTCGACTCTTCCCGCAGGAACTCCTTGAACTCTGAGTCTGTGATTGGTGACTGCTCTCTGATCTGCTTGTAGTAAGTCTTTACTTCCTGTTTGAACTTGGGAATGTCTTTGGCGTAGAGGAGCTTGTTGGTTGGTGCATGCTGAAAAATTAATATGCAGCTAAGTATAGTTTCTTTGCAATCATAAATGCAAAACTACTTATTAATTAAGACTAGATGCATAATTTTGCCTTAAGTCCAAAGGGTCTTAAAAAGTATGTCAAACAGATAAGAAGTCATAGTGTAGTATGTTGAAAAAAAGTCATAGTAGAGTATGTCGAAATAAATCCAAGTGTAGTATGTCGAAAAAAGTATAGTATAGTATGTCGAAAAAAAGTCAGTGTAGTATGTCGAAATAAATCCAAGTGTAGTATGTCGAAAAAAAAGCATAGTATAGTATGTTGAAAAAAGTCAGTATATCATGGCGAAAAAAAGTCATAGTTTTGCATGTCGAAAAAGGGTCAGTATAGCATGTTAAAAAAAAATCCATGTGTACTCTGTCAGAAAAAGTCATAGTATAGCATGTCGAAAAAATAATATAGTATAGCATGTGCAAAAAGTCAGTGTAGTATAAATTTTACAAAAAAAAAGTATAGTATGTCGAAATTTTTCGATGAAAACGTCAAATTTTTTAGATGTTGAAAAAACCATGAAAACGGTTGTATTATAGCATGTAAAAGGATTCTATGGTGGAAAGAAGTAATTTTTTGAAATTTAAAATTTTACAAAAAAACGTCAGTCGAAAATTTTTCGATGAAAACGTCAAATTTTCTAAATGTTGAAAAAAAGCATGAAAACGGTCGAATTATAGCGTATAAAATGATTCTATGGTGGAAAGAAGTCATTTAAAAAAAAGTCAGTATAGTATGTCGAAATTTTTCGATGAAAACGTCAAATTTTTTAGATGTTGAAAAAAACCATGGAAATGGTTTTATTATAGCGTGTAAAATGATTCTATGGTGGAAAAAGGAAATTTCGTAAAATGTAGTAAAATTTTACAAAAAAAAGGCATCGTATAGTATGTCGAAATTTTTCGATGAAAACGTCTAATTTTTTAAATGTAAAAAAAAAAACATGAAAACGATCGTATTATAGCGTGTAAATTGATTCTATGGTGGAAAGAAGTCATTTCGTAAAATGTTGTAAAATTTTACAAAAAAAAGGCATCGTACAGTATGTCGAAATTTTTCGATGAAAACGTCAAATTTTCTAAATGTTGAAAAAAAAACATGAAAACGGTCGTATTATAGCGTGTAAAATAATTCTATGGTGGAAAGAGGAAATTTCGTAAAATGTAGTAAAATTTTACAAAAAAAAGGCATCGTATAGTATGTCGAAATTTTTCGATGAAAACGTCAAATTTTCTAAATGTTGAAAAAAAAACATGAAAACGGTCGTATTATAGCGTGTAAAATAATTCTATGGTGGAAAGAAGTCATTTCATAAAATTTAGAATTTTACAAAAAAAACGTCATAGTATAGTATGTCGAAATTCTTCGATGAAAACGTCAAATTTTCTAAATGTTGAAAAAAAAACATGAAAACGGTCGAATTATAGCGTGTAAAATGATTCTATGGTGGAAAGAAGTCATATCGTAAAATGTTGTTGAAGTTTACAAAAAAAAGTCATAGTATAGTATGTCGAAATTTTTCGATGAAAACGTCAAATTTTTTAAATGTTGAAAAAAAACATGAAAACGGTCCTATTATAGTGTGTAAAATGATTCTATGGTGGAAAGAAGTCATTTCGTAAAATGTTGTAAAATTTTACAAAAAAAACGTCATAGTATAGTATGTCGAAGTTTTTCGATGAAAACGTCAAATTTTTTAGATGTTGAAAAAAACCATGAAAACGGTCGTATTATAGTGTGTAAAATGATTCTATGGTGGAAAGAAGTCATTTCGTAAAATGTTGTAAAATTTAAAAAAAAAAGTCATAGTATAGTATGTCGAAATTTTTCGATGAAAACGTCAAATTTTTTAGATGTTGAAAAAAAACCATGAAAACGGTCGTATTATAGTGTGTAAAATGATTCTATGGTGGAAAGAAGTCATTCCGTAAAATGTAGTAAAATTTTACAAAAAAAGTCATAGTATAGTATGTCAAAATTTTTCGATGAAAACGTCAAATTTTTTAAATGTAAAAAAAAACCATGAAAACAGTCATATTATAGCGTGTAAAATGATTCTATGGTGGAAAGAAGTCATATCGTAAAATGTTGTAGAATTTTACAAAAAAAAAAAACGTCATAGTATAGTATGTCGAAATTTTTCGATGAAAACGTCAAATTTTTTAGATGTTGAAAAAAACCATGGAAATTGTCTTATTATAGCGTATAAAATGATTCTAGGGTGGAAAGAAGTCATTTCGTAAAATGTAAAATTTTACAAAAAAAGTAATAGTATAGTATGTCGAAATTTTTCGATGAAAACGTCAAATTTTTTAGATGTTGAAAAAAACCATGGAAACGGTCGTATTATAGCGTATAAAATGATTCTAGGGTGGAAAGAAGTCATTTCGTAAAATGTTGTAAAATTTTACAAAAAAAACGTCATAGTATAGTATGTCGAAATTTTTCGATGAAAACGTCAAATTTTTTAGATGTTGAAAAAAACCATGAAAACGGTCATATTATAGCGTGTAAAATGATTCTAGGGTGGAAAGAAGTCATTTCGTAAAATGTAGTAAAATTTTACAAAAAAAGTCATAGTATAGTATGTCGAAATTTTTCGATGAAAACGTCAAATTTTTTAGATGTTGAAAAAAACCATGAAAACGGTCGTATTATAGCGTGTAAAATGATTCTATGGTGGAAAGAAGTCATATCGTAAAATGTAGTAAAATTTTACAAAAAAAGTCATAGTATAGTATGTCGAAATTTTTCGATGAAAACGTCTAGTTTTTTAAATGTAAAAAAAAAACATGGAAATGGTCATATTATAGCGTGTAAAATGATTCTATGGTGGAAAGAAGTCATTTCGTAAAATGTAGTAAAATTTTACAAAAAAAGTCATAGTATAGTATGTCGAAATTTTTCGATGAAAACGTCTAGTTTTTTAAATGTAAAAAAAAACATGAAAACGATCGTATTATAGTGTGTAAATTGATTCTATGGTGGAAAGAAGTCATTTCGTGAAATGTAAAATTTTACAAAAAAAAGTCATAGTATAGTATGTCGAAATTTTTCGATGAAACCGTCAATTTTTTTAGATGTTGAAAAAAACCATCGAAATGGTCGTATTATAGCGTGTAAAATGATTCTAGGGTGGAAAGAAGTCATTTCGTGAAATGTAAAATTTTATAATAAACGTCATAGTATATAGTATGTCGAAATTTTTCGATGAAAACGTCAAATTTTCTAAATGTTGAAAAAAAACATGAAAACGGTTGTATTATAGTGTGTAAAATAATTCTATGGTGGAAAGAAGTCATTTCGTAAAATGTAGAATTTTACAAAAAAAACGTTATAGTATAGTATGTCGAAATTCTTCGATGAAAACGTCAAATTTTCTAAATGTTGAAAAAAAACATGAAAACGGTCGAATTATAGCGTGTAAAATGATTCTATGGTGGAGAGAAGTCATATCGTAAAATGTAGAATTTTACAATAAAAACGTCATAGTATAGTGTGTCGAAATTTTTCGATGAAAACGTCAAGTTTTTTAGATGTTGAAAAAAACCATGGAAATTGTCTTATTATAGCGTGTGAAATGATTCTAGGGTGGAAAGAAGTCATTTCGTAAAATGTAAAATTTTACAAAAAAAAGTATGTCGAAATTTTTCGATGAAAACGTCAAATTTTTTAGATGTTGAAAAAAACCATGAAAACGGTCGTATTATAGCGTGTAAAATGATTCTAGGGTGGAAAGAAGTCATTTCGTAAAATGTTGTAAAATTTTACAAAAAAAACGTCATAGTATAGTATGTCGAAATTTTTCGATGAAAACGTCAAATTTTTTAGATGTTGAAAAAAACCATGAAAACGGTCGTATTATAGCGTGTAAAATGATTCTATGGTGGAAAGAAGTCATTTCGTAAAATGTAGTAAAATTTTACAAAAAAAGTCATAGTATAGTATGTCGAAATTTTTCGATGAAAACGTCAAATTTTTTAGATGTTGAAAAAAAAACATTAAAACGGTCGTATTATAGCGTGTAAAATGATTCTATGGTGGAAAGAAGTCATTTCGTAAAATGTTGTAAAATTTTACAAAAAAAACGTCATAGTATAGTATGTCGAAATTTTTCGAAGAAAACGTCAAATTTTTTAGATGTTGAAAAAAACCATGAAAACGGTCGTATTATAGCGTGTAAAATGATTCTAGGGTGGAAAGAAGTCATTTCGTAAAATGTTGTAAAATTTTACAAAAAAAACGTCATAGTATAGTATGTCGAAATTTTTCGATGAAAACGTCAAATTTTTTAGATGTTGAAAAAAAACCATGAAAACGGTCGTATTATAGCGTGTAAAATGATTCTATGGTGGAAAGAAGTCATTTCGTAAAATGTAGTAAAATTTTACAAAAAAAGTCATAGTATAGTATGTCGAAATTTTTCGATGAAAACGTCAAATTTTTTAGATGTTGAAAAAAAACATGAAAACGATCGTATTATAGCGTGTAAAATGATTCTATGGTGGAAAGAAGTCATTTCGTAAAATGTAGTAAAATTTTACAAAAAAAGTCATAGTATAGTATGTCGAAATTTTTCGATGAAAACGTCAAATTTTTTAGATGTTGAAAAAAAACATTAAAACGGTCGTTTTATAGCGTGTAAAATGATTCTATGGTGGAAAGAAGTCATTTCGTAAAATGTTGTAAAATTTTACAAAAAAAACGTCATAGTATAGTATGTCGAAATTTTTCGATGAAAACGTCAAATTTTTTAGATGTTGAAAAAAAACCATGAAAACGGTTGTATTATAGCGTGTAAAATGATTCTATGGTGGAAAGAAGTCATTTCGTAAAATGTAGTAAAATTTTACAAAAAAAGTCATAGTATAGTATGTCGAAATTTTTCGATGAAAACGTCAAATTTTTTAGATGTTGAAAAAAACCATGAAAACGGTCGTATTATAGCCTGTAAAATGATTCTATGGTGGAAAGAAGTCATTTCGTAAAATGTTGTAAAATTTTACAAAAAAAACGTCATAGTATAGTATGTCGAAATTTTTCGAAGAAAACGTCAAATTTTTTAGATGTTGAAAAAAAACATGAAAACGGTCGTATTATAGCGTGTAAAATGATTCTATGGTGGAAAGAAGTCATTTCGTAAAATGTAGTAAAATTTTACAAAAAAAGTCATAGTATAGTATGTCGAAATTTTTCGATGAAAACGTCAAATTTTTTAGATGTTGAAAAAAAAACATGAAAACGATCGTATTATAGCGTGTAAAATGATTCTATGGTGGAAAGAAGTCATTTCGTAAAATGTAGTAAAATTTTACAAAAAAAGTCATAGTATAGTATGTCGAAATTTTTCGATGAAAACGTCTAGTTTTTTTAAATGTAAAAAAAAAACATGAAAACGATCGTATTATAGTGTGTAAATTGATTCTATGGTGGAAAGAAGTCATTTCGTGAAATGTAAAATTTTACATAAAAAGTCATAGTATAGTATGTCGAAATTTTTCGATGAAACCGTCAATTTTTTTAGATGTTGAAAAAAACCATCGAAATGGTCGTATTATAGCGTGTAAAATGATTCTAGGGTGGAAAGAAGTCATTTCGTGAAATGTAAAATTTTATAATAAACGTCATAGTATATAGTATGTCGAAATTTTTCGATGAAAACGTCAAATTTTCTAAATGTTGAAAAAAAACATGAAAACGGTTGTATTATACTGTGTAAAATAATTCTATGGTGGAAAGAAGTCATTTCGTAAAATGTAGAATTTTACAAAAAAAACGTTATAGTATAGTATGTCGAAATTCTTCGATGAAAACGTCAAATTTTCTAAATGTTGAAAAAAAACATGAAAACGGTCGAATTATAGCGTGTAAAATGATTCTATGGTGGAGAGAAGTCATATCGTAAAATGTAGAATTTTACAATAAAAACGTCATAGTATAGTGTGTCGAAATTTTTCGATGAAAACGTCAAATTTTTTAGATGTTGAAAAAAACCATGGAAATTGTCTTATTATAGCGTGTGAAATGATTCTAGGGTGGAAAGAAGTCATTTCGTAAAATGTAAAATTTTACAAAAAAAAAGTATGTCGAAATTTTTCGATGAAAACGTCAAATTTTTTAGATGTTGAAAAAAAAACATTAAAACGGTTGTATTATAGCGTGTAAAATGATTCTATGGTGGAAAGAAGTCATTTCGTAAAATGTTGTAAAATTTTACAAAAAAAACGTCATAGTATAGTATGTCGAAATTTTTCGAAGAAAACGTCAAATTTTTTAGATGTTGAAAAAAACCATGAAAACGGTCATATTATAGCGTGTAAAATGATTCTAGGGTGGAAAGAAGTCATTTCGTAAAATGTTGTAAAATTTTACAAAAAAAACGTCATAGTATAGTATGTCGAAATTTTTCGATGAAAACGTCAAATTTTTTAGATGTTGAAAAAAAACCATGAAAACGGTCGTATTATAGCGTGTAAAATGATTCTATGGTGGAAAGAAGTCATTTCGTAAAATGTAGTAAAATTTTACAAAAAAAGTCATAGTATAGTATGTCGAAATTTTTCGATGAAAACGTCAAATTTTTTAGATGTTGAAAAAAAACATGAAAACGGTCGTATTATAGCCTGTAAAATGATTCTATGGTGGAAAGAAGTCATTTCGTAAAATGTTGTAAAATTTTACAAAAAAAACGTCATAGTATAGTATGTCGAAATTTTTCGAAGAAAACGTCAAATTTTTTAGATGTTAAAAAAAAACATGAAAACGGTCGTATTATAGCGTGTAAAATGATTCTATGGTGGAAAGAAGTCATTTCGTAAAATGTAGTAAAATTTTACAAAAAAAGTCATAGTATAGTATGTCGAAATTTTTCGATGAAAACGTCTAGTTTTTTAAATGTAAAAAAAAAACATGGAAATGGTCGTATTATAGCGTGTAAAATGATTCTATGGTGGAAAGAAGTCATTTCGTAAAATGTAGTAAAATTTTACAAAAAAAGTCATAGTATAGTATGTCTAAATTTTTCGATGAAAACGTCAATTTTTTTAGATGTTGAAAAAAACCATGGAAATGGTCGTATTATAGCGTGTAAAATGATTCTAGGGTGGAAAGAAGTCATTTCGTGAAATGTAAAATTTTATAATAAACGTCATAGTATAGTATGTTGAAATTTTTCGATGAAAACGTCAAATTTTCTAAATGTTGAAAAAAAACATGAAAACGGTTGTATTATAGTGTGTAAAATAATTCTATGGTGGAAAGAAGTCATTTCGTGAAATGTAAAATTTTATAATAAACGTCATAGTATAGTATGTCGAAATTTTTCGATGAAAACGTCAAATTTTCTAAATGTTGAAAAAAAACATGAAAACGGTTGTATTATAGTGTGTAAAATAATTCTATGGTGGAAAGAAGTCATTTCGTAAAATGTAGAATTTTACAAAAAAAACGTCACAGTATAGTATGTCGAAATTTTTCGATAAAAACGTCAAATTTTTTAGATGTTGAAAAAAACCATGAAAACGGTCGTATTATAGCGTGTAAAATGATTCTATGGTGGAAAGAAGTCATATCGTAAAATGTAGTAAAATTTTACAAAAAAAGTCATAGTATAGTATGTCGAAATTTTTCGATGAAAACGTCTAGTTTTTTAAATGTAAAAAAAAAACATGGAAATGGTCATATTATAGCGTGTAAAATGATTCTATGGTGGAAAGAAGTCATTTCGTAAAATGTAGTAAAATTTTACAAAAAAAAGTCATAGTATAGTATGTCGAAATTTTTCGATGAAACCGTCAAATTTTTTAGATGTTGAAAAAAACCATGGAAATTGTCTTATTATAGCGTGTGAAATGATTCTATGGTGGAAAGAAGTCATATCGTAAAATGTAGAATTTTACAATAAAAACGTCATAGTATAGTGTGTCGAAATTTTTCGATGAAAACGTCAAGTTTTTTAGATGTTGAAAAAAACCATGGAAATTGTCTTATTATAGCGTGTGAAATGATTCTAGGGTGGAAAGAAGTCATTTCGTAAAATGTAAAATTTTACAAAAAAAAGTATGTCGAAATTTTTCGATGAAAACGTCAAATTTTTTAGATGTTGAAAAAAACCATGAAAACGGTCGTATTATAGCGTGTAAAATGATTCTAGGGTGGAAAGAAGTCATTTCGTAAAATGTTGTAAAATTTTACAAAAAAAACGTCATAGTATAGTATGTCGAAATTTTTCGATGAAAACGTCAAATTTTTTAGATGTTGAAAAAAACCATGAAAACGGTCGTATTATAGCGTGTAAAATGATTCTATGGTGGAAAGAAGTCATTTCGTAAAATGTAGTAAAATTTTACAAAAAAAGTCATAGTATAGTATGTCGAAATTTTTCGATGAAAACGTCAAATTTTTTAGATGTTGAAAAAAAACATTAAAACGGTCGTATTATAGCGTGTAAAATGATTCTATGGTGGAAAGAAGTCATTTCGTAAAATGTTGTAAAATTTTACAAAAAAAACGTCATAGTATAGTATGTCGAAATTTTTCGAAGAAAACGTCAAATTTTTTAGATGTTGAAAAAAACCATGAAAACGGTCGTATTATAGCGTGTAAAATGATTCTAGGGTGGAAAGAAGTCATTTCGTAAAATGTTGTAAAATTTTACAAAAAAAACGTCATAGTATAGTATGTCGAAATTTTTCGATGAAAACGTCAAATTTTTTAGATGTTGAAAAAAAACCATGAAAACGGTCGTATTATAGCGTGTAAAATGATTCTATGGTGGAAAGAAGTCATTTCGTAAAATGTAGTAAAATTTTACAAAAAAAGTCATAGTATAGTATGTCGAAATTTTTCGATGAAAACGTCAAATTTTTTAGATGTTGAAAAAAAACATGAAAACGATCGTATTATAGCGTGTAAAATGATTCTATGGTGGAAAGAAGTCATTTCGTAAAATGTAGTAAAATTTTACAAAAAAAGTCATAGTATAGTATGTCGAAATTTTTCGATGAAAACGTCAAATTTTTTAGATGTTGAAAAAAAACATTAAAACGGTCGTTTTATAGCGTGTAAAATGATTCTATGGTGGAAAGAAGTCATTTCGTAAAATGTTGTAAAATTTTACAAAAAAAACGTCATAGTATAGTATGTCGAAATTTTTCGATGAAAACGTCAAATTTTTTAGATGTTGAAAAAAAACCATGAAAACGGTTGTATTATAGCGTGTAAAATGATTCTATGGTGGAAAGAAGTCATTTCGTAAAATGTAGTAAAATTTTACAAAAAAAGTCATAGTATAGTATGTCGAAATTTTTCGATGAAAACGTCAAATTTTTTAGATGTTGAAAAAAACCATGAAAACGGTCGTATTATAGCCTGTAAAATGATTCTATGGTGGAAAGAAGTCATTTCGTAAAATGTTGTAAAATTTTACAAAAAAAACGTCATAGTATAGTATGTCGAAATTTTTCGAAGAAAACGTCAAATTTTTTAGATGTTGAAAAAAACATGAAAACGGTCGTATTATAGCGTGTAAAATGATTCTATGGTGGAAAGAAGTCATTTCGTAAAATGTAGTAAAATTTTACAAAAAAAGTCATAGTATAGTATGTCGAAATTTTTCGATGAAAACGTCAAATTTTTTAGATGTTGAAAAAAAACATGAAAACGATCGTATTATAGCGTGTAAAATGATTCTATGGTGGAAAGAAGTCATTTCGTAAAATGTAGTAAAATTTTACAAAAAAAGTCATAGTATAGTATGTCGAAATTTTTCGATGAAAACGTCTAGTTTTTTTAAATGTAAAAAAAAACATGAAAACGATCGTATTATAGTGTGTAAATTGATTCTATGGTGGAAAGAAGTCATTTCGTGAAATGTAAAATTTTACATAAAAAGTCATAGTATAGTATGTCGAAATTTTTCGATGAAACCGTCAATTTTTTTAGATGTTGAAAAAACCATCGAAATGGTCGTATTATAGCGTGTAAAATGATTCTAGGGTGGAAAGAAGTCATTTCGTGAAATGTAAAATTTTATAATAAACGTCATAGTATATAGTATGTCGAAATTTTTCGATGAAAACGTCAAATTTTCTAAATGTTGAAAAAAAACATGAAAACGGTTGTATTATACTGTGTAAAATAATTCTATGGTGGAAAGAAGTCATTTCGTAAAATGTAGAATTTTACAAAAAAAACGTTATAGTATAGTATGTCGAAATTCTTCGATGAAAACGTCAAATTTTCTAAATGTTGAAAAAAAACATGAAAACGGTCGAATTATAGCGTGTAAAATGATTCTATGGTGGAGAGAAGTCATATCGTAAAATGTAGAATTTTACAATAAAAACGTCATAGTATAGTGTGTCGAAATTTTTCGATGAAAACGTCAAATTTTTTAGATGTTGAAAAAAACCATGGAAATTGTCTTATTATAGCGTGTGAAATGATTCTAGGGTGGAAAGAAGTCATTTCGTAAAATGTAAAATTTTACAAAAAAAAAGTATGTCGAAATTTTTCGATGAAAACGTCAAATTTTTTAGATGTTGAAAAAAAAACATTAAAACGGTTGTATTATAGCGTGTAAAATGATTCTATGGTGGAAAGAAGTCATTTCGTAAAATGTTGTAAAATTTTACAAAAAAAAACGTCATAGTATAGTATGTCGAAATTTTTCGAAGAAAACGTCAAATTTTTTAGATGTTGAAAAAAACCATGAAAACGGTCATATTATAGCGTGTAAAATGATTCTAGGGTGGAAAGAAGTCATTTCGTAAAATGTTGTAAAATTTTACAAAAAAAACGTCATAGTATAGTATGTCGAAATTTTTCGATGAAAACGTCAAATTTTTTAGATGTTGAAAAAAAACCATGAAAACGGTCGTATTATAGCGTGTAAAATGATTCTATGGTGGAAAGAAGTCATTTCGTAAAATGTAGTAAAATTTTACAAAAAAAGTCATAGTATAGTATGTCGAAATTTTTCGATGAAAACGTCAAATTTTTTAGATGTTGAAAAAAAACATGAAAACGGTCGTATTATAGCCTGTAAAATGATTCTATGGTGGAAAGAAGTCATTTCGTAAAATGTTGTAAAATTTTACAAAAAAAACGTCATAGTATAGTATGTCGAAATTTTTCGAAGAAAACGTCAAATTTTTTAGATGTTAAAAAAAAACATGAAAACGGTCGTATTATAGCGTGTAAAATGATTCTATGGTGGAAAGAAGTCATTTCGTAAAATGTAGTAAAATTTTACAAAAAAAGTCATAGTATAGTATGTCGAAATTTTTCGATGAAAACGTCAAATTTTTTAGATGTTGAAAAAAACCATGAAAACGTTCGTATTATAGCGTGTAAAATGATTCTAGGGTGGAAAGAAGTCATTTCGTAAAATGTTGTAAAATTTTACAAAAAAAACGTCATAGTATAGTATGTCGAAATTTTTCGATGAAAACGTCAAATTTTTTAGATGTTGAAAAAAACCATGAAAACGGTCGTATTATAGCGTGTAAAATGATTCTAGGGTGGAAAGAAGTCATTTCGTAAAATGTTGTAAAATTTTACAAAAAAAACGTCATAGTATAGTATGTCGAAATTTTTCGATGAAAACGTCAAATTTTTTAGATGTTGAAAAAAACCATGAAAACGGTCGTATTATAGCGTGTAAAATGATTCTATGGTGGAAAGAAGTCATTTCGTAAAATGTAGTAAAATTTTACAAAAAAAGTCATAGTATAGTATGTCGAAATTTTTCGATGAAAACGTCAAATTTTTTAGATGTTGAAAAAAAACATTAAAACGGTCGTATTATAGCGTGTAAAATGATTCTATGGTGGAAAGAAGTCATTTCGTAAAATGTTGTAAAATTTTACAAAAAAAACGTCATAGTATAGTATGTCGAAATTTTTCGATGAAAACGTCAAATTTTTTAGATGTTGAAAAAAACCATGAAAACGGTCGTATTATAGCCTGTAAAATGATTCTATGGTGGAAAGAAGTCATTTCGTAAAATGTTGTAAAATTTTCCAAAAAAAACGTCATAGTATAGTATGTCGAAATTTTTCGAAGAAAACGTCAAATTTTTTAGATGTTGAAAAAAAACATGAAAACGGTCGTATTATAGCGTGTAAAATGATTCTATGGTGGAAAGAAGTCATTTCGTAAAATGTAGTAAAATTTTACAAAAAAAGTCATAGTATAGTATGTCGAAATTTTTCGATGAAAACGTCTAGTTTTTTGAATGTTAAAAAAAAACATGAAAACGATCGTATTATAGTGTGTAAATTGATTCTATGGTGGAAAGAAGTCATTTCGTAAAATGTAAAATTTTACAAAAAAAACGTCATAGTATAGTATGTCGAAATTTTTCGAAGAAAACGTCAAATTTTTTAAATGTTGAAAAAAAACATGAATATGGTCGTATTATAGCGTGTAAAATGATTCTAGGGTGGAAAGAAGTCATTTCGTGAAATGTAAAATTTTATAATAAACGTCATAGTATAGTATGTCGAAATTTTTCGATGAAAACGTCAAATTTTCTAAATGTTGAAAAAAAACATGAAAACGGTTGTATTATAGTGTGTTATATAATTCTATGGTGGAAAGAAGTCATTTTGTAAAATGTAGAATTTTACAAAAAAAACGTCATAGTATAGTATGTCGAAATTTTTCGATGAAAACGTCAAATTTTTTAGATGTTGAAAAAAACCATGAAAACGGTCGTATTATAGCGTGTAAAATGATTCTATGGTGGAAAGAAGTCATTTCGTAAAATGTAGTAAAATTTTACAAAAAAAGTCATAGTATAGTATGTCGAAATTTTTCGATGAAAACGTCTAGTTTTTTAAATGTAAAAAAAAAACATGAAAACGATCGTATTATAGTGTGTAAATTGATTCTATGGTGGAAAGAAGTCATTTCGTGAAATGTAAAATTTTACAAAAAAAGTCATAGTATAGTATGTCGAAATTTTTCGATGAAACCGTCAATTTTTTTAGATGTTGAAAAAAACCATGGAAATGGTCGTATTATAGCGTGTAAAATGATTCTATGGTGGAAAGAAGTCATATCGTAAAATGTAGTAAAATTTTACAAAAAAAGTCATAGTATAGTATGTCGAAATTTTTCGATGAAAACGTCTAGTTTTTTAAATGTAAAAAAAAACATGGAAATGGTCGTATTATAGCGTGTAAAATGATTCTATGGTGGAAAGAAGTCATTTCGTAAAATGTTGTAAAATTTTACAAAAAAAGTCATAGTATAGTATGTCTAAATTTTTCGATGAAAACGTCAATTTTTTTAGATGTTGAAAAATACCATGAAAACGGTCGTATTATAGCGTGTAAAATGATTCTATGGTGGAAAGAAGTCATATCGTAAAATGTAGTAAAATTTTACAAAAAAAGTCATAGTATAGTATGTCGAAATTTTTCGATGAAAACGTCTAGTTTTTTAAATGTAAAAAAAAAAACATGGAAATGGTCGTATTATAGCGTGTAAAATGATTCTATGGTGGAAAGAAGTCATTTCGTAAAATGTAAAATTTTGCAAAAAAAAGTAATAGTATAGTATGTCGAAATTTTTTGATGAAAACGTCAAATTTTTTAGATGTTGAAAAAAACCATGGAAACGGTCATATTATAGCGTATAAAATGATTCTAGGGTGGAAAGAAGTCATTTCGTAAAATGTTGTAAAATTTTACAAAAAAAACGTCATAGTATAGTATGTCGAAATTTTTCGAAGAAAACGTCAAATTTTTTAGATGTTGAAAAAAAACATGAAAACGGTCGTATTATAGCGTGTAAAATGATTCTATGGTGGAAAGAAGTCATTTCGTAAAATGTAGTAAAATTTTACAAAAAAAGTCATAGTATAGTATGTCGAAATTTTTCGATGAAAACGTCTAGTTTTTTGAATATTAAAAAAAAACATGAAAACGATCGTATTATAGTGTGTAAATTGATTCTATGGTGGAAAGAAGTCATTTCGTAAAATGTAAAATTTTACAAAAAAAACGTCATAGTATAGTATGTCGAAATTTTTCGAAGAAAACGTCAAATTTTTTAAATGTTGAAAAAAAACATGAATATGGTCGTATTATAGCGTGTAAAATGATTCTAGGGTGGAAAGAAGTCATTTCGTGAAATGTAAAATTTTATAATAAACGTCATAGTATAGTATGTCGAAATTTTTCGATGAAAACGTCAAATTTTCTAAATGTTGAAAAAAAACATGAAAACGGTTGTATTATAGTGTGTAATATAATTCTATGGTGGAAAGAAGTCATTTTGTAAAATGTAGAATTTTACAAAAAAAACGTCATAGTATAGTATGTCGAAATTTTTCGATGAAAACGTCAAATTTTTTAGATGTTGAAAAAAACCATGAAAACGGTCGTATTATAGCGTGTAAAATGATTCTATGGTGGAAAGAAGTCATTTCGTAAAATGTAGTAAAATTTTACAAAAAAAAGTCATAGTATAGTATGTCGAAATTTTTCGATGAAAACGTCTAGTTTTTTAAATGTAAAAAAAAAACATGAAAACGATCGTATTATAGTGTGTAAATTGATTCTATGGTGGAAAGAAGTCATTTCGTGAAATGTAAAATTTTACAAAAAAAGTCATAGTATAGTATGTCGAAATTTTTCGATGAAACCGTCAATTTTTTTAGATGTTGAAAAAAACCATGGAAATGGTCGTATTATAGCGTGTAAAATGATTCTAGGGTGGAAAGAAGTCATTTCGTAAAATGTAAAATTTTGCAAAAAAAAGTAATAGTATAGTATGTCGAAATTTTTCGATGAAAACGTCAACTTTTCTAAATGTTGAAAAATACCATGAAAACGGTCGTATTATAGCGTGTAAAATGATTCTATGGTGGAAAGAAGTCATATCGTAAAATGTAGTAAAATTTTACAAAAAAAGTCATAGTATAGTATGTCGAAATTTTTCGATGAAAACGTCTAGTTTTTTAAATGTAAAAAAAAAACATGGAAATGGTCGTATTATAGCGTGTAAAATGATTCTATGGTGGAAAGAAGTCATTTCGTAAAATGTTGTAAAATTTTACAAAAAAAGTCATAGTATAGTATGTCTAAATTTTTCGATGAAAACGTCAATTTTTTTAGATGTTGAAAAATACCATGAAAACGGTCGTATTATAGCGTGTAAAATGATTCTATGGTGGAAAGAAGTCATATCGTAAAATGTAGTAAAATTTTACAAAAAAAGTCATAGTATAGTATGTCGAAATTTTTCGATGAAAACGTCTAGTTTTTTAAATGTAAAAAAAAAAACATGGAAATGGTCGTATTATAGCGTGTAAAATGATTCTATGGTGGAAAGAAGTCATTTCGTAAAATGTAAAATTTTGCAAAAAAAAGTAATAGTATAGTATGTCGAAATTTTTTGATGAAAACGTCAAATTTTTTAGATGTTGAAAAAAAACATGGAAACGGTCATATTATAGCGTATAAAATGATTCTAGGGTGGAAAGAAGTCATTTCGTAAAATGTTGTAAAATTTTACAAAAAAAACGTCATAGTATAGTATGTCGAAATTTTTCGATGAAACCGTCAAATTTTTTAGATGTTGAAAAAAAACATGGAAATTGTCTTATTATAGCGTGTGAAATGATTCTAGGGTGGAAAGAAGTCATTTCGTAAAATGTAAAATTTTGCAAAAAAAAGTAATAGTATAGTATGTCGAAATTTTTTGATGAAAACGTCAAATTTTTTAGATGTTGAAAAAAACCATGGAAACGGTCATATTATAGCGTATAAAATGATTCTAGGGTGGAAAGAAGTCATTTCGTAAAATGTTGTAAAATTTTACAAAAAAAACGTCATAGTATAGTATGTCGAAATTTTTCGATGAAACCGTCAATTTTTTAGATGTTGAAAAAAACCATCGAAATGGTCGTATTATAGCGTGTAAAATGATTCTAGGGTGGAAAGAAGTCATTTCGTGAAATGTAAAATTTTATAATAAACGTCATAGTATATAGTATGTCGAAATTTTTCGATGAAAACGTCAAATTTTCTAAATGTTGAAAAAAAACATGAAAACGGTTTTATTATAGTGTGTAAAATAATTCTATGGTGGAAAGAAGTCATTTCGTAAAATGTAGAATTTTACAAAAAAAATGTCATAGTATAGTATGTCGAAATTCTTCGATGAAAACGTTAAATTTTCTAAATGTTGAAAAAAAACATGAAAACGGTCGAATTATAGCGTGTAAAATGATTCTATGGTGGAGAGAAGTCATATCGTAAAATGTAGAATTTTACAATAAAAACGTCATAGTATAGTATGTCGAAATTTTTCGATGAAAACGTCAAATTTTTTCGATGTTGAAAAAAACCATGGAAATTGTCTTATTATAGCGTGTGAAATGATTCTAGGGTGGAAAGAAGTCATTTCGTAAAATGTAAAATTTTACAAAAAAAGTCATAGTATAGTATGTCGAAATTTTTCGATGAAAACGTCAAATTTTTTAGATGTTGAAAAAAACCATGAAAACGGTCGTATTATAGCGTGTAAAATGATTCTATGGTGGAAAGAAGTCATATCGTAAAATGTAGTAAAATTTTACAAAAAAAGTCATAGTATAGTATGTCGAAATTTTTCGATGAAAACGTCTAGTTTTTTAAATGTAAAAAAAAAACATGGAAATGGTCATATTATAGCGTGTAAAATGATTCTATGGTGGAAAGAAGTCATTTCGTAAAATGTAGTAAAATTTTACAAAAAAAGTAATAGTATAGTATGTCGAAATTTTTCGATGAAAACGTCTAGTTTTTTAAATGTAAAAAAAAACCATGAAAACGGTCGTATTATAGCGTGTAAAATGATTCTAGGGTGGAAAGAAGTCATTTCGTAAAATGTTGTAAAATTTTACAAAAAAAACGTCATAGTATAGTATGTCGAAATTTTTCGATGAAAACGTCAAATTTTTTAGATGTTGAAAAAAACCATGGAAACGGTCGTATTATAGCGTGTAAAATGATTCTATGGTGGAAAGAAGTCATTTCGTAAAATGTTGTAAAATTTTACAAAAAAAACGTCATAGTATAGTATGTCGAAATTTTTCGATGAAAACGTCAAATTTTTTAGATGTTGAAAAAAACCATGAAAACGGTCGTATTATAGCGTGTAAAATGATTCTATGGTGGAAAGAAGTCATATCGTAAAATGTAGTAAAATTTTACAAAAAAAGTCATAGTATAGTATGTCGAAATTTTTCGAAGAAAACGTCTAGTTTTTTAGATGTTGAAAAAAACCATGAAAACGGTCGTATTATAGCGTGTAAAATGATTCTATGGTGGAAAGAAGTCATTTCGTAAAATGTAGTAAAATTTTACAAAAAAAACGTCATAGTATAGTATGTCGAAATTTTTTGACGAAAACGTCAAATTTTTTAGATGTTGAAAAAAACCATGAAAACGGTCGTATTATAGCCTGTAAAATGATTCTATGGTGGAAAGAAGTCATTTCGTAAAATGTTGTAAAATTTTACAAAAAAAACGTCATAGTATAGTATGTCGAAATTTTTCGATGAAAACGTCTAGTTTTTTAAATGTAAAAAAAAAAACATGAAAACGATCGTATTATAGTGTGTAAATTGATTCTATGGTGGAAAGAAGTCATTTCGTAAAATGTAAAATTTTACAAAAAAAACGTCATAGTATAGTATGTCGAAATTTTTCGATGAAAACGTCAAATTTTTTAGATGTTGACAAAAACCATGGAAATGGTCATATTATAGCGTATAAAATGATTCCAGGGTGGAAAGAAGTCATTTCGTAAAATGTTTTAACATTTTACAAAAAAAGTCATAGTATAGTATGTCGAAATTTTTCGATGAAAAAGTCAAATTTTTTAAATGTTGAAAAAAACCATGAATACGGTCGTATTATAGTGTGTAAAATGATTCTATGGTGGAAAGAAGTCATTTCGTGAAATGTAAAATTTTACAAAAAAAGTCATAGTATAGTATGTCGAAATTTTTCGATGAAACCGTCAATTTTTTTAGATGTTGAAAAAAACCATGGAAATGGTCGTATTATAGCGTGTAAAATGATTCTAGGGTGGAAAGAAGTCATTTCGTGAAATGTAAAATTTTATAATAAACGTCATAGTATAGTATGTCGAAATTTTTCGATGAAAACGTCAAATTTTCTAAATGTTGAAAAAAAAACATGAAAACGGTTGTATTATAGTGTGTAATATAATTCTATGGTGGAAAGAAGTCATTTCGTAAAATGTAGAATTTTACAAAAAAAACGTCATAGTATAGTATGTCGAAATTTTTCGATGAAAACGTCAGATTTTTTAGATGTTGAAAAAAACCATGAAAACGGTCGTATTATAGCGTGTAAAATGATTCTATGGTGGAAAGAAGTCATTTCGTAAAATGTAGTAAAATTTTACAAAAAAAGTCATAGTATAGTATGTCGAAATTTTTCGATGAAAACGTCTAGTTTTTTAAATGTAAAAAAAAAAACATGAAAACGATCGTATTATAGTGTGTAAATTGATTCTATGGTGGAAAGAAGTCATTTCGTGAAATGTAAAATTTTATAATAAACGTCATAGTATAGTATGTTGAAATTTTTCGATGAAAACGTCAAATTTTCTAAATGTTGAAAAAAAACATGAAAACGGTTGTATTATAGCGTGTGAAATGATTCTAGGGTGGAAAGAAGTCATTTCGTAAAATGTAAAATTTTGCAAAAAAAAGTAATAGTATAGTATGTCGAAATTTTTCGATGAAAACGTCAAATTTTTTAGATGTTGAAAAAAACCATGGAAACGGTCATATTATAGCGTATAAAATGATTCTAGGGTGGAAAGAAGTCAATTCGTAAAATGTTGTAAAATTTTACAAAAAAAACGTCATAGTATAGTATGTCGAAATTTTTCGATGAAAACGTCAAATTTTTTAGATGTTGAAAAAAACCATGAAAACGATCGTATTATAGCGTGTAAAATGATTCTATGGTGGAAAAAAGTCATTTCGTAAAATGTAGTAAAATTTTACAAAAAAAGTCATAGTATAGTATGTCGAAATTTTTCGATGAAAACGTCTAGTTTTTTAAATGTAAAAAAAAACATGAAAACGATCGTATTATAGTGTGTAAATTGATTCTATGGTGGAAAGAAGTCATTTCGTGAAATGTAAAATTTTACAAAAAAAGTCATAGTATAGTATGTCGAAATTTTTCGATGAAAACGTCAATTTTTTTAGATGTTGAAAAAAACCATGGAAATGGTCGTATTATATCGTGTAAAATGATTCTAGGGTGGAAAGAAGTCATTTCGTAAAATGTTGTAAAATTTTACAAAAAAAGTTATAGTATAGTATGTCGAAATTTTTCGAAGAAAACGTCAAATTTTTTAGATGTTGAAAAAAACCATGAAAACGGTCGTATTATAGCGTGTAAAATGATTCTATGGTGGAAAGAAGTCATTTCGTAAAATGTAGTAAAATTTTACAAAAAAAACGTCATAGTATAGTATGTCGAAATTTTTTGACGAAAACGTCAAATTTTTTAGATGTTGAAAAAAACCATGAAAACGGTCGTATTATAGCCTGTAAAATGATTCTATGGTGGAAAGAAGTCATTTCGTAAAATGTTGTAAAATTTTACAAAAAAAACGTCATAGTATAGTATGTCGAAATTTTTCGATGAAAACGTCTAGTTTTTTAAATGTAAAAAAAAAACATGAAAACGATCGTATTATAGTGTGTAAATCGATTCTATGGTGGAAAGAAGTCATTTCGTAAAATGTAAAATTTTACAAAAAAAACGTCATAGTATAGTATGTCGAAATTTTTCGATGAAAACGTCAAATTTTTTAGATGTTGACAAAAACCATGGAAATGGTCATATTATAGCGTATAAAATGATTCCAGGGTGGAAAGAAGTCATTTCGTTAAATGTTTTAACATTTTACAAAAAAAGTCATAGTATAGTATGTCGAAATTTTTCGATGAAAAAGTCAAATTTTTTAAATGTTGAAAAAAACCATGAATACGGTCGTATTATAGTGTGTAAAATGATTCTATGGTGGAAAGAAGTCATTTCGTGAAATGTAAAGTTTTACAAAAAAAAGTCATAGTATAGTATGTCGAAATTTTTCGATGAAACCGTCAATTTTTTTAGATGTTGAAAAAAACCATGGAAATGGTCGTATTATAGCGTGTAAAATGATTCTAGGGTGGAAAGAAGTCATTTCGTGAAATGTAAAATTTTATAATAAACGTCATAGTATAGTATGTCGAAATTTTTCGATGAAAACGTCAAATTTTCTAAATGTTGAAAAAAAACATGAAAACGGTTGTATTATAGTGTGTAATATAATTCTATGGTGGAAAGAAGTCATTTCGTAAAATGTAGAATTTTACAAAAAAAACGTCATAGTATAGTATGTCGAAATTTTTCGATGAAAACGTCAGATTTTTTAGATGTTGAAAAAAACCATGAAAACGGTCGTATTATAGCGTGTAAAATGATTCTATGGTGGAAAGAAGTCATTTCGTAAAATGTAGTAAAATTTTACAAAAAAAGTCATAGTATAGTATGTCGAAATTTTTTGATGAAAACGTCTAGTTTTTTAAATGTAAAAAAAAAACATGAAAACGATCGTATTATAGTGTGTAAATTGATTCTATGGTGGAAAGAAGTCATTTCGTGAAATGTAAAATTTTATAATAAACGTCATAGTATAGTATGTTGAAATTTTTCGATGAAAACGTCAAATTTTCTAAATGTTGAAAAAAAACATGAAAACGGTTGTATTATAGCGTGTGAAATGATTCTAGGGTGGAAAGAAGTCATTTCGTAAAATGTAAAATTTTGCAAAAAAAAGTAATAGTATAGTATGTCGAAATTTTTCGATGAAAACGTCAAATTTTTTAGATGTTGAAAAAAACCATGGAAACGGTCATATTATAGCGTATAAAATGATTCTAGGGTGGAAAGAAGTCAATTCGTAAAATGTTGTAAAATTTTACAAAAAAAACGTCATAGTATAGTATGTCGAAATTTTTCGATGAAAACGTCAAATTTTTTAGATGTTGAAAAAAACCATGAAAACGATCGTATTATAGCGTGTAAAATGATTCTATGGTGGAAAAAAGTCATTTCGTAAAATGTAGTAAAATTTTACAAAAAAAGTCATAGTATAGTATGTCGAAATTTTTCGATGAAAACGTCTAGTTTTTTAAATGTAAAAAAAAAACATGAAAACGATCGTATTATAGTGTGTAAATTGATTCTATGGTGGAAAGAAGTCATTTCGTGAAATGTAAAATTTTACAAAAAAAGTCATAGTATAGTATGTCGAAATTTTTCGATGAAAACGTCAATTTTTTTAGATGTTGAAAAAAACCATGGAAATGGTCGTATTATAGCGTGTAAAATGATTCTAGGGTGGAAAGAAGTCATTTCGTGAAATGTAAAATTTTATAATAAACGTCATAGTATAGTATGTCGAAATTTTTCGATGAAAACGTCAAATTTTCTAAATGTTGAAAAAAAACATGAAAACAGTTGTATTATAGTGTGTAAAATAATTCTATGGTGGAAAGAAGTCATTTCGTAAAATGTAGAATTTTACAAAAAAAACGTCATAGTATAGTATGTCGAAATTTTTCGATGAAAACGTCAAATTTTTTAGATGTTGACAAAAACCATGGAAATGGTCATATTATAGCGTATAAAATGATTCCAGGGTGGAAAGAAGTCATTTCGTAAAATGTTTTAACATTTTACAAAAAAAGTCATAGTATAGTATGTCGAAATTTTTCGATGAAAAAGTCAAATTTTTTAAATGTTGAAAAAAACCATGAATACGGTCGTATTATAGTGTGTAAAATGATTCTATGGTGGAAAGAAGTCATTTCGTGAAATGTAAAATTTTACAAAAAAAAGTCATAGTATAGTATGTCGAAATTTTTCGATGAAACCGTCAATTTTTTTAGATGTTGAAAAAAACCATGGAAATGGTCGTATTATAGCGTGTAAAATGATTCTAGGGTGGAAAGAAGTCATTTCGTGAAATGTAAAATTTTATAATAAACGTCATAGTATAGTATGTCGAAATTTTTCGATGAAAACGTCAAATTTTCTAAATGTTGAAAAAAAACATGAAAACGGTTGTATTATAGTGTGTAATATAATTCTATGGTGGAAAGAAGTCATTTCGTAAAATGTAGAATTTTACAAAAAAAACGTCATAGTATAGTATGTCGAAATTTTTCGATGAAAACGTCAGATTTTTTAGATGTTGAAAAAAACCATGAAAACGGTCGTATTATAGCGTGTAAAATGATTCTATGGTGGAAAGAAGTCATTTCGTAAAATGTAGTAAAATTTTACAAAAAAAGTCATAGTATAGTATGTCGAAATTTTTCGATGAAAACGTCTAGTTTTTTAAATGTAAAAAAAAAACATGAAAACGATCGTATTATAGTGTGTAAATTGATTTTATGGTGGAAAGAAGTCATTTCGTGAAATGTAAAATTTTATAATAAACGTCATAGTATAGTATGTTGAAATTTTTCGATGAAAACGTCAAATTTTCTAAATGTTGAAAAAAAACATGAAAACGGTTGTATTATAGCGTGTGAAATGATTCTAGGGTGGAAAGAAGTCATTTCGTAAAATGTAAAATTTTGCAAAAAAAAGTAATAGTATAGTATGTCGAAATTTTTCGATGAAAACGTCAAATTTTTTAGATGTTGAAAAAAACCATGGAAACGGTCATATTATAGCGTATAAAATGATTCTAGGGTGGAAAGAAGTCAATTCGTAAAATGTTGTAAAATTTTACAAAAAAAACGTCATAGTATAGTATGTCGAAATTTTTCGATGAAAACGTCAAATTTTTTAGATGTTGAAAAAAAACCATGAAAACGGTTGTATTATAGCGTGTAAAATGATTCTATGGTGGAAAGAAGTCATTTCGTAAAATGTAGTAAAATTTTACAAAAAAAGTCATAGTATAGTATGTCGAAATTTTTCGATGAAAACGTCAAATTTTTTAGATGTTGAAAAAAACCATGAAAACGGTCGTATTATAGCCTGTAAAATGATTCTATGGTGGAAAGAAGTCATTTCGTAAAATGTTGTAAAATTTTACAAAAAAAACGTCATAGTATAGTATGTCGAAATTTTTCGAAGAAAACGTCAAATTTTTTAGATGTTGAAAAAAAACATGAAAACGGTCGTATTATAGCGTGTAAAATGATTCTATGGTGGAAAGAAGTCATTTCGTAAAATGTAGTAAAATTTTACAAAAAAAGTCATAGTATAGTATGTCGAAATTTTTCGATGAAAACGTCAAATTTTTTAGATGTTGAAAAAAACCATGAAAACGGTCGTATTATAGCGTGTAAAATGATTCTATGGTGGAAAGAAGTCATTTCATAAAATATAGTAAAATTTTACAAAAAAAGTCATAGTATAGTATGTCGAAATATTTCGATGAAAACGTCAAATTTTTTAGATGTTGAAAACAAACATGAAAACGGTCGTATTATAGCGTGTAAATTGAATCTAGGGTGGAAAGAAGTCATTTCGTAAAATGTAAAATTTTACAAAAAAAACGTCATAGTATAGTATGTCGAAATTTTTCTATGAAAAAGTCAAATTTTTTAAATGTTGAAAAAAACCATGAATACGGTCGTATTATAGTGTGTAAATTGATTCTATGGTGGAAAGAAGTCATTTCTTAAAATGTAGTAAAATTTTACAAAAAAAGTCATAGTATAGTATGTCGAAATTTTTCGATGAAAACGTCTAGTTTTTTAAATGTAAAAAAAAAAAATGAAAATGATCGTATTATAGTGTGTAAATTGATTCTATGGTGGAAAGAAGTCATTTCGTGAAATGTAAAATTTTACAAAAAAAGTCATAGTATAGTATGTCGAAATTTTTCGATGAAACCGTCAATTTTTTTAGATGTTGAAAAAAACCATCGAAATGGTCGTATTATAGCGTGTAAAATGATTTTAGGGTGGAAAGAAGTCATTTCGTAAAATGTAAAATTTTACAAAAAAAAGTAATAGTATAGTATGTCGAAATTTTTCGATGAAAACGTCAAATTTTTTAGATGTTGAAAAAAACCATGAAAACGGTCGTATTATAGCGTGTAAAATGATTCTAGGGTGGAAAGAAGTCATTTCGTAAAATGTTGTAAAATTTTACAAAAAAAACGTCATAGTATAGTATGTCGAAATTTTTCGATGAAAACGTCAAATTTTTTAGATGTTGAAAAAAACCATGAAAACGGTCGTATTATAGCGTGTAAAATGATTCTAGGGTGGAAAGAAGTCATTTCGTAAAATGTTGTAAAATTTTACAAAAAAAACGTCATAGTATAGTATGTCGAAATTTTTCGATGAAAACGTCAAATTTTTTAGATGTTGAAAAAAACCATGAAAACGGTCGTATTATAGCGTGTAAAATGATTCTATGGTGGAAAGAAGTCATTTCGTAAAATGTAGTAAAATTTTACAAAAAAAGTCATAGTATAGTATGTCGAAATTTTTCGAAGAAAACGTCAAATTTTTTAAATGTTGAAAAAAAACATGAATATGGTCGTATTATAGCGTGTAAAATGATTCTAGGGTGGAAAGAAGTCATTTCGTGAAATGTAAAATTTTATAATAAACGTCATAGTATAGTATGTCGAAATTTTTCGATGAAAACGTCAAATTTTCTAAATGTTGAAAAAAAACATGAAAACGGTTGTATTATAGTGTGTAATATAATTCTATGGTGGAAAGAAGTCATTTCGTAAAATGTAGAATTTTACAAAAAAAACGTCATAGTATAGTATGTCGAAATTTTTCGATGAAAACGTCAAATTTTTTAGATGTTGAAAAAAACCATGAAAACGGTCGTATTATAGCGTGTAAAATGATTCTATGGTGGAAAGAAGTCATTTCGTAAAATGTAGTAAAATTTTACAAAAAAAGTCATAGTATAGTATGTCGAAATTTTTCGATGAAAACGTCTAGTTTTTTAAATGTAAAAAAAAAACATGAAAACGATCGTATTATAGTGTGTAAATTGATTCTATGGTGGAAAGAAGTCATTTCGTGAAATGTAAAATTTTACAAAAAAAGTCATAGTATAGTATGTCGAAATTTTTCGATGAAACCGTCAATTTTTTTAGATGTTGAAAAAAACCATGGAAATGGTCGTATTATAGCGTGTAAAATGATTCTAGGGTGGAAAGAAGTCATTTCGTGAAATGTAAAATTTTATAATAAACGTCATAGTATAGTATGTCGAAATTTTTCGATGAAACCGTCAAATTTTTTAGATGTTGAAAAAAACCATGGAAATTGTCTTATTATAGCGTGTGAAATGATTCTAGGGTGGAAAGAAGTCATTTCGTAAAATGTAAAATTTTGCAAAAAAAAGTAATAGTATAGTATGTCGAAATTTTTCGATGAAAACGTCAACTTTTCTAAATGTTGAAAAATACCATGAAAACGGTCGTATTATAGCGTGTAAAATGATTCTATGGTGGAAAGAAGTCATATCGTAAAATGTAGTAAAATTTTACAAAAAAAGTCATAGTATAGTATGTCGAAATTTTTCGATGAAAACGTCTAGTTTTTTAAATGTAAAAAAAAAAACATGGAAATGGTCGTATTATAGCGTGTAAAATGATTCTATGGTGGAAAGAAGTCATTTCGTAAAATGTTGTAAAATTTTACAAAAAAAGTCATAGTATAGTATGTCTAAATTTTTCGATGAAAACGTCAATTTTTTTAGATGTTGAAAAATACCATGAAAACGGTCGTATTATAGCGTGTAAAATGATTCTATGGTGGAAAGAAGTCATATCGTAAAATGTAGTAAAATTTTACAAAAAAAGTCATAGTATAGTATGTCGAAATTTTTCGATGAAAACGTCTAGTTTTTTAAATGTAAAAAAAAAACATGGAAATGGTCGTATTATAGCGTGTAAAATGATTCTATGGTGGAAAGAAGTCATTTCGTAAAATGTAAAATTTTGCAAAAAAAAGTAATAGTATAGTATGTCGAAATTTTTTGATGAAAACGTCAAATTTTTTAGATGTTGAAAAAAACCATGGAAACGGTCATATTATAGCGTATAAAATGATTCTAGGGTGGAAAGAAGTCATTTCGTAAAATGTTGTAAAATTTTACAAAAAAAACGTCATAGTATAGTATGTCGAAATTTTTCGATGAAACCGTCAAATTTTTTAGATGTTGAAAAAAACCATGGAAATTGTCTTATTATAGCGTGTGAAATGATTCTAGGGTGGAAAGAAGTCATTTCGTAAAATGTAAAATTTTGCAAAAAAAAGTAATAGTATAGTATGTCGAAATTTTTCGATGAAAACGTCAATTTTTTTAGATGTTGAAAAAAACCATGGAAATGGTCGTATTATAGCGTGTAAAATGATTCTAGGGTGGAAAGAAGTCATTTCGTGAAATGTAAAATTTTATAATAAACGTCATAGTATATAGTATGTCGAAATTTTTCGATGAAAACGTCAAATTTTCTAAATGTTGAAAAAAAACATGAAAACGGTTGTATTATAGTGTGTAAAATAATTCTATGGTGGAAAGAAGTCATTTCGTAAAATGTAGAATTTTACAAAAAAAACGTCATAGTATAGTATGTCGAAATTTTTCGATGAAACCGTCAAATTTTTTAGATGTTGAAAAAAACCATGGAAATTGTCTTATTATAGCGTGTGAAATGATTCTAGGGTGGAAAGAAGTCATTTCGTAAAATGTAAAATTTTGCAAAAAAAAGTAATAGTATAGTATGTCGAAATTTTTTGATGAAAACGTCAAATTTTTTAGATGTTGAAAAAAACCATGGAAACGGTCATATTATAGCGTATAAAATGATTCTAGGGTGGAAAGAAGTCATTTCGTAAAATGTTGTAAAATTTTACAAAAAAAACGTCATAGTATAGTATGTCGAAATTTTTCGATGAAACCGTCAATTTTTTAGATGTTGAAAAAAACCATCGAAATGGTCGTATTATAGCGTGTAAAATGATTCTAGGGTGGAAAGAAGTCATTTCGTGAAATGTAAAATTTTATAATAAACGTCATAGTATATAGTATGTCGAAATTTTTCGATGAAAACGTCAAATTTTCTAAATGTTGAAAAAAAACATGAAAACGGTTTTATTATAGTGTGTAAAATAATTCTATGGTGGAAAGAAGTCATTTCGTAAAATGTAAAATTTTACAAAAAAAATGTCATAGTATAGTATGTCGAAATTCTTCGATGAAAACGTTAAATTTTCTAAATGTTGAAAAAAAACATGAAAACGGTCGAATTATAGCGTGTAAAATGATTCTATGGTGGAAAGAAGTCATATCGTAAAATGTAGTAGAATTTTACAATAAAAACGTCATAGTATAGTATGTCGAAATTTTTCGATGAAAACGTCTAGTTTTTTAAATGTAAAAAAAAAACATGGAAATGGTCATATTATAGCGTGTAAAATGATTCTATGGTGGAAAGAAGTCATTTCGTAAAATGTAAAATTTTACAAAAAAAGTAATAGTATAGTATGTCGAAATTTTTCGATGAAAACGTCAAATTTTTTAGATGTTGAAAAAAACCATGAAAACGGTCGTATTATAGCGTGTAAAATGATTCTATGGTGGAAAGAAGTCATTTCGTAAAATGTTGTAAAATTTTACAAAAAAAACGTCATAGTATAGTATGTCGAAATTTTTCGATGAAAACGTCAAATTTTTTAGATGTTGAAAAAAACCATGAAAACGGTCGTATTATAGCGTGTAAAATGATTCTATGGTGGAAAGAAGTCATTTCGTAAAATGTAGTAAAATTTTACAAAAAAAACGTCATAGTATAGTATGTCGAAATTTTTCGATGAAAACGTCAAATTTTTTAGATGTTGAAAAAAACCATGAAAACGATCGTATTATAGCGTGTAAAATGATTCTATGGTGGAAAAAAGTCATTTCGTAAAATGTAGTAAAATTTTACAAAAAAAGTCATAGTATAGTATGTCGAAATTTTTCGATGAAAACGTCTAGTTTTTTAAATGTAAAAAAAAACATGAAAACGATCGTATTATAGTGTGTAAATTGATTCTATGGTGGAAAGAAGTCATTTCGTGAAATGTAAAATTTTACAAAAAAAGTCATAGTATAGTATGTCGAAATTTTTCGATGAAAACGTCAATTTTTTTAGATGTTGAAAAAAACCATGGAAATGGTCGTATTATAGCGTGTAAAATGATTCTAGGGTGGAAAGAAGTCATTTCGTGAAATGTAAAATTTTATAATAAACGTCATAGTATAGTATGTCGAAATTTTTCGATGAAACCGTCAAATTTTTTAGATGTTGAAAAAAACCATGGAAATTGTCTTATTATAGCGTGTGAAATGATTCTAGGGTGGAAAGAAGTCATTTCGTAAAATGTAAAATTTTGCAAAAAAAAGTAATAGTATAGTATGTCGAAATTTTTCGATGAAAACGTCAACTTTTCTAAATGTTGAAAAATACCATGAAAACGGTCGTATTATAGCGTGTAAAATGATTCTATGGTGGAAAGAAGTCATATCGTAAAATGTAGTAAAATTTTACAAAAAAAGTCATAGTATAGTATGTCGAAATTTTTCGATGAAAACGTCTAGTTTTTTAAATGTAAAAAAAAAACATGGAAATGGTCGTATTATAGCGTGTAAAATGATTCTATGGTGGAAAGAAGTCATTTCGTAAAATGTTGTAAAATTTTACAAAAAAAAAGTCATAGTATAGTATGTCTAAATTTTTCGATGAAAACGTCAATTTTTTTAGATGTTGAAAAAAACCATGAAAACGGTCGTATTATAGCGTGTAAAATGATTCTATGGTGGAAAGAAGTCATTTCGTAAAATGTAGTAAAATTTTACAAAAAAAACGTCATAGTATAGTATGTCGAAATTTTTCGACGAAAACGTCAAATTTTTTAGATGTTGAAAAAAACCATGAAAACGGTCGTATTATAGCCTGTAAAATGATTCTATGGTGGAAAGAAGTCATTTCGTAAAATGTTGTAAAATTTTACAAAAAAAACGTCATAGTATAGTATGTCGAAATTTTTCGATGAAAACGTCTAGTTTTTTAAATGTAAAAAAAAACATGAAAACGATCGTATTATAGTGTGTAAATTGATTCTATGGTGGAAAGAAGTCATTTCGTAAAATGTAAAATTTTACAAAAAAAAACGTCATAGTATAGTATGTCGAAATTTTTCGATGAAAACGTCAAATTTTTTAGATGTTGACAAAAACCATGGAAATGGTCATATTATAGCGTATAAAATGATTCCAGGGTGGAAAGAAGTCATTTCGTAAAATGTTTTAACATTTTACAAAAAAAGTCATAGTATAGTATGTCGAAATTTTTCGATGAAAAAGTCAAATTTTTTAAATGTTGAAAAAAACCATGAATACGGTCGTATTATAGTGTGTAAAATGATTCTATGGTGGAAAGAAGTCATTTCGTGAAATGTAAAATTTTACAAAAAAAGTCATAGTATAGTATGTCGAAATTTTTCGATGAAACCGTCAATTTTTTTAGATGTTGAAAAAAACCATGGAAATGGTCGTATTATAGCGTGTAAAATGATTCTAGGGTGGAAAGAAGTCATTTCGTGAAATGTAAAATTTTATAATAAACGTCATAGTATAGTATGTCGAAATTTTTCGATGAAAACGTCAAATTTTCTAAATGTTGAAAAAAAACATGAAAACGGTTGTATTATAGTGTGTAAAATAATTCTATGGTGGAAAGAAGTCATTTCGTAAAATGTAGAATTTTACAAAAAAAACGTCATAGTATAGTATGTCGAAATTTTTCGATGAAAACGTCAGATTTTTTAGATGTTGAAAAAAACCATGAAAACGGTCGTATTATAGCGTGTAAAATGATTCTATGGTGGAAAGAAGTCATTTCGTAAAATGTAGTAAAATTTTACAAAAAAAGTCATAGTATAGTATGTCGAAATTTTTCGATGAAAACGTCTAGTTTTTTAAATGTAAAAAAAAAACATGAAAACGATCGTATTATAGTGTGTAAATTGATTCTATGGTGGAAAGAAGTCATTTCGTGAAATGTAGAATTTTACAAAAAAAACGTCATAGTATAGTATGTTGAAATTTTTCGATGAAAACGTCAAATTTTTTAGATGTTGAAAAAAACCATGGAAATTGTCTTATTATAGCGTGTGAAATGATTCTAGGGTGGAAAGAAGTCATTTCGTAAAATGTAAAATTTTGCAAAAAAAAGTAATAGTATAGTATGTCGAAATTTTTCGATGAAAACGTCAAATTTTTTAGATGTTGAAAAAAACCATGGAAACGGTCATATTATAGCGTATAAAATGATTCTAGGGTGGAAAGAAGTCATTTCGTAAAATGTTGTAAAATTTTACAAAAAAAACGTCATAGTATAGTATGTCGAAATTTTTCGATGAAAACGTCAAATTTTTTAGATGTTGAAAAAAAACATGAAAACGATCGTATTATAGCGTGTAAAATGATTCTATGGTGGAAAGAAGTCATTTCGTAAAATGTAGTAAAATTTTACAAAAAAAGTCAAAGTATAGTATGTCGAAATTTTTCGATGAAAACGTCTAGTTTTTTAAATGTAAAAAAAAACATGAAAACGATCGTATTATAGTGTGTAAATTGATTCTATGGTGGAAAGAAGTCATTTCGTGAAATGTAAAATTTTACAAAAAAAGTCATAGTATAGTATGTCGAAATTTTTCGATGAAAACGTCAATTTTTTTAGATGTTGAAAAAAACCATCGAAATGGTCGTATTATAGCGTGTAAAATGATTCTAGGGTGGAAAGAAGTCATTTCGTGAAATGTAAAATTTTATAATAAACGTCATAGTATATAGTATGTCGAAAGTTTTCGATGAAAACGTCAAATTTTCTAAATGTTGAAAAAAAACATGAAAACGGTTTTATTATAGTGTGTAAAATAATTCTATGGTGGAAAGAAGTCATTTCGTAAAATGTAGTAAAATTTTACAAAAAAAGTCATAGTATAGTATGTCGAAATTTTTCGATGAAAACGTCAAATTTTTTAGATGTTGAAAAAAACCATGAAAACGGTCGTATTATAGCGTGTAAAATGATTCTATGGTGGAAAGAAGTCATTTCGTAAAATGTTGTAAAATTTTACAAAAAAAACGTCATAGTATAGTATGTCGAAATTTTTCGATGAAAACGTCAAATTTTTTAGATGTTGAAAAAAAACCATGAAAACGGTCGTATTATAGCGTGTAAAATGATTCTATGGTGGAAAGAAGTCATTTCGTAAAATGTAGTAAAATTTTACAAAAAAAGTCATAGTATAGTATGTCGAAATTTTTCGACGAAAACGTCAAATTTTTTAGATGTTGAAAAAAACCATGAAAACGGTCGTATTATAGCCTGTAAAATGATTCTATGGTGGAAAGAAGTCATTTCGTAAAATGTTGTAAAATTTTACAAAAAAAACGTCATAGTATAGTATGTCGAAATTTTTCGAAGAAAACGTCAAATTTTTTAGATGTTGAAAAAAAACATGAAAACGGTCGTATTAAAGCGTGTAAAATGATTCTATGGTGGAAAGAAGTCATTTCGTAAAATGTAGTAAAATTTTACAAAAAAAGTCATAGTATAGTATGTCGAAATTTTTCGATGAAAACGTCTAGTTTTTTAAATGTAAAAAAAAAACATGAAAACGATCGTATTATAGTGTGTAAATTGATTCTATGGTGGAAAGAAGTCATTTCGTAAAATGTAAAATTTTACAAAAAAAAACGTCATAGTATAGTATGTCGAAATTTTTCGATGAAAACGTCAAATTTTTTAGATGTTGACAAAAACCATGGAAATGGTCATATTATAGCGTATAAAATGATTCCAGGGTGGAAAGAAGTCATTTCGTAAAATGTTTTAACATTTTACAAAAAAAGTCATAGTATAGTATGTCGAAATTTTTCGAAGAAAACGTCAAATTTTTTAGATGTTGAAAAAAACCATGAAAACGGTCGTATTATAGCGTGTAAAATGATTCTATGGTGGAAAGAAGTCATTTCATAAAATATAGTAAAATTTTACAAAAAAAGTCATAGTATAGTATGTCGAAATATTTCGATGAAAACGTCAAATTTTTTAGATGTTGAAAACAAACATGAAAACGGTCGTATTATAGCGTGTAAATTGAATCTAGGGTGGAAAGAAGTCATTTCGTAAAATGTAAAATTTTACAAAAAAAAACGTCATAGTATAGTATGTCGAAATTTTTCGATGAAAAAGTCAAATTTTTTAAATGTTGAAAAAAACCATGAATACGGTCGTATTATAGTGTGTAAAATGATTCTAGGGTGGAAAGAAGTCATTTCGTGAAATGTAAAATTTTACAAAAAAAGTCATAGTATAGTATGTCGAAATTTTTCTATGAAACCGTCAATTTTTTTAGATGTTGAAAAAAACCATGGAAATGGTCGTATTATAGCGTGTAAAATGATTCTAGGGTGGAAAGAAGTCATTTCGTGAAATGTAAAATTTTATAATAAACGTCATAGTATAGTATGTCGAAATTTTTCGATGAAAACGTCAAATTTTCTAAATGTTGAAAAAAAACATGAAAACGGTTGTATTATAGTGTGTAAAATAATTCTATGGTGGGAAGAAGTCATTTCGTAAAATGTAGAATTTTACAAAAAAAACGTCATAGTATAGTATGTCGAAATTCTTCGATGAAAACGTCAAATTTTCTAAATGTTGAAAAAAAACATGAAAACGGTCGAATTATAGCGTGTAAAATGATTCTAGGGTGGAAAGAAGTCATTTCGTAAAATGTTGTAAAATTTTACAAAAAAAGCTCATAGTATAGTATGTCGAAATTTTTCGAAGAAAACGTCAAATTTTTTAGATGTTGAAAAAAACCATGAAAACGGTCGTATTATAGCGTGTAAAATGATTCTATGGTGGAAATAAGTCATTTCGTAAAATGTAGTAAAATTTTACAAAAAAACGTCATAGTATAGTATGTCGAAATTTTTCGATGAAAACGTCTAGTTTTTTAAATGTAAAAAAAAAACATGAAAACGATCGTATTATAGTGTGTAAATTGATTCTATGGTGGAAAGAAGTCATTTCGTAAAATGTAAAATTTTACAAAAAAAACGACATAGTATAGTATGTCGAAATTTTTCGATGAAAACTTCAAATTTTTTAAATGTTGAAAAAAAACATGAATACGGTCGTATTATAGAGTGTAAAATGATTCTATGGTGGAAAGAAGTCATTTTGTGAAATGTAAAATTTTATAATAAACGTCATAGTATAGTATGTCGAAATTTTTCGATGAAAACGTCAAATTTTTTAGATGTTGACAAAAACCATGGAAATGGTCGTATTATAGCGTATAAAATGATTCCAGGGTGGAAAGAAGTCATTTCGTAAAATGTTTTAACATTTTACAAAAAAAGTCATAGTATAGTATGTCGAAATTTTTCGATGAAAACGTCAAATTTTTTAGATGTTGAAAAAAACCATGAAAACGGTCGTATTATAGTGTGTAAAATGATTCTATGGTGGAAAGAAGTCATTTCATAAAATATAGTAAAATTTTACAAAAAAAGTCATAGTATAGTATGTCGAAATATTTCGATGAAAACGTCAAATTTTTTAGATGTTGAAAACAAACATGAAAACGGTCGTATTATAGCGTGTAAATTGAATCTAGGGTGGAAAGAAGTCATTTCGTAAAATGTAAAATTTTACAAAAAAAAGTCATAGTATAGTAGGTCGAAATTTTTCGATGAAAACGTCCAATTTTTTAAATGTAAAAAAAAAACATGAAAACGATCGTATTATAGTGTGTAAATTGATTCTATGGTGGAAAGAAGTCATTTCGTGAAATGTAAAATTTTATAATAAACGTCATAGTATAGTATGTCGAAATTTTTCGATGAAAACGTCAAATTTTTTAGATGTTGAAAAAAAACATGGAAATGGTCGTATTATATCGTGTAAAATGATTCTAGGGTGGAAAGAAGTCATTTCGTAAAATGTTGTAAAATTTTACAAAAAAAAGTCATAGTATAGTATGTCGAAATTTTTCGATGAAAACGTCAAATTTGTTAGATGTTGAAAAAAACCATGAAAACGGTTGTATTATAGCATGTAAATTGAATCTAGGGTGGAAAGAAGTAATTTCGTAAAATGTAGTAAAATTTTACAAAAAAAACGTCATAGTATAGTATGTCAAAATTTTTCGATGAAAACGTCAAATTTTTTAGATGTTGAAAAAACCCATGAAAACGGTCGTATTATAGCGTGTAAATTGAATCTAGGGTGGAAAGAAGTCATTTCGTAAAATGTAGTAAAATTTTACAAAAAAAACGTCATAGTATAGTATGTCGAAATTAATGTCGAAAACATCTAATTTTTTAAATGTAAAAAAACCCCATGAAAACGGTCGTATTATAGCGTGTAAAATGATTCTATGGTGGAAAGAAGTCATTTCGTAAAATGTTGTAAAATTTTACAAAAAAAACATCATAGTATAGTATGTCGAAATTTTTCGATAAAAACGTCAAATTTTTTAGATGTTGAAAAAAACCATGGAAACGGTCGTATTATAGCGTGTAAAATGATTCTAGGGTGGAAAGAAGTCATTTCGTGAAATGTAAAATTTTACAAGAAAAAACGTCATAGTATAGTATGTCGAAAAAATTTATAGTATAGCATGTTGAAAAAAAGTCAGTATAGCATGTCGAAAAAATGTTGAAAAAAAGTCAGTGTATGTTAAAAAAAAGTCATCGTATAGTATATCGAAAAAAAGTCATAGTGTAGCATGTAGAACAAACAAAACAGTCAAAGTATAGCATGTCCAAAAAAAATAGTCAGTAAAGTAAAAAATAAAAAAGTCATAGTATAGTATGTTGGAAAAAGGTCATAGCATAGCATGTAGAAAAAAGTATAAAGTATAGTAAGTCAAAAAATTTATAGTATGTATAGAGTATCGAGTAGTATGTCAAAACATGTCATAGTACAGTATGTTGAAAAAAATAAACAGTTTCACATGTTGAAAAGTCAAAGTATAGTATGTTGAAAAAAAAAAGTCGTAGTACAGTATGTCAAAAAATTAAACTATGGTGAAAAAATAAAAAGTCAAAGTATAGTGTGTTCAAAAAACCATCTAAGTACAGTCACCCTCACGGATGGCTGAGCTTCTCCTCTTATCTCTAGAATACTATGGCAAAAAAATTTAAAATGTCATCGTATAGTATGTCGCAAAAAAGTCACGGAATAGTATGTCGAAAAAGTGTCACAGTAAGATGTCATAAAAAAGGTATAGTTTTGCATTTCAATAAAAGAAAAAGTCATAGCACAGAATGTAGAAAAAATAAAAAAAGCCATACTATAATATGTCAAAAAAATTAAGTCCTAGCATAGTATTTTGAACTTAAGTCATAAAGTCCTAGTTTAGTATTTTGAAAATAGCCATAAAAAAGTCATAGCACAGTATGTTGAAAGAAGTCATAAAAAGCCATGATGTAGTATGTCCTAAAAAGTCATGAACAAGCCATAATATAAATATAAGACATTTGTCTGGTACGTTACCTTTCCTAGCTGGGTCTCACTGAGCGAGAAGGAGTCCATGAAGGCCTGAGCGATGACAGACAGGCAGCTCTCCAACTGTGGCGTCTTCTCCATGTCAAAAACGAACTGGGGGTTCTTCAGAATGTTGACCCAGAAGCGTAGAGGCAAACTGCAAAGCAGCATAAACGCATGTCAGGAAGAAAAGGTGCAGTTAAAAGCGTTAACTGAAGCTTTTCACACTGTCCACAGAGCTTTGGACGGTCCAACAACACCTGTTGGTCTTCCAGATGTGCAGGACATCTGGGTCTGTAATCTTCATGTTGTCTGCCTGAGCATCCAGGAAGTCAAAAAAGTACTTGACAGCATGCGGGGCTCTGCTGTGCGGCGTACCCCAGATAGATCTGAACAGGTTCTCCACATATGAATGCACTGCCACCTTAGAGACACAGAACGTGGTCATGTCAATTTCTGCTGTCCCTTATAGTTCAGAATATAACAAGTTTGAACTTTTTCCTCCCCAGTCTCACCTTCTCTATTTTAGACAGGAAATTAATAATCAATACTACAAAAAGCTATCTCCTCTCTTATCGGAGTTGAAAACAAAAACCCTTCAGAATTCAGTAACGCTACGATCGCATTAACACTGCGTCCACACACAGCGGTTGTGATGGGACAGACATGCTCTTATTTTAATCCTGTGTACACACCACAAGAGGAAGGAACATAGCATGCTTCCTCTGCAACATTAACACTGCTGCGAGTGGTAAAAATAACCATGTAATACCATTTTTTTTCTAACAAAATTAGTGCATATTTGCAGGTTTCTTTAAACATGAGAAAATCTGCTAAAAATAAGCAAGACCAGCAGATGAGCACGCCTTTGTTTTTTTTTCTGTTCGACATCACAAACGCACCAGAAAACAGGGTTAGTGGTTACTTCTTTTTTCATATATCTTACTTATATTCAGTCTTTCGTTCTTTGTGTCAAACCAGAGTTGTTTTATTTTTTTTTTTTTTCAAAAAAAAAGGGGGCCCCCCCCGGGTTCCTCGGCCCCCCCCCCAGGAACGCCCCCCCCCCCCCCTCTCCCCTTCTTTCCTTGGATAACCCCCCCCTTCCCCCCCCCCCCCCAACTAGCTACTCCCCCCCCTTTGGTGATTGTTTGAACAGTGGAAAGACGAAGTAAGATTAGGGAACATTACTGTTGTCTGACTGGAGTCTTGTGGTTTTGAGGAGAGCATGTTAATTGTATGTTTTGTCCGTTAATAAATCATAATAACTGCACAAATTCCTGTTCACATTCACATCACATAACACTGTGACAAAAAAAAAAAAGGATGAAAGTCCACCCAGGTGTCTCGTTTTCAACATGTTATTGGAGCTGGTGCCGATAAATACCGGAGAATATTGCAGTCATTTGTCCCAGGAATGAATGCGGATCGTAATATTTACCCCTAAAGGCAAAAGCCAGATGTGTTAGTGAGTTTTTCATCCAGTAGAAAAGGGGCTTAACAGATGGATTCTGGTAAGGCCCTAATTTTCACCCCTTTTCCTGTGTGCAATGTTATGTGACGTGCGTTGAAATGAATATATAACAAATTAATTCAACAGGGATTTGGATAATTATTATAATGCATTAATGTATACCTCACTGTCATAAAACACACTTCATTCAAACTTGACAGAAACTGAATAAAACTCATTAAAACCGTCTTTGTTAGTCTTTCCACTGTTCCAACAATCACCGACTCTGGCTGGAGAGTTTGAAAGAGAGTCTGAATGAATAACAGATGTAAAAGCAGATGAAACCACTGTAATATTTGCACTGTTTACTAATCCTCCTTCAGTGCTGAATGCCAGGAAAAAAACAGCAGAAAGGTCGATGGAAAGGGAAGAAAGTCTATCTTCTATTTTCAGCTGGTTTTCTGTCTATAAAACCAGCCTGGATGCGCTAATATTGGTTGAAAAAAGGTATGAGTGTTTAAGTAAAATGAAGGATTGCGACTGGTTCCTCTTACCTTGGTGGAGAGCAGCTTAGTGAGATGCACTTCCTTCAGTTTTAACTTCTTCCTCTCTGGGTTCTTTCTCTGGGCCTCGTCTACATCAGGATCAATCTGCAGAAAAGAGACATTAAAACAACGTTAAATTAGTCAACCTCAAGTCCTTAACAATATTCAGGAATATGCACAAATGTGCAGTGATTAAAATGTCCCTGTCCTATAAACTCATGATGATCCACTTCTGCAAACATAAAACAATAACCGGCTCTTACCAAGTGGAAGTATTTCCCAGAGAAGTTCTCATCATCTACAGGAAATCAACAGAAATCAACAGTGATCGTTAGCAGAAATAATTAGCGTCCTCCTCTGCCATCTAGCATTTAGGTGATAGTTATGGACTTATTAAAAGGTATAATATGCAACTTGGATGATGGAGACATTTAGTGGCATTTGTTAGTGTGACATGGGTCTGGCCAGCTGTGGACTGACTGAGCCCAACAATAGTGGCCACAATCCAGGTGTGGCACCAACACTCCCTGAGTAGTAATGAAAAAGGTCATGTTGCTTGTGTGTGGCTGAATATGATGCAGAGCTGCTTGTGACTGCTCTACTTGGTGCATTTCTGAAAAAAACACCTAATCAGCATGCCAGCATATGTCACAAAGTGAGCTCAACTCAAGATTAGGGCTGTAATCAACCAGAGAAATCCTTAGTCGACTAACACTCTACTAACACTGACTAATCAATTAACTGATCTTTAAAACAGACTCTCCACAAAGAATCACACAAAAGCACCACTTTAAATCTTGTTTACCAGAGATGTGCTCATAACTGTCTAAGGAATAAGTCATTCAGCTTAGTAAGATTAAAACGACAGATTGATCGACAGTTCCCCTAATGCCTAAATCACACTACATGACTTTAGCCCTGATTTTCCACTCCCCGACAGTTTTTGGAGCGCTACACTTCGAGCCGCTCAAAGACGTGAGCGGAGACGCTCATGTTGAATACATTTAACAACACTGCATGTTAAACATCTGGACCTGTCGGGGACTCCGGCCACGAGCTGCAGCCAATGAGAGCACGAGACACGGGTTGAGGGGAAACCTGAGGGAGGAGGGGTCGGCTGTAACAACAGGAACTCACTGTATGTGCTGCCTTTGTGACAAAGAGCAAAGTTGTTGCACTTAGAGAAATAAATAGTAAAACATGAGTGTGAAAACCAAGGGAAACTGGCTATTTTGTAAACACAACATCTGCAATGTGTCTCGTGCATGGTATCAACATTTACTGTGTATTTCTAGCGTGTTTTTGTAACAAAACGTAGTTTGGACAACTCATTAGGTTTTCCTTCCAGTGAAAGATCCTGTAGTGTGTGACCTCCTGGCGCCGGTCATGTAGTTTAAAACGACGACTTCATTTAAGACAGCAAGTTGTGCGGTGTGAACAGTACTGCGATGTGACAACTCAGAGTCATGTACTGTAAACTTACGAAGAGACAAGGTCCGGTTAATTTCTCTTTCTGAGCTTTCAATTGAATCTCAATGTCTTCCAACTGCTGTCAAGTCATATCACGCGCCCTGCGCCCCAGTTTTAGGACACACAATGACACCTCAGCCAGTTTCGTTGCTGATTTAGACTGTAGGAAGTGGTTGACAGCTCAGAAGAAGCTACAACCTTGAGTTGTGATTATTTTCACACAAAATGCACCAGACACCCATTGGCTGCTTAGAGACGTATCTGTGAAATAGATCATAACGTCTTTGTTTCTCATTTGAACTTGCTGGTTGAAGCTTATTGATTGATAATTCTTCAGTAAGAAACAGTTTCTCCCCTGGCTGTTACTCTGTTTCCAGTCTTTATGTGAAACCAAGATAATCCCCTACTGGCTCAATCTCCATGTTTAATGTACAGACATGACAGTAGCATTGATCTTCTCATCTATTGTTAAAAAAAAGCAAATATTATATATTTAACAAAACTTACCCTTCAGACTTCCCTGCGGGCTCAGAGGAGGATGAGTTTTCCTTGAAAGCACTTTGATCGTCGCTCCATCAGGAACCTACAGGAGTACGAACAGACCAGCACAGAAATAAATAACAATAATAACAATAATAATAAACAGTTGCATAGAGTTTCAATAGACTTACATTTTCAAAATGGCTAAACAGTGGAAACCGTTGATAGCAATCAACCCACTTATGTGGATCAAAAAGCTGTTTAAATCATTAACTTAAAGTATTCAAGACGTCTGCTTAAACTGTTCATTTTGAGTCTTTATAACCCCCCTCCAAAATATATATATATATATATATATATATCTATATATATATATATATACATATATATATATATATACATATATACATCTATATATATATATACATATATATATATATATATATACATGTATATATATATATACATGTATATATATCTATATATATATCTACATATATATATATATATATATATATATATATATATATATATATCTCTATATCTCTCTCTATATATATATATATATATATCTATATATATACATATATACTATAAAAAAAAAATAAATAAAAAAAAATAAAACAAAAATAAATATATAAAAAAAATAAATAAAAAAAAAAAAAAAAAAAATAAAAAAAAAAAATATATCTATATATATCTATATCTATATATATATATCTATATCTATATATATATATATATAATCTTAATATTAGGCAATGATAGCCTACAGTTTATAGTCAGGTCTGTTACATTATTTGTATTTATATTATTTATAAATAATGATCATAATTATTTATATATTGCATATAATTATTTAGAAATGCACAGAAACTCCCACCGAGTTGTGGCCTATTTGCTCTACTGACAGTACTCTGTAACAGCACATTTCTGTTTTACTATATAACCTATTTACACTGAACTAAACTATAAACACTTTTGTTTTTGTTCCCATTTTTTATGTGCTGAAGTCAAACCTCTAAGACTTTTTCTATTTACACAAAAGGCCTATTTCTCTCAAATATTGTTTACAAATTTGTCAAAATGTGTGATAGTGAGTACCGAAATAATCCATCCACCTCACAGGTGTGGCATATCAAGATGCTGATTAGACAGCATGATTACTGCACAGGTTTGCCTTTGACTAGTCACAATAAAAGTCCTGTCTCCACTCTGAATGTTGGTCCACTCCTCTTCAATGGCTGTGTGAAGTTGGTGGACATCGGCAGGAACTGGACCACGCTGTCGTATACGCCGATCCAGAGCATCCCAAACATGCTCAGTGGGTGACATCCGGTCAGTATGCGGACTATGAAAGAACTCTGATGTTTTCAGCTTCCAGGAACTGAGTCCAGATCTTTACAACATGGGGCCGTTCATTATCCTGCTGCAACATGAGGTGATGGTGGTGGATGAATGGCTCAACAATGGGCCTCAGGATCTCATCATGGTATCTCTGTTCATTCAAACTGCCATCAATAAAATGCACCTGTGTTCATTATCCATAACATACGCCTGCCCATACCATAACCCCACCGCCACCATGGGCCACTCCATTCACAACGCTGACATCAGCAAACCGCTCACCCACATGACGCCATACACATTGTCTGCCCTCTGCCCTGTACAGTGAAAACTGGGATTCATCTGTGAAGTGAACACTGAAGATGACACACCACTGAAGGTGAGTATTTGTCCAATCAAGTCGGTTACGACAACAAACTGCAGTCAGGTGAAGACCCCGGTGAAGACGACGAGCATGCAGCTGAGCTTCCCTGAGACGGTTTCTGACAGTCTGTGCAGACATTCTTTGGTTATGCAAACCTATTGTTGCATCAGCTGTCTGGGTGGCTGGTCTCAGACCATCTTACAGGTGAAGATGCCGGATGTGGAGGTCCTGGACTGGTGTGGTTACACGTGGTCTGCGGTTGTGAGGCTGGTTGGATGTACAGCCAAATTCTCAGAAACGCCTTTGGAGACGGTTTATGGTAGAAGAATGAACATTCAGTTCAAGGACAACAGCTCTGGTGGACATTCCTGCAGTCAGCATGCCGACTGCACACTGGACATCTGTGGTATTGTACTGTGTGATGATGGATTATTTCGGCAAAACAGAAGTGCTCACTAACACAGATTTAAACAAATTTCTGAACAATATTTCAGAGAAATAGGCCTTTTGTGTACATAGAAAAAGTCTTAGATCTTTGACTTCAGCACATAAAAAAATGGGAGCAATGGGAGTGTTGCATTTTTATTTTACATTTCTGTATGTAATTTGAAGTACAGTAGGCTATATTCCATATGCAGTACACTACTGTATTATAATGTATTCAATCACACATAGTACAGTATTTTTAAATTTGTACAGTAATTTGAAGTGTTTGAAACAGCTGTACTGCATTATGAAACAGTCAATAAATGTCAGTAAATAGTGAAGCTGTCAATTTCATTGGGTTATATTCATATAATAAATATATAAATGTCAATTAGACAAATACAGAACAAGGAAAAAAAAAAAAGTTACAGTAATCAATTTGACCCAGACAAACATGATCGCTATAAGAGGTTTCCACTGTACAGGTACTGCAACAAAAACTAGCATTTCCATCACAGAAATACTTTCAGTTTTACCTTTCAGTCTGTTTTGGTTTTACCGTTTGTGGAACTGTACTGTGTGGAACAGGAAACCTCATTCACCCAGATATCCTGCAGATACTCAGGGTCTGCTGACCCAGAGGTTTCAGGGAGATGTTCAGCTTTTCAGACACTTCTATATTTTCTACAGATTTCTCCCCAGTACTGGGCGTTATAATAATATCATACAACTCATGAGCTGGAGCAGACCTGGGCTTTATACGGCCCGCGGGCTGGAACCAGCCCTCGTGATGGTTCTGTGTTGGCCCGGGAGGTCTCAGACAAACCACACAACGTTAATTATGAAGCTAAAAAAAAACAGTAAAGAAAACGGCTTTTGTTTTGAAATGCTCATGTATTGTTAGTGTGCTTCTTCCTGTCACGTGTGACATTAATGTAAATTGATGTTTGAAGTAGCGTCACCTGCTGAGGCGGCACGTCTGTAATAAGTCATGGACTGCTAAGTAGTTTTTTTGCGGAGGTTGGCGGTAAAGCTGTGTGCTTAGTTTGAAACTTGAACCGTCACTTTCAGACAAAACATGCAGAAAAATGCAGAAACCTGTCTGGAGATGAGAAGGAGAGGACAGCCGGGGGGCTGCTAGCTAAGATATTCAAGCAGCAAGGACTTTTCACAAAGCTGCATGCAACAAAAGAAGGAAATGTAAGTGTGAATGTTAAGTTAAATGTTAAATTAAAAGCGTTAATGTAAACATTATTACCCTAAACAGTCAGTCCTGTATGAATCAAAGACTCCTGTATATAATGTCTTTTTCTTAATAATATGCTGTTTGAACGATTTTCAGTGTAATAAATGCTGAAAAAGAAAAACTGTACATTTTCTATAGTGATAAAATAGAGGTTACATCTAACAGTATTTGTTTGGCCCCCGACAACAATCGGAGTTTCTCATGTGGCCCCCCCAGGAACAATAACTGCCCACCCCCGAGTCCATCTTTCCCAGGCGTTGATAGTACACTGATAGATGATAGACACATACAGAGCAGAAAATCCCATCATCCCATTATCAAGCCATTACTCTTCCTCCAGAGTGTTTGTGTTTTTTCTCTTTTATAAAATGCTCTCTTCTTGTCAGCTTTAATGACAAAGTGAGATCGAGAAGAGTTTCCCTTCTCTCACTGAGACATGGTAGACTGACTCACTGTGTCCAAATTCAATTCTGCTGCTGCCTACAGGAAATGAGTCTTAACCTTTTGTCACCTTTTTGATGTCCTCACATTTAAAACAAGTAGTCTCGCTGCTGTTTGGCTCTTCTAGCATGTGGTACTGTGCAGCCTCTTGCTGTTAGATTACAGCAGCAGTGAGTAGAAATGGAGTAAATATGATTTAAAAAGGTTATTTTTTTATTAAACGGTCACTATATCCTGACAGTAGTTCATAACCCAGGTAATATGAAAAATAAAACATGTGCCTCCATGTCCTCTAATGGCATCTGCAAGATTTCACAGACTGGAGGAAAACAACCAAGCTGGAGTCTGGCATCACCCTTCATATCTATACAACTAGTGTGTTGATGATTTAGTTGTACTAGAGCACTGAATTTTTTACAGGCGCACAATTTCTTCATAGATCAACATGTAGCCTCTTATTTCAAGTCGAGTGAGGGGTCATTGATGATGAATGGACTCGTCAACTTTCAAGGGGCAGCCCTAAAAATATCAAGGGAAGTAATTGCAATGGGTGGTTTGTTAGTTACATTTTAAATCCAGTTTCCCGTCAAGCTGTCATATGAATTTTATACGACGGCAACCACAGAAAATGCCTGCATGGTTCGTCTTTATCTCTGGGCAAAGACCGGAACAATAATACTCAAAGTGAGAGGGGAGTTGTGCCAACTGACACTCAAATCAGCCTCCCTGCTCTCATGCTGACTGGCAATGGTCTGAGATGCAGCAAACACTTCATGACTTTGACTATGTTAAGTATGACAGAAGCTGAGAGCCCTCATCCGGCTTTTTATAATACTCCCATTTCTCACCTTGTAGTGCTTGAGTGTGTTGAGCATCGTGACCTCCCCGATAACTTCAGAGCTCGCGTCCACTTCCTCAAGAGCAACAAACGATCCATCCTTCTCATACTCTGGTGGAGAAAAGGGAGCAGGTTATGGTCAAACTGTGTGAAAAGTCTTTAAAAACAGCTCACAAATATTCAGTTTGACTCAGCATTTTCTCTAAAACAGCTGACCACAGTAATTTACAGCAAACGTTACTCAAACAGGAGGAAATGGTATTTTTTTTTTTTTTTGACTATTACACATTTAACTATTAAACACCTGTAATTCGGTTCATTTGGTCCGGACCATGGAAAAAAAAAATTATATATTGTTGTATTTTAGTTCTGGTCTGGTTCCTGTTCAAGGACAAGTAGCCCATTGATTGGACAGTCTTGGCAATTGTCACCCTGCATATTCAGCTACCACCACACAGGAAAACCAAATTCTGGTGATAGACAGAAGTTTATGCAGCACTTTAACGCTTCTGATGTTTACATTTATGTTCTTGTGTTATGACTAATAACTGATTGTAAGCAGTATAGGTATTATCAGACTGCAAATCAACCGCATAAAGGACTGTACAAAAGCCATTTGCACGTTCCCAGATGAACATAGTGCAAACATTAGGGCGCACAGGGACATGCATGAGGCGCATTATTGTGGGAACTCTGTAACACAATTAATGGAGTTACTGAACTGAGAAAGTACACAGAGACGGACACAAGCACAGCAGTTTTAACAGTTTTTGATCGATTAATCAGGGAAAATACACACGCTGACACGTTGACTTGCATAAATAAGTTACTGTATATACATGGTCTTATACAGATCAATTATAATATCACTTCATGGGCAGATTTCACAATCAGCAGATAGATTTATTAGTAGTTTAGTTTTTAAAATCACATATCTGCTATCATAATGGTTGGTTTGTTTGCTTTCACATAACAAACAAACTGCAGCAGAGGTTTAGTTGTGTGGTCTGGACCAGGATTTGATTGACAGCTTCAAGTCACACTGACCAGGCAAACGGAGTGTGACCGAGTTTGGGGGGGCGTTTTCCCTTTTGGGCCCCCCGGGGGCCCCGGGAAAGGCCCCAAACCCCCCCCTCCTCGGGGCCCTTGTCAGGAGCACCCCCTCCTCTACATTTCTAACCATTGATGCATGTATGTGTGTTTCATCAGCATGTACCAATGGTTTAACAGGTTAAATGATTCCCCACTGTGTGACTAATAAAGCTAGACCTTCTTGTTGTGGCATTTTTTTCCCTTTCTCCTCCCCCGCCACCGAGCCAGTTTGTTTTAACCAACCAAACAGGTTAGGTGTGAAAGCCCCTAAATGTTCAGTGCCCATGTTTTTGGACAACAATGGAGCTCTGCGGCACAGAGGAATAAGACAGATCAGGCTTCATCTACATAGATAAAATGTGTTAGGATCAATTCATAGTTGGATTTGATCTTTTACTATTAAAAACAGCACTAAAGAGACTGTTCTGTTGCTCACCGATCCGAACGTCTCTGAGGGGGATGATGTAGGGGAAACCAAACTTGGCCTTGAAGGTGGACAGGATTTTCTCTTTGACTTGCTCTATTGAGTCACAGCTGAGGGCGTTAACCTCCAGAGGCTCGCTGACCTCTCCGTCACTGCCCACTGCGAACAGCACCTTCAGCTTCTGTACACAACAGACAGAAACATGGACAAAATTCACATTTCATTGTATTTGCTAATTATCTGCAATGACTCTTGTTCAATCAGCCAAAAATGTAAGCAACTATCTCTGAATTTATCTCCTAAGGCTCGTCATTCATTCGTGAGCGTACTCACTACTGTCAGATACAGATTGTAGAATATATGCAAGAGTGCATGTGTGAAAAGTGACTAAAAGCTTACCAAACTACCACATGCACAGCCGCAAGTACAGAATGCTACCATACATATTGGTCAAAAACCACGAACATCACCACTAATGCTAACCTCAGATTTCCCCCTATGCAAACAGTACCTGAATCAAACCCTCATAGAAACAACAGCTGTTTCATATTATAACATAAGAAAATATTACAGATTCTTCAGTATTAGAAAGTATAACACAGCTGTAGAGATCTTTGAGGGAAGGTGTGGTTAATGAAAGGCTTTCACAGCAGTGCTACACCAGTTAATGGATCATCATACTCCATGTTATTTCCTCTCTGCAGTTTTGCAGCTAATGCGCACACACACGCGCCTAATGGTTGGAAATGAACAGCGAAGTGAGATGGTGGTTTGTTAGATTAGATAAAACGCTGCTGCGGGTCGAGTCACTTTAGCAGCAGATAGAAGGAAATGCAAAAGAAGAGGGAACACTGAGTGCTGAGGATGTAACAGAGCAAAGTGTTGTATTAGAAGAGCATACTGAGGATAGCTCAGCAGATACATTGTTGTTGCAGGCTTGTGGACATTTGCAGTTAGTGTGGTCATGTGTCATGCGACAGCAAATGTGCAGTTAATGTGCTAAAATCTAAATAAAGTCTAGAAATGTCCTAAAAATGTCTGGCTGTGCATTCGTGGCTGTCAAATCACAAACAAATGTAGCTTACTGTTAAACATGTGATGCTGAGTGGGAAATACAAGATGACTGACAGGGATTACAGCTGCAGTCAACGTGACTCTTAAAATATTTAGAGACTAAAACATTAAAGCCCCCGAAAATGAGGTTTGAAATCTCAGGTATTTCTCTATAACTTTAATTTGTGACAAAACAAGCAAACACAGTCAGCCATACACTCGCTTTTCAGTCTTGTTAAGAGTTTAACGCCCAAAGCGCAAACAGAGAATACAGTATCTCATGATGAAGAAAATGTGTCTTCAGGGCCTTTAACATGATTAAGTAAACATGTACAGTACATCATCTGATGTGTCTCAACATCGTATGTATGAATCAGGTTTAACTTTAACCCGCATTTGTCTGTCATATGAAGCTGATGTCACAGGTCTTGTGTCAGCATTTACAGCAACTGTCGTTCCACAAACTTCACTGTCAAAACTACAGGATTACAGAAAGTTTGATGACTCAAGTACATCAAGTACTGTTCATGCCAAGTCATGCTTAACCACTCAATCACATGTTCTTACTTTCTTAATTACCAGCATTTAAATATCATTAAAACTGTGTCCATCCCTTATGGAGATGTTGGCAACACTTTATGATGCCCATTTTATAAGGCATTATAAACATACTTGTTACTTGCTAATGCATTGCTGTATAATCTGCTGATAGCATTGAATGATCACAGTTATAAGCTCTCATAAATATCCATAATGGTTAATAACAATAATCATAACACATTATAAAGCATTTAATCAAGACATGCAATTATGAAGTATAACACTTCATAACTGCAGGCCACTCACTGACATTTTTTTGCAAGGATCATAGTGTATTATAATTATTCCCTTTGTTGTAATAAATCATTATTAATATTATTGATTATAATCAGTGGTATGATGCATTATAATGTGATTAAAGTTACACAAGTGGTCCTTGTGTAATTGTACAACATTTCTCTGTCCTTGTATAGATCCATCCATCGTCAACCGCTTATCCCGTTAGGGGTCCCGGGGGGGCTGGAGCCGATCCCAGCTGGCATTGGGCGAAGGCGGGGTTCACCCTGGACAGGTCGCCAGTCCATCGCAGGGCACATAGAGACAGACAACATAGAGACAGGCAACATAGAGACAGACAACATAGAGACAGACATATAGACAGACACATTCACACATATAGACATATAGACAGTCACATTCACACCTACGGGCAATTTAGAGTCATCAATTAACCTAAACAGCATGTCTTTGGACGGTGGGAGGAAGCCGGAGTACCCGCTTACACGGGAAGAGTCCCAAGCCCGGATTCGAACCTGCGACCCTCTTGCTGTGTAACCACTACACCACCGTGCAGCCCCCTTGTATAATATATATTTTCACTTTATTTAAAGCAAAAAACCTCTTAGAGTAACTTATAATTATCACATTATAATGCATCATAACAGTGATTATAATGCATTATGAAAAAAAAAAAAAAAGAGTATATATAATGTATTACATCTGTGGAATTACTATAAAGTATTTATAACACTATGATTCTTGCAAAAAACTGTCAGTGAGTGACCAGCAATTATGAAGTATTATGATACTTGACCTTATAAGTCATTATGCTGTAAAATGCGTTATAATGTGCCATGTTTCTGCTGATTAAGCATTTTGAATATTTAGTGCTGATAACTATAATTATACAGTGTTCTAAACACATTATAACACATTATAATTATTTTCATAATGCATTATAGAAATGGGTCATACAAAGTCTCCATAAGGGATGGAAACAATTTAATTATCAAGGATTTAAATATTTAAAAAATCATTATGAATATTTGTAACTCTAAAACTTTGAGCTTATAAACAGCTTATAACACATCTCTGTATAAATAAGTTTGTTTATAATGCATTACAGACATGGGCGTCACAGAAAGTGTTACCTTGATGTTTGTTTACTAAAAGCTGGGCTGCCTGACTGGCATCGAACCTGTGTCACTGTTTTGTTCTGAATGCACATGTGCCCATAAAATACTGTATATGTCATTTTCCATCTAATACTTAAGATTAAGTTTCTCGCATTTATTGTCATTTATTTCAGAGAGTTTTGTTACAAAAAATGACATTTCTTTTTCAGATGTTCCTGCCTCTTCAGTTACTCAAAGACTTAATTGTACTTTTTGACTGACTTGCTCATAACCCGCAGACCATCCATCCATTCATCCATCTGCGATTGTTTATCCCATCTGGGGTCGCGGGGTGGCTGGAGGCGATCCCAGCTGACACTGGGCGAAGGCGAGGTACACGGTGACAATGAGGAACAAGTACACATTGCTTCATTTCAAGGCCAAAATGTGGAGAACCACAGATTTGATGGATATTTTAGTTTTCTAACATGTAGTCATTCAAATCCTATTATCCACTTGTCTCACCATACTTAATTTTTTTTTTGCCGCTCTAGAAGTTTTATCACTTAATTTTCATGCTAATAATACCCAAATTCTAAGTAAACCAGACTAAAATACCTTGGTCTGCATCAGTGTCAGGAACTTTTCTCTGAAGAACAGGGTGTGTGTTCAAAGGAAGCCTGTTCAGGCAGTATGTGGGTTCATTGATGTGTTAAATCTGAGAAATGCTGAGCTGCTCCACTTCCTTGAATTAGGTGTTTTTGTCAAGAGTATCACTCAGTAGCTGCTTCCTTAAACAGATTCTTCCCACTTGTAAAACTTGTAAAAGCTGGCTATTGGCTGCTACATCTGCGATAAATATGGCATTTGATTATTTAAATTTGGGGATATATGGCAATGTCCTGCAGTGACTGAGCAAGTATTCAGTAGAAAACGTGTGTGGACATCTTCATATACTAATAGTCTTCCTTGATGATGATTAGATGATTGACAGCTAACAGATATTTCCTATCAGTAGGATGAGATTGTACCGTAAAAGGTTAAAAGGTTGTTTTTAACTCTGCTTGATAAGTCTAAAGGTGAATAACTTGAGTAATCGCAAATCCTCGTTTACTGGATTTAGTGAACTGATATATATTCTTGTCAGTGTGTTTCTGGAACGATTTCAGAGCTTCTCTATTGTGCAACGTCCAGGAAATTAGTTTGTCAAGATAACCCAACAACATGTAATAAATAAAGCCACGTCAAGCTGAAAGCTTCTCTGCTTTGCAAAACATATGGAGGAGGAAGTGGTTCAGTACCAGCCGCTGTGCACTGACGAGCTGTCTTAATACTGTGTGGCAAATGTGATTCATATACACACACTTAAGTGCTTTGAGCTAAATGCTAACATGTTCAAAATTACAATGTTAACATGGGACTATTTAGCAGGTATAATGCTTACCATAGCTTATCTTAGGATAGTATGTTAGCATGCTAACATTTGCTATTTAGAACTAAACACAAAGTGTAGCTGATGCTGATGGGAACATCAGTTGTATTGCCAGTATTCGGTTTAAACCGAAATTTGTGAGACATTCAAATTTTTACCTGACGGTAACATAACATGAAAAAAGTCATGGGATTACGTTAAAGTTAAGTATTACAATTCATGATGAGGGGAATGTCAGTGTCTGTGGCAAATTTCATAGTAAAATATCAGGTAATTGTTGAGATATTTACTGGATAAGTGAAAACTGACCTGCTGATGGAGGTCAGAGAAGGTTTTACAGTTTCACCTGTGTTACCAGGACCTCGAAACTACGTTCTAAACAGAAGCCATAAAGACGCTGTTTTTATCTCTGCGATGTTTAGGTTGCAGCAGGCTCAAATTTAAAGGTAAACTGAAGATACCGGTATCATATAAAACCTAAGGAATCCACTGGTACCAACCATGTACTACTAGCTTGCTGTAAAGGACGATAAAGAATACTTCAAATTACGCAAAATTTTGGCGAGGAAGAACTGGCATGGCCATTTTCAGGGGGGATATGTGAATGTAAATGGGTTCTATGGGTACCTACCAGTCTCCCCTTTACAGACATGCCCACTTTATGATAATCACATGCAGTTTGGATCCAGTCATAGTCAAGTCAGCACACTGACTCACTGACAGCTGTTGTAGCCTGTTGGGCTGCAGTTTGCCATGTTATGATTTGACCATATTTTTTATGCTAAATGCAGAACCTGTGAGGGTTTCTGGACAATATCTGTCATTGTTTTGTGTTGTTGACTGATTTCCAATAATAAATACATACATACGTTTGCATAAAGCAGCATATTTGCCCACTTCCGTGTTGATAAGACTATTAAATACTTCTCCCTTTAAGATACATTTTGAACAGACTAAAATGTACAATTAATTTGTGCATAATTGTGATTATCTATTATGTAATTAAACATGACTAAATCTGATGACAACCCTAAGATATATATATATACTGTACATACATATACACATACATACAGAATACACACACACATACATGCGCGCACACATGCACGCACGCACTATATATACACATGCAACATCCAGGACTGATAACCCAAAACCATGCGGTTATTGAAGCCATGTCAAGCTTGTACTGCTTTGCATGTTCAACGGGGCCTTAAAATACATGAGGAAGTGGTTCAGTACCAGCCGCTGTGCACTGACGAGCTTTCTCAATACTCTGTGTGGCAAACACTGTCTCCTAAATGCATAAGTTTTGTAATGTATTTACGTACTCTATTGTATTGTATCGTACTGTGTTGTACCGCATTGCTTGCTGAAGCATTGTGTTCATACTATTTGTAATTTGTAATAACCTGCCCAGGAACTACAGATGAAAATTTGCTCTTTAGCTAACTGGCACATTTTCATCAAGTTAGAAACTGAAGTATTGATTAATGTGCACTGTCCTTGATAAATAATAAACAAATACTGCAATACTGCAGGTACTGTGTAAATGCAGAATTTCATCATTAGAGCATTATGTAAGTACAGTTTTGTCCTTACCAAAGTAAAAACAGAACTAAGAATTGGGAAGTGTTAATGATTGCTTCCATGTGTAAAAGCACAAATGACTAAACTTGTGATGTAGTGAGCAATACGTAAACGTACCACACCGTTTGAGGGTTAATCCATGAGTGTGACGTAAATTAATCAACACAAAATTATCTCATTTGGACCCAAGTAATCTGTGCAAAGTGTGTGTACCAGAGAGCTGAAGTCCTGAGCCTGCCACAGCAGCCAGTCCTCGCTGAGGGTGTACAGAGCTTTCTCTGTCACACAGTCCACAGGTCCTTTTGCTGTCTGCTGCGTGAGAGCGCTCACCATCAGAAACAAGTGCTGGCCGACGCTTTCCTGCACAAACCAGAAACAGGAACTCGGTCGGTCAAACGAGGCATTGAGTCTGTGGTAACTGTGGACAGCAGAGCTCTCTGTTAGGGACGGGGGAAACAAAATACAGCAGAGTGTCGCACTATTTAGCAGGCAATACGGTTTTGATATACAGACGTCCAGTATGATTTTTATTATATTAACTATTAACCTCGTAACAATCTGATGGGCCGACAGCAGGCCAGGCCACTACTTTATCTTCATCATATGAAATTAGAAAACCTGAGGAATCCATTGGTACCAACCATGTCATGTTAGTTTGTCGAGATGAATGCTAAATTTTTGTGGGGAAAAACTGGCAAGGCCATTTTCAAAGGGGTCCCTTGACCTCTGACCTCAAGATATGTGAATGAAAACAGATGAACAGAGAGTAAACTGTACCTTATTAGGTGAAAAAGATGACAACCTGCATAATTTGCATTTGGAAAAAAAAGGTAATAAATCACAATACATCTTATAGCAATACTCAGCATATCACAAAATGTTTAAAATCGCAGTAAGATTTAGGTATCGTGACATCGTATTGTGGGGAATCTGGTGATTCACACCTCTAATCTCTGTGGTGTCAACCAGAGAGGGAAAATCTTGTTTGTGGCGTTTTTGTTTTTGGTTCATTCTGGTTTACACTGGCCAGTAACAGATGGGGTAGCGTAGATGTTACCAGAACTTAGCACCGAACAACCAGTGTTAATCTTGGCAGCTATTTCAGATTTAGTCTTACTTACTTTTAGTCAACTTTTAGCCAAAATGTTTGAGTCAAAATTTGTCAGCTCTTTTGTAAATTCAGTCTTTAAGTAATTAATTTAAGTAATTTTAGGCAAAATCTAATTAATTAGTATTTCACATAAGATTTTGCCTTCTCATTATCTGAGGATAAACACTTATGATTAAGAATGCAGCTTTGCAGTTAGTTTGAGTCGTCCTGACTCCGCTCATTAATGATGAGCGGTTCAGTTGCACCCACCGGTCTCTTATGAGAGCCAGTCTGCCCACCCAGCATGTAAAATTATGCATTTATCGACCACCCAAATCGGACCTGCAAACTTACTGCATTATTATAGCACAACTGTCAGACAAGGAGGACAGAGACGGACTGAGCGTTGACGCCGCAGGGTCTGTGTGTGTGTTTGAAACAGGGAGGGAGGAGAAGGTGATAGGTGACTAAAATAAAGAGATTTTAATTTTATTTGCTTTTTATAACTGCATTTTAGACTTGTCTTTTTTTCATCAATGATATTGCATGTTGGATATTGTCACCGTTAGAAGTTAAAAACATTGGTGTCATTGTCTTATTTCATGGAGAAAAAGGTTGTTGAACAGATATCATCATAGTTTTTGTTAACAAAATTAACACTGACATTCATAAATAATTAAAACATATATACTGTAGTACGGTATGTACACATTGTAACAGAGCTGAGTAAAAATACTGAACTGTGAACTATAAACGCAGTTAAAAGCTAATATCCGCAACCGGTGGTATCGCTTCCTTTGTTAGGTGTGTGGGCAGACAGATGAGGTCAGGTTCCTGTTGATATCACACACTGTTGTGTCGACATACAAGTTTCTCCAATATTTCAACTGACAAGAAGCGGAGTCAAAAGGAAAAACAAGACAAAAAGTCTACTGCCACGCTAGCAGCTCTGTGAGGCTGCACTCAGGCACAGTGGTGCTTTGAGCTCAATGCTAACATGACAATGTTAACATGGTGATGTTTAAGAGGTAAAATGTTTACTATATTCACTATTTTAGATTAGCATGCTGACATTTGTTAATTTGCAATAAACAGAAATTACAGCTGAGGGAATATTACTTATTTTGCAGCTATTTGACTATAAAAAATTTAGAAGTTAATATTTTGACCTGATGGTGATGCAATATGAAAAGTCAGATGCTAGCATGGTTAAAATAGCTGAACTTTTCCTTGAAAATTTACGGACAGCCAAGACTAAGAGAGATAAGAGAAACTGACCCTGAGGAAGCCGTAAAGGCAGATGGACATCCAGTTAGTCAGCAGTTTCTCCACCGTGGACTCGGTGCGTCGTAGCAGCAGTTTGGGCTGAGCGTTGCTGTTCTGCTGCATCAGATCCTTCAGCAGAACCTCCATTACGTCAGTCAGGTACAACAAGTTGTTGTGGAGCGCCACGGTCAGTAATGACGCCAAAGTACACCTGGACGAGAGTAGACAAAGGTGAGGAGACTAAAGATGGCGTGTATAGACCAGAATAGAACAATATTGTGAATTAGGATAACTGAATGGATGAACTGGTAAGGGAGCATTAAGATATAGAAGAGAATAAAAGAGGATAGACTGAATTATTCATCAATCAATTAGTCAGACAGAAAATTAAACTATTTTCAAAATACAATATTACTTTTCAAGCAAAAATGCCAAACACTATCTAGTTTTAAGTCTGTGAAGGTTCTCATTCATCCAGGTCATATTCATTCTGGCAAAAAATTGAATCGAAGGCAACTTGACAAATCTAAGTCCAGTTGCCTTCGATTCAATTTTTTGCCAGAATATCTAGTTTTAACTTCTCAAATGAGAGCATTTGCTGCTTTTCTTTGTCATATATGACAGTAAACTGAATAATCTTTGTGATTGTTAATCGGACAAAACAAGCAAATTGAAAACATCAAATTGAGTTCTGAGAAATGTCGTAGACCTAACTGACATGAGTAAGCAAAAGACAAATGACCCAAGGATGAAAGTGAAAGTAAAGAAAACAGGACACATTAGAAGAGACCATAACGGGCAAGAATGAAATAACAATAGTTAATAGTAGAGTTAAATCTGCATTTTACTACACCTCAGACATCTGTTGTACGATACTGCATATAAGAGACAGTCACACACAGTAAAACCATAAACTGACTTGTCTTTGATGGTGAAGCTCTTCTGCTCCTCCAGGGCGTGCACCATAGATGTGATGAAGAGCTGGTCCTGGAGCAGCCTGGACAAGCCCTGGCAACAGTCGTCAAGCTGAACCTTCACCACATCCTGATTTCAGGTCAGAAACAACAAACGCTTCACTGACAAGAGTTACAAAGTGGTACCGACATCGACAACAGCTGGCGTTGGACCTTACCTGACCGATGTCTTTGATACACGATGTCATCAAAGATTCACTCTGAAAAACAACAATAATAATAATAAAAATAATAATAATAATAACAACAGTAAATCTGGCAGTGATGATGCATTATATGTGATATTTCACTATTGACAGCATCAGTTTGTCGGGTTTCTTTCCAGCTCCACCGTACCTCAGGAAAAAAAAAGATTCTGGAGGCAAAGTGCTTGTAGTCCAGGAAAGGAATCGCTCCAACATTTTCCATCAGGTCATCTTTCTCTGTCTGTAGATCCACAAAGCCTACGGAGGACAGTTAGGTGAGGCTGCTTTTATGGACTATTTCACCTGTGTGTTGAATGAATGAATCCCTCATGGCTGGAGAAAACACTTTGTACAGAAAAACAGTAGAAAGGACAAAGCAGATTATACATATTTCAGCAAAGTTGTGAAGCAAGCATCAGTTTGCAAGTCACAAATAAAGAGGAAGTGAAAATGAGTGACTGTGGTCCTGTTCAGACCTATTAACATGCATCTTTGGTGATCCAGTCACAAGTGTACAGCTCTAACTATCAGTTCACACCTTGAATTAGATCGATTGGTGAATTAGATGAACTGGAGGCAGCAGCAGTAATACGATAATCTTACATATTCATGAATTACATTAGTACATTTTATGAAAATAATAATATAAGGTAACTGGCGGTCCCAAGAGACCTCAGTACCGTCGACACCGCTAAAAAGAAAAGACTAATCGGGTGATCAATAGCTTTGCCTTCCGGCCCACCAAGCTATTAAGCTATAGAACTGTACTGTGTGCTCAGCTACTTTGTTGAGTTGCCTCTTGATGTAGTGTTTATGTCTTGGGCTTTTGTTGTGTAAGATCAGAATGAAAGGACTCTGTTATCCATTATTTTATTACCTTCATATTCGCATACACACTGCTAAAAGAATGTGGTAATATATGGCCCAGACCACCTCTGAATGTGGTCTGAGTGATCAGATCTCAATCCGTCCTCCATGTGTCTTGGGTGCTGTACAGAGACCTGCCCACTTGTGATCAGATCACGGTTAAGTTGCATGTTAATGCCAGGTCTGAACAGGGCGTTAGTGTGTGCTGGTGCTGCAACTCACTAACTCTTCTCAGACCTCCACAGGCCCAAAGCCGATTACTACAAACCAGGCCTTGTGTAACATTTTTCTTTTGCACGTCAATCGTATGAGTGACAAGTATTACATCTGAAAAAGGAACAAGTTGAGGGCATTTCACACCATAAAAAGGAACTGCATGTGTGTGCTGAGGCTGACTATAGATAGTAAAGTGATGCGGTTAAACATACGAGCCAGTTATCACAATTTGTAATCGCCTGGCTAGCAGCTCTGCGAAGGAGCACATAGGCACAGTGGTATATGCACAATGCTGATGTTTAGCAGGTATAATGTTCACCACATTCACCGTTGTAGCTTAGTGTGATAACATGCTAACTTTCACTAATTAGCAATAAAAACAAAATACAGCTTTCATTAGTTTTGCAGACAGTTGTTCATACACTAAAAGAGGCTATTAACCTGGTGATGGTGCTAGATGAAACTCAAATGAGGGGGAACAAAGAGGGAAGCAAAACATACCACCCACACTGCAACGATACAAAGACAAGTTTCCCTTTAACTACCGATGCGGCAGAACCAGAAATAACATCTTTCCTTCACCACAGTCAGCAGCTAGCGTGGCTAAAAACAATCGCAACTCTACAGTACGTTCACTAATATTTAATGGGGATTAGCATAGCCTTGATTAGGGCTACGTAATATTTGAAATGTTTCAATGCTAGAGCTGATACGACACCTGTTTTGGTTCAGACACCAACACAACACAAAATACCTCACATACTGTATTTACATGACTGGATAAATGGATTTTTCTACTAATCTTTTTCTTTTAAAGGCAGAATATCTTTGGCATTATTGGGTAAAACTCCCATAATAACCTTTCAGCATATTGTAGTTCAAGAGCTCTGAGAGAAAACTAGACTCATGCACCTCCTCGTGGCTCTGATTTCAGGCTTTAGAAAATCTAGCCAGTGACGACAGACTTCGGCCAGTCACAGGTCATTTCAGAGAGAGCGCGCTCCTATTGGCTGTTCATTCAACGGCGGCAGCTGTCAGTAACTCGCAAACTCTAATCAAATGGTCAAACTAGGCAGCACTGATCAAACATGAATTAATATTCTGTTACTGTAATGCCTATTTCTCTCCTCAAATGTTTTCAGAAACATCTTGTAGTTACTGTTTAGGTGTAAAATGAGAAGGTTTGCACCAGCTGGTGGGTGATGCTTATCACATTTGCTCCAAGATACTTCAGCTTTCACAAATTAAGCCAAATTTCTCTAAATATTGTCTAAGCACAAGCAGCCAAGCTTTGCCTAGATACAGCATGGCAGCTCTATGGGGGTCTAATATGGCTACATGCACAAACTCCACCTCAGCCCTCGTGCATATTCTTGAGTTTGGAAGCAGACCTCTGCAATGGTTTGTCCGCCTTCTGCTTGAAGCAGCCATATTTGGGCACAAATGAGAAGTTTTACAGAGTATACACAGAACAGCAGGAAAGCAGATCACGCTGCAGACGTGGCTCGAGAAGACTGACCTTGTCTGATGTCATTCCTGATGTCGAGCTCTAGGTCTTCCATACGCTTATTCATCTTATCAGTGAGCTTCTTCTGTTTGCTTCGGTAGACGACAGCCACCACTGAAAGACAAAACCAAGCACACAAAGACAATCTGGAAACTAGAAATAAAACAGCAAATAGTCTTCCAGCTTCGGTTTGACCTGTATGTGGTTCTGAGGCCGGTGGAGAACCAAAATTGGTACTTTGTGTACTTACCAACAATAATACAAGGTATCAGCAGGAGGGCAAGCAATATCAGGTACAGATGTAATGAAGATCTGACGTTCAGTGGTACTGTCGTGTCTCCATACTTTATCTGTAAAAATAGAAGAACAACCTTTATTAGTCCCACGAGGGGAAATTCAATTTTTACACTCTGTTGTTAACTTATACACGGTACATGCAGACCCGAAACACACACATGCACAAACAGGACCCATATACATGCAACAATGGAGAGATGTCAGAGTGAGGGGGCTGCTCCTGACAAGCGCCCCGAGCAGTTGGGGGTTTGGTGCCTTGCTCAGGGGCACCTCGGCAGTGCCCAAGAGGTAAACTGGCACCTCTCCAGCTCCCAGTTCACACTCAGTTCTTGGTCCATGTCGGGACTTGAACCGGTGAGCCTCCGATTCCCAAGCCAACTCCCTACAGACTGAGCTACTGCCGCCCCAAAATGATTATCATGCTACATTTAAAAGGAATTTAAGAGCACAAACACGTTTACTTCTTGAAAAAAAATATGTTTTTGTTACTACTGCATAGAAACTAGGGCTGTCAACAATTAAAATATTTAATTGCAATTAATCGTATGATTGTCCATAGTTAATCATGATTAATTGCAAATTAATCACACATTTTTATCTGTTCAAAAAGTATATTAAAGTAAGCTTTGTCAATTATTTACTGAGTGGGCAAATGTTTGCTTTATGCAAATGTATGCATATATCTATCACTGGAAATCAACTAACAACACAAAATGATGATAAATATTGTCCAGAAACCCTCACAGCTTCTGCATTTAGCATAAAAATATGTTCAAATCATAACATGGCAAACTGCAGCCCAACAGGCAACAACAGCCGTCAGTGTGTCAGAGTGCTGACTTGACTATGACTTGCCTCTAACTGCATGTGATTATTATAAAGTGAGTATGTCATGTGACAGAAAGATTTACCATTAACTGCTGAAATTTAGCAATGGGTGTCCTTCGAATCTCGCAGATGAAAAAGTCAGTCTCATTACTGGTTTCTTTGGCTTCCATGATGCAGGGGTATTGTTTTCCATCCTCAACGCCCCACACTGACAGCTCTGATGGGCTCATCTCCAGCTTGTCTGCCCTTTTCTGAAAAAGCAGAAACAAACTCTCACCTTTGATGTATTTGCATCTTATGTTTTTGCATGTGTGCTAAACGATATGCATTACCTGTATGGTGATGCGCACATCGTCCCCTGTCCTTGTAGATGTGAAGCTGGTGAACTCGGGGTCGGGGTAGTATGTTACTGTTGTGGGGCAGGCCAAGGTTTTATTGGCTACTTTCAGAAACACAGAGCTGAAAGAAATCCCCTTTTCGGCGGCAGGCGTGTCATAGGTGAGATTCTGCAGTGAATTACAAAAAATGCAAAATGGCCTGTGTTCATATAGCACTTTTTCCTGAGCTGCAGTGTCTTTTTTCAATTGTTCCCAATGAGGAGAGTGTATTGGATGCTGCTGTATGTGTCTGCCTTGAGAAAAAAAGCGTCTTCTTCCTGAGCGCTCCCATCTTTTATGTGCGGCAACTACAACTTTTCAGAGAAGCGCTGGTAACGTCAGTGTAGAAGACGGAGGAGAAGCTTGTTTTGGATGTGTCTGTCGATCCTGAGCTTTATATGTCAGACAGATGTTATCATAACAAAACCAAAAAGCCCATTTGTGGGAGCAGATCGCCCAGGCGGACACTGAACGTTGCTGGTGAGTGCTGTGCTTTTATCAGTGTATGTGTTGCAGCCAACGGATCGTCCTCCTTGCTTTAATGTGACATGACGATTATACGGCATAATACAATAAAACAATGAGACACTGGTTGATGTGCAATAAGATAAAACATTAGATGATGCAACATGTCATAGTCCAGCATAACAAAAAGGACCTGTAATGTAATATAACAAAGTGGGACGTAACATATGACATGCTTCACTCTGCATGTAAGGTAACATGTGCGTGACATAATGCTAGAAGATTAAATGCAATGACGAGACATGACGGTTGGATGGCACAAACCGATGACATTAACTGTCCACCTCTCCACTGTTGTTTAGCTTTTTATAAGGAAATAAAGCAAATTTAATTAATTTTTGAGCATCAGCGCTGTGTTATCAATCCACAGTCGGGCGATAGACCTACAAACTGAAAGTGCCTCAGCACAGAGTAGCAGGAGCCCGATTTCACACACGGCACTAAAGAGTTGAATGACAAAATTATGGCAGAAGATTTGGTGTCAAAGCAAAAACAAAGCAAAAAATTTTCAAATTTAAGCCAAATGCTAATAGAGGACCATAATGTTAATGAGGCAAACGCCATGAGGAGGACGGAGCGGTGACAGCTGGTGTGCACGCCGGAGCGGCAGCAGACGGAAACACTGACCGGAGAGGCTAGATACACAGATCAAAGTAAGCGCTCTACATATATTGAGCGTCATCCTTTCTTGTAAAACATACGGTATAATCAGTAACATTGGTGTCAGAAATGTATTAACTCATGACGGTCTATAATTAGATATGCTGTCATATAATGTGACAAATGCAGTGCGACTATGATGTAATGTAAGACAACAATACAATGGGCCATTGTGGCATCTACAGCCCACCTGATGGTTGACGTCTCTGGGAATTTGGACTTGCAGGCCGTGGCTGTGAATGACCCCTTCCACAAACTCCAGGTGGGATCCCAGGAGTGTGATCGTCCTCTTCCCACTACAGGACACAGAACACGGTATTTAATACAGATTCAATACAACAGAAAGTGTTTTCTTACCATGATAGCGTCATATGGTGGTAAAACATCTGTGGCTACCACTTTTATATAAAGGGCTCCTTGCATATCAGAATATAAGCTTAAAGGACTCATTGTGGACCCTGGAAGCTTCACCATTCACCAAACAAAAACTATTCTGAAACGAAACTCACTCAAAACCACGAATGTCTGGACTGTTTATGGTCAGTCTGTGAAGTTGTGGCTAAATAGTCAGTGATCATACCTATAATGTTAAATCTAGTGCTACATGTCCATCACTACACTAGACACGAGTGGACACGCTGCTTCAGTCAACTGGCCGTTGAAGCGATGACGTAGTCCACTGTTGAATGCTTCTTGTTATTCTGTCTAAACAATCCACCAAAATCTACTTCTGAAAATATTTTGAGTGAGGAATAAGCTCTGGCACTGCTGAGTCTAGTTTCATTGTAGAACTAGATGACCTAGTTTGACAGTTTGGTCCAAGTTTCGTGAGCCAGACGCGTCACGCTGGACGGGCTCGTTGGGCTCGTTCATAAAGAACTGTTCTCCCAGCGGCCAATGAGGAAACTCCAACACCCGGCCGACCAATCGTGTAACTTCATCACTCACCACTGACAGTATAGTCGACAGAGGAAACATCAGGATTCATCCTCAGTAGATCGTAAACATCCACTAACAATATTTTTCATTGATTTTCAATATTAAATTGACATTTTGGCCATTTGGAGTAGTATTAGAGGAAAGCCTGTGTATTGCAGAAGAGGTATGAATCATCTTCTGGGGATCATGAATATTACTAACAAATGTCACGACGTCTTAATTATTGAGATATTCTGCTCTGGACCAAAGTGACTGAAAGACCAACTAATATCGCCATTCTTTGGCCCTGCAGCTAGCAGGGTAAAACCAATAAAAACTGCTGACTAACAACCCAGTTCCTCCAAGAATTTGCATCAAAACGATCAAAACGCTGAAGGGAGCACACTGGAAAACTAAATGTCAAACCACCACACTGGAAACTAATGTTACCACTCTGAGGAAGGGCTGACTTTTTAATCTTATAACTTTTCTTCCTTCATTTCAGCAAAAACGTATCTCCTCTTTATTTTAACATAATGGTGATAAATTAATGCTTATAACCCAGGATTATTTGATTTTTGATGTGTATGTTCCAGCTCTATGTACATGAATAGCTTCTGACAAGCAACAGGGTTAAAAGATGTTTTACAACAAAGGCAGAAGTGGCACTTTCAGTTGCTGCAACTAAAAAAGGGAAGTGGTCTCATGGTGAAAGACATGGCTTTTGGGAAGTGTCTGTCTTTCCCCATGAGTTGACCCTGAAGCTGTAACTGTTCTCACTAACACTGTTTCCTAGAAAAAGCCTCGGTCAAATCTATTGAAGTTCATGACAAAGCGCTGGGGCAGATCTTAAAATAGCCTACTGAAGTTTTCACTGCCCTGTTGATAGCGCTCAGCGTCTGTGATGCCAAAGCATCAAATAAAGTTATCAGTCATAATAACGTCATAATAACCATGGAGAAACCATTTTTTCTTAATAATCAAGACCACATTTCCTGTCAACCCACGTTGCCTCATAATGTCTCTCCATTGAAAGATATAATAAACTTTATTGTTCTTGCGGGCTAATTATCCATAATGATTATGGATATAAGGCATTATTTTCTATGTCTCTGTTTTATGTTTGGCTGCTTGTTGTCTTCCGTCATGGTTCATATTTGTCTGTTTACATTTATGTGTCCATGTCCACATTTTTTGTCATTGTTGTCTGTTTATTTGTTTATATGTTGTTAAGGTGGACAAATTATTCGCCCCTGCTTTTATTGTTCAAGTAACATGGTTTGACTGACATTAGGATTGTTATTAGTATTATCATTTTTTCCTTCATTGGGTTTTAATTTGAAAAAAAAAAAAACAGCCCCAAAAGAAGAAAAAAAAAGACAGATTATGGACAAGTGATGGTTTTGTCATATGTCCATATAATTTACTGTCTTATTAATGATTGATTAGGTAGTGATTTATTGAGGCAATATGCTGCTTGTGTCACTTTAAATGACATGCTGAAGGAGTCTTTTTTGCTTAAAGTTTTAATAATTTTAAGCTCCTCCACTCAGTGTTCATTTTGTTAACAAAAACTATAATAACATATGTTTGTCGATGACGACTACGACAAGATGATGACAAGACGGCACCGCTCACAGTGACGATATCAAACATGCAATTGACGAACCAATTAAGGGTACTATGTCTAAACTTTATAAAGGCCTTTTGACAAAAAAGACGCATTCTACAGAATATATCAAAGAGAAATGGGAACGGAAGGGCAACTTTTTAATACCAAACGAAGTTTGGTTAAACGTGTGTATTTCCCAGTGGAAATGCACAAATTCTCTTGTGCGGCGTGAGTTCGGCTGGAAGTGTTTTACTCGTTTCTTTATTACTCCAATGCAGAAGGCTCATTTTGACGGAGGAGATGCAAAATGTTGGAGATTGTGTGGGGCACAGGAGGCCAATCACTGGCATGTATTCTGGACCAGCCCAGGGATAAGACCCTTCTGGACAGATTATCGAAAAGCATACTTGATTTAGAAATACCTTTCGATTTCACCATTTTATTTTTCGGAAATTTTGATTTCCAGGCCCAACGAGCCGACAAATATCTGTTTGGTATTTTGACATTGGTTTGTAAAAAAGCGCTCACAAGATGCTGGTCACTTCCTGAGCCTCCCACAATATCTGAGTGGATGGATATTGTAAATGATATATATAGATGCAGTATATCATGGAAAGGATCACCTTCTCTCTCCAACTCAAGAAAAATATCTTTATTAAGTTTTGGTCCAAGTGGGTCAAATATGTAAAGCCCTTACGACCAGCCAGATTTTGTGGAAGTGTTAAATATTTGATTACGCTGTAAGCTATTGTTTGTATGGATTGATATATTCTTTTATACTCTCTCTTATATCTAATCTACACTGATCATGACTGCACTTTTTGTTCTCTCCCCAACTGTAAATAGTTATTTGTGTGCTCTGTGTAAAAGGAAAAAATAAAATGTAAAAAAAAAAAAAAAACATGCAATTGACTAAAATGCAGTTCAAAAAATAAAAACTTTACCAAAATCTCTCTTTATTTTCATCACCTTTCACCTTCTCCTCTCCTTTCTCTGCCTCAAACACACATTTGTCTCAGTCCTCAGTCCTGTCAGTTGCGACTATAATGCATAAATTTTGCGGTTCGTGGGTCGTGTCAGGTTTGGGTGGTTAATAAACATATTTTTGCTGTTGAGCAGTGTGGATATCTTCTCATGACAGACCGGTAGGTGCAACTAAACTGAACAGGAGGAGGTTTAGTTAGACTAGAAAGAAATACTCAGTATAATTTGATGACTCCAGAAAGGACACAAGACTAAGACTTACGACTACCTAAATTAAGAGGAAACATTTTGACTAAAAGTTCACTAAACTGTAATGACTTTTCCTCATCTAAGACTAAAACATTTTGAATCGTCATAGACTACAACTAGACTGAAACTATGAAGGATAAAAATGACTAAAATGTGACTAAAACCAATAAACGTTTTTATTGAGACTAACAGTAAGAATAAATCTAAAATAGCTACTAAAACTGCCTCCACTCTGCACTAAACCTGCAAAACTGTTTTTAAAAAATGTGAGAAAGTGACCACAATAAACAGTTTTTGTTAAACGCACGGTCAAAATGCTAAATCAATACAAAACTTTCTTCCTCATATCCATTCATTCCAACATGCATGAATACTGTAGATACATCAAAGTTTGTATGTTTGTGTGAACAATATCCAGTCATACCTGATCCAGGTGCTGCGTGGCACAATGTCGGTGCAGGATGGGGACGACCGGTAGGTAATTTTAGCGTTGCCGTGGCAACTGCCGTCGAGGAGGACAACACATACTCTGACTGTGCCTTTATAAACGGCACTGGGAATGTGGAACGTCAGATCCACACCAGTATTGTTCCATACAGGAGATCTGAGAGAGAGAAAACAGTTTTCAAGTCACTTTTTAAGAAATTTAAAACATCAGAACTATAATATGCAGAAAACGTGAAAATAGCCAGAGGCATTGCAGCAAACATCTGAATAACTGCTACTACAAAATATAAGCCGCTAAGTTGAAAAATAAACCCAGAGAGGGAGATGCAGTCATTATTTCACAACAATGAGCGGCTCGCCGTACATTATCCCGCTTATTACACGGGTACTTACTTAATAAATCAATCATCTGCAACAAAAATGGTCCTCCAGAGTCCGAGAACTGCACCCATAGCAACGGCCGATTATGCATAGCAACGGTCTGCTATAAAGAAATAACCGTAGTGTGCCGTAACTGACCAAGCAGAAAGGGGTATTCACAAAAGCCTTAAGAAATCAATTATGGTGCCTTCACATGGGGTCATGTGGTCACAAGACGAATTCATATGAATGCCTGCCCCCCCCCCCCCCTTCTGGTATTCACAACCTAAAAGTGGAAAGTTTCTTAAAGCTCAAAATTTACGAACTGTGACGTGTTTTTCAATGCATAACAACTTAATATATTGTATTTTTAGTCTTATGTTTTTTTCTTGGTGATTTTATATGTCTGAGGTAAACGCTGATATTCCCAACGTCCTCATCTCTCTCCTCTGTATTAGGTCTTTACATTTCCTGCGTTCTGTTAGCCACTTGCTAGCTTGCTAAATTATTAGCCTCTGTGGCTTCTAGACGCTGGCAGTAACGTTAATATTGCTGTTGCTTAGCAGCGGTATTCTCATGACTTAACCACTTAAATGCCACGCATATTGTGTACATGACTTCCCATGTTGTAAACACCAGCTCACAAGTCTCATTTGAAGGCATCATGTCCGACATCACAACTGCATCCATAGCAGTGCTGACAGTTTTATACTTTAAGGGGAACTGCCATTTTAATTTTAAGGTTTTCCTTAAGTTACAAACAAGGCAGTGGACAAATCAGCAGCTGCTTCACTGACAATGATTTGTTTGATTTCTGACCTGCTGCAGCACCAAACTGAAGTTTATAATCTGGATTTGTGAGCATGTGTTAACCACAACATAAGCCTCCTTTTAGTGGAAGGAATACATCCTTATTTTACACCTAAAAAATACAGTTTCTGATTTTAAGAAAGAGCAGTGCACATACAGTATAGTACTGACTAAACAATCACTGATAAGTACTGAGTGAAATGACAATACTGCTAACTTGTAATATGGGTGGCACTTCTCTATAATAACTCTGTGAAATGTAATTTACTGTATAGCGTCAGCATAATCTTAGCTACTGGTAAATTAACTCACTCTTGGGGAGTGCAGTCCATGTCGGCCTGGACCCTCACTCTGGTCACGTCACTGAGGTTATGACCCGACAACACCGCGTGGTTTCTGCCGTAGAAAGACACGACGCTGGGAGAGATGGAGGAGATCCCTGGTCTCTGAGAGTAAAAAAAAAACAAAAAACCACACAAAGATACTCAGTTCTAGTGCATCACCTTCTACTGATGTTTTAATCTCTATTGAATGTGAATGAAGTGAACGTCGGAGGAAGAAAGTGTGTGAGAATAAAGGTTCAGACTCACAAATAAGTTCATCCCTGACTCCAACATTTGGCAAACACTGTCCTGCAGGAGGAAGTGAGGGGAAGAAATCAAGCAGGTTTACATGACAGTTGATTCAGGACCTGTTTTGGCTAACATTAGCTCAAAAACTGTAAAGAGTAAATCAGAAAACGGCTCGCTTGAGGTATATTAAGGTGCTTTCAGATCAGGGACCTGGTCGTGACATCTCTAGTTCCTGGACGGTATTTCTTTTTGTAACTTTTGATCGTACCAAACTGTTTTGTCTTGTTGCCTCTTTGGTCTCAGATCAGACAGTTAAATCTTTGCATGACTGAAGCAAAATAGACTCATTTTTTTCATCAACTTCTAGTTCCCAGTCTTCAGTTTTACAAATGTTACACTGGTGTTCAAATGTAGCACAAACAACATGCATGAACGACATTTATGAAGTCTGGAAAAGCCTAAATACATAAAAACATGCATAATTACATTCCCAACTCCTTGATTTGCCCAGGAACAGCCGTTTTTACTCCAGCCACATCCAGCCTCGATGCACTGCCGACACCTGAACAGAAAACACGTTATCACCTGTTGTTGATAACACTTGAAAATGAATCATAATGTGTTTGTCTGTGCAGGTTTAAGCAAAAGCTTGAGGTTGACAGCAAAAATGTCTAATTAATAATAAATAAACTTTGCAAAGAAAGAAAGTACAAGGCTTCTCAGGAACATTGGCTTTTATCTAAAATAATTTGACAGATTTGTGAACAGACATGATTAAATTCTTTGTTCTATATAAATGGGACCTGATAATTTCATCAGTGATGCATCTGAATGATGTGTTTCAGTTTTTTTTTTTTTTACTTTCTCGGCTACATATTCAATCATTTATGTTTAAATTATCAGTCTACTTAGATTTTCTGAAAATGGGAGTGGACATACAGGACAGAAGTCGGTGGTCCCCTGATTTCGGAGCAGTTGAACAGCTTCAGTTGTTCCAACAAATGTGTCGTCCCCAGTCGAACCCTAACTGCCACACGCAGGCCTGTTAAGTTACAATAATACAGTGAATGTCAACGCTTTGGTCATAATTTTCAGCAACTTACATGACTTAACAGTATATAACGTGAAATGAAACAGATTTGTCAACTTTTTCATCTTTTATAATTTAATTCACTAAATTCTTATATTTATGAAAAGTCACTGACCTTCAGCAGGAAATGTGCTATTTGAGAGGATGCAGGTGCATTGTGGGAACTTTGGAGGAGGGGAATCCTTGCTACAAATCTCATTTGAAATTATGAATTGACAGGCGAAGTTAGACAGCGCGGCCGGGCCCGCCGTCAGGTGTGTGTGGATGTTAAGTGAGATCTGAGAAAGGAAGGATGTGAGTGATTAAAAGAGGAATAACTGACAGTCACAGCCGATCATAGTTGAAAGCTTTTACGTACCTGACCAGTGCTGTCCTTTACAACTTTGTGGGAGACCATTTTCTGTTGAGAATCAGCAGGAATGGATAACCAGTCTGAATCCTGGCAGTCATCTTCAAACGTACAACTAGGAAGAGAAAATAATGTTTTAACCAAGTTTCCAATTGTCTGAAGGTGTCTCAGCTGCAGACGTTTCCCTGACCTTGTTTTAGAGCCACACCAGACACAGTACGGATCCTGTGCAGACCAGCAGTCCTGCACATTTGTGTATGTGCTGCACTTTGACACAGGTACACGCTTCATCTGGAACAAAACACAAACATAGCAACGCTTTAATATTTAAATTTTTAATTATACAGCATATGCACATACTGTATGACATTGTGGTAATAAAAACATCTGAAAATTATTTGTAAGTATTCATAATCTCCCAGTGTTCACCAAACCCTGATGTGTTACATGTACAACGCACCTACCTGGTTTTGAAATGGCATGTACACATGTTTGAGATCCACTTGATCCAGAAGCATTCTGGGAAACAACTGGCGGTCGTCGTTGGCCCTGTAGAGCACCTTGGGGCAGACGGTGTGGTAGTTTTTGTCCACAACAAGCTGAAAACAACAATGCAGCTTGTTATGTTTCTGACCGACAGACCTGCTCTGCTGGTAAATATCAACGATTAAATGGGTAGATTAAAAGAGAGCAATAAGAGGGCTAGAGACTCTGGTCAAAATATTGAAAATGTAAGTGGCTACAAGTCTGTCATCCATTTAAGACCGTGGCATTTGTGTTGGGTTAGAAAGAAAGAAAAGAAAGAAAGATATTCCTTTATTAGTCCCACAGTGGGGAAATTCAGTTTTACACTCTGTTCACACAGTACATATACATGTCAATGGAGAGATGTCAGAGTGAGGGGGCTGCTCCTGACAAGCGCCCAGAGCAGTGGGGGTTCGGTGCCTTGCTCAGGGGCACCTCGGCAGTGCCCAAGAGGTAAACTGGCATCTCTCCAGCAACCAGTTGGTCTTGGTCCATGGGGGTCTTGAACCGGCGTCCTCCGCGTCCTAACCCAAGTCCTACAGACTGAGCTACTGCCGCCCCCAGGCAGCAGGCTAACTAGCTGTAAGACAGTATGGCTAATTACAACTTGGAAGGCTGGCTTGGTCGACCAGAGGCCTGTACTACGAAGCAGGATTTGGGGTTAGCGAGGTAACTTTAGGGTTAACCCTGGGTGTTCAGTCCCACGAAGGTTCACTGCTCACCGAGGTCGATCGCCATGGCAACTTATGCTGGACACCTAACCAGCTCCGGAGAGGGTTATGTTTGAAATAAGAGACCAACTCGTATGAAAGCACCACCTACTGACCAATCAGAGCTTGGTGCGTGGATTGTATGATAATATTACACAAATAGGAAGAAGTTACGGTCATAATTCAGGCTAAAAACAACACAGCTTAAACTGACAAATGCAGGAAGTGATAGTGATTTATTCTGTGAGTGCTTACCGCTTTTAATTATCTATTTTTTTTACTTACTCATAAGTCCATTTCACCTCGCTGGAGATGGGGATGCAGCTGAATGAAGGCTGAGATAGTCGTACGTGTTACAACCTTGTCAAACGGCATAATGACATGTAATCTATACACCCATGACACTTCTGATAACACTTTATAATAACATAACATATAACACGAGTCTAGAGGACTATATCTGACTTTTGAATATTCTGTTTATTAAATTATTATAAATTAATGGATCTGTTAATTTACTTAATACAGTCTGCTCTTACTTTGTAAAATACGCCACTCTGCATGTCTGTGCACTAGTTCATGATTGTGATTGGTCAGATGCTGTAGACACCGCCCCGTTTCTGTGAACACGCTCATAGCCAGATAAAGACACCCTGGGTAGATTTGCCGAGTTGATAACCATCTTCATAGGACCGCTTAGCGGGATCTAGTTTGTTGGAGGTAGTTAAGCCAGATAACAAGAAGAAACCCTGGGCATGTTGAACTTGCTTCATAGCACAGGCCCCTGGTAATCTGGATCATATTTAGGTCTAGATGCTGAGCTTCATAACATTAATTGTTCTTATCTTACATCTTGTTTCTTTTCCCCTCAGTGTTACTTAGCCAGTAAAAATTGATTTGGCCCTTTTCACAGCATTTTCACCTGTTATAGTAGGAAAAGTACAGGTGTTACTGATAACAATGGCTCTGTTCTGTTCAAGAGTCCCAATGACAGTGACAGTAAGCTGGCATGCACAACACCAGAGGCCTGAACTACAAAGCGAGTTTAACACACCCAGGGTATCTTCTTGTTATCTGGTTAAACTCAAAAAACACAATCACGCTAAGATGCCCTACAACAGGGGGTTATCAACTCTGGAAGTCTATCCAAGAGCGTATTCACATGAACGGGGTGGTGTTTGCAGCATGCGACCAATCACAGACACGGACAAGTCTACTGTCATCAGAGGGGCACATTTTACAAAGCAAGACCAAACTATAATATTAGACAAATAAAAAGAAGTTAAACACATAATCCAGATTAATAAGAACACAGTTGAAGCTGCCAAATGTAGGACGGACAGCTGGCAAAAAACTGCAGATGTGGGAATATGTAAATTTACAGACTTGTTAATTTAACAAAATACTAAAAAGATATATTTGTCAGGATGGGGCAGTGATATAATAATCTTTCAGACTATAACGGATGAATAGATCACACATCTTCATTGCCTTTGACAAGGTTGTGGCCCGAACGATTATGTCAGCCTTCTTTCAGCTGCGTCCTCAACGTCGGCCTTATGAAATAAACTTGAGTAAATAAAAAAATAAATGTTAAAGCGGTAAACACCCTCAGCATACAGCCAGCTGTCCTTCCTGCATTAGTCAATTTAAACTGTGTTGCACCTGGATTATGACTGTAACTTCTTGTATCTGTGTAATATTACCATACGAGCCGAGCTCCGATTCGTCAGTAGGCGGGCTTTTATACGAGTCGATCTCTTATCTCAAACATTAACCTGCTCCTGAGCAGGTGTTCAGCATAAGTTACCATGGTGATCTACCGTGGTAAGAAGTGAACCACCGTCACAGGACAGAAAACGCAGAGTTAAACCTGGAGTTAGTCTTGCGTAAAAAAGGCCTATTGAGATTTAACACTGCACAACCATAAACTAATTAAAGAATATTATCACTGCTTATGACAAATAGTATAACTAGAAGTCCAGTCTGCCAAAAACATCTGCATATACAACTGTCTTCATTACTACGATATCATTTAACAAAGTGGATTATGTAAAGTGTATTACATAAGAACTGTATGGAGAAAATAAAGGGAAAATTATCTGCGGCTGCAATCAGTGGCTGTGGTGATTCAGCAGAAGTAGAGTGATTTCCTGGTGAGTCTGTGGTTCAGGCATCTCTTACACGTCAAGCCACTTGCTAATGACCACCGCCATTAAGGTTGTTGAGGAAAACCTGAACCCACTGATGCATTTCAGTCCTAATGGGGATGCTGTGCTGCCCTCTGACACCGCTAAGACCTCACACCAGCACAGGAAAAAAATTAGCATCATATCCACATCATGACACTTCCACTGCGTTGCCACTCTTTACCAAAACACGCGATGTGATGCAACTATATTTTATGCTGCTCTGGGTTAGCATTTAAAAAGTCAGTGTGTCCCTCCTCTGCCTCGGACTCACTCACCAGTATATCTGGAGTTTATCAGGTTCGGTCTTGCTTCACTTACACCTTTAGTGAGTTTCCCTCCTCTGGAGGTCACCTGACCTTTCACCTGTCTGCACAGCTGGACCTAATTACCTCATTCAGTCTCAGGCTGTATTCGAAACCACCAACTACATACTACTGACAAATGCAGTATGCAGTATACAGTACATGCTGTGTTCCTGAGTAGTATGCAATATGCAACAGTTAAAGTGATGTATTTGCACTATGCTAGATGAGACTATCACTATTACAATATTATCCAAAAATACAACTTAGATATTCTTGTTTATTTAATGTTTGTTTACTTTATACTGCAAGTTTAAACTATTTAAACAGCTCATAGTGCTCAGTAAAATGTATGTTACTCAAACTGCTTTTTCAGCTACAGCAACAAAACAGTGGACTGATCTCCCCACACATATTAAGAATAAAGTTAAAAAGAGTTGCGTTGTTTCAGCAGGTATCGCTCATTCGCTCTCCTCTGCTGCCCTGTAGCCACTCTGCGAGCGTCACTGTCCGCCTGGTGAACGAGCTATGCCCGCGGGTAGTTGTGAATTTCTCCACTGTGGGACCAATAAAGGAATATCTTATCTTATCTAGTTGTGGCGCTTTTCAACTCCAAAAAGGTAGCTAAATGAAGGTTCCTGTTAATTTATAATGCCCATTTGTGTTGTGATGTTTAAACAGACTATGCGTCAGCAAGGAAAGAAAAGCCTCTCGTCTACAGAGCTCCAGCTGCCCGGATGGCGAGGCGGCGACCCCGGCAGGTGCTAGCTAGCTGTCATGGCAGTTTGTGGAGCTTCTTAACTCTGAAAACGGTGGAGCAAATGTTTGATTCTCCACCTAATATTGTAAAACTGTCAGCATTCAAAATCTACACAGTTGATTTCTTGCCTCAAAAATTCTCAGAAGTGATGAAATAGCTATAAAAAATATTTAAAAAAAACAGCTGTTGATGGCTGCTGCTGTTGTTGTAACCGTAGCTTGTCCCGATTCACTGCTTTGCATTGTGGGATACAGTAGGCGAGATATACTGGTCTGATACATACTGGAGATTTTTTCCAAATCAGTATGACATCATAGTATTTTTGGCATACTGTAGATTTTGCTTTTGTTTGCATACTACATATTACATTTTGGCAGTATGTACTACTAGTACAGTGGTCTAGAATACAGCCTCAGTGTACATGGAGGGCAGCTTTTAATCGGCCTACTTTGCTTTGCTGCTGTAGAATTGCAGCTTTCCTTAGCTTGAGTTTGCTGCTAGTTACCAGTGTGTTTGATTTGCATCCTGCTTTGGTGCCTGCCCTCCTGCCTCAGACTGCCCCTGGACTGGTTCGCCTATTCTGACTAAATATTTAAAAGGGATAGTTCAGGTGTTTTCAACTACCGTCTCCAGTAGATGATGGTCGGCACGCCCAAACTATCCTTTTACAGTGAAACTGCCTTTAAATCTTCCTGCCCTCTCAGAGTGTTTGCATTTGGGCCGTGCTTCTGATGAGCTGTGACAGGAACTGAATCTTAGAGGTTAACAGCAAGATAAATGACAAAATTAGGTATGTAACTGGGGTCAATAAGTGACTTTCTGCCAATAGGTTTGGTTAGAGTGGTTAGACCTGTTCCAGTCAACCCTGTACAGTACACATCCATACTGCCCTGACAGCGAGGGCCTTTCCCATGTCCCAATTTTACATCCTCTGTTCCTTTCCTCGACTCCTCTCCTTGTGTCATAGTCCCTCACACAGGAGATGCAAGCAGAAGTTATTATTACATTTACTTTAACTACTGTAATTAAATTCACAACATGGCATCATATGACTACAATGAACAGAAGTAACACACATTACAGCCTTTATATACTGTATACAGTATATTACTGTGAAGACCTACAGATGTTTGTAAGAAAAGTACTAAATTATATAAATATTTATGCAGTTTCAGTCTGTTTGAGTGACATATTTCATCCTACACACAACACACACCTGTCTATCTAATCGATCTATATGACAATATGAAATACAGTGAACTTATTAGTATAATAATAATTTGTTGTCAGCTGTAAACATCGTGTCATGACTACAGCACTTGAATTGGATGCAGCCTACATTCAAATATCAAGGTGAAATGTCATTAAGGAATGCAGTCAGAACACTAACAAGCGATGGAGGGCAGAAAGTCTGATCACCTTAAATAACTATAACTAATGAATTGATAAGGAACAGTTATATTTGTAGAGTCCTGGAAAGGGTTCAGATTATTACAGCTGTCTGTCACGCCTCTTTTACGTTGTGGGTGCCAAAATCACTTCCGCAAAGGATACACCGGTGTATCCTCGCTTATATCCTTGTATCCTCCAGCAAGCGGTGGAGCGAGGAGGCACAAAATTAGGAAACAGCCCAAGCCTCCCACTACATGATATGTCGCATCAGATGTGATTTCATTATAAGAACGAGCAGGCGCTGAAGACTGTGTGATGGCGATGACTATTGCAAGCTGTTCATTTTCATTTCTCGTTGAAGTGCGTAATTTAAGAAAATAAACACAATTACCCTGAATGACCCGAGTAAAGCTAAACAAACAGAACAGCAAAACAAACAGCATCACACTATCATCTTGTGGTCGGCCCTTTCTGCATCACTGTTTCCGACCAGCCATCAGGTGTCTTCCCTTATGTGTTACATTTGCCAGCAAGTCAATAGTAAAACTATTCTTCTCTGTTAGGCCTCAGCTGCGTAGCATGGAGAAATACTTTTAGTGGTTTTTGAACACTTGTGGAAGTCACGTCAGTATGAAAGAGCTTATTGTGTCTAGCGGAAGGCCACTGTGGAGTATTCCCAGACGTACGTTCAACTCTTTAATCATGTGAGTGGGCATGTATAAAGAGGCTCTGCAGACTTTTAACTGAATCAAGGAGACGGAGAGCAGACAGGATGATGTGACGGAGACATGACAAAGGAGATAAAGAAGGGGGTGACAGGAAGCTGGCCAGTATTAACTGAAACTAATGCAAGAACTTGGACATTATTTTTCACGCCCCAAGAAGACTCGACTAAGACTCATCCAGATCACAAGAGGATAAAATGTCAATGTGCCAACGCCTTCTGCACTTAAAAAAATCACATTACAGATCCAGTTTAAAGTTTTCATCGAAGCACTTTAGAGCATCGTCCCTAATAACATTTAATAAACACTACTGTTCAGGAAATATATACATAAGGGGTGTTTGTGACTTTTGTAAAGGTGGTTTTGTCAAGTTAATGTAAAGATGCCAATCAACATTAATAGAAGGAAAAAGCAAACCCTTTAATGCATCACCTGCATTGTTGAAGAGAGTCTAAGAATTTTCAATAACAGATACATATTATACACTGTACATCACTACTCATACACACCTTAATGAGCTGCCCGTCTCCCGTCCCGATGAAGAAAACCATCCAGGCCTTCTGTCTCGCTGCCAGCACGGAGGTCATGTAGTTCTGCCTGAAGAGCACGGCCTTCGGCTTCAGAGTCTTTGACTGAGAAACACAAACACATGGTTCATCGGATTAGGATGCAGCACGTATTTATAGATTCCTGAAGAAGTACTGAAGGTACTTGAAACTGCTTACTCAAAGCTCAATTAACTGCTCTGCTCAGTCATCAAGTGTACATACGGTGAGTCATGTTCATTCATTTTTTGTTCTTGGTGCCTTTGAACGTGAGCTGCAACAGGGAGGCGCTGGCATATGCAGTCGGCTAAAACATGATCTGAATAAAGCTGTAAGTCTGCTTACCATAAATAATGCTTAATAATATAATTATGATTAACTTGACTTTGGATTTTACTTGAACACAATTCAAGGACATAAAGTCAAAGTCACTTAAACAGAACAATACTCAGTGACATTTTAGTTATTTTTCTCACCATCTCTATAGCAGCCAACTCCATAAGAGCATCATAAATTGACTTCTCACTCTTTTTATCATAAAACCTGTGGACTACTGTTTTGCTCTGATTGTGTAATAAGCCAGATCAGTCAGCAAAAGCTAGTTCCTCCCTTAAATATGCTGTCACCAGCAGACAGGACTGCTCTTTGAAATAACTTTCAACCTTATTTTGATGTTTATTTGCAGATATAACAAGGTATTTAGACTCAAATCATATTTTTTAAAAATCCCCTTGCATTATTTTCTGAGCCTTTTAGAACTTCGCTCATTCATTTCCCTCTTAAAGCACTTTATAAATCGTCAGATTATGAAAGTAATAGATCAGCAGGCCTTGCATGACTCACATCAGGTTGTACCCACGTGGAGTGGAAGATTTTGTTATTGTGTGCAATGAGCCCATTTTTTAATATTTCTAGTTCTGCGTCTTTTAACAGGTGGAAACAGCAACATCCGATCACTCAAACGACGCGCTGATCTCTAATAAAACGACCCACCGTCGCCGTCGGTCTTGGCCTGTCGGGGCAGGCGCTGCAGAAGTCTGGATCCGCGTCGGCGTCTCCGGTGAGATCGGGGCTGATGTCGAACAGCAGCAGCTCGGTGTTGGTTTGTCCTCCGTCCACACTGAACACGCCGCTCCAGAGCACCGGCGGTCCACCCGGGATCACCGAGGATGCGAGGAGTCTGCTGCCGGTCCCACCACCGCCAGAGATGCTGAGGGTCGCGCCCCGCAGAGACTTCAGAGTGTCCTTTTTGCTCGTTTTTGCCTCGAGCCATATCAGACGGACTCTGTTGCTTTTGTCCCCCGAGGGCAGGTTGGAGAAGAGATAAATGACTGAATGAATTTGAAATCCATCCACAAACTCCACGTTGCCTTTGAAAAGTTTGATTACAGTTGTAATGGATTTGCCAACAGTAGAAAATATAAATCCCTCCTGCTTGTTATTGGTGTTATGAAGGTTCACAGTTTCTGATCCCGAGGCGCAGCTGCTCTTTTTGGATGGGTCTTGCTGAATGGCTGTCAGAATGTAAGTCTCGGTACTCGTCTGCTCCACATCCACCAGGAAGCCGAGGGACGCGCTGCTGGACCACGGAGACCCCACCTGGATGTGCTCCCTGTACAGCACATTGGAAACGTTGTTCAGGTCCAGCACCTCGCAGTAACCGCACTCGATCACACCGCAGCTGATCAGAGTTTTATCCTCAACAAACGGCAATAAAATGTTGACGCTAAAAGTTGCGTTCCACCGGTCCGTCTCGGAAACCCGGGAAAACAGCGGATCGCTCGTCTGATCGCCCTCTTTTATGGTTCCTCTCTGGGTCAGACTCTGGACCAAAGTCAGGTCGTGGTTCAGCTGGTACAACTTCTCCTCTGTAGCGACGTAAACCGTGTTGGTGGCCACGGCGAAGTGGCGGATGTCTCCATCATACGTGAAACCACCTTCCTCCTCCAGGCACCGACCCGGTTCTCCCCAGATAATGATCAACAGACCAGCCAGCAGGATCATCTTCTTGCGGCGGAAACGCTCACACATTGACGGTCTTCATGGCTCTCTGCTCTCCTTCACAGTGTCACTGGAGTCGTGCGTAAAAGCGCAATGCGCCTTTGGTGAAAAGAGAAGTGCTGAGAGTGGGAGGGAGCGTACCCAGCGAAACCGAAAACTAATACACATGATGATTTGGTATATCACTACATTTGGCCCATTTTGCCATGTTTTCAAACAAGGTCTAACCACGTGACGTCCAGATGATGACAGCCTCCAGCTCACTAAGCGTTTAAGAATACACTTTCATCACGATAATCACCCCAAAAACCAAAAGCCGGGGCGATGAAACACATTTTCAATAAAGCAACAAGGTGTTTTGACTGACTGGTCCGCTATACTCTATAATCAATCCACACAATGAGTATATTAATGGAAATGTTTAGTCTTTTGCATGACACATTTGATGCTCACCCAGTATCTGTAAGTCATTGAACACCCCACGCTTTATCACCAATAGGCCACATTATGGTTGTTCAGACAAGCAGCATTTGAAAACTCAACATCCAACTTTCTGCATGTTCAAACTACAGCAAATATGACGCCAGGATGACACCTAGTGTCAGCTTTGGGAAGTTTTACCTTCTCCTAGTTGAATGCACACAATAATTTAACATCATAATGACAGTATAGCACACCATACAAACAAGACACTTAGCATGCACTCCAGGCTTACGGCCTAGTTTTCTATCTCATTTATCCTCTACAGCTAAACCATAAAATACAAAAACAACTATGTAACAATCAGCGTTAGCAATATTACGTATAAAATATTTTACTTACATAATTTCAGACAGCCTGTTGTAGGCTACCCTCTTGTGGTCAGTCAGCTAGTACGTTAGCAGCTAACGTTAGCACATGAAGTATTGGTTCATGTTTCATGCTATCTACTCCAGTATGAGACTTCGTGTGGATGAAGGCGGTATTTCTGTATTTACTTGTTCTTGTAGGTGTAGCTAACAGTACGTGTTTTCTTGCTCCGTTTTGCATTAATATTTCGGCAAACTGATTTAGCTGCACAACACACACAAAACTGTCGCGAGACTCCATGCCTATCCTAACCTCACCATTCGAGGTCAACGCCTCGCCTACATGATCTCGCGAGAGTTCCGCAATTTGCGCGTTCCCTTCTAGACATGACCTGTCATGATGCAGTTTAACACAGACCTACCTCAGTGGCTGGTTTTTAATCCCTCTTAGGTTTAATGCTTGTTGCTACAATTCATAATTATTGCAATGCCAGATTTGTTCCAATTTAATTGCAATGTGGGCAGAAGTGCAGGATAGCTCCAGTATTTCTTTCTTAGATATACAGTCTAATGTATAGAGTAGGCTATATCTCCTATGCCATTCTCCTATCTGAAATCTCTGGTGCCTTCAAATGGGGTCGTATTTATGATTATGAACGCCTCCCTCATGTCATATTCACGACCTTGTAGGTGGAAAGTTTCTGAAAGCTCTGAGTTAACAGCTCGTGACGTGTTTGTTGACACTGTGAGACTGATATGAGCCCATGGAAGTTCATTTATCGGTGTATAATAAGTTAATATAGTACATCATTCCCATCTCAGCACACAAGTTCACGATTTCCTTTTGAAAACAATACAAAATGCTCCTTTTAAGTCACTTCTTTCCACCTAATCTCGTTTCCTTTGGTTTCACATGCTTAAACCAAACCTCACCTTCAAATTGATCATTAAGCAAATTCAAATGGGCTTTATTTGCATGAAACTTTCAAGAGCAATGCTGCCAAAACATCAAAATACAAAAGTACACAATAACACTAATATACAGTATATGTACAAATATGCATACTGTATACACACACACAGTGTACTATATACTGTACATACAGTGTGTGTGTATATAAAATGTCAATAACACCACTTTTTTTGTTATAAAGAGATGCTTTCAAGTTAAAGAAAACCAAACACAGGGAGCAATTAACAATAAGAAAATATGATCAACATTAAAAAAAATCTTTAAAAGCAGTGCATAGGATATGGCGCCTCCAGTGGTACGGAACGGCACCTGAAACTTTGCCCGTGTGCCAAGCATATAGACGAACTACGGTGGCCGACGCACAAATGTAAAAACACAAATGTCCTAATTTAGATCCAGTGTTTGGTTTGTATGTCCTGGGCTACAGTAGAAACATGGTGGCCGGCTCCGTGAAGAGGACACCTTCTGTATATAGATATAAACAGCTCATTCTACGCTAACAAAAACACAACAAAAGGAAGAAAACATGCTCCCTACACACTGTTCCTTTAAATCAAAAAGGAAAAGAAAACCTAACACAGGAGCAATTAAATACTAAATATGATTGACATTTCTTAAAAGCTGATTGGAATGTCCCCAGTTTCCTCTCTCTAATATACAAAAGGTATTTTTTAATTAAACACAGAAAAATCTCCTAACCCAGGTTTCTATGCTACATTTGAAGTTCACTCAAAGGTCCCAAAAAACCCAACCCTTGTTAGTCATGGAGAAATAGGTACATAAATAAAAATGAACATCTTATCAATCTGAATAATGGAGTTGCCAAAGGTTCACCAGGTTTGACGTAATCATCAGAGTTTTTTTGTGTCAGCAGTGAGCTTCCTTTGCCACAGACAGACAATCACCAATGCTGAAAGACAAATACAGTTACTGATTCAATTTAATCTGTAATATGGCATTGGAGAGTAAAAGGTACTCTGTTTGACCAAGACGGGAATTTATGGCTAACACCTTTTGGATTGAAGATGCCAATAGATGATTTTCTGGATTGATCATCTATATCTTATTGCTATTGTCCTGACAGTCCTTGTCTGCCTCAACCTGTCGGCTTTACTTACAGATTCTCCTCACATTAACTCCTGCTATTAGCTATTAAAGCAGCAAAATCTTTGGCATCGTTAGACAAAAAATCCATAATAATCTTTCAGCTTATTGTAATTAGTGTTAATAAGTGTTCTGAGAGAAAACTAGACTTCTACACCTTCTTGTGGCTGTTCTCAGGCTTTAAAAAATCTAGCCTGACTGGGGAATTCGGCCAATTGCAGGTCATTTCAGAGAGAGGGCGTTCCTATTGGTTGTTCATTCAATGGCCGTAGCTGTCAATCACTCACAAACTGGGGCTGGTGGGCGGTGCTTGGTACTTCCTCAGCTGATCTCAACATGGCTGCCAGGTCACAAACATCCTCATTTTACAGCTAAACAGTAGCTACAAGATGTTTGTGAAAACACGAGGAGAGGAACAGTCATTACAGTAACAGAATACTGGTTCATGTTTGATCAGCGCTGCTTAGTTCGACCGTTCGATCAGAGTTCACAAGTGATTGACAGCTGCTCAGAGATGGCAGACTCCAGCTCAGCTCTGATTGGTTGTTTTCCTCTGGTCTGTGATATCTAGCAGATGCCAATATAATCATATTTGCTCCAATCTCAGCCACTGCTGCTTAGTTAAGACTCTTTCTGCTCTGAAGTCCTCCTTCTAGTACTACACCTGTCACAGTCAGAGTAAAAAAGCTTCTCAGTTTGTATTTTTACCACTAAAGGATACCTAGATGCTACTGAAAGACGTAGAAAACCAATATCATACAGAGGCTCATACAGAATCTAAAGAGAAAATTGTTAGAATTAAATTCAGGTTTTCACATTAACAGCCAGCGTTGCATTAATAGCAATGATGCAATAAATGCAGAAACGCATAAATTGCTTTATGAGACAAGCCTACTTGGTGTACTTACCAGCAATAACACAGGGTATTAGCAGAATACGCAGTGTCAGAAGGACCTGATGTAATAAAGATGGAGGCCCGAGTGTTACTGTCTTGTCACCGTACCTTATCTGGAAAACAGTAACAGCTCTGGTGTTAAAAACAGAATAACACAGCACCATAGCAGTGGGTCAAAAATGTATTTAATATGACTGTAATTACTACTTCCAAGTAAAGATGACAATTTGAAAGCCATTGCATGAGAACTAACATACTTCTGAGGACTTTGCTGTACTGTATACTGTAATCTGCTGACCCACCGTTGTCCTGTCTACCATCACAGTAAAGTTTAGATTTTATTTCTGTATAGTACTGTCTAGATTGGTGTCATGTGACAGAAATATTTACCATTAACTGCTGAATGTTAGCACTGGGTGTCCTTTGAATGTCGCAGATGAAAAAGTCAGTCTCATTACTGGTTTCTTTGGCTTCCATGATGCAGGGGTATTGTTTTCCATCCTCAACACCCCACACTGACAAGTCTGATGGGCTCATCTCCAGCTTGTCTGCCGTTTTCTGAAATAACAGAAATAAATTCTCACCTTTAATGTATTCATGTCCCATATTTGTGCATGTGTGCTAAAAAAATACTTATTACCTCTATGGTGATGCGGACATTGTTCCCTATCCTTGTGGATGTGAAGCTGGTGAACTCGGGGTCGGGGTAGTATGTTACTGTTGTGGGGCAGGCCAAGGTTTTATTGGCTACTTTCAGAAACACAGAGCTGGAAGAAATCCCTATTTCAGCAGCAGGTGTGTCATAGGTGAGAATCTGCAGAAACTGCAATAAATAAAACGCAGAAAGGGAAATTTGGATATATTTGGGCATGAACAAATCACAGTACAGTGAAAAACAATACATATTGTTGTATGTATTTCCTTTTTATGTACGCATTTACTGTCATAATAAAGCCAAAACATATAAAAAAAATAGAGCTGTCAAAGCAATAATGCCAATCATGTCATACCAGCTTGTCACACAGGAGGATCAATAATGCTGCAAACTGAAGCTAAAAACTGTCATGACCATTTTCAAAGGCGTCCCTTGACCCCTGACCTCAAGATGTGTGAATGTAAATGGGTTCTCTGGGTACCCACCAGTCTCCTCTTTACAGACATGCCCACTTTATGATAGTCACATGCAGTTTGGATCAAGTCATAGTCAAGTCAACACACTGACACACTGACAGCTGTTGTTGCCTGTTGGGCTGCAGTTTGCCATGTTATGATTTGAGCATATTTTTTATGCTAAATTAAGTACCTGCGAATGACAATATTTCTCATTGTTTTGTGTCGTTAACTGATTTCAAATAATAAATGTATACATACATTTCCATAAAGCAGCGTAATTGCTGTCCTCCATGTTGATAAGAATATTAAATACTTGACAAATTACATGTGATTAATTTGGATTAATCACAATTAACTCTGGTCAATCAAATGTATATGTAAACACAGTTAGATTTTTAATAACTGCATTGTTTTCATTGTGGCATGATTTTAATGTAGCACGGACAACAGCTAATTGACTGTTCTTTTAATATACAATATGTTAATACATGCATAAAAAGGAAATACAGAGAACTGTGCTGTTCTCTTTGTTTTAATTTAGGGAATTTATATCTTCAATAGTTTATAACATTAATGTGCTGCGACAAATTTGACCTCATCGTTGTTGTATCTGGGAAGTCGGACTTTGTGCAGGGCGTTGCTGTGCACGACCCCTTCCACAAACTCCAGGTGGGATACCAGGAGTGTGAGCGTCCTCTTCCCACTACAGGACAGAGAACACAACATTTAATACAGATTCAATACAAGAGAAAGTGTTTTAATGCTAAAAACACATCTGTGGCTACCACGTTTATGTAAGGGTTACCTACCTACAATAAGAGGAATATAATCTCTCACTGTGGCCCCTGGAAGCCTCGGTGTTAACTACCCCCTACAGTATGATTGTAGCTAACATACAGGCTTTGTCGGAAAAACATTCTACACACGACATACCCACGACTATCGTTCAACATACTTGTGTGTGAATTAAACAGTAGTATGTATGTTTTTGGATGCACTGAGCAGTAATGTACATCGTCACTTCCTGAGAGCCTCCTTCCTGGTTGGAGCTGTGTAACCATGGTAACCTGTGCCGGCCTCATGTGACCAAAACGGCAGTTTGTGAGAATAAAAATCTGAACTAATTTAAAAAATATATTATGCCTAGCAAAGTGAAATCTTAATTAAAGCATGATTGAAGTAACAAAGCTGTTCCTCAATGTCTGTTATCAACGTTGTCGTCACTACCGCATTGCATTGTGGGATGTTTATGCCACCGTAGTAACATTAGGATTTATTCTCAGTGGGTCATAAATATCCACTACCAATTTCATAGAAAATGCCAACAAACCCGGTAATACCTGATCCAGGCGCTGCTTGGTGAGATGTCCGTGCAGGATGGGGAAAACTGGTAGGTGATTGTAGCATTGCCATGGCAACTGCCATCTGGGAGGACAACACATACTTTGGCCGTGCCTTTAATATCAGCACTGGGAATGTGGAACGTCAGATTCACACCAATGTTGTTCCATACAGGAGATCTGAGAGAGAGAGGAAAAAAAATAACACTTTTTTTGGGCGGGAACTGGTCCAGAAAGCAACATCACAATAATAGTACTAAGCAGACCCTTTGGAAAACTGACTCACTCTTGTGGAGTGCAGTCCACGTCCACCTGGGTCCTCACTGCGGTCACATCACTGAGGTTACGACCCGACAACACCGCATGGTTTCTGCCATAGATAGACACAACACTGGGCGTGATGGAGGAGATCGCTGGTCTCTGAGAGTAAAAAAAACACACACACACACACACACACACACACACACACACACACACACACACACACACACACACAGTTAACCTCAACTATGAAGTGTGAAGTTCAGAGGAAGAATGTGTGTGCAAAAAAGTTCAGACTCACAAAATAGTTCATTCCTGACTCCACCATTTGACAAACACTGTCCTGCAAGAAGAGGTGAAGGGGAGAAACTCAGCAGGTCTACTTGAAACACACTGCAAAAGTACGACATAATGCCTGCCACTGTTTATGGTGTTAATTAAGGAATAGAGCAACATTTTGAGATATTAGGATATTTGCGGTCATTCCCTGTAGAGTTAGATGAGAAAGCAAACATAAGTTTCATGTCCAGCACTCAATACGAGACCCTTTTTGATGCTGTCAGAGTTAACGCAAATTTATTTTAATGCTCAGTTTTAGAGCTAGTGTGGAGACTCTGGAATCATCTGAAACTAGAAAACCTCAAGAATCCATCACTACCAACCATGTCATACCCGCTTGTCTGAAGCAGGTTAAATAACACTCTAAATCTAAGCTAAAGTTTGGTGAGGAAAAACCGTCATGGCCATTTTAAAATTGGTTCCTTGACCTCTGTCCTCCAGATAAGTGAATGTAAATGGGTTCTCTGGGTACCCACCAGTCTCCCCTTTACAGACATGCCCACTTTATGATAATCACAGTCAGTTTGGGGGAAATCATAGTCGAGTCAGCACACTGACACACTGACAGCTGTTGTTGCCTGTTGGGCTGCAGTTTGCCATGTTATGATTTGAACATATTTGTTTATGATAAATGCAGTACTTGAGAGGTTTTCTGAAAAATATCTGTCATTGTTTTGTGTCGTTAATTGATTTCCAATAATAAATTTATACATACGTTTTCATAAAACAGCATATTTGTCCACTCCTGTGTTGATAAGGGTATTAAATACTTGACAAATCTATATTTAAGGTACATATAATGTAAATTTAGCTTTCATTTAGCTATGGCATAAAGCTTGGGGAGGCCTATGTTAGATCATAAATAGATGATCACTTTCATAACTCCTCGATTTGCCCAGGAACAGCTGTTTTTGCTCCAGCCACATCCGGCCTCGATACACTGGCGACACCTGAAGACAAAACATATGTTATCATTTAATATAATATATAACAGTCATAATGGTATAAGAAATACAAAACCACAAGTTTTTATCTATTATCAAAATTATTGGGTAGTACTTAGTAGTGCAGTAATAGTGGACTTACAGGACAGAAGTCGGTGGTCCCCTGATTTCAGAGCAGTTGAACAGGTTCAGTTGTTCCAACAAATGTGTCGTCCCCAGTCGAACCTTAACTGCAACACGCAGGCCTGTTAAGTTACAGTAATACAGTGAATGTCAACGCTTTGGTCATAGTTTTCAGCAACACATGTTTTTATGTGACGTAACAAAATATAACGTGAGACGGCACAGATTTGTCAACTTTTTCGTCTTTTAGGATTTAATTCACTAAATTCTTATATTTATCAAAAGTCACTGACCTTCAGCAGGAAATGTGCTATTTGAGAGGATGCAGGTGCATTGTGGGAACTGTGGAGGAGGGGACTCTTTGCTACAAATCTCATTTGAAATTCTGAATTGACAGGCGAAGTTAGACAGCGCGGCCGGGCCCGCCGTCAGGTGTGTGTGGATGTTAAGTGAGATCTGAGAAAGGAAGGATGTGAGTGATTAAAAGAGGAATAACTGACAGTCACAGCCGATCATTGTTGAAAGCTTTTACATACCTGACCAGTGCTTTCCTTTACAACTTTGTGGGAGACCATTTTCTGTTGAGAATCAGCAGGAATGGATAACCAGTCTGAATCCTGGCAGTCATCTTCAAACGTACAACTAGGAAGAGAAAATAATGTTTGAACCAAGTTTCCAATTGTCTGAAGGTGTCTCAACTGCAGACGTTTCCCTGACCTTGTTTTAGAGCCACACCAGACACAGTACGGATCCTGTGCAGACCAGCAGTCCTGCACATTTGTGTACGTGCTGCACTTTGACACAGGTACACGCTTCATCTGGAAAAAACCAAAACAACACTTTGAAAGTACGGCTTGCATGAAGCATTATAAATTTAACATCCTCTAGTGTTCACCACAGTCTTACGCTGTGTTCAGACCAAGAGCAAAGCAAATTTTCACTTCGCTTTAGTCACGTGAGTTGGACCGCCGGTATCGTTTGTTTTCATCCTCGCTGGATGCGCCGGACAGGAGGAGGAGCTTGTTTCCATGGATATCAACAACTTTTCTTTCCACCATCAACCATGGAAGACAACCACTGCTGCTGATTTGTACATGTCAGAAAACCAAATGCTGCTGTGTCTGGGTTTATGATATCACTTGGAGGCAGTGTTATTGCACTGACTGTATCTAGCAAGCCACACGTCGCTGCTGTGGTATGAACCCAACATTTTCAGATTGTGCTGTGATTTAACTGGATGTTGAAAAAACTACATAATAATGCCGATATGTAAAAAGTCTGAATTCATGCTTTGTCAGGTTTGTCCGCAAGACGTCAAGCAGACAACTTTTAAATTGTTTGCTTTTTTGAGTGGAGTTTGGGTCGATCAGTGCCAGGCTATGCAGCTGCACCATCAATACTCTTGAACACCTAGGCAAAAATACGGCAGCAATGTTGTTGATTATACATAGAAAGTGGTTTACACACATGTATACAAAGAGTTTGGTCTCCGTACAGATATGATTCAACAACTTCAAGACGTCAGTGACAACTGGAGGAGAATCTAAACACTTCACGACACAGCGTCACGTGAATTTCACACTTGAATTGAAATATTTCAAATCCCACCAATACGTGAATGACGTCTCCCGGCGCGCATTTGCATCTATTCGCCTCTTTGCATTGACTTTGTAATGTTACCGTGTGAAAAGTTTGCTTCGCACTTGGTGTGAACACACCATTACATAAATGTTTATACATGTACAACGCACCTACCTGGTTTTGAAATAGCACGTACACATGTTTAAGATCCACTTGATCCAGATGCATTTTGGAAAACACATAGCGGTCGTCACTGGCCCTGTAGAGCACCTTGGGACAGGTGGAGTGATAATTCTTGTCCACAGCGAGCTGACAACAAGAATGAAGCTTTGTTATGTATTTTAGAAACCTTTTTTGTTGTATATGTTAAAATTGTCTTTACATCCCGACAGCAATCAATGAATCAAATGCCCTGACAAACTAGAATTACAACCTCGTGGTTGTATGCCTCCGCCAACCAGTTATGATGCAGTTTACATCCATGTCTGTCCAAAATGTCATCGCTTAGAATACGAATTCTTGAGTCATGGCCGAAGACGTGTTTTGTGAGGTCACAGTGAGCTTTAATCACCAAATTCAAATCAGTACATCTTTGAGTCCCAGTGGATGTTTGAGCCAAATTTGAAGAAACTTGCTGGAGACGTTCCTGAGATATCCTGACAATGGACCAGATGGACAGACGGACAACTGCTGCTGGCAAGGAGGCATAAGAGAAGTATCTATTGCTGAAGCTGGACTGTAATAAGCCTGTCCAATCGGTTCATTCGGCTGGTGGGTGTTGCCAACTTGCTAATTTTCTCGCTTGAGTTAGCGACTTTTGAAGCTAGTGCTGCTAGCTACTTAATTAAAAAAGAGCTGGAAACACTGGGCTGGGGTTTTTTCATTGGATACTTTCAAAAGCCTAGCCTACTCTCGCTAGTTTCTCCCATGTTGCTGACCCCAGCTTTAAAACTGGTTGACTTTTCAGCCTGATGCTTTGTAACATCTGTCTGCGTTCGATACCGATGCGCACAAAGCGCCCTTTCGTGTTGGTAGGAGATGCACCAGGCTTTCCATTAACTACAATATAAACCCATCTGTGGCAACAGTAAACGCACAACAAAACTGCTGAGGTGACGTATTATTAAGGGCTCAAGACATCACATCGGGTGGCGCTGGATGGGTCCAACAAACTCAGGTCTTTCATCCAGGAGACCACTGTTAGTGTCCAGTGCGTTACGTTCAACTTTACAATCAGCTGATATATACATGGTAAAAATGTGTGCGGTGCATCACATTACAATCATGTGTGCCCCGTTTTCGCAGCGTTCAGTGTCACTGGACAAACGTAGGAGTTTCAAGCCTAACCGTGTTGTATTTTCCTAAACCTAACTAGGTGGTTTTGTTGCCTAAACCTAAGCAAGTGTTTTTGTTTGATTCACAACATTAAGCATGTGTTTACTGCGACTGTAAAGTGATACCGAGGGGCGTCGGTATGTGACGTGGTGGGATGAGAACACAGACTTTTCCACCACCAAAATAAATTCTGCTTATGAAAACATGATGCAGCTTTTATAAAGTAGCCCCCCCAACACTTGCAGAGTTGCAGCTTCTACAAACTGAAGGTGCTTTTTATCTACAACAAGATCTGTATGAGGAAACAGCCACATTTCCTGCCACAGTTAAAAATATAAGTTGAAGTAGTGCAGCTTTTCTTCATATGCCTGACATCCGGTATCTCTTTAAGGTCAAGTCATAAACTATCACAACCAGTCTGTATCTACTCTATCTTTTGACTATCAAACACGCATTCCCTGCAGGCTTGAACAGTGGCAGTTTTGTCATTTTCTTCATCACAGCAGCCGTGTTCGGGTTCAATTTATGTCAGCTACAACGGCTTCCAGAGGGGATACGTTTTCAGTGTTTGAAATAAACACAAGTGTCCATAGAATCGTCTCACACCACTGCTATAACCTGAACTCAGGTCTGCATCCTTTCAGCTCACAAATATAGCATATTTATCATTTCACACAAGTGACAGAAAGATAAGACTGAATGATGACACGATGTCAAAGTGACAGCAAATTTCAAGACTGATGCACGATCTGGACACAGTGAGGTAAAACACACGATGCTTCAAAAAAAAAAAAAAAAAGTAACAGAAGTATTATAGAGCATCTTACAAGTTTGATATTTATTTTAAAATATCTGTATAATATGATAACAGCAGTTAGTGGGTGGATAAAATGAGCTTTTTCACATCACTGTACTTAAAGTAACTTTATTTACTCTTTAATAGGTAAAACATAATGTGTTGATATTTTTTCTGACAATGAATAGAATAGTTGTGACTCTACTTTTTATACACACCTTAATGAGCTGCCCGTCTCCCGTCCCGATGAAGAAAACCATCCAGGCTTTCTGTCTCGCTGCCACCACGGAGGTCATGTGGTTCTGCCTGGAGACCACGGCTATCGGCTTCAGAGTCTTTGGCTGAGAAACACACATTTATTATCACTTTGAGCTATAAAGGTAGGTACTGAGAGCTCTGTATATTCAGATATTAAGACATGATTCTTGTCAGCCGTCTCCTGCTGCCACAAAAGTGATCAAATCTATTTAACCCTTGAATAATTTCACCTCTCACTACTGTTATATAAAAACACTCAGGAACTTGCAGTGTTTCACTTTTATTTTGAAAGGAGTCAACAATAATTGCTTCCTCAAATAAGCTTTTAAACAACACAAGTTTGTAAGAAATGTCAGGCGCCATATTTTGCATTAATTGACATTATGGGAATCTTTGAGTCTCTGTCACCACAGAATATCTGCAAACAGAGCTCAGGGAACTGACTGTTCACAGCGGGAAAATGTTATCAATGCCATTAAATCTATGGGTATTTTATAATATAGTGTTCAACCAGTCAAAAAAGGTTCCCTAGATTTTTGTTGTTATAACTAGTGGTGAAAAATAACAAAGTACATCGACTCAAATAAGGTACTTAAGTTCAAATTTGAGGTACTTTTCTTATTTTTACATATTTCTATTTTCTGCTAGTTTATTAATCTACTCCCTATAAATATTGTACTTTTTATTCCAGTATATTTATCCCTCCGTGTTTAGTTACGTAGCAGCTTTATATTAAAAATATAAATGATAATCAATATATAACTTATGATATGTCAATAAGGCTTTTTAGTTCTGAGGGGGAAATACACAAACTACCGAACAGTGTTGAAAAGTAATATACAGTATACATGCACAGATACACACAGACATACAGTACAGGCCAAAAGTTTGGACACACCTTCTCATTCAAAGAGTTATTTTTATTTTCATGACTATGAAAAATTGTAGATTCACACTGAAGGCATCAAAACTATGAATTAACACATGTGGAATTATATACTTAAAAAAGTGTGAAACAACTGAAAATATGTCTTATATTGTAGTTTCTTCAAAGTAGCCACCTTTTGCTCTGATTACTGCGTCACACACTCTGCATTCTCTTGATGAGCTTCAAGAGGTCGTCACCTGAAATGGTCTTCAACAGTCTTGAAGGAGTTCCCAGAGATGCTTAGCACTTGTTGGCCCTTTGCCTTCACTCTGCGGTCCAGCTCACCCCAAACCATCTGGATTGGGTTCAGGTCCAGTGACTGTGGAGGCCAGGTCATCTGGCGCAGCACCCCAACACTCTCCTTCTTGGTCAAATAGCCCTCACACAGCCTGGAGGTGTGTTTGGGGTCTTTGTCCTGTTGAGAAATAAATGATGGTCCAACTAAACGCAGACCGGATGGAATAGCATGCCGCTGCAAGATGCTGTGGTAGCCATGCTGGTTCAGTATGCCTTCAATTTTGAATAAATCCCCAACAGTGTCACCAGCAAAGCACCCCCACACCATCACACCTCCTCCTCCATGCTTCACGGTGGGAACCAGGCATGTAGAGTCCATCCGTTCACCTTTTCTGGTTCCACAAAGACAAGGTGGTTGGAACCAAAGATCTCACATTTGGATCATCAGACCAAAGCACAGATTTCCACTGGTCTAATGTCCATTCCTTGTGTTGTTTAGTCCAAACAAGTCTCTTCTGCTTGTTACCTGTCCTTAGCAGTGGTTTCATAGCAGCTATTCTACTATGAAGGCCTGATTCACACAGTCTCCTCTTAACAGTTGTTCTAGAGATGTGTCTGCTGCTAGACCTCTGTGTGGCATTGACCTGGTCTCTAATCTGAGCTGCTGTTAACCTGCCACTTCTGAGGCTGGTGACTCGGATGAACTTCCTCCGCAGCAGAGGTGACTCTTGGTCTTCCTTTCCTGGTCCTCATGTGAGCCACTTTCTTTGTAGCGCTTGATGGTTTTTGCGACTGCACTTGGGGACACTTTAAAAGTTTTCCCAATTTTTCGGACTGACTGACCTTCATTTCTTAAAGTAATGATGGCCGCTCGTTTTTCTTTATTTAGCTGCTTTTTTCTGCCATAATACAAATTCTAACAGTCTATTCAGTAGGACTATCAGCTGTGTCTCCACCTGACTTCTGCACAACACAACTGATGGTCTCAACCCCAGGCAAGAAATCCCACTTATTAAACCTGACAGGGCTCACCTGTGAAGTGAAGACCATTTCAGGTGACGACCTCTTGAAGCTCATCAAGAGAATGCAGAGTGTGTGAAGCAGTAATCAGAGCAAAAGGTGGCTACTTTGAAGAAACTACAATATAAGACATATTTTCAGTTGTTTTACACTTTTTTGTTAAGTACATATTTCCACATGTGTTAATTCATAGTTTTGATGCCTTCAGTGTGAATCTACAATGTCAATAGTCATGAAAAGAAAGGAAACTCATTGAATGAGAAGGTGTGTCCAAACTTTTGGTCTGTACTGTATAGACATATATAAATAAATATGTGTATATATATATACACACATACATACACGTATACACACACACACACATACATATACACACACACACACATATACATACATACATATATATATGTATGTATATATATATATATATATATATATATATATATATATATATACAGCATATACATATATGTATACGCTGTATATATATATATATATATATATATATATATGTATGTGTATACACATACATACATATATATCATCTTTACCAGGTGATGAAAACTTGAAGTGATGAACAGAAAATTCTAAAACAATTATAATCCAATAATATTTATATTTTTCTGAAATGAGCCATTCTGCGTAATGAGTACTTCAAGTAAATTTTGATGCTAATACTTTTGTACTTTTTTTGTACTTTTGGACTTACAATGCAGGACTTATACTTGAGTGTTTCCAGTAAAGAAGTAGATCAGAGTATTTCTCCCATCACTGTCTGTAACTTCAGTATGAAACTGAACCTGGACCTACCGTAGCCGTCGGTCTTGGCCTGTCGGGGCAGGCGCTGCAGAAGTCTGGATCCGCGTCGGCGTCTCCGGTGAGATCGGGACTGATGTCAAACAGCAGCAGCTCGGTGTTGGTTTGTCCTCCGTCCACACTGAACACGCCGCTCCAGAGCACCGGCGGTCCACCCGGGATCACCGAGGATGCGAGGAGTCTGCTGCCGGTCCCACCACCGCCAGAGATGCTGAGGGTCGCGCCCCGCAGAGACTTCAGAGTGTCCTTTTTGCTCGTTTTTGCCTCGAGCCATATCAGACGGACTCTGTTGCTTGTGTCCCCTGAGGGCACGTTGGAGAAGAGATAAATGACTGAATGAATCTGAAATCCATCCACAAACTCCACGTTGCCTTTGATAAGTCCGATTACAGTTACAGTGGATTTGCCAGCACTGGAAAATAGACCTCCCACCTGCTTGTCATTGGTGTTATGAAGGTTCACAGTTTCTAATCCCGAGGCGCAGCTGCTCTTTTTGGATGGGTCTTGCTGAATGGCTGTCAGAATGTAAGTCTCGGTACTCGTCTGCTCCACATCCACCAGGAAGCCGAGGGACGCGCTGCTGGACCACGGAGACCCCACCTGGATGTGCTCCTTGTACAGCACACTGGAAACGTTGTTCAGGTCCAGCACCTCGCAGTAACCGCACTCGATCACACCGCAGCTGATCAGAATTTCATTCTCAACAAACGGCAATAAAATGTTGACGCTGAAAGTTGCGTTCCATCGGTCCGTCTCGGAAACCCGGGAAAACAGCTGATCGCTCGTCTGATCGCCCTCTTTTAAGGTTCCTCTCTGGGTCAGACTCTGGACCAAAGTCAGGTCGTGGTTCAGTTGGTACAGCTTCTCCTCTGTAGCGACGTAAACCGTGTTGGTGGCCACGGCGAAGTGGCGGATGTCTCCATCAAACGTGAAGCCACCTTCCTCCTCCAGGCACCGACCCGGTTCTCCCCAGATAATGATCAACAGACCAGCCAGCAGGATCATCTTCTTGCGGCGGACACGCTCACACATTGACAGTCTTCATGGCTCTCTGCTCTCCTTCACAGTGTCACTCGTGCGTAAAGGCGCAATGCGCCTTTGGTGAAATGTTCCGGGAAGTGCGTGCAACCCGCGGAAGCACACAAAACGAGAACTATCAGTAATTCAGTGGTGAATTCTGATAGTAAAACTAAGTAATACTGATCATTTCAATCACGGAAGCCCAATAAAAGGCGCCCTTTGAGCGGTTGATTTGGGACGTCCATGCCTTTTGCAAAAGTCAACTTCTAATCAGCTTCTCCAAAAGTCAGATCGCTGGTGTCTGATTTATTACGATACAGTGGAATTATGTGACAGGCACTATTTACTGTGGTGCCACAATGACGAGTGACTGCAGACAAAATCAATGGCAGCTTTATTAGTGTTCATTATTCGTGCGCCTGGTGAGCTTGCGTTATCGCTTCCCGCCTCTAGAGGTCGCTGTCGCCCCTCGGTTGTGGAGGTGCAGCAACAGCAGCAGCAGCTCAGTCAGAGGCAGCTGAGTGTCAGGAACTCCAGCAGCTCCGCTCCGTGTATTTCCACTAACCCACCGTTTCAGGGATTCATTCATTCCAGTCGGAGCTGCCGCACGGAGAGGATCTGTCCATCCAGCTGTAGCCTCGCTATCCCTCCTTCCATCCAGCGGTGCGCTGCGTCCACATCTGCGCCCGGGAAGGTCAGACGCATCGTTTGTGATCTGCGGACCTCACAACTTCTCTTTTTACTCCTCTCTTCCTGATCAGCGTCTCATTACCGGGGGATTAGTGCTGCATTCAGCGGTCGCTGGTGAGTCTGCCTGCCGGTGTTTTCATGTGAGGTGCGTCCTCTCCGGACGCAGCGGTGTAACACTGAAGGGTGGAAATGATCCAACCTGTAGTCAGGCCAGGACGGTTCCCATCTTACTGACACAACGACACCGTTAGGGAAGGTCTGTTTCTCTCATGTTATAAGAAAAGATTTCTAGGATATCTGGCGTACATGTTTTGGCTTTCATGTGACTTTAAATGGACATTATCTTGCTTGATATTCAAATATGTCAGAGGTTTTTCTAAGGTGAACAGTGCTGTAACATCTCAAAAGTTGGACAAATCTTTCCGGGCACTTGTTAAATGGGAACAGATTCTGTGTCAGAATACTGCATCTCCACTTCATTCTTCATGAACATGCAGTTTTATGTTACTCTGCTGCTTGATCTCCATCCGCCTTCCCCGACTGAGTTCCAGGACGTAATTGGCATTCAGGAGCAGCTCTGAGTGTTGCGTAATAGCCTCACATCTCAATGGGATTTAGGGTCCGTGGACACATCCTAGACTTGCCAAACCGGGGTCCACGGGGACCCACAGAGGTTCCGAGGGAGGTTGTGGGTGGGATGCCGGCAAATATAAAGATGGAGGGAATGAAGAGTAGATACAGAAACTTCAGCATCCTCTGAAACAACAAGTCACATAACTCTCAGCCAATAAACTGACGACTCAGTGCTGGGATGTAACTCAGTACATTAACTCAGGTCCTGGTAAAATAATGAGCTTCTTGTACTTTACTTTTAATGCTACTTAATACTTCAACACCACTTATTACTTACCAAGATTTTACATAGAATATATGACCATTTTCATAAATATGCTGCTGTAAACACATTAATGCATATTTAATAGTAATATTTACAGTATCGCTCTGGAACTGCTTTCTGCATAATAAAAAAAAATTAATTAAGGCTGTCAATTGATTAAAATATTTAATTATGTGATTAATCACCATTTTTTATTAAAGGGTTTGTCACATATTTAATACTATTATCAACATGGGAAGCAAATATACTGCTTTATGTGAGTATATATTTATTATTGGAAATCAATCAACACAAAACAATGACAGATATCATCCAGAAACCCTCACAGGTACTGACTTTAACATAAAAATGTGCTTAAATCATAACATGGTAAACTGCAGCCCAACAGGCAACAACAGCTGTCAGTGTGCTGACTTGACTATGACTTGCCCCAAACTGCATGTGATTATCATAAAGTGGGCATGTCTGTAAAGGGGAGACTGGTGGGGACCCAGAGAATCCATTTACATTCACAGATCTGGAGGTCAGAGGTCAACGGACACCTTTGAAAATGGCAGTTTTTCCTTGCCAAATTTTGCACCACAAACACCACAAATTTCTTAAACGCATTAACACAAATTGTAAAGATTTCTGGGTTGTAGCAGCTCAGTTTTAAAGCTAGAGTGAAGATACTGGCATCATTTGAAACGGCAGAACCCAATGAATCCATCGGTACCAACCATGTCATATTAGCTTGTTGTGAAGGAGGTTAAATAATGCTCCAAACTTGCACTATTAGCAAGGAAAAACTGTCATGGCCATGTTCAAAGGGGTCCCTTGACCTCTGACCTCCAGATATGTGAATATAAATGGGTTCTCTGGGTACCTACGAGTCTCCCCTTTATAGACACTTTATGATAATCACATGCAGTTTGGATCAAGTCATAGTCAAGTCAGCACACTGACAGCTGTTTAATCTGTTAGGCTGCAGTTTGTCATGTTATGATTTGAACATATTTTTACGTTCAATGCAGTATCTGTAACGGTTTCTGGACAATATCTGTCATTGTTTTGTGTTGATGATTGATTTCCAATACTAAATATATACAGACTTTGTATGAGCAGCATATCTGCCCACTCCCATGTTGATAAGAGTATTCAATACTGGACAAAATCTCCCTTTAAGGTACATTCTGAACAGACAAAAACGTGATTAATTTGTGATTGATCGTGATCAACTATAGAATCACAATTAAATATTTTAATCAATGGACAGCCCTAATCAAAGGTATACTTTACATTGTGGTATTTCTACTGCCACTTAAGTAAAGGATTTGAATACTTCTTCCATCTCAGAGGACTCAAAGAATAGCCTTTGACAGCAGAGAAAGACAAAATCATCTGATAAAAGTGCTTGTGATGGAAATGTTTGATCAAACTGGGTCAAAGTCTATCAGTAGGAGGGCGGTGTGACAGAGACCTGTCCCTTCTGGATGAAAACACTAGCAGTGAGAAACACACCGTAGCTTTCTCTTCCTTCGCTGGTTTTCCTCCTGTAGCAGTGCACCAGTTCACTGTGTGCATTTAGATGACAGGCCTGTGGTTCGCAGGCTTTCTATAGCCTGTGGTGCAGCAGGTCTCCTCCCATGGTTTGGAGCTCAGGCTGGCCTGTAATCTGCCTGAACCGCACCACCACCACCACCACCCAGATTCATTTCTCAGGGTAAAAATGACACAAAAGCCCAGCTGGGCACACAGTGGGAAAAAATATACAGTACACGTGCCCAGATTGACAGTTTGGATGGGGTCCCTGTGGAGCAGAGGTCCATGGGTAAAAGAAGAGAAATGTGGATACTGAACAGACGGCATCGGGTTTATTACAAGGCTGCAATTATGACTATCGATCTCATGTATTTCACCAGTAACAGACATCAGTTTAAGTCACAGAGACACCTCAGCTATGTTGAAATTAAAGTGGTTAAACATGATAGAAACACATCTGTACTGTATAGTTTGACTTCAGTCTGAAAAGCAGTACTTTGACTTTACCGTATAACAAGTTACTTGGCACAGTTGAAACTTGTAATTTTCAGTAGAGGTGGGGTGATGCCAGAATCAATATATTGATCATTTGAATCTATGCAGAGGTTGAGGGGAATTACATCTGTTGTAGTCTGAGTAACATGACGTCATATCCGTTACGTATCCGTCAACCAAAACAAACTGCAGGAAGCAGAAAAGAGAAAGTAGAAAACGGCGGAGGGTCCATGTGGATATGACCTGAGCCCTCATATTTTAAATCCAAAATGGTAAACACTACACATACAGTAACGTATGGAAATACTGAGTTTCACCCACATACTGACATTTATGTTAAATGCATTCAAACAGCCCAGATGGAGCCAACCATGGATGTATAAAGAGAACAGAGCAGATGGGAGGGATGGCGACGGACTTGGTGAAGTTAAAGGAAGTTTTCAAAATCTGGTGTTGACAAAAGGAACTGTATATACAAAATACAGATATGGAAAAATAAGATTAATTGGATTATATTCACCAGAAGTATAAAGCACTACATGTCTCTTACAAATTAAAAAGAAAACTTGTGTAGGGAAATGTCTTCATTCTTTAATTTTTGTGTTGCAGGAAAATATGTAATAAATAATGCATGACAATGACTGATATACTGTATCTGATTTCAGGATATCTCTGACTACATACATGCTGAAAATTAAACATTTTTACTGTATTAATTTAGATAATTTTCAAAGTATAAGTCCCCAGAAGTGCATGATTCAATTTTTCCCATGTTAAAAAGTTAACAAAAATCGTAATATACATATCAAATCGGCACCCAAGTATCATGATAGTTTCAAATCTGGAGATATTGTCATAGCTCTAGTTTTCAGTTTGTAGTCCTGATTTTTGTCCGGCATTCTTGCTGTATATGTTTGTCTTGTGTCCAAGTGATGATATGAGTAGGCGTACGCATACATTGTTTTGTAGACCAAACTGGTTGTTTTGATTTTTTGCAATAGTCTGACTCATTTTAATGTACACAGAGAGAGCCAGCTAATCTAGGATAATAATGTGTCACTGTGTTGAGTTTAGCAGCCGCTTCAGCTTCACTAAAGCCGTTTATCTTGTGACTTCATTACATGACTGAGGTGTGTGAGCATGAGAGAGAGAGCCAGGATGGTGGGTGGAGTGGGTGGAGGCCATAAATGGCAAAAATGTGAAGAAGAATGACCCTGTTGGAGGGGAGACACTGCTGTGTGTGCCTCGCTTGCTGGTGTTTCCCTGCCGCTCCGTTGGAGAGCGAGGGAATGCTGCAGTGGTGTGTATGCTTAGTAATATGTGTGAGATGAGGGAGATGCAAGGCTGTTGTTACAGAAAAGAGCTGTACAAACCACTGATGTGGGTTGCTGCTATTCCATTCATCGTCCGTTTATGTTTTACATTACATTATTTCATACTCCAAATGGCTGAAGACTTTCCCGCCACACTTGTGCTCTCTCCTATAGGGTGAGTTCACCGCAAACCCCGTCTTTCTGCTATATTGCTAGTGTGGTTTACCCTCGCGGCTGTCCGTGCAAATGATGCAAAAACACTGTGCATGGACCCACTCATTTTAGAGGCAGAACTTGTTATTTTCTCCTCTACAAACAAGTTTTCGACTGGTTCATCTCTAATCAAATATGCAGCAGCCGTTGGTTACTACAGTTTAGAGGACTTTATAGGCTCCATCTGACCAGAGTCAGACGTTTTTCATGGGTAGATGGTTAAAATGTGGCCGTAATTCAGGTGTCAACTGATACACGTTTTAGAGGATTGTTAGATGTTATTCTAGTTATTGTCTTTCTTGTGGAGCGCTAGATGAGAAGATGGGTCTTATGTCCACATTATAGACTTACGTATGTGCAGTAGTCACCATGATGTCATCCACTGGCTTGTGGACTGCCGTTTCGAAGCCCTGAGTTCAGCACTTTCGCTGTCGCCATCTTGGTTTTTGGACGTCATCATCTTGGTTTAGTGTCAGCGCCATCCTGGTTTTTGGCTATTGGTAAATGATAAATGGAGTTGCATTTATATAGTGCTTTTCTAGTCTTCTGACCACTCAAAGTGCTTTACACTACATGTCACATTCACCCATTCACACACATTCACACACTGATGGCAGAGGCTGCTAATCTAAAAATACTCATTCACACACCGATGGCTATGACTTCAGGAGCAATTTGGAGTTAAGTATCTTGCTCAAGGACACATCGACATGTGACCAGAGCAGCCGGGGATCGAACCGCCGATCTTCTGATTGGTGGACAACCTGCTCTACCCTGCAAGCCATAGCCGCCCCACTATTGCTATTGTGGTTTCTGGACGTCACCATCTTGATTTAGAGTTGTCACCATCTTGGTTTTTTGCAACCAGAAGTGACATGAGAGGGTGGAGCTAAGCAGAGCTGTATGATGAACAAGACATTTTTACGCAGTAAAACTAAGTACAACTAACGCAACAATTAAGTACAATTAACTTTCATGATCTGAAAAGTAGGATGAAAACTCCCACAACACCGGACACACTAAATATGAGGCTACAACCAGCAGCCAGTTAGCTTAGCTTTGCATAATGACTGAAAACAAAGAGCAGGGCGACATCATTTATCTACAATCTTTACAAGTCGCTGTCTAAAAATAAATATCATTTATGAGAATGCTCTGATTGAGGTCTGGTTAGAAAAAAACTACCTGGTTAAGGTTGGGAAAAGGTCATGGTTTTGGTTAAAATAGGTACATTGTCAAGGTTAGAGAAACTTTGTGGTTTGGGTTAAAATAAAGCCATCATTAAGGTTAGGGGACCTTTCATTGTCATAGTTACAATAATAATTATGTGTAAGCCAAGCTTCTTGCTTTGTTGACATAGCCGGGCTGGCCATGCATGCCTTTTAGTGCACATGAGCGTGCCTCACTGGCTAGCTCACCCCTCTGCACTGCTCCCATACTGCAGTTACAGCTGATAACTTGTGGAAGCATAGCGCCCACCTTCCACTTCCCCTCCGGTTAACACCATTAGCTCTATCAGCTCCGTTAGCACTGTCGGCTCAGCTGTCACCATGTGGAGGCCCTCTGATTTCATTATAGAGAGCCTTTAAAGATTAAAACCAACCACAGCAAATCAAGCTTTAGTTGTGGTTGACAACTGATTCTCTTCAGGTGGAGGAAATGGATCAGCATCTCGTAAGTGCTCAGAACACATCAAACTAAACTGGAAAGACGGGACAAAGTGTTACTGCTGTCACTGCTGTTACCATTACGTCGTCCCTACAATATAAGGCACTGTTTTGACTGTGCTGTCTGGTTGGTGGAACTGTGGAGTCCACATTAATCCCGACAAAAACAATAATATTTAAAGACGCTGACGGCTGCCATGATGGCCCCTTGCTGAGAGAGAGACACAGAGATGGATGATCAGCCTCAACTTGAGCCACACCGAGCGGCACACAGCCACTCCATATATGGACATGTGTGTGTTGGTATAAAAAGGGAAAAGGTTAGCTTAAACTCTGAGTGTGTGTGCTGCAGTGGATTGAGGAAGCAAAGTGCTGGAAGTTTGCCACGTCATAACTTCAGCCGGTGTGAAGCTGGCTAACATGTCTCTGGCACTGACACACACAAACACATTTTTCAGACAGCATGCACCGAACGTCTGTTTTCAGTTTTCTCCCACTTTTCTTGCTATATCTCATTTCAACAAACAGAGACTAACAGGGATGAGTGACGAGACTTTCTTGACAGCCACTGACAATAGATCAGTTCTCAGACATGGCTGACACATTTGTTCCTACGACTGCCAGATACAGTATGTTTGAAAGCCAGTTTTCCGTCACCTTTGATCACATGAGAGTTTCATTATTGTGTGTAACCATAGACTGTATAAAAGAAGTCGCCATGACGTCATCCACTTTGTGTTTGTGTACTGCCGTTTTGAAGCCTCGAGTTTTGCATTTTGACTGTTGCCATCTTGGTTTTTGGCCATCACCACCATCTTCGTTATTTGCAACCAAAAGTGACACGAGAGGGTGGAGCTACGTAGAACTGTACGCTGAACAAGACATTTTTAGGCAACTAAAATATTGTAAACTTTCATGAACTGAAAACACACTGTGAAAGGGACAAAGTTTAACACAACGCCATGGTAACAACCTGTCAATCACAGGCTAGCTACACCCTGAATCATCCCCTGCTTTATGGTCTATTTGACTCGAAATGGGACCATAATTTATTAAATCAACACCATGCTGTACTGAAGAAGACTTGAAACTAGCGATTGAGACCACAAACTCATAAATGTTTACATCTGACAGACTTCTATACAATCTGACTTCTTGCAACCAGAGGAGTCGCCCCCTGATGGCTGTTAGAGACAATGCAAATTTAAGGCACTTCTGCACTGGCTTCACTATTCAGCGCCAGATGTTGCCCAGTGGGTGTACCACAATACAGGGTGACATCACAGTGACTACGTCCACTTCATATACTGTATACAGTCTATGATAAAACCACAATGTGACGTTTTTACTCTTTGGCTTATTTGTACAAATGAAATAAACAAGATACAAAACTTTAACTAGTGAGCTTTAGACCAGACGGTTGGAGGATTCTGAATAATGATGGTACTAATTTTTCTGCAGTACTGCAGGTAAAGCAAGGGCTCACGACTAACGGCGTCCTGCCGTCCCAGAGACAATAGAAAAGGTTTTTGGGACAGAAAACTGTATCGATGCAGGGATGCACCTATTTTTTTCCCTGATAATACAAAATGGCAAACAAGAAATGTGTGTTGAAATCGTCAGGGTCCGTCAGAGCTAGTTAACGTTAGCTGTTAGCTCTGTGCTAACAGCTAACGTTAACTAGCTTTCTTGAAACACAGTTCAGCTCCTCAGGAGGTCTTCTCCTGCAGTTTCACAGTAGCAGCAACGGTTCACATCCATGGCCGTCCATTTACAAACAGAACTCCCTATCGGGGGACTGCTGCTGCCACCACTGAATAAATTCAACAAAAACACAAGTCTCAGCCTGGTGTGTTTGTTGTTGTATTATCCCAGTCAGCACTCTACTAATTGGACATGCACCATCCTGGAGCCGGAGTATCCCAGGGTTCCTCAGAGTCATTAAGATATATAGATTTCAATTAGATCCAAGCTGTTGTCTGATTGTTTTTGGTTAAAAGTTAGAAGAGCTGCCAGAAGAAAAACAGAGTGTTGGAGACAAAAGTTTAGACTCAATTACATGACGAGATAACTTCACAGTGGTTTGTTTTCTCATTAAACAGACCTGCGTTTGGTTGTTTTAACGGGCTGCAGTTGTGTTTTCCTTTTGAATGACTTCAGCTCTGTGTGTGTGATATCATAGCTACCCTGATCGCCTTCTGTCTCTTTATCCTCTTGTTACGCCTCTCACAACTCAACAGCTCCCCAAAACGGACCGACACCACGGTCTCTGTACTACACAATCACAGTGAAATAAGTGGATATTTTTTCTGTGGGTTTTCACACACCAGTCTGGTATCTCTTCAGCAAAGAAAGGATCATCTGTTCTACATTACTGTACAAACAAAGCTGGAGGAGGCAGATTGGAGCAAATACGACGAATAAAAAGTTATTTATAAGAAATGGTCGCTATATCCCGACAGTAGGGAATCAGACAGGTAATCATGTTCCTCTGTGTCCTCCAGTGCTCCTAATGGCATCCGCAAGATTTCACAGACCGGAGGAAAACAACCAATCAGAGCCGAGCTGGAGCCTGCCGCCTCTGATCAGCTGTCAATCACTCACAAATTCTGATCAAACGGTCAAACTAGGCAGCGCTGATCAAATATGAATCAATATCTGTTACTGTAATGACTATTCCTTTCCTCAAATGTTTTCAGTAACATCTTGTACTGTTTAGCTGTAAAATGAGAAAGTTTGTGACCTGGCAGCCCTGTTAAGATCAGCTGAGGACATATGCCGCCCACCAGCTGGTGTTAACTTTCTAATTTTACTGGTTCATATTAAAGTAAAAAACCTAATGAAACCATTGGTACCAACCACGTCACATGCTTGTCAGGAAGAATGTAAATGCTCAAAAGTTGCGCTAAATTTTGGTAAGGAAAAACTGGCATGACCAATTTCACTTTGTTGCTACAATATCTGTTAAAATAGGACTCAAAAGTGCCTTTCTGGGTTTTATTACACACACTTGCAAGTGGGCACACAACCACAACCTCAAGATATGTGAATGAAAACGCTGAGATCAACAGAGTGAAAACTGAAACGTGTTAGATAAAATAGACAAACTGCACAATTTGCAGTTGGGAAAAAGGAAATAAATCACAATATCGCAATAGATCTCTCAGCATATCGCAAAATGTTTAAAATCACAATAAGATCGCATTGTGAGGTGATTCCCACCTATAATAGAAAAGGGGACATCATTTTCCCTTGGACATGTAATTTGACTTCTAAATATTTAAAGTAATAATTACAGTTCCTGCAAAAAATATGTATTACACAAGGGTAACTGAGCCTTTTTCAGTCCAGTCATTCCTAACCTGGCATGTCTGCTAATGTACGTAAGCTTCCTGGAGGACACTGAAAAATCCCTGTATGACAGTAGAAATGCTAGCAAAAAGGAAAATATAGCATTCACAATCATGTCCCATCCTATTAAAACAGTTAAATTTACACTGAACTGAGCTTTAGCATCAAAACTGCAAATGCACTGTAATGTATAAACTCATGCTACCTGTTTCCTCAGACGCTGCCAACATGGATGGCTGACCTCGGAGCTCGCTGACTGGTTCGCTGATCTTCCCTGGCCACAGCTGCCGTCATGGCCAAAAGCCCGGAGGTGAAGTTAGCCGTCTTCGGCAGAGCGGGGGTGGGCAAGTCAGGTAAACTTTGAAAGTATTCAAATATTTAAAAGTCTGTGTAGGTCATAACCGAGTTTCTTCCAAAGTTTCAAAAACTACAATACAGTTGTCTTTGACTGAAAACAGAGTTTATTTTGGTGCTTTGAATGATCTTAAATCCATTACCAGACAGCATTTAAAGGCTTTAAAATTGTCTGTTTGCTATCTGCAGTTTCATAGTGTGTTTTATTGCTCTCTGCCTCATTTATGTGACGTCTCAGTATGACCTCTGCTTTCTAATGTTCTCCTCCAACATCCTGCCAGTATTTTTACACTAGCCATAATTTCTCCTCGTACGTTTGTTTGCATAGTCAGCATTACAGCAGGAGGTTGTTTTTGGTCTGGCTTAAATGCCTTCACTCCCACAGATAAGTCCGTCGAGTCATTATCATTTGGTCTCAGCATTCCTGTCTGAGCGGCGTTAGCTCGGCCTCAGCTTGGGCCCTGTATGTTTTCTCCAGTAGCTAACACAATAACACAGACCATATGTTTCCTGCCTGGCTGCAAATCAAGACAGATTGCTTCTGCGTTGCAATCAGCTGTTGGAAAACATGCTTCCAGATCTCCTCTATATTGAAGGAGGCCATTAAAATGCCTGTGAAGGTCAACTCAAGTACTGTACTGAAAAGTATATTGACCGCAGAGTTCATAACATTCAGCTGAAAGAAGCGTGGTTGTAAAATGCGGCAGTGTGGCTTCTGTTGTCTGACATGCACGTCTGAAACCTTGTTCAGGAAGCCGAGACAATGAAAGTCTCATCTGCAACTTCTTTCCTTTAACTAAGGGGTGTACTGTTAGCCCTGCCCATTATCCTCCTCCCTTTAAGTGATAGTTTAGGTGTCTGAAGTGGGGTTGTGTGAGGTACTTATCCACAGCCAGAGTACAACCCAGTCACACAACAGTTCATGAAATGGTCACAAAATGTAATTTCAGTGTAGATTTGTTGCCTAAACCTAACCAAGTCATTTTCTTGCCTAAGACTAACCAAGTTGATGTTTTCCTAAGCTTAACTATGTAGTTTTGTTGCCTAAGCCTAACCAAGCTGATGTTTTCCTAAGCCTAAGTAGTTTTGTTGCCTAAGCCTAAAAAATTCGATCTTTTCCTAAACCTAACTTGTTCTCTTGCCTAACCAAATTGATGTTTCCCTTAGCCTAAGTTGTTCTGTTGTACAATGAATTTGTTGTTTTCCTAAGCCTAAGTAGTTTTGTTACCCAAGCCTAACTAAGTTGATGTTTTCCTAAGCCTAAATAGTTTTGTTGCCTAAGCCTAACCAAGTTGATGTTTTCCTAAGCCTAAATAGTTTTGTTGCCTAAGCCTAACCAAGTTGATGTTTTCCTAAGCCTAAGTAGTTTTGTTTTTTTTGCCTAAAAAAGTCAATCTTTTCCTAAACCTAACTTGTTCTCTTACCTAATCAAACTGATGTTTCCCTAAGCCTAAGTTGTTCTGTTGTACAATGAATTTGTTGTTTTCCTAAGCCTAAGTAGTTTTGTTACCCAAACCTAACCAAGTTGATGTTTTCCTAAGCCTAAGTAGTTTTGTTTCCTAAGCCTAACCAAGTTGATGTTTTCCTAAGCCTAAATAGTTTTGTTGCTTAAGCCTAACTAAGTTGATGTTTTCCTAAGCCTAAGTAGTTTTGTTGCCTAAGCCTAACCAAGTTGATGTTTTCCTAAGCCTAAATAGTTTTGTTGCCTAAGCCTAACTAAGTTGATGTTTTCCTAAGCCTAAATAGTTTTGTTGCCTAAGCCTAACCAAGTTGATGTTTTCCTAAGCTAAGTAGTTTTGTTGCCTAAGCCTAAAAAAGTAAATCTTTTCCTAAGCCTAACTAAGTAGTTTCATTGCCTAAGCCTAGCCCAGTCAATGTTTTCCTAAGCCTAACTTGTTCTGTTGCCTAACCAGTCAATAATCTCCTAAGCCTGGCTAAGCAGTTTTGTTGCCTAAGCCTAACCAAGTCAATCTTTTCCTAAGCCTAAGTAGTTTTGTTGCCTACCAAAGTTGATCTTTTATGAGCCCAACTCAGTAGTTTTGTTACCTTAAACCTAAATCAATCTATTCCTCAACCTAACAAAGCAGTTTTATTTTGATAAGACCGCATGTCCAAAAAAAGGGAAATTGGTGTCCATGTACACAAATCAAATAGATTAAAGTTCGTGACGATTTTTACGAATTGCTGCGAGACTGTGTTGCAGTGTATAACCTACCGCAGATGACGGTCGGTCTACGCCCAGCTTGGAGAAACAGACAGGAGTACCAACGATGATGACGACCGTATAGATACATGTCACTTTCAGTTCACCATCTGGCAATAATCTAAATACATGTATAGCGTACACTTAAACAGATAAATATGCTGGTCAATCTTCTTGATCAGTTGTCGCCTGCCCAGGTCTTTCACCCCGGATGTCATTTCTTCTTTTTGTCTCCCAGTTTTTATTGTGACTTCCTGCTTTGCGGCTGTTAACCTTGTGTTCTTTATCTAAAATCCCAGAAGTGGTTGATTACGTTATGTTTAGGCTTCGGGCATTACTGTATGTCACTGCTCATTTTCTTTAAAAAATAGCCCTGCAGTGATCATTAACTTTGAACACTTGCAAGAACATGTTCACCACATAAACTCGTTATTTGTTTGCTGAAAAAATTGTCAGCAATACTAACTCCATTTTCACACTGAACGTTTGATTTACGTCGCTTTGCAGTTGCCTTCCGTCAATCAGATGCTCATTTTAGTACACAAAAAGAGACACACGTCAGGATAGTAGTCATTGCTGCCACATCTGACGCTGGATGTAGCCCTGGTGATCCCTCCAACAATGAACGGCTCTCATCCAAACATAGCCCTGTAGCGGAAGCCCACGGATGCTAATGAATCATCAGCCTTCTAGTCGATAGGCAAACATCGGGACTCCGGCCATACACCCCCGCTACATGCACAATATAATAGAGAGGGAAAAAAATGATGTTTTGAACCTTCTGGTGTGTTGGAGTGGGCACTCTTTTGTGGTTCATAAGACTATTTACTTGTTTCAGCTACAGATGTTGCATATATGCCTCGTATCTAATGCTTTGAACAGAAGGCCACAACCTACCATCTACTCAACGTGTCCTGGCGCAAGACACCAAATTCCTGTTAGTCCTCTATCTGAACTCTGACCTTCTCGTGTAGGAGGCGTTAGATATTCCTACTGGAAGAGGCAAAGTCTTGGTATCTAACAGAGCCAGATAGTGAGAGGATTGGTTGATTAATCAGTTAGCCAACCAGCATAAAGTTAATGAGCAACAACTGTTTTCTATGACTGTAAATGGAACAAATGCTGCAGGGCTGACGCATTTATGTAGGTCAACTCAGAAGTTAGCATCATCCTGGTTCCCTCGACAAAACGCCAATGGGATTTTTCCATTGTGGTTTTGGATTACAGCAGAAAATAAGCTCTGATACATGTTTTGCACCGTAAGATATTCGTCACAAATGAACACCACTTTTTTTTTTCCACAAGTAATATTCTGGTATTATGGTATGTTAACAGACATTTTATGCAAAGCAAACTGATAAAATCCTTATTTAAGGCATCTGACCAAAACCCATGCAAAAATTGACTTAGAGACGAGAGAGCCAGAAGTGCTAACATGCTAACTCATTTCTGGGTTTAAGGACTCATTCCTGCTCCACTTTAGGTTTTCAACTGCTGGTAGGGCAAAAAAAAAAAAACAATTAATACAAAAGACATAGACCAAACAGCTCTAAACAGACTGTGCTGTAGACACGGCAATGCTTTGAGCCAACTGCTAACACCAACATGCTAACATGCTCACAATAACAATGCTAAAATACTGATGTTTACCACGTATAATATGTACTATGTGCACCATCTTAACTTAGCATGTACAATGCAATCGAAGACACCACTCTGCTCTTTTAATGTCCAATAACTCACACTGACATCCATCACACATAGTGGTCTGCAGTGCTGTTGCAGGGGCGCCTCCATCCTGGCCAGATCTTTGCTAACTTGGCAGCATCATTATAAAACCCCTGGTATTTATTTTTATTAGTCAAACCTATCACATATTCTTTATAATAAACACATACCGGTATATCAACATGTGATTAACAGGACTTGACTCGCCTTGGAAAAAAGTCAAGTTCATCCCAGGTGCCAGTCACTTGATTTATTACCTCAGTAAACATTGTCAACATGAGTTTATGGTCTCAATCGCTAGTTTCAAATCTTCTTCAATACAGCATGATGTTCATTTAGTAAGTTATGGTCCCATTTAGAGTCAAATCGTCCATAAAGAAGGGGACGATTTAGGGCGTGGCTACCTTGTGATTGACACGTCGCTACCACGCTGTTGCCGGAGTTGTCCCTTTCACAGTGTGTTTACAGGCAGCTAAAAATTCAGCATTCAGTTGCACTTAGCTCCACCGTAACATGTCAAAGATGGCGACAGTCAAAATATCAAACTCCAGGCTTCAAAACCGCAGCCCATAAACCAATTTGTGACGTCACTGTGACTATATCCACTTCTTGTATACAGTCTGTGGTTCATCCGTGAGTGTTTTTCCGACTTTAGACAGCAGTTTGTTTTCATGTGAAGCGAAAGTTTCCTATTTGAGTTGGACTTGGGAGTATTTGTGCTTTAGTGGCGATCACTGACATCCAGAAGCTGTTTGGTCCCCTGCTGGGTGGAAAGAATGTGTTCCTAATGAGCAGGAGCTGACCTGCTGGGTGTCTTGGCGTCGTTGGGAGTTTGCTGGGCCCATCATGATGGTCTGACCCGGACTCCTACCGAGTCATCCAACCCTAATAAAGAGCAGACTGTATTCACTCCAGTTGGCTGTTTTGGCACTTTACAGCCCTTTGGTTTATTGACTCTGCAGAGGGAAACCACGGTTAGGAAATAAGATAAATTACCAATTACTGTACCTCCAACTTCGTCCCTGCTAAACACACGTATGTACGCAATCACCCAATGAATTCCTCCTAGTAAATAAAGTAGTCACTGGCAAGGTTTTGAGGAGCAACAGTAAATAGTCTGTCCAGTGTCCATATCTGTAATACTGTAATATTTGACTCCATTACTGACAGAAATATAAACATGGCAGCAGATAATTCACAAGTGTACTGCAAAAATGCAGATTCAGTATCTGAGTTTGGAAACTCTTTCCTTCTGTTGTTTTCAGCACCTTGGAGTGTGAACGTAAACAATAAAGATAGTTTTATCACATCTAAATAGATAAACAGAAAGAAGAAGTTTGCATTACGCTGCCAATAGATTATACTGAATCAAGTTTGATATCGTTGAATTTAAAGCTGCACTACAATATTTTATTCAGCAACAGATCAAATGACTATGTGCAATGTCAAAGGTGTCACTCGTAGTGACAAAATAAACGACTAAAGAATTGTAGGCCAGTTCTGCAGTTCCCATTTACTCTATGGAGTGTTTTAGCATCTTTCAGCTTTTTGTTGTTTTACAGCCCACGACTATACTGTTTTGGTTCACTCTCATCAAGCTTGTATTGTACACTATCTAACCAGCCTCAGACAGAAAACAGACAGCGTTGGCAACTAGCTGGTGAACATGGTGGCGCATTTAGCAGCTAAAGAGCCAGATGTTTCCCTTAGGAGCCCAAAACAGAGCAAAAAGGAGAGTGAATATTGGACTTACATTCACCAGGTCAGTGTCTACTGGATGTGTCAACAGGCAACTGAACTGTGACCAAACAAAGTTGTTAAGTTTAATGTTACTCACTCAAACACAATGTGTGCATGCTTCAGGTCTTACAAACTTGTTGAATGCAATGCCTTCCTCATGAAATATTTGCAATAATTTAAGAAAGTGCAAACTAATAATTAGGGTAGTCAGTTATTAAAGGGAGTCAAATTTAATGTGATAATGCGTTAATGAGTTCATTTAACGTAATTGATATTTTGGAGGTTGTAGCCGGCTCAGTTTTAAATTTAAAGTGGATACTGGTCTCGTATGAAGCTAGAAAACCTGTGCAACATTTTGCAGAGGAAAATCTGTCACGGCTGTTTTCTAAGAGGTCCCTTGACCTCTGACCTCAAGATATGTGAATGTAAATGGGTTCTATGGCCACGTTCATGCCCACTGATGATAATCACATCCAGTTTAGATCAAGTCATAGTCAAGTCAGCACACTGACACACCGACAGCTGTTGCTACCTGTTGGGCTGCAGTTTGCCATGTTATGATTTGAGCATATTTTTTTATGCTAAATGCAGTACCTGTGAGGGTTTCTGGACAATATCTGTCATTGTTTTGTGTTAATTGATTTCCAATAATCAATATGTATATATACATTTGCATAAAGCAGCATATTTTCCCACTCCTATGTTGATGAGAGTATGAAATACCCAAGAAATGAAATACTAAAGGTACATGTTGAACAGATGAAAAATGTGTGATTCATTTGCAATTAATCATGAGCGATCACGAATAAATACTTGAAACGATCGACAGCCCTAATAAAGACTTGCTGAAAATGCCGTTATTGCCGTGAAAACCCTGGCACAATTTCTCATTCGCACATAGAGGGTTTTTAAAGATGGCTGGATGTTCTTTTGGGAAATTAACTTTATGGGGTGCTACGCGCCGGCTCGTAAAACATCTCGTCTCGTCGCTCCTCAAACATTTTGCCTCCTCCCCTCGGCCTGTCAGACAGCCAGAAAACAGAACAATAACAAAGGAGCGGGCCAATGTGTGTCTGCCTCAGAAATACTACTGTTTACCACCTCCAACGCCGGGAAGGGACCATGAATCAGCCTAATGTACGCGCCGGCCTGGAGCGTGATGTAAACAGTCACTCAGAGGGCAGGCAGGCGAGGCGATAGTCACAAAAACAAACAGCAGTGGACAGACTGACAGCTACTGGGTTGGACTGAAGTGATGCTATCAATCTTTAAAAGCCATGTGGAGGTTGAACATTACTGTGGTTCCCCTGCACTACATTTCTTACTCATCAAAGAAGATGACGTCTTTCCCAAAATTAAACCTGAAACAAAGACTCTGGTTTCACAGTGGGCTAAAATAAAGTGAAGATCATATTAATTCATCACAACAGCAATAAGTGACAGAAGCAGCAGCTGTACCTGCCGTTTCTAGTCATGTCTGCTCTGACTAATCCTTTGCTGCAGGGAAACACTTTAACTTTACCTCAGTGCTCATTTGCATTTTTTCTGCTGATGAGTCACTGTTGTGTCACAGCAGTTAGAAAGGATATTTATTAATATGTAAATGGCTTAGATTATGAGTGTAAAGATTTTCTAGCAGAAGAGCCTATGGTATGTGAGGTATGAGGCTGGGTTTTCTTTATTTTTTTTGTAAAGGTTTTATTTATAATTTGCAATTAACATTCAATCTCTTCCCTACCACCAGACGGTGCCAATACAAACCCCCAAGGCCCTTTAGAGTGGTGTACAGTTTTCATTTGAATGGAAAAATATATTTATGGAATATTTGAAATATTTGAATGGAAAAATATATGCAAAATATACAAGGGAACATCTCAGTTATATGGCATATTTTCCTACAGGCACAACTTTCAGAGTTAAAGGCTCATAAAATACCATTGACTCTCACTAATCTCACACACACAGGGCTCAACTATAAGGATTGCCTGCTTGCCCGGGGCAAGTAAAATGTCACGTTGGGCTAGTAAATCTAGCTATTAATGCAACAGTATGAAAGATTGGAGCAAATATGATTTAAAAAGTTATTTTTATAAAATGGTCACTATACCCTCATAGTAGTCCTCCGGTGCTCCTAATGGCATCTACAAGATTTCACAGACTGGAGGAAAACAACCAATCAGAGCTGACTGGATGTCAATCAATCTCAAACTCCAATCAAATGGTCAAACTAGGCAGCGCTGATCAAATATGAATCAAGAAATAAACATGATAGTGACAATATTAATTCATATTTGATCAGTGCTGCCTAGTTTGACCGTTTGATTGGAGTTTGTGAGTGACTGACAGCTGCCTCCACTGAATAAACAGCCAATAGTAACGCTCTCTCTCAGAAATGACCCGTGATTGGCCAATTGGGCTGGATCTTTTAAAGCCTGAAAACAGAGCCACGAAGAGGTGCAAAATAACACTTGAATTACAATATGCTGAAAGGTTATTATGTAATTTTTGCCTAATGATGCCAAAAATATTCGACTCTATTGCTGCTTTAATTAGGTCATTCTGGCTTCCAAACTGCAGAGCTCAACTGGGAGCTTCATGAAGACAGCTGGCTAATCTCACCCCTCCAGCTGCCACAGTCAGTTTAGACTTCACATAATAACTTCTAATAGCTATACTCTCATTAACGTGCCAATCTACCAGAAACAGCTTGCTAATAATCCTCGACAAAGTCGTGACAGCACCGTGTGGTGTAACGTCAGCTATAAATGCCGTTAGCATGGTGGCTAAAGGCCTGTTACCTACGGACATATCGTTTGATCTACAGTGAGACAGCTATCCAACATTAGCCTCCAGCTGTCAGTCAGTTTATGCCTTGTCCACACCTGAACTGAACTGGTGCATGGTTCACGTCTGGTTTCACATCAGCTGTGTTTCTGCTGCTGCCTGCCCTTTATTTCTATATAGAGTTTGCTTTCATAATTTTTCACTATACAGTAAACATCATTTATATTTATTTTAGACAGAGAAAGATTGTAAACATGTATTACATTCATTCATGTAGCCCTGCATGTTCTACAACACACATAATTCAGAATAAAAGACTTGTGTTAAATAAAGGAATTCGCTCCACAAAAAAAACGCCTACGGGCTTTTATTTTGAAATGAACGAAAGCACGAAGTGTTGATTTGAAGAAAAAAAAAGATTCATGTCCAAGAAATATTCCAGAGATATAGACATCAAAAGTGTAGTCATATTGCTGATATGATGTCGATATAAAGTCAAAAGATCACTATCAGTCTGCTGTTGATCATCCACTTGTTGCTGCTGTGAACCGCACGCCGCTCGCGTTAAAAATAGACCTCAGATCTCTAGAAGAGACGCAGCCGAGCCACATCTAAGACACGCATCTCATCTAATCTGTTAACATGGACGCCGAAATAAAAAAAAACAAACAAAAACAACAGGTTCTGCAGCCGCCACGCGCTCCTGACGTTCCTGGCGTGGACAAGCTGTTAGACTTCACATAATAATTTCTAACAGCTATATTCTCATTAACGTGACAATATAAAAGAAACAGCTTGCTAATAAACCTTTAAAAGTCATGACAGCACTGTTTGGCGTACTGTCAATTATCAATGCTGTTAGCATCATGGCTAACGACCTGTTACCTACTGACATCATTTGATCTACACTGAGACAGCTATCCAACATTAGTCAATTTAGACTTCACATAATTTCTAATAATTTCTGTATATCATCATTAATGAGCCTCTCTACAAGAAACAGCTTGCTAATAAACCCTTACAAAGTTGTGACAGCACCGGGTGGTGTAACGCTAGTTATCGCTGCAGTTAGCAGGGTGGCTAACCATCCTATCCCATTATGACATGTTGCTTCAGCTGTGTATTTAAACATGCTGTCAGTGTGCAAACTACACAGCAGCATTAGCATGTTGGATAATGTTTGGATAATGTCTGCGTGATAAAAAAAAAGTTATTATATTATACAAGTTTTTATGGGTTAATAAATTATGGTACCGGATTGGTGCATAGACCGATGTACTCACCAATACCTGATATACCCGTTACCGATTTTTGGGCAGCATGGGACAAATTTGAGATACTGGTATTAGTATCTATTTTTTTCTCTGTTGATATGTTTGTTGTCGCTATGCGCTCATGGTTTAAAATTAACCAACGAATGAGGGCTGTTCTGCAGAACAGGGACCAATATACCCAGAAGGCAGTGTGCCATGACGTCGTTGCCCATTCTCTGTACCACCGACTCTCACTAATCACACACAGTATACGACATTACCTCCGGAGGGATGGACCTTCCACAAATTCAACAAATGGTGACCACGTCATGCAGATTTTAATATTTTAAATTGTACGAAATTGTATTGCATTTGGACCTCTCATTCATTTTAATGCGATACAGTCTATGAAGAAGACACTGTACAAGATAACAGCAGGTCTCCGAATGAGTTTGACAATATTACCCTGAGAGCTCATGTCAATGACTCTGAAATAGGCTTCCTGCTGCTGAGAGATGGGCCAGACAATCTTTTACACTCAAATCACTGTTGCCGTGATCATGCTGCTTCCAAAATCAACTTCCTGTGATGCCTGCTGGAGGAAATGAAAGTCCTGAAAAGAAATCAAATCACGTCCATCAGGCTTTCTGTGCATAGCTCCTCCCTTCTACACCACCGAGCAATTAACAGGATGCAGCAGCCCGGGAACAGATGCTCGTAATGCTGCACATCTCTGGCCTTTGACAGTGGAGAGAGGCCACAGCTGTGGCGCTGGCTGGCCGTTTGACTCCCGTGATTACATTCTGCCTGGCGGACCTGGTGAGCAGCCGCAAGCTATGACTCATTGAATGCATTATGCCGCGGCACAAGTGCTCTAATTAGCGTGTCAGAGGTAGATTTCACTCTTTTAGATAAGAGATCCACAAAGGTTCACAAGTGGCTTTCAGAGCGAGTGCAGTGATGGGAGTGTTCGGCTCATTACGTGACTTTTATGTTCTTGAGTTTGTTACATAAGACTTTACTTAACGTTAAGGCTTCGTTCTTTTTAATTGTGCTTATTTGTTCAGTTTTTCTTGAGTGCAGGTCAAGTAGGCCTTCGCAGCAGTACAACCAGAGCCAGGTGCGTAAATGAAGTGAAATGAACAACTAGATTGTGAAATTGAACAGGAGTCTTATGGGAGATGAATTATGTGTCACAGACGTAGTTTCAGGGTTATTTTTGTGTTGCTGTGGTGAAGCTGTGGATGGGTGAAATCTTTGACAGACAAGGAAGGAAAAGTTAGGTTTAGGAAAGACAGGAACTTCTGAAGCGAGACAAAGTTATTAAATCTTCACCAGTGTTCAGAGTTTCATCCGAGCTGCCTGTTAATACAGAAAATGCACGTATCTGTGTTTTTGAGCATTGGGCGGCTTTAGCTTGAGTCCATAACACAAATTTTTTCTGCGGTTTTATATTGGAGGATAAAAGTTGCTGAACAATGATGGACAATAACTTGTTATTAACAATGGACTGTAATGTGAAAGAGGTGGCTTGTAGTGACGGACCCATAGAGAATTCAACCCTGCGGTTACCCAAAACTCTGCGAAGCGTTTTAGCATCTTTTGGTTGCTTTGGTTTTACGGCCCAGAATTTTAATATTTTTGGTTTGGTCTCAGCGCTCTCTTCATCTCTGCTTCCAGCCCAGTGGGCGACTGCCAGGTCTAAAAAGCGACGCCAGTGCTGAAGTACTAAACTTACATTCTCTCTAATATCCAGCAGGGGGCGACTCCTCTGGTTGCAAAAAGAAGTCTGATTGTATAGAAGTCTATGAGAAAATGAGCCTACTTCTCACTTGATTTATTACCTCAGTAAACATTGTCAACATGAGTTTGTGGTCTCAATCGCTAGTTTCAAGTCTTCTTTAATACAGCATGATGCTCATTTAGTAAATTATGGTCCCAGAGTCAAATAGACCATAAAGCAGGGTATGCTTTAGTCTGCCTTGTGATTGACAGGTCGCTACCATAGTGTTGTCCGTGTCTGGGAAGGTTTTTTGGGCATCATAAAAAGGCTTATTCAGTGTTTGGTTGTACTTAGCTCTACCCTCTCGTGTCAAATGCCAAACTCTTTCCTCAAAACAGCAGTCCACAAACGGGTGATGTCATGATGACTATATTCAGTTTTATTAGCTTGACCCATACTAGGATATAAAAGTCTGGATATCTCAGCCCCTGTTGCTTCAGTTTGAACCATTCTTTTATTAATCTGTGTCTTGTGAATCCCCCATTTTTGTGGAAGTGTAATACTTATGATTGACAGGTCAGTACCATTCGCTGCCTGGTTTGGGAGTTTTCCATGTTTTTATCTTACAACATTCAGTTTTCACTTCATGAAAGTTAACTCTAATATTTTGGTCGCCTAAAAATGTCTTATTCAGCGTTAGCTCCACCCTCTCGTGTCACTTGTGGTTGCAAAAAACGCAAGAATTCAAGGCTTCAAAACTGCAGCCTACAAACCAATAGGTGACGTCACATTGAGTTTGTCCACTTCTTAATTTTGGTCTTTACAAATTGTTTTGCTGCCAAAAAAAGCCCCTCAAAACATCAGTTGACCCTGCTTTAATTGGAATCCATTCAAAATTATACCTCCCTGTTTTACAACCAAACAACTGTGGCTACTCAGCAACTCTTCTGGCATAAGGGGGGCAGTGGCTCTTCTTTCACAGTCACTACTGTAAGAAATAAGAGCATTGACTGATTAAGTGTAATCTAAAATTATAGCGTCAAGCCTGTTACTATAAATCGATAATGATGTACCAACAGATACAAATGCATGATTAAACTGCCAGAGTCCTTCCCTTTGATCAGGGGAAGTTAATCTATCACAGAAAACAACTGAATCTGATGAAGTGAGAATTGATTAAATCCTGACAGATAGAACTGCACTGAGTATTGAATGCTCTGAAAGCTGTAATGTAGCTCAGACTATCAGCTTTATCCCTTCACTCTGTTCTGGCTTACACACTCATCTGAATGATTACAGGTCGGAGGCGAGCAGAATCTTAACCATGTTCATTTAGCCTCGAAAATGAGCACTGAAATGAGAAATTGCCTTTGGGTAATTGCAATTTCCAATTAACCCACACAGCTGAGACCGGCGAGCTAAAGCTGCAGTTTTATGTACAAACACGCCCCTCTGAATAAGGAATTAATTCTACAACAAAGCCAAATTGATTCTGTATTTGCTCAAAGAAAATTGGTGCCAATGCGAACACTGTTTTCTGCTCACAGCAACTGATTAGAGAAGCCACAGTGAATGAGAACGGAATAGCTTTGCACTTCGGCTGGGTGCTGTTCATCATGTTATAGATATAATTTGGATGATTACGATGACATTTCTTCCAGATATCCACGGTCCCCAGAGAATGAATCCCAAAGGGTTTTGGTAACCCTTTGGGTATTTCTCTAGTGCCACCGGGAGGTTGACATTTTTAGTGCAGAGAGAAGTCTCTAGACAGCTACTGGATGGTTTGCAATGAAATGTTGTTCACACATTCATGTCCTCTGATGTTTTGTCCAGTGCTATCATCAGGTCAGTTTTGTCCAGTACTTTAGTTTAGCAGGTATCAGCCTCAGCTGATGTAAAATGTTCATGCTTCACTAACATGTAGCTGTTCAACATTGTGCAAAGATTTTTAAAGAAATAAAAATGAAATATGTAAAAAAACAAAGCAAAAGCTCAAAATACTGCTGTGCCAGGACAATTTTATCCAACTCTAGAGACTCTAGAGCAGGGGTGCTCAATACGTCGATCGCGAAGGTAGTGTGGGTAGATCACATGACTTTAAAAAAAACAGACGTCAGACTATCATCCATCCCGTCACTCGATTGATATACAGGTCAGCCAGTCAGGTGACATCTGAACTAGCTTGTTTTGCTACATTTAGCTCTGTTGTGTACTCATGCGCACTGACCTAAGGGTCAGAAAATTGGGTCACTTAATACTGAATGGGAGGAGGACTTTTTCTTCACCATGAAGTGCGTGAAGAAGTGCGTTTGCCTCATTTGTCAGCCTAGCATCGCGACACCAAAGAAGGGAAATGTGGAGCAGCATTTTCGGACTGTTCATGGAAAATATGACACCTACTTCCCGCCGAAAAGCGAGCTGAGAAAGAGAAAGGTGAAGGAACTAAAATGCTAGTTGTCTGGACAGCAGTCATTTTTCTCACAACATACTTCAAAAGCGAAAGCCGCCACTGAAGCATCGTTCCGGGTGAGTCACCTCATCGTTAAAAACAAGAAGTCCTTCCAAGACGGACAGACGGTAACAGGCTCATTGTTTCGAGACTTTAAAAACAAGGCAGAAATATTGTCTTCGATCAAATGTCTGTCAAGCTGTCAAGATGCACAGTTACACGGCGCTCATGCGGTTATGCAAGGTACATCAACATACATTGTACATATAAAGAGTCCTCCATATATTTATAAATGAAGATATGTTTTGCATTTTTGTAGTAGGTAGATCATTTTGACTTGGTCATTTTATAAGTAGCTCGCATGCTGAAAAAGTGTGAGCACCCCTGCTCTAAAGATTACACTCCAGGGATTTGATGTTAAGGGAATTTTCCCACTGGTTAATAAACTTGTGACAACACTGGCGTTACTGATTATACACTGGACATTTTATACGAAAAGATCAGGGTCAATATGTGTAGCACGGTTACTTTTATCTTTAACATGGAGTGTTGTGTGTCTGGCCTCTCTGGTCCAGCTTTCGCTGCAGGGCTGCAGGTTTCCACCCGGCGCTGTGACCACTCCTCCTCATGGCGATTACCTCACTAACACCATGGTTCCCTTACAGCACATGTGGTCAAACTCAAGGCCACCTCACCACCACCACCTCACTTTATGTCGTCCGAGAGGGCTTGCAGCGAATATACTATGCTTATCATACAATTCTATGCCGTGTCTTTAAACTACGTGTCCCATAATGCATCTCGATTTTGCACTGAAGCGTCTCAATAGCGGTTTCCAGCAGCGGCGCAGTGTTGCCAAAAGTTGTTGTTTCTAGTGTTTCTAAAAAGAGACTAGCGACCAATCTAGCTACTTTTTCTGGTGGTATTTGAGACTTTTGGAGACTCTGGCGTGAAAGCAGCTATCGTTCGTCCTCTTCTCAACGAGCAGCAGGTGCTGCCGTGGACCGCTCCCCACCCCAAAGGACTCACAAGTGGTCCAGTCCTCGTCAGCGGTGCCTCCCAGCTGCAGTCAGAGCTGTTCATCCCCAGTCTGAATGAATCCTGCATGCACAAAGCCGCCACTGGCTGATGTAAATGTAAAATTTTGGGAATCAAACACTGAATTTAAAAACAAAAACACAAAGAAAAACAAGTTACTCTGTGTCTAATGTCTCAGTGTCTCTTTGGGGTCACTTTTGCTGGCCCCGGATAAAGGAGGAGGGTTGGAATAGTGCCATTAAAAACAAACTAAATTGAATTGAAATTCATTTGTAGTTATAAACATATTTAGGATGTTTTTTTACTCACTTTTTGTCTTCAGAGCTAGTTATTAAACAAATCATTACTAAAACTAATAATAATCAAGTGCAGAGGCAATTTTGTAACATGATCAAGCGTAGATATAATTATATTGTCTTACAATTACAACCGGCCCTTTGAGGGCAACCATAATGCCGATGTGGCCAGGGATGAAATTGAGTTTCTAGTGTCTGTTGTCCCACTATGTATTGAAAACATGGCGCTGATATGTGAATATGAACTAAATGGGTTTTATTTCTGGGTATGTAATGTAATGTTCCTGACCACCATGTAACACTGACTACAGCACATCCATACTCCCAAATGTACGCTTTCACAGACAGCTGTGGATATCACGGACACATAGTAGTTTGAGTTTATACTGTCCGCTTGGTGGATGCGTTCCATACATGCACAGCAGAAACCATAACCCTACATCGTAATATTACCATTTGTATCATCACAACACAACGAGGGCCCGTACTCACGTACAGGGTTTAGGCTTTAGGGTGTTTTCAGACAGAAAGCTAAACAACTTTTCACATAATGTTATATAAACAAATTTGACTGGATCATTTTTGTAGTGTGTGTTTATCCTCTCCAAACAACCAACGTAACATCTGTAAGCTAGCTAGCAACTGACTAGCTGAAGAGCGTCTGAACTGAACTCACAGGGATCTTTGTTTTTGAGAGACACCGAGCAGGTATAAATTACATTCTTTAATGCCACCTACAACAATAGTCGAACTAGGAAGCAGCACTTTTTGGATGACAGGTTGACGCAATCAGTGCTTTTGTCACTGGAGCCTAACAGCTCCGAGGCTTCATTAAACTGTCAGAGAACTTGAATTCCCTCGGCGGGCCCACGCTCCGCTCGTCTTTCTCCATCCTCCTCCACTTCCTTTTTACCTAAGTAACAGGGTGTCGCTGCCATTCACCTTATCTGTCTGAGCTCTCTAAAGGCCATCTGCCTGTTTCACCTTCCAAGCCGCCCTCCAGTGTTTCTGTTCACCTGGCGCACACACAGGCTTCACTAAAGAAAAGATGCATTTCTGGAGTGGACTTCCTGGCAGCCAATGTTCTGTAAATATCAGCAAATTAATCAGACCTCCCTCGACACACAAAGACGCAGTGGAGCCATAAAGGGAAATGACTGTGTCACAGGAAGGTGGGCTTCTCCAGTGCCTATTTCTTCTTCTGTTGAATTATTTTTAGTGCACACCTCCGACTCTCCTCAGCCTCCGCATATTGTCCGTTCTCCAGCCGTGTACTCCGCTGTCCTTGTCCAGCGTGAGTCATCGCTGGTTATTTCCCTCCTTGCTTTTAACAACCTACTCTCTTGAGATTAGCAGCGCTTTTAAAATTTCATAATAGATCCATTAAGTGTTTCCTTTTTTGCTTCTGAAGGCGTGTTATCAGTCAAGGTTCAGGTTAATGTTTAATATTCACGAACACTTTCAGCTATACTTGATTTATTGAACACTGTTCCCTCCCACCTCAAACACATTTTTTTTGCCCTCTCTTCACATCAGTTATGTACTTTCCTGCTTTCCTGTTAACCATCTTCAAACTTTAAATTAAAGCTTTATTCTGCATACATATCTGCCATCTGGAAGGCATTAAAAGATTGGGAGATTCCCTTGAACATCCTTTCGGTATCCCTGAGTGGTGGTACTGTGTCACAGCCTAAACGCAGACTCACTTTCTGTCCACAGTTTTAAAATGTGAAATACTTCCTATCCAGCTACACCAATAAAAGCTGCTCACACCAAGCACAGATTCCAAAAAAATGTGCACGGAAATTTATAAAAAATAATTTTGTGGGTTCTTTTGAATGCTTGTGATTCGAATGCTTGGGATCTCCGGCTTCCTCCCACAGTCCAAAGACATGGATTTTAGGTTAAGTGATGACACCAACTTGCCCGGAGCTGTGAATGTGAGCATGATTGGTTGTCTGTCTCTATGTGGCCTGCGATGGACTGGCGACCTGTCCAGGGTGAACACCGCCTTCGCCCAGTGTCAGCTGGGATCGGCTCCTCCATCCCCGCGACCCTCGACGGGATGAGCGGTTACAGATGGATGGAGAGATGGCGATCACCCAGCAGCTGGGGTTACATGTTGATCACGGAACGAGGCTAGCCACGCAAGCTAACGTCCAACTAACTTATTTTAAGTATTGTGTAGTTAATGTTAGCCTCTTTCTCTGGCTGTGTTTTTATTGTGGACTATAGAGGTACTGTAGATCACTCCAGGGATGACGTAGTTTTGTAGGACAGCTGTGAAGTCAGAATCACCCTGGTTCCCTCGAGAAAAAGCTTGATGACATTTAGTAGTCCCATCTAGCCACTTGTTAGCAACAGCTGTTTTAAAACACATTAAGGCCTCAAAATTCACAAGTAGGATATATACTGACATTTTATGTCATAGAACAAAAGGTTAAAATCTCTGTGCTAACACATTTACTCATTTCTGTGTTTTAGGACTCATACCTGTAGCACTATATATATATATAGAAGTTATTTGGGCCTCATTGGAACAACAACAACAACAACAACAACAACAACAACAACAACAACATGGATAATTTGCACTGAACTGGTGTGCATAGTTGTAAAATTCCCATTCCTGCACTGCATGTTTGCATCTCACTGTTGAGAAACGGGTTTAAAACTTGACTGACTTTACGATCAGATTTAACGGTGGCAACTAGGTATCGTAGGAATAAAAAAAAACCCGGAGAAAAGACTGATTTTCTAAGCCAGTATTTGCAGTAATGTGGTTGGCAAAATGTCTACAGTCATGTGAAGGTTTCCTTTTAAACTCTGCAGTGATTCACCGCTGTGTGAACGAGGCCATTGTATAAAAAGCTATAATACCCTGGCTGACAATCTTCACGGTGAACAGAGGTACGTCACTTCTGTAATCTCAGTGAGGGTCTCTCCAAGGTGTGGTTGCCACAGTGTCTCAGCCCTCATCTGCCTCACAGATGGCTCTCGATGAACAGCGCTGCGGTGCTATTGTTAGAAACTAAATTAAAGGGATGAGTGCGGTGCTAGAATCCTCATACCCTTCCCGCTCTAAACCCCACAAGCTTCTGTCCGTTTTGCATCTCCAGAGATGTGAAACCCAAGCCTCTCTGGTGTCCCATTTTACAGAGCGACAGGGCCCTGAGGACAGCGATGACTCTCTCTCTGCTATTGTGTGCTCGTGGAGCTCGCCCAAAGTGGATCGGAGGGGAGTCGGCCTGACCTTTACTGTCATTCAAAGTGAACTTGATACACGCGGTTACTTCTTGTTGTTCAAACAAAGACTCTGATGTTCATAATGTTAAGGCAAAGTGTATTCAAGCTGAGGTGTATTGAAAAGTTGCAGCATTACATAAGGCGCGCCAATGCTTTTCAAAAGAGGACAAACAACTGTGAGCTTGTGGAGCGTGAGTCAGCCCAACTGGCTGCATGACAGTTATCAGTATTTGTCAAGCTCCAATAGTTTGTCACAGCTCTCGTGGTGGCTAGCTTCAACTTGGACTTGGGTTTTGTGTTGTGTTGTGTTTTATCTAGGGCTGTCAAAGTTAACCCAATAATGACAAGTTAATGCAAATTTGATTCAATGCCACTACTTTCTTTAACGCATTAATGCAGTCGATCTACAGGAAGTTGTCCCTGGCTCAGTTTTACAGTTGGAGTGAAGATGCTACATATCAGACGACTACATACAGTGTGAAACTAGAAAACCTAAGGAGTCCATTGGTACCAACCATGTCATACTAGCTTGTTATGAAGGAGGTCATATAACGCTACAAACTTGTGCGAGAAAACCATCATGTCCACTTTCAAAGGGGTCTGTTGACCTCTGACCTCTAGATATGTGAATGTAAATGGGTTCTCTGGGTCCCCGAGTCTCCCCTTTACAGACATGCCCACTTAATGATAATCACAGTCAGTCTGGATCAAGTCATAGTCAAGTCAGCACTCTGACACACTGACAGCTGTTGTTGCATGTTGGGCTGCAGTTTGTCATGTTATGATTTGAGCATATTTTTATGCTAAATTGAGTAGTGAAGATTTCTGGACAATATAAGTCATTGTGTTGTTAATTGATGTCCAATAATAGATACATACATATGCATAAAGGATGCATTTTTGTCTACGGTCATGTTGATGAGAGTATTAAATACTTGACAAATCTCCCTTTAAGGTACATTTTGAACAGAAAAAAAATGTGATTAATTTGCAATTAATCACGATTAACTATGGACCATCATGTGATTAATTGCAATTAAATGTTTTATTCGATTGACAGCCCTAATAAATACAGTTTTAATTACAGTTGATGAGACAAGACATATTGATATTTAAGATAATTTTATCATTATCATACATACCTATAATTATACTGTATATGTTCATGTTTAGAAGGCAATTTGAATTCATATAACAGAGCCCTGTTCATTTTCCATCAATCCCTCAACACAATGCAAATATTTTGTTTTACCAACAGTACCAGCTAATCTAATTACACAGCTCTTGATTGCAGTGAATCCCTCAGCATTAGGAATTTACAGAGGAAATGATTTAATAGCTCAGGAGTGTAAATCACTTCACCTGATGGCTTAATTGCAGTTTGATTTATTATGGGAACTTGGCTTGTGGCAAAACCGATCTAGCAGCCATGTTGTGACGCAAAAAAAAAAGTGTGTTTACTGCACGACTAATCTGAATGGTCTTTCTGCCAGCCAGCCACAGACTGGAGGATGCTCGCACTGATATGAAGAGAGATGGATTCACTGCTGATCACAGAGGCTCATGTGTACAGTATTTGGTCTATTTTGGAAAAGTTGGATATCAGATGTTAGTGTGGGACTAGAAGGAGTTCACACAAAACCCTAAAGCGCTCATGGGTTGATCATTTAAAATATGCAATTCATTGTTTACAAAGATGGGCCTAATTATTAATTATCCTGTAGCTAATGACTCATCGAGCGTGGCAGAAAATGGAAAGCTGGTCTATTATTCTCCGAAGAGCAGTTGCACTGATTATGCCCCACATCTCATTAATTTAAATGATGTATAATAATCAGGGATGTGCAAACCTCAGCCACTAATGAGTTTACAGGAAGAAAAGTGATGAGTGATGCGCCGATAATTGGGCCAGCTGTAATATGATGTGGAGGACATGAGATCAGATTTCTTGACGTATTGCTGATTTGAATCGTGGGTAAAAGATATTGTTCGTGGAGGATGCATGTTACATCTGTTATTTTCTGATCTGTGTGAATGGTAAAAAGCTGCTGTTAGGAAGTTGAATTGTATTCAATTCCCATCTGGGTAACAGATAATCAAATTCCTGAGGCGTAACGAAGCCGCATGGAAAGCAATGACTCTCAACAAAGGAGAGTGAAGCAGATAGCGTTCGGCTCAATTGATCATTTGCTAATACCCTCCCCTTTTAGTTACTGTTGCTACGGCTGCGGCGATCCGCACTTGGCTCAAATGCACTTTATGATGATGACGGTGACAGATTTGCCTGAGAGGACAACTGTCACTTGCAGCTTTTATCAGCTGTAGCTAGTTAATTAAAGCAGCAGCAGGTAAAATATTGTTGGCATCATTGGTTAAAATATTCCATTATAACCTTTCAGCATATTGTAACTGAAGTGAGAGAAAACTAGACTTCTGCAGCTCCTCGTGGGTCTGTTTTCAGGGTTTAAAGGATCTAGCTGTGACCGGAGACCAATCACAGGTCATTTCAGAGAGAGCGTTCCTATTGGCTGTTCATTCAACGGAGGCAGCTGTCAATCACTCACAAACTGATCAAACTAGGCAGCACTGATTAAATATGTATCAATATTCTGTTACTCTCTCTCTCTCCTCAAATGTTGTCAGAAACATCTTGCAGTTACTGTTTAGCTGTAAAATGAGAAAGTTTGCAGCTGGTGGGCGGTGCTCGGTATTTACTCAAATAATCTCAACATGGCCGCCGGGTCAAAAACTCGCTCATTTTACAGCTAAAGAAGATGAAGAAGAAGATAGTCCTTTATTAGTCCCACGAGGGGAAATTCAATTTTTTCACTCTGTTGTTAACTTATACACGGTACATGCAGACCCGAACACACACATGCACAAACATGCAACAATGGAGAGATGTCAGAGTGAGGGGGCTGCTCCTGACACGCACCCCGAGCAGTTGGGGGTTTGGTGCCTTGCTCAGGGGCACCTCGGCAGTGCCCAAGAGGTAACTGGCACCTCTCCAGCTACCAGTTCACACTCAGTTCTTGGTCCATGTCGGGATTTGAACCGGTGACCCTCCGGTTCCCAAGCCAACTCCCGACAGACTGAGCTACTGCCGCCCCCTAAACTGTACAAAAACTGTACTGTAAACTGTACATTACAGGATGTTTCATTAAATTATTTGGTTCGGGGGTTGTGAGTGATTGACAGCTGCTCAGATACGACAGGCTCCAGCTCGGCTCCGATTGGCTGTTTTCCTCCAGTCTGTGAAATCTTGCAGATGCCTTTAAAAGCAACAAAGGACACAAAGGTACATTTCTGTACAGTTTTTTCATATTACCTGTCTCATGCACTGCTGCCTGGACAAAGTGACCGTTTTATATTTTTAATCATATTCACTCCAACCTGCCTTCTTGGAATAACTTCAACAGGCAAATACTCCACAGTGGGTGTACTAGTCATGACCGGACCTTTGGCTTTATGCAACGCTCAGTTACTACAGTAGGTGGCGTGCTGTGTTAGCAGGACATGCTAACGATTGTGCCTTATTTAGAGCAGATAAACACACTGTTTCAGCCATTCCTTACACAAAGCTGAACCCTGGCTCACACAAAGTGAAATATTTGTTCCTGATTGGCCCAGACAGTGACGCCATAACTCATGAGAGATGACATGTTTACTGTTGCCTTGTGTGTTATTGTTACTGTGCTCACTTTAGACTTCCCACATCCCTTCTTAAAGGGTACTGGTTAAATCCTAGAATAAATATGAATGGAGCTGTAATCTGATCTGGAAAAGGGGCCGAGATGATAAGATGTCTGACTTGATCTCATTTATATTTGGCAGCGGACAGAGATTGAATATTTCCCCTGGCGCCATGTGGACTCCCAGAAGTCCCTGTTCCACCAACATAAATACATTTCCTTATAGTGCAAAATGTAGTTTGTCTGTCCAGCAGTTCTGGAGAGGCTTGGTGTTGGTGGTTAGGGATGCAGACGTGCCCCAGGGAGAGACTGGTGGTGAAAAGAACTCTGGGAAAGCTCTGAAACTGGGAACAGTGGCCTGACCTCCTGTTCAGGAAGTGGTTTGGGTGCTTTTGTAGCTAATCTGTTTGCCTGTTTCTTTCTTGCATCAGAGCTGTCACTTCTCTCTCTGTGAAGAAACACTCCCATATTATGACGCATGTACATATGTATTTACTCAGAAGAGCTTTTATATCATTCAAGCACAGACACAACATAAAAATGTGTTTCCATCTACTTTATCTTGCAAGAAATAATAGAGTATGCTGCTGCCGGCAGTCCAACAGATTTATCGCAGTACTTTAAAGTAACTCTGTATCCGTCACGTTAATTAAAGGTGGATTAATCTGTGTGAACTCTGGAAGAAACCTTCTCCTGGGGCTATTCTTTGGTTCACATCATGTCCCTGTAATTCAATGGAAGTGATTTAGTCCAGTAGCACCTTATAAAAAGCTAAAGCTCTACAAATTAGCGATGTCACAATACCAGAAACTTCGTAGTCGGATACCAATACCAGTGATATTCCAACATTCGCGATACTCAATTTGATACCAAAGTACAAAACAAAAACAGCAAGAGGGTCGCAGGTTCGAATCCGGCTTGCGGGTTTTTCTGTGTGGAGTTTGCATGTTCTCCCCGTGTTTGCGTGGGTTTTCTCCGGGTTCTCCAGCTTCCTCCCACAGGCCAAAGACATGCAGTTTAGATTAACTAATGACTCTAAATTGCCCGTAGGGGGCCCTGCGATGGACTGGCGACCTGTTCAGGGTGAACCCTGCCTTCGCCCAATGCCAGCTGGGATCGGCTCCAGCTCGCGTGAGACCCCTAACGGGATAAGCGTACATTACAGTGGACAACTCCGGGGTCTGAAAAGTGAAGCCAATGTGGCAGCAGTAGGGTACTCCTGTGGTTGCGAAAAGACGTTGTCTTTGAGAAAGTGATCCTACTTAGCTTCACCCTTGTGCCACATCTGGTTGCAAAGAACCAAGATGGCGACGGCCAAAATGCCGAACTCGAGACTTGATAAACTGTAGCCAACAGACCAATGGGTGACGTCACGGTGACTACGTTCACTTCCATATACAGTCTATGTTACTTTAGCTATTAGCTCTGTTATTTAGCCAGACAGGACTGTGCTGCCCACTGGCTGCTAACAACTAACATTACCAGCTCTTTTCCTGGCGATTGCAGCACAGATTTGTCGTCCAAAATGCAGTATAATCATGGAAGTTTTCTATTCTTCCTGGGATGACGGGACACCGTTAATCTCTAGCTCTGACAGTATGTTTTCCAAATTTTGGCATCAACTTGGTTCCTAAGTACTAGTTCTTGTGACATAACTACTACCGATGCTCAGGCTTAAAGATTGAACTGGGACAAAACTAGCTCTGTGAAGCTGCAGACTAAAGTGTCCTAATTATCTCAGTTTCCTTTTCACTGCTAAGTGGATGTGCAGGAAATCATAAATCAATAATCAGTGCACAAAGTGGTGCAATCTTGAAGCCTGTTCTCAGCATCTTTGGTAATACGTGGAGAGGGTATTGATTAGAGATGAGGGTCTGCTACAAAAAGGTAATATCATAGTCATTCAAGCTAGTAATGAGTCTCACAACCTCAAACACATAATTACAACTATAATGTCAGTTGTGTTTTGCAGTGTAAAGGTTAAGTATGAAGGGCATATTCATGGCATAGATGGGAGATTCCTGTTAACATCATATCTCAATAGTTCTTTTCAAGCATTTGGGGCCACATTGTGTAAACTGTAGCTTCTCGTCTGCCAACACAACAACAGGGCAGCAGCCGTCTGCATTTCTTCTGACAGAAATGCAATAAAACCCCAGAAAGATCTTGTCTAGTTAATGATTCACCCCTCTTCTATTCACGTAAAACAGTTTCCTACCAGCAGTGGAGCAAATTATACAAAAAGTCTGGTGACATCGTCAATCAACAGAACATAATCAGTAAATCAGTTGAATTGGATTTTTCTGAATTATTTTGCTGAGGTCTTGCTGGAGATTTTATGACACTGAACTCTCATCAGCTTAATAGAGATGACGTTACTCTTTAGTCAGTGAGCATCAAATGGATGTCTGTATGAACGCTACACTAAACAGGGCGTTATCCATCAGTGCTGCCCTACAAAGGCAGAGAGCAGTAACACTGAAGCCAAGAAAAAAGGCTGAAACTTTTCAGGCTGGCTGGCAAAGTAACTTACAGAAAAGTGGGATGTCTTATTCCTTTTATGCTTATGATTTTACAGAAAAGCATTACCATACAACCTACATACAGTTAGGCATGGGACGAGATAGGATTTTATTGTGTATTGCAATAAAAAAAAAAATCCTCAATAAGTTGATCGTGGTCATGAATATCCTCTTTGTGAATGTCCTATATAAAGTGTTTACAGTGTGTTTTCGTGTCATTTTAAGATTTTTAATCATATTTTGTACCATCATTACTCATAATTATTTGGGCTGAGATAAATGTGACATGAAATTTTCATATATCCCATGCCTACATAAAAATGTTGATACTGCACTCAACATTTGGTTAATCTTTGTAGAATGCCAAGCAAAAAAAAACAAAAAAAAAAAACAGCTTCTACAAACAAAATGTGTATCTTATGTATCTCTGTTTTACTACACGTTTGCTTGTCCCACCACTACTGGCATTTATAGTTGAGTCAACATAATTCATACATTTTCAATTTAACACTACATTGCATGAATTTCACAAAGATGAAAACCTGAGATGGTTGCCTGTAGTTCATCACGATTAATTGCAAATTAATTGAACATTTTTGCCTGCTCAAATGTACCTTACAGGGAGATTTGTTATGTATTTGAGGTATTTAATGCTTTTATCAACATAGGAGTGGACAAATATGCTTACTGTGTGATAATGTATGTATATATTTAGCAATGGAAATCAATTAAAAACACAGCCTAATGACAAATCTTGTCCAGAAACCCTCACAGGTTCTGCATTTAGCGTAAAAAATATGCTCAAATCATAACATGGCAAACTGCAGCCCAACAGACAACAACAGCTGTCAGTGTGTCAGTGTACTGACTTGACTATGACTTGATCCAAACTGACTGTGATTATCATAAAGTGGGCATGTCTGTAAAGAGGAGACTGGTGGGGACCCATAGAACCCATTTACATTCACATATCCTGAGGTCAGAGACCACGAAAAGCTAGTATGACATGTTCAGTACCAATGGATTCCTTCTGTGTTTTAGGTTCAAATGACACCAGTATCTCCACTCTAGCTGAGCCCACTACAACCTAAAAATCGCAAGTTTCATTGACGTATTAAAGAAATTACTGGCATTAAAATGAAGTTGCATTCCTGTGTTATCGCATTGACTCTGCCAGCCATAAGTAAACTAGATATTTAGGTACTGCCTTGTGCCTGGGTAGGGCAGAATAGTTTGGTCTTTTTTTGCTTTCTTCAATTAAACACCGGTACTTTTCTTTTCTGCTGCTGGATTTTTCACTCAGACCCAGTCTAGCATTTCCCCTCCAGTCTCATCTGCACCGCTGGCCTCTATGATATGACCTGACAGGGCATGAACACAATAGGTACAGAACTTGACTGCAGCTGCACAGCTCTGGGAGAGCTCCACCCGTCAGCCAGTACAGAAGGGGAACCAAAGAGCCGTGGGTGTCCGTCTGATGGCCGTGGGGAATCAATAGAGTCTGTTCAATGAGTAACATGGTGCTGGCTCAGAACAGGACCATGGGCGCCACTAATTGCTCTTGCTTTGTTTGCAATTAGTACAACATTCTGCTGCTAATGTGATTAGGTCACTTTAGACAAAAGCGGCTTTTGGCAAACACCTCCCGCGGATGATGTGTTTGACAGAAATCTGAAACCTCGGCACTCCCCCATCCATCCACTCAAAGCCTTGTGAAATCTGGGCTGAAATGATTTGATCAAATCTGATCATTTTTAACTCAGAGTTCAGCTGCAGTATTTGTTGAAAAATATCAAGTTCAAATCAATGTGAGAAACACCACAGCCCAGCTCCAGAAGGCAACAGGGTATTGATTCTGTCAGCGTGCCAGATACCAGATAGTATGCGGCAAAAGCTCAGGTTAAAATGGCAGGGAATTTCTCAGACTGTTATAAGTACACACAAGTTGTTTTGACCAATTTTGTAATGTCGGGTATGTATCACAACAAACCTGATAGTCATAAACAGCAGCACAACCCTACAGCTTTGAACAGCTTCCCTGCTCGAGGGGAACATTTGTGTTTAAGAGATGCAGGTGTTTAGTGCAATTTCTGTGACTCAGCCAAGAGCGCTGGGTTTTAATTTCATCCATTAAAAATGTATGCAAATCAAATCGTGGCAAAAACGAGTCCTCTGAAACCTTACTGCTAGAGCAAACAACATCTATTACCAATGGTAGCAGATACTCGTGGTACTCGATAACTGTCAGTACCAAGTAGTATCTAAACTTCTCCAGCCAAACGATACCTGGATATGATCCTTTTTGCACCCAGATCTAGAAAGAAATCACTATTTATATGGTTTGGCTCACAGCTAATCACTGCAACCGTTCTTCACTTTAATGCAAGGTGGGATTGACCCAGTACCCATAAGTCTATAGTGTTGTGGAGTCGGGTGCAGTGTGTTTGACGGAGTTGGTAGTTCAACATGCTGAAATGGCATCGAAACATCGGAAAGTATGGCTACACTGCATGCCTGTGTATCCCATGATGTAGAAAAAAAAGTATGAAATGAATCATTCTGTTGCTATCAGTACGACTATCACTTTAAGGGTACTGGTATAGCCAGCCTTCATTACGTTACACAGGACCATCTGAGAAGCCGTCATAGGAAACAGATTGGAAAAAGGCAGGCACTTTCAAAAAATACTCAGCAGGTGACTGGATGAACCATCTGTCAATCAAACTCTTGCCAAAGTCAGTCAGAAGAAGAGCGAAAACATCCTCCGGTGCTCCTAATGGCATTTGCAAGATTTCACAGACCGAAGGAAAACAACCAATCAGAGCCGAGCTGCAGCCTGCCGTCTCTGAGAAGCTGTCAATCACTTGCAAACTTTGATCAAACAGTCAAACTAGGCAGCGCTGATCAAATATCATCAATATTCGGTTACTGTGATGACCATTTCTCAGCTAAAATGTTTTCAGAAACATCTTGTAGTTACTGATTTGCTGTCAAATGAGAAAATTTGTGACCCAGCAGCCATGTTGAGATCACTTGAGAAAACACCAAGCACTGCTCACATGGCCAATAGGAACGCTCTCTCTCTCTGAACTGACCTGTGATTGGTCGAAGTTTACAATCACAGGCTACATTTATTAAAGTCTGAACACAGAGCCATGAGGAGGTACAGAAGACTAGTTTTCTCTCAGAACACCTGAATCACAATATGCTGAAAGGTTAGTCCATCCATCCATCTTCAGCCGCTTATCCCGTTAGGGGTCGCGGGGGGGCTGGAGCCGATCCCAGTTGGCACTGGGCGAAGGCGGGGTTCACCCTGGACAGGTCGCCAGTCCATCGCAGGGCACATAGAGACAGACAACCAATCACACTCACATTCACACCTACAGGCAATTTAGAGTCATCAATTAACCTGCATGTCTTTGGACTGTGGGAGGAAGCCGGAGAACCCGGAGAAAAGCCACGCTAACACAGGGAGAACATGCAAACTCCAAACAGGAGCCTCCCAAGCCGGATTTGAACCTGCGACCCTCTTGTTGTGAGGCGAAAGTGCAGCCCCAAGGTTAGTCCAATGATGCCAAAAAATTGTTGCCTAGTGAAGCTGTTTTTGTATTTGAAGCCTGACGAGATGAAAATTTGTGTGATGCGATTCGCGATTCTCGTGTGATCTCGTGACATCGCGAGAGTCCAGCTGCCATGACAGCTGTTTTGAATGACCAAACCTTAAAAAATAAACATTTCATATGTGCCGCAGTAAATCAAGGAGATTTAAAAGAGTGGCTCCAATTTAATCAATGTGATCCTTCAATTAAATCTAAAAATTAACAAAAACAAAGCCGGTGCTATGCAGATTTCCACAGCAGCGATACATATGACTGTGACAGGTGCAAAGAGGCAGCATGCCTTTTACCAGTGCTGTTATCAGCTTTCCTCTCACTGCACACAGTCAGTGAATCGCCTGCCTTTGTGATCCAGGCAGCTTGCTGATACAGAGCACATTATTCCCTCTGCAAACCTGTAGTGAATCTGGGCCACAATGTCCATATTGACGCACGTTAACAAAGGCTCCTCTCTTCCATGTGTACATTTCTTCCAGCAGCAGTGAAAAGCAGCAGATACAGTTACCTCTAATGAGGAATGGACTTCACACCCCATTGGTTGTTCTGTCCACCTGGAATTCAGGCCACTGTGGCAGAAACAGCGAGAAATAACCTCAGTGGGAGATTCAGTCAGCAACAAGAGCACTAAATGTGCCTGGAGAAGAAACGTGCATGTCGGTCCGCCTTCTCTACAGCATGACAAATTACCTGCTGCTGGTCTGCTTTGAGTGCTTTCGGGGAATAATTGAAAGTTGCATGACTTACTCTTCCTTTGCTTGAAAACACATTAGGTGCGTCAGGAAAGAAAGGTTTACTGCAGAAGAAAATTGCTTTCAACAGGCTATTTCAAAGGAAAAAAAACAATAGCGTATGTCCCTCTGTACATGTCGTATTGAGTCTATTCAGCAGACATGCTAGTGAGCAAACTGATGTAACACTGTAAAGTAAAAGACATGTTTTAGCTAATAAAGAGAGACTGCGGTGAAGCTTTCCACAGCTACTCCATATGTGCGAAAGACAAATTGAAACATTTTAGCACCAGGCTCTCAGCAATCATCAAACACCCCTGAGCTCAAAGACTGGACTTGAGGTCTTTAGACGCGTAATGAAACGTGGCAGCGACACTCCAGTTGACATAATAGGTTTCCTTCCCGTTCCTTGTCGTGGCTAATTATGAGCGGAAAAAAAGGTCTGGCTCAGATGGATGTGGGTTTTTTCACAGTTCAAAGGCAGAGCTGTTTCCCCATTGTCTCTTTGACATGGGGACACAGATAGACGCCTGGACTCAAGTGGACCACTCGGGTCCATAGGGAGTCACTCAGGCACATGACAGCTCCTGCAGAGAAGTGGACTGAAGGTGTGAACACTTGCTTGTCGGTGCTTAAGAAAACTACTACCGAAAAAGGGCTCTATACAAGTCTGCAAATGCCTGGAAAGTGTAGTACAGCCGCTTTTTCACTTTGCCTTTGAGTTAGTAACAACAATAAACTCTTGATTCCTGATCTATATAAACGGACCCTTACAGTGGCTAATGTTAGCAAACTTTAGATTAAATTTGCTAACATTAGTCTGTCCGCCATGTTTATTAAAATTATTTGGGAAAATAGCATATTTGCTTCCCTAGAGTAAATACTACTGAGCATTACCTATGGAGCTAAAGCTAAGTTAGCGTAGCTTAGCTTGTGATGACATCTGTAATGGAGGCATGCCATGCTAACCAATGTTACAGACACAATACAGTGCTTATTATTATTATTGTATTTATTAACAACAACAATATAACAAAACCAAATTAATTATGTGGGCACAATGGATAGCGCTAGTCCACCACGGGGCTAATGAATGAGGACATTAGCAAGTAGCTATTGTTTAGCAGCCTAGAGCACAACCACTACCGTCCTACATCCTTTGTGTTGCAACCATCTCCGATTCGATCTGTACTGGAAAATGGAGTGAATGTTTGTCCAGATGCCATTTTGGATGATGACATTACGGACGGAGAAAGAAGCAGAAATCGAACCTGTTCTGAAAACTTAAACGACAGACGAATAGTCTAGAGTACGCTCTAAACCTGCTCTATATGAAAAGCGTCTTGAGATAACTTCTGTTGTGATTTGATGTTACATGAAAATAAATTGATGGTTTCTGGGACTGTTTGGGTCGAGGAATTCATAAATGATGTCGTTTGGGAAACGCATGAATAAATAGCTGCATACGGCGTTTGCTTATGCCAATATTAGGGTTTCAGTGGCATCATGTCGATCCATTACCCCAACCAAAAGGGAAAGACACTGTGTTCAAAAACACTGCAACACAACTGAGACACGCATCCTGCAGTGACGTCCTGGAGGGTGAAGGGGAGCACGATGCTTGTTGTCTTAATTAGATTACGCTGTAGTGCTCAGTTGTGAAGTACCAGGGGATGGTAACGGTATCATAAGCAGCAGAGACGGGGGATTGTGTAGCCCTATTGAAACGACAAATTGAATGGAAGAGTGGATCTTGGCTTCCAGATGAAGAGCGCTGCTGGGATAGAGAGTACGAACCGAATCACAGCCGACACACTTGATGCAGATTTTCCTCAAAAGTCCACATTTCAAATGAGCCTCCTGCTTCTGTCTGAATGAAGGAGATCAACATTTCTGCGCAGTAGATTGCTTGTTGATGGTGAATCATTAAGAGAGTGAGTCACTGGCCTGCTGATGTTGTTTTGTTTATTTGTGATGCTGTAAAGAGCAGGCTAACTATCCCATATAAGCTAAGCCTCTCATGGTGAACTGTGGGAGTCAATGTTTCATCCACAGGGCTGTTTGAACTCTGCCTTAATGATGTTCAAATAGGTATTAGCATTTAGATGAGAATCATATTAAAGTGGTTTGACCTCTTGGTGGTTATCCACAGCTGATTAGCTATTGGAGCAGACATATTGTCAGTAGATGTGGATATTAGGACCAAAGCCTGACATGAGCAGCACTGTTATTAACTGATGGTCCTGCACTTCAAGCTTAGGGCTGCAACGAACGATTCTTTTCATTGTCTATTGATCTGTCAACTATTTTCTCGATTAATCGATTAGGTGTTTGGTCTATAAAATATCAGAAAATGGTGAAAAATGTTGATCAGTCTTCCCAAAGCCCAATATGACGTCCTCACGTCTTGTTTTGTCCACAACTCAGACATTCAGTTTACTGTCATAAAAAAAAAAAATCACATTTAAAAAGCTAAACTACACTTTTTTTCTTTAAAAAATACTCAAAATAGTTAGTGATTAATTCAATGGTTGACAACTAATCGATTCATCGTATCTATATTAAAGTTATTTTTTAAGTAGTGAAATCCGCGTTCAAAACACAATAATACAGTACAACAAAATCCTACAACTGTAGATAAACGCTAGTTAACATTCTGGAAAGCATGAAGACGTCCCTGCTAAGGTTTTCTTGTGCTGTTTTCATATTTTAAACATTTATATTTAAACACGTTATTATTTGTTGTGTTCTGCAGCTCTGGTGGTGAGGTTTCTGACCAGACGCTTCATCTGGGAGTACGACCCGACACTCGGTAAGATATCTGTTTCCATCAATATGACCACTGGTACTTCCACTACTGCTGCTGCCGCTGCCACTTTTACTTTGACTATTGCTACAACAACTACAGTATTACTGCTGTTACAATCAACACTACAGCATGGACCACTACTACTGAAACTACAACTACCACATTTATTCTAACTAGGACTGTCAAAGTTAACACAAAAACGCAAATTCCTTTTAACGCCTCTAATTTCGTTAACGCATTAATGCAACTTGGAATATAAATATATTTCTAGGCTGTAGTGGGCTCAGTTTTAAAGCCAGGGTGGAGATGCTGGCATTATATTAAACGATAAAACCTAATTCATTGGTAGCAACCACGTCATACTAGCTCGTCGAAATGGAAGCTAAATAACCAAACTTATTTATGCTACATTTTGGTGAGGAAAAACTGGCAAGGCCATTTTCACAGGGGTCCTTTGACCTCTGACCTCAAGATATGTGAATGAAAATGAGACAAATAAATAAATAAAAAAAATCACCTAAAGAAAGAGAAAGAAAATATTCGTGAGAAATTAAGACATTAATCATGCAGTGAATTAAATCAGTTTTGGGCATTTCAAAAGCACAACTCAAAGCAAAGCAATCAGGTTTGATGGAGAAGGTTTTTTGTGTCGGAGCGATATATAATGCTGTTAATACTCTGATGCAGATTGAGCCAGTTCCCCACACTGTAATCACAGGGCACACAGACATCACATCTCCTCTGTAAGGTGCTTTTCATTTCCTGGCTGTACACAGCAGGTCAGAGCCTCAGCACTGCTCACATGGTGCTCTCTTCAACACCATACCTAGTTTTCTTCTGACACAATGAGGTGCAGCATCGGTACAGTGCAATCACCACACTATGGAGCTTTTTCCTCTCCTTTTCAATCAATCATCTCCTCAAGTAACGATATGATGATCACAGTTTTCCATCCCATTTACACAGGGGTCCTTTGACCTCTGACCTCTGGATATGTGAATGAAAATGGGTTCTGTGGATACCCACCAGTCTCCCCTTTACAGACATGTCGACTTTATGGGGATGTTAATAATTAACCGTTTACCTGATAACCATCATTAAGCATTTTAATCGGTTAAGGGGTTAAAAGAAATATTAATAAAAACACAGAGGAGCGGCTCATGACTTTAAGGATTAAAGCTGGTCCACCTTAAGACAGAGCTGCGGCAGATACAGGAAGTTGGCTCTGGACCTCCAGCTGAGGAGTTGTTAGCTTGTAGCCTCGTAGCATTTATTCACTGACAAATAAACTGTACACACAGTGTTTGCTACAGCTACGTTCACAGCTATTACGCCACGGACAAACCCACACTCACCGCCGCCACACACACGGTCTGTCGGACTGAAGCCACCGGCAACGCTAGCAGCTGCTAATGAGCACAAACACACACAGTTTGTCGGACAATCGCTAAAGTTAAGCCGGGTGGACAAAACCTGATAAACTAAATGATGTGGAGGTGGTGGCAGACTTTTACTGGTAAAGCAGCTGTATTTCCTCAACAACTGTTGACTCAGTAGCATCGCTGCATGCGACGCACAAATCTTGTTGGTTATCAGTTAAAAAAACTTTTACAAAATAGGATCCCTATCACAGTCTCATTGCCAATATGCCCTCCGCTTCGAAATCACAACATATGACTGGCAGTTTGATGAGGTAATTTTGACAGGTACAACTATTTTTCCAGGTACTGACTGACTTGTTTTTGTTCGGCATACAGTAGATGGAACTTGAGGGCAGGACACAGACACCTTATTACCTTGTTATTAACCCGCTAACCCATCTTTCCTCAGAGTATAGCACAGCAATAATACCCCTAGATAACCTTATTGTAATGTAGTGTATTGGTATTGTGTGTACCAGCGTCACACAACATCTGTACTTGTATTAGCTTCAAGTAGTCCACATGGTTTAGTTGCAAATAAAAAAAAAAAAAAAAAAAAAAAAGGCAGAAAAGAGCAATAACTGCCTCCTTGATTACGACAAACGTTGGCGTCTGAACGAAGAAAACACAGCTTGCGGTGCATACTGGGAATAAAAGCCCAGCTGGAGGGTGTCTGTGACCAATCAGACTGCCTGGCTGAAATTACCCATGAAGTGGTCGACACATTATTAAAACCCTATTATGGGCACATCACACAAGTGCGTGCACAACGTTCTTAAAAATGCAAAATTACGGCCAAAACGTGGGCTGCATGGATCTCAATATGCCTTTCACCAGTCAACTACCTATTAATTTTGATCAGGGTCATAAGAAAGCTCAGATGTTCTTTTCTACAATGAGGAATCACTGGTGTCCTCAGACCTGCTAGTAGTAGTCCATCAGTGCAGGACCAGGTAATAGTGGTTTACTTCTACCCAAAGGCCATTTCAGATTTAGCCGATCAGCACATATTTGTCTGTACTTTGTCTTGTACATCTCTAAAGGTAAGCACCCAAAGCTCATCAGCTGGCTCAAGTGGATGTTAAGGTCCTCCTACTGTAGACCGCTGAGCCTCTTGTCCGAAAAAAAATGAACACAGACACCACAAAGCTTTAAAAAAAAAAAAACCCTCTAAATGTAATACACATTTCTAAAAGACTAAAAGGGAAAAGCGATGGTGAGAACTAAAAGATACAATAAAAATGTCACAATACCAGAAATTTATAATAATGTGGTAATGCAAATTTGTTTTAATGCCACTAATTTCTTTAATGCATTAATGCAACTTGCACTTTTTAGTTTTTTTTGAGTTTTTATGTCATTCTAACTTGTCATGAAGGAGGCTAAATAACACACCAAACTGGAAAAACTGTCATGGCCATTTTCAAAGGGGTCCCTTGACCTCTGACCTCAAGATATGTGAATGTAAATGGGTTTTATTGGTGCCTACAAGTCTCCCCTTTACAGACATGCCCACTTTATGATAATCACATGCATAAGTCATAGTAGGGATGTTAATAATTAACTGTTTAACTGATAACTGACATTGAGCATTCTAACAAATTAATGCTATCGTATAAATGGTTAAAAGAAATATGAATAATTGATACAGAAGATGAGAAAAACTCAGAGGAGCGGTTCATCACTTTAAGGAGAAAAGCTGGTCCACCTTAACAGAGAGCTGCTGCAGATACAGGAAGTTGGCTCTGGACTTCTAGCTGAGGAGTTGTAGCTTGTAGCCTCGTAGCATTTATTCACCGACAAACTGTACACACACTGTCTGCTACAGCGACGTTCACAGCTATAACGGCATCAACAAACACACGCTCACCACCGCCACACACACGGTCTGTCGGAAACTCAGTGAAGCTACACTACAGCGGGCACGAAGCCACCAACAACGCTAGCAACTGGTAACACAGCACAAACACACACACTGTTTGTCAGACAATCGCTAAAGTTAAGCCAGGAGACAGTGTCGTTACTCTGGGTGGACAGACAGCTGACAACCTGCTAAACTAAACTAAACCTGCAGAGGTGGTGGTGGACTTTTACTCACAAAGTGGCTGCATGTCTGCAACACTGTATGCAGCACCGCGGCTGCTAACGCTCGCAGACAATGAACTGGAGACAGTGAACGCAGCACCGTGGCTGCTATACTGTAGTAAGTAGCTGTACTGTTGACTCAGTAGTCTGTGCAAATCTTATCAGTAAATGGGTAATAATTGGTTAACAAGGGTCAGTTATTGGTTAAGAAAATATTTCAAAATTAGCAGCCTGAAGTCATAGTCAAGTCAGCACACTGCTGGGCTTGATTTAGACATGTTTTTATGCTAAATGCAGTACCTGTGAAGGTTTCTAGACAACATTTGACATTGTTTTGTGTTGTTAATTGATTTCCAATAATAAATATATACACACATTTTCATAAAGCAGCATATTTGTCCACTCCCATGTTGACAGATCTCCCTTTAAGGTACATTTTGAACAGATAAAAAATGTGCGGTTCATCACGATCAACAATGATCAATCGATCATGCGATTAAATATTTTAACTGACTGACAGCCCTAATATTAAGCTCATGCTTTGGAGTGCTTAACTGACAGGTGTCTCAACACCAGATTTGCTTTTCTGGGCTCTAGTGATCAATCAAATGTTCTCTCAGACAGCTGTGGATGACTTCACCAACACTACATCAGCAAAGAAGCAACGTGGTAAACGGTGTGAGTCGGCTTGTTTGTTACACATGTCATCAAACTGGGGCATCCGGTGTTCCTGCATCATAATGAATGATGCAAAAAGACATGAATATGTGCATAAGTAATAGCTAGACGTGCTAAATCATCTGCTGACAGAGTTATAAGATGACCAGAATGCAGATGGCCACAATGCAGTATATTGCATTAGTCATTTCTGTCTGTGTTACAGAATCTCATCTCTTTTGGAGCAACAGAAATGAACTCTGCCACTTCTGCAGTGGTTTTGGCATCGCAGCCGCGACTGCGCTTAACATCGTATAATAGCGCAGAGGGAATTTCTGGTATGAACATTTTGGAAGTGAAGTGCTGTAAAGCATGTGAAAGAGCCAAATGGTTTTACGTGTTATATCAACAAACTGGATTCTGTTTCCAGTTTTGACACTTCAGATCTGGCATGACACTTTTTCTTTCTACCTTCTGCCAAAGCGGCCCTCGGGCAGCGAGGGGTTGTGAATTACGAGGGAAGAATTGCTCGCTGCCAGGAAAATTACTGCTTTTGTTTCTCTCCGAGGATGGCGGGGCTGGTTAAATCATCCCGGTTCGGCCCCGTGTCAATGCATTTAGCTACAAACACACAGACGGGTGGACGTGGACAGATTAGCTGCTGTCTGCAGCTGATAGAGTGATGCCTCCTGAAATAGGCTGTCCCACGGGTCACCATGTAAGACTCTGGTTCTCCTCATGCCTCCAGCTGAGCAGCTATAGATCACCACTCTACTTACTTCTGGCTCTTTCTGACATCTACATCACAGGGTGCAGTTTATCCCCCGGAGAGGCGAGCGCACCTGGGATGCAGCGGGTTGGACTGCAGACTGGAGCTACGACATGCTCCGAATCTGCATTTCTGACTCTTTTTCAGTGAGAATCTGAATCGAATCTGAACATCTTTAGGGCAGTTTTTAGTACCATTGTTTGTGGCTTTGACTACAGCTGGTACCAATTTAGTCATGAAGGGGAAACAGTGATTTAAAAGTTTTAGAATTGATTAATTGTTTTAATTCATTAAAGGGATAGTTGGGGTGTTTTGAAGTGAGGTTGCATGAGATACTTATCCATAGGTCAGTGCACCTTCAGATTGGAGAGGCAGACTGGAGTTAGCACACAGAACCAAAGCAATGTACTGTTGTGGACGGGCTGGCAGCAAAACCTATTTTACTAAACTAAAAGAAAGGCTCAAAAAAAAAAAAAAAAAAAAAAAAAAAAAAATGAGTACGCTATATTTAGTATATTTTACTTTACTATGAGACAGCTATACAGTCTATGTTTCTGACGGGGAACTTATCTGAGCCTTCGCCAAAGCCACTAGACTGCACTGAAAAACAGGAAATTACTGTTAGTGTAAATTGCAGTAAAACGACTGTTTTTCCAATGGAGTCTGGTGGCTTCTGCAAGAGCACAAATGGATACAACGGCTCAAGTTACCTGTCAGAAAGGGCTGTCTGATGGCAAGGTAAAACCGTAAAAATGTTCTACATATAGCGTATATTTTTAGGGAGCCTTTCTTTTAGTGGTGTTTGCCTTTCATAGTGTCTTTTTATGTTATAATATTTGGTTCCAGCCACGTTGGCTCCTCACACCAGACAGTCCTTTACATTTGTGGACTAATATTCTGCCTCCCACCTGTCTTCAAAGTTCCTGTTGTCCATTTTTGGGGAGATGTGGCTTAAATATTCTTGCGGTGACACGTAATATGAGGTTGCTAATGAACGTCAACAGATGTGGGAGCAGATGCTTGCGCGCCATCACTGAAAGTGCCAACACACTAGCTGAGCATTCATGGATTTGTAGTATTAGCGGTTCAAATGCTATATGCCGGTGGGCCAGCTCTTATAGACTTTTGATATCATCTCGTGGGCCAAATATAAGACCTGCAGGCCTGAGTTTGACACCTATGCGCTAGGTGATGGTGGGAAAGATGAACAACTGCATCAGACGATGTGTTGTTCTTTGAGTAAGAAATGATACATGGAAAACTACGTAGTAGTCCTAAAGAAAACACGGACGTCTGGGGATTATTGTACTATTGATTTCTTGACTTACTAAGCTTTCTAATATCCTCCCATCACAAAAAAACCATACATCATGATAACACCAGGGCAGGAAGGACATGAGTCACAAGGTGAAAGCAATTGTAAGACCTGACAAAGTGAAAAAGCTTTAGAAAAAGCTGGCTTAAACCATCTGGTTGAGATGATGGCAAAATCCATCAGAATCTCTCTCTTTACAAGGAGGGTTACAGGGGCTTCAGAGCTCTCTGGGAGGTGTTTACACAGATGGGATTTTTACAAGGGGGCAATTTAGGCAGATAAGGCCTGTGCCGTTCAAGGTGGAATGAAAGGTCACAGCCACAGTTCACACTTGTGTTCCTGTGCCAGAAATAAGAAGCTCTTATCCTGCTTTTTAAACCAGGTAGAGGTGAAGCTCAGGTCAAAAGTCAGGCTGTCATCCAGCAACAAGGAAGGTCCAGCAACCTGCTGCAAACTAAAGGCTCCAAAATGAAATGATTTAATGGAAAAAGAAGCAAGGAAATTGGTAACGTGGTGTCCTTTTTAAACAATGCAGTGTCTCCTTGTTTTGACCTCCAGAAAGTCCAGAACAACATGGTCTGTGATGTCCATATCTCACATCTGTAGCCAGATGTGTTCGGTCTGGTTGTCTCAAGCTAGGCAGTGCTCGCTAGAAGCAAAGGACAGGCAGGCAGCGCTGAGCAGAACTTGGAGGAGCTGGTCTACCTTGAAATGTCAGTCAACCTTAAGTGAGCCTGAAGGCCAATACACACTGCTGCTGAATGGCGCGCGTCCAAATATCCACCCCTGTTATTTTCTATGTACACCACCTCCACTGGCAGCTAGACGCGTGCTGACACGACTGTCCTACATCCAATCTGGAGCCCTCCTCACTCAGCTTTGCTGTCACTGTCTCGCATGTGTGTTGACGAATGAAGGACAGACTAGTGCTGTGGTCTATGTCCGTGACGCTACATGCAGCACCGTGGCTGCTAACGCTGGGGGACTCAGTTTTCTGCAGCTGGTGCACCGCTGCATGCGAGGCACAAATCGTTTGGGTTAATGGTTAATAATCGGTTAACGCGGGTCGGGTATCGGTTAAGAAAATTTTGCAAAATTAGCATCCCTAGTACGCTGGTATACTGTAATACAGCCCAAGCCTATTGTCCAAACATTAAGTCTGCCTACCTTCACATGAAATTTAGTAACTCAAGGTGTGCTTTATAACGAGGCTGACTACCAAGTTAGGACTATTAACACAATTACTTACACAAGAAAATATCGATATGATATGATATTGATTTTACGCATTGTGATACTGTATCAAATTAAATTAATTTAGATACTGCATCTATTTTCAATTACGCTCTTAATAATCCCAGCCACTATTTGATCTATCAGAGGTTGTATCATTGTTTTCAAGTTAAAGTAAAAATACTCGTAACGTGAAACTAGGAACCCTAAGGAATCCAGTGATATCACCCATGTCGTACTAGCTTGTTATGACTTCACATACAGTATAAAGGTGTTATTTTTGGTGTGTTCTTTATACTATGCTTGCTCACAGTATCACAATATAATACAATATATTGAATCGTTACTCCTGTATCATGATACGTATACATAGAAACACCGCCCTAATTCACGAAACTGGATTAGTTTTTTTAATTTGTCTTTCGCGTCTTACAGAATCAACTTATCGTCATCAAGCCAACATCGACGATGAGGTCGTCACCATGGAGATTCTGGACACCGCAGGGCAGGTGAGACAAATTATCCAAACAAAGCAAAACAAAGACCTGAGCTCTCTACCACCATCTTCATCCCAACTGTACCACACACTGACAGGAGAGGAGGGCTTATCATAGCGCCGTACAGTACTTGATAACGGGTACTGTGGGCGCTAACGCTCTCGGACGGTGAACTAGAGACAGTGAACGCAGCACGGTGGCTGATACCGTTGACTCAGTTGTCTGTTGTGCTCATATACTGCAGCTGGCACATCGCTGCATGCGACGCACAAATCTTGTCAGTTAACGGTTAATAATCGGTTAACGAGGATCAGTTATGGGTTAAGAAAATTTTACTCAAACATTTGGTCCATCCTATATGGGATTAAAAAAAACATGGCTTTTAAAAATATACCAGGACATTTGCTGGCACTACATGCCCAAAACCAAAATAGTAGTCAAGTATACTATGAAATGACATACGTATATAGTAGTATAGTGATATTTCTAAATTGTACCCCTGATAGCAGAAAAAAGAAAAATGCTTAAAGTCTGATAAAGGGCATTTTCCCTCAGACTTTCTTTGAGTGATTACTTCAGTGTCAGTGAAGTATTGTGTAGTTCTCAATCAGCAGAATAGAAAATCAAATTAATTTTCTATGTGAGATGGTGAATGAATAATGAAGAAATGACGCATGCATTTTCAGAAGGCACAATGGACATGGAGAGCAGCCATACACTGCAAAACAACCCATACTTAAAGTGAGATGGCTCCACGCACTTGCTCGGCTATCGCGTTGCCCTTGCCGCCCCCTTTTTTACTGTTTTTGACACTTATTTTGGAAGGAGTTCTTTGAGTAATTGTAGGAGTGGATATGAAACTGAATGGCACTTTAACACGGTCATTTCCTGCCGTCTGGCAGAAGCATTGTAGGGTCCATGAGGGGAAGCTTGCGTAAGTCCTCGGGCTGGAGATAAATATGCTGCAGTTCTGCGTAGGTGTTCAGCCGGTGGCCGATTTCCCCTGCAACACTTCAGCCAAGTCATCTCTCTCTCTCATTATATTGTAGTCTATTTTCAGCTGGCATTAGGATGCGGTCTGAATGTTTCCAGACATGGCTGAATGTCAGGCCTCTCCTGACTCTGATTGTATCAAAGCATTGTGCGAACTCTATCATGATTTGTGGAGGTGGGATCTTCTTGGTAGCTCATAAATTCCAGGTTCAAAAGTCGGTCAGGTACACAAATGTCAAAATTTCTCGTCTTTCCTGTGGAGGGATGTGGGATTTTTAAGCTTTCTCTAACACAAATTATGACGTGAGTATTTGTGTGCCTCCCTCTAGTCAGATTACTATTTAAAGTAATATTAGTAGTAAATATTTAAAGTTTCTGCGAAACGACCCGTTAAGTGGTTATAACTTGAAGGGCCGTTTCTATTTCAACACAAATTAGGAGTACATGCGTAAATGTTCGCGATCCTCAGGCGGCTGAGAGAAGAGTCGGGAATTAGAGACATTCTCCATAAAGAAATTTGATGAGTTACATATGTGGACGAGGCTTAAATATTCCAAAACGTAATATTTTAATGTTTAACGCAAAAAGGAAGATGAATTGTGCAGGGACCAAAATTCAAAATCAAAATGTCACCTATACAAAAAAGTCCATGCATTTATCTCATTCTTGTTGTGAGGAGTCACAACATATAAAATGAATAGTTTTGGGAAATTCATTTATTGTACAGAGAATATTCATATTACTCTGATCCTGTATGGCAAACATGAAGCTACGGCTAGCAGCCAGTTAGCTTGGCACAAGGACCTGAAATGGTCAAACCTGACTCAAAAACCAGCGTCTCAAAGCTCACTAATTCATGTTATAGGTCTTTTATATATTGTTAATTTTCCCCACAACAAAAACATGCTCTTGTATTAACAACAAGTAATCGTTTTACTAGGGATGTCATGAGAAGCGATACTTTGGTACCAAGTTGATGGCAACATCTGAAAACATGACGGTACTCGATTTTCTACGGTAGATACCAACAGGGCTCGAGAATAATGGCTTCCCCCCAGTAAACTCACTTTAGATGCATCCAGGGTAAGCACCCTATAGTATTTTTTCCCCTGCGAACCACAAATCTGTGTTGAAATTGGCAGGACGAGAGCTAATCAACGTTAGCTGTTAGCGGCCGGTAAGCAGCACAGTCCTGCATGCAGCTAACAGCTAACATTAATTAGCTCTCGTCCTGTCAAATTCAACACAGGAGGTGCCAGTTATTGACATTATGATGCATTCAGGCTCTATTCAGTAAAAATTAGTAATGCAAAGGCAACATTATCATGATGTGTTCAAATGTTATCTTGTAAAATGTAGTTTTTGGCAAGAAAGTAATAAATACAGTTCTTTGATGACGTTTTCACAGCAATATAAAATAGATACTAGAGAGCGAATTATGACCTGTTTAAAGAATATGTGTTAAATATGTGTTGAATATGTTTTAAAGAATTTCACTGGTATTGGTATCGACTACAGATTTTCTGGTACTGTGACAGCCATACGTTTTACGGCATAAGTCAATATTTCCCCGCAAGAAATAGTCACGTAACCCCTTGTAAACAACTTGCCATTTTTTTCCACTTGGTGAGTTCTGGAGGTGCTGGTAGGCAGGTTTTATTACCTTTGGACAAAGTCAGGCATCCTATTTCCCTCAGTTTTTATGTTAGGCTAAGCTAACTGGTTGCTAGCTGTAGCTTCATATTTAGCGTACAGATATGACAGCAGTATTGATAATAATCATCTGCAAGGGAACGTCCCAAAATATCAAATTATTTCTTTCTCAATCGTCAAAATTTGAGTACAGCTCGTGACCAAATTCTTTGTCTTTATCTCAGGAGGACATCCAGCAGAAGGAAGGTCACATGCGTTGGGGTGACGGATTTGTCATCGTGTACGACATCACAGACCGGGGAAGCTTTGAGGAGGTGGCGCCGCTCCGTAGTCTCCTAGAGGAGGTGAAGAAGCCGAAAAATGTGCCACTGGTCCTCGTGGGCAACAAGTCCGACCTGGACCACGTCCGGCAGGTCGGCACAGAGGAGGGCGAGCGGCTGGCGGCTGAAATGGCGTGCGCCTTCTACGAATGTTCGGCGTGTGCTAACGAGGGGGGCACTGTGGCCGAGGCTTTCCACGAGCTGTGCCGCGAGGTGAGGCGCCGCAAGGCCGTGCAGGGCAAGGCCAGACGTCGCAGCTCCACCACGCACGTCAAACAGGCCATCAACAAGATGCTGACCAAGATCAGCAGCTAGGGGAGAGCCGCACTGCCGCCTGATGACACAAGAAATGTACATTTCTCTCATGTAAATGTTTCAAGCAATCATTGGCTCTGAAATGGATGAAATGTGACTGATTTAATGTGGAATGTGTTCTTTACTTATTCTCTGATCATGTTCCATCAAAAAGGCCCCGAGTGCAATATCTCCTCCCTGTGGACGAGGTAAATCATGTTCGGCGTGGGAGCCTTAACAGGTGATCTCTCATTTGGACATCTGGATCAAAATAATCCTGATTACTGGCGAGACATGAGATGTTTCATGATGATACATTAATACGTTGGGGTTCTCAACTTTTCTCATCGAAGTGCAAGCTGTCTAATTTAGCATGAAAAGAATCCGAGGATTTATTGACGTCTCACGAGAAGATTCGTGGTTTACTCTGTATCTCGTCTGTTAGAGGACATTGTGATGTGCTTTGGCCCACATGTGTTACTGTTCTGTCAGCAGTGATCAAAGAAAAATAAGGTCAGAGAACTACTATTATATAAAAATAGATCCTCTGTCTTTAAAGTGGACCCATTATGCTTATTTTCAGATGCACACTGGTATCTTGGGTTTCCACGGGAACATGTGCTTTATTGTTCAAAAAACGCTTTATGTTTCTCACAGCGGCTGTGCTGCAGCACCTCTTTTCATCATCTGTCTGAAACGCTCTGTTTGAGCTCCTGCCCCGCCCTTTTTGAAAAGCTCAGACCAAACCAAACTCTTTGGTTTCTGCTTCAGCTCCGCTCAAACTAGCTTTGTTTGAGAACGTGCCGAACGAGCCGTAATGCAAGTGTGTTGCTCGGTGGCATCACCACGTTGAGGAAGAAAAGGCGGGACTTCAAGCGAGGCGTTCGAGGCAGTTCAGGAGCAGAGTTTCTCCATCTGAGTTGGGCTTTGTAACTTTGCAGACCTTTTAAATATAAAAAACAACTATATAACACAAGGGAAAAAGCACAAAAGCATAATAGGTCCCCTTTAACCCACGTCCTGTAATAAAGTCCACTGTGCTCTGCTGACATTAAAGGTTCTGCAGTTGAATTCCTGTTTGTCCAAAACATGTGCTCTCAAGATCTTCTCCTCAAGAAACCAAAGCACAAGTTCAAAACACATCAAGGTTCACGTCTCTCGTATTTGCTGTTTTCTCTAAACCTACGAAGGGAGGCAGTCACCGTCCATCCCAACATGTCACATCCCAGGGACGTTCTCCATGGCTGGTATTTTAATACTGTAAACTACAGTATGTATATGGTAATTGCCTTAAGCAATGCTGTGTCTTAAGTGTGTACAGAACCCAAAGGCGTCTACAGTAGAAGATACTGAAATTGTTGAAATGTTTTTATGTATGTGACCTGTATGATCAAAACAACCAGCTGTGCACTTGTAATTAAAAACTGAGATATATTCAATCAGTTTTCCTCTCAATGAGTCCATATGTTTGGTCGACAATGTAAATGCCATCGCTAGGTCCACAGAAGCCCTCAGTGGTGTACTAAGTTTCAAATAATATCCACTGTGACGCCTTCAGCCAGACCATCAAATGTCACATTTCCATAGTGACTGTCTCCAGATGGGCAGAGCAGTGACTGTTTCAATAACATATGACTTTATTTCAGACTCCTCAAACGCTTTTACAACCTAAGGCTCATCTGGCTTTCTGAGGCATACGCTGCTATTTCATGCTGTTAATGTTTAAAATATCAAACCAGTGGTTACGTTAGACTTTCTCGCTGTCTGTCATTTTCAGTAAAAATTCAGTCATAATCTATTGACATTTTTTTAATTTTAGTTTTTTTAATGACAATAATACATGCGCCCATTTAAAGGTTGAGTCTGTGAGTCTAATTTAATACACTTTTTGTCTAATTCAGCAAATATTTCCTCACAGTTATCTTTTCTGCATGTGCAAAAAAATCCAGTGTTCATACGCAGCCCTATCTTTTTGAAAAATTTAAAATAAATTTAGAGCACTGGATTGAAGTCTGACTTACAGCGGCACACATGGCAGCGCTTGCTGTGTGTTTTTTAACAATTAATATACAGAACAAGTTTATAGATTATCCATTTATAAGGGCAGGGAGAGAAAAGATGAACAAAAACAGGACGCCGACTGTGCCGCGTCTTTTCACATCAACACACAGAAGCTGATGAATGATTTTTCCCGTAGTCTTCACCTCGGACAGACGACTTGTCATGACCGTTTGCATTTTATTCTGAAGGATGAACCTGCGCTCTGCTGCCATGGAGACCGCAATCACCAGATTCTCCGAACGTGGGATTTCCCCGACACCGCTCTGTGAACATCACCGAGGCCTCCTCCAGTCCGTCAAAACGACGGACGGCCTTTAGATTTTTTCCCGTCAATGTCGGGAAATCACAGAAAATATTTAGTTAATGTGGCCTCTGTCTCAAACAACAAAACTCAAGTGCACAAACAATTAAAAAGTCAGTATCTATCAGCACAGGCTAGGAGCTGACATTAGTGAAAGTGTTTAGCAGTTTTAGGTGATCTGTGGATGTTTTTTTTACAGACAAGAAATTCATTTTTTTTTCTTGAGGAACACTGAACAGCCCTTAAGCCTGATCATTACTTTTTAGACCTACTGTAAACAAATGACACAACCTCTGAAGTGGAAGTCATTCTTTCAACTCTCCACTGTTTATACCAACACAGATCTTACCAAAGCACCTATAACTCTAAAGTTTTAGTGTTGGTTGAAACTACAACTGAACTTCAGTATGTTGCTCACACTACACTTCTCTACAAAGCCTCCTGCCACAGCAAATCCACAGTGAAACTCTTCTCTACAAATACACAAAACATTACAGGGAACTATTAGAAATTACGGTGGTTATACAGGTTATATTTTGTTAAAGCAGAACCCTTCAGCTGTCAAACATATTCAAATTAAGGCTTACTGTAGCTTCTATAAGCTGTACCACCTAGGGAAAAAAATGAACTAAAAGACAATAAAATCAATATCAGATCAAGCTCAATATTAGGAAATAGTCAGCCAGTCAAGTCTCAGTTTATATCCATGTCTGTCCAAAATGTCATCTCTTCACCATTTTATTTATTTTATTTTAACCTTTTAGAGATTGGTGTGAAATTGTCATAATTAGCAGGTTGAAAAACCTATTTTGTGAGGTTTTGTGAGACCTTGATCTTGACCGCCATATTCTATTCATCCTTGAGTCAAAGTGGACGTTTGTGCCAGACGTAATGAAATTCCCACCAGGCTTTCCTGAGATTCACAAGAGCGGTACAAACAGAAGTATGGACAATCCGAAATGTCCACGGCAGTCACCGACTCGGAGGCATAAAAACATGAACGGGACATAAGTAATTTAAACTGAGCTCTTTGGCTAATGTTAACCATCACTTTGGTGTATTTATTTGGCAAAAGCAGTGGTTACTGGAGGCTACAGCAAGCGTGGTTTAATACTAAGCTATGTTGCGGATATCTGGGGGTAGTGAACTAGGGTCGATTTCAGGGTTTGCCGGTCTGGTCTGGCGTACAAGCTTACACTGATTTTATGCCAACCGGTTGAAAAGGGGCACAGTGGTGCAGTGGTTAGCACTAGCTGCGTTTACATGGACACAAATAATCAGAATAAAGGCCCAATCAGATTAAAAATGCTCCATTTAAACACGTCAGTCGGAAGTTTCTGATCCGATACGGCCCAATCAGAAAGAAATTTCATTCCGAACGAGAGAGGTGGTTTATGCCGATCGTTGTTCCAATCGGCGTCCATGTACACGCCCATTCGGATCATGTCTTCCTGGTTGGGGTAAAAGTATCTCCACTGCGAATGTGCTACGTCAGCGTGACAGACTACGTGGCGTTTGTTTACAACACAGGCGGAAGTACAGTTTCTTCGTCTTTTACTACTTCTGGAAAATCACACAACTCCGCACAAAGGATTTATTTTTGACTAAACGCTAGGTGCATGTATACGCAGGTCATGATCGGATCATTTTATTTAGTGTCCATGAAAACAGTGGATCTGGAATTTCCGATCAATCAGGTGGGAGGAGTAAAGGGCACACATTATGTTTGTTTACTAGAAAGTTCATGTGTTTTTTGGGGCGATGAAACGAGTCGATTTTCTCAGCTCGTAACGTTAGGGAGTGTGTGGTCGAGAGACAGAGCGAGAGCGAGTGTGTGTGGCGGTGAGTATCAGTCACCTTATAGATGTGAACTTAGCAGTAGCAGCATGTGTACACTTTAGATCGTCGGTGAATAAATGCTACGACTTCTTAAGACGCTTAGTCCCAGTGTCTTCTTGCTAGCTGCTGATTAAAGTGACGGTTAGCCCCCGAGGCTAGCGACAACTTTGACCCAGGCTCACTTAAGGAGGGCTGTTAAGGTGGACCAGCTATTCTCATTTTGTGACAAGCGGCTGCTGAGTCACGTGCGACACCTAGCGGTTAAACTGGGTAAACCAGCCCGGTCCGATGTTGTGGCTTAATATCAAACATTTGAAAATGTTTACAACGAACGCTTCTTGAGCAGATATTCTCTCAGGAATACAACAGAAGAGCGAGTTGTGTATCTGTTTTTTAGTGCAACCAAACACACACATCATCTTTATATAGTCTGTCAGTAATAATATACCGCAGTCTCATTCAGTGCTGACAGTGTAAAGAGAGTGAACAGTGGGGTTATTACAGTGGATGCTTGGGCAAGCAATCTGAACTGACTCCACCAATAAAACCTACTATACAGATAAATAATTACTGAAAGCAAATACACTGAATAGTTATTACAGAGGAAATCAAATTACATTATATTTCATGAAGATCTAAGATTATACCTTAAAACATCACTTAAACTACACAATTTCTAATTCCCATCATTGTTTTTGTTATAAAACTAAATATCCATGTCTCTCTCTCAAACACATAAAAACTCCATATCATATTACAGCCACTGACAATACTGGGTGGATTCTTGGTACTAATACAGCTGTTCACCATTTCAGTGGTATTCTGGGCAGTATGGATTTCAAAAAAATACACCTTTTAGTTTTTCATTTTTATTGCCTAGAGGTCTGAAATTAAAACCTACTGATATACCATTCTCCTACTTTCCCATTGAGTAGCCAAGGAAATTAAAACCCACTTCTGTCACAGGACTGTACTGAAAAAGGAAAGGTCCCACTAAATACAGCCTGTTACTTCAAATAGACTGCTGACTCAGGGAGAGGACACTAAAACAAAAAAAATGCTTTCTTTAGTTTGGGTGAAGCAGAAAGGAGTGGCCCAGCTATCTGGCAGATAATTACTAGAGGCAAAAATCCCATAATAACCAGGGAGAGGAGCCACAGTGCTCCTCCTCATTCGGACCAGCTGGAGACTGTAAAGGACATTTCCAGGTTTTTCCCTCCATCACTGCAATATGAATAAAACAAGTTTTGCCCCCAATAAGTTCAACGTGTTTCACTGTTAACTTTCCAGTTGGGAACTCATTTTTCCGGTTATTCTGACACCACGTGAATGCAGCACAAAGCCTATGGCGAGCTAAATACACAACACTGATATACAACATTATCCCATCATAAACATGGAGAATGTATCAGTAAACAGTTATTTACACATCCATCAGAGGAAACGCAGCTGCATAAAGTTTGACTTGACTTGACATGGAAATATATTTGCGTTCATTTTTAGATTCACATCTGTCCACCTCATGAATGCATGTCCAACATGCACTTTCCTGTAAGCTGTTTTGGTCTCCACCAACTGCTGAGAGAAATATCTGTCCCTTCAGATGATAAGTCAGGGGTCTCAAACTCAATTTCCCTGGGGGCCTCTGAGAACAGTGAACTGGGGCCAGTGAACGCAGCACCGTGGCTGCTCCAGTAACTCTGCTGACGGTGAACTGGAGACAGTGAACGCAGCACCGTGGCTGCTACAGTAACTCTTCCTGATGGTGAACTGTTGACACAGTTGTCTGTTGTGCTCATATACTGATATACTTAATCTTGTCAGTTAATAATTGGTTAACGAGGGACAGTTACATTTTTACCGTCCCCAACTCCAGCTTCATGAGTATGTGCCTCCAACGCTCATGTTGTCTCGCTATGGTTGGAGAGGGAAGTGTTTGATGCGCCAGAAGGGAGGGGGTGGGGTGTGTATCATCCGATCAATGTCCTGTCGTGCTGTCATGCTCGAGTGGGGTCGGGGTCGGACGACACAGAGTGGGTTGGTTGGAAAGGGCAGCTGCAGTGAGTAAGGGGTAAGAGGTCTGATCCGACACAGTACTCATTCCCAGCATGGTCTGTGCGTCTGGGTAGATGTGAGTGACGCAGGCAGGCACTGCCAGGCATAAAGACCTGTGACTGAAACTGAAGCTGCTGGGGTTTGAGTTTACACAGCTCTCATCAATTACATCATTATAAAGGGGACATGGCAAGAGGGGGCCGTCAGAGACCAAATGGACGGAGCAACGGTGAAAACTGAAGGAGAAAGAGCCACTTCTCGTCTTGACCTGAGGAGGAGATGATCCGGAGAGCGAGTGCCACGCTCGGTGAAATTTCACAGCAGCCCAGAGCAGAAATATTCCTGTCCTGGCTGTGATTTGGTCTCTGCGCATCACTATGGTTTAGACACATGGGTGTCATTTCAGCAAATGACATTTTCAGATATGCAGCTGCTGCCTCTTGGTTGGTGACATACTCCAAAAACGGACATAAACAGCCGGCGTGGAAGTGGTGGGGTTCAGACAACTTTGGGTGTCTGCATATACCCGTATACATTCACACATGTTTGTCTGTGCGTATAATCTGCATAGTCAAATGATGTGGGTTGAAAAAAAAAAAACACATATATATGGCAGCAAATAGTTCCCTGTTCAAACTGTAGAGAATCTAAAGGCTGTTTTTTTACTGTTATCCAGCAGTGTTTAGTAAATTATGGTCCCATTTAGAGTCAAATAGTCCATAAAGCAGGGGATGCTTTAGGGCGGGGCTACCTTGTGATTGACAGGTTGTCACCACAGCATTGTTTTCATCTTCTCACAGTGTGTTTTCAGTTCATGATAATTACATGATAAACATTTTGATCACCTAAAAATGTCTTATTTGGTGTTTGGTTGTACTTCACGCCACCCATTTGCGTCACTTCTGGTTGCAAATTATCAACTTGAGACTTAAAAACAGCAGTCCACAAACAATGAGTGTCACACTGACTACGTCCACTTCTTATATACAGTCTATGGTTTTATACAATTACGTATCCTTTTGGTCAGCCTGGTTTAACTTTGAGCACTGCGCTCAGCACAGCAAAAAGCCAGATGGCCAAGCCACTGGATATAATGGGTTTCAGCCACGTTCTGTGTCAAAGGCTCTTAAACAGACACAGATTTTTCACAAAGCTCAACACAGCGAAAACCTGTTGTTGCACCACACAAGCCATTGGAAAAATTGGTTTTCAGTCAAGTTAAACTGCCGTTGCCATGTTCTGTGTGAAAGGCCTATTATTCGCCGTTCAGTTGCACTCAGCGCCACTCTCTCGTGTCACTTATGTCATGTCCACAGCCTTTGTCCTGTCAATCCATCCGATTCATTGTCTAAATAAGTAGACGTGCAATGCATTCTGGTAGCACAGCGGCGCGATTTGAGAGATTGATCGTCTCGTTGGCCGCTCCTCATTTGCATAAAGGTGAAGTCTGGGCTACTTTATGCAAATCACAGGCGTCCAAAGTAGAGGTTCAACCAATATGTTTTTTTTTTTTTTTTTTATAGCCGATGCCGATTTATTGGAGAATCAGTATAGCCGTTGGCCGATATGATGCCATTTTGTGTCTGCACTGCAGTGCACTTACATATTTTAAATAAAAATAATGTATCATGTAATTATTGAATAGATGAAACCGGTAATAAAAAATTAACTTTGTCAAATAAACTTTTGGATGAAAAAATAAAGTTTTAGTTCTCTTAGCAGCATTTATGCACCTGCTTGATAATCAGGTTAATATGCTCAGACATCGGCTGATGCCAATTATGGAAAAAATGTCAAATAATCGGCCCGATTAATCGGGCGATCGATTAATCAGTCAACCTCTAGTCCAAAGTAATTCACCACCTCTGGAAACTCCTAGGACCTTTTAAACTAAGCATGCTTGATCCAAAGTAAAGACAGATTCAACGACTGCATGGCTTATTTCTCATATAAAATGTTTTCAGAAACACATTTCAGTGAACTACTTTGGTGCTATAAGAGAAGGAAGCTTCCAAACCAGCCGCCATGTTGGTTTCGGTTTGAAAGCTGGGAACAGCAGCCCACGAGGGAAAGTGCTCATCCAGTCTGGTGTCTAGGGTCTGGTGGTAACCCCCCATGGTGTCCAATGCTAGGCCCCTGCAGACATTTACCGTAATGCCCCCCCCCCACCCAAAAAAACAAGGTGGATGGCCAAAAACCAAGATGGCGACGGCCAAAATGCTGGTGTTAAGGCTTCAAAATCATAGTCTACGAACCAATGGGTGACAACGTCCACTTCTCACATACAGTCTATGAAACCAACACTTTATCCAGTGTTTTATACACAGCCACTATCATGCTAAAGCTGACACGGCAGAGAAGAGAGGGAAGCGGTTCAGTCTGATTTGATGCTCCACATCCTGTCAGTACTCACCTCCAGGGAAACAGTTCGTCCAGGTTCAGGTGCAGCGGGCGTCCGGTCCGGTCACTTCGGCTGCATAGTGGTGGTGTCAGGTCCCAAACACAGTCCAGAAAATCCACATCCACTAATAAAACTTCTTTCCTGTCTAACCAGACATGTCCAGTCTTCAGGTAGCGACCGTACTTAGCGTGGGGCGTTTCCCAGCAGTCTCCGCTCCAAGACATGATAGCTAACTTTAACTAGCAACAGTCCACCCGTCAATTAAGCGAAATTAATAGCAAAAAAGGACTTGGTGGGAGTTTTAATTTCCCGTTTTAAGCGGTTACAAAACGCCACAAAACTTCTGGCTTTTAACGTATTTAATAAATAAGTTCACAGCTAAAACATTTTACCAAACTAATGACCGGCGTTTGGTCCCTCCTTGTCTGTTTACCGTACACTTTAGTCCCACCCACCGAGGAACTTGATGAGTTACAGTGCTCATCTCTGATTGGCTAATTAAAAAGACAGACACCTGACTAACCTATAGAACACAGTGAAACGCAGGATGATAGATTCAAGGACCGCTCTAAATGCAGGACACTTGTATTGCTCATAAAACTGTTAATATAATGTCAGACATTATTTAGCCATTATTATAAATTGTACATTTGTATACTGAATCTTGTGTAAAACAAAACAATGATGAAAACAAAATTAGAACAGGACATTACATCTATAGCCTTGATAGTTACATGAGTTTCTTTTTAGTTGTCTCTTTTCTTTCTATAATCTCCCTCTTTCTCCATAAAGATATCATATGCAAACTGTGGAAAAGATTTTTATGTCCACATAAAAGTCGACTCACCAATATTTCATATTTTCTTCCTCTGCCCCTTGACCTCCTTTAGTATAATAGGTGATTTGTGTGCAGTTCATGAAAGCAAGGATATTTTAACTTTGCAAACAAAACAATCTCAAGCTGTTCTGGTCCTGTGATCTCCATCAGCAGTTTTTATGGACTTCTTGTCAATGCTTGCATTAGAGTTCATTCTTGACCATGGGAACACAAGTTGTCAAAACAATCTCACCTCATCTGTTGGTAAAGATGTGATGTGGTCAAAAGCTCCAGAAGAACCTTGAGTGAACCTTGAGGTGAGATATATTTGTGGGTTTTGAAGTTGTTTTTTTCACATGTCACTGCAAGTTTAAATTGCCAGATTCACATTTAAGTAACTGTCCTTGATCTGTGGTGTATAACCCTTTGTCTGACTGACAGTCTTTTGCAGCAGCTAGAGGAAAATATTCTGCAAAACACTTGCAAAGCATGTGACTCTCTAGTAGTGATGCAACTACAGTAATCTCTCTGGAGGGACACAAGCATCTCTAGAGCGAAAATAATTCCCATATCCTTGCAGAGACTGATATCCCCATACATCCTGTTTAGATATGCAACCAGGGGGAAAATTAGCTCGACAGTGATTTCGGCACACTCGCATAAATAACCATGGGAGAACATTTTGACTGGCAGACTGAGATAAAGACACAGCACAGGATAATTTACTGTCGACAAACAGATAAATCACTCTTAGAAAGTCAATAAAAGCGGTGTTCACATGTGCTGTATCTTTATTTTTAATGACAGCAGCTCTCTTGATGAACTCGTCCATTGTAAGGCAGAGCAGGAGGGCAAACAGAAAGGAAAGCTTCATAGCAGAGGAAATGAAAGGCCTACGGAGAGGGTAGCGTTCCCTCTGTAAACAGGCCGACTCTCCGAGGCTCTTCCCTCCTCTTCAGCCCAGTCTCTTACAAACAGCACATACTTCTTCACTGAGTGGGCTGCAGATATACTGACAAGCTGTTTAGGTTGAACTTAGAGGGTTTATTTCTAAAGTGCTGCGCAGAACATCCGCTATAGAGGAGAAAAACATCATCGCCTCCAGTTCATCATTTATGGAGAGTGTTAGCATTTCATCATCTTCAGGCTGTTGCAATAATTGCCATATTTATGATGAAAAATAAGTTTTTTTTGAAAAACATTTACACAAATAGTGGAATTTATCATAGCACAGTACTTTTTAATGTCATAACTAAGTATCTTGACAAAATGAAAACAATTATTTTCCTATATTTTTTCTTCTTCCTCATATTTTCCATATAAATCTAGCACACAATCTAATAAACGACTGAAATTAAATTTAAGTCCCAAGTGGATAAAGCTTTTTGACTATAAAGGACTAGTATGACATTTTAGGAAACACACTTACCAGACTATTATTAGAAACTAAATATGACTCTAGAACCAGCAGGCAGTTAGCCTAGCTTCCAGTATTTATGCTAAGCTAACCATCTCCTGGATATAGCTTCATTCTAAACAAACAGATTTGAGTGGTATATATCTTCTCATCTAACTAAAGCGAATAAGTGTATTTATCAAAATGTGAAAGTATTCCTTTAAAGCAACAGTGTGTAAAATGCTGGGAGCTCTATTGGCAGAAATGCAATGAAATATTCATAACTAACATTACAGCCATGTTGCTTCACAACATTTCTAAGGAAGCCCAGAATGGTCAAACCAAACACTGGCTCTAGAGAGAGTTCGTCGTTACCTGAAGACCGCCTTACTTCTCCGACACTAACGTGAGCCTCAGAGTGTAAAACCAGGTTACCGCCAGTCACCATCTGACTTCTGTTGCTCCTAAAGTAGTGTTATTACAGTAACGATGGCCTCTCAGTGGTTTTGCACCCAGCGGCTCATGTTATCAGTCTTGGAAAATGAGGAGCGAGACGAGGGGTACTCAGGTGGTTGCAATCTGCAACCACAACACGAGGTAACGCCAAATCCTACACACTGTACCTTTAACAAACCAATGACTTATCTTGTACTGGTAGTTTTGTAAAGTTATTGAATGGTGGCTTAAATGGAGTTTTCCCAATGTGTATACATACTCCTATGGCCTTTATATGAAGTGATGTGTGTATGGTACAGTATACAAACCATGTATGGTTTGAAATGTCAACTATGTCAGTATACAAGCCATTCATATTTATAGTCTCCTCTGAAATCTACATGCAGAGTGCTTTCCTTTACCCACGGTGGCATCTGGCCATGCAGATCATTAAGGGTTTATCTGGTGATGTTTCGAAATATCGATTCTGGAGATTTCTGCTGTCAACCAAGCACTATGACAAATAACTGAATTCACCTGCTTACCCTCTCGTAGAAACGGTCACAATCAAAACTGCAGACAGCGGCGTCTACAGATTATCCTTACCAACCAAAACACTGTTTCCATGAAGACATATGACTGAGTTGTTTTAAAGGTGCAGTGCGTAGGGTTTGGTGCCATATCACGGTGAGGTTTCAGATTGCAACCAACTGAAACTGTCAGAGAACCACAGTGGCCGACACAAAAACGTGACATGAGAACATGAATGTCCCTATCTTGAGGCTAAGACAACACAATGAGTCTTATTATCAAGTGATTATACTCTAATGGAAACATACTTATTAATATTATATTAACTTTTTATTAATAGAGCCCCCTAAATGTCACACACTGTACCTTTAAGGTATTTTTTTCAATTCTTTGGACACCACAAATACATTTTAATTGCCCTCCATTGTGTGCAAAAGTTTCTCTACCACTGCAATTAAATCCAAATTTATGTATGACGATGGGGCCGTTAGTTGCTGCCGGAGTGTGAATGTGTGAAAGAGACTTATATCAATTAATAATGTAGCTTAACATCTCTTCATGTGTTCATGACAGCAGTAGAAATACGACAAACTCAGGTATCCAAAGTAAAGGATTTCCATCTCTCCGTTTCTCTTTCCACCCTGTGCTCTATGAAGCATTGCAGTTACCATGACAACCAAGGCCTTTCCTTGTTTCAAAGATACTCACTATGGTGACCAAGGCGTTGTTGTACAGTCGGCAGGTCTGAGAGGGGAATAAGGGTTTCTGTCTCTCACACACTCTGCTGATGTATGTGTTAATACAGGTACATCCATGCCAAACCACCCACATGTATGTGCACACGCATCATGGTTAAATGATGTGATGAAACCCCTGATGCATGCTGGGACCTTAAGGGTCTCACGTATACAGTTGCAAGAAAAAGTATGTGAACCGCAAGACCACTGAGCAACTTTCAGGGGAATGAACAGGGCCCCATCTCCAATCCCCATTCGGTATCCAGGTCTCTTTATACATCCTCGTGTCATGCAGCGACTAGTGTCGTCAGTTTGTCGCTTCATGTCACAGGCTTCCACTGAAAACGATTTCCGATGTCGCTGGTAGTGTGAACATCTTAACTCTTGAGAAAAATATCTGGGCCCTTAATGGATGTTTCTTCACGAGCTAATCGCTAACCAGTCTGTGTGCCGTTTGGTGCTGGACAGGTAGCGTACGGTGGGTTTACCAGACGGGCTGCTGCCTGCTGTCAAAAGAAACGACAGAGATACGAGCTGTGAGACTGAACCAAAACAGTTAAGCTGCTGCTGTGAAACCAAAACAATGTGCTGAAAAATGCTAAAACGCTCCATAGAATTGAGGGGAATTGCAGAGGTTGGGTGATTATTCTCTGTGGGTTTCTCGCTATGAGTGAAACCTTTGTCATTTTACCATTATTATATATACAGTATAATATAAATAATATTGATCAATGCAGCTTTAATATTTCTGTAGGATTCACATTGTTTATTGATGTTTATGTTGTGTGACATATGAAAATCTTTTTATGCGTTCATAAATTTGGATATCTGGAGTACCTACCAACTGAACAGGTCCCTCCTTTTCTTCTGTAACGTAGTGATGTCATCAAGTAACACATTTTTGTAACACCTTCCTAACGTTTAGTTTAGCATGCATTAAAACAAGTAAGAGATAATGTGCAGCAAATTGGTCATTATTGTGAAATAAACCGTGACAGGCCGATGCGGCACAACAGATGTGTGGTGGACCCTGACGTGAAGCGGGTGTTTTTCACAACATGAGCTGCTATAGGTACTTCCGTAAAAAAACAATCATTTGAGACAAAAATGGTCCACCTGAGTCCGAGTTCAGAACTGCGTCCATAGCAGCGGTCTGTTATACATAGCAGCGCTCTGCTGTAAAGAAATAACGGACTGCAGAATGCTCTGATTGACCAATCAGAATCAGTTAGTTAGAGCGGAGCTGGAGTGGAGTCCAAAGAGTTTGTTTCAGCTAACTGATGCTGACCAATCAGAGCAGAATGGGCTTTTTGGGAGGTCGGGGCTTCAGTGAAAAAAGTAAAGCATTTTTGTTTTGTTTTTTTACATTAAAGTATGTATGAAATACACATATACACCTAAAAATTTACCTTTTTATCTAGCTATAAGTTTTATCATATTATTCTTTATTTCACTCAATTAAATGTTTTTATTCATTTAAATGTTTTTTTTAAACGTATGTTCTGTAATCTCTTTTCATGTTCAGCGCTTGTATGATTATAATTAAAGTTTTACAGCTGAAAACAACGTTAATAACAGTCAGGAGGCAGAAAGAAGATGGATATGTGGAAGGAAGTTGTTTTTTTGGGTGACAACGCCCCCTTCTGGTTAAAGTTATTCACTATAGGAGTGTGTAACAGCCCTCTCTCGAACTTAATAGATTAAGATTAACTTAATAGATTAATATTTCCTTACATACAGTACAAACAGTGTTGTGGAGACGGACTGTCAGTCAGTTGGTGTATTGGTGTGTTGGTGCAGTGGCTGCAGGCAGGCACGGACCTGCGGCAGATGACAGATTTAACATTCCACCTTAAGAATGCGAGAAAACGTGCTGGCAGCAGATTACCATCAGGCTGCCAGTGGCCTGGTATGCAACACGTGTCTCAGATTGAGAGACGAATGTGAAGCACAGGACAAAACTGTGAGCAAGTTTAAGGGTCCCGCAGGGGTCAAGGGTCAACAGGATAACACTGAACCTGAATACTGACAGGAGGAGAGCTGACTCCCTTCTCGATGATAATTAAATCTGACCGTGTGAGGTGAATTATTGCTTTTGTTGTCAGGTATGTTACCTAATCTGTATTTTATCTCTACATCATCTGCTGTGATGTAGTCGGGGTGGTCCGCAGTCTAAACATACTGTACGCTACAGCCTGTGGTGTTTTTTTTATCTTAACAAAACACTCTTTTATTAAACTTGTCACCACTTTATTTTCTCAGTGAGATGTATTAAAGAGCAGCTGGAAGATCAACGAATAGTATCATAATAGAGCAAACATAAAAAAGAAGCTCTTGTTTTAACGGCGATGTTTTATACGACTTATGAATTTATTATTTAAGGGAGGTTTTGGCTGGATGTGTCTGAGATGATACGTGCAGATGCTTATAATATTAGAAGCCTATTGTGGAGTATATGCAACCTGATTTAATAGGTGTTTTGTATTTATCAGTAGTAGGATGCTGCATACACATTTAGCATCATTCTGTATTGTTTCTATATTAGATAATGAGAACATGTGTGTTGATTGAAAAGTGCATATGGTGATTACGCTGTATGTATTGATTTCTGGACATATCCCGTCAGTTTAATTTAATAATTTACAATATTTAATCTTCATAATTGTAAAGATTTCCTTCCATCAATTATCGGTGGTGTAGGCAAGTCTCATCTGTTTTCATGGTCCAACCATGATGGTCCAAATGCAGCTCCAGATACTTTAAAGGTTCCCTGTACCATATTCAGTGTATTAATGTAGCATCAAACAACTATTTGCTATGTGAAGATATAGCCTCTCTGTGCTTTGTTGACATAGCCGGGCCAGTGGGTGGGTGCTACGCTTCTGCGACGACGGTGGTGTTATCAGATGTAACCACTGTCGTCGCAGAAGCGTAGCACATTAGCTCTGTCAGCACTGTTGCTGTTGTTTTAAATGTTAGCGCCATTGGGACCGTTACCTGAATCGCTGGCTCACCCGTCACCATATTGAGAGCCACATGGAGGCAATCAAAATTCTCCCAATCTCACATTTAGCACCTTTAAATACAATTTTATACTATTTCTGTCATAAGAAATTGTAAATTTAAAGCTGCACCAATCAATATTTTTATGTGTGTAATGTAACAGGCGTTGCACATAGTGACAACTCACCCGACTCTGCAGTTCCTGTTAGCTTTGGGGAGCATTTTAGCACCTTTCAGCTCACTGTTTTGGATTTGCGGCGCACAACTTTAATGTTTTGGTTATGGCACACTGCTCACATCAACCTTGTTTCCAGCAGCAGGCAGCTGTTCAGGAAAAAAAAAAAAATCTGATAAAACCACTTAAGCTAACAGCAGGCAGACAAAGTTAGCAGCTAGCTGGTTGGCTGGCTGGCTGGCAGCAGTTGGTGGAGACCAAACCAGAGATATGAAGAGAGGAAACACTGGACTCATATTCAGCAGGTGCAACAAATGTTGATGTTACTCAATCGCTGCTGATGTGTAAATTACCAACTGTTTGCTACATATTAGCATGTTAGCTTGATAAGGTGATAATACTGTATGTGAATGTGGCATTGTAGCTTGTTACCGCTGCCCCAAGTGACCAAAAAAAACAAAAACCAATCAAAAACTCAATTCAGGTTTAAAAAATAAAGATAATGACATAAAAAAATAATCATCTCCATGAATAAATTTCCAAACCTTAAGCAGTGTAAACTATTTTGAACATAACTGAATATTTTCGGGCACATTCAGACATGAAGTAGTCACAAAAATATCTGCATGATGATGCCATTGTATGAAAAGTAATAACGTGTGCGCGTTCAGTGACATATTCACGACTGAATGTGTTTCATATTACCTCTGTAACATTAGTGCCTCATTCATTTGAAAGCTTGACGCGAAGTGGGCGGCAGATGAAAGGCTGCGCCGGAGTCCAGCAGGTTTCCCTCTCGTCGGCCTTGCGTTGCCAGTCAGCTTTTAACGCCCCGAGCTCCATGCCAAGAGGAATAAAATATGGTAGTAATCCAAGATGAAGGGATTTTGAGATTATCACCACATATTCTGCAAGTTGCGTGTTTCAAACAGGACTTTTTAAAAGTGGAGTTAGAGCCAGGACTTCTGCTACAGTAACCATAAATGGAGAAAAACACTCAAATCCTCTCAGCTCTGCGGATGACTGACAGGAACTGGAATGCACCACAGGTATAATAAAAGTTGTTACCTTTAATAACAGAAATCCTGCTTTTCAGACAAAAGAAGAAAAATACAGAAAACTAAATCATCTTAATACTAATAAATTACAGAAACACATGAGATGCATCACACGTCTCACAAATAAGCAGCCAGACATTAAGATCACATAACGACCGGATTTACACACCTGAGGCACACAAGAGGGGTTGGTTTTCATGCCACATTTACACCAATATACAGAACGCTAATACACTTAAAATACCATACAACACCACCCACCATTCAGCAGAGAGGAAGGAACACAGTGGACTGAAATATCGGCAAATAAACCCGTGCAGTGACGTTACGTCTCTCATTTACAAAGTGTTTTTTTTTTTCCCTTGCAGTATTAGCTGTACTTAATGGCAAGTATCTGTGGCTGCATATTCAACTCAGTGTCAGGCTATGTATCAGTTCAACACACATAAGGTTGAGTCTGCGACTGACGTCTGAAAGAAAAAGAAATGTTAAACGCTGCCTTGTCTCCAAACTACAGGTCGAGTTTAGCTGACATTAGGAAAAGATGGGGTGAAGTGATGCAACTCTGTCTCGCGAAATTTTGTGAAATGAGCGGAAAGTTGATGCAGCATCTGTGACATCAACGACGGGTTTTTAAAGAGACGTCTGGTAGATCGACACTGTGATTAGCAGGGGGATCGGCCAGTCAAGTAAAAGACCTTTAGAGATATCTCTGTTTAAGCTTTTTATCCTCTTAATGGGAGACGTCCTGTCAAATGTGTTACTCTATCACCCACTACATGCTGGCTGAAATAAGGAAAAGTGGGTACCAGGGCCAGAGAAACCTAATGGGGGGGGGTCCTGGGGCACAAATGATCTGTGGGCCCCAGTTGGCCCCCCTTCTGGGAGTGTACCCCATCAGGTACAGCATACTCTAAAGGCTACAATGGTATTTTTATTACATAAACTTTATAAAGTAAATAAAACTGAATACATAACAGACAAACAAATCTAGAAAATCTTAACTGATGTGAAATTAAGATAATCCAACATCTGATAAAAGAGATTCCCTCTTTTAGGTAGAACGCCATCTTCGCTACGCAAACACAAAATAAAAAATATTAAGGTCATTTTTCTGAGCTGTTGTGCCGCGAATAAAGGCATCAACCAATCACGTTGTGCAGCGTGAACATATTCAGCAGCACAGAGGCATGATGGGAAACTTTATTACTGCTTTCAGCCTTGTTAAAGGCAGTGCAGACCAGATCCACTCCTTCTTTTCTTATCTTTCGTAACTCTTTACCAGAGACAAATTCACTCATTTCGCAAAAAGAAAAATAAACAGCTGACAGTTCAGGCTAAAAAAACAATTTATGTGGAGGTGTTGCAACTGTCGCAAATACACATCGCTGCCAGTATGAATGCAAAATATTCACAGGCGAGTATTTTGCATTTTCTTGTTGTGTATTTGTTACGTCCCCCAGTGTGTAAAGACCTTTATACTGTTTCATGCGCCTCCATTTTGCTGCCTCCTGCTTCACTGTTAAAGGAAATCTAGACTCCTAGATCCTCCTGAGGTTGATGTCACAGACACTACATTGATATTTTCCTACAGTCCATGAATCAAACTAATCCCTTCTGTCTGACGGGACGATTTCTGGTCCCCTCTCTAGAACTGATACTTATATTTCTCATTTCACAAGTACTACCACTCCAAAGTCAGAGCACTGCTGAACTTGAGGTAGTCAACTTTGCAGCTCAGCTGGAATTGAGTCAAATCAAAAATATCTGGTTTGTTAAGGTATAACAGCTGAATAAGAGACATTATCTGGCACTAAATTAAAAAAAGCAACTCTACACTGGTGAGAAAGGTTTATCGTATCATCAACATCATCAGCTGTGTGGTATGATTTCTCTTGATTTGAACTCAAAATCAAAAATAGTTACTGCCTCTGCAGGGCAGGACAGGCCTCCTAATGTCTTTAAAGCGAACGGACACAGTGATTTAAATTAATATATCAGTTCATCAGTGACGTCACAGCCGTTATTGCGTGGCATATAAGGGATAGTAAATCCTCATGGTTTGGTTATGGCTTATCACACTGCAGTATTACATACTAAGTGGTAGGCATCTTTACAATAAAGACAAAACAATACGATTTACAAGCGGCCTCACAATGAAATGCTAATTTGGTCCATTTCGACACACTGCCAAAGGTGATGAAACGCTTGCAAAAGTGCTCAATAACAAGACACCCAGTGACGAAGCTGACTGCAGGTCAGTATTTTACTTTTATAAACAATCCTCGGAGAGAACGGTTGGAGTGAGCTTAAAAATCACAGTGTTGTAAATGGTAATACAGGAAAATATCACTAGCACAGACTTCCTGATGTCGGAAGCTCAGCGGGCTATTTGACCATTCACTAAACCCCTCCCCTGAACGGCACTTGTCCAATCACAGCTTAGCAACCATGACCTGGCACAGTAGGCTTTAGATTTACAGGTGTGGAGAGTGGTGCCTTTTTTTTAACCTTTCCAAAACCAAAAATACACAAGCAAATGGTTAAACAACTAACTAACAAACTAACTACTGGTACCTTCAAATGGAACTTGTGAAGTCGTGTTTACGAGACGGGAAGTCGTGAATTCGACGTGTTGCGTTCAAGTGGTTAAGTCGTGAAGAACACCGCTGCTAAGCAACGGCAATATTAACGTTACTGTCTGAGTCTAGAAGCCACAGAAGCTAACAACTTAGCAAGCTAGCAAGTGGGTAACACAACGCAGGAAACAAACATGTTACAAGTTATGAAGGGGAGAGTTCAAGGTCTAACTCGTAAACATGGTAAACAAAACCCCATTTGAAGGCACCATAACAAACGAACGATCAGGCAGTAAGCTAATTAGCTAGCCAGACATGCTAACTAGCAGGAGCATGCAGGCTTATGTTACCAGGCAAGGTAAGCTAGGTTAGCATGCCTGGCTAACTAACTGACTAACAGGCAGTAAGTTAGTTAGCTAGCCAGACATGCTAAGTAGCAGGAGTACACAGGTTTATGTTACCTGGTAAGGTAAGTTAGGTTAGCATGCCCAGCTAATTAGCTTACTGCCTGGTAACATAAACCTTTGTCATTCTGTGGGGTTGCAAGTTATGGAAATAAAAAGCCCGCAAGATGGAGCTTATTCTTTCTAATTGAATAACTGGCCTTACAAAAAAAAGTTTCTATCTTTCGGGTTTACTTCCAGGGTATGCGGCCCACTGATCATGAGCAGTAGTGTTTCTCCTGCTGGCTGTGCCCGCGAGTTTGAGTTCGTTTTTCTCGGCTCGAGGAAAGTTTTACAAAAATAAAACCTCCATGGATCAAGGATTCATATTAGAAAGAGTCATGGTAGACCTTGTTCGCAGTTCAAGGCACCCTGTCAACAGTTTTACAGATGTTTCTTTTACAATGGTGGTCTCTGGGATAAATGCTTTTTGTCCCGTAGGGGGATTTTTCGTTCGAATACCATGAGTGGCCACTGGAAGAAATTGATAGGAAGGCTGAGTGGCGGTGCCGTATCCAGGTCTTATTATATGGTGGAAGCTGGTCCTGGATGCTACGTAAAGTGAAGGCTAACATTAGCAGCTCTACTCGTATTAGATCTGGGGAAGACACTCCAGCCAACACTGCCCAAAATAGCATTATGTTTGTGAAATGAACTGGACTCTTGTAACATTAAGGGGCTTTAGCCTCAGTTTTTTAGCACAATATCATGTAGGTAGCTATCAAGTGCATATTTCAGACCCTTTCACAGCACTCTTTTTTTAAACTGAGTCCATTGGAAACATTAAAAAGTAAGTTAGAGACAGCATTTTCAGAGCTAATGTTAGCTTAATTAGCTAGCTAGCTAGCTATAGCTGAAAAATCTGTTGGTGACAGTAGTCATTTTAGCAAAGAAACATCATTTCAATGAAAAGCTTCTTTCCTACGGTTTAAAAAGAGAAGAAAATGGTAAAACTATAAAAATGATCGACATATTTACAGCAATTTTGATGTCTAGTAACCCACAAGTTGCAAAAAATGTGCAAAAACTTGAGAGATGTTGAGGTCAGGCACTGACCTCGAATGCTTAAGGTTAGCGTTGGTCATCGGGCAGCAAGTCTCAGGAGAGTTTTCACGTTTTCACAACAGCATCTTAGAGGGCGGGGCTTAGCAAATGGTCCGTTAACTGCTCTAACAACTGCGATTCTGTGGCTCCACTGATAAACGCAACCAGTCAGATTATTTCACCCCCAGAGCGACTGTAAAAGTAAAACTACAAACCCCATCACTGCTTTGCGTGGTCGTTGGTAATGAGCACTGCAGTGTGTATTCTGTCAAGCTAGCACACATTGAGCTTTTTCAGCTCAATGAACAAACGATGTTTTTCATTTCATTTTCGTGTTTGTGCCAGTGAGACTGGCTACGGCAAAGCACCAAATAAAAACTTGGTAAAAAATAAGAGCTTCTCTTAAAGTGACAAGCTTCGTAGTTCAAAATCAATATGGCGTAAAACTTATTATCAACTTAATTATTGCAAGAATGGGCAGGTTTTTTTTGTGGTAGTATCATTATCAATCATTATGGCAAATTTACAACTTTACAAACCCACATACACACACACTATACATTTTATACAACTTCATGCATTTGAAAAAAATGATCTTAAAACGGGGGGCATTATTATTATTATTATGAAACAGACAAGATATTCAAATATCCTACTTGTACTGTGTCTCTGTTTGGGAGAGAATATTGATTATGATTTAGTTTTTTTGTCCAGGTCCCTCTGAATGAAAAATTCAGTCTGTAGCACAGATGGTTATAGAGCTAGAACCACAGTCATTTCCTGCCAAAACAATTACTAGATTGTGATTGTGCTCTGCATGGAAAGCCAAATACACCATCAATCTCGGAGTTTAGTGCTAATTATAAGGAAAACTGAGACAGCATTGAGTTATATAATTTCTATAATAATTTGAATAATTGCACATCCCATCTTTAGAGCAGTTGAAGAAAATTCCTCTTATACTGTAAATAATAACGTTTCCTGCCACATATTAACATGACAGAAATTATGGAGCTAAATAACCATTGTTTTTGCCATATTTATAGGATAGTTGAGATTATGAGCTTCTGTTTTCTGTTAGAAAAGTGGACTCAGTTGGACTCTACGTATATTTACATGCAGCTCCAAAGCAGGATGGAAGATGTCTGCTTCAGCTGCTACCACTGCAGATGTTGCACACACACTAGTTGAACTGAAAAAGGTGATGATAAATTATCACTGGTTGTAGAGAATAAAGACAGACGATGCGACATTATGCAACCAAATCATTTTTCCGTCTCTGTGGAAATTTAAGCACATTACAAAATATTACGTCCTCACTGTTTGCCTTTAACACACACAGCAGTAGTAGTTATGATGAGCAAATCCCCCACAGAAAACACACCGTAGCGCTTTTCCCAAAGCACGCGACATTAAGAGAAAAGAAGAACCGCAGGGGAAGATCTGGGCTGTGATGGAAGACGACGGCTGTAAGCCAGTACAGCGTTTGCACCTTGTGAAATCACAAGCTCAAAGGTTGGTTCGCTGTGTATGACCCAGTGTAGGGGGGGTATTTTTTTTACGTTTTTATTAAAAAGCACTTTGGTAATGTTAGGTAGAGGAGCCACAACATAAGCCAATATGTGTCCACAGCACGGCGACATCTGAGAAATGTGGCTGCTGGCAAGATGTTCAAAATCGCTGGTGAACCGAGAGGATTCAGTACATTTCTCATGAGCTAAATGAAACGGTTTCAGATAAGAATATTGCCGTAGACTTCTGCAGACAGTTTGGAAGCTGTGAGTCAATTAAAGTAATTAAAATAAATTTGATAAATATATATATATATATATATATATATATATAAACGAATAAGACATGACCCAATAATGAACAGTTTCACTGGTTGGACAAACAGAATGCAGAATAACTATATACCAAGCATTATGAGCTAGTTTCTGATTATTTACTATAATTATTTACCACTAGAAAGGCCAAGCTGCCATCAGCCGACTGCTGATTTAAATCCTATGGGGCATTCACGTGCTTTCATCGATGCTTTCCAACACTGTTTCAACTTCAAACACACCAAAATGTCCTCTAACATCACTGAAGTGCTGTTCTATAAAAACACAAAGCATTATGGGTACAAAGAGAGGAAACACTGACAAAACTACAGCTGAACTGATGCTTATATGGACCTGTTTCTGTATCTGTTCATAACTGGCATGAACAGCAAAGAGGAAACAGACATAATCATCAAGCTGAGTAAAAGTTGTAGAAATTCGAATGGGATCTGGTTTGATTCTGCGCCTGCACTGACATCCATCGCTTTAAAATCTCCTGCAAGGAAGACAAATGCATATATGTCACCTTTTACAGTTTTACATCGTCAGTCAACACCTTGGCCTTCATTGGCCTTTCTAGTGATAGATTAATCATTGAGGACAGCGGGTTGCACCAGGTGTTAAACTTCACAAACAATCAGAAGGAAAGAGAGGAAACAGGAAGCTGAGGCTCTGAGGAGGAGGGAGGCTCCAGAACACATTAACCAGTCAGGGTTTTGTTTTTCAAACCTGACAACTGACAGAAAGAGGAAGCTGCCGGGGAGGCTGTTAGTCGGAGAAGAGGCTGGCGAAGGACTGCCGGAGGCTGCGGATGGTCTCAGCTTTGGCCTCGTCGTCGGTCAGGCTTCCTCGTAACGTCTCTGTGAAGGTGTTGGTCAGCGACTGGGATTTACTGCACAGTTAAGAGAAGAGTAGGCGACAAGAGTAATCAAATTATTTAGCACAATAAAGGTCTTATTGGTAACATTTTTATGTAGATTTTTTCTACAGAGCCTTTAGAAAGGTGCTGAATAAAACTACGGCTTTGCCTGCAAAAAATCTGATTGTTTGTGAATCAATCATCTAAACAGATTTGGTGGGAGCTGTGTGATTAGGATGGCTTTTCTTTAATTTTTTTAATTTTAGGAGTTTTTCTACAATTTCTTTACTCTAAAGCACCACACACATACAGACACACACCTTGCCTATTGTTGCTGTTTTTTTACATCATTATTTTTATTATTATTAACATTATTATTATTAGACTTGATTTTGTTTGTCTGTTTTCTTAACAAAAAAAGCTGAAAAATATTTTCCTGCTCTTTTGTATAAAAAATGTTTGTTTTTTTAATGTGAAAACTAATAAACAAAGTAACAAAGGTTTTTGGCGGGTCCAAAATGAATGTTTTGTTTATCTCTGTGGATATGTGACATGTGCTTCCCACTTCTCACAAGGTATGTGAGCCACTAGTGGAACGACCGTGGTATCGCGTGGTATCTCTGGGTTGTCACTTAGTGCTTGAAAAAACGGATATGGAATGGCTGACACTGACGTTAAGCACCTGGCAATGACCTGTTGTGAAGCAAATGCAAAGGAATAGGGGAAGGAGAATGCCACATCTAGAAGATGACTGTTATTAAAAGCACCATTAATGTTATACTGATGGTGTCATGGATCATATTGGTGTGCTATAAGTGGGACCTCAGCGTGGACGTACTTCAGCTGAGGTGACTGCTTCTGAGCTCCAGGCCCGGAGGCGGCTGGGATGGGACCGGGCTGGAAGGCCTGGCTGGGTGAGGTGGTGGCTGATCGGGCTCGCTGAGGTGAACCCTGGGCCGACTGAGATGGAGAGGCGGAAGCAGAGCGGTGTCCCCCTACGGAGGGTACATACAAACTGTAGAGCAGGACTGTAGAGTAGTTGTATAATCTACAGTATAAATACTCTACCATAAAACTAACGTAGCCAGTAATAAATAACAAAAACAGAGTCTCCTACCTCGTCTGGGTTGTGTGGTCTGTGGATGAAGAATGACACAGGGATATGAGCACAGTGAATTAGATTTAAAATGTTTAGCTAAATGCTAATGTACCTGAGCGTAACCAACATCTCTGAGCTTTTAAAATCTGCTTCACATAAGGCTCTACACTGGTTTTTCATCGGCTAATGGAAATGTATAATTATATACAATAAAAAACATTCAAAGGTTAATTTATTGTATAAAATCTGAGATAGAAGTGAGTAAGTATATTATTGGAGCATTAGAAGTAATGGTTATGATAATAACATGAACGATTATTGTTATTTAATTATATATTTTTTCAATAATAATTTCCGTTTTATTTTGCAACATGAACGTCTGAATGTTACCTCAAGTCCCATAAACTTGTTGAATATTATTATGTTGGCCTAAAAGTAGTCCCATTTAAAGGGACAGTGGGTAACATTTAAGTTTTCTTTGGTGTATAATCACCTTAAAAATAAGAATTGTGGTTTCATCACTTTAGAATGTGCCGTTTATATTTATATCTACAGAAGAAGCTCGGGGTCGACAGAAATGACACATCAATTCAATCTGTCATAAATCAGTCACTTCACTCTGGGTGCAACAAACCGTTCCTTCTGCTGCTTAGCTTAGCTTATTAGCCAGCTAGCTAGCTAGTGAGCATGGAGAAATATTTGATCCGGTCCACATCGTCAAGTGACGCTAAGCCCAATTTAGCTAACGTGAGAAAACATGCCGACAGTTATACTGATTGACAGCGATGGGAGACCAAAATGCTTCATGGGTCTTCAGGTGCTAGCAAACGAAACCATGAAGTAAGCCAAGCTACAGTGACATCTGATTACAAAGCAGCCAGAACATGAGGGCAAAACAAAGTGGTCTTAACATGATCATCAAACTGAACTGTGCTTCTGTTTATCTGCATCAAACAGGTCTGAAGTATTTGGGTTGAAACATTTTTGAATACAAATACTTCCGACGACATCAAAGAACAAAAATGGTAGTAAGCATTGTGCTTACTCTGTTACGATTATGAATGGAAAAAATGTCTTCCCTTTAAGGGTTCCTTAGCCACAACAAGTTTCAGAGCTAGATTCATGTTTTCATGTCAGCCATCATAGTCTTCAGATACTCTTGGCACGAGGTTGCAGTTTCATCTGGTTGCAGTCTGTAATGTTACCTCTAGATGCCGCCAGATCCTTCACACTGCACCTTTAAATATATTTCACCACTCTCTTGTACTGCAATTAGTTAAACAGCACTCTCCTTATATACACTTTAATTGTAGAGCGCAAACTAACCCCAGGTTGCTAAAAAATACAAAAAAAATGAGGACATGATCTCATTGGCCTCAGTTATGGCACAGAATGTACACACTGTATATACAGTATATAGTAAGCAGTGGTAATACCAGTAGTAGTAGTATCAGCAGCTACAATGACAACAGCAGCAGTAGTAGTAGTAGGAAATGATAAGAGAGTAGAGGGGGTCAAAATGGGGGGTTGTACTGCAGTTTTCTTTTAGCTGAAGGTAGGATATAACATACTCGTACCTTGACAGTGGAAGGCTGAGGTGTGGAAACTCCCAGCAGCACCTGGGCCATCTTGTTGATGACCAGCTCTGTGATCAGCTGTTTATCCTCCTCCACATGCTCACCAATCAGAGGCATGGAGCTGTCCATCACCTACAGGGACAGAAACAACAGCCAATCAGGGTCCTGAAATGTAACTTCACGATTCCTCCACTAGATGGCAGTGTAAGCACGAGGACTGTTGGGACCCTGAATGATGTCAGTGATAATGGACTGTGTGGTGCTTTGCCAGCGACGATGAGTCATTTCACAGAGAGATCACATACACAACAGTGTTCACAGTAGTTTGCCATTATTGAGTTCAGACAATATAAGCTATACAACACTCTGCTGGCCTTTCATGAAATTTATTGCCGGCTGCACTGAGCATGACACTGACTTTTCTGTTTGTTCCCATGCATGATACTGCTAAGAGAGCCCCTTGTCCTGGATCTGTCCTCCTAAATCCTCCAACAGATATGCAACATGGAGGCAAAACAAAGTAGGATAGGGCAGAATCCTCTCTGATTTCCTTTTAAATCACATGAACCAAAGTAAAAAGAGCTAATTTAATAGCTTATAGTGCATGTGCAGAAATGATGTATGGCTTTATTTTAAGGGCTTAGGAGACAAAAACGCTGAGAGCTCCTCACCTACTCTCCATTTAAAGCAGCAGTAGGTAGAAATGGAGCAAATATGAGGAAAAAAAGTTATTTTTATAAAACCACTGATCAAATATGAATCAATACGGTTACTGTAATGCCTATTTGTCGCATAAAATGTTTTCAGAAACATCCTTAGTGTACTGTGTAGCTGAAAATGAAAAATTTGTGAATTACAACATGCTGAAAAATTATGAAATTTTTGCCCAAGTATACAGTGTTAGTATACGTATATTTGAACACACAAATCTCATCTTTCCAACTGACAGCTATTTCTCTGTGCCACCCTCCGATGTGCAAAAAGGGACCCACGATTAGAATTTCCAGTGAGCAGCAGATAAAAACTGACTCCGTCTGTAAATATTATGTTGCCCTGGGTATGACTTGGAGGGGCACAGACCACATCCATTGCCATACACAAATAATTAACCTCAAAGAAACTATTTTCCCACCACTTGAGCTCACATGCGCGTACACGTGTACTGCCGAACCGCAGATCACATGGGGCCCAGAGACCCGCCGTCCTCCTCCCCGAGGACCTAAACAAACAGGAGCAGAGAAGTGTGGCCGCTGGCAAAGCTGGCTTTGGATGCAGATGCCCCGGTGTGGTTGGGTGAGGCTGCTGCACCGCGCCCCGGCCACAGGCTGTAAACACATAGCGACGGACGTACACGTGCTGCTCCACTTGTGCACAGTGTATGACGAGCGGAGTCCGACCACGTGCTGCAGGGATCTGATTCCAAACAAACAGCCCATGTCACAGACAGGGCTTCCCCTTGGTCTCTGGTTGGGCTTGTTTCTCTTAGTGACAACAATTCAAGTCAAAATACTTGCTTCGTCCCTCAAGACAAAACACAAATCACGTGGTGTGTTGTTTTGTTAGACTGAAATCGTGCGACCATTGATGGTACAAGACACACAAGGACTTTGCAGAGCCAGGGATCTGTTGCTGATGTCATTCTCTTAAACTAGAAATTGTAGTTTACATCCATGTCTGTCCAAATTGTTATCACTTCATCATTTTATCCTACTCGTCCTACAACTAATTTGTGGGAAACTGTCATAATTAGCATATGAATTCTTGAGTTATGGGCAAAAGAAGTGTTTTGTTAAGTCACAGTGACCTTGAGCTTTGACAACCAAAATTGAATCAGGTCATCCTTGAAGATGACGTTTGTGCCAAATTTAAAGAAAGTTGCTCAAGGTGTTCCTGAGATATCACAGCAATGGGACGGATGTGAGGTCACAGCGACCTTGACCTTTGACCACCAAATACTAATCAGTTTAACCTCGAGTCCAAGTGGAGGTTTGAGCCAATTTGAAGGAATTCCCGAAAGGCGTTTCTCCGAAATCACGAGAATGGGAGAGACGTAAGGTCTCAGTGACCTTTGACCACCAAAATCTATCTAGATCGTTGAGTCCAAGTGGACGTTAGTGCTAAATTTGAAGAAATTGAAGTTGAAACTGATACCATTCTCATGATATCTGAGAATAGGACGGATGTAAGGTCACAGCGACCTTGACCTTTGATCACCAAATACTATAATCAGTTTAACCTGGAGTCCATGTGGCGGTTTGTGCCAAATTTGAGGAAATACCCTCCATGCGTATGATAGTACGCATACAGTGATAGTATTTTTTAAATTCCTAGCAATTTTGATAGTAAATCTGCCACAATTATTCTTGTAAACACGGGAGAACGGAACGCTTGACCTGCATAGGGACCTGGCTAAGCGATGGGTCCATTAACTAACCACAATATATCGTTGAAACATGCACTGTGTGAAAGCCCCTTTCTTTTTGCTACAGTATGTGAAAGTGCTAGTTTTTATATACTCTGCAGAGTATATAAAAGTTCCCTCCAATAAAAGACAACATATGCAGATTTTGGTAAAGACCAGCCAAACCATCGCTGACCAAGTCTCATTCAGGTCCCTCTCGTTAAGCCCTTCCTGACGTTAAATCGACTCCCGACATCATGTTTCATGTGGAAACACAACAAACCACAAGGCAAAATTAAAATCTTTAATGGGGATTGTTTCATGCATGCCTGAGTGTAATGAATCCAGAGTCAAATTCAAATCTTTATGTGCCAGGGTTTCTTACTTTTTTTTCTTTGTTTTTAGTTTGAGATCTAACCACTTTGGTTCATACTGTTCTACACAGAACCGCTACCCATACCAGAGGAACCTTCCATTTCTGTGTGTTACCCAGTTTCTTGGCCAGGATTTGGCGGCGAGGTGGGGCGCGGCACGGTGTTTTGGCCAGTTGAGTCATTACCACAGGGGACTGAGTGGAGGCCTGGCACAGCGACCGCCGGGCCCCACTTCAAACACGGTGCGGTGGCGAGCAGAGCCGGGATCCACCCTGCTGATTTATTAGGATACAGAGTCATCTAGCAGAAGACTGGAGCTGCCGCCGAACCCTCTCGGAGCTGGAGCACGGTGGTGTTATTCTGCACTTTTATTGAGCTGCAGTGTTCTGTCTGGACAACGTAGCCCCGCTGCATGGGAAAGTTCACGGAGCACAACATATGAAACGTGCTCGTTTGAAATTATGGTGCAGTCGCGGTACAGGGATGGGCACAGGGTGGTGTTTTCCTGGGAAAACAATTTTGGCTTTAAGATGGCAATGTTTGTATTCCACCCTCTTGCTAGCTTAATGTTTTTTAGGATTCACTCAGCATTGAAAAAGAGTTGATTTTATCAAGAAAGATCATGGTATTGACTCAGACCATGTCATGACACACTGTATGTCATATTCAATTTGTTTGTCCTGTGAAGTTATGGCTCTTAAAGGCCCATGTTGTCACTTTCTCTTCACATCATGTGCCAAATACATGACAAAGAAATGTCATGTGACACCATGCCAGGCTGTGCTGTAACTGAATGTGACATCCTGCCTTGTCATATTACAGATCATAATATGAAATATGATAGCAGTGGTGAAAGAGGACTTGAGATCCATTTACTCTTCAATTCTGCAGTACACAGTATAAATGTTCTACTACATGTGAAAGTCCTAATTTTGTATATAGGTACAAAAGTATTAGCAGCAAAAAGCACTTCAAGTATCAAATGTTAATATAGGTGAGAGAATCCCCCCTATCACAATGTTTTATTATATTGGATTACAAGAAGTAATGAATTAAGGTGCAAGTTTAACCCATAAGAACGCATTGTATTTTATAAGCTGCTCGTATGTTTTATATGTTAAATCCAGAATCTTCCTCAAAGTAACTAGTAACTATATGTCAAATAAATGTAGTGGAGTACAGTATAAAGTACAATAATGTCATGTCATATCACAAAAACGCACACAAAATCTGTATCTTTCATCCAAAGTTGTCGCAGGTTTAAAATAAACACGACCTTATGTTGTGTCAATCACGTTCACACACCGACTACGAAACTTGCGTCCATCATTAAAGGAACAGGTTTGATATTCTGCTTTTTTTCTCACATCCATTAAAAGCCAAAAGAGGGTTGTTTGATCACTCAGAGCCACTGTACATGCAAACGTCATCATAAAATGGCATCCGATAAGCTGATGCACTCCTCCCTACACAAAGCCCTTTACGATAAAGAAATAAAAGAATACAGAGATGTGAAATTTAAAGATAGGTTGTGGCAGGTGATTGCAGAACAGCTTGGAATCGGGGATGGTCACAAAACAAAGGATGTACAAAAGATTAGACAGTTGTGATTGTGATCTAGGCTGCTAAACGATAGCCTCTTGCTAATATCGTTCATTCATTAGCCACATTTGGGACTAGCGCTATCCATTCTACTGTGAATTTCTGCAATGAATAGAATAATAAAATGCATTGGAGGCTGTACTGGCGCAGCAATTCAAAAGATGTAATTGTTAAGATGCTAACCTGCTCACACTGATAGTATAATTTTTTCCATATTCACAAGCTTAGTTAAGTGTGTTAGCATGCTAACATGCTCACCCTCACAATGCTACCATGTTGATGTTTTGCATATACAGTATAATGTTTACCATATTCACAGACTTAGTTAAGTGTGTTAGCATGCTAACATGCTCACCCTCACAATGCTAGCATGTTGATGTTTTGCATATACAGTATAATGTTTACCATTTTCACAGGCTTAGTTAAGTGTGTTAGCATGCTAACATGCTCACCCTCACATTGCTAGCATGTTGATGTTTCGCAGTCTTAAAGTTTACTATGTTCATTGTCTTAGTTCAGTATGTTAGCATGCCAGCCTAGTCATGCTCACAATGCTAATATGTTGGTATTTAGACTGCATAATGTTGATCATGTTCACAGACTTAATTTAGTATGTTAGCATGGTAACATGCTCATACTCACAATGCTAACATGTTGATGTTGAGCAGGTTTAATGTTTACAATGTTCACTGTCTTAATTTAGTACGTTAGCATGCCAGCATGGTCATACTCACAATGAAAACATGACGATATTTAGCATACATAATGTTTACCATGTTCACAGTCTTAGATTACTATGTTACCATGCTCATACTTACAATGCTAACATGTTGATGTTTAGTTGATATAACCAAAGAACATATATTGCCAACAAGTCAAAATCAATTGCTCCCTTGGAACATCAGCACCCAGCAGCAAAAGAACATTTCTGCCATTTTGGACTGAAAGGGACTACCGCATGCCTAAAAAGTGTCGTGCAAAAGTAAAACAAAATTATTTCTATTCTAATGCTATTTCTACCAAAATGGCTTGTGTTGAATAATAATATATAGTAAATATAAAGCGTCAAAGTCAAAAATATCAGCTGTTGTTCATCTCTTCGCTTCTATATGTTTTGATATAACGTTAATATTGACGATGTTCATAGCCTAAGTTAAGTGTGTTAGCATGCTAACATAGTTCTATTAAACTAAACTAACTAAAGTTTATCTGCACTAAATATAAAATACAGCTGAAGCTGACAGGAAAGACTTTAGTTTTGCAGGTAAGCAAACTGAAATGTGGACCTGGCAACAGAACTATACGGAAAGTGAAGGAACCCCCGAAGCGATTACATCCATTACTATGTTGCATCATGTCACTTGTTATGTGATATGAAATTACTTATCATCATGTTGTGTTGCATCATGTCATTTTATGTTGGCTTTCTATATACATTGTGATACTCTCCTGTTGTATCATTACTATCATGTCATTTGTCATGAGGCTGGGTCATGATGTGGGATACCACGTCTGGTCGCAGCCTCCATTGTCTGCACACGTTTTCAGTGCTTCAACACAAAGCTAATACCAGCTGCAGTAAACTGTTGATGAAGTGCCTCTGAGCAGCTCATTGCTTTTCATTACGGAGAGGTGTCATGGCTGATGTCTTTGTCTGGAACAAAAAACAGATTCCCACCGTGATGGACCGGCAGCTCTTCCATGTCGCGGTTAATTAAATTCCATCATGGTGAAGGGTTAGGGAGCAGCAGATGAGGAGGAGGAAGCGCTGCTCGTCGGAGAACATTGCTACTCGACTGTGTCATCAGTTTCTCTCACCAAACAGCCCGGCTGTAGGACTACACATGTCTGGGGAGCTGGTGGATATTTCCTGCGACTGAGTTTAAAAAAAGAGGCTTATTTTCTCCCTGCTGACCTCACCCAGCGTGTAGATAGAGACAAGTGTGATGTCATGGTCTCCAGCTAAATATGGGCACATCAGACATCCCAGATCGGCCTGTTTCCTCAGATTTGAAGACATAAAAGACCACTCTACAAACAAAACTGATTACAGAACTATTTCTCCTCTCTCCTGGGTATAATCATTAAAGGAAAATTCCCCCAACATCATCATCCTCTAACATAGTATATCATCAGTCATTCCTGTGTGAGGACTTTTGAAGCCAGTGCTACGATCCATCTCTCTACTGCTCTCTCAACTCGCCCCATCTACTTACACTTCAGCTACTGGTTTCCTGCATTGCAGTGATCCCCATACAATGCCCATAAACTGTATAAAAGAAGTGGATGTAGTCATCGTGACGTCGCCCACTGGTTTGTGGACTGCCGTGTATTAGCCTTGAGTTCAGCATTTTGGCCGTCGCCATCTTCTCTTTATGCAACCAGAAGTGGCACGAGAGGGTTGAGGTAAGTATAAAAGAACGCTGCAAGAGACATTTTTAGGCGACTGTGATTTTAAAATCAACTTTCATGAACTGTAAACACATCGTGAAAAGGTTAACACTCTAAAACGAAAACACAGACAACTCCCACACCGGACCACGCAGTGATAGCGACCTGTCATCACAAGGTATCTACGTGCTAAGGCATCCTCTGCTTTATGGTCTATTTTAGTCTAAAGTAGACCATAATGTACTAAATGAACATCAAGCTGTGTTGAAGAATACCTGAAACAAGCAATTGAAACCATAAAGTCATGTTTACAATGTTTACTGAGGGAATAAATCAAGTGACAAGTAGGTTCGTTTTCTCAGACTTCTATACAATCAGACTTCTTTTTGCAACCAGAGGCTGTTTGAAAAAATGCAAGTTTAAGGCACTTCGGCATTTCCTTCACTTTTCAGACCTGAAGGCGGGCCACTGGTTATATCCTTTACTCAAATCTTGTTGCTTAGTTGCATTCTGGTTTAGTTTCAGGGCCCTGTAGAGGTAGAAATTGGTCTCTGTGACTCCTCTGTTTTCTTGCTGTTTTAGCTTGAAAACAATAAAATACCTGGTCGACCTGAGGGGGGCTGCAGAGTCTGTGACTGTCTGATGATTCGATCCTATGAGTGACTTCTCATTACATATTAATGTACATGCTAATGTAAAAATACTGATTAGAGCAGCTTTGACCCAATGTTATATGATGTGATATCAGACTGTTGAATGCATTTCCATGATAGGTGGCTCTGAGGTAGCTGAACCTTCTCCAGGCAGTGTCACCACCATGCTCTTTCCACCGGGGAACGAAACCACAAACTCACCAAACTGCTTGTGTCGAGTCACGCAACAGCCATTTTATTTGTGTACAAACTGGAAACTGCACGTAGAAATCTAAACTCTACCAGTGGACTCCAAGTAAACAGGCTGTGTGTGACGCTGTGAGTCAACGGCTGCCTCCCGATGTTTTCATACTCCTTCCTCTGTTTGGTCTACAGACTAATCATTCTTTCAAGGCTCTGATTATGTGCCATCAAGTCTGGCTACACCCTTCCCTGCTGACCTTCACTATGGTATGAAAAACCCAGGATTGGCGTTATAGTAACCATCACCTATAAATGGAAAATTGAAACAGCTAATTAAACTTAGCTGATAGTTGTTCTACTGTTAACAATCAAATGATAATTAATAATGTTTAAAAAAAGGAAAATTAACTTTTTTGTTGCACACATCGTAACATGTATATACTATACGTTTAGGTATTTCTTAAGGATTTAAAAAGCCTTTAAGACATTATTTGTAAAACATCTATAAAATTACAGGGATATATATATACCAGATATTTGTTTTAACACTTTATTAATAGTTAGCAATGACTTTATATACTGTCTATAAACATTATTTGGACTACTATTATAAAGTTACAACTGATGATTATAATACTTTGTTGAATGGCTAGTAAATACTTTGTAAAGCATCTGTTATTTATATTTATATATATTTATTCATATGTGATAATTAATACTTTGTCAAGATTAACAATTGGTTTCTGGTGCATCTAACTTAATTTAGTATATAAAATGCTATAATGTGTGCAACAATAAACTGATAATAAATACTTTACTTACTAATGAATATGGCGGCGTGTGCACAACGCGAGGCTCAGCGTCTCACCACATTTAGCACACTAGCGGTGGTTTACCTGCTCCCCGGTGGACTGTTCACTCAGAACAGTACTGCTCTAACTTCCTACACCAGACAGGAGCTTTTGGACATCGGACCACATACATCGGACAGTTTTATCGCAGATCTCCAACCCATCCCGGAAATCTCCAGAACACCGGAGGCTGCCCATTCGTCACGCTCGTCGTGCTCGCAGACGGCGTTGGGACCGTAAACAAAGCCGGGGTAAGCGCAGAGGGCTACGGGATGAGCTAAAGCTAACGCCGAATCAGCTCCCCTTACCCAGCGTTTTCCTCTGTAATACATAGTCCCTGAGTTCACAAACTAATGATAAAATAACATCACCAATAATTAGTAAACATTATTAATTATTATTTCATTGTTTATTAACAGTAAAATAACTATTAACTAAGTTGCTATGGGCACACGTTTGATGCTGGCGGACCGTTTTTGTGTCAAATTATTGATGTCTTAAGTAAGCTGCCCTAAATAAACAGGATAATGTACAGCTAGATGGTCATTGATGTCAAATAAACCCCTTCAGAGCGATGACGACTTGTACATTACCCCTTACATACAGCATATAAAATGTTATAATAATTAGTAAACATTAATAATTTCATTGTGTATTAACAGTAAAATAACTATTAACTAAGTTGAATTAGCTTTCAGTTTATGCTGATTATAAAGTGTTACTGGCGTTTTACCATGCGATGCTACTAAGAACTGGTCAACAAATGACTGGTGTAGATCGAGGGCTGGTACGTTGCGAATGGGACATGACTTCAGATTAATCTACTTACTATTTAAAATAGTGCTTATTTCAAAATACACTAAAAGTGCAAAATATTAGATATATCTTTTTTATAGCGAGTTCTGAAAACAAACTGACCTCAATGATATAGTCGTTGCCGTCTTTTCCGTGGACGGCCTTCACTGCACAGATGTCTAGGCCGCCAAACATCTCAGCGCAGGAGTCCACCCACAGCCGATATCTGGAACACAGTGACGCCAATAACTGATAAACCGATAATTAAAGACCCAACAATCCCTGGAGATATCAAGACGGGCGCGTGGCACTTCGCAGGGCTCACAGTTATGAATAAACTTGAACTCTAATACTCTGTAAGGCAGTTGTACTCTCAGGATTTATATATAAAAGCCATGTCAATATATTTGACCAAATTGACAGAAGCCTTGAGGGTATTAACCATACAAAAGGCAGTAAATTGTCTGAACAGATTGAACCTCTGAGACATCTCACCTGTCAGTCATTGCGATCTGTTCCAACATGGCAGAGCCTGTGTTGGCCTTCCAGTTCCCAGAGATGGACGTTCTCCTGCAAATCAAAGAAAAACAAGAAATGAATCAACCTGCCTCCGGTTAGAAAGGAAGACTTAGTCACTCACAACTCTTGCTTGCGTAGCTGAATAGCAAACCTCGCAGGAGAAGCTATCGTCAGTCCATCAGCGATGATGATTGCCATCCACACCTTCATTATGTTTGTGTCAGAGCCATTTAAAGACGTGCTTTCATGGTGAGGCCACGGGAAAACGAGATGAGATAAGGCTTGGCTACTCTGTTCCTCTGCTTCTTGGTCAAGTAATTGTTTAGATACAGAGACTTGAAAGTGAAGAGGGTGTTGACTCATATTCTTTGTTGCTATATGCTCGGCTGAATTTACAGAACAAGGTCTCAAATGGGTGTGTGGGATTGAAGGAAGACTGGGACTTTGTGAGAGTACAGACATCTGCAGAATCTAGGATTTTTTTTTACTTACAAAACCTATTTATCATAAGAGCTCAATATTGTACATGTGAGTGACTACTGTGATATTGTTGCAGCTAATATATTTTGCCAGCAGATGAGGCCTTCTGCCATATTTACCAGGGTTTTTAATAGTTTTTTCAAAGCATAATGGTTGTTTCTTATGTTTCGACATGTTTGAAAATGTAATCATAAATATTTAGTTGATGTAATTTTTCTATGTGGTGAGATGGTCTCTCGTGGTTCTATTGGCCCATACTTAAAGGGATAGTTTGGGTGTTTTGAAGTGTATTACCTACAGTAGATGACAGTCGATACGCCCCCGGTTTGAATTAACAGACAGGAGTTACCGCATTAAAGCAAAGCGATGTACTGTTGTGGACGGCAGCAAAACGTATTTTAGCAACTAAACAAAAGGCTCACCTAAAAAAATAAATATCAGTTTAAGTTGTAGGCTATCTTTAGAATATTTTCCGACGGGGAACTGAACTGAAGTTTACTGTTTTTGTCAATGGAGTCTGGTTGCTTTGGAGAAATTATAGATAAGTTCACTTTCAGTTCAATTCCCCGTCGGAAAGGGCCGTCTCATGGCAAGAAGCGGTGAAAATATTCTAAGTGTAACGTACATTTAAAGTACTGGACCGCAGGGGGCCAGCCCTACAAATGCAAAGCCTGTCACTGAGCGACTGACTGAGTGAGGAAGTTACACGATCGGTCAGCCGAATGAGTTTCCTCACTGGCCGTCACTCTTTCAAAGTGAAAAGGTGAGGAACAGTCCTTTATGGAAATGAACCCATCCAGTACAACAGTCCCGTGCCATGGCCTGTTTCTCACTTGCTATGTTTTCAGAAGTAGATTTTGGTGGTTTTTATGGACAGAATAATAGAAAGTTTACAAGCAGGCCGCCATGTTGTTTCCTGTTTGGAACAGCAAGCAGAAAACCAGGGATCGCTTGAACAGCCAGCAGTGCATCCCCCTAGTGTCCACGTCGAACCTGGTGGACATGTTCCACTAGATTTGACATTATAGACATGACCACTGACTATCTGTATAACAATTTAGCCACAAATTCACAGACTGACCACACACGGTCCAGATTTATACTTGGTTTGGACCAAGTCTTGTTTAAGGTTGACCTCTCTTAGGTGTCTAAAATACATTTTGCTGCCGGCCCCATCTACAGCAGTACATTGAACCGACCGTCATCTACTATAGGTAATTCACTGACTATGGATAAGTACCTCATACAACCCCACTTCAAAACACAAGTACACAACAGCTGTGTGCACAGTGTGCTACACGAAAGTGGACTAATGGAAACAACCAAATTAAGACATAGAGCATGTCTTTAACATTTAAGTGTGATGCTGGTTAAAGTGTGTGATTAACTCTGGAAGGGATTTATTATACAAAAAATATAAATGTGTTGTGAAAAGTTCCTGTGGCTCCTGTGGTTCCTGGAACGATTCACCAAGTACTGTCTAGTGACGGCGTCAATGCTGTTTATGAGGATTTTCCAGTCTGACAAGAAAAAGATTTCTGATGTGAAAGTGGCGAAAACTGAAGATATTAGCTTTATAGGCAGCTTCACAACATCTGTAATGATATCCAGCTTCAGATGTGTTGATTGAACCCTGAAGTTACGCTCTTTGTTGGCCCCTACTGTCAAATGTACGTTGCCGGTAGTGTGAAACATCTTACATGTAAGCCTTGTAGTTGTTGCCGATCTTCTGGATGCGGATGTCGTACTTGGACTGGACGTAGGGCTCGGTGGTGGCGTAGGTCCCGGCCAGGGCCACTACGCTGGTGATGTCCTGGAAGTCCTGTTGGTTCTCCACTTTGATCTGTGGGAGAGACACCACTTGTTAGTTAGGGCTAATTAAAGCGTGCTGTCGAAGCCGGCGGTGGCTGTTTAGAATCCTGCAGGAAATTTACACTTGTACACTGGTGGGATAATGAAGGGTCCCTGGATGGAAACATTGCCGGGGGCGGCTTTGAACTCCGTCACCTCGCTGCCATCAAGTGATTAGACTGTACACATAGAGGCTGAGGGGAAACAACGCAATAGGAACCCATCAACTCAAAACATGGCTCTGACATACAACTCAAAGGTATTTTTCACCACAACCTTTTTATAATTAGGTAATAATGAGGTGTGGCGTTGAAAAATGGGAAGTAAACAACTAGCTGCCCCTCAGTGGTAGTTTCCAAGACCCTCATGTATATCTTGGCTATAGAAGCTCTCACTGACACTGTGATATCTTCTCTTCTGTGGTTGAAGTTACTACAGGTGGTGCTACATAACTTTCACATAAAGTAAACAGACTTTAAAGTTGCAGAGTCACTGAGGGAAGGCTCTGTAGTAACGACTAAAGGAGCTGTGGAGTAACGTTACAAAGCACAGAGCCAGAGAGAATGAGTAAAATTAAACAACCTACTTCATTAACACACTTTTTTTTACAGCGCAGTAAAGCGCTTTGCTATCACCAAGATGAAAGACAGCTTTGTTCAGCTCATTTCCAGTGTAGCATTAAAGCATGGTGGAATTAGCAAGCTAGCTAGCTGACTAGCAGACAGCTGGCTAGTTAGCCTGCAAGCTAATTCTGCAATACTTTAAAGCTACACTGGTTACAGAAAATGAGTCAAAAAGCAGGCTGTGGCCAGTGGCAGCGCTGGGTCTAAGCCCCGGGCCAGACCGGACGCGTCGGGAGCGCGTGGCGGCTACGTTACTTGTTTTTTTATTTCGCCGTTCATGTTAACAGGTTGGCTGCATCTCTTCTAGAGATTCGAGGTCTCGCCTATTTTTGATACGAGTCGCGCGCGATTCACGGCAACAACAGACAGTGGAAGTGATCTTTTGGCTGTATATTGACATCATATCAGCAACATAACTACAGTTTCAAAATCTAGACATCTGTAGAATATGTCACGGACATCAAAAAAAGTGAAGATTTATTTTTAAATCAACACTTCCTACTTTCCTTTCAAGATAAATCCCCTCAAGCATTTTTTTCCCCCCTGTGGCAAAACTCCTTCATTTATTAACACAAGGCTTTTATTGTGAAATATGTGCAGGACAGCGTTGTTGAACTGCAGAACTTGCAGGGCTCCATGAAGGAATGTAGTACCAGGTTTTAATTGTGGATTATTACTTTTATTTACAAATAACTACACATTTCTTGACACGTGAATCAGGCAGCTGTGAGGTAACACAGCCGCCATGCACTCCTCACATGTCTTGTCTGGCCCAGGCTTAACGCTACCTCACTCCCCACAGCTGACACCATAAAAACTAACAACAATCGCTATTTTCTATATTAGTCAGTGCTTCAAGTGGAAAAAATAAGTGCCAGTACTCTCCTGCAAATGCTACTGGGTGTATCAGCTGGTATCAGCAATCTCTTTCGACTTGCACCTACTTATTAATTATTTCTTTAAACATGTTATACTGTGTTACTCAATCGTTTGTGATTGTACCCATCTATCATTAGACTGGGCTATGCATCTATAGTTGGTCTAAAATATCCATCCATCCATCATCAACCGCTTTTCCCGTTAGGGGTCGCGGGGGGCTGGAGCCGATCCCAGCTGGCATTGGGCGAAGGCGGGGTTCACCCTGGACAGGTCGCCAGTCCATCGCAGGGCACATAGAGACAGACAACATATAGACAGACAACCATTCACGCTCACATCCACACCTACGGGCAATTTAGAGTCATCAATTAACCTAAACAGCATGTCTTTGGACTGTGGGAGGAAGCCGGAGTACCCGGAGAAAACCCACGCTTACACGGGGAGAACATGCAAACTCCACACAGAAGAGCCCCAAGCCGGAATCGAACCTGCGACCCTCTTGCTGTGAGGCGAGAGTGCTAACCACTGCACCACTGTGTAGTCTCTGGTCTGAAAAACTCCAATAATATTAAAGCTGGAACATTACAGGGTTAAAGTGGTGCGTTTGTACATAATTTTAATACTTCAGGTGCTTTCCTGTGTTATTTGTAGTATCACTCTATAATATAGAGCTATTGATGCCTATAGGCTGGAATCAACAGCAGCCAGCCAGACAGGCAGGTATACATGCAGAGCTGAGGTGTGTCATTCAGGTTTTAAGGGCAGTGTTACAGTCAGGAAATGTTCGTACCGGGAAAAAGTCACCGTATGTTAAGGAGTAAAATGTAGCAGTGCCAGTACTGCGTATCGGTGAGTACCAGCCCACTTTGAGAACTGGTACTAGTCAAATGACCATGGAAAAAAGCTTCTCCTCCTATCCTGTGTCTATGGGTGTATTCCATCAGGTCATGGGAAATGGGGCATCTTAGCAGACAAACTCATTAATCAGCTTTAATGTATGGCTTCCACAAGTGTCCAAGATTCTAAGTGATTAAGTCCAGAGCTTCCACTCACTCGTCACCGTCTCTCTCACTGGTATCATCCCAGTTCTTCACAGTGGAAACGGTGGGAACGTATCACGAAGAAAGACAAACCAGATAGAGAAACCAGGAAGTCCTGCTTTTTCCTCCGGGGTTTCAGCTCGTCGCTGTGTTTTGCTCTTCTGAAGGTGAGTTAAAGTGAACTTAGTGGGTGTAAAGGTCATCAGCTCACTCTGGGATGGTATGGGAATGTGACTGCAGTTGTCTCTTGATCTAAACAAGGCTTCATGTCCTTTCTAGGGCTGTACAGGGTACAATAGTTTTGCCTCAGACGTAAGTAGTTTATTTCAAAAGTTGCATGTAAATTGCATGACTCTTGGTCTGATTTTTGTAGAAAATGGGGATAAAAAGTTGCAGATTGAACATGTTTAAAAGATTCAGAGTATTATCTCACTGACAGAGCAACATATACCATTCAGCATGTTGCTATCATGCTGATCAATATGGAGTATTGAATGGAAAGCAAAAATGAAATGAGACACGTGATGATTTGTGAGGGCTTAGGAAACGTGTTTATAAGAGTTTAGATTTAGTGCAATTTCACACACAATCAAATCCTAACAAATGCATAATAAGAAATACAAATTGTCCAGATGGAACAAAGAAATCCCCAAGAGCTTTTAAAAATGATGCAAACCTCACCGAAAAACGGAGAAGAGAACCGAGAGTAGGAAAACAAATAAAGCAAAACTGAGCAAGAGCGGGAATGGTGCGAAACAATAAAAGTAGGTTTAAATGTTTAAAAGAAGAGCAGGCAACTTTGATGGTAAATGCGGTCCAATAAACACTGTTGTCACTTTGATGGGTGATAAAAAGAAAACTGTTGGAGCCCACATGAAAAGCTGCTCTACTGTAACTAAATCCATTAATTTCCCAAATGAGCTCATAGGGCAGACTAGCAAATATATTTAATTTCTCAAGATGATAAAGTACATGTCAGATGAACAGATTTTAAATAGATATTTATCTTAGAGTTGAAGCCAAGAGTAACACAGCACAGACTCTGGAGTCCATATTGGAGAACCCCAGTATTAGAGAACAGCTGATGTTGTCTTTGAACCTTTGAACCAGTTGCTGGTCTCTACATTATCTGAGTTTTACATCATGTTAAAGTAAGTCATAAATTCATCTTACTTCAGTGGATGCACTCTAGCTAGCATACAGAGAGTACCACTGGCTAATAGCTTTAAGTAGATGTCACAATGAAAAGGCATTAACAACTTGTAACCTGTCTGTTGAACAGGATATTGGGTCATAATGGCGTTAGCTAGCATTTTAACATGTTAACCAATACGGAATCACATAGCTTTAAGGGGTGGCGCTGACATTTTGGGAGTGTAGCATATGTAGCAACGCTAGCTATCATTTACTGTAGGTCACCAGTCTCTTCATTTGTCAATCGTTCATCATCAGAAATGTATAAACTATGTGTAAAAGACAAATGCCAATATAAAGAGAAGCTGACAGAGGCAAAGGGGAAATATATTACAAATTAAAGCTAGTAAATGACATCAGTCCTTACGCATTAGGAGGACCTTGACAGTTTCCCACCCATTACAATTATTGATGTGTTGTGGGGTTAGCGAACACCTCTCAGCAGTTCAAAATGTGTGACTCTTCGAGGCCAATGTCCAGTTTACAAATGGGTAAGTACAGGACCTTCAGATCTACAAGCCAAATGCCAACTACGCAATCGTCTGAACATCTGGTGCCTTCAAATGGGGTTGTGTTTACTGTGTTTATGAGTTAGGCCCACATGAACGCCCTCCTCATGTCGCATTCACAACCTCCTAAGTGGAAAGTTTCTGAAAGCTCCGAGTTCACGACTTGTGACGTGTTTGTTGACATTAAGTGAAATGGTGGAGCCCGTGGAAGTTCATTTATCACTGCATAATAAGGTAATATATTGTAATTTTAGCTGCATATTGTTTTTCTTGGTGATTTTACAATATGTCAGAGGTAAATGTTAATATTCCCAACAACCTCATCTTTCTCCTCTGTCATTATGCCTTTACATTTCCTTCGTTATGTTACCCGCTTGCTAGCTTGCTAAACTGTTAGCCTCTGTGGCTTCTAGACTCGGACAGTAAGGTTAATATTGCCGTTGCTTAGCAGCGGTGTTCTTCACAGTCTAACCACCTCAACGGCAAACATATCGTGTACACGACTTCCCATCTCGTAAACACGGTAAACACGACTCCATGTGAAGGCACCAAATGATAAGATGTTATGCTAACCAAACGCTAATAAAATGTTGGCTAGCACTGCATAATTAATCTCGCGGTACCTTGCAAAATGAAACCCATAACATTAGCCTATCTTTGTGTCTGACTGTAAACTATATATACTATAATATGTTTTGAATTTGAATCAAAAATATAGATGAAGCAGCCCCTTAGAATCTTCACAGTAGCCTCCTTAGCTATAGGCCTTAACGTTAGAGTATGTAAGAGAGGAAATTCAAAATTGATTTTGGACAGGAAATAAAACACGCCATTCTTCAATTCAGTACACTCATGTTTTGCTGCTACAGTCTTAGTTGGTCTGGTATAGCAATTAGCTTATTTAGGCTAATGTTAGCACACTTAAAATATTGCTGTGTAACTGACATTACTAACACTAATGTTATAACATTTCTACACTTGTGCGTCTGATATGCTATATTTTAGGGGGACTACAAAGTCACAAAGCTAATTTAATACTATCACTTACAAATACATATCAGCCTAAAGTTTGCTCAAATTAGCTAACATTAGCCACCATTAGCTAGTGGTCATACCAGACCAAGTAAGCCAGTAGCAGCAACCTGTGAGTGTATTGAAGTGAGCATGGGTGTCCTCTTTTTTCTTTTAATCAAGGTGTTTTTCTTTGCCCATCATATTATTTTCTAAATGACAAAAACGTAGGTGTATGTACTACAAATTTATTATAGACGTGTATAACTTCTTTTACTTTGAGTGTTGCTAACACAGTGACTAAAGCATTGAGGCTAAGCACTGACCCATACCTGTTTACAGTAATCGGGCAGAAGTCTAAACAACAAAGTCAACCGAATTAAGGGAAGTGACTCACATTTCACATCGTGGCTCCAAAGGTAGAACCTGATCGCTAACGGCAAGTCCAGCTCTGAGCTGTAAGCACCCAAATCCATCCAGTGAATTACGCAATTCCTCTGAGGAACCAAACAAACCGTAATGATGCGAACAGAAAGTAAAAAGGTAAGCCAGAGAAGGTGAAACACTGGCATGGAGATGAAGAACAGCGCCTGCTGGAAAAAGTCATGTCATACTGGTCAGTGTCCAGACTGTGTGACATACTAGCTCAAATACAAGGCCTGACTGGTTTAAAAACACGTAATGGGAAAACTGGGTACAAAGGCAATGTGTTGTGCAATATGTTTGTCAAATGAAAATGGCTAAATGGGTAGCCACATTTTATATGTAAGGCCTGATTATATGTGAACATACACACTTTACGCTTTAGGATACCCTTAGTATTGAGTCAGAGTTGAGTTTAATCACATGATTGTCCATAGTTGATTGTGATTAACTACACATTTGTTATCTGTGCAAAATGTACCTTAAAGGGAGATTTTGTATTTAAAACTCCAATCAAACCAGGCAGTGCTGATCAAATATGAATCAATATTCTGTTACTGTAATGACTATTTTCTGGTATAAAATGTTTTCAGAAACATCTTGTAGTTACTGTTTAGCTGTAAAATGAGAAAGTCTACTTCGGCTGGTGGGCGGTGCTTAGTATTTCCTCCACTGATCTCAACATGGCTGCCGGGTCAGTAACTACAAGATGTTTCTGAAAACATGTTACATAATAAATAGACATTACAGTAACAGAATATTGATCCATATTTGATCAGCGCTGCCTAGTATGCACCTGATTGGTTGTTTTCCTCCGGTCTGTGAAATCTTGCAGATGCCATTAGGAGCACAGGAGGACACAGAGGAACATGATTTTTCTCACATTACCTGTCTCAGGATATAGTGACTGTTTTATAAAATAACTTTTCTTTGAAAAAAAAAATCATATTTGCTCCAACTTGCCTACTGCTGCTTTGATTTTTTTAAGTTAATCTCAAAATAAATGTGGTATCAATAAGCTAGAAATGCAAATTAATTTGTTTTGATCAAGTTAGAAAAACCTAACGAGTGTCTGTCAAAAGCAAACAAAACAGCAACGACCTAAATCCCACATGGTCCTGTCCGTTCTCAGAGCTCTGTGAGGTCTGAGGGGTTAAACGAGGTCCTGCTCCACAAGGGCCTGCCAAGTTCCCCCCGAGACTTATGGGAAATTCTATAGCATGTCTGGCTCCTGCACAGGAAACCAAGCCCGTCCAGACATATAGGAAGTGTCTACCCCTGTGAATCCAAATAACTGGCGGGACAGGAAGACTTTGGGAGAAAGTGTGTTAACTTTCTTCTTCGTGAATCAAAAACTTAACCCAATCAACACATTATTTTAGATCGTCTAAAATCAATTATTTTAGACCGTCTTAAATCCAACCAACTTTAGTATGAGCGAACATCATAAACTACTGGTGGATTGTACTTGTTTGTGTCTGTGTGCTCTTCTGCTTTTGTAACAATCAGATATCAGCTCAGTGAGAGTAAACCAGGAACACACTACACGTCCTACAGCCTGATTAGAACCGTGATTTGGCCATCGTGACTGATCCTAAAGATCAGCTAGGTTTCCAATCTCTTGTCTGCTCTTTGAACCGCAGACCAGTCAAAGCTGTTGTGATAATATCACGTTTGATTTGCACGACTGGGGTCTAGATCTGAGTGTGAGCCTGCGATCTGAGCTGGTGGAGGAGGAAGGCTGAACTTGTCTGCAAAAGGTCAGTTGTTGCAAATGTCTTTTCATGGTGAGTTTTTAAAGTCTGTAGTGTCTTCCTGGCTTAAAGGTTGCGTAAATCTGTTTTTCAAACGGAAACGCCCTCTTGGCTGTCGCAAAAAGCAGCGAGGTTACCAAAGTAAGCACTAGCTTGCACTAGCTGAGTCAAAGTTATCTGTGCTAAGTTTGGAAATGACTGAAAGGGTTAGTTCAGATTTTTTTGAAGAGGGTTTGTATGTATACTAAAATGACTGTTTTTTGAATGGAGTCTGGTCTGGTCTTGAAGACCGCAATATGACGGCTTCAGTTTCCCATTGCAAAGGGCTGTCTGATGGCGAGGTAAAGTGGCTGTGGACGGGAACAGCAGGAAAAACAAGCCATTCCATCGCTGTCTTCAAGACCAGACCAGACTCCATTCATTTTACCTTGCAGAACTCGGGAGTTGCTGGTCTACCGCTGCATCCATCAGTTAGTTATTGTGCGACTTTCGTATCTGAACAAATGTGGCGTCCACACAGCTGTACAATGCTAAGCTTCCGTGCCGGTATTCTTGTCTGCTTCTACAAAGTGCCGACTGCCATCTAAGTTATGGACGTATAGTATATTGTACATGTAGCAGTGTCGTCATGCAGGGGTGATGTTTGGAAGGCCTTGGGAAAATAGCATTTTGACACAAAATCATGCATACTTTGACCAAAATTGGATGTCTGAAATGTCTGGATTTGAAAAGACAAAGAACAAAGACATTTTGGTGAGTAGATTCATACCACTCTAATATTTATCTGCTTAATATGAAGCTACACGGACATTAAACTCCCATCTAATGATGAGATTTGAGGTTCATTATGAAGTCTGGAGTTTGAACTTTGGGTTCTGACAAAGATAAAAACAACAAAGTGTTTCTGTCTGTATATTTCAAGGAACTCACCTTTCCCATGCCAGCGTGGGCGTGTCCCATCTTGACCACCACAGGGTAGGAGGGGGTTGTAACCTGCAGACAAGAACGTCAGAGTATTAGTGAGTGTGATAACCTTGGTTTTTACATAGCTGGGTGGGGGTGGTGGAGTTTGTATTTGCTTTTTTGGCATCTAAGTAGCACTCCTCTACAACGTGAGTGCCAAAGTCGAAAAAAGGCTACAAATCCCGATCCAACAAGAGGTCGAAGGTCAGTTTTTGAATGCACTTTCTAAATTTGTGAAGTGTGTTCAAGCCAAAACAGGGCATTAAGCCATCCATGAAATATGCTTTAACTGAATTTTTTAGCTGCTGGAGGATAGCGGAAAGCAAGCTATGAACACTGGTATACTGTCACCCTATAAGTTAGTGAACAAGTTAGCAAACTGCTCATTATTTACCATAGGCTGTATATAGACGTGGATATAGTCACTGTGACATCACCCATTGGTTTGCAGACTGCCGCTTTGAAGCGTCCAGTTTGGCATGTTGGCACCATCTTGGTTATTTGCAACCAGAAGTGACATGAGGGGGTGGAGCTAAGAACAACCAAAAAGATATTTCAAGGCAACCAAAATGTTACAATTAACTTTCATGAACTGAAAACACACTGTGAAAAGGTTAAAGTTGTAAGACAAAAACAATAAAAACTCCCAGACTGGACAACACCGTGGTAGCAACATGTCAATAAGGTAGTCACATCCTAAAGCATCCCCTGCTTTATGGTCTACTTGACTCTAAATGGGACCATAATTTACTAAATGAGCATCATGCTGTATTGAAGAAGACTTGAAACTAGTGATTGAGACCATAAACTCATGTTTACAATGTTTACTGAGGTAATAAATCAAGTGAGAAGTAGGCTCGTTTTCTCATAGACTTCTATACAATCAGACTTCTTTTAGATACCAGAGGAGTTGCCCCCTGCTGGCTGTTTAAGGCACTTCCTCATTGGCTTCACTTTTTAGACCTTGGAGTTGCTCTGTGTTATTTACACATCCAGCAGATACAGAGAAAAATTTGCATTAAATTGGGTGTTTTCTGGCTTCGTGATAAGTCCAGTATCCACTCCTCTTTTAGCTCTGTTTTGTTTATACACCAAGTCCTGGCAGATATATAACTGCTAATACTAAGTATTAACATTCTGATTGTTTGCAATGAGAAATGACCTGAAAGATGCTAAAACGCTGTAACTAGTTTCGGGGGCTACAGCTGATAATGTTGTCAAGACCCACAACGTTGCCGCGGAAGCGCAACGTCCACCCTCCAGTTCCCCCCTCGGTAAACACTGTTATGCACTGCACTGCATTCGGGAAGCGTGGCGGTTGTGAGAGACGGGACATCGCGTTAACCACTCGACCTCAGCTTTGCATAAGGCTACTAGTCTACAAATCAGGGGCGTTCAGCATGACTCGCTGCCTCCTGAGAAACTTGAAACTAATTGTTTTCGATCTAAAATGAAGACAGATTCAGGAACTGCTTAAAATGTTTTCAACACATTTTGGTGAACTGGCGAAACACATTTTGGTGAACTATTTTCACAATATAAGAGAAGAATATTTACAACTGAGCCGCCATGTCGGTTCCGGTTTGAAAGCAGCCCACGAGGGGAAAGCGTTCGTCCAATCAGGTGCCTAGTGACTTGTGTCTAGTGGCAGCCCATCAAGCAGCCAATGCTGGGAAATGAGGGGATCCCTCGCGTCCCAAAAAAGTCCCTGTGGACACGTATTATTAGCTCTGTCAGCACTGTTGCTGTTGTTTGTACTGTTAGCACTGTTAACTGCTAGCTGCCAGCTCAGCTGTCACCATGTTGACAGCTACATCGAGTCAATCCCTCACTCACAGATATGTTCTGAATTTCAAATTTAGCACCATTAAATATCCAAGCAAACATCAATATGTTGGAAAAACAGTGAAAACAGGGATTAAAATGGGCTTTAAGCCTGCTAACTTTAAGATCAGAACCTGCAGAATGAAAGTTGGAAGCTCAGGACTGTTTATGTGAACTGTTTGGAAAAGGATGTCACACTAAGTAGGAACATTCAGAACTGTACGTGGTGTTTTCTAAATATACATGGAGACAGACATGTGGTAAACGCCACGTTGAGAGACAACCAGAAGCGGAAAACTATTACATGAAGTGTCCAGAACCGAGGCCTTGTGAAGAAACACACTGGCTCTCATGCCGTCCTGCTGAACTTAAAGCTGCTCAGTTAAGGAGGCATGAGGTGGAGTCGGAAGACTGTCGGTTTATTACACGAGGTTCTGGGAAGCTGGGTGGAAGACCACAGCTCACTGGGATGGGTTTGGACGAACCCGACCCACCGCAAACATGCTATTTCTCATAGCTTGTAGACTTGAAGTGGATGAAACATCAACAGATTACTTCAAACCTCCCTGTGGTTTAAACGCCCCTTGATAAATTCACTGATATGATTGCAAATGGGATGTAATCTAAGAGGGACTTTTCCACTTTCAAAAGCACTCTCCCATCTCGTATGGAATACCAACACCAGGTTATGTACTGTAGGCAGCTGATGATGAAAAAACTGGACTTTTGAAATTATTCATGATGTTTAAATACAGATACTGCACATACATTTATAGACATTATCATCCAAAATTTGCACGAAGGTGTGCACTAAAATAATATGCTCCTTCAGAGTACTTTTTGACAGATCTGACCATTGCTCATGACTCATTTTTCTCATAAAGCTTACTTGCAAGTTGCATTTTCACAAAGATACTGTAGGAATTAGGGCTGTCAAAGTTAACGTGATAATAACGTAATAACGTGTTAACGCAAATTTGTTAATGCCACTAATTTCTTTAATGCAAATTGCGATTTTAAGGGCTCAGCTCTTTAAAGCTAGAGCTAAGATACTGATATCATATGGACCTAGAAAACCTAAGGAATCCATTGGTACCAACCACGTCATGTTAGCTTGTCTGGGAGAACGCAAAATTTTGGCAAACAAAAATTGGCATGGTCATTTTCAAAGGGGTCCCTTGACCTCTCAGATGAACTCAGATGAACAGAGTGAAAACTGTCTTATTAGCTAAACACATATATAACAGATAATAACTGCCTAATTAACAGTTTAAGAAAGGTAATAAATTGCAATATATCTTATCACAATACTCCACATATTGCAAAATATTGCAAAAATCGTAATGAGATCATGTTGTGACTTAAGTATCGTGATAATATCGTATTGTGACAATATTGTTTCATTATAATATTGTATCATGATAATACTGTATCATGATATCGTATTGTGATAATATTTTCTCGTCATAATATTGTATCATGATAATTTTGATACATTTTTATTGTTATAATATTGTATCATGATAATATTGTATCATGATAATATTTTAGCATTATAATGTGATCCTGATAATATTGTATTGTGATAATAATATCGGATTGTGATAATTCTTTTAATGGGACTAATTTCTTTAACGCATTAACACAACATGTAGTTTTTAGGTTGTAGTTGGCTCAGTTTTAGAGCCAGGGTGAAGGGAAAGAAGCTAAATAACGCAAAAAACGTACACTACATTTTAATGACGAAGAACTGGCATGGCCATTTTCAAAGGGGTCCCTTGACCTCTGACCTCCAGATATGTGAATGTAAATGAGTTCTGTGGGTACCCACCAGTCTCAGCACACTGACAGCTGTTGTTGCCTGTTGGGCTGCAGTTTGCCATGTTATGATTTCAGCATATTTGTTATGCTAAATGCAGTACCTGTGAGGGTTTCTGGACAATATCTGTCATTGTTTTGTGTTAGTTGATTTCCAGTACTAAAGATATACATGTATTTCCAAAAAACAAGCACACTTTCCCACTCCCATGTTGATAAAAGTGTTTAATACTTGACAAATCTCCCTTTAAGGTACAATTTGAATGGATATGATATGAACAGATGTGATTCATTTGAGATTAATCGTGATTAACTATTTTAATCGAATGACAGCCCTAGTAGGAATCCAACAGTTTAACAGTGATTATCTCTTCGGGCACCTCCCAGTGAAGCCAACAATTACATAAACACGGTAACAGATAATGTTCAGTCCAGAGGCACAAGGCCAAATCATGCATGGAGATATACTGTTAGCTCAGATGCACGAAGAGGAAGGGAACGCCTAAACAGCTGCTATCGCTTCATCCAAACCCTCCCCGCCAGCTGACAGGACTGTACATCCTAATGTTGCTGGCAGCTTGTTTTGCGCGGAGCCTTGAACAGACATCGAGCTGCTTGAGGGTGTGAGCGGCGCTTCTGTTGACAGGTTTTGACAACGCGGGCCTGGCCGACACGCCGCCAAGATAAAGTGTGCTCTAATTGTCTCCATTATCACTTCACAAGTGCCAGAATACAGCAGGGAGGTGAGATTCAAGAAGTCCACTTTGTAATCCACTTTCAAGTGCTGCACTGTGAATATGAAGCATGAAGCGTCGAACATGCCAACTGGAAGGATATACCACATTTTAACTAGAATTCAAATCTTACACCTGATACAAACCAAATCAGTATTAACGTACTCGTAGTCATAGCGACACATTTTCTTCAGCTTTCGCTCTATAAACAAAACAAAGGCAACAAGTTTAAAGTTACAATACTGGTGATAGCATTTTCTCAGCAATAGCCACTCCCTGTATTTTACAGTTTAATTTCTATAGCAGGTCATTTTTAGTGGCGGAGTCCGCCATTATCACACAGGATTCAAACTGGCTTCACGTATACAGCACAGAGGACCAACTTCTGGTTCAGGTTCAGGGTCTTGTATATTGTGTCTACTAAAACATGTTTACAAGCTTTAACGTTCAAAAACATCATTTTTCTCATACTGTGTCTGAATACTGGATACCCGCATTCACCCTCCGTCTGAAACCATTTTAGCGCCTGTCTTTCTGCTCTGGCCGGCTTGTGAGAAAACTATAGTACCTTTGTAAAGGTAGCTCTCAAGCCATGAGCGATATAGTCTAACGAGCCTGCATGTGATATAGGAAGGGACCCCACATCTGAATCGCTTGTTGAATCACATGTTTTTTTAATATAGAAAGCCCACAAAAAACTGAATCTGTTGCTTAATTTCACAGTTTGTGGGCTGTAGGAATTACAGATATCCAAACGTATGTGCACAAGCACTGAAAAATTATATTTATTTAATATTTCCCCTTTAAGGGGGCGGGGGGGGGGGGGGGCGGTCTCTGTGGGGGGGGGGGGTGGGGGGGGGGGGGGGACCGGGGCCCGCCCCCCCCCAGGAAAAAAAAAATGAGTGTGAACTGGTAGCTGGGGGGGGGCCCGTTTTCCCCTTGGGGCCCCCCCGGGGGCCCCCGGGGAAGGCACCAAACCCCCAACTGCTCGGGGCGCTTGTCTGGAGCAGCCCCATCACTCTGACATCTCTCCATTACTGCATGTGTGTGTGTGTTTGTGTGCATGTACCATGTAATATAAAAAAAGGGGAAATTAAATTTCCCCCCTTTGGGACTAATAAAGGTAGATCTTCTTCTTCTTCTTCTTCCTCTATAAGGATTACAACTAATTATAACTTTAAGTGCTGACTTTCAGTTTTAAGGGTGATTGACAATGCTGAGGGGGCAACTCCCTCAGGACCACATATCTCCAGGAGCCCCAAAAGCTCCAGGTTTACTTTGTGTTAACAGGTACTGCTTTATTATCTGATCTTGAGGCCCAGTGTTGAAGGAAATCCTTATTTCACATCTATTTTTAAGGTCTTCACTACTTCCGTCATGTGCCTATATAACTATAAAGATAAATTAGACTTACAATAATAGGAATTGATTGGTTTCATTGCTGTGTCTTAATGTTTTATATCCATTAATAATATATAAACTATAAGAGGCCAGTCAGAAGTTCAAAACTTCTCCGGCAGTTACGTGAGTGCGTCACACGACGAATGATAAGCTGCCTGAGGTTTAGCAAGTATCTGAGAAGAGCAAGCAGGAGCACAATGTTGGGAGTGTTTTGATTGAAAGGGGCTGTAGCCACCCACTCTGTCTGGACATGTTCCTCCCAGTCATTCCCATCAGTGTGGCAATGACGGCAGACGCTGTACATGTTGTGGAGAGAGACGACCACATCCTCTGCCCTGATGAAACCGGAGCGTCAGACGGAGACATGCACTCACTGCTGTTTTCTGATTCACACTAACAGAACTTAAACATAAGATTGCCTCAGTTCAAGGACATTTATGTTACGTTATCATATGTAAGCCATAAAGTAATCCCTGACTTATTGACACCATATGAGCAGGTTCATTCTGGATGTTCCTATGTCTGCATTTTGGCTATTTTATAACCTGGACACACCAGAAAATGGATAAATTCATCATTCAGAAACACACGAGATCGTATACTGCCAAGAAGTGAAAGTTAACGTTCCATTGCAACATCCGCAGTAAAGCTACGCCTCCCACCATTTTGGACAGAAAGCAACTACCGGAGGGGAGCAAAACATCCACCTAAAAAGTATAAGTATAAGTATAAGAAAATTTCTATTCTATTGTCATATTCAACCAAAATGACCTGTTGAATAATAAAATATTCTAAATATAATAAGCGCTTTCAGTTCAAAATGGCGGCAGCAGCCGTTGTCAGAAAACACTGGAGTTTTGTTCTATATTCTTTGCCGCCGCTAAATACCTTAGCTAGCCGGCTAGTCACAAACATGCTAATCACAAAAGCTCTCAAAGCTTCTTTCTATACCGTTTCCTCCCTTTCGACATTTTGTTCTCAGGATCGTAGTAAGAGTAAAGAGTCACTGTAGGGCTATAAAAGTCCTCTGAGCTAGCAAACTTGCTAGCTGTCAGTTAGCAAGCTTGTTAGCTTGGTCGCTGAGGAGACAATACAGTAAATTCACTCACTTTATTCAGGTGTAGCTCTACCATTGACTCCTGTCTGAAAACTACTGGAGAACAGCTTATACTCGAACAGAAGAAAACAAACAAGCTAACAAGTTAAGATAGAGAATCAAGCTAAGCTAACAAGCTAAGATAGTGAATCCACCAGTCTGACTCACCGGATGTAGACTGTGGGTTTAATGGTGCCTTCAAATGGGGTCGTGTTTACCGTGTTTAGGAGTTGGGCCCATGTGAACGCCCCCCTCATGGTGCATTCACGACCTCATAAGTGGAAAGTTTCTGAAAGCTCCAATTTCATGACTTGTGACATATTTGTTGACATTGCGCGAAATGGTGGAGCCCATTTATCGGTACATAATAAGTTAATATTGTACAGCATATTGTAATTTTAGTCATATATTGTTTTTCTTGGTAATTTTATAACATGTCTGAGGACAATGTTGATATTCTCAAAGACCTCATCCTTCTCCTCTGTCATTATGCCTTTGCATGTATTATGTTACCAACTTGCTAGCTTGCTAAATTGTTAGCCTCTGTGGCTTCTAGACTCTGACAGTCACGTTAAATGCGGTGTTTTTCACAACATCACAACGCATGTCGTGTTCACGACATGGGAAGTCGCGAACACGGAAGTTTTGCAGGCACCATAAGACTGCCATTGGCTGTCCTACCCCTCTTATGCTAGGTGCGCTATCTATAGCGTGCTGCAGGGATGACATGCGTTTGCAGGCCATCCAGGAAGTTAGCATTGCTCTGGTTGCTGCGACAAAAAGCAAAAAACTCAACTAAAGCTGAATATTAAATTCAGTTTATTTGATTGATTTTGCTGTAAACTTTTGTCTCTTTAAATGCCAACATGATGAGCAGTTTAGTCTGCGAATCTGTATGATGTTTTAAAGCTTCACATTTTTTACACAATTTGTTTTATGTAAGTAACTTATTATTTTCCTTCTCTTCGTATATTCCTTTGTTGGAGAGTCTAACTATAACATAATCGAGGGAGAAAGCCTCCCGTGTTGCTGGTGAGAACTGTAGCTGGAGCCTTTCCTTCAGACATGAGGGAGGCCATTTTATGGGAAGGGTCTTTACTACAGTGATTGACACACTTTATGAGATTGTTCAACAAAACAAGTTTCCATCCTTTAAATAGCCTCGGTGGCCATTAGCGTGCATAAGCTCTCAGATGTGGAAATTTTTGGTTTAAAACTTCAGCTTACTGTTTCATCCCAGCTGCACGTGCGCCACTCTGTCTTTTGTTCCCAGCAGAAATCTGTAAAAGGCATCCAGTATGGTAAAGACGTTAAGAAGTCACATGCTAAAAAAGCTAATTATATGGTGGGTGATTTCACCAGTCGAGGTTTTATTTCGTAACACAGAGGCTCCCTTCATTTACAGTAAATGTGCCAGACGACCGGGCCTGGCACATGATGGAAATGCTTCAGGGAAGCCCGTCCACCCCTCTCCCCTCCCTCTGGCTGCACATGCAGAGCTTGTTGTAAGTGAGTCATTCGCTAAGGTCAGTGTCTGAAGTAAATCATGCTTCCTTAACTACCAAACACCTCCATGTGACATTCCAATACTAAAAACGCTCATCCATAGTGGACTGGAAGTTTGCAGATCCCACAGTGCATATTTAAAATGTAAGGCGATTACGATAGGACTGTATCCATTATTGACATATTCGCATCACATATTAGGACCACTCACAAATAAGAAACAGCTTTACAATCTGACAAAACAATTAACACAAGTCAGGAGCTTTTGATCACATACAGTCTTCCTCTGTAGAAAAAGATGCTTGAGGACGCTAAGAGTGAAGACAGTGGTATCATATGAAACTAGAAAGCCTAAGGAATCCGTTCGAACCAACCATGTCATGCTAGCATGTTGGGAAGAACACTAAGAAACCCTACAAAGTTACGCTAAATTTTAAAATTGAAAAATTGAGGAAAAACTGGCATGGCGATTTGCAAAAGGGCCCCTTGACTTCTGACCTCAAGATATGTGAATGAAAATGGGTTCATAGGGAACCATCAAGTCTCCTCTTTACAGACATGCTTAGGCTCATCACATTTTGGGAGAAAAACCATGCAGTTTTTTGCACGCAGTACAAATATGTTGTTTTCGTCTCTTCTTAAATGGTGTAAGGTGATGCATGAATTGCTGAGCTGATACTCTTGTGGATCCAATGAGTCCAACTGGACTAATGTGTGATGATCTTAGTTCCCATAGGAGCCATTTCATTGCAATGAGACCATTTATTGAATCTTGACCTCGCTGTTTAAAATGACCTGTGGTGACCTCTGGGATAATCACAGCCTCATGAAACTTTACAGCCACAAACTAGAGACCTGGAGCATTCAGAGGATGGATGGCTTTCCTATATAGACTGACAATAAGGGGTTTCTGAGTAGTTTACACAACAGAAGTGCTCACGATCCAATTGCAATTCTTGAAGAAATCTCACAAATGTCAAAAGTTTTTGATACCAAATCACAGCATGGCTTTTTAATGGTGTTCTTCAAGGTCTTGGTGTCTTAATGTGGAATTTTGGAGGGATTATTGATCATTTTTATTAATTCTCAAGTGGTAAAAAATGGTTAAATTTAATGCCAAATCTGTGCAACAAATGGCAACATCCCAAAAATTGCTGCATTAACTTATGAGACATAATGGAGCACAAGAATGACATCATATATTTCTGTAATAATGCTCTACACCTGTATACACTAACTAGCTATTTTCATTAATTTTTTCTTTAATTTTGAATAGATAAATTCACACTCAGTGTTGAGCAGCAGCTCAAATTAATCTCCAGCTTTCAGGTGATGTTCACCACTACTATGTGACATCTACTGTTGAGCTGCTATCTCCCTTAAAGACCCTCTGGACCCCCTTAAAACAAATATCGGTATGGTGGATATTTGAACATACTATTCCATGAAAATTACACTCTGATAAACAGAACGAAAGCTGATCACATCTTGATTTAATAATGGATTTAATATTAACCTAAAACATATACAGTATATTGCAATGGGCCAGCTTTGCAGGCTAGTAAATCTATAACTATGATTTTAAAGCAGTATTAATTGATTTTTCTGGCCAGTTGGGGCCAGCAGAACAACTGCATTTAATCACATGATTGTACATTGTTAATCATGATTAATTGCAAACACACATTTTTTTTATCTGTCTAAAATGTATCTTAAAGGGAGATTTTGTCAAGAATTTAATACTTTCATCAACATGGGAATGGGCAAATATGCTGCTTTATATGTGTATATTTATTACTGGAAATCAATTAACAACACAAAACAATGACAAATATTGTCCAGAAACCCTCACAGGTTCTGCATTTAGCATAAAAAATATGCTCAAATCATAACATGGTAAACTCAAGCCCAACAGGCAGGCACTATGACTTCCCCGCAAATTCAAATCAATCAAAAAGATTATCATAAAGTGGGCATGTCTGTAAAGGGGAGACTGCTGGGTACCCACAGAACCCGTTTACATTCACATATCTTGAGGTCAGAGGTCAAGGGACCCCTTTGAAAATGGACATGAGAGTTTTTCCTCGCCAAAATTTAGCACAAGTTTGTAGCGTTATTTCGCCTCCTTCACCACAAACTAGTATGACATGGTTGGTAACGTGGAGGTTTTATAGTTTCATGTGATGCCAAAGCCACTCGAGCTTTACAACGGAGCTCATTACAACTGAAAAAGTTGTGTTAATGCGTTAAATTAGTGGCCTTAAAATAAATTTGTGTTAATGTATCGAGTTATCTTTGACAGCCCTAATAATAACTAATATCGTCACGCTGTATTAGCGTCCATAGGAAGCGTTTCTTTAGCCACCTGTTGAATGCAAGTCAATACTGGTAATATAAAAATACTGATTAGTGCACCTTTAAAAGAACTCAGACCTTCACCTGCTATCGGCAACCAGTAGAAATTGCAACAACACAGACTTGACTAACTTCTTCTGCAATACACTAATTTACAGCAGCCTGTCAGTGATTTATGGTCACTTACTGTCACAGACAGGGAGGGAAAACCATGAAACGTCCCTTCAGATTAGACATTTTGTACTAAAAAATGTGTTTATTTCCAACTTAATTAAAATAGTACAGTAGAATAATGTAAAACTCCAGTGAAGTATTGAACACAAAACCAAGCAAAAATCGGTCTCACACACACTTTCTTCAGATGAAAAGTGTGTAGAGAGCAGCGCTTCAGTTGCTGAGCAGAAGGACTTCATCCATCATTCTTTGGGGGCACATGCATTATCCAACAAAACACATGGTGCATCCATCCTGCATTTATGATCTCTTAATTTTTATTATGGCAACTCAAACCTGCCACATCAAGGAAGAAACATGAGGCGCAATGGTTTGGGCAGACGACGAGAGCAGGGTACCCCGACCCAGAATCCTTTTCAAGAGTCCGACCGCAGCGGGACCAAAGACAGCCTGCCCACATCAAACCCTGCCTGTGGATTAAGTGAGCCTCGAGAGACCAATAATGTTTATCGTGCAAGTCCTGGCGAAGTTACTGACTGAATCTGTGCACCTGACGGGAATGGATTCAGCTCTGTTTGAAAGCGTTGGATGAACGGTTTGAGTCGTTTCAAATGGCGGCAGGAACCTTTGACTTCGAACACTGGAGAATCAAGAGAGTTACCATATCACTCATTGTCATCTAACTTTAATCATTTCATCAATAATTTTATTTTTTTTTGTGTTCTTCCACCAAAAAAGTTGCAATAAACATGCGTGCTTCACTGTTTGTACATCCACAGTCATAAGAGCATCAAGAGGCACTTGTATGCTATCAAATGGTTTCCAGCACCTTTTATGATGATGAAGCTATACGCACATATACATATGTTTGAGTTCAACAGTTTGTGCTTATTTGCTTTCCAGTTGAGAGTTAAGAAGATCAATATCAGTATAGATATTAGTGATCTTTGGAGGTGCTGTTTTTCTTACCATTAGACGGAGCTAGGATAGCTGTTTTTCCCTGTTTTGGTCTTTATGCTAAGCTAAGCTAACCAGCTACTGGCTTCAGCTTCATATTTACACATAAGTGGTATCAATATTGTCATCTAACTCCAAGCAAGAAAGTGTATTCCCCAAAATGTCAAGCTATTCGTTTAATCAGAAGATAAAGCTAGGGTTGGTAGCCTTAAGAAAACAGCAAGACTACGTTAGATTTTAAAAATGATCCAACCAAAAGCTCAGTGTTGCCAACTCTTTTTCAATTAAAGAGGCTAGTAACACTAGCGCCAAAGGTCATTATATCCATCCATTATAACACTGACAGTCCGTCTCTTCGGGCCTCCTTCCAAAGCCACTCCCCCAAAATTATCATTACGAGATTAACAACAAACATGTAAACAACAAAGATGTAAACAACAACATGGCTATTGTTGTTTTTGTCAGAGCGTTATGATGGCTGTCAGGATGTTATTAGAATTTCAACAATACCAAATGTGTTTGAAGGAGATTACCAACCCTAGCTTTAACATTATATTACTGTGAACCTTTATATCTAATTTAACCCTCATAATGTCCTGGGGTCAATCTGACCCCACATTTCATTGATTTTTGTAACTCACAAACGGGAACTTTCATGTAAAAAGGTCTATTGGCCCTAAATTCCAAAATGAAGGGAAAAATGTGTGGTAATGGGTTGGACTGAAGAAGACAAAGGTGAACACAAAAATGAAGAAATATTTAACTATATGCTTTAAAAACAGCAAACCAAGTGGGGTCATGTTGACCCCAGAGGACAAAAGGGATGGCAAACGGGAGGACATTATGAGGGTTAAAGTTCAGCTACCACTTCTCACAAATCTTCCACACTCCTCATACCATCCTGTGAAAAAGTAACATGAAGCCCTTATGAATTACAATTGATGGTTGTCTCATTGTGGTCTTTTAGTACTTTTCCAAATGAAAAACTACAGTTTTACTGGTGTTGATCCTAATTTCTACATACGTTGAACTGAAATGGGTTTCAAGTTAACAAAACATGTGCAGGCTAAATTCCTCCGGGTGTAAACCTTCAAAACAAACTGTACACATGTTCCAAATGAGAGTGACATAAGGATGACACATACTTCCTGGATACGCCCCCATAACAAACTTTTACGAGTTGTCATGGTTACCCCCTTGGGCTAACATCTGCCCAAAACTGCAGCTAACAAAAAGATGCCCGTTGTGTTAAAGTGTGTACAGTAAAAGCCTTCTAATGGGGCATGGTCATTATTGTTGTGGAGTTTAAGCTCATCTGGCCTCCATTAGGGTCTGTCCTGGTGTATTTCCATGAGGAGGACAGCTGTCTGGAAAACGCAACTTATTCCCAAGGATGGAAGTTTCCAGGGCGGATGCTTCCTGAAAACACTAAGGTGCTGATGGAGAAGTGACGGCGATGGCTGATGGCGTTTTCTGGTGGTAAAGCCACCTGCTTTGTCATCGCAGCTTGCTAAGTGATTGAAGGAAGAAATGAACAGTACAGTATCACCCTTTAACTGCCACTTTACTCAAGCCAGTCATTACTATAGAATAAATACCACACAGTAGTGACTCAGTCTATAGCAAGTCACTAAAACTTTATGACTTTCATACTTTTAACATTAACAGCCTTTGCTTTCTGGGAAAATAACAATTTATTCGTAGTTCACTCTGATTCAGATGAAATAAACAACCATCTGCCATGTGTCAGATCACCACAGCAACTAAGCAACTGCTGCAAATCGGCAACAACGTCACTAAAATCAAGGACAAGAATCTTGTCGATTGTTTAGTGGAAGCTGCCATGACTGTCTGTCTCATTGTGGAGGTTTCATTCACGAGTACAGACTTCAAAAATGCTGGCAGCGTCTACTTATTAAACCAAAAGCTCTAGGGATGGTATCATGTCGGTCAGTATGTCGGCCCACCACTTTGGTCTAGACTGAAATATGCCATTGACTTCTACATGGATACACCATGAAATTTGATATTGACATTCATGGTCCCCTCAGGATCTGCAATGTGGGGTTCAGTGTCCTGTACAAAAACAGGAGGATCGTAGGATGGAACCACTAAGTATGTGATTCGTGGACTACCTCTTGAGCCACAGCTACCCCTATTACTTCCATTATATTCCCCACAGTAACTGCATTTACCATCTTTCATTTACTTTGTGATATAGAGTGATGATGGCCTATGTACATACTTTACATATAGAGCTGGTTACATCCATACATTTTGTTGTTTCATTTACTATCTTTCTACGACTTGCTTCATATTAGCTTATGTAGCATTTCATAGCATATTTTCTCATTCAATTGTCAAGTGAATTTTCAGCAAGCTTTTGAAATGCCGCAAAAAAAGAAGCTATAAACTCAGCTACAGCATAGTTTCGTCAGAGGTTGGCGCTATCGGCTACGAATGGCTGTAATCTGCCAGTAAACAGAGTAGAAGAAGTGGAGGCTGCAAACCGGAAACAAAGCTCGGCTTGGCAAGCTAACCATCTACGATAGAAAAATGGAGAGAGGTCTTCAGGGAAGTGTTTCAACTGGGCCAGTTTTAGTTGTTTACGCATGTCAGCCATGTTCATGTTGTCTAGACACAAAGGCAAGCTATGGGAAGATCTGAAAAGACGCCAACAGAGGAAACATCTGATCAGTGATGTGAGCTAAATGTTCGCTACATCAGAATTTCTTCGGCAAATCCACTTAGCGCATTTCGACGAAGGTAAAAACCACCTCAGTTGAGCGTACAACCTTTTCTGGCTGTTTCCATACAGCTTTTCTAACGCGATACCTCAAAATGTGCATAAAATATGTGAATGGAAGCACAACTATTGTCTTCACTATCTACCGAGTAGTGACATTTCTGATGAGGCGCACGTAAGCTACGCTGTAGCCCTTTAGCATGATGGCTATGTTCCTAAGGTACAACACAACCCCCATACAGACAACTATAAATCCACTTTCATGCTGTGTCATTCTGAGAAAAACTACTCTTCTGGATGAGTTTCTTGTAATATCTCAGTGATCTAACAGGTGGTTAATATTTCAGATGGTTAACAAATATCATTTAATAAGAGAACACAGTCACTGCTTGAGTCCAGTCCATTCGTTTTAAATAAACAGAGATTTGTTTGAAAGTCAGTGTTAAGTACATGTCCAGACTGTACTAAAGAGGAGCTATTTCAGTCCAGCTTCTCTGCGGTCGTGCTGTAATAGGGACCTGGACAGGCCTTATTAGCGCTAATCAATTCACTAACCTACATTCCTGCTTCAGAAGAAAAAGGACAGACGAGCCTTGGGCGAGCCAATCCTGCAAAAACCATCAAGGCTGTGCCACATTCCTCTCAGTCTAAAAGGAAAAGTGATGTTTCTTTCCCATTTTCCAGGGGCTCCCGCAGTATTAGGTCTCGGAAAAGGCTGAGCAGAAATGAGGTGACTATGTGCCGTGTTGGATTCCCTGTCTCATGATCCAAAAACTGAATGGAATCATTCACTCAATCCTTTCAGCTTAGCGATGCTGGCGAAAACGATCATGGATCCTGCATCTGTGAACAACGTGACAGATAAAAGTGTACCTAAACAGGCAGAATGAGGTCAAAAGCATTTTTTTTTCTGGATCTCCAACTCATTTCTGTACTAATATTCACCCACAGAGAGGTCAGAGGTCAAGGTCACACACTGCTGGCAGTTCTTGCCCTGTATGAAAGCCACTCAGCGGCCGCACAACAATTCAGTTGCCTTTCTGTCACCACGTGGTTTCAAAGAAGACCTGCTTCGCAGTTTTTCCCTGAATAATTCCTTCCTGCCCCAATATCCTGTCTCCACAGAAAATACACAAAATGAAGGTCTGGACCGGATGCTCTAAACAGTCATTGTAGCATTCAGGAGACAAAGCAGATGCTGAAATATGATGGCATGGATAGAGAGTTGCTTTAACTACCGTTACACTGGGCTTTACTCAGTGGTTTGCCACCGTTTCATGGAACCCTGTTGAGAGTATTACAGCTCTTCAAAACATAGATCACACAAAGTTAGTATGAACTTATTTTCAAAAGCAACAACAGGTAGAGAAACCATAACAGGCGTCACAGTTTGGGGACACCTCTGATGTCTATCTCCAATAAATGGCCGTAAATCCTCACTCCTACTAGAAATCATGCTGTTTTCTTAAGTATCACACAGGTGGCAACTTCTGAAAAGTGAAGCGAATGTGGAAGTGTCTTAAACTTCTTTCTCGACTTGAAGCCTATGAGAAAATGAGCCTACTTCTTACCTGATTTCTTACCTCAGTAAACATTGTACATATGAGTTTATGGTCTCAATCACTAGTTTCAGGTCTTGTTCAATACAGCATGATGTTCATTCAGTAAATTATGGTTCCATTTAATAGACCATAAAGCAGGGTATGCTTTAGGGTGTGACTACCTTGTGACTGACGGGCCACTACCACAGCATTGCCCAGACTAGGTGTTTCATACTTCCAACTTTAACCTTTTCACAGTGTTTTCTCTGGTTGCAAAAAAACAAGATGGCGACGGCCAAAATGCAAAACTGGAGGCTTCAAAAAGGCCACAAACTAATGTGTGATGTCACGGTGACAACATACTTCCTGTATACAGTTTATGGTATTACAGTAATCCAGTGTTGATTCAAGGGTACACTGCAAACAGGAACTGCTAATAGCTTATTCGGCATAGTTTTAATGACGCCAATTTGCCAAAATGTAAACAAAACCTGTTTACAAGTTGTAGCCTAAAGCATTATGGTATGATGATGATGAAGCATGATTATCAGCCAAATCGAAGTAAGACAAAGAATAATAATGAATGAATGAATGACTGTTTGGTGGCCTGGTGGAAAATCCCTTGATTTAAAGGTTAGAAGAAAACACTGCAAATTAAACTGGAAAGTGCAACAGCTGCAGGTTTCTAAAATAGATAACACTGACACACTCACTCAAATGTCACAACATGACACTTTAGGACATATTAAGAAATGGTTCCAGCTCTCTGTTGCTGATAAGAAGCAGTGACTGAAGGCATGCATGAGGCAATGAGGAGTCAGCAACTTTTTTGACAGCAGGAAGGAAAGGCGGGCTTCTGCAGAGTGCATACCAGGGCTCAGCCCATATGTCAGCACCGCCACTGTTTTCAATTAAGACACGGTACATAGGGAGGAGAGAGGAGAAACATCTAGGAGGAAGATGTTTTGGAACAGCTGGATGCGGCAAACCTAGCCTGTATTTAAACCGGCTGTGCAAGCAGCGGGAATGGGTGGTGCACTGTAATACACTACAGTGATACTGAAGCAATGACTGATGCACTTAGTTATCATAAATAACCAGAACGCAATCAGGTTGTACAATCCTTGAAATATATTTCAATAGCAGAAAATGTCCAGGGATGTATAATCTTATAGGCTGGAGCTGTGATTGCAGGTTGAAAGCCAGATCTAGGTCCGTCACTGGGAACAAGTTGATCATTTTTTGAAAACTAGTCAGTCATTATAGACACTTCAGCGCCGATGTTAAAGAGCTAAACTGAAGAGCCACACAGTAATGTAACTACAAGGCACCTATGACAATAAAAACAAGGGCAAATGTATTTTTTTATAACAAAAGTTGCATAAACTGTTTGATTTTTATAATTGAATGTCTATTCTAAACATCGCTGGTCGCTGCTGAAGGCCCTGCTGGACAGTTTCTGGCGAACCTGCATGATTTCGTCTGATTTCGTGCAGAATCCAACCCTTTAGCACCGCTAGCAAACATAAAGAATAACTGTGTAGAAACTGAGACAGTTTCATAACCAGTTAAAAGTTCCTCAATAACTTTAAATAGGCCACATACAGAATGGTACTGAATTTCAAAAAACAAAGTTGGTTTAATTTGTGATTATTTATTCATCTTTATTTCCATTTATCTATTTATTTTTGCAAAAAATTAATTTTGCATTTACTACAGGAATGAGTTAGCATTTTAGCACTTCTGGTTCCCTCGTCTCAAGTCGATGGTTTTTTAAACAGGTTTTTAGTGAGATGACTGAAATAAGATCTGTGTTTAACACAAGCTTAAGACATTTTAATGTTTTGTTCTACGGCATAAAATAAATATCCCACTTGTGAATTCACAGTGATAGTGGATAAGATAACAGGATAAGTGGCTGAAGATGGATGGATGGATGCGTCTTAAAAAGGGCGGTTGCTAACAAGAGGCTACATGAGTCCAGTATTGTGGCTCAGAGGGCAGAGCAGGTCATCCCCGGCTGCTCCAGTCCATGTGCCCTTGAGCAAGACACTCAAATTGCTCCTGCAGGCAAAGCCATCTGTATGTGAATAAGTATTATATTAAATCCTGATGGACAAAGGTGGCACCTTGCATGGCAGCCATGAATATGTGTGAGAACGGGTCACATTAGTGTAAAGCACTTTGAGTAGTCGGAAGTCCATTTACCATTTAACCGTCATCATGCCGACTCAGCCTCTTTCTGTACTCGCATTCATGTGACCGTGGTGCAGTTCGTTTATAGCATAACTAGTGTTTTACTTCTGCCAATTGCATTTATGCTTCAAAAATTGGAGATTATTTTATGGAACAAAACATGTAAGTATACGAACAACAACATTTATTAGTCCCACTTGGGGAAATTCAATTTTTACACTCTGTTGTTAACTTATACACAGTACATGCAGACCCAAAACACACACATGCACAAACAGGACCCATATACATGCATCAATGGAGAGATGTCAGAGTGAGGGGGCTGCTCCTGACAAGCGCCCTGAGCAGTTGGGGGTTTGGTGCCTTGCTCAGGGGCACCTCGGCAGTGCCCAAGAGATAAACTGGCACCTCTCCAGTTACCAGTTCACACTCAGTTCTTGGTCATGTCGGGACTTGAACCGGTGAGCCTCTGATTCCCAAGCCAACTCCCTACAGACTGAGCTACTGCCGCCCCCATACTAAAGAGTTGTTTGCCACAGAGCTTAATAATCCAAAAGCCAATGGAAAAAGCCCGTTAGCCTACAAAAATACGTCATCCTGGAGCACTTTATAGCAAGAAACATATAGTGGAGTTAGTTATGAGCAGTAAACAGAGCTTTTTAAATGCTCTGGTGGTGGCGGCTCCACTTACCCTATGGCCTATCCAACAATCAACCCAATTTTGCAGTGAGGAAAAGGCAAAGATTTTTCAAAAGTACAACAAAAAAACCTAAGTTATATTGTTTAGCATCATTATTTTTTTGTTTCCTACCATAGTAATGATCTCGGGACCACTTAAATTCTCCTTGTGCCCCATTCTTGGGGTCTCGACCCTCAGGTTGGGAACCATTATGCAACAGAAACGTTGACATGATATACAGTATCCACTATATTACATCAAACAGAGAATGGATTGTGCTTGAAATCAAACCGATCTTTGGGGGCATTTATATTATTATTATAGTCAACACAGGTGTCTGTTTCTAAATGAAATATGAGCAACTCCAAGAGAAACAAAGGAACAAATGCAACACAGGGTTGCGTATTTGTGATGTGACTCAGATAACGGGAGGAGATCCCCTCTGCAAGTTTAACTAAGTCGCTGTTATTGTAAGCTATCTAAACACCATTATGAATTTCTTAACAGCTAGAAACAGCATTGCGTTGTGGGACTGTGTTTCCATGCTGAGCCTCAATGTTTGTGTAGAGTCTCCTGTCTGGTTAACGGGGGATTCCAGCCGTAAAAATAAATGTGGGATGACTTACCTCCTGCTGTGGTTTGTACGGCAGATCACAGTGAACTATGGTCAACAAAGCCCACACCCTCTGGTCTCAGCCAGGGAAGGTCCATCAGTACCCACAGAAACACTGAGCCATCCAGAAGAAGAGCTTTTAAAAGGGACAACTCCCAACAGCAGTAAATCAAAGCTAAAACTAATATTGGTGAAGTGTGTGGGATCTCTTCATTGACATGGGTGTATTTTATTGTTGTAGGCAAGTAGGAAATGTAGACACGTGATGTCATGTCCACGTTTATTTAGCAAAAAGTGATCTAAACAGTGGTTCCTGAGGGTCGAGACCCCTCCAAGGGTCCCAAGATAAATCTAAGGGGATCAGAAGATAAGAAAAGAAAAAAGGACTTCAACCCTCTCAGGACCTTTAAAGTGAAACTACCTGAGAACGAACTAGATTTACTACTAGAAGTGACCTTTAACCACTAAAATCTCAATTTGAAGAAATTCACTCAAGGCTTTCCTGAGATATCATGAGAACGAGATAGACGTAAGGTCACGCCGACCTTTGGCCACGAACATGGGACGGACATACCTAGAACCTGAATACATAATGCGATCCGGCCACCGCTGTCGTAAAAATCACATCTACGCTAAGGTCATAACCTTTCATGACGGATCCCAAGCACACATTTTAATTCATGGGGTCATTCGTCAAAAAAGTTGCCAACTACTGACCTTAAACCTGCATTAATTCAATATTTTCAGCCATTTGGGGGCAGAGTTACCAGCGGTAAACACAACACTGACATATTATCACCATATAATGTCGTTATTGCTAAACCCTATTAATATATCCACTAAACATATAGCAACATTAAAATTCATATGGAGTCTTGTTTCTGGCCACTTGTTGAAGGTAAAGCCAATATTCAGTCTCCTTTAAGCTCCAATTTGCTCTCCACCAACTAAATAACTGGCTCTTTAGCTTCTAAATGCTAACACTATGTTCACAAGCTTGTGACTAACTTTATTAATGTGCTTTTTGCTGAATAAAGCTGGTAAGACTGAACCAAAACAGTAAAAATGATATCCCGTAAAACCACAACAATGAGCTGAAAGACGCTAAAGCGCTCCATAGGGCACCTTTCACATTACACGTTGTCATTTGATCCATTGTCAATATAAAAAAAATATTATTTATAGCAGCTTTAAAATATCAAACATGTATGGTAGAAGAGGACAACAGGCCCACTTCTCTTTACAAGAGCAGAGCGGCGCATCTGCAATCATAACCTACTGCTGAACGAACGGATTTTGAAGCTCTTTAGTAGAATACAGCTTACAAATTTACAGCTCTCTGGATTATTGAAATGTTGAATGCTGAACAGTCATTTCTGTGGCATTTTCTACTTCCCACAGAGACAGTGACATGAAACTATAAATAATAATAATAATAATAATAGCTGTTCTTTAAGCAAAGGTCAGATGACTCATTCCTAAAACTCATTACTTGCCTCCTTCTTGCCAAACATTATGAGTAGATAACAACTCTCAAAGGTTTCGGAGTGAAAGTCTACATATGCTGGAAACAACTGACAGGGATGTCCTGACATGTGATGTCATTTCTAAATTTAACCCCCACCCGTCCACTGTGTGATGTCAGCACCCTGTGGACCCCGTTGACCTCTGACCTGCTGGTGATTCACTGGTTCTCCCTCGACCATCTTCCCTAAATTAACTTTCTCTGCCGTCCTCCCACGCACACCTTCCCTCCGCTGCTCAGGTTTCTGGGAAACACTGGCTTTTTACAGTCTTCTGAGCTGAAGAAACACTGGTGTGATTTACTGTGTCTTCCAAATGAACTCTACTTGAAGCAAATTAATAGGGCACACTATGATGCTGGGAGGGAACAACGCTGGTTTATAGAGGAGTGGTATGGGTAAACACACTTCTCAGTTTGTTCCTTTCTCAAAACAATCTAAGTGCTTATCTGACATTTTGCTTCCAGTCTCAATCTTATCCGTCGCTGCTTTTACTGTATTCCTAGTGATCACCACACATAGCTTTACTGTAACAGCTTCAGGAATGTAGCTAGCTAGCGTTGTGGCATCACCGCACAGTATTCACAGTTAACTGTAACAGCTGAAAAAGTCTGACATGTTGTCTGTGAGAAGAGAAATGGCCAAAAATACAAACACAAATCATATATTCCCACTGAGGCCACTGGAACATGCTTACACATCACAGAGCATTTGGGCTATTTATGTTCACCTGACACATGTAGGTCCAATATTCACTCTCCTTTCAACTTTGATTTGATTAGTTAACTGTGATTAATCGCGAATTGTCATTTATTTTCAAAATGTATGTTAAAGGGAGATTTGTCAATTATTTAATACTCTTGGAAGTGGGCAAATATTCTTTCTGTATGCAAATTTCTGTATATAATTATTATTGGAAATCAATTAACAATACAAAACAATGTCAAATATTGTCCAGAAACCCTCACAGGTACATTTAGCATAAAAATATGCTCAAATCATAACAGCTGTCAGTGTGTCAGTGTGCTGACTTGACTATGACTTGTCCCAAACTGCATGTGATTATCATAAAGTGGGCATGTCTGTAAAGGGGAGACTGGTGGGTACCCAGAGAACTCATTCACTCTGATATCTGGAGGTCAGAGGTCAAGGATCCCTTTAAAAAATGGCCCGGTTGGACTGTTATTTAGTCTCCTTCATGACAAACAAGTATGACATGTTTAGGTTTTCTAGTTTCTTATGATGCAAGTGTCTTTACTCGCCATGCACTCAGCCCGCTACAACCTAAAAACTGCAAGTTGCATTAATGCATAAAGTGGCATTAAAATTAATTAGCATTAATGCATTTTCTTTGACAGCCCTAGTCCTCCTGAAGGAAATATTTGGCTCTAGCTGCAAATGCTCCACTATATTATATAGGGGGAGGCAGTAGCTCAGTCCAGACGTGGCTTGGGAACTGGAGGGTCGCTGGTTCAAGTCCCCACATAGACCAAGTACTGAGTTTGAAATGGTAGCTGGAGAGGTGCCAGTTTGCCTCTTGGGCACTGCTCGTCAGCCCCCTCACTCTGACATCTCTCCATTAATGCATGTGCTGTATATAGGTCCTGTTTGTGCATGTACTGTATGTATTTTAGGCCTCTGTGTACTGAACAAAAAAATTAATTTCCCCTCTGGGGATCAATAGTGTGTCTTCTTCTATATTCATCAGCTAACTTTTACTGTCAGCCATTTGTTGCTGTGTTTAACAGCTTTTTAACTTAAACCAGCTGCCTGCTCTGCTGGAAAATAGGTTGACGTGAACACTGGTAGTGAACCAAAACGGTAAAGCTGCCATAAAACGAAAACAATGAGCTGAAAGATACTAAAACGCTCCTTAGAGCTGAGTGGAATTTCAGAGTCTGAAAATAATTCTTGTGGGTTTGTTACACAGACTGTATATAAAGATGGACGACATGACAGCTCCCCAAAAGTGAAGCCAAAACAGCTGGATCGCCCCCTGGTGGCTGGCTGCAGTATGGGTTATAAATCCCGCCCCCTCCATGTTAGCGGATGGGACATGAGCCAACGTCACAAAGATGGTTTTTGTCGTTTTCTGTAGTTCTTATCACACTGATGTACAGTATGTTCAAGTTCTCTTTAGTTTTAATTTGCTGATGCTACAAAAAGGGGTGAGATGTTACGATACGATACTTGACAGCTGATCTGAGTGAAGCTGGACGGGCAGACGAACCAATCAATTTGATCATAGATGTAGTTATAGAGATATTATGGTTAGTTGTTGTGTCTTTCTAACCAAACAGCTGCCATGGTGCAAACATAGCAGCTTGGCGGCTCATGCTAGTAAGCTGCAGCCATGCTTGGCTCGTGACTGGCTATGTGGGCAGGATGTCAAGAACGTGGCTCCATCCCCCCGATCAGTACTGCGCACACTCTGGCTTCAAATAACGTCAAAATCTCAAGATGGCAGCGGGGGATATTTTGGCTTGACTTTTGTATAGCTGGAGGAAGTAGAGACGCGCCGTCCATCTTTATATACAGTGATGGTTTGTCACTATGAGCGACACTTCTTACATTACTCAGTCAAGAAATCCATTTCTATACATTTTGATTAGTGCAGCTTTAAGCCCTTTAAATTATGTGGTTTATACTGAAACATTCACTTTTATTTTCACACTGTTTTCACAGGGGCTGCACGGTGGTGCAGTGGTTAGCGCTGTCGCCTCACAGCAAGAGGGTCGCAGGTTCGAATCCGGCTTGGGGCTCTTCTGGCTCTTCTGGGTTTTCTCCGGGTACTCCGGCTTCCTCCCACAGTCCAAAGACATGCTGTTTAGGTTAATTGATGACTCTAAATTGCCCGTAGGTGTGGATGTGAGTGTGAATGGTTGTCTGTCTCTATGTTGTCTGTCTCTATGTGCCCTGCGATGGACTGGCGACCTGTCCAGGGTGAACCTCGCCTTCGCCCTATGCCAGCTGGGATCGGCTCCAGCCCCCCCGCGACCCCTAACGGGATAAGCGGTTGACGATGGATGGGTGTTTTCACACTGTATAAACTCCCCTTTTGATTATTAATTAATCATGTCAGCCCAAAAAATGGGTGTAACTGACATTCATTTACATGAAAATGTGACAGGCTGCTGTACAATGACCTAGTTGAGGATACAAGCATTATAAGACTGAGGCTAAGAACCATTTTGTTTTTACTGTGCTCAGCATCAGACCCACTTTAGGCATTCCCTCAACCTTAAGGAATTCCTCAAAGCTATTTCCATGCTGTCATATGCCCGTGTTTATGGTCAGGCTTGGTGTCTCATGCCGTAATACAACATAGTCATTTTGTGGGGTTTCCTGACCGCACGCACACCAAATATGTACAGTAGAGTACAAGAGGGGACCTGGCGTCTGAGCAGCGAGCGCTGTGGTTGCATTTGGCCCGCCTGAGTGGGAAGTTACTGACCGTTCATCATATTTTATTGCAGTGGGGAGTCCCATTGTGAGCGGGATCATGGGTCAGGGCCATGTTTGTGTTTCCTTCCCTGATGTCTTAACTCCACATCGGATGACAGACCCCGCTGGAGATGGAAACCGGTGAGCATCTACTGAAGTGTTCTGAGCAGCTAGTGAAAGCGCCACCAGGCCTTGATATCACTTCCTATTCCACTGGGAGGGTGGAGACGAGAAGACCAGTCAAACAACCATTATCTCACTGTACTGGCAGCTCTGAGATGCTGATCTTTGAGGTCATTTCCAACAATTCAGCCTCCATTGTTCAGATAGAAGCGACAATATAAGGGTATCTAATGTCACGCCACTCCAAACCAATTATGTAATATCACCATCCTACAAATGATCACATTAATTGTAGTCAGTATTCTGTTCAGTGGACTACAGGTGTTTCCTTTCTGATGAATCAGCCACCCAAGAAGAACCACAAGATCCCAAATCCTCCTGACAACCTGAGAGGCGAGGTCAACACTCTTCACAACTAGAGGAAACATCCAATTACTGCTTTCCTCCTGCGACACGACTTCCACTACCCGTCCCCCTCACAGCACAGAGCCGCCGAGCAGGGGTCGTCCTGTCGGTCCCGCTGAACCGGAACAGCATGTGGGCCGTGCAACAAGGTCGAGTCAGTCAGGGCTGGACGCTGTCCCCCGGTGACTGTTGCTCCCGCCGGTGCTATCTTTTCTAGTTTCGCTCTCTTTCCTGTGTCTCTTTAGCGGCTCGTCGGTCAGATGAAAGGTATTTCCTCTGAGTCACCCGTTGTGTTCTCTTTTGTCGACCCAGAAGTGCGCACGCCTTAAAGACCTCCAGTACACAATGCTGTTGTCTGCTCCCCCGGCGAGCCTCAAAACATGCCCTTTTACTATAATTGGACTTTTTCAGATGAAATGCACTTTGCTCTGCGTTACGCTTACAGTGTGTTGGCCTAGTTGGGCGACATCATTTCCAGAGGGTCCTGTTGCGTGGATCCAGTCATAGTTACAAGCTGTGAGAGACGCACATAACCAGAAGACGTTTTATCTTGTCCCATTTCTGACAGTTAAACTAGAGCATGCAGTTTTTCAAATAAGCGGCCTACGACTTCGTTGGTTTATTGGCTACAACATTCAAACACAGTGACCTTGTTTTTGGGCTGAGACATAGAGGAAGGCCTTGTCTATTTTACGGTGGTCTGAACTATCATGTGAGGACAGCTGCAGGGCGAGAAGACAGATCCCACACACAGATGGTGAGCAGCTCTCTCTATTCAGATGTGAACTCTTCAAGGAAAATGCAACACCATTTTTTTGATACTCGCTACTGTCCCATAAATATTTGTTGCACTTTATATCTGAAGCCCCTTTCCATCAACCTGCCTCATAAACTGCTACTTCAGTTTGCGACTTCCTACATTGTCATGAAGGCCTGTTGACAGCTAGCGGGGGATGAGGTCAAACTCGTTGCTTTCTGTCCCGATTACAGAGCGTAAACACAGACAGACGTTCGTGCAACTTCAAGTTCATGGACAGCTCTTTATCACACCAGGGCTAAACATGCACCCAACAATCAATCACAGAACAAAAACATGACCTGACATATGAAGCTCTGCTGGCTTGCAGCCTTTTTTTGCTCTTATGGATGTACAAATTAGTCTGTAAAAAGCTCCAGATGTGTTTTCCATCACTGAGACTGTTAAACTACAATACCACACTGGTATAGTAGCTACAGAACTGGGCATCTGGACTGACTCTGCATTTGACCAGTTATAACTTGGGGCCAAATCCTCCACAACCACATTTCACATCTTCTGTATTAAATATGTAGATTTAGGGCTGTCAATAATTTAAAACATTTTTTATGTGTAAAATGTACCTTAAAGGATCTGTATGTAACTTTTTACAGGTACAAATTGTTTTTTTATGTGTAAACAAGTTGTAACCTAACCTAAAAAATAAAACTTTCTGTTATTTTCTGCGTTTCCTCTATCAGCCTGCGCAGCTACAGGGATAACTAACGACAGCTAACGGTTGGTTAGAATGCAGTCCGCTAACGCAAACAACCAGCCTCCACCACAACCCAGACTCCGACACAAACTCCCCGAAAGCATAACAAACGCAAAGTTATATCTAATGAAGCCTGTCTTGCTAAAAAAAAAAAAGCAATGTGACCCACGTCGGTGGGGAAAACTAGTGTTATAGGAGTGCGTGCATACGTGGGAAGTGAGTGGTGAAGCAAGAGAGAGTGAGTGGCGGCGAGTGTGAGAGAAAGCGTGCAAACGGTGAAGCAGATGTCAAGCGAATGTCCAGTGGAAGTTGCAGTTTGAGCAGAAATAAATGCTGCAGCTCCTCAAGACCAACAGAAGTTGTCTTGTTTCCATATCTTGTTTCCCCGCTGCAGAGTGGATTGACCGGGGTTAACTCGTAACGTTATCGACTCTGGAGGCTGGAGCAAGAAACGTTCAAACTCTGATCAACATCGGTCAGGCCTTGAATTCATGGAGGGACCTTCATTTGGAAAGCTGATATTATTGCCAAGCATGTGAAATATATAGTGATATTGTGGTTTTAGCTGCTAATGTTGCTAATGTTAATCAACATGATGCCTATCAATCACTGTCATTCAGTCTGGAGTGTGTGAGCAACAGGAATGTTGTTGACTTAACACCACAGGTGTTGCTGTTAACAAGCAATTTCTGATTTTTACATTGAGTTCCGTTAATGGGAGATTTTTCAAGTTTCTACTACACATATCAACATGGGAGTGGGCAAATATTCTTACTTTATGAGAACGTATGTATATATTATTGGAAATCAATGAATAACACAAAACAATGACAAATATTGTCCAGAAACCCTCACAGGTACTGCATTTAGCATAAAAAAAATATGCTCAAATCAATAACATGGCAAACTGCAGCCCAACAGGCAACAACAATTTGTTGACATGACTATGACTTTCCCCAAACTGCATGTTATTAGCATAAAGTGTACATGTCTGTAAAGGGGATACTCGTGGGTACCCATAGAACCCATTTTCAATCATATATCATGAGGTACGAGGTCAAGGGACCCCTTTGAAAATGGCTATGACAGTCTTTCCTCATCCAAATATGGGTACATGTGGAGCGTTATTTAGCCTCCTCACAACAAGCTAGTATAACTTGGTTGGTTTTCTAGTTTCATATAATGCCAGTATCATCTGCTGCAAGGTAACACACAGCTGCCGGGTCAGTCTATCACCTGAACACACAGAGACTAAACTGAGATCAACCCTCCATCAATCTCCAGGTCAAATGGCGAACAAGCTAACACACAAATGATTAAAACAGCATTACTGGGATTAGTGACTGAATTTCACATTGGACGTTAATAAGGATGAGTGGGTGGACTTCCCTTTACGGCTACTGATGCATATTGAACATATTCCTTATTAGGTCTGTTTCCTTCTCTTGGCCTGATTCTATTTGTTATCTTTGGGGATATATGTTAGGAATGCAGGGCGGTTTTACCTCTTTATGCGTGAGTGAAGTCATATGTTGTATTGCACAAGTGAATCACTCCTCTCCCCAGCCTCCCTGTGACTTCCTGTGAGTCTGAACCTTTCTGTTTTTGTCGCCTCTTTTGGGCATACAAAATGGAAATCCACCTGTCACGCATGCCGATCCAGTGTCTAACTAAGGAATGTCACAGATCTGTTGGTTCAGACGTCAGGTCGGAGGCTGAAATAATATCTGACTGGGTATTATCAATGGTTAACGGCAGCCAAGTTGCTGCTGCAGATGAGGCGGTACCTCAGATAAAACATGACTTCCATGATTGCGATGTTTCCACAGATGGTTAATGTCCTGTTGTTCCGAACTGCTGGACTGAAACCAGAAATGTGTTAATATACTGTGCCTGAATGCATCTCTGAACAAACACAGCTTATTTTCTGGGTAATAGTAGTATAAGTTAACAGTATATTGTATAGCGAAAGGAAAAAACATTGTGGATGATGAATTCTTGATGTGAGTCTGAGTCATGGGTGAAAGGTCAATGGAAACAATTCATTCACTTCCTGTGTATCATTCAAGTCTAAAACAATTCATCCTGTTTGTTTAATCATAAGCTCAAGTAAATCTTTCTATTTGTAAAGCAAGGACACAATAGTCTAATTTAGTGGCCAATAAATGACAACATTTTCTTAAAATCAAATTATAAGAAACAGTCATTTTTTTCCAACTGTTATTTTGAAATCAAACCACAGACTATAAAAAAGTGGACACAGTCACTGTGATGTCATTCATTGTTAGCGTTGAACTGAAAATGCTTATCATATTTATAACATTTTATTGTTCAACACAGACCATTTCAGTACAATATGACAAGAGAGTAGAAATTTTTTGTTGTACTTTTGCATGCCACTTTATAGTCAGTCCAAAATGGCAGAAATGGTTTTTGGCCGTTGCCATCTTGGTTTTTAAACTCATGTTTACAATGTTAACTGAGGTAATAAATCAAGTGAGAAGTAGGCTCATTTTCTCATAGACTTCTATACAATAAAACGTCTTTTTGCAGCCAGATGAGTCGCCCCCTGCTGGCTGTTAGAAAGACTGCAAGTTTAAGGCACTTCACCACTGACTTTACTTTTCTGAACCAGAGCTTGTCGCCAGAATAAAACTCACTTTGAAAACTGAAATTTGAAGCACAAGCTTATCAATGCGGTAAGTACAAAATACAGTCTATTTCTGGCCATACAGGTTCTTTAAAAGTAAGATAAGTGTTAATGAAGGCACATTAAGGGTCAGAGTTCCCTGACTTGATTATTTCTGGCTTAGTTATATAACCACGAGTAGCGTCAGCCCTTAACATAGCTCCCGCAGTCTCTGCAGATAAGCCTCAGCAGCGATAACGCAGCTCCATTTAGGCCCATGAACACAGTCAGGGAGGAGAGAAAAGAGGGTTTAATTAGCTAATTTGACTGACCGTGCCCTGAACGCAACTTGTGTTGAGTGGGTCCATTTCAGAATAAAATCTGACTAAGTGACGCTGGGAGTGAGCCACAGGTAGCGCTGAAAAGGCTTAACTTTTGGCTCAAAAGATTAACTAAACAAAAATAAATAAATAAATAAAAGCCGCTCGAACACCACGCTTCGACACCAAATGTGAAAAAGAGAAGTGGAGCCTTCTTTTGCCTTCACAGCTCTTGTTTCTAACTGTTTGGAGATAAACAGTCATCTGCTGCCTCTGATTGCAGCAGTTGAAGGAATCTGGCTGCACCCTGTGTTCAATATACTGTAAGTATTATTAATTAAGGGGGCGTCAGGGGGTGGGCAGGATGACTAAGTGAGACTCTGGGTGAGAAGTGAGAAAAAGGAAAATGTTGTTAAGATAAAGGAATAAAGCAGTTCATCTTTTGTATGAATTTGTTTTAAGATAGATGGAAAACGATATTAGAGCTGGCAGGATTAGTCAAATGAATCATTTAGAGGATAAAACTAATATGATAATGAATGATTTGTTCAAGTCACTTATTAAAGAAAAACACTGGCTGCGTAGTTAGTGAGAATGTAGCGTTTCTATTTGTCTGATGTGACAGTAAACTGTCTGCCGTCCGGTTGTGGACTGTTGCTCAGACACGGCGTGTACTCTGCAGACGTCACCGTGGGCTTTGGGGAACTGATCACAAATCACAGAAATTCATGGACCAAACTATTCATCATTGCTGATTGGCTCATTATTATTATCATGAAAATGATCACGAGTTGCATGAGTTGTAAAATATCTAACAAATATAACATCTATCTATCTACATAGAAATACTGTCTATAGATATACTATATCAATCTATATAGAACTACTATCTATATATATAGATATACTATCTATCTATCTATATAGAACTACTATCTATATAGATATACTATATCAATCTATTTCTAACTACTATCTATCTATATAGAAACAATATCTATCTTTATAGAAATACTGTCTATATAGATATACTATATCAATCTATATAGAACTACTATCTATCTATGTAGATATACAATCTATCTATCTATCGATATATATATATAGATTATATATATATATATATATATATATATATATATATATATATATACTATCTATCTATATAGAAATAATATCTATCTATGTAGATATACTATTTATTTATATAGATATTCTATCTATATAGAAATAATATTATATATATATGTAGATCTACTACTGTAGATGTATCTACTATATAGATATACTATCTATCTATCTATATAGGTGTATTATCTATCTATGTGGATATACTATCTATCAATCTATCTATACTATCTATATAGGTGTATTATCTATCTATGTGGATATACTATCTATCAATCTATCTATACTATCTATATAGGTGTATTATCTATCTATGTGGATATACTATCTATCAATCTATCTATACTATCTATATAGGTATATTATCTATCTATGTGGATATACTATCTATCTATCTATCGATTAGAGGAACAGCTGACAAGCAGTCATTTTTATGTCTTATTTCTGGCTAATCATGTAAAACTGTGTGAGCTACAGTATTTATACTAAGTGAAGTTTCTGTCATTTATATGACAGGTACAGTGAGGTATCAATAGGTATGAATCATCTTTCCAGCCAATCTTACTGTATATATCCCCATTCATCCTCTAAGTTTAATCTCAAACTATTTTTCTGTCTCACTGTGAAGGAAAATACGACTAGGTGAAGCCGATCTTCCCATTAGATTCTGCTGAACATCTTTTTTGTGCCAGTCTGGGAAAACGCGACGGAGCGGAGTGAGGTTCCAGTGTGTCATCGCGTCTGCTGTCTGAGGTTCCTGATGGCATCGCCGGCCGCTGATTGGCCGCCCCGCCCGCGAGCTGCAGAGGTGGGGAGGGGGCGTGAACGCTCCTCTCCGGCGCGCTATATGTACGGCTGTGCGCCTCTCCGGGAGTCAGGGGGAAGCGCTCCAGCCAGGCGAGAGGAGACGACCAGCAGAGACGTTGGACATTACACACAGCTACTACTACTACTACTACTACTTCTACTACTGCTACTACAGCGGATCCAGCCGGACTCCATACACTGTATTCCAGCAGCGGAAAAGTTTGGAGCAATGCAGTCAGTGTACCAGCACCTGATCAGCCTGCTGTTCGTCTTCAGCAGCCTGCAGGTTAACCAGCTGACGGAGGGCTGTTCGTGCGCTCTGACGCACCCGCAAGACGCCTTCTGCAACTCCGACATAGGTACGTAACGGCTCCTAATACCGACCATTTTACTGCTGGAAAACAGCGCGTTTTCCATATGGACCCTGGCACCGAGAGCTGATGTGCTGCCTGCCCCTTAGTCCCGGAGAGGACTGACCTGCGATCAGTTTACTGGATGCACGTCAAGCTTGTTGTCAGCTAAATCTCTGTTACGAGTATAAAGAAAACTTCTAAGACGGTATTTTTCATTAATACTTTAACACCACAACTTCTAGCCTACGTGTGTACTTTCAGAATACTATTATAATGTATTCTCCAGCACGAGTCAAGTGTTTGTTTTTACTATTTATTGAAATATATTGTGACATAAACGTATGTAGTTTGTGGTCAGTGAAGGCACCAGTGTTGCTTCTTAAAGTGATAGAGCTCCCCAACATTTACATGCTTTTCACCCCCAAATTGATTATTTTTATATCTTCTCAAGCTTCAGGCGTTTGTGTGGCTAAAAGGTGAAATATGAATGAATGTGAATTAATATCAGTTCATAAAAACGGATCCACGGTCAGTTTAGATGTTTCAGATCCTGCTTATTTATCTGCACCCTTTTCGCCCGGCCTCTGGTACACAAACAGCGGACACATAGCTTGTTTTACTGCCTGGTTGTGCTTTCTCTGATTCTCCCAGAGTAATATGAACTTAAGATCTGGCTGAGGCTGGAGCGCCGGTCCAACCTGGCCTCTGTTTTTAGATAACATTGGTAAAGACTCTGGGATCACCTGATCTGCCCTGTAGCTGTTGGGTGGAGAGTTGCGGGCGGTGTTTGGGGGATGAAATGTGTCAGATGGGGCAGGAGGCTTGCTGATTTCTTTTGGGGAAGGAGACACAAGTTTCTTTGACTGACAACCCGTCACTTAAAGCCACACATTCACATTTGCAGACAGACGCTGACAGTCTTTCTGAGTGCAGCTGATATTTTTGCTTCAGTATCATTTGACCTAAAAACATGAAACCATCATGAGGCGCTCTAAAACCCTGACACATAATCAAACAATAATCTCTCAGTCTAAACTGAGCACACACACATACTACCGCAGTGTGTAGTCCATGTGTTCTTCACCTAGTGTCGACTAACAAGGGAAGTCCTAGTTTCTGTAGCAACGCCCCGATACACACTCATACACACTCAGACGTCACCTTTAATGATGCTGCACTGACTGCTGGTCACCAGTAGAGGTGAGAATGATAACCTACACATTTCTTACTGATGCTCTAACATCACAGTGAAATGAAACAGATTTTTTTTTTCACACCGCATACACCTACAAAATCATATTAACTATATTTGATTTGTATTTATATGCCACTTACAGGTATACAGGTACCATTCATTTGACATTTTGGGAGATACGCTTACTCGCTTTCACTGGCAATAGAAAACTGATATGACTCATGTCTGTCAGGTAAATACGAAGTTTGAGCTCAGCTAGGCTAAAATAATTTAGCCTTTACACTTTGGTTTTTTAAGGTAGATATGAAGTTCGAGCTAAGCTAAGCTAAAATAATTTAGCTTTTACACTTTTGTAAGGTAGATATGAAGTTTGAGCTAAGCTAGGCTAAAATAATTTAGCTTTTACACTTTTGTAAGGTAAATATGAAGTTTGAGCTAAGCTAGGCTAAAATAATTTAGCTTTTACACTTTTGTAAGGTAAATATGAAGTTTGAGCTAAGCTAGGCTAAAATAATTTAGCTTTTACACTTTTGTAAGGTAAATATGAAGTTTGAGCTAAGCTAGGCTAAAATAATTTAGCTTTTACACTTTTGTTTAGTATATAAATATGAAGTTTGAGCGAAGCTTGGCTAAAATAATTTATCTTTTACACTTTTGTTTATTAAGTAAATATGAAGTTTGAGCTAAGCTAGGCTAAAATAATTTAGCTTTTACGCTTTTGTTTTGTAAGGTAAATATGAAGTTTGAGCTAAGCTAGGCTAAAATAATTTAGCTTTTACACTTTTGTTTAGTAAATAAATATGAAATTTGAGCGAAGCTTGGCTAAAATAATTTAGCTTTTATACTTTTGTTTATTAAGTAAATATGACGTTTGAGCTAAGCTAGGCTAAAACAATTTAGCTTTACACTTTTGTTTTGTAAGGTAAATATAAAGTTTGAGCTAAGTTAGGCTAAAATAATTTAGCATTTACACTTGGTTTTAGTATAAATTAAACAAATGATGAACTGTTAAGCTTTGGAGTTGCTGGTGGGCAGATTTAGCCTTTGGACCGAGCCAGGCTATCTGTTTCGTTCAGTGTCCAATCTTTATGCTAAGCCACTGTTGGCTGTAGCTTCAAAGTCAACACACAAGACTGGTATAAATCCTCTCATCTAATTCTTGGCCAAAAAACAAATAGGCTTCCCCCCCAAAATTACTGAGGTACTCCTTTGACCTCATATTGTATAATATGAATCCTTAACAATACAACATATTTTTGAACTGTCATGCCCCTATCGCTCTTCCCATGAGAGAAAAACAGCCTTTCGCCATGTAACTGATCTCCTGTTGGCTTATCCCACCGCGACGAGATGTACTTCACATGAGGACTAAACGTGCCTTTATAATGCTGTTTCATTAGCTGTGTCCTATTTACTCAATACTTTAAATCATCATCATACTACAAGGCTTTCCTCTTCCAAAGGCTCCTCCAAATGCAGCCAAGAAAATGAGGCTTCTTTGCCCAAATTTAGAGGACACAACCAGAGCATTTTATGTAGGCGCAAGTCACTTCTTTTAGTTCTGACGTGGGCGGGAACTCACAAGGATGCTTTGGTGAATCCTCTGTCGAGTCTTAAAGAGGGGGAGGTGCAGCTTTAGCCTACTAGCCTTCTGAGGACCCCGACTTTATAAGAGGAGGCCTGTGAAGCAGGACAGATATTGCAACCTAAGGGCCCAGAATGGTCGCTCTTGCGTCTGCAGCCAAGTGACCCGATTGGAGCGAGTGAAAATGCTGCTTCCACAACACAACACAACACTCATGCAGTGCCTTTCACAGTCCTTCAGATCTTCAGAAAGTTTGTGGTGTTCGCCCCCACTGAGACTTGCCTGTGTAGAATCTGGGACTGACTTCAATGGGTGCAGTGATCAGATGTGAGCCCCGCAAATCCTATTTCTGAGGTCCTCGGCTTAGCTTGAGGTGTGCTTTGAATGCTTGCGGCCCCTCTCGCACCTCGGTCCTCGGAGGGAAACACTTCTGAAACACTGGTTGGATGTAGAGGTCACGGCTAGTAACATACATAATCTGGGTCAAACTGACCTTTTCTTGGACTTCCTTAATGGGAATTAACCCAGTCCAGACTTTCAAGATGTGTATAGGAGGCCTGAATGGTTTGATCCAGCCTCAGCTTCCATTGCCATTTTGTGACGTATGGCTTAAAATACAGGTTCACTTCTGCTTGTGTCATGAGGAGACATGGAAAACAAAAAAAGTATGGGATTGAAATGCTAATGCTACGAGGGAGAAACCCTGTAATTCTCAGCGTCAACATCAAAGGCGACATGCCTGAATCTTCCCAATTTAAGACCCGTAGTCAAGTTCAAAGCTCCTGTTTTCTTGGCCCTGACCCATAATCACCCACAGGCACTCCACTGAATGAATCAGTTAGGTTGGCAATTGGGTAATTGGAGTCTGTCACATTTTAATAGAAATATTTACGAGTTTTTTTTGTGTTGCTTTCCCTTCGTTTTGATGGCGAGGACTTATTCCTACAATTTGCTAATGAAATGGAATTTTTGTGGTTTGCATTCAAAGAAGTATAAATGGGAAATACTCCATAGTGCGTTTGGCCAACTCATCTCGGGTCTGATTGGGTTAGAGACACCCTGTTAACACACCTGGGCACCAGGCAATGACCTAGCTGCTTTCTTGTTCAGAGACCTAGTTGGCTGCTATGAGGCAGCTGGGTTAAAGCAGCCCATTCACTAGGGGAAATGAGCAGCGCTTGTTTTCCCAAAGCCCTTCAAAAGCAAGATTAGAGGCCTGGCAGTAAACTTTAACCCTGAGATTTAATATCATTCCATAAGGGACGCCGGTTCCCAAGCGCTCAGGGTGACAGAGCAAACCTTTACATGCTTGCACCGCAAACCAGGTCAGTTGCCGAGGATTAGCGTGATATGTGTTTACGTTGGGTTTTGGGATTGAGGATCAGGCCATTGAGAGGAACGGATCCCGCCCTGCTCTGCTGTGGGTATTTCGTGCAGCATAGAGCAGCTTTGTGTAGCAGGTTTAGAGTGATGCATGGCCTGGGGCTTTGTGACGGGCATTCTCCTGGTACCAGTACACCCTCCTCCTCCTACTAATGAGTAGCATTTAGTTAAATCACAACTCCCCCGTCATCATTCGCAGATCAACAGGTGCCAGATGATAACCTAAGCGAAGCCAGGACCCCTGTTATGAGATGCATTATGTAAGCTTGGATCAGATATCCATAGTTTTCCCAAAAGCGAGATGAAATACAAGGAGATGTCAAAGGTTCTGGATTCCATACAAGCCTGGGATGTACGTCCAATGAGCCAGGCGTATCGAGTGTCCAGTCTGTCCCTCCCTTCTCTGATGACTACATAGGCGCTCAGGGGGTCCACTGTTTTTAAACAGGAGGCCAGCATGGGGGGCGATGGCCATCAGCCCCAGCACACACTAATGATACTATTGCACCACAAACCAAAGATTTATTCACCTTCAGTTGTACCTGCTTTGACCCTTATCGAGTTTTCAAAAATGGTAATGCAATTTATCACCAGAATGTCACTTTGTGGTGGCCTGTAACTGGGGTGGGAATCACTACCTACGATATTATCATGATACACTAATTGCGCTTTTTAAACATTTCGCGATGAGCATTGCGATTTATTACCTTTTTTCAACTGCAAATTGTGGAGTATGTCAAAACCTGTTTTGTCTAACAAAGTACAGTTTTCACACTGATTAATTTAAGTCCAATTCTCACTCACTTTCTCCTTGTAGCTTCTTTTCGTCTCCACCAACTCCTGAGGGAAACAGCAGGCTCTTCAGCTGCTAAATGCTCCACTGCGTTCTCTAGTTAGTCGCTAATTGTGTTGTCTACCATTTGTTGCAAAGCTGGTAGCATATAGTGGATTTATCAGAGCTTTTTCGCCTGGAAATTATACTGGTGAGAGCTGTTAGACTCAATCAAAAAATTTAAGTTGAGAGCCGTAAAACTAGGGGTGGGAATCCCCAGAGGCCCCATGATACAATATTATCACGATACTTAAGACACAATATGATCTTGTTACGATTTTAAACACTGCGATATGTATTGCGATAAGCTATATTGTGATTTATTTTCAACTACAGATTGTGCGGTTTGTCAACATCTGTTTTATCCAGTAAGATTCAGTTTTCACTCCGTTCATTTCGGTTTTCATTCACATATCTTGAGGGCAGAGGTCAAGGGGCCCCCCTGAAATTGCGCCACAATTTAGCGTAACTTTGGAGCGTTACTTAGCGTGCTTCCTGACAAGCTAACCTGACATGGTACCAATTGATTCCTTAGGTTTTCTAGTTTCATATGATAGCAGTATCGTCACTCTAACTTTTAAACTGAGCCGCTACAACCTCTGAAAGACAAGATAATAGCGTCCGAGCCACTTGTCGGATTATTAAGAAGTTAATAGTTTATATAACATAAGATCAATACTTATCATTTCATTGATATACTGTAATATTGCACTGCCAAATATTACGATACTATGCTGTATAGATTTTTGTCCATGACCCCTAACAGCTTGGTAATCATCTGAGCAACAAGTCTAAAAAGAAAAGGCGAGAGGCAGCCAGAGAGAACAAGACATGACAAGTGAGTGAATGACAAAGATAAAAAGATAGATAGATGAAAAGCAGGCACCAAGGTAGCAAAACATGCTCCGTTACCACCAGGCCAACTGTCAAGGCTTCAGGTCTTTTTTTTTCCTGCACTCAAAAGAGAGACAGGGCTTTGTTGTGAAGAAGAAATTCATTTTAAATACAAAGCTTACTAAAGACAACTAGCGTTTTTGAGGTCAGACGGCATCACATTTGGCTTTAAATGACTTAAATCTTCCAACGGCTCAAACCTACAGAAGCATTTGTCGCCTTGTTGAAAACTGGTAGTCGTCAGGTATCGGAGGTAGTGATGAAAACTCACACTTCTTAGGCTGCCTTTTGCATTACAGGCTTTATGCCCAAGCCTTTCAGCGGATTCAGTGTCAGTGTTTATTTTTGAGCGTGGTAGTGGTGTCGTCTTGAGAATTCCTCTTCCTCCCACTCGCCTCCTCAAACTTGGACCACTTTCTGCATACTAAAATCACCGTCACCCGCCCTTGCCTCGCTGTCTTTCTTTCTTTCTCTTCCTCACACACACACATACGAATGAGTAGCCTTATTCTTGTCATGCCTGCAGTTTGCCACATTGTACGTAGGCTGAAATGAATGTTGACTGTAACTGAAATTACATGCTCACCTTAAGATTTCTGCATTTGCATTCACGCTTGTGTAATCCCCTGCTTTAGGCAAGAGATACCGAGTGAGAAATGGATTCACGATCTTTTTTGTCAGACCCTGGTTACCTCTCTTATCACGAAATGCCTCCCACTCTTGAAAATGTATGTCAGATCCTCTGCAGAAGATGAATACTTGTGCGTCACGGCACCGGCCTGTAATTCCTCATTTAGCAAGTAAGAGGGAGAGAGAGACTCTAGAGAGAGACTATATTAACTACCGGGTTATTAACGGTTATATTTATTACCCAAATAGTAAGAAGTATTCAAATTTCAATTCAACTTCCTACTATCTGAATAAATTCAGATACGGTTGCAAATATAAGCACTCCAGCTGCCTGATGTTCTGCCATAATCACCATGATAACCGTTACTACTAGTGTAAATTAGGTAATTAATGAGATTAGTGTACAAATGAATCCGTACTTCAAACAGTTACAGCAGTACAAAACCAAGCTGTTCTCATACACCGTTTGTAGCTATATCTACAAAAAGTAACTTAAAGTATATGCTCTGTATATATATATATATATATATATATATATATATATATATATATATATATAAATAAAAAAAATATATATCACAAAATATTTTTTTGTAATCCACATAATTGTGAATCAGGAAATATAAGGTGACAAAAAACACCAGACTTTCGCCGAGTTGACTTATTTGTGACGTAACTTCTGAAATTAATGCAACTTATTTTAACCCAAACCATGATCTTTTCCTAAAACTTATTAATTTTTGTCACATAACTTCCATACTTAAGTGATGCCACTTGCATAGTTATTTTAAGACAACCACAACCTTTTCCTAAATCTAACTAAATAGTTTTTGTCATGTAATGTCCGTACTTACGTTACCATATCCGTAGTTATTTTCACGCAAACATTGACTTATTTGTCTCCTGACTTCTGTATTTAAGTGATGACACTTCCATAGTTATTTTAACTAAAACCACAATCCTTTCTTAAACCTAACTAAGTAGTATTTGTCACATAACTTTTTTTTTTATTTTTTTTTTTTCTTTCTTATTTTCCCTTTTTTTTTTTTCCATTCTTTTCTACTACAATATTTTTTTTTTATCTTCTTTTTATACTTTTTTTTTTTTTTTAAATTTTTTTTTTTTTATTCTCTATTTTTTTTATAATTTTCTTATTTATATTATACTTTTTTGTATTTATTTTAACCCAAAATTACTTTCACATAACTTCCGTACTTAAGTATGCCACTTCTTTAGATATTTTAACTCAAACCATGATCTTTTTCTAAACATAACCAAGTTTATTGCCTTAACCTAACCAAGTATATAAGCATAGTTATTTTAACCCAAACCCATATCTTTTCCTCAATCTAACTAAGTAGTTTTGTATCTTAAACCTAACCAAGTATTTCAAGGGTAGTTATTTTAACCCAAACTGCAATCTTTTCCTAAACCTAGCAAGGTAGTTTTGTTGCCTAAACCTAACTAAGTAATTTCCTGTAAAGATAGAAGTTTATTTTGCAAAGACAGTATGCATGTAACAAGTGGAACTTGAAATGTACATTTGTAGGAAAACACACAAAAAATGGGTAATAACATTTCTTAAGATACCATACGAACTGTGGCACAAGAATATGCAGAAAGATGCAACAAGATTTGATCAGATTATCACCTCTGTAGAGTGGCAGTATGAGTTCACTTAAAGTTGAAAGTGAGTATATATCTTTAGGTACTGTATACAGACAGACCTTGTACAGGTAGAAGGTAGAAGCTTTTATCTGCACAGTACATTGGTCCACAGTTTCCAGTTTAACCAGGCTGATGTGAGATCACATTATGAAACTGGGTTAAATAAACACTCGTAATGTAGACTTGACATGTTGACGTGAGAAGGCAGCCCTGTGGTCGTACGTAAATATAACTGCTGGATTGAGAGGAGGTCAAGGGGTCACTGCAGGGGAATGACACAGATCCTCTGTCTCTGGAGCAGCTGAGGCCCTTCACACATTCCTCTGTGTGATGGCACCATCGCCGGCCAATTAGTGGCCGCCGTCCAACAAGGGGGAACCTATCTGGATGTCCTTCGGTAAGATCAGCTGACCTGTGTGGCCCTTCAAACGCGAACACTTGTTTCTCCTGAGGGTTGCTTTTGAGTTCAGGGCTAGGGGATGAAACTAGGTTTTGGGGTGACACTTGGAAATAACGCCAGCAGTGTATTTCACAGAGGCAAAAGTATCTTGTTATAGCTGCACATTCCTCTGTAATTGCGCCCCGGGTCCCCTGTAATTGCAGCAGCAAATGTCTGTCAGACTGCATTTGGGTACATTTAGCAGAGGTCTGTCAGGCAGTGGTGCTCTTGATTCATATTAAAAGAGTTGACAGATTAATGGATCAAATGTTCTGCCGCAAATTATTGTGAAAGGTCAGAAAGCGGAGGGCAGGAAGGGGTGAGCTTATAACACAATGCCGACAGGTGTAAAACAATTACCTGTATGCTCTGCTGAATGGACAGTGTTGCCTCACATGCAAGCACATAACCTTGGGTACATTGCAGAATTGATATTCGGCCTTTAATGCCTCACGTGTGACTAGCTAACAGGTGGAGGTATGAAGTTGGAATGCGGACAGATTAAAGGCAGTGTTTAAATTTGTTTTTGTGCGAATAATTCGCATGTCAATATAGTTTTTAAAGTGTTTTGTCATGAGTACTTTCACACAGAATGCAAATATGATTTTTTTTTTTAAAGGCATCAAACAATCATGACATGTTGAGTTGCACTTCGTAGACTGAAACAGGATGTCAAGCTTTATTATTATTATATATATTTAAACTAGAGGACTGTAAGTTACAACAATAACATTATTAGCCACGCTAGTAGCCTAGCTCTGCTGATGGATGTCAGTTGGTCTGACCACCACTTTGGTCCACCCTGAAATGTCTGCAATCCAACACTCATGGTGACCATGGTAAACATCACCTGCTACATATCGGCATGTTAGCACTGTCATCGTAAGTAGCATGCTCATGCTAGCATTTAGCTCACAGCACCTACATACAACCCAACAGAGCTGAGAGATCGCCTCTGACCCATTTGACCTTTTGTCTTAAAAAAAAAAAAAGTATCCTTTGCATTTCACACTTAAATTCATGATCACAAAGAAATTATTTAAAAAAAAACAAACAGAGTACAGTGAATTTCGATCGGCAGCTCATGGATGGCCACATTCCCTTGATTAGTTCATACTGGCTCAAAATAATGTTTTTGAGGTTGTTAAAATAAACGCTTGGTTCAAACTGGGGTCTTCATGTCCAAAATAAATTTGTGGTCACCAATTTTGGGTGGCCATGCTGTAACTGCTTCCTGTTTGACTTTTATTTTTATGCCCGTTTCCATTTGCCTGGAAGTAGGGCAGCTAGACAAACACAGACCAAACACAACATGCCACATGCCTCATTTCTTTCTCCAGAAAAAGAATGAAAGGTGTCTCATTTTTTTTTTTTGCCTTTCTGGGGAATGTGAGCCCCTGAAGAATGTGTTAAGGAAATTCCACCGGGGGAAGATAACAAACATGGCCAGTGTTAGTTGTGTCTGCGGCCGGTCGGCTGTGGGCAGCAGGTGAACTTCACAGAGCATCGGCTGCTTATGCAGGGCCCGCAGCTCTGGTTAGACTCTATTCACCGGCTCAAATTATCACTCATTTCTACACTCCCGGCTCCCTGGCCTTCCACAATAAGCCCCCTTTACCCCAGCACGAGTGAAAGCAAACAAATCAAAGTCGCCACTGAGCGTTTTCACCTTGCAGAGGTTTACATGAGGGTCCTGCACACAGATAAGATCTTTTTCAAGCCCTGATCCCAATATAGACGGAAACAGAAGTCCCACTGCACCTTTTCCTCAAATAGGACTCTCGTTTAAAACAACAAAAAGCTGGTTCACATTTGCCAATTCTGACCTGAATAATACAACAAAATCAAATCCAAGATTCAAAAAGATTTGTGTGATTGCTACCAGTTCCACCTTTTAGATATGAGCAGTTATCCACACCAAAAGTGAGAATGAAGCTTTAGTAAATGGACGAGCCCTGTTTTCCTTTAATTTCTGTATCAAACTCCAAAGTCCCTGTCTTGTTTTTTCCCACTGGCCTTTCTTGGCAAACAGCAGTAATGCAGAAAATCGGATAAACAGATTAACTGTGGTGCCAACCGGTCCTGAAATGGTATTTATAATGGGTTTGCTAATGCCTCCTACTGGCCGAGGCAGAGTGATATTTGATGGATTTGAGAGGGAAGCTCATAGTTCTGTGTTAGAGGAATGTGACCATTTCAAATGACTGATGTCTGTCTCTTCTCTTCACAGTGATTCGAGCTAAAGTTGTTGGCAAGAAGCTCCTGAGAGACGGACCTTTTGGAACGATGCGCTACACAGTCAAACAAATGAAGGTGAGCGCGTCAGTCCTCTGCTGAAGTGCTACTGAGACAACAACTTTCTTTCAGCTTTAAAGGAATAGTAGGACATTTTGAAAAACTCACGTCCTTTCTGAGAATTACACTAGATTGATACCACTTTCATGTTTATGTGCTAAACTAGCGAGCACCAGTACAGTTAGCCTTGCACGGTTAGCCTAGCTTAGTGTAAAGACTGGAAGAAGGGGGGAACAGCTAGCCTGGCTTTGCTAAAAGTTTTTAAAAAATCCTACGAGGACCTCTAAAGCTCATGAATTGGCACGTTATACAAATCAGCTATTACTTAATTAACAAATTTGGGCTAGTTTTTTCCCTTTGATCTCAGTCTTGGCTTTAGCTAAGCTAACAACAACTAACATCTCTAAAGCTTACCTAGTAGTTAACACATTTTATTCATAAAAACAACTTGTAACCAGTTCATGTCTGTATGTGTATGAATTGAACAAATAAGCGTATTTCTTTACTTTAGACAGAGCCAAAGTAGCTGTTTCCCTGTTTTCAGTGTTAGCCTTAGCTAAGCTAACAACAACTAACACTTCTAAAGCTTAGTAGTTAACACACTTCATTCATAAAAACAACTTGTAGTCAGTACATTTCTGTCTGTGTATGGATTGAACAAATAGGTGTATTTCTTATTTTGGACAGAGCCAAGCTAGCTGTTTCCCCCAACTTTCAACAGTAGCTTTAGCTAAGCTAACTACACTTCTAAAGCTTAGTAGTTGATGCATTATTAATAAGAACAACTTGTAGTCAGTACATTTCTGTCTGTGTATGGATTGAACAAATAGGTGTATTTCTTATTTTGGACAGAGCTAAGCTAGCTGTTTCCCGCAGCCTTCAGTATTAGCTTTAGCTAACTAACACACTTCTAGTCGGTACATTTGTCTGTTTATGCATTGAACAAATCCATTTTTTTTAATTTTAGACAGAGCCAAGCCAGCTGTGTCCCCAGTCTTAGCTTTAGCTCTAGCTAAGCTAACAACAACTAGCACCTCTAAAGCATAGTAATTTACATGTTTTATTCATAAAAACAAACTGTAGTCAGTACATGTCTGTCTGTGTATGGATTGAATAAACAGGTGTATTTGTTTACATTAGACAAGCTAGTTCTTTCCTTTTACTTCAAGTCTTCAGCGATGCTAAGCTAATCACCCCCTGGCTCTAGCTCCATACCTAGACATGAGAATGATATCAATCTTCTTGTCTAACACTCGGCAAGAAAGTGAGCAAGTGTATTTCCCAAAATGTTATATATTCCTTTCGCTGTAGGGAAGGGAGGGATTTATGAACGAACATGCTAGTCTATACAGCTTACTTGGACATAACAGAATAATTGGCTTAAGTTGCAATTTCCTTAGCAGACTGAATTTGGTTTTATTTTTTATTATTGCCTTATTTAAGATATCTTTTTGAATAGTAAGTGAATATATTTCAAAAGGGTCAGATAGACAAAGTCTCTGCTATGTACTGTATACACCCATTTTCTGACTGTAAACACAAGGCCATTGCACTGAAGGTGTTATTCATATGAAGCACAGGCACATAAAACGCCATATACTGGATGTGACAGGAACTCTGAATGTCTCTCCACCCCCTCAGTCACTGTGCGATAGCTGAAAAGCAGTTCGGGATACTTAGCCTGAAAGCCCGCTCTTCACTTCCTCTATATTGTTACATAACGCTGAATATTTCTGACAGATGCTGACATCGGCCTGCTGCTCAGGCAGGAGCCAGCCGGAGGATTAGTGGGCTTACAGGCATTACAGCTCAACCAAACTCCTCACTCCGAGTGTAAACATTTCAACAGAGTCATGCACTGCATCAGTACAATCCCAGTTTGTACAAAAGCATTAAGTGGCCTCTTGTTGGTGAAACACACCAATCATCACTGTAAGGATTATCCTCAGGAATTAAATGCAACCTTTGCACCTCTTGTTATTTATTTGTATTACAGTCTGTTGGTTTATATTGGAAACAGTGGTTTTCCTTGTGGGCTATGATAGATTACGATTCCCTCCAAATTTCAACAAATCCTCTGAGACAAATGCCTTTGGCTTTCCCAAACCTCCACAGTTTCAGGCCTAAGTAGCAGTTTGTTCTGCTTTTCTGGGAGCGATGCGTCTAAACAGGGATTTCCTGTTGTTCCCAGACAAATAAATTACATTGAAGAAAACACAACCGTTCTCAGGGCAAACACTGACTGTTGGCTCGGCATACCCGGGATGAATAGAAGGAGCTGAGGTCCACGGTTTAGCAGTGTCCTTGCCAAAACAGCATCAAAGACGAAGCACATTACACAACGTAATCGTGTTATCTATGATTTAGTTAAGGGCAGAGCCTAATACTCCTTCTCCCGAGAGGCATTCCTTAAGGAATGTCATCTGATAAACCCGGCGTACTGTTTTCACTCCTGATTATTTATGTGAAGAGGTGGAGTCAAGGGTGTAATGCCAGGGTGAAGGGTACACGCCGCACTTTTTATTCAGGTTTTAACTTCAGTATGTTTCTCCTTGTGTCTTGCAGATGTACAAAGGATTCGACAAAGTCCAACACGTGCAGCACATTTACACGGACGCCTCAGAGAGTTTGTGTGGTGTGAAGTTTGACATCAACAAGTACCAGTATCTGATCACCGGTAAGTTCACTGGCTGACATTGTTATTTATCAAAGGTCAACATTGGCAGGGAGGGTTTCAGGCTGTTCTCATACACCGTTCGAAGCTATACCTACAAAAAGTAATGCGCTGTAATTTGTATCTCATGAAATCGATTCGTATGTAATCTACATAATCGTGACCCAGGAAGCATAAAGAGCGTAGCTAGGAAGTCGGGATGGATGGATGAGAGACTTTCACCCATGAGTGATGCCACATCTGTAATTATTTTAACCCGTTGACTTAAATGTCACAAAACATCCATACTTAACGTCACAATCGTTTCTTAAACCTAACCAAGTATTTAAAGTGTTATTTTAACCCAAACCACAACCTTTTCCTAAACTCAACTCTAGTTTTGTCGCCTAAACCTAACCAAGGTGTTTCCTGTGAAGACGGAAGTTTATTTTGAAAATACTTTAAGCATGCAACGTTTGGAAATTGACACGTGTTGCTGGACATTTGTAGAACGCACAAAAACAAGGAATAAATACAATAGAAATCACATGAACCCTTGTATGAAGATACAATGAGGGTTTCACAAACGATGCTATCAAGTTGTATTATGGGAAACGTAGGATCCAGTGTTTTTGGAGTTTGAATCAGAATAGGTCAGCCTCTACTGCTTGTGCCCGTTCTTCTCAAGATTCACTTACCTTTCCTGGGAGCTTTCGACCCGTATCCCTTGACCTTCTTAAGTGAATGGAGGTTTCTCAGGTGTCATCACGTGACCTAAGTAGAGATCCGCATTAATGTGACAACAGGATGACCCTAACAAGATTCATTCATTCACTGAAGAAGTCCATGGGATGTGGTCATATGCCTCTAGGCAAAGCTCTGTAAGTACATCGTAAGTTTTAAATATTTTACCACAAATGGGTTGCCAAGCCGAATCTCCAAAACTCTTGGAGCCTGTTTTATGTCACTAAATTGGGCTGTCAAAGTTCACACAGTAACACATTAACACAAATTTGTTTTAACGCTACTAATTTCTTTAATGCAGTACCGCAGCTTGCCATTTTTAGGGTGTAGCGGGATCAGTTTTACAGCTGAAGTGAAATCATAAATTAATCTAAATAACGCTCTGAACTAGCGCTAAATTATGGCGAGGAAAAACTGGCATGGCCTTTTTCAAAGGGGTCCCTTGACCTCTGACCTCTAGATATGTGAATAAAATGGGATCTATGCATATCCACTGATTGGAGCATATTTTTTTAATGCTAAAACGCAGCACCTGAGAAGGTTTCTGGGCATCATTTGTCATTGTTTTATGCTGGCAATTAATTTGTAACAATAAATAAAGTATATATAAAAAAAATAAAGTATATACATACATTTGCATAAAGCAGCATATTTGCCCACTCCCATGTTGATAAGAGTTTTAAATACTTGACAAATCTCCCTTTAAGATAAATTTCAAACATAAAAACAATATGTGATTAATTTGCAATTAAACTATGGACAATGATGCAGTTAATTGCGATTAAATTTTCGAATCGATTGAAAGCCTTATACTAAATACATGCACACGTTCCTGTATACAATAAAGAAATGTAAATATTATATTTTGTCACTGTGCCTGTATGCTTCTGCAGTATTTATTAAGGTGCCTTTAGGACTGGAATATTTTTATATATATATTTTTGGATTTTTTTTTCCCTTTTTTAATACAGAAAATTGGTTTATTTTATCTGGTATTTCAGATCTTTGCTTCAGTTAAAATGTAACATTTAATACCTAGTTTGTGACGTGACACAACCCTCAAAACAAAAATTGTTTTAACCAGAGAGATGCTGAAAACAATCAGATTACTGTCTTTCAGAATTTGTCACCCCTCCCAAAGGATATCTTCATTTGTCCTGTGACACAAGCTTTCTCACTATTTATACCATTTCCATTTGCCTCTGTGCAGGCAGGCCAAGCAGGGGCCCTTTCCCTCAACTTCTGAGGCCAGAAACAGCAGAAAGCACTTTTCTCTCTCTCTCACAACGTGTAATTAACAGCTAGCAGGAAGCGACTGGCGTTTTCCAGCGCAAGCTTTTTTATGAGTTGCTATTTCCAACAGAGGTGCAGTTTACTTTGGACCCTGCGGTGCTTGGCGTATATAACTGTCGCTAAGTCCTGACCTGTAAATACTGTAACTGCACCCCACAGTGCTAGCGAACGAGCCGGCGTTGCCAGGCAATGACGGCTATGTTTACCCAGTCCGGGGTGCCAGTGACATCACTGACGTCTTTCTCTGCTCTCAAGGCATCTATAATAAGTTCCTGCATATAATCATGACTGCATTATGAGCAATTTAAAGGCACCAGGACCTGTGAGAGGAGCTGCTAGGCTCTCCTTTGATCGGGCCTCAAATGCTTCGGCCCTGATTAGTATTTGAAGAGCATGTCATACATTCAACACCATGTAATAAGCCTGTGAGTGACTCCAGTAATCCCAGTGAGCGTGGTGGATGTAGGCGGAGTGGGAGGTTCAGGAGGGGGGGGGGGGTTGAAGAAGCACATATTTGTGAGCTGTCAAATTCCTGCGTGGTGACAACACGGTGAAGGAGACATATGGTGACAAATCATGATGTTCCTGAGCGCTCGCAGGCCACCGCCGTGCACCTGTCTCAGGGGTCGTAAGCCGCAAACGGTCCGGCGCTAAAAATAGACGTCTGCTGACCTTCTGATATTCAGAAATAGGGGTGTTGGTTTAATATGGGCTCACCGTGTGAGATTGTCTTACCATAGATAAACAAGTTGGATTGCTTGGGTGGTATGTTTATGTTATCCTGTGTTATATGTGGAGGATTAGGAAATTAGACAAATAACAAAATGAGATTCCAGCAATATGATGCCAACTTTGATTGAGTGCCAATGAGACTAAGATTAAAATTATAGATTGGTGCAGGGATGATGTATTTACAGTATATAGGCCAACCCAGAAGTTGGCATCGCCATGGTTCCCCCGACAAAAAGCCAGTGGAGTTTTGCATTGGCTTTTGGATTATTGCAGAAGATAAGCTTCGTAAGATAACGAGTTTCATAAAATAATCTCCACAAATGAACACCACTATTACAATTTTTGAAGAGTGAATGTAATCGACAGAAGTAAAAAGCTAACATTAGGCGATACAGAACTGCATCACGGTCGCATAAGCGCGAGTATACACAATGAGACTGTAACGCCGGAGGTCGTGGCGTTATGAGGTTTATTTAGCCACTTTTTAGCAACCGCCTTTTTTAAGACTTTTAAAAGTTTAAAAAATTCACAGATGGGATATTTACTGATGTATTTTATATTAGGTAGACCTTATTTCAGACGTCTAACTAAAGACCCATCCCTAAAACCCCACTGACTCTGAGAGGAGGTAACAGGTGCTAAAATGCTAACTCACTTCTGGGTTTTAGGACTCAATCCTGCACTCTATTAGCTTTCTTTCTAGAAATCTGGTCGACGCGATCATCGATCCATCGCTGCCCAAACTGAAATATCTCAATTACTGTAAGGATTAGCATGACCTACACTTGTGTCTGCGTAATCCTGATAAACTGGAATCAGGTTTTGTCACTTGAATCACTCATCACTGTTCATGAAACACTTTTAAGAATGAAATCCCAACACGCCGAAACAGCAGAAAGCTGCCGAGTTTCCAAGTGGCCCTTTTCTAAGAGCACACAGATTCAACTCGACACGCTAACCATTCCCTTCTTCCTCAGGTCGGGTCTACGATGGCAAGGTCTACACGGGGCTGTGCAACTTCAACGAGCGGTGGGAGCGCCTCTCGTTGGCCCAGAAGAAAGGCATCAACCATCGCTACCAGCTGGGCTGCAACTGCAGGGTGAGTGCAAACCAGTGCCCTCCACCCGGCAAGGACAAGAGAGATGAGGGAAGAGGAGGCAGGAGGAGGAATAAGAGAAGGAGGCCCCTCCATTTTACAACTTAAAGGGGAACTTTGCCTATTTCCAAAACTCATACATGTTATTCCTGTAGTCTAAGACAGTACAAAAAATAAAGAAATAAATGAAGAAACATGAACAACTCTCTGCTAAAACTCAAACTTTTTAAGTCATCGGGTATAAAGTGTGGAGCTGCAACCAGGGGAATGTTGAGTATATGGGTACATGTTGGTTGCATATGAAACCAACAGTATGCGAATTGCACACTTCTTCAGGTGAAATATGAAACAGGGTGCAATGCTGGACACTACGGCGACATAAATATCCCACAATGCAACGCGGTACTCACGACATTAATAACGGACATTGATGGACAGTTCTGTAACTGTATGAGTATTTCACTTTGCTAGGCGTAATATATATATTTTAAATTAATTCACACTTTGAGTCTAACAAATCTGCATTTTGGTCACATGAGGTTGGCACAGGTTACCATGGTTACATGTCTCCAACTGGCAAGAAGGCTCTCAGGAAGCGGCGGCGTAAATTACAGTTCAGCGCGTCCGAAATGATACGTACTACTCTTTATTCGCCCAAAACTATGTTGACGAATAGTACACCTGTTGAGTATGTAATGCACAGTATGTAACTAAGAACACTACTATATAATAAAGCTCATCTGGGTACAAAAACAGAAAACAAAATCAGTCTCATTGTCTTTGCATCAGCTCAACACACACTTTGCTTCCTATGACTTCTCTGGTTTCTGGCTTTAAGAGAGATGAACTCATGTCCACAAAAATTGACTGCACTTTACTAATCTGTGGAAACAACATTGGAATTTGTGATTTAGGCGGTCTTCCCCTTTAAACTAAACATAACACTGCTGCAACAGGTCGACCACTTCTTTAAAGTCCACGACAGTGCTTATTAATGATTACAGGTGGCAGGAAATAACCTTTGAATGCGAAGGGTCAGACTCATTAATGCTATTGTTCCACTTCTATTGCAACAATCATTTACTTAAAACAACCTTCATGCTTACATGGCTGATGTGTGGTGTTGCCATTATTGAGACTGACTCATGATCCTACTTTCCACTGTTATTCTTCGTGGATATTAAGCAGACACAGAAATAGGGAAAAAACAAATTTTACTACTAACACTGGGAGTTATTAAATAATAGCTCTGGAATAAGCCCCAGTCTTCATTCCTAGTTTTTAGGTGACTCAAACATGTAGCCTGCCGCTGTGCAGCTGTTGACCCGACTTGTAAATGTCCTACTGTACAGCAGCGTCCTAGACATCTGCTATCACCATCGGCCCCTATCAGTATAAGTGGATTAGCAGAGAGGCCTATTTGTTCCCAGTGCGGGCCAGCGCCTGTAAACTGTGTTCAGAGCGTACGTGGCTGCAACCCAGAGGCATCCGGAGAAGGCCATCGATCAACCGAGACTTCAGTCTGAGAGTCAGTAAGCACAGGCGGGCGTAAACATCATCACACTTATTAAAACGCACTCCGCCGGCCTCCGCGTTCCTCCACAAATGAAGATTTACTGCACTGGAAAGCAGGAAGCGTGGCGTACCGGTTAGAAAATCATTCCTCACACATCATTAAAACCACTCAAACCAGGAAGTTATATGCCGAACATCTCTGAACCGCGGAGGACACACTCTCCAGGCTTGAATAACAAAAACACCCAAAATGGGAAGTGTGCCCTCTCTTGTTAATTTAATTTGCTGGCTCATTCAGATCCAGATAAGAGCAGCTCTATGCAGCTGATGACTCTGTCACTAAACACCGCGTTTCCATTCATCACCTCTCCGAGTATCTACGGGAATCTTCCTGTCGATTCACGCTGTATATTCATCCGTGAAGCTGCTTTTTGTGCGAGCACCTGGAGGTGTGACGCACAAAAGACGCTTAGTAAAATCTAATTGAATGGTTACGAAACCACAAAAACATCACCGCTTCAGGATGATGACTGACATTCATTTAACATTCCACAGCACAAAGCATACCAATGCCAGGGTACGCTTACTGGTTTTGCACTTAAGTTATTTAAAAAGCGGCCTTTTTACACCTCATCTGCTGCAGTAAATGACAGAAAGCAAAAGCTGAAAAGCAGTGGAGCAATGATGAGATTTCATGTTCTAGATGTTTCACAAGGCGCATGTTCACACTTTTATATTTCAACCAAATCATATACTCATTTCCTTTCTTCCAAGCTTGTATAATTGTGGGATGTTTCATATATTAATGGCTCATTAAGCTTATTCTACTATGGCTTTTGCACAGACTTCGAGACTGTCGACTCACTGCTGTTGAGGTTGCATTTTACTGCCAATTAGGGTTAGCTTCAACAAGTAACTCAGCCTGATATGTCATTAAACAGCATTAAAGCAATTATTCACTTGCTTAGTAAGATTTAGGAATAAAGTGATACCGCTCTCACCTTTGTATGCTAAATTTGAAGATGGAGCCAGGAGACTGTTAGCTTGTGGTAGCGTTAGCATGTAAGTGGGGTAAACAGCTAGCTTGGCTCTATCCAGCTTTTAAAAAGACACCTACCAGCTCACTAATTCATTAAAATGTCAAACAAACAAAATACAACTAGTTAATTTAGGTGCTAAATGTGAGTTGTAACCTTTGGAAAGACCTACTGCTTCTCCTTGTTGCCAGTCTTTATGCTAGCTAAGCTAATTGCCTGCAGGCTAGCTTCATATTTAGCGTACAAACATGAAAGTGATGTCTTCTTATCGCTAAGAAAACAAACCTATTTCCCAAAGTGGCACACTATTCTTTAAAGCTAACCTAGCTTTTTTCAAGTATGAGAAACAAGTAAAGAAAAAACAAAAACAGGAATGAGTCCTATAACCTGGAAATGAGTTAGCATTTTAGCAGTCCGGTTCCCTCGTCTCAAAGTCACTGGGTTTTTGCTTAGATGTCAAAAATAAGGTCTCAAGCTTAAGAGATTTTAACGCTTTGTTCTACGTTAAAAAATGTAAGTAAATACCCCACTTGTGAATTTTGAAGCTTTTTTCAGGCTATGTCTTTAAAAAGTTGGATGCTAACAAGTGGCTAAATAAGACTACAAAACATTATGAGTGGTGTTCATCTCGCTGAATAAAACCTATACAGTATCATAAACATTTGTTTGCCACATAGCTTATTCTTTGCAATAATCCAAAATCCAATGGAAGAAGTCCATTGACTTTTTGTTGAGGGAACCCAGGTTGATGCTAACTTCCAGATAAGCCTACAAAAATGTTATCCTTTCACCACCCTATATATTAGGGTATAATATTACAGTAACAAGGGAGGTATAACTCTTTAAGTTACAGAACACAGTGAGTCTACACTAGTTGTTACTAGAATCCAGTTTTGTTTCCTGCATCATGGCTACATCTTTAGTTTTGCTTCTGTCTTTGTAGATTAAGCCCTGCCACTACCTGCCCTGCTTCGTCACCTCAAAGAACGAGTGCCTATGGACGGACATGCTGTCCCACTTCGGCTATCCCGGCTACCAGTCCCGGCACTATGCCTGCATCCAGCAGAAGGAGGGCTACTGCAGCTGGTACCGGGGCATGACCTCACGCGACAAAACCACCATCAACGCCACCGACCCCTGAGCCCAGACACACCCTGCCCGAAATCCACTGCCGCCTCCCTGACTCCGTCCCATCCCGATCACTTGTAGAGTATTACAGGACTCTTTAAGCTCACTGGCCTGGGTGACAGCCTCTTTAAAGTGGCAAAGAAAGAGATAAGAACGAATCCATTACAGTGCCTGTTTCGTAGCACTTCTGATAGAAAACAGTACCTTTTTGTTGTTGTGCAGATCGCCCTGTTGAACTACCATTTTCCCAAAACCACGACTCAAACCAAACTGTCTCTTCAGGGTTCAGTGGTGTAAAAAAGGTAACAAAGACAGACATTTATAAGACCAATTAGAAGTGTAAGACCTTAAACAACCTCTACTGGACCTACAGAGTTGAAGAACTAATCTCCAAGACAAGCAGTGACCTGTACACAATTAAGAGCATCTATAAGTATCATTGGTATTAATAAGCAACCTGCGGTTAGCCTACTGCTAACCTAGTTTTATGACATATCAGACGAATTTCAATCAATGAAAAAAGTACAGCCAATGATCGTCATCAAGCTGTTGGTACTGAACTGCACTAGCTAGCATTTGACTCAAGTAGTTCCACACAACAATACAAATTGAGCGCCAGTGTGAGATATGATTCGTTACACCTCTTATTTTGGCCTCAAAAAAACCTTTTGAAAATGGTATTGTTTTACAGTGAAGTATACATTGATTACGTTCACAGTTTTTTACTGTAACATGTGTCTTTATGGATGGTAGTATCTCTGCTCACCTGAATGTTTGCAGTGTAACTCATTTTGCAGTTATATCACAAACAACGCCCTTTCTGTTGAGCACTGTCAAATATCAGAGAAATGCTAAAAAAAAAAAAAAAATGTCTATGTAACAGTGCCAGCACCGGGAAGAGCTCTTGCAGAGATGGTGATATTTTATTTTTTGCTGTATATAACATAAGCTACAGAAATGAACTATCAACTCAGCTGAAACCTCTGTAATGCATTTATTTATATGTTTATCAGATTACACAGTAACTACGTGGTATCATCTGCATAGAAAAGAAGAAAAAAAATCTAGTAACTGGTCAAAACTCCATTGTGACAACCATTGCACCCTGTGCAACCATGCAGAATGAAGGACCAGCATCTCCAGTGGTATGGTACTTAGTGGTACTTCTGTTTGTTAGCTTGATCATAGTTCCCCTGACAGGTACTCTTCACCAATCCAATGAAAGTCAAGTATAAGCAGAGGTTTCAGACACTGAGATATTTTGTAAGTGTATATTCAATCTTTTTGTATTTAACTATTTCAAATGGACATTATATATACAGTATATAAATGAAAGTAACAATATTGTCACTAAATTCATTCTTCTTCACCTGTTCCCATCTTTTTCTTATTTTTTCCCCAGTGCCGTACCTTCAGTCCATTCCATTAACAGACACAGATTTGTTTCAAAGGGAGTAACAGCCCCTTCATCACCAACACTAAGAGAATATGACGTTACTAAAGCACACTGGCTTTGACCAAGTTGGTTGTTTTCAAAAGAGTAGTTTGACATTCTGGGAAATATGTTTATTTGCTTCTTGCTTAGAGTTACATGAGCCAGTTATCTCATCTAACTCTAAGCAAGAATGTCAAGCTCATCGATCTTTATGGTAAACTAAGCTAACTGCATTCTTGCTGTTGCCTCATATTTAAGGGACACGAGAGAGGATATAGAAATTTGTGTCTATCAGTAAGAAAGTAAATAAGTTTCCCATAATGTCAAACTTTAAAAAAAAAAAAAACTCGTTCATCATTCCAAAATGACAAAAATGTGGCGTTTTCCCTCAGTTTTCTTCATGTGAAAATAGCTTTTAAACCACCTCCAGACACTCAAGCTTAAGTAAGATAATATCAGAAGAGGAAGACTGATGGTTTGTATCTCATAAATTACAATAAAATTATCTAATTTCAGTGACGTTAATCTGCCCTGTTTACTTTTGCACCACAAGTACTCCACTTTCAACAACATCCCTCAATCCATCTTCATTTTGAGCTTTCTCTTGTTCAAAGTTTTGCTTTTTTTGACAGCCTCCTCTTGATCATGACTCTTTGGCTTGGGTATGCAACTTGCAGAGAGTCATGATTAGGTTTCATTTTGTTTTTAAGAGGTTACAAGAAAAGTTAATTACTGACCTATGAGGGAAAAGTCTGTGTGTAAATCAAACAAATCTACGCCAGTAGAGATTTTATTTTGTACAAAACATGTCCTCTCTGTCTTTGCACGTGTTGACGAGGCTCTTTCTCCAGCTGTGGCGTTTCTGTGTCACTATTTCTGTGGTTCATGTTTGTGTAAATATACTGTCTGCTTAACACAGAAACACTTGGTCAAGTTTGATCCTTAAAAAAAAAATCCAATCAAGGAAGCTGTGTACAGTCTGTGTGTAAACACTGATTCCTGAAGTGTGTGTGTGTTGGGGGGGTTCCTTGTAGGGGTTATAGAAATGTTTGACTTAATTTCTGTGTTTTATATTTTTATAATAAAGATTTAATGAAAAATGGGCCACAGGAAGTCTACATTGTGTTGATTAAGAATAATATCTGTGAGGCACTCACCATCTGTGTGTGGTTGGGATAGAAGGTTTGTTCATTCAGGGGGAATTTCTCAGGACCGAGGGAGTGGTAGAGCTTAATCATCTGAGAAAACTGCAAATAAACAAGACAGTCAGACGTTATTTAAGCAGTGAATAACAGGAGAGGTTTGATAGAATTTACCCCTTTATTCATAGCACATCATTCATAATGGCATTGTTAGATAGATTAGAAAATGTGACCCAGTACAGTCAGACACAACTCTGAACACCTGCTGCCCTAAAAGGAAACGATTTTCAGATCATTTTCCTTTCTGGTGGGCCACCTCCCTCTAACCTGCCTTACCTACTTCATGTAATGGTTTTGAATTTGTTCTGTCCAGCTGAGTTAATATAACACTGAGGTTAGCTGTGGTCTTAAAAAGCTCAGGAATCACTGCTATAAAGTACAGCCTTGTGTCTTTTGTATATAAAAACTTTTGTTACTAGTTCACTCAATGTTGTTGCTGGTTGATACAAATTCAGTTGATTCCTGCTTGAATGAGACGACCTTAAAGTGTTTTTGGCTTCCAACGGAGGACGTGACAAAACTAGAAATACCGCATTTCGGTTGTGTCTTTGCCATGTCATCGCTTCATTTTATTGGGGATGCACTGAAACCGATACTGGATCGGATATCGGGCAGATACTGACTCGCAGCTTGATCGAGTATCGTGATAATGGGGCCAATCTTCATTCATTCATTCATCGTCAACCGCTTATCCCGTTAGGGGTCGCGGGGGGGGCTGGAGCCGATCCCAGCTGGCATTGGGCGAAGGCAGGGTACACCCTGGACAGGTCGCCAGTCCATCACAGGGCACATAGAGACAGACAACATATAGACAGACAACCATTCACACTCACATCCACACCTACGGGGAATTTAGAGTGATCAATTTACCTAAACAGCATGTTTTTGGACGGTGGGAGGAAGCCGGAGTACCCGGAGAGAAACCCACGCTTACACGGGGAGAACATGCAAACTCCACACAGAAGAGCCGCAAGCTGGAATCGAACCTGCGACCCTCTTGCTGGGTGGCGACAGCTGGGGCCAATCTATTCAGTTCAATTCTATGTTTATATACTGTACAGCATACAGCTGTTTATCTGTGCGTATACACAGTGTATACACTGTGTATACAGCTGTATGTTTATATACTGTACAGTCTAGAGCCAATCTATTCAGTTCAATTCTATGTTTATATGTACAGTATACAGTATATATTGGACTTTTAATTACATTTTTAATAAGTTCTGACCAATTTGTTGCTGCATTATAAAGGTTTACACTTGAATTGTAATTCCTGTAAATTAAGCAAGCTGGTGGTGTACGATTTCTTATCTTAATTTATCTTTTGTTCATAATAAATTATAATTCAGTATCTATGTGTCAGAATTTGTTTTACAGTTAAGAAAGCAAAGCTTAAATCTCGTCTGGTGTTACACATAAAACAATGATCCCAGTCACTTCCACACAATAAGGCATGCAGCTTATTAATTAACCATCGGTATCGGATCTGTTAGGAACCCCAGGTCTTAGTCTGTCTTCTGTGTTTCATGTTGCATGCTTTTCTGTTGAGCACTACCTGTTTTATTTTGGCATGTTTAACCTCTCTTCTCGTTTCAGTGCACAGCACTTCCCCTCCTGCATGCTTCCCGCCACTACGTTTGAGCACCGCCCATTGACCTAGATTCTCACCATTCACCTTCATCTCAGCGTCTTCCCCATCCGCCCTGATTGTGGTCACCTGTGTATAGTCAATCACTCATTCACTAGTATATAATGTGTCTTCCCCTTCCCCTCGTTGCCAGATCGTCTTGTGTTTCCATGCAGAGAGTTCCAGCGTTTTCCCGTGAGTTACCGACCACCCGTGTTTTGACCCCCTGCCTGTTTTTGACCGAGCCGTTAGCCTTTAGCCTGTTGTTTTTGGATTTGTCTGCTATATTGCTTGCCTACTGTGTACCGAACATTGGACTGTAATAAAGACGCCGATTTTGCCTACAGACCTGATCTATCTGTGTTTGCTTTGGAGTCCTCCATTTCCTGTGAACAGATCCGTAACAGGATCAGTACTTGGTATCGGCCGATACCCAAAGCGCAGGTATCGCTATTGCTATTAGGACAGAAAAAGTCAGATCAATGCAGCCCTACATTTTATCCGATTAGACATTTCTGTGAAATTGTCAAATGAATTCTTGAGTTAGGGCCAAACCCCTATTTTGAAAAGTGGCCATTTGTGCCAAATATGAAGAACTTCCTGAGCTATCGCATTCATGAGAATGGGACAGACATGACATGAGACCTTGACGTTTGAACTTGACCATCAAAACTGAATCAGTTCATCATTGAACTAGAAAAGCACTCGGAGAGCGCAGACCTCCGCCAAGCACCATAGTTTCCCCCCTGGCGGTTTCTTCTGGATCTATCTCCTCAAGTATTAAAGCTAGATCAAATTCGTTGACATACTTCAGATGCAGAATTGTCTCAGCTACATGATGCCGCTTGTTACAAATCTCTACCTCTAATATTAAATGCACAGCAGGCCAAAATGTAAGAGTACCCCCATTTTTTTATATAAATTGCTATAAAATCTGCCATCTGGATCAGATGTGGATCAGCCTTTGGGATTTGATAGAAGTACACATTGTAAATCCATGAGTCAAATTTCATGAGCTTTGGGCAACAATTACCAGAGATATTGAGAAACAATTTTTGGGTCCCATTTACCCCAATGTTAACGAAAATTTCAAAGTGATCCAGAATCCAGGATTTCTTCCGGATCACCCCCAAAGTTAAATCAGTTCTTCCTTTTCACATTTTCGACACACCCTGAAAATTTCATCAAAATCCGTCCATAAGTTTTTGAGTTATCTTGAACACAGACAAACACACAGACAAACAAACAGACAGATAAACGCTGGCAAAAACATAACCTCCTTGGCGGAGGTAATAAGTGGAAGTTTGTGCCAAATTTAAAGAAATTTGCTCAGTGTTCTCTTGAGATCTCATGAGACTGGGACACGGGGTGAGTGACCTTGACCTTTGACCACCAGTCACTTCATCCTTGAGTCCATGTGGACGTTTGTGCCAAGTTTGAAGAGATACCCTCCAGGCGTTCCTGAGATATCACGTTCACACGGTGACGGACGGACAACCTGAAAACATAATGCCTCCAGCCACGGCTGCCGCTGGTGTAGAGACATACAAAGTTTGGGAACCAAAGGAACAGACTGATTTCCAAACAGTATATTATCTTTCTATGATGACACATAGTGATGGCTTATCTATACGAAGCAACTTTCAGGTCTCTACCATCTGATTTTCACTGAGCATCACAGTAAACAGAAAAACTGTAGCTATCCAAATATACGGGATGCTTTGTAATAAAGGTAACAGCTGTAAGTATGTGGGAGCTACAACACGGAGAAGTGCATTCTTTCACTACATTACAGAAGTATGTGTTGACTCTTGTTCCTTTGAACTTATACTGTAGGTAACAAGACTACAATTATGAACTCACGCAGAGCACAGCATTTTCCCTGAAGTCTTGTATCTTGTTTTCCCTGAGTATAGAGTGAGTAATAATGTGTGGATGGCGGTGGAGGCCATTCGCTCCGCCGACTCCAGAGACAGGTGTTACAGCTCCCTTTAACAGCCCAAATAAATCAGTCGGGGGGGGGGGGGGGGGCGCCGAGGGAGGGACTCACGACACCATCATGTGGGTTTCAAGTAGAGCAAAGAGAGCAGTTAAAGATTGCTTACCACCCAAGGTTTGCTGCAGAAGTTGTAGATGGAGAAGAGGGAGTTGCTGCTTGGGACGCCGCCGAAATGCAGGCCGATAACAAGGTTCCTGAAATCCTCACCGGGGATCATGCTGTAGGCGTGCTGGCGAATCAGGACGAAGTCTGGTTTGAAGGACCTGCAACAAGATGGAAATGAAGACCATCAGATAGTCGGATTTGGCATGGTTCGGGTTCTGTAAGAGTGTAAACTGACTTTGAGGAGAGTTTAAGGATACTAGAATAGGGTAGAATAATAAAATACTGTAGGTAGAGTTGGGTCAACTCCCAGCTTTGCCGTCCGGTCCGGTGGATGAGCTTACAGCGGTTTGATTTTATGCCAACCGGTTGAACCGACATTTATCATTATGACAAATTCTAATAAATTAAAAAGTAGCCGACATCAGCAATAGGTACTGACGGCGTCATGGCGCTAAATCCAACATGTATTGCATTAGTAATAAGCAATATGACAAGATGATTCACCTAATATTATGTTGACAAACAGACTAACAGAGACTCTAGTGTCTGACAGGCTGTCGGCCGATACCGTTGACTTCCACATAACGCCGGCAGCAGGAAGGACGTCACATTTCAGTGGAGGTGTTTACTAGAAAAAAAAAAGGCTTCCGCCTGCCAGTGTATTGTAAGCCCGGCAGCCAAGCGAGCAAGTGTGTGACAGTGAATGAAGTTATAGTAGTAATGTAGCAGTGCAGTGTGTGTACAGTTCAGGCTGTCGGTGAATAAATGCTACAACTCCTCAAAACCGAAGCCAAGTTCCCATGTCTTGCTTACCAGCTGCTGATTAAAGTGAAGGTGGTTAGCCTAGAGGCTAGCTTAAGGTGGGCTGTTAAGGTGGAGCAGCTATTCTCATTTTGTGACCAGCAGTTGCTGATTCAAGTGCTACAACTACTGGTAAAATTCAGTATGTCTGTCCTCTCCGGTAATGTGGCTTAATATCAAACTGGCTTGAAATTTTTTACACTACCAAACTCTAGAAATAGGAAAAAATTAAATAGCGTTAAGATTAATTTTTAGCCACATTAGCAACATGGATCTGGGAATGGCAATGTCTGGCAATGACTTTGTCCAGACTGAAGTATTGAATAGATTGTCATGAAATTTGGTACAGACATGCAAGTCCTTCTCAGGATGAAATGTAAAGACTTTGGTGATCCTCTGATTTTTCATAGAGTAAGTAGTAGTTTGGGTCAAAACTTGTCCAATACTTTGATTCATCACCAAACATCAACACAACTAATCCCATCAGCCTCAACTGCCCCTTTTTAGTGCTAATTAGCAAATGTTAGCATGCTAACATGCAAAACTAAAATCGTGACGATGGGAAACTGCTAAACATCAGCATGACAGCATTGTCTTTATGGGCATGTTAGCATGCTAATGTTTAGCAATCAGCTCAAAAAAATCTCTGAGCCAGAATACAGCATCACAGAGCCACTAACATGACTCAGTCTCATTTTACTCCTGGTTTTGTTGAGTCAAACATTTGTGGGGGAATCGGTCACTGATAGACTAAATCTTCAACCACAGCTCCTCTTAAGATGTGGCGAGTTGATGCAGGAGGAAAAAAGCTGAGTAGCATTTTACAGAGCTATGGTCAACTTTAGATGTAAAGGTACTCAATACTGAATTCAGAGCATATCCATTGCCTCCACATGGCTCTCAACATGGTGACACTTGAGTGTGTTGGCTAGAAGGTAATGGTGCTAACAGCAGTATGACAACAGTGATGACAGAGCAATCGGTGTTAAGCTACGGACTACTCGTCCGTGATGACGCTGTGGCTCAGGGTGGCATTATCAGTGGTAACAAACACAACAAAGCGGCTCACATGCACTAAAATGCATGTGCGACCAGCCCGGTTACATAAACAAAGCACAGAGAAGCTCCAATTACAACTGCTCAGGTAGACATTACTCCACTATATATTTACATTGCAAATAGTTGTTTGCTGCCATATTAATGCTCTGAATCCCATATATAGAACAAGGTGCTAAATATAGGATTGGGAGCATTTATATTGCCTCTCAGCGGCTCTCAACATGGCGAAGTAAGCCAGCAGCTCACAGCAACAGTGCTAACAGTGAAAACAATGTCCAACATGCTGAAAAAGATAACAGTGTTAATCTGAGCGAGAGGAGGGTGGGTGCCACATTAAGGATATGAAGCTTCACCCTTGAAACAATGGAGTACCCTTAGTCCCGCCCTCCACCATACTCGAATGGTTTAGTAATCCCAACATCTGTCAATCATCTTGATGAGAAGAAGAAGATCTACCTTTATTAGTCCCACAGTGGGGAAATTCAATTTACACTCTGTTTAACTCATACATGGTACATGCAGACCTGAAACACACATACATCATTAATGGAGAGATGTCAGAGTGAGGGGGCTGCTCCAGACAAGCGCCCCGAGCAGTTGGGGGTTTGGTGCCTTGCTCAGGGGCACCTCGGCAGTGCCCAAGAGGTAAACTGGCACCTCTCCAGCTACCAGTTCACAGTCAGTTTTTGTCCATGTCGGGACTTGAACCAGTGACCCTCCGGTTCCCAAGCCAACTCCCTACAGACTAGCAACTCCACCCCCAATACTGTCACTTGATCCTGAGGATGGGGTCTCAGGACTGGAACATCATTTTCAGGCAGACAGCAGCATTTGGACGCATACGACATATGACATATGATGATAAATTTTCCTTTTTCAGATATTTTGATGAAAGTTTTGGAAGAATCACCTTTCCGTTTATAACTCTGACCTGACAGCGCTCAGGTCGGACATCACCACGTTGGCTCCACCGGGCCGACAGCTCTGTCAGCACATTAACAGGCTGCATCTGGGCCTTGTGTTTACAGTGGAGGGCTCCATTATTCAGCGACCGTGTCGGGCTAAAAGGGTGAGGAAATGCTCCTCGGTGCACCTAATCTTTTTGGACCATCTATCCAATTAACACAGCCTAATCCTTCCTTTACAAACTGTTCTGGGAGCAGGGCCAAGCGAACCATCGGGCACCTGGAGGCCTCATTTAAAGATTTAAATTCAACACTAACACAGGAAATTCACTTTGACACCAGTTACCTATTAATGATTTTAGTTTGGATTCAGGTATTGTGCAGCTGTGCATGTTTCAGATTCCTCTCATATTTTCCATTTCATACTAGCAAGTATGAGCTGTTAAAACCAACCAAAAGCAACCACATACTTGCATTATTTATACTTTAGATTTCTACATCTACAGCTCTGTACTGTAAAACTGATCTGAGCCATACAGAATAGGTAACAAATATAAATTTACAGCATGTAGTGTACTTTTAAACACAAGTGTGTTTTACCTTACAAGATTATGGCAGAACAACACTTGAATGCACCTGATTGGTTCCTGGCTTTCTGCTTGTTGTGTCAACAGGAAAATAACATGGCAGCTTGCTTGTTATTTCGTCTACACAATCCATCAAAATCTACTTCTGAGAACATTTTAAGTGAGAAATATGCAACGACACGACTGAATCTGGTTTCATTTTAGAACTAGATCGCCTAGTTTGACAGCTTGGTCCACGTTTTGCAAGCCGGACGCCTCGTGCTGGACGGGCTCACTCGCAAAAAGCTGAGATTTTTCAACTTTATGCGAATACAGACTCTCTCTAACTCGCCACAACACTCCCACCAAGCACTGGGTGACTGCTTCTCCTGCTTTACATAGGAAATGAATGGAAAGGGTTGAGACGTCCTCGTCACCGGATCTGGTGTAAGGTTAATGCGGTGATAGGAGTGTAACCTCTGACACGCCCCCCTGAAAATGTAACCAAAGGACTGTTCCCACCTTTTCATTTTGAAAGAGCAACATCCAATGAGGAGAGTTCAAGACTGGACCGACCAATCATGTAACTTCATCACTCAGTGATTGTAGGGCTGGCCCTCTGCGGTCCAGCCAAAAATATGCATGCATATATGCACAGGTGTATATATATACACACACACACACACACAACACACACACACACATACACACACACACAGGAAGTATAGGGCTGCAGGTTGTAGGGTGAAATTACAGCCAGGCCCTCAAAGAGGCTCTGGGTCCTCAAGTGTTGCTTATGTTAGACAGCACGGACGGGACTGGCAGGATGACTGAGGAGTGATCTGGTCTCGGCGACAGAGCGACTACAGCTGTTCCTCCCTGCTGCTGCACTCAGCCGCGGTGGCAACGGACCAAAGGCTCTGCTATTTATACTGGATGAAGCTGTTTATTGAAGCTCCAGAACCAAACCAGACTCAACAGTTCATGTGAAACACAAGTTCCTGATAAATACACTGGTTGATTTGTGTAACATGCTGTTTCTAGCAAACACCCCAAGTTAAAACACGCAACAGAACAATGCTGTGCGTTAAGAGTGTGTATGGGAAGTTTAAGCACCCGATTTGACTGTTATCAGGCCATTAAACAGGCAAGTACCATACATGTGAGTCAGTAGGGGCCTACTATGTCTACTACGTTGTAAAAGTGAAAGTGAAACTTAGAGTAACATATTCTAACGTAAAACTGAATGAAACAGCACTTTTTGAAAACAAACAAAAAGTCTTATTTACAGTAGGTTTAACTGCAACTTCTTTAGGTTTCGGTAACAAAACTAAAACTTCTTTAAGTTTTGGCTACAAAACTAAAAAGAAAAAACACAAAACATTTAGGTTTAGGCAATAAAACTACAACTTCTTTAGGTTTAGACAAAAAGAAAAAAAAACACAAAACATTAAGGTTTAGGCAATAAAACTACAACTTCTTTAGGTTTAGACAAAAAGAAAAAAAACACAAAACATTTAGGTTTAGGCAATAAAACTACAACTTCTTCAGGTTTAAACAAAAACAACAAAAAACACAAAACATTTAGGTTTAGGCAAAAAAAACTACAAGTCCTTTAGGTTTTGGCAGCAAAATTACAAATTCTTTCCGTTTAGACAATAAAAATGAAACTTCCTTAGGTTTAGACAGAAAAATAAATAAATAAACCACTTGGTTAGGATTAGGGACAAAACACTGTGTTCTGGCTTAAAATAACTATGAACACAAAGGCAACTACATATTGTTGGTTTCACATGGGATGCAAACTTTGGTCTCCTGGGTGAAAACCCTGTGTTTAGTGTGTTCTTCTTATACCTTCTTTCAGTGATCTACCACGTGAATGGATGATAAAACCTACTAGTTGGTGTAGTAGGCCCCTATTGACCCACATCTATGGGGCTTACAGCGACTGATAATGCCTAATAAATAACCTGACAAGTCTAACCGTCTAATTTAACACTACATGAGCCAATGCACTGATTTAAATTACACCTGTACTATCAGCCTAAAACAAAATGTAGAACTGCATCCAATTATCATTATCAATCTGCCAGTTATTTTCTCAATTAAGTGATTCACTGTTCTATAAAATGTCAGAAAATACAAAACAAAAATGCCAATCACAACTTCAGAGAGTTCAAGGTTGTTGTTTCATGCAGATGTACATTAGTTAAAACAAACCTTTATCCCTTTTTTATCTATTATGACCACTACTACAAGCTGATCGCAGAGGAAAACAGTTTTCTCTCTACGACGCTAAGCGCAAGCATGCATATAAGGATACATACTACACCTTTGTGCTCCCTCATTAGCACAAAAAGGGCAGATGCAGAAGACATTGAGCTCGGTGGGATGGCTTTCACCGGGCCACGGTTAATGGAGCCAGTGCCCTATAGCAGCAGAGCATTACTGAGGTTTGTCGCCCATTAACTTTGTTTTTCTGTCTCTTCACTCGGACTCATAATGCCGAATCAAGGCTCCCTGTGGGTCGTGGATTACACTGAAGCGGCACATTTATGCTTTACGATCCGAATCGTTCGGGCCCCCCAGTCATCACATTGCGGGCGATATGCTAATGCGCCCTTTGAATGGGTTATCGGTGGTGCAATAAAGGCTGATAACAGGCACTGATAGGGAGATTGCAGGGTTATGGATTAGGACATGACGAGGGAATGGATCCATGTGGAATCATGAGCCCGCTCATAACACTTCAATGGTACATTGAGCAAGATAGAAGTAAAGGCATGCTGGAAAAAATATCCATCTTAAGTCCATTCAAATAAACTTGTGAAAAGGGTAACAACATATAACTCAAAGTTTAACTCTTAATGCGAATGAATCTGCCTTATGTGATGTTGATATTGTCATATAAGGCTACTTCATTAGATTTACTCATTTGTTTATATTTATTTGAATATAATCATGAACCAGGAAATATAAAGAGCGACAACAGACGTGTAGGGAGGAGGTGGATAGGTGACAGGAGAAGTGAAACCTCTCCTGTGAAACCAAAAGTCAACGTGAATTTATTTGTCATGTAACGTATACTTAAATTACATCACTTCAAGTTATTTTAAGAAAAAATCAATCTTTCTTGACCTAACTAAGTAGTTTTGTTGCCTAACCTAACCAAGTTGTTTCCTGTGAAAATATATATAGATATATAGGTGTCGATCGATTAATCGGGCCGATTAATGGCATTTTTTTAATGATCGGAAACGGCCAATATCTGAGCATATTAAGCCGATTTTCAAGCAGGCGCATCAGCGGGCAGCCCAGTGTTGTTGCTGTAGAGCATGTGTGACTCAGCCCCCTCGTGTTCTTCCGGCAGACCTCGGCAGTGTTGCCAACTTAGCGAATTTGTTGCTATATTTAGGGGGTTTTCAGACCCCTCTAGCGACCCTTTTTCAAAAAAGCGACTAGCGACAAATCTAGCGACATTTTCTGGTGTTATTGGAGACTTTTGGAGTCTGATGTTCTTCCTCTTCTCAACGAGCAGCGGGTGCTGCCGTAGGCCCCTCCCCCGCCCCAAAGCACTCCCGGTCAGCCGCCACGCGCCCATCAAGTAGCCGGCCTGGCCCAGGTCCTAGTCATGCAGCAGTCCCTCCTAGCTGCAGTCAGAGCAGGAGTCATCCCTCCATGTCCAGACTGCAATGAATCACACAAAACCACCACTGGCTGGATGTAAATGTAAAATTTCTGTCTATATAAATTACCACACTAAAAATTGCGCTACATTTCACTCACACAGCCTGAGCCCTGGTCCAGACCGGCCGCTTGACGAGCGGTTTGACCCTCATAATGACAATTTCATGTCATTATAAATGTCATTTATGTTTATTTTAGACAGAGAAAGGTCAAGAAATGTGTGCTCATTTGTAAATAATAATAATAATGCACAATTAAAATCCCATACTATATTCATTCATGGAGCCCTGCAGGTCACTGCATGTCTACAACACTGTCCTGCACATATTTCAGAATAAAAGCCTTGCGTTAACAAATGAAGAAGCCACAGAAAAAAACGCCCGAGGGGTTTTCTTTTGAAACGAAAGCAGGAAGTGTTGACTTTAAAATGTCTCGACTTTTTTCTACAGATATCTAGACTTTGAAACTGTAGTTATGTTGCTGATATGATGTCAATCTAGTCTAAAGATGACTTTCACTGTCTGTTACTGCCATGAACTGCGTGGCTTGCGTCAAAAATAGGCGAGACCCTGAATCTCTAGAAGAGACGCAGCTGAGACACCTGAAGTGTCGCCACCTCCAGACTGAAGGAAAAAGCTGCTGCTACAGCCGTCTCACTTCAGCATTTTCTTCAGACCAAAGACAAAGAAATGCTACAGGGTACTACTGTGTGCAGCACTACTGTTGTTTATTTGTTTTATTTATGTAGGTTTAGACATAAATGCTGCTAGGTGCACTAAAACTTCTTTTTCTTTGCTTTTTATCAAAGGTTTATTTGACAAAGTTTAGTTTTTGGATTACCTGTTTCATGTATTCAATATTTAGTTTATACATTATTTTTTATTTAAAATATATAAGTGCATTGCAGTGCAGACACAAAATGTAGATTGGAGAGACAGACCATAGGTGTTGTTCAATAAATGTTTACTGAAGTGGAGAAATTTTGTGTATCATTTGCTGTTATATGTTATCAGATGGAGGAAAAATGGTTATGCAATAATGTGTATGAGTCAATGAGAGAGAATGTAATACACGGCAAGTCAAACTCTTGTACAAGACCTGTATACAATATATTGTACAACAGTGCCGACAGGATGTTTTCCTAGAGCAGAAAACTATTCAAACCCAAGACAATACGCTGCCATTTTGTCCTCCACATCCATTTATCATACAGAATCTCTGACCTTCTAATAGGCTCCACAGGGATGCCTGAATTGCGTACAGCATTTGTCTTTATACCAGCCCTGTGCCTGGCTCAAAGGCTGGTCAGGGTCTTATCTTCCTCCCATCAGTCTGTCTCTCAATGATAAGGATAATCGGGGTAGAACTTGGCAGGAATGCCACAAATGTCAAACAGTCCATACTGAGGATCAGCACAGAACTCGTACACAATGGTGCATTGTGGCAAACTGGATCTGCGTCATCGGAGGGAAATGCACCTTAGAGAGAAAAGTCTGTGCTTTCCTGTTACGAGGACACAAAACTCTACATAGTGGCACAGCATTGTAACACAGGCTTACAGTATGCCTAAAAGTAAGTATGGTGTAAATAAAGAAAGTTCAACATTTTGGGTAATACACTTACTAGATTAGCTTCATACCGCTCATGTCTGTGAGCGTAACTGGAAGGCTAAAGCTAGCTTAGCATAAAGACAGGAGGCAGGGGGAAACAGCTAGCCTAGCTCTCGAAATTTCAAAAACTCGCCAGGCAATACCTCTCTTTTCTTTAATATAAATAGTAGTGTAAAAACGAGGTGGGGGTTGCATGATGTAAGCAGTTGTGGTCTTAAAGGATTTGGTGCAATCTAGCGGTGTGGTTGCAGACTGCAACCAACTGAAACTTATGCCAGGCGTGTAGAAGAACTATGGGGGTTGATGCAAAAAGGTGAAAATGCAAATGACCCTATCTAGAGCCGTTCTGGGCTACTGTAGCAACATGGCGGCCGTTTCCATGTAGATGAGCCGCTCCATATGTTCATATAAACGGTTTATTGTAAGGCAACAAAAATACAATTATTATTTTCAGGTGATTATACACTAAAGACATTTTAATATTTTATTAAAATTTATTCCAATAAAACCCCCCCACTGTACCTTTACCTCCTTTCCTTGAAAGAAACCACTCCAAATATGTTAGTTGTTAGTTCAGGTTATTCAAATGATGGGAGGAACCATCTTGGAATATGTGCAAACTCCGCAAGTCAGAATAACGAGAGCTTTCCCTCTTCCTCTGCAAATAATATATATATACAGAATATGTAACTGCCTCTAAAACCACTAAATCTCAGTTTCAAATTTCTGTTTGTCTACAGATTAAAGAAACAAGATATGTGTTAGCGACTTAGCTTAGCTTCCAGTGCTAATTGAAGCTAATCCACAGACACGAGAGGGTTGTGCCTAAAAGGTAACCTACAAATGGTGAAACTCTTGAGAAGATTCGGTATTGACTTTGAATAGTTAACGTTAGGACAGGTCAGTTTTGCAACCGCAACTTGTCGGTTACTTTCTAGACACGACTACACCAGAGGGGTATTAATCTTCTCGTAGAAAGCAAATATGCATATTTCCCAAAATGTCAAACTATTTTAAAGAGCTATTATGGTTCTTAAAGCGATGACAGTTTCAAAAGAAGTTCAACGGTCAAAACTTGTAAAGCGTAACATCAGTAAAGTGCCACAGAGCCGGACTTCAGCGAGGTTTATCTCCATGAACCTCTCACTCAGTTCTCTCTGATGCAACGTTACTTAGTCTTTAAGGCCAACAAAGCTGCATTATTATTATATTAAAATCATGCCTTGTGCAATATGATAATATAATAACTGTCACAAATCCAAAGCTATTAAATGAATCGCTCACATATGAGAAGGATTGCCTTTTGGCAGCAGTGTAGCAGTTAGAAAATGTTTAGTCCGGCCGAACATTAAACAAAGACATTACCTTTGGGGTTTACTTTAATTCTTACTTTGGTGCTCTGCTAATGAAAACATTTTATGTTTTTGTTAAATGATAAACATCATCAATCAGAAATGACTAGAGTTTCCAAAAAAAAAAAAAAAACCTCTGACCACTTCATCTAAATTTTTTTGTTTGTTTGTTGTAATTGGTGGATTGAGATCCACTTGGCTGACGGCAGGGAACAAATTGAAATGTCTGAGCAAAGTTTGATCAAAGATGGACAGAATGAGTTTTGGAAAAGTACTATGTTAAAATAATTGGAAAATGTAAACAGATAAAGCAGTGTTGTTTTTGTCTGTTGCACACTGTGTTCCTAAAGTTATGAAGTTTTACTCAAAAAATGAAAACTCAGATGGCTGTTTCATTGCTTTTTTATCTGGAATGACGCACATAAAGCCCAAAGAGCCCTGAAGAACACTCTATCCTCTGTAAGTGCAGTGACTCCCTGTAGCCTAGCATCATGCTGTGGTCCCCTGGCCCGGATCTAGGACTCCCTGTGGTTGTGGCTGTGTGACTCCGGGCTCGGTGGCTCCAGAGCGAGCTGGCAGTGGCTCCGATCCTGGGCGGTGGCTCGGTCGGGTCTGCCAAAGCTCTGGATCTGCAATCGCACTCCAGGGTTCATCTCCACACCACTCTGAACGCAGCGAAGGTCACGTAGAAAACAAAGGACGCACGCCAACGACTGAACCGCTTCTAAAATCCAAACAGGCGAGGGTGTAGCTTCGGCACATCTACTAGCAAAGCAATTAGGGAATGTTTAGTTGCTTAACGATGATTGTGTTGAGGATTTGGGGAAGAGTCCCACGGGAGGCAGGCGGAATGAGGAAAGGAGCTGTAAGAGCGATAGAGCACCAAATGACCTCTGGCAGGAGGGGAAATGAGCGTTGTTAGGAGTTTGAGTGAATTAGCGGAGCCATTTGTATTCATGGCTATATTACAAAAGCAGGGATGGTGAAGTGGGCCTCTGTATGCTTTCATTACAGTCACAGGGCTCCTAAAGGAAACCACCCTCAGGCCTCCTAAAGCCATGTCTGAACTCAGCATGTCTGTGAGCGGGATTTATTTGCTCGGTAACAAGATGAACCTGTCTAAGGTATTAGGTGTTGAGGCCACTCCAGGCAGACAGTTCCTTCACTGATTAAAATGGGCTTTCAAAGGGGTCAAAGGAAGGGAGGGTTGAGGCTTGTTTGTGTGTGTGTGTGTGTGTGTGTGTGTGTGTGTGTGTGTGTGTGGGTCTGTGGTAAATCGTCACCTGAGGTAACCAAAGGAGGAGAGTCTTGTTATGTGTTCTGTAGGGATTGAAAAGGAAACAGGGGTCTGGCTCAGACTGGCAGCATTCAGGATGAAAAATTAAATAGACAGAGAGCACAAAAAAAAAAAAAAAAAAAAAAAAAAAATCAGACAGGGATCTGTGAATGTAATCTGGCTGAATCTCTCCCTCCACCTAAGGGGTCGAACAGCGAGGAATGTGATGTGGCCAACGCAAAGGTCGGGAACCAGACTGCAAAAAAACGGCCATCTGAACACGTAACTCAGTGTGTTGTTGAAACAAATTCAGAGAACTTTTTAAAACCTAGCTATGGAAGAACAAACCTGCCAAAATCAAAAAAAAAAAAATAATAATTAATAAAACTCGATAAATAAACGTCATTACCTTCTGTTTCTTTTTCCCTATTTATTATTCCATTTATTTTTTATTAATTCATTCATTCATACAAAGTTAAATAAATAAAGCAAATTAAAAAACAAATATCAACACACACATTTTATGAATTAATTAATGGCTACATTTATTTTTAATATTATTTTGCTACATTTAATGACATTTATTTATCAAGTTGTTTATTTATTCATTTATTTGGCAGGTTTCGTCCTCCATAGCTACTGTTGCTAGGTTGGACGAGCTTGACAATAAAAACACTGTAACGCCAGCTGTGTGGTTCTGTTTAGCTTGGTGTCACAGTGTGTATAGAGTAGAAGTCGACGATTAATCGGGCCAATTATTTGACATTTTTCATAATCAGCATCAGCTGATGTCTGAGCATATTAAACCGATTATCAAGCAGGTGCGTAAATGCTGCTAAGTGCACTAAAACTTTATTTTTTCATCCAAAAGTTTATTTGACAAAGTTTAGTTTTTTTGTTTGAGGCCATAAAAAAACACTTTCGGTTCCCTCGTCTTGAACTCAGTGGGTTTTATGAATGGGTTTTTAAACTGTGTATTTAAATAAATACGTCATCCCTGCAGCGCTCCATTTGATCGTTTCTGGGCATCAGGCAATATAGCTTCAAGAAGATGACTTGGACTTCTCCCGTTAGGACGCTAGACATCATGTATATCCAAATCCATTTGCAACCGCTTATCCCGTTTGGGGTCGTAGGGGGGCTGGAGCCGATCCCAGCTGGAATGGGGGAAAGGTGGGGTTCACCCCGGACAGGTCAACAGTCCACTGCAGGGCTGACACATAGAGATTCACCCTCACATTCACATCTACGGGCAATTTAGAGTCATCAGTTAACCTGCATGTTTTTGGACTGTGGGGATTTGAACCTGCAACCCTCTTGCTGTGGGGTTACTTTGGGGCGGCATGTAGCCTTACAGAGATAATATAAAGAGTGATCTTTAAAGGAAGACGAAAAGCGGCAGGACTTAGGATGGGTGAATTATCAATAGTCCTTCTCTGAATGAACAATATGAGCTATATCATGCTGACCAAATGTTTATAATAAATGCTGTTTATAACCAACAGTGTTGGTGTTGTCCTCACATGTACAATAAAGTGAGCAGCCAGTGTTAATTAGGCCCTCTAAGAGCAATACATGTTTTTTATTGTATTCTGAAGTTTGTTGAGCTGAAAGTTCAATGTTACATGATGGAAACCTCCACCTCACATTTACTTTACATCCACATCTTAGCCATCTAGCCGACACCGCCACCAGCGAGTGCAACACTAAAACAAGCCTCAATCAGCAGCAGCTAACGCACCCACTCCCCGCCATTAATCGGCAGTAATTAATCAGGGGGTTTTATTAACGGCCCCAGGAGCTCTGTGAGGATGGCGGAGGAGAGAGAGACGTTGCTCTGTTGCTTATCGTGCTTTGGACGCTGCGGTCCGTCTTTCAGCCAGACCAGCGTTCCCACTTGGAGCCGAGCAGCTCTCTGGAGGTTTTGGCAGCGGTGAGCGGAGAAGCCAAAGGGCTGACTACAGCAGTGCAGCAGGGAACGACACGCCATCACTACTGTACCCTGTGGCGTGTCGCTGTGCTGTACTGCAGGCTGTGCGGTGCGTGCCACGTTGCACGTCCCACATACAGTAGTGGTGGCAAAATTGCAAGTAAACTATCAGTTCATCAAGACACGTTTCTGAGGAAAACAATAGGTATGGAAGTAAAATGAAAAGTATACACATCCACCTACAAACAGCCCAGAATGCATACAACTTTGCAAAGTGAGTACACAAAGCCAGACATAAGTATGCACATTATTTTTTTTTATCAGATTAATAAAGCCGTGCAAACTCACTGGTTCTGTTCATAAATATCAATCATTATGAACCTAAGTGCAGCTGGCCATAAATGGATGTATACACACCATTAATAATCTATTTGAATATCAATACTTGTGTATTTACACCTGTAAATGAAATACAAAACAGAATAGAGGAAGCATAATTTCACTGACTGTGTTGCACCAGCGAGGTACTCCAACAGATCAGAGCATCCGTGGTATTACCATTAATTCATCACATGTACCAGTCCAACGTATCCTCGTACAACGGTTCATATGATATCTTATGAAAAATTATTCCTCATTTCTTGTACGTTTTCCTCACAAATGTCCAGCAACATGTGGCACATATGTCAGTTTCTGCTTGTTACATAGATACAATCCCATCAAAATAAATTTCTGTTTTCACAAGAATCAACTTGGTGAGGTTCAGGCATTAACTACTTAGTTAGGTTTAGGAATTAAAAACTACTTAGGTTTAGGAAAAGATCGACTTGGTTAGTTTTAGGCAACAAAACTAGTTAGTTAAGTTTGAACATTAAAACTACTTAGTTATGTTTAGGCATTAAAAACAACTTAGGTTTAGGAAAGGATATACTTGGTCAATTTTAGGAAACAAAACTATTTAGTTAGGTCTAGGAAAAGAATGATTTGGTTAGGTTTAGGCAACAAAACTACTTATTTAGGTTTACAAAAAGATTGTTTTGGTAAGGGTTAGGCATTAAAAACAACTTAGGTTTAAGAAAATATCAGCTTGGTTAAGTTTAGGCAACAAAACTACTGAGCTAGGTGTAGGAAAACACTGACTTGGTTAGGTTTAGGCCACAAAACTACTTAGTTAGGTTTAAGCATTAAAAACTACTTAACTAGCTGTAGGAAATTATCAAGATTTGGGTTAAAATACTTCTGGAAGTGGCGTATGGAAGTACGATAGAAAAAAAAATCAACGCTGGTTTCACAGGGGTTACAAACAGCGGTCTCCTAGGCTAAAGACAGGTGTTCTCCCACCTCCACCCTACACTGTTTGTCATTCTTTATACTATATATACTATATAGTTCACGATATTACATATGAAATGATTTTGTGGGATACATACACATTACAGTGCATTACTTTTCATAGGTATGAAAAGTAAGGTATAGGCCAACGGTGTATGAAAACAGCCTGAGCTGTCACTGGGCAACATCAAGACAATTTTTAGTTCGCAACACTTGTATTGAAAAGGTGCTTCACCATAAAGGACATAATGAAAATAACATATATAGATCGACATAAACTGATGCCTCTTTCCTATGTAAAAAAATAAAATAAAATTGAGGAGCTCCCTCTAGGACAGCATGCGTTCTTATTTTCAGAATTATGCTTTTATTGCTTAATCAGAGCCAATTTACACAACCTGTTTTCGTAGTTCAAGTGGTCATGTGAGATCTACTGTCTCCATTTCACTGGGTATCTTTAATCATACAGCAGATTGTTATATTTTGTTATGCACAAGTGAGAGAAACCTCACTGCGCAAACAATCCTGAAACCAAAGAAGTGTGAGAAAGTGTGCTGCCGCATGGAGATGTGATCAGAGAGCGTGCCGGTGGACCGAGGTCAGAGGTCGGAGTGCTGGGAACACAGCAGCCAGAGGACACGTGGAGAAGCAGGATTTAAATATACAGTAGAGCGTAAACGTGCTGGTGTGCATGTGAGCAGCTCTCCCATGATCACGATCACAATCAGTGGATTTAGTTTGGGGAACCGGTGGTTTGTCTGGCTTGTGTCTGTTACAACATACACACTGCTGTCAAAGAAATAATTAGCTTTCACTGGACAGATTTTAATCAGTTCACACTCAGTTCACTGATCTTTTATCCAGAAAAACTTTCAGCGCCTCACTCAATGAACTTCTAAAATTGTCGTTCTAACCGCTGTGCCTTATTAGTCATCAACCAATCAGGCTGCTCGCTAGAAACAACCATTACACAATTTGTAGCCGAGCTCAGAATCACAAACGACAAGCTGAACCGCAACACTTTGGCAGCGAACGTCGGTGTTTGTGAACAAGGCAGCAGTCAGACCATCTGCAGCCAATTTGGCTTCTCTATCATTACAGCAATATCACCAAAAAAATACTCAACCTGCACAATGACCTCCGTGTCCATTTCTGACAACAGGTTGCATTGTGACATCAGCTCCCCACTCTGTGATTACTCGCGCTTGATTTCACACTGCGCTGCACGGTGAGGCCATTTCTGGGACAAATGCTACTTTCAACACCGATAAAGAAGTTATTTTGTGAAACCGTGTGTGGAGTCGAGGCCGAAACACAGATTAGCTGATTATTCCCCGAGAAGGCTGGAATGAGGACTGGGTGGGCTGACACTGCATGGCATGCGCTCAAGTAAGCTGATCTAATGGACCAATCAGAATGCAGAAGCTTGGAGAACGAGACGCAGATGTACGGAGATACAGTGTATATGATCGCTCTCATGGCAATGATGGTTGATGCCATGTTGTTTATGTAGGTTATAACAACCAGACAAGAAATAAGACAGCTGGGAAAATGGTTGTACTGCAGGTGTAATGGTGTGTTCACACCAAGAATGATGCACACTTTTCATGCAACACGCTCACATACAAAGTCAATGTAATGCTGTGTCGCAACAGCCTATCATCGTTGAGATACTCCTCCTGTCGTCACTGACGTCGAATCAGAAATGGAAAGAAAAAATGTTAGCTGTCTGTGGGCAGAGCTACGATAGTACATCCTAATTATATGTAGTCCGGATGAATCTCTGCATGTGTATAAACCACAGATTGTCTATCGCTGCCTTATTTATGCCCAGATGGCTTTATTTTTATCTTGATCCATTCATAAAACAAGCAATTTAAAAGTGGTATGGTCTGGAAGACAGATCTGACAAAGCATGAATTCAGACTTTTAACAAATGTTGTTATTTCAGCATACTGTTGATCTGTTTACAACACTGCTGCCACAGTTATGCCTAGATGACATTATGTTGAGTTTTGATGGAGCAGCTACAATGTTAGCGTAGCCTGACACTGATCGATCCAAACTCCATTCAGAAAACAAGCATTTTAAAAGTTGCTTGCTTGCCGTCGTGCAGACAAACCAGTCAAAGCATGAATTCAGATTTATTACAAATCTGCTTATTATGTAATTATTTTGGCATCCTTCTGATCCGTTTATTGCAATTAGGCTCATAACCATAGTGTGGCCTGTTAGATACAGTCAGTGCAATGGCACTGTATGTAAAGACAGCTCCCTGCCGGGTGATGCTATGAACCCACACAGGACAGCGTTTGGTTTTCGAACATATTTGGGATATCCACAACATGCAAAGAAAAGTTGCTGGTATCTATGGAGACAAGCTCTATCTCCTCTCTGGTGCATCTAGCACAAATGAACACAGATGATACTGGTGCTTCGCTCTTGGTCTGAATACAGCATAAAGGAATAAATATATAGAAGTTAACTGTTGACAATTCACTGCCAGCTGCAGCAAAAATATTGATCTTTATAGGCACTAACGGCTTCCATGGAATGATACAGATCATTAAAAAATATTTGTTACCAAATTATTAATCTCTATAAACAGATATCTGCATATGAATGCAGGATCTGTCGGCAGCAGGACAAGACTTTGGTATAGGACACTTTCTGGTTTCCGGTTATAGCCCATTTTGTAGTCCGAGCAGTATTGACCAATCATGTTTGAGCGGGCTTTGGTTGAAGGCAGGTAAATAGTCAGTGCAGTCTGGGAACCCCTTGGCTAGCTGTCTGATGATGATTTAGCTTTTATTGGTTTAAAATTAGCTTGTCAATTGGCTAGTTGTGAAACAATCGAGTCGTACACGTTGTCTCAGTCTCAAAATATAACCACTTGCTCCCAGGAGCTAAATCGTCGTCAGACAGCTAGCCATGGATTTTATAAGTAACGATTTACTTTAGGAGCAAAGAAAACTATATAGCAAAATGTTACATAAAATCTTTTTTAATCAGGCCTCTTGTATATTTGACATACTTTGCAGTAGATCTAATTTTCTTGTTATATCCATTCTGACCATTACTTTGATATTTAACAGCCCTACTTTTGTTAAACCTGTATTAACTGATCTTTTGGCCACAGTGGAAACCAGCTGTAAACACTGACATACAGTATTATCACCTTTTATGTTGATGTAGCGAACTGATGCTAATATTAGCATTCATTTGAGTTTCTGTCCACCTGATCTAAGATATTAACTCTCCTTTTAGCTCTGTTTTGGTCTCCACCAGCAATGGACTGTTTTGTCCAGCACCCAGTTGCTGAGCTGAGCAGGTAGAGCTTAAAGACACGAAATGTTCCATAGAGCTGAGGAGAAACTGCACTGTTGGTTAATAAGTACTGTGACTTTGTCACTATGAATGAGAGTGACCCCTTTTATATTATGTCGTCATGTGACCCACCGTTAATACAATATTGATCCTAGTGGCTTTAATGCTGTGATGTCTCATTGTTGTATATTGGCTTTGTTAATAACTTAAAATTTGTTCTTAAGTACTAATGGCATTCATATTGTAGCTTGAGACAGGAGTATGAAGTCATCTTTTCCACCCAGATCAGCTGATCAGAGATCTCCTTGACCGCCAACTTCACATAACAGAGCAGTCTATTTAAACACCCAGCTTCACGTGTCGAACTGCTGCTGCTACAAGAGCTGCTTACTGGCCAGAGGCCACCTCTGACACTGCAAGATGAAAAGCCTTTTAAGACAACTTATTCTTTGCTGATTGATGGTATCAAGGTGATGTATAAAGTGCCACCACTGTCAGCCCCACAATAGCTGTAATGAAAGGTTTTATGACTCAGAAGCAATCTGCTAAAGTTGCTCCCTGGTCACCACAAGAGTTGGCATTGCAACCGCTGCCCTAATGGGAATTATCAGAGTGCTGATCAGACTTCTTAGCTAAAACTCCTGGTGACATAACATGCATTTTGCAAAATGACATAGCATTATGATGACATTGTCAGGACTAGAGCTAAAATGGTGCTCAAAAGCACATGAAAACAGAAACAAGTTTAAATATGTTGAATCCTTTTGTTTTCCCCCCAGGGTTGAAAATGGGGTAAGAGGGTTTTTTTATGTTTTCCCATGGCATAATCACATTACCACCTTGATAAGTGCAAGCGATGTTATATATACACGGGTCATGCACAATGCCACCCGGAGAAAAGAACAGGAGTCTTTGTGCAGGCTCGCTGAGGCAGATTACAGATTGCATGGGCGAATGCGTCAAAGGACTCGAGCTCTCTTAACGGCCTCGAGCATCTTACCTGACCACTCTGGTGCCACCTTTGTTGACCTGCATGTCCACCATGCATCCCGAGTTGACGTAGGAGGCAAGGTTGATCTCTGAGAACTCCGCCTGGGGAACACAAAGAAAAAAAGATTATATGTCGCATCCTACAACAAAATACTGTGTAAAGGTCAACTTTGTCTATAGTAATTGAACTCCCTGACTCGGGTGCACAAAAGGTCTTTCTGACAGAAAATGTTCCTTTTATAAAGTGAAAGTAAAAGTTTTGTCCTACGCCTTTGACTCATGAAGTCGTGACGGAGCTACAGATGCAGTTTAACTTGACATCTTTCTTATAAAGAAGAAGGGGAAGAAAACAGTAAAAGTACCTCTGACAACCAAGACAAGTACAGATAACAGATTCTCCCAGGTTGACTTGATTTTACATTTCTGCATTTGCACAGCAGAGAGAAAAGGAGTCAGAGAGACAGAGGGAGTTGGTGAGAGGAGGCAAATTGAGTTATCCCCAGCCTGTGGCCTCCTAGACAGTGAGAGCCTTGTGAAAGGCCTGAGCCCCGCTACCTAATGACTCTCAGAAACTCCCAGGGATACTCCAAAGGAGGGGCGACAGTCGACTTCTGGGAATGGACAAGGACCAGACAGGGACAGCACAATTTTTCTGTTAAAGATTATGACTGTAATCAAGAAATCCATAGATGTTAATGCTCCTGACCTGTTCATCACATTAATGATGGTATTTTCACTGAAGGTTTCTTGCACAATAGTGGAAAAAGTGTAGTAAAAGGCATAGGTTTGGTTTCAGAGGGGGGGTTGTGTTCAACTGATGTTCTCCTTTTTTAAGCATCATAATCATTGAGTAGAATGATATATATATATCATCAATCATATATAATAGAATGATATTGAACTTTTTTTTGTTGGTCATTTGACTTGTACAAAAGAAAATGGTGATTGTTGTTAGTTGTCATGGTGACAACACATTAGTGGGACTATAAAGTGTTGTCGTGTTGGGCAGATGCAACTCCAGGGAGATGGATGGTTGGCTAGTTAGCTAGGTAGCGTGTCCTTCTCCAGAGCAGCGGGGAGTGAGGCCGAGGGACCTAGCCTGGTGTTTGGATCATTTTCTATAACCAGTGTGACATTGGAAAAACATGGTGGAACTGGCAAGTTAGCTTGTTAACCAGCTGTTTGCTGGTTATCAAGCTAGCTTGCTAATAGCTTGTCCTTCTTCAGAGCAGGGGGGAGTGAGGCCGAGGGACCTAGCCCGGTGTTTGGATCATTTTCTGTGACCAGTGTAGCATTAACGCATGGTGGAATTTGCAAACAGGCAAACTAGCTAGTTAACTAGCAGACAGCTGGGTAGTAAGCTAACTTGCTAATAGCTTGTCCTTCTCCAAAGCAGCAGGAAGTGAGGCCGAGGGACCCAGCGCTGCTGCTTGCCACCAGCCGGCTGTTTGGCCAATTTTCTGTAACCAGTGTAGAGTTAAAGCATGGTGGGATTGGCAAGCTAGGTTGTTAAGTAGCAAACAGATAGCTAATTAGCTAGCCTGCTAATAGCTTGTCCTTCTCCAGAGCAGCAGGTAGTGAGGCCGAGGGACCCAGTGCTGCAGCACCTCATCTCAGTGACTCCTGTGACTTGCTTTACGTTGATTTAGTTTATAAGGAGTTAGCCCAATATAATGGTCATTATGGCAATGGTACACATAAAAATGGTCACTCTGACCATCCTGCTACGTTGATTTGAATGAGAATGACCATTCTACTTCTGTTCTATTTCTGTGATTACAATACACATTGTCAAAATACAACAATATTACTGTTTAAAGAGTGACTTGGCTGAACCTGAAAAGTTCAATTTGTGCAATACTTATTAGTGCCAATTAGCAAATGTTAGCATGCTAACACGCTGAACTGAAATGACAAACATGGCAAAACATTACTTGTAGATTTAGTCTGTACATGTTTTATATTTACAACAAAAAGGCTTATGAATGAATAACATATAGCACATATAGCACATATAGCACATATAGCACATATAGCACAATCATGGCTATTGGCTCCATGTCTACAGTTTGCTGAATGCCTCAGAAGCTGTTCTTGACTGTCGTTATGGCTCACAGAGCATGGCTGAAGTCAAACTAACTGTGTTGGATCACATACTGTACGTCCCATGCTCCCACACAGGGTCCACCTCAAGGCTGCATCATCCTAAACCTCCAGATTGAGAAAGCCCTGGATGGATGTTAAACAGCAGCCAGTTGACCTCAGACATAAAACACTGCTATTTGTTCGTCTTCACTTCAAGTACAAGGAGTGACATTAATGTAGTGGATTTAATGGGTCCTAAACAAGCAGCCTGCTGACTCTGGAAAATTCAATTTGATGTGACGTGGGCGACAACCAAACACAGCACAACAAAAACAACATGGCTGCATTTCATTTGTCTGCGAGTACTCGAAACCTGAGTCAGTAGTGGACCGGCTTTGACTCAAGCAAAAGAAGTAAAATGTGCTAAAATATTCACTTTCAATCCCTATTTGTTGGCATTCAGCCTTTCATAAACACCGTGGATCTGATTTCCTGCTTGACGCACCTGACGGCTGGGCATTCTAGCGCTAATCACCAGAAATTACATTTATTTACACAAAATAACAAAAAAAAAACTATTTTGACTCTAACACTATTTTAGTAAATTAATTAAACTGTTAAAAAGATCATATTATGTATCTGAATTCACTTGGTGAATCCATCAAGACATCCATCCATCTCCAACCGCTTATCCCGTTAGGGGTCGCTGGGAGCTGGAGGCGATCCCAGCAGGCATCGGGAGAAGGCGGGGTTCACCCTGGACAGGTCCCTGGTCCATAAAGACAACCATCACATTCACACCTATGGGCAATTTAGAGTCATCAATTAACCTGCATGTCTTTGGACTGTGGGAGGAGAAAATCCACGCTAACACATGGACAACATGCAAACTCCACACAGAAGAGCCCCAAGCCGGATTCGAACCTGTGACCCTGACAGCGCTAACCACAACACCACTGTGCAGCCCTCCATCAAGACATCATCACTGTATTTATGTTGACGAAACTAAGTTCAAGACTCATTTAACATAAAATAGCTTTCTGCATTATCAGTGAGCATAATGACAATTTACAGTTAGCAGAGTGCTAAGCTAAACTATTTGCAACTTTTTCTCTCCATATGTGAAATGCTTCGCCGATACTGTAGCTCGATTTAGCCTCAAATCAGTCATCTCAAATATATGCAATATCAACACAGCAAGACAACATTTTCAAGCCTATTATTCTGACATGATTTGCCTCCAGATTTTCCTTTGTTTTCCCTCCAGATAGCTGTGACATAATCATGACGTCAGCAGTAAAAGGGCCTACAAAGAGCACCATTAGTTTATGCTGTGATAGCTTCACAACAGCAGTAAGCTGCTCTGCTTTGTGGGCTTCAACAGTGTAACATGTCTCACATAGATCAGCCTTCAACAATGCCAACATGGATGGGGATGGAAGCAAATCCTCCAGCTGACCCTCTACTCAACCCAGCTCCTGCCTATTTGCATAGCAAGTTAAGTCAATTTTTATCTACGCATCCTCGCACTGTGATCATCACTTGAGCCTGCTTTACCAAGCTTTACGTGAGCTTTCATCTACATAAAAAGGAAATATTATAATAATATAGTCCCTCGGAGATAAATTTCCCTTTCATCCAGTGCTGTGGCCCATGTAAACTCTGTATGGGGGAGTTGGTTTTTGAAAAGAATGTGCCAACGTAACGAAACTGTTTTTGTGCCAAGTGAGAGAGAGAAAAAAAAAACACCCACCTCTTTTATTTATTGTGTTGCACTCTGAGGAAGAGCAGGGGGCGAGTAAATGCCATAATCTTATTTAGGGGACAACGAGGCGCCACTCATACTCAATGTGCCTCAAGGACATGGCTCCCTTCCTTTTCTCAGCTCTTCTCTACTGATACCCAGCACTGAAAGAAACATCTGCAGCCTTGTTAAAAAAAGACGGCACACTAAGCACGCACACATCCTCCATCACTGCATGTCCTAAACAAACCCCATCCCAAACACAGGGGCCTACGTTGACTTTTGCTGCAACCTGATAAAACCAGAGAGTGGGCAACATTTTGGCAAAGGCAGAGGCCTCCACGTCATCTCCGATTGGCCGGTTCTGGGTAAAGAGGAGTGCTAACAACCACTGTCATTGGGCAGTAATGGATGGAGCGGCTGGTGCAGGGCACAGGCCCAGAAGCCAGGACAGGAGGCTTTTCACAGCGCCATGGTTACCGTCGCGGTAACACATTCAGACACTTGTCTCGGAGCAGCTCTTGCCCTGGGAAAGGAAAACAGGAAGTGATACATGGGGGCAACTGCCTCCAGAGCTTGATTCTTCTCATCTGTTGACCTGCATTCAGGCTGAATTAAGAATAGCTTTCAGCTAATCTGTTAGGAGGAACAGAATTACCGAAGACAGTATGGTTGCTATTAGTTTTAACCATGTCTTGAGCTGAATTTTTCCCCTTACTTAGCTTGTTTTTCTGTTGTTTTGAGTTTCTGCCAGCCATAGTCACCCCCACTGCGCGCTGATAACTTATTTGTTTATTTTTACAGCAATCCAAGTAAATTAGAAATGTAAAACACCTTCATTTTCATTTCCTGTCTTCCTTGTTCATCTCTCCCTCTCTCTCTGTCTCTCTTCAGTTAATTATCAGAGGCTTGTAAACCTGACATGTGAACACCCAGTGAGACAGTAACCTCAGATCCCATCCTGACGGAGCACCTGCATGCATGCTATGGCCTCGCAGCTTTTAGGCAACACTGGTGTTGCTAAAGTAATCAGAAAACCTAAGGAATCCATTGATACCAACCATGGCATACACGCCATGTTGCTAATTCCAGTAATAAATGTATAAATCCACTTGCATGAAGCAAATATATTTGCCCACTCTCATGTTGACAAGAGCATTAAATACTTATAAAAACAGCTAAAAATGTGAGTAATCGTGATTAAATATTTTAATCGATTGACAGTCCTAAATATTATACAAAAATGAAAACTCCTGCTGTATTTATAGTAGAATTAAATTGCACAACTCTATTATTCAAATCTCCATTCATTTGTACAATTAATTTAGTTGTCATTTTGATATTTGGCTGTCGCGATCTTGGATTTTAGCCATCATCATCTTGAATTTTGGCCATCGGCATCTTCTATTTTGGCCGTCACCATCTTGGTACCTGGCCTTCGCCATCTTGGTTTTTGGTCATTGCCATCCTAGTTTTTGGCCGTCGCAATCATGGTTTTTGGCCGTTACCATCTTAGTTTTTGGTCGTCGCCAACCTAGTTTTTGGCCGTCGCAATCATGGTTTTTGGTCGTCGCCATCTTGGTTTTTGGTCATTGCCATCCTAGTTTTTGGTCGTCGCAATCATGGTTTTTGGCCGTTACCATCTTAGTTTTTGGTCGTTACCATGTTGTTTTTGGGTGTGGCCATCTTGGTTTTTGGTCGTCACCATTTTGTTTTTGGGCGTGGCTGTCTTGGTTTTTCGCCATCACCATCTTGGTTTTTGGTTGTCACTGTATTGTTTTTGGTCCTCGCCATCTTGGTTTTTGGTCATTGCCATCCTAGTTTTTGGCTGTCGTCATCATGGTTTTTGGCTGTCACCATCTTGTTTTTAAGATGTCGCCATCTTGGTTTTTGGCCGTCGCCATCTTGGTTTTTGGTCATTGCCATCCTAGTTTTTGGTCGTCGCAATCATGGTTTTTGGCCGTTACCATCTTAGTTTTTGGTCGTTACCATGTTGTTTTTGGTCATTGCCATCTTGGTTTTTGGTCGTCACCATTTTGTTTTTGGGCGTGGCTGTCTTGGTTTTTCACCATCACCATCTTGTTTTTGGTCGTCACTGTATTGTTTTTGGTCCTCGCCATCTTGTTTTGTCATTCCATCATTTCTTGGTTTTTGGTCATTGCCATCCTAGTTTTTGGCTGTCATCATCATGGTTTTTGGCCATCACCACCTTGTTTTTAAGATGTCGCCATCTTGGTTTTTGGCCGTCACCATCTTGGACTTTGGCCATCACCATCTTAGTTGATGGTCATCGGCATCTTGGTTTTTGGCTGTCACCATCTTGTTTTTTGGCCATTGCTATCTGGTTGTTTGCCGTCACCATCTTGGTTTCTGGTGTCACCATCTTGTTTTTTTACAACCAGAAGTGACACAAGACGGTGTAGACAGTGAATAAGATATTTTTAGGACAGCAAAATACAATACATACAAATATTCATTTTTAATATTTACTGAGGTAATAAAGCAAGTGAGAAGTAGGCTCATTTTCTCATAGACTTTTATACAATCAGACTTTTTGCAACCAGAGGAGTCGCCCCCTGCTGGCTGTTAGAAAGACTGCACATTTAAGGCACTTCAGCATTGGCTTCATGTTTCAGACCCGGAGGTTGCCACCTGAGTGTGGCACTGGTTTAGAAAAGCCACAGCAATTTACAGGCGAGCCTCATCTATCCCTGCAGTGCTTGTGCATTCTGTCCTGACTGCCGAGCCATGTGAACCTGTGGACAGTACAGTAAACACCACTTGACAGCAGCTCATCTGGAATCTTTGAGAGTATTTTTAGATTTGGACAAACCCGTGTCAGTGAGGTTCAGGTGGTTAAGGTGCCTTTTGTTTGGTCATGAGTCAAACGGTAAACAGGATCTTTTGTTCACTGTCAAAAAACAAAAAACAGCTTGGAAGGACGGCTCAAGCTGCACTTTATTTACAAGCTCCAACATTTTCTCGGAAGGAAGATAACTAGAAAAAGCTAAATGTTATAAAGAAAGTGTAAATACGTACTCATGCTGAACATTGCAAGTGCAGACAGTGTAAACAGGTTAAATGTCTTAAAATGTCAGCTGATTGAATGTAAAATGTAATAGGAGTTGACGCATCAGCTTAAGTTCAATCAATCAAAAAGTTGTCAGCTGAAGTGTAAATATTGAAAGCAGTGCAAGTGTAAACTGAACTGACTTTAGATAATTCAGGATTAATGTTTGTGTGCGTGTGTGTGTGCATGTGTAAATGTGTATTACAACCAAGTGCTGAATAATGACATTATTATTATTGGGATTTCTAATTATAAAGACAAGTGTTACGAGGACGATGAACGCAAAATAAGAAAATAGATTTTCCAATAACTATTTATGCAGATCTAAGCTTTAATTAACCTTAGTGAACTTTCATATTTCCTCTCCATGTTTGCCTGTTATATTCCTTTAATACTGACCTTGTCCCACTAATTTGTCACTATGTTGTTCTTTTTTATTTCTGGTCCCGAGTGGAAGACCAAAGTGGAAAAGCTGTTGATAAAATCGCTGTAGCCCAGATGGAGCCTCTTATTGTGTGGTTTCCTTTCATCTGAAAATAGCTGTTTTTCTGTGACACAAAGTGCTTCTTTTATTGCCTCACCTCTCTAGTTTCAATGGGGGAAAACCTTGACCAACCAAAACCTGGATGAATTACAACTTTGAGAAGAAAATGCTGCATAGAAGTGGCTGTTAGATTACTCCCAGACTGCGAAGAATGCTTACTGGCAGGTGGTGAATTGACACGTTAAAGTTACATGAGGTAAAGCTATTCAGTCTTGTGTACAGATGTTATGAGAGATCAGGCTGCAGCGGTTTGATTTCCAGCTGCAGGGCTGATACGTTTTTGTTGACGACCTCTGAATTTTTATAAACTCTTGATAAGCTCCGTTGAATCCCATACTGGTGCAATTGAGAAGTACAGTGGACCATTCATGTGCGCCATGGAGAGGTATTTGCTGCTAATCACTACCACCTTGTACAACAGTGAAATAATTCATTGAGGCACTAAATGTTGAAATCCAAGACAGATGCTTGATGCAGCAGCTGGATCAGTCAAATGTCTGCAGCAAGTACCAAACCATATCATCCGCCTCGAGCAAGCTGTACCCAGATGCCCTGTCATGTGCACACACCAGCCAAAAAAGGGTACGGATAACATACGGCCAACAGCCTGAGAGCTGCCATGACTGCAGCAGAAAGGCGCGTGGACGGCGCTGAGATCATGTGCCTGCTGAGCAGATGTTGCCCTGCCCGGCCCAAACCACACATGGTCCGGCAACCCTGAAGAACCGCCCCTTGTTCTTTCACAAACAACGGACCCCTTCAAATTTAACTGCCTAATTTGTCCCATTGTGTAAATTGCAGTGTTTATGACTCTGCGGGGAATGTGGGTAGCAAACAGGCAGTTCCTTTGGCAGCCTTATGCTGAGTATCATCGTGTTTGTGATCAGCTCTGATTGATTTTCTGAACTTTCACATCACAAATGAAACTATCAACCCATCATGTTGCGCGTAATGGTTAGGCTGCACGATTGTGGCCAAAATGCGAATCACAATTATATATCGCGATTATTCATTGACTCTAGCGACAACATTTTTATTGCACTTTCACATTAAAATAAACTGAACATTGTTTTCACGCCCATGCTGTGCTACATTTTTGTTAATGTACATTTAGGGATGCACGGTGTTAGAAAGAACTGACATTGCAATATTTTTTTCTCTGCTATATACAGTATATTCAATATGAAAAAAATAAAGAAATATTCACCCTAACCTTTTGTTAACTACATTTTAAAGTTAAATGCTTCAATCTGATGCACTTTAAGAGCAAAATTAGCAACGTTAAGAGCTACATAAACAATTTTATGCTCACAATTTAATCATAAACACACTGGTTGTGTAGATAATATATATCCACAAAAGTGAAGTCAAAACATCTCGATCAGGAAGCGCTTGATTTGATATGCAGCAGAGTTTTCTATGAGCAGAACACACAACGTCAATATTGCAGGCGATCATGTTAAATTAATGGTTGGAAGCCAAAATCGTGATCACGATTAATATTTGATTAATTATGCAGCCCTACGTAATGGTTTGAGTTGAGCCTTCTGTATATTTATGAAACAACAAGATGGAGGCTCTGTAGTCTGAACCAAAAGGGCAAACTGTTACTCCTTTCAACCTTGACAAAGACAACGCAAACCAGATCCACATTTCACAATAAACCACTAGACATACAATAATGGCAGGAAAGTATTTCATATTTTCTTTTACTTTAAAGGCATCGTAATAGTAGAACGGACATTCCCATTAAAATCAACATAGCAGGATGGTCAGAGCGGCCATTTTTATGTGTTTATGTGTCACTGGAAAGAACTGTGACCATTGTAGCTAGCAGGCTAGCTTAAATAATTAACCCTTCACTAAGTCCCGCCCCTCAAACACAGATCAGCCAATCATGGCTTAGCATTGGCTAGCTTTGACCAGGGTCCTAGTATCTGACTCTGCTCCAGGGACTCTAACGCAGTGGTTTCAGATTTTCTTCAGGTTGGCTTTATGGATTTCGAGCTATTCATGGTTAAACGTTGTGTAATAGTGATACTCGTTACCAGAGAGGTTGGAAGGAGATATAACTTTCTAAAATGTTACGTTTCAACATAATAACCTGTGGAGCTAACATTAGCAGAGTACGTTGGTCCATCATTAACTAGTGTTAGCACTATGCGACGCTAGAAACTGAAGGTATACTGAATGTATACGCATGCTGCTTTTGCTTTTTAATCATTGTAAGTTAACAGAATAAAGACCCAGCTTTACAGGAAGTGTTACTGTCCTTAATTTCAATGTCTTCTGTCTCCAGGTGACGGTGGTTCACTTTTACACTGTAATCTGTACACTTTCATTTCTATCTTTATCTCTTTAACCTGAATCAGTTTCATGTCCTCACATATACCCCTAACGCATATTGTCAACCCTTCTGTCTGCTTCTCTCTGAAATCGCTTTTCAGTTTTTTTTTTTCCAAAAGTTGGCAAGATATTTATACAGGCAGTGTAGTTACAGTGTTGGTTTATGCTAGCTCTGATGGCTTGACGGATTAGCAGCACGGGGGCGGAGCTTAGCAAAGGATCAGCTGTAGCTAGTAAAAGTTACAGCTTCATCCTTATCACCTTATCTTTCATTTTTCTAATGATATCAATTTGGGCTAAATTTAGCATGCATATTAGCATGCTGACAGAAGCACTCTGCCTTAATTCAGCCTCCTAAAGTTGCTAACATGACTGCAGACTAGGAGTATGACAATATGGTCTACAAGAGGCGGTATATACCAGAGAGAAATTGTTTTTTTTTTCTTTGTGCCTTAGTTTTATAACGTTTTTCTGGATCTCCTGATTTAAGTGAGTCACAGGCTCATGATATATGAGGGCTGACCTGACAGCATATTAACTCTCCTTATAAACCACAAGGGATTAACTGACAGAGTGAAAGACGTTAATATACAACTCGTAGCTCTGGCCATGTAGAGAGTATTTGGCTCTGAAGTTCCACGTCAGCGAGGCCCTCTCTTTACATTTCTGGCTGTGTTTTTCATTTAGCATAAATAAAAAGATATGCTGTTATACTAATCTGACTGCGAGGATCGCTTGCCATGTCTTTGGCCCTCAGAGCAACAAGAACTACTACTGAACATATTTCATTGTTTGGAGAAATGAGCGATGGCTTCGAGCCATTTTTATTAGTCACTTAGGAGCACAAAGCACCACCACCAGTGCTCCCATGAGCATCTGTTCGGTGGATAAAAAGAGTTACCCGCTGGACACGAGACCTCAGACGTCTGCCAAATGTAACTTCAAAGTGGGTCATGTAAATGAGAGGGAACAATCCGCGACAATGGGCTCAGAGGATCGCTCGGAGCAGCGGCCGGGGAAGGTGCAGGTGGCCGGGCAGCCTTAATGAGCGATGTTACATCGACGAATCAAAGCTGCTCTCTCTTTCTCCTTCATACAGATTGGCACCAGCAGCATCACATGCTGTGGTGAGTCTGTGCTCTAGTCTAACGAACCTTATATGGCGGTGAGTAAGCCAGAGAAGAGTTATGTCGGTTTGGGTGCTTGTGAGCGTTGGATCAGACAGCTTTAACAGCATGAATATGATAGATGTTCGGCAAGCTGTCAGTGTCCATCCATCTCTGATAAAAATGACTACAATATGGTAAAATTTTATTTTTTTAGCCTTTAGAGCTGTTATAAACTCAAATGAATGATGCTTACTATAGTAGCAAACATAAAATACCTAACATTTATGTACTTAGATTGCTTTAAAGGTGCTACTGATAACACTGATAGCATTTAGCTGCTAGATGCTGGATTCTCCCTCCCCCCGTTCCACTGCATTTACTTCACAACAAGTGGTTGCCACTCAGCATCAGTCTCAGCTATTTATCTGTTTTTTCCACGCTTAACTGACAACCCAGATATACCACGTGATACCAACATTGTTGTACTATAGACCCCTTTTCTGTTAGTAAACATGATGACTTATTAGTGTTAAGTGGAGGCAGAAAAATTGTCTTAACATAGTTCAGCATAACCACGGATGTATAAGAGAACTGGATACAGCGTTGGAGGCCAGGCCTCGTTCATTCCTTAAAGTCGCTCAGTGGCGCATGATGCAAAAATCGCTCGACTCGATCTGACCAGCGGACTGGTAGCCAACGACAGCGCTGTAAAGATAAATTAAGGGTGTATAGTTTTACTAGGGGCTGCACGATGGTGTAGTGTTTAGCGCTGTCGCCTCACAGCAAGAGGGTCGCAGGTTCGATTCCAGCTTGCGGCTCTTCTGTGTGGAGTTTGCATGTTCTCCCCGTGTAAGCGTGGGTTTTCTCCGGGTACTCCGGCTTCCTCCCACCATCCAAAGACATGCTGTTTAGGTTAATTGATGACTCTAAATTGCCCGTAGGTGTGGATGTGCGGAGGTGTGTCTGTCTCTATGTTGTCTGTCTCTATGTGCCCTGCGATGGACTGGCGACCTGTCCAGGGTGAACCCCGCCTTCGCCCAATGCCAGCTGGGATCGGCTCCAGCCCCCCCGCGACCCCTAACGGGATAAGCGGTTGACGATGGATGGATAGTTTTACTATTCTTCATTAAATACAGTCAAAAAGAGAGTCGTAGAAAATCAGCAAAGTGCATCAGAGATGGAGAAAGGGTTGGTAATAGTTAGCCTTCTGCTAACCGCAGCCAGTTAGCTAGAAGGCTAACTATTACCAACATTCACTCCCCATCACTGAAACGTTTTGCCACTATTGTAGCTCGCTGACGACTTGAATCACAGTTTGTCATCTCAAATGTGATATCTCAATTCTTGCAGTCAACAAACACAACAAGATGACTTTTCCGATGCGTAACTTTAGCTCGCTGCTAGTGTTAGCCTACAGTCTTTCCTTTGTTTTGCCTCCAGCTAACACTGTGACGTAATAAGAGTCTATCAGCTCACAAGCCTTGTTAGGAGTGGGAACCAAACATCAGCTATCTTCCACAGATATAAACAAAACATTCATTTTGGACCCGCCTGTTATTCAGCGCCTTTCTAAAAGCTCTATGTATTATTTTCAAAAAATATTTGTCTACATAAAAATGTCATAAATATAACCTTAATGTTGGTGCTAATTTTAAGTCTATTAAATATCCAAATGTTTGCTGGGTAGAGACGTTAAAAACAACCAAGTGGGATTAAAGAGAGAGAGGGAGAAAGTGCACTAGGACCCTGCTTTTATTGTCATCCACATGAAAGGGTTAAGTAAACTTTTCACACACAGATTGTGTTTCTATCGTCCTAAGGCTCTCAGCGAGGTGCACAAACAGCACATGAAGAGTCTGGCTGCTGAAGGCAATTAGCGACTAACTTGTTATCGTCAACGCAGAGGGGCTTCTGGGAAAGAGTGAAGGGTCCAAAAAGATCTAAGTAGGTCACAGTTGGAGCTATAGCTGGGCTTTTTTTTTGGGGGGGGGGGGGGGGGGTGTCTCATATGGTCCCCCTCACAATCAACTTATAGGGCCTAATCAACTGCACCACATTTTCATTGGGGTCCAATATCTATGACAGCATCATATTTCTTAAAAAGTGTACATTTCATAGATAAATCTTGACTAACCCCACCCCGGCCCAGAGAGGATGTGACCACAACAGTAGAGAGTTGAGCAAACAGGCTATAAAATCACCGGTCCAGCTTTTTGCGGTCCCCTTTTTTCCTTCCCACATAAAAACCCACCACTCCGTTTCAAAGACGGCTCCAGGCTCAACAATGGCTTGCAGATGTACAACTGTTAGAGTTATTTGAGGTAAATTAGATGTTATCTACACACTGTAAATACTGTATGTCTAGACACATATTTTCTGAGCATACGGTATATAATATTGGCACAATCACGTTGAATTAACATCAGGCTACTCATAAGGAACGGTTCAACTTTTAGGGAAATATGCTTCTTTGCTTTTCTTGAGAGTTAAGTAAGAAGATTGATGCATGTGTGTATAGAGGGACGAGTCCATTATTATTATTATTATTATTATTATTATTATTATTTTGTGAGGTTTTTATGTCATTCTTTAGCTTCCCTGTGGTGTTCCTTGTGTATTCAAATCCAAACATTCAAATTTTGGTCAAAGTATGTATGTTTTATTGTCAAAATGCTATTTTCCCAAGCCCTTCTAAAAACTTTTTCCCATGTGACCTGAGGTAGGTTTCTGCATGACGCTGCTACATGTACAGTATTTACAGTATACTGCATCCTTATAGTCGGTGTGTTAACGTTACATACAGTAACTTGATGGTGGTCTGCAGGCTCCCAGTTTGAAGAAGCAGACAGGATTACCAGGACGGAAACTAAGCAATGTACTACTGTGTGGACACCATGTCACACAATAACACAAACAAGCAGAGGTAGACCAACAACTCCTGAGTTCTCTACGTTAAATTACTGTTTTTGTGAATCTGGTCTGGTGGCATTGAAGACAGCAATATAACGGCATCAGTTCTCAATTGGAAATGGCTGTCCTTTAGCTAAATGTAGTGTACACGTAAGGTGATATAATTGTTTTTTTAGGTGGCTAAAATACATTTTTCTGCTCCTCCCTTCCCAGCAACTTTACCTCGCTGTCAGACAGCCCTTTCTGACAGGAAACTGAAGCTGGTGATTGTTCTCCTCAAAGCCACAAGACTACATTCATAAAAACAGTAATTTTACCTCAACACAGGAGTTTACATACAGCCCCAGCCCAGAATCTGAACTAACACTTTCAGTTATTTCTAAACTCAGCACAGCTAACTTTGACTCAGCTAGAGCTAACATTCACATTATTCATAACTTAGCTTCACAATTAGCTTACTTTGGTAACCTACGCCACTGCTTTTTGCTATTGGCTGAATGGGCATTTCCATTTGAGAGAAATGGAACAGATGGACCCGCCTGCTAAGTCTGGAGCTAGAACCAGGACCTGATTAGCTAAGCCTAGCTTAGCATAAAGACTGGTAGAAGAAGAAGAAGAAGAAGATATTCCTTTATTAGTCCCACAAGGGGAAATTCAATTTTTTCACTCTGTTGTTAACTTATACACGGTACATGCAGACCCGAACACACACATGCACAAACATGCAACAATGGAGAGATGTCAGAGTGAGGGGGCTGCTCCTGACAAGCGCCCCGAGCAGTTGGGGGTTTGGTGCCTTGCTCAGGGGCAGTGCCCAAGAGGTAAACTGGCACCTCTCCAGCTACCAGTTCACACTCAGTTCTTGGTCCATGGCGGGACTCGAACCGGTGACCCTCCGGTTCCCAAGCCAACCCCCTACAGACTGAGCTACTGCCGCCCCAAGCAGCGGGAAACAGCTGTCAAAATAGTTTTTAACACATCAGTTTGAGATATAACGTGTTATATCCGTTTCCAGTCTTTATGCTATGCTAAGCTAAGCTAATCATATTAATATTTTCATCTAACTCTTGGCCAGAAAGCATATTTCCCAAAATGTCAAATTATCCCTTTAACATAAAGGATGTATGGATAACCACATTTCAAGTAGCTTGTTCCCAACCCAAGAGTGGGTATAGATTTCATGAGGAGACTCATCCTAGTGGGAGAGTTTGTACCATTGTAAAAAAAAAATGTATAAGTAATAATGCACTCTACCGAAACATAATGCACTTGGCTAAGGAAAGGAGGACATATTGCTGTGTGTTATCACTTTCATAGCTAGCATGATAAATTTGCACTCATTAAGGTTAACCTCAGAAACAATCTGTCAGATTCAGTGGCAAGCAGCCTGGACTGGCTACAAACAGAAGGTCATCCACAACGTTATTTAATAAAATGCTGACTGGATAAATAAAGCAGTGACATTTCTATGATATTTCATATTTAACTGAGTTATTTCCTGACAATGTTGATTAGCCACACTGTTTGCTCAAAGTTTAAAAAAGCAGGTTGTTGCTAAAACGAGAATATGACGTATGACTGTAGTAGAGGCTCCAGGTCAAAGGTCATCCTCCAAGCTTAGCAGTTGAACTCCTGCTTATTTGCGTCTGAGCAGCAGCAAACAGATAAACGTGTTTATCTGTCTGTCAGTTTGTCTGTTTAGTTAGTTAGCTAAAGTTTAGGTTAAAGTTAAGTGTGGTTGGCTAACCCAACTTGTTGTTTTCATTTCATTATGTTTCCTCAACCTTGACTTCACAGTGGCATTTGTACAGGTGCAGTCAACACAGTGGATTAGTCCAGACAAAATCCCACTGGCAGTATTAGCACAACACACTGACTATCTCTCTCACTCGCTCTCTTCTTTACAGTCTCCTCCTCCTTGTGATAAATTAATGGAAAGCAGCTGATGCCATTTTGGAGGTTTTGCCTCTAACAAGTCTGGACGACGGGGAGTGCACAACTTTCAGCCCAAGAGAAAACAAGAGAGTCCTGTCAGAGAGATAAACAAGCGCCGAAACTGCACTTCAAATGCCGGACCTCGGCAACGTGTTTTTCCGTCCTGCGGTGCGCTGTAGACGTCGCGAGGTGGAGCAGCAGCCAGACGGCGGCCGCCTCGCCATGAGGAGACGGTTAAGATAGAGCGAATGAGAGAGAGTCGGTGTCATTTGTGGTCTGATAAACAGTAAATTCATCTAAGCTGGTTTCACCTAAACTGGGTTGAAAACAATGCAGTCTGGTTGCCATGGTAATGGATTACATCTGACTATAAATCACACCCCCATCCTCAGTTTGAGAAAGAACCAAAAAAAATGCTAAAACTGTCAGGAGGGGGCCTTCAAATGTCATAGTTATGACGTAGAAATGATTCATTAAAATATCTAAGTAGGCAGAATTAATGTTAAATCCACTGTACCTGCTCCACCCGGATCTCATACTCTCCGTTCAGCTTCTTCCCTCGAAAATACTTTGCCCTGCAAAAAAACAGAAGACAAACTGTCAAGGAACTGGAGATGTGACAATTACACGATGAAGACCAACCAAACTGCATAAGTGACCTTACTGCAAGGTACGAAATACGTGTACTTCAACACGTGGATTCCTCCCCTGACCGACAGTACAGTGCATGTTCTCCAAGCCCTCCTGACAGTCAAAACAACCTTAAAATATCCTTTGTTTATTTGATTGAAGGAGAGCTGAAATCTCAACAGACCCTCCAAAATACCTCGTGAGTGGGCAAAATAATGACTCATATTTTCCAGAATTACAATCTCCGACCTTGCGGAGCTTCAAGTAAACCTCAGGGCAAAGAGTAACAAATGAAATAAAGTACTTTTAATGAAGAGAAATCGCTGATGTGTGTGTATTTGTAATATATGACATTTCTGTATATATAAAGAAACACGCCGTCCATTGTAGTTCCACTGAGCTCTCACAACGGATCCATCTGGCCATCACATGGGAGTAATACAGGAGTCACCCAGCACTGATGCACTTGTTTTCTTTCGGTCTGAACCTGTGAACTTCCCGTTACTGGAAGAGTTATCTCCCTGACCATCAGACCTCCAGTATTTAGATTGACTGAGAGAGCTGTGGATTCACCGAACTATTTAAAACTCCAGTTTGTATACAGAAAAACCACAGTGGAAAGTTGATTGTTTTACATTTGGTTCATTTAAGTGCACATTGCACAATTAAACTTGTTTATTGGGAGTTTTGCCAACATGTCATCCCACCAGGGTCAGACTCCAATTCCCGTAACTTAAAGCTGGAGTAGGTAGACTGGAGAAATTCTGATTCATAAAAGTTATTTATATAAAACGGAGACTACATCCTGACAATGAGAAAGTTTGTGACCTGGCAGCCGTGTTGAGATTAATCGAGGAAATACCAAGCACCGCCCACCAGCCGAAGCAAACTGTCTCCTTTACAGCTAAACAGTAACTACAAGATGTTTCTGACAACATTTGATGTGAGAAAGAGGCATTACAGTAACAGAATATTAATTCATATTCGATCAGTGCTTCCCAGTTTGACCGTTGATCAAAGTGATACAGTTGCCTCCTCTGAATGCACAGCCAATAGGAACGCTCTCTCTCTGTGAAATGACCTCTGATTGGCCAAAGTCTCACATTCTTTTCTTTTTTAAAAAGCCTGAAAACAACCATGAGGAGGTGCAGACGTCTGGTTTTCTCTCCGAACACTTGAACTACGATATGCTGAAAGGTTATTATGGGATTTTTGCCCAAAGATGCCAAAAATATTCGGCCTACTGCAGCTTTAAACTGGGCACGATTGTCTTCTATAGTGACTTCCATGCAATCAGGGACCATGCAAGTCACATTAACCAAAGAATGGTCGAACTCGAAATGCAGAGACATCCAGACTTTTATTCCCTGTGAGTCAAGCTCCGAAAACACTGGATCCTACATCTCCCATGATACAACTAAATTGCATCTTTTGTTTGTTTCCTGTTGTTGTCCTAGTCATTAGTGAACAAATCATGTATGAAGTTATTAAATTAGCTTTTTTTGCAGAATCTCATGGCCTGTTAAGAATGTGCGAATGGGCAAAAACTTGCAAATACTCTGCCCAACGACCCATCCTAACTTAAGTTATTCAAAGTCAATGGCCAATCTTAACTGTCTCCTGACAGTTATGCAACTTTTGGGTTACCTTCTAGACACAAACGTACATCGGTCTGCTTTACTGCACAAAATCAGAGCGGGTATGATGGTCTAACAGTGCAAACTGAGCTGAAGATTTCAGTTTTCACTGACAGTTGAAGTATTTAGCTTGAAAAGTTGTAGATTACAAATAGTTCCACAGCATCTAAGAGTACAAATGGTAAGACACATTATGCTTAATCGGTGTTACAATCATGAGGGGGTCCTTGGCAAATTTTCCCCCCTTTAAGGGGTCCCTGGCCCCAAAAAAAGCTTGAGAAGCCTACTAACTACTAAGTCTAAGCACATTTCCTTGTGCATTGTTCTTAGCCATGTTGTGTCCCAGTGCTCTGTGGGTCTCAGCGTTGAACTCTCACCCCTCGCAGGCGTGAGGCAGTTAACAATCTGTCGAGGGCTTCGGGCTGGAGCTGTGTGTGGCTGAGGATCTGGGCTACATGCTCCAGGCCTTCGGTTACTGGGACAGGCTGTTTGAGAGTTAGAGCGACCTACTCGCACCAAAACCCATTTTCCCTTTGTAGCACAAACAAAGCCTCTTTCCTCCTCCGCTCGTCTTCACGTCCGCCTCTTTGCTGTTCATCTCCCTGCATCCTGTAAAGTCCGTTCATCACAGCCACTGAGGGGGATCTTGTTCTTAACGTCTCCCAGCTGTTTTGCGTCTCATTCTCTGTAATTTTGGAAGCCGTGAATCTTCAGCGTGACTGACCTACATACTAGACAGGCAATGCCCCCTGTCACCCTGGACCACCACCCCTACAGAGCGTGAGGCAAGACCCTCAGGCTCAGCAGCTAAAAACGACTGGTATGCGTTCCAAGGCATTGCAAAACATGTCGTCACTCCAAGTGATGAATTTAATTTACAGGCCGCCGGGCTCTCTGGTTTGAACAACCGCTTTACATGTGTCCAAATGTAAACATTCAGCTCCGCAAAGAGGTCTGGGCTTTCCTCTTCCCAGTCGTGCCCACTCCCACTATACAAACACCATGGAGGCTGATTCCTATTTTACCATGAGAACATGTTCCTTCTTTTGTGTCCCACTAATAGGAAGTGTATGAGTCATGTATGTGCCTGCTTCTATTTGAATCCACTAATCCGCTAATTTTGATGTTACCCTAATACTGCTGTGTTTACAAAGGAGACTGTCTATGCTGGACACATATTTTTACATGAAGATTAAATTCCCCTTGTGTTGTTTTAGCTTAAAGGCTGTATATAAAGATGGACAACATGACAGCTCCCCAAAAGTGAAGCCAAAACATCTCAATCTCCCCCTGGTGGCTGCCTGCAGTCTAGATCATAAATCTCCAGCCCAGCCATGTTAACACACGCTGCTGTATGTTCAGGTGGTCATTTTTCTGATAAGTTTGGTTTTAATTAGTTATTCGATGCAGACTTTGGTAAGATGGCAGCAGCAGTATCTGAGATATATTGACTTCACCTCTGCACACTGGGAGACGCGTGTCAACCAACAGACCAGGTCCCCCAAGTCAAATCATACTTATGTCTGATCTAATGTTAACCATTTCATTACCGATCACAATAATAAGCAAACATGAATGTACAAACAATGCGAAATTTGCGTTGATTATTACAATGGACTACAATCTTGTGACTGGCTGCTGAAGTGGTTCCGCCCCCTGCAAACACCCGGTAATGTTTGTAGACCAGGAACCCGTCTATAGACCCTTTATGTGTCGACGCCATGATCACAGTTTTAACTGGAGGCAAAACAAAGTAGATACTGGTGGCTAACGCTAGCGGTGAGCTACAGCTACACATGAAAAATGTTTTGATGTTGGGTGCTGGACTCGAGATATCACACATTTGAGATGACAAACTGTAATTTGAGGTTCTAGCGAGTTACAATATTGGCGAAATGTTTCAGAGATGGAGAGAAAATGATGCTAATAGTTAGCCTTCTGCTAACCGCAGCCATGAGCCATTAGCTGCAATTAGCAGAAGGCTAAACTATTAGCAACTAAGGGTTTGACGAATAAATGTGGCGCAAAATTTTACACTACAAAATGTGATGATATGCGTCATCGGTACATGTAGTCATACAAGCACTGATCTACATTTTCTCGTCTTTTTCAGTGCTGTTTGAACAGATGATGGTGGTGAAGCAGGTCAGCGAGGTCTGTGCTGGTTAGGCTCGTCATGGTAGTCAGTATTAACCGGTGTTACACGGTGGTCAGGCACACAGCGATTACATTACATACCAACAGCCATCACCGCCCCTCGTTTTGCTTTTCTTTTTTAAATCAAAGATATATTTATTTAATTGTTATTTATTATTATTATTATTATCGTACACCAGCAACTTGATGAAAATCTTGAAAATTAACAGGAATTACAATGCAGATGTAAACATTTTTAATGCAGCAACAAATTGGTCAAAACTTAAACAGGAATTAAAATGAAAGTATATAATGTGGATAATATATACACATAAAATTGAACAGAATTATTCTGCCTCATTATCGCGATACCTGATCCAGCTATTTGAGTACTGGCCCGATATCTGATCCAGTATCGGTATCAGTGCATCCCTACTGGTTAACAGCATGAGGATGAACCATCCCTCTCAGGTTCATCAAAATCTGAACACAGATCTGCGGGATTTCATGGTTTATGGTCCTTCCAACACAAGGCGTTGTCCTGATTACATACTGTCTTTACCTTTTAGTTACTTTTTTTTAAATAGTTCTGTCAGTTTCTAATGCTGGTGTTTGTACCTTGCAGTGCAACTTTCGCCTTGTTGGAGCATGGATTAACAAATGCCACGAAGATTTCCCTCGAAATGTTCAGCTGTGTCTGAGCTCCCTGCTTTTTCTTTAGACAAAGACATGAAATTAAAAGTGCCTTCATATGGCTCAGGGCATCCAGAGGATCTCATAGTACTCCACTCTACATGATGGAGTTCAGCGGGGCTGAATTGAGCAGTCAGATGCTCATATCATTCAGAACACAGCGCAAACAGACGGACAGCTTCTTGGCAAAACGTCGAACATGTCAGCCTGAAAGAGAGAGAGAGATATGGATAAAAAAGGAGGGATTGTCGGTGGTGGTGGTGGCGGTGATGCTCCTGGAGACTTTGCCTCAGTGCTGTGTACTGCTATTGTGCATCAGTCATTGCTGGAGGCCAAGCCTGTCAGGATAGAGCGGCGTTTCCTTAGAGACCTCAGCCTCTCTGCTGGAATGTCCAGGAGGAAATTCAACGCCAAGCCAGGGAGCGATGGACAGATGGACGCCCTTCCACTGAGATACCTTCACCAAGTCATCCACATTTTAGTCATACCGTACTATTAGTCTTTGGCCATGAAATAGTGGATAAATACAGTGCTACAGGAATGAAACCTGGAAATGAGCTATGCCTGAAATAATCTGTGGTTGACATAAGCTTAATAGATTTTAACGTTTCGCTCTATGACATAAAATACATCAATAAATATCTATAGATAATCAATAACATATACTCAAAGCCTTTATGTGTCTTTAAAAAGGCAGTTGTTAACAAGCGGCTACGTGAAACTACAAAATGTCAACTCCTCCGCCTTTAGAGCCTCGTTGTGTGGTTCATTTATAGCCTAGCATTAGCTTTATACTTCTTGTGATTTCATTCACACTTCAAAAATCATAAAAGTAGTATTCATTTGTGGAGATTATCTTATGGACCAAAACATGTAAGTATCATAAACGTTTGTTTGTCACAGCGTAATTTCTGCAAGTGGAAAAATCCAATTGGCTTTTTGTTGAGGGGACCAGGGCGATGCTAACTTCCTGGTTGGCCTACAGATATACATATTCGCTGCACGACTGTATCTAGTAACAAGTGTCATGTTCATGTTATAGAGTGCTCCAGGGACGATATATTGTTGTTCGCCGTCTCGTGTGTTAACCACAGACCTTATTTCAGGCATCTAACTACAAACCCATTCAAAAAAAACCTGTTGACCTCCAGACGAGGGAACCAGAAGTGCTAAAATGCCAACTTTAGGACTCATTCATGTAGCACTATATTGGTTAGCAGAGTATCTGCGGACACAATGGTTTCATATAATATATAACACAGAGGCATTAAGGAAAAAGTTTTTAAAATGTCTCATTTTATTTCATTGATCCTAAATTATTTTTCTGATTTGACTCTGGATGTCAAACTGAAATTTGTTATATTATGTATTAAAATCATAATATACAGTATATTGATGATTACTCTTAAAGCAAGACGTAAACTGATAATTGATCTTAACAAAATAACTCAATTTTGAAGCTGATGCAACTTCAAGACATTTCTTTACTGGATATTTTTGTCTGTTCTTGACAACAATACAACAACTAGTGTATAATGCTTTATTTGTAGAGCTACAGTAGATGCTGTGTGTGCATGGCCCACCATTATCTGACATTAAGAAACAAGTATATGCTGCGTAAAACAACATTACAATGTATCCTGGTCGATTATTACTTATTATTAGGCCTCGCAGACCCAGATCAGCTACAGACGATCAGCCCAAGCTCTCTAAGACGACGAGGAAAAACTCCCCGTGAACGTTAGAACAGCATAACGGACATGGGACGAAACCTCGGGAGCGGCTGCACATTAGTATTCGTATCTTTTGTGAGGACCGATATCAGTTTTACATCAGAAAAGTGAACTGCCTTCACTTTCAAGTCAAAACCAAGTCATAAGCCTCAAACAGCCCTCGTCAAAGTGCTGATTAGCGGTTCAGACTGATCAATCCTCACAAAGATACAAAAACAAATGTGTTTGTATGTGCATTTCCTTTCTCCTGAGGGTGGAACTGGTGTGGCATTAGACTAACAGCCTGCACCACTACTACTACTACTACTACTACTTCTACTACTACTACTACTACTACTACTTCTTCTTTTCTTCTTCTTCGATCTGGTTGTGAAGATCTTCCAGCTGGGACCTCATGGAGGTCTCAGTGCTCTCTGCTGGATGGTTTCTGTGGCCTGAAGGAGGGATGATGCTGGGTCAAATTCCTCTGTCTTCTCCTGGATGGCGGCATTGTGTGGCCGAGATAATAATAATAATAATGAAAATAATACCTATATTTACTTTGCACGTTACAAGTTACAAAGTGCTTTACAATACAAATACATAAAAAGCAGCACATATTAACATGTAGTAATACACAAAAATAGAGTTGATATTGTAAAAACAAGCAAGGTATGAAGTACTAAAACAGTAAAAACAAGTAGAATAATAGCAAGAATAAGCTGAAAGTAGCAGGTCTTAGTCTTCAGCAGATCTTCTGACTTTCAGAGCTGCAGAGAGCTTCTTGGTCTCCTCTCTGCTCCTCCAGCTGGGATTTATGGGTCTTCATCTCCTCCTCCTCCACCTGCTTTTGGAGAGCCTCCGCCATCTTGCTTAGCTCTCCCTGGAGTGTTTTAGTTTGAGCCCTCTTGATCCAGAAAAAGCTCTCCAACTCCAACAGGTTTGTTTCAGCCACAGCGAGCATCAGAGCAATGTTCAGTCTTTTTGAGCAATGTTCAGCATCAAGCTGAAATGACTGAAACTCCAACATCAGGAATTTAGGGGGCGGCAGTAGCTCAGTCTGTAGGGAGTTGGCTTGGGAACCGGAGGGTCACCGGTTCAAGTCCCGACATGGACCAAAAACTGAGTGTGAACTGGTAGCTGGAGAGGTGCCAGTTTACCTCTTGGGCACTGCCGAGGTGCCCCTGAGCAAGGCACCAAACCCCCAACTGCTCAGGGCGCTTGTCTGGAGCAGCCCCCTCACTCTGACATCTCTCCATTACTGCATGTGTGTGTGTGTTTGTGTGCATGTACCATGTATAAGTTAAAACAGAGTGTAAATTGAATTTCCCCACTGCGGGACGAATAAAGGTTGATCTTCTTCTTCTTCTTCTTCTTCTTTATTCCTAGATGGAGAGAAGTCAGGTTTATGTGGGCTTCCAGGTCGCATATCTCTTGGCTCCACTTGATATCCTGCTATTCATGAAGCCAATCAATGACATTGCTCAACACATCCTGTTGGACCTCCAGGAGGATTCTGTCCTCAACTGGACTCTGGGTGATCTTCGCCTCGCCGTCCTTCAGTTCAACCCCACATTGTTCTTCCAGTGTAGTGAGGATGAAATCCCTTGGTTCACACTCCTTGGAACTGAAATCACTTGATCGCTGATGACAGAGATACCACCAGATATTTACCCAAAGTGGGAAACGTCAGATATCTTCCACAAAGATAAACAATTCATTCATTTTGGACCGGTCAAATTTTTAAAAACAATTAATTTTTTTTAGGAAAAGCGATAAATTTACACTGCACCTTTGCAAAAGCTCTGTGGATGCATTATTTTTCAAAATGATTCACCTACATAAAAATGTTATCAGCAACACCTTTAACTTTAACTATACTTTGATGTTAGCTTTAAAAGCTGTTTAACGCTAACTTAACTAGCATACTATCTTATAGGGTGGGAAAAAACTGATTTACCAATGTAGAGAGATTTTTTTGTATGGCTTTGAAATTATTTTTTAATGACAGAATTGATATATTTGCTTCATTTGAGTCTATATGGTGGTAGAAGGAAGTTACCGCTTTTATGTTGTAGTCTGAGTGATGTGACATTATATCCGTTCCGTATCCGTCAATCAAAACAAACCACATTGAGCCAAAAACAGAAAATAGAAAACAGCAGAGGGTCCTCATGGATACGACCTGCACCCTCACATGTTAAATCCAAAGTGGTAAACACTAAACATACAGTAAAGGATGGAAACGCTTAACAGAGCTAGACATCACGGCTAAAGCTGCATGCTAACAGGAAATGTTATCGCATCACGGTAACGAGCGGTCAAGCCGGCCGTCACTCTCATCTCCGTGGTGAAATCAGCCGAAGCTACAACTGTAGAGCACCCATATACTGACATTATGTTAAATACAATCAAACGGATGTATAAAGAGAACAGATAGCGGAAATATACGAGTGACTACATCTGGTTTTCAAAATAAAGTGTTAACAAAGGGAACTGTATAAACAAAACAGGTACATAGTAATCAGAATAATTGGATTATATTCACCTGAAGTAACAAACATTACATGTCCCTTATGAATTAAAAACAAAATAGCACTAATTTATGAAGGAAATGTCTTTATTGTAAAAAACTAAATAAATAATTCCCTCCAATGACTGATATACTTGACTTCAGGTCATCTCTGACTACATACAAACATTTTTACTGTATCAGTTTTAATATTTTCCAGCCCCTAGAAGTGTATGATCCAACTTTTTCCCATGGGCTAGTGTTAAAAAAGTTAACAAAAATCACAATAAATTGTAATATCAGATCACAATACTTGTAGTATTGCACCGAAGTATCGCGATAGTATTGAATCGGGAGATGCGTATCGCCTCCGTCCAACTATTTTATGGCGTTCCCTGCTCATGTTTGTCTCTTACGTATTAGAAGCTGTTATAAAGGCAGCGAAATATCAAGGTTTATTATTTAGTATATATTATTAAGTTTGAAACGTTCGGTTCTTTGGTGTTTCAGGTGTTTTTTCTTTAATATTTTCCCAGACATGAAAATATGTCTGAAGAAAAATGCTGAGCGTACATTTGCGACACACCGGCTATAGCTGTGTGGTTGCCTTGGACGGTGAGAGTGTAGGTAGACGGTGGAAGTTAGCCTTAAATTTACTGAGATTACTTATCTGGTGGACATTTGCCAACAAAATAGTGTGAAGTCGTACCGTGGCTTTAGCTGTCTATCACAGTTTTCCTTCAGATAAAACCGTTGTTGGCTGCTGTGATATGATCAATGAATAGCTTAATGGAAATGCATGGAAAAGCAAAACGCGTCCGTTTAGAGGGTGACGGGAGACTCTACGACCACACAGAGGCTTTAAAAAGAAAAGCAAGATTACATCTGGAATCACTGCATGGCGTCTACGTCAAGTAAATTTGAAATTTGGCCAGTGTGGCTGAAACTTCAAAAACTTTCTTGACTTTTTTCAGCAGCGTACAGTATGCCTCGTTCCTCATGGACCAACAACAGGACTCAGCTGCCTGAAAGCAAACGCTGTGTCAGAAAAAGCCAACATAATGACACAGACACGTTGCCAAAGCAGCAGCCAAATATTTGGTCTTCTTTACGAGTTGCACTGGTCTCAGGGGGTCGAGCTTTAACTGTGAAGCTGCTGCTTCAAGTGGCCTCTGAGACTCAGTGATATTTCTATGCAGCACACTAATTAACAGTCAGAAAGGTCTCAGTGCTGCTGCCATCTTATCTTAAATATACGCAGCATCACTGACACCCTCACGGCTAACATCTGGCAGTGACACCTTGCAGATAACAGGGTTCAACATTAACCACGGCTCAGTGGTTCGTGGCCACAAAACGTTACTCACTGGCCACCTGTATCTCCTGTAGGTGGCCCCCTGTGGTCATCAGGTTTCTCCACAATGAGACCACACGTCTCGGTGACATTATGATGTCCGTGTACAAACCATAACTGAATGCGACGTGAGTGAGCTTCAGCAACGCAGAGCTGATATGAACTTTTATTGGACGCCCTGTTTCTATTTATTCCTGCCGCTCGCTTTGAAAGCCCCGCGATGGGCGATGAACAGCCGAGTCGTGAGGAGGAAATGAGGAGTTATCTTTAGGAACGCGATCGTCGCTTACAGCTGTAATAAATACAGTTTGAAGGAGATGTTTTCACAGCAACATAAAGCAAATAACAGAGGGAATTATGACCTGTTTAACTCACTAATACTAGCTTTAAACAGAAATCAATCACCAACTCAAGACAATGTCAAGCACATTTAGCATAAAAAAAAATATGCTCAAATCATAAGTTTTTCCTCGCCAAAACTTAGCACCAGTTCGGAGTGTTAATTAGCCTGCTTCTCACCAAGCTAGTAAAAAATACCAGTGGATCCTTTAGGTTTTCTAGTTTCATATGATGCCAGTATCTTCATTCCAGCTTTAAAACTGAGCTGCTACAACCTAAAAATCACAAGTTGCATCAGTGCCTTAAAGAAATTAGTGGCGTTAAAACAAATTTGTGTTAACACGTTATTATCACGTTAACTTTGACAGCCCTACTAAAAATATGGGTATCATGTCTGCATGATCAGAGCAGGTTGAAGTACCGTAACCACCTCCAGAGCCACTGCGGCAACTACCGATCGTGCTGGTGAGCGAATCAAACTACAACAAGCGACTTCCCATTGTTCTTAAAACACTGACATGCACCTGCTTCTTTCACCTCATGCAGTATTATTGCCTCACATCCCCCTTTCAGCTCCCCCATGCCTCCCATGAGGGTGGGGGGGGGGCTCACAGTTTAAAGACCTCTGTGCTGAGGTTTTGAACAGCAGTGGGAAACCTTGACTTGAATATTCAACTTCAGGATCAACCCTGAAAAGCGTCTTAATGGAGTTTAGCGTGCCTTTATATGAGAATCACTTCAGTGTGAGTATGTCCGCCTGTTTGTGGCTAACACCCTGCTCTGACTGAGAAATCACAACATCTGTGAGCTCAGACAGGAGTGTGAGTGCTCATTATTTCACCAGCAGAGGAGGAGTGTTTCATAAAACCCTCAGAGGCTGTCACACATCGCCACCTGCTGGCCAAAGCCCTTCACATCTACACAGAAATGTCAGAGCATGAGAAGAAGCGATGAACACACTGAACTCTCTGTGAAGCCGATGTTGAACTACGGCGCCACTAAGTGGCCAGAAAAGGAACACACAAATCAAACAATATCAATCAAATCTAATAAATAAAATATACTGTATGTTGATATCAAAGCTGGATCCTTGTTGTTCCATTTCCATTTGAGACAACAACCGCTTCATTACCAGTGGTGTACGTGGCACCTTCATGGGTGAAGGAGAGGCAACTGTTCTGAAGGAGTTAGCGTAGATGCTGCCATAGCATCAGTTTTATCAGAGGTGGAGAGTGTTTCTTCATTGAAAGAAGAGCAAAGAACGACAGTGGAGGCTTTTCTCCATGGAAAAACTGTTTTCGCTCTTCTCCAGGCTGGCTTCAGCAAGAGTTTGATTGACAGACAATCACCTGCCAAGTATTTTTTAAAGTCCTTTTCCAAACTGTTTCCAATGACGGCTACTCAGATGGCTCTGCGTAACAAACCGTCTGGCGTGTCAGCTTACAGTCTACGTGCCACAATTTGAAATTATAATATAATGCAATTTAATACATTACCACAAACTTTGGTCTTGCAGTTACCATATAATGTAATCAACTGTTTTTAATAACACTCAAACACAACAAAGGAAGGATTTACTGCAGGGCTGTTACAGTGGATTGCATGATATTAGACAGGTGTTGCTGTGTCAGTAAAATCCCAGACCCTCACAATAATCACTTTCTTTTTGGTGCAGAAAAAGCAGCCAACCACTTGTTTGTTTAGTTGACTAAAAACCCCTAAAGAGTTAGGACGGTCCCTCAGAGAGTCTGAACGAGCCTGGACGCCTCAGAGGGTGGATGATCCTCTGTCGACTCATTTCAGACACACCAGGATGTTGAGGAGGAACGGGCCCTTTTGGGATTTCAGCCAGCGGATTAAAGAAAAGAGGCCGCCTGGCTTTTCAGAGCACTGAGAGCAATCTTGGCGCTTTTGACGCAGCTGTCAGCGGGATGCTTTAATTTAGTGATCATTTTTAGACCCGGGCCTGATCTCCCAGCGGAGCCTGACATACAGATGCTTCAGTACATAATGATCCCAGCTAATTGTGTAGATAAATTCAAAGGGCTGGAAATAGCTAATAACAGCTTCACTGAGGTCGATTTACCAGCAAATGTCAGGCGACAGAATAACAATTCATGAAATGGAAGAGTGGCTTATTGATTCAGTAAGACAAACATGATAAACTGGGCTGCTGCATGTCTTGACTGAAATCAATTCCTCTGGAGCGTGCGGCAAAAGATGGCCGATATCAGCCTCTAACGTTCGTGCATGTGCTGCTGCTGAAAGATGAACCCATTTGTTCTCGTTAAAGTTCATTTATTTGTCTCCAGAGGAAAGGACCATCCTCCTGTTACCATGACAGCCATGGTGTAAGCCTGCAAAAGCCAAGGACGTACGAGTCTATCGTAGACAATAAGACGTTTCACTCGTTTCAAAATCAAACCAGACGAACATTTTTGATTTAGCAGGAGCTCAAAAACAAAAAGGTAAGCAGTGAAAATTGAACTTTTCACCTCTCTGCCACATTTTTCCTCACATGCTAACACATTTAGATGGCTAATTGGCTTACTGACACTGATGTTGCTTCCAAAAAAGGAATAGTTCGACATTTTGAGAAATACACTGAAATGACTTATGAAATAAAACACATTGTTAGATACTGCATGTGATAAAGGATGCCCCTTATTCTGTTTAAACATGCTAACCTCTTGAAAACAAAGGGCGAGCTGTCATCTTCTGTTTTTCAGATTCTACGCTCGCTACCCTTCATGTAGCAGTAGTGGTGATGTTACTTCCACTCAGTAAAGATAGCGAGTGAGCCAAGATGCTCAGTGGTTTTGGGAACCCGTTGGGGATTTTTTAAGGGAACTAAACTTTAAATGAACTGGAATGATTTTAGCGCCAGGACACGTGAAAACAAATAACTCACTGTTGAGTTCATTATCTGTTAAAGTACAGCAGGAACTGGTTTGAGACCAATCAATCAAGACATTTTTTTCGCAAAAACAAATGATTTCTCTTCTACACGCAGAGGTATTCACAAAATATGCAGCACACCACACAGTGAAATGTCCACTCACCAGTCGGTGTGCTGATCGTCGATGACCAGCAGGATCTTGGGCTTGCGTATGGCAGGTTTAGGTGGCTGACTGCTTCCCGTTGAGGCTCCTTCAGCTGCTGCCGCTGCTGATTTGGCGTGTGCAGCGGCCGCGACGTTCTGGGCCACCTGAGCGCTCTTCACCACGCTGGAGAAGGAGCTGAGGAAGCTCCCCGTGCCCGAAGTCGAGCCCGAGCCCGAGGCTGGGTTGGAGGGCAGAGTCGCGACGCTCGGGGGCTGCCGCCTCTCTGTGGCCGGGGAGGCAGGGGAAGAGGTGGAGGAAGTGGACGAGCCTGGAGGGGTCGGCCTCTGCAGGTCCATCATGTAGCCGTTGGGGAGGTTGGCCACAAAGCTGCTGTCTGACAGGCGCCGGCGGAGGTAGTTCATGGTGATGGGCTGGTGGGTCCGTCAGGCCAGAGGAAGTGAGGGGAAAGAATGCCTGAAATCCTGCATAGGGGACAAAGGAAGGGACAAAGGATCTGTTCACAATCGGTTTTGCAACGCTGTCTGTACCTGATTATTTGTAACATCCTGTGTTAATGAAAAAAGTAATTAAAGCTTGAAAAAAAATACTGCATGTAATGGGAAAGGTATCACAGAGAATTATCACGAACTCTGCAGTTCCCCTCAGCTCTGCAGAGCGTTTTAGCATCCTTCAGCTAATTGTTTCGGTTCAGTCTCACCGCTATCATTAACCTCACCAGCCACAGTTGTAATATTTGTAATGTACTCACGGTACGCTACCTGCCCAGCATCTAACGACAGACAGAAAAAGCTAACTTGTGACCGCAGTAAAGCAGCTAAAGAGCCAGCTATTTCCCTAAGGAGTTGGTGGAGACCCAAATTAGAGCTAAAAGGAGAGTGAATATTGAACACATTCATCATATTATCTTTAGAGGGTGATGTCAGTGTTGAGTTTACAGCTTATTGCTCTGCACTCATGTGACCAAAAAAATCTGTATGCAGACAGCTGTCACAATACTGTTAAACTGTGGCTTTCAGACAGTTGAGTAAAATAACATTAGCATATTATGATACAACATGGCGTTTATCTCACAAAAAGATTTAAAAAATTATGCATTTTCCTACAAATGTCCAGCAATGTGTCAATTTCCACCCGTTTCATGCACACAGTCTTTTCAAAACTATAACTACAGAAGTGGCGCAACTTACGAACAGAAGTCATGTGAGAAATAGGTCAATATTTGAGTCTAAAGAACTACAGAACTAGCATTATTGAGGTATGGAAGTTATGTGACAAATAAGTCAAAGTTTTGGTTTAAATAACTACAGAAGTGGCTTTACTTAAGTAAGGAGGGTATGTACCAAGTCAACATTTGGATGAAAATAACTTCCTTAAATTCGCAAGTTATGTGACTAATAAGTCAACGTTTGGGTTAAAATAACGAAAGTGGCGTTACTTAAGTACGGAAGTTACGTGACAAATAAATCAAGGTTGCCTTCAGGTTTCACACAGGTCTTCTGGGTGAAAATCCAGTGTTTTTTTTGACCAACCCATTCACCCCGACCTCCACTCTTTATATGTTCTGGTTCACGATTATGTTGATTACATATTGTTTTTGTGGGATATATGCAAATTACAGTGCATTACTTTTTGTAAGCACAGCTATGAACAGTATATGAGAACAGCCCATATCTGAGTATTAAACAAGCAGTACATGCAAGTACTCCTCAGGAATAGATTTTGTGGCACATATAAATTTAGTTCAGATGGAAATAGTTAAACATGTGATGCTTTTCTGCTTTCTGAAGTTCACACTAATTAGCAAATGTCAGACAGAAAGCAAGTGGCGAGCTCAGGAAACAACAGCTCATATACTGTTATAGTGAAAAGGTGTACTAAGGTGATTTTTGTAACAGCTGTGAATCTGCTAAACCTGATTTGCATAAGATTAATTTACCCAAGCAGGGTGGGACAGAAAACTGCTGGCAAATAATTCAGTGATACAGCAGTGATGATGCAAAGTTGGAGAAGTGATTCACAGCTCATTTCTTTGTAAAGCAGATAGAGCCTGCTGGGAGAAGGGAAACAAGTTATGTAACACAGCGTGGCAGCGAAGGGACATTCATACAGATTAGCTATCAAACTGCAATGGAGCAGCATGCTAGCGGAGGGGAAAAGAAACCCTTAAACCTGATTAAAACTAGGGCGCGTATGTAGTAAATGGAGCTTGGATGAGATGAAAGTGCATTTCTTATGGAGGCGTCGCGTCTCAGGCCGATGTGCCCGGTTGTTTGCGGCTGTGCGTTTGTACTTACAGGGGGAGGAAGGTCTAACAAGCCCTCAGCAGGAGGAAAAGGATGTGGGGCAAATGTTTCATCTTGTCAAGTTAATGTAGTCAGACAGTCACCATTAGGAAATCTTCATGCACAATGATAGTTGTAGCTTCTGCCTGTAGGCAAGAATATCTCCTGATCATAGCTGTTGGAGTACTACTGTAGTAGAGCTCTCAGTACTGCACTGTTTCCCAATGGAGAACTTTTCTTTCCTGTTGCCTCCCTCCAAAGGTCAGCAGCTACATGACAGAGTGGAGTATAACGCAATTACATCAATAAGGGTAGACAAAATACTTGAAACCCCTCTCAGTATAACACAATACAATTCAGCAGCACCGCAAGCCTCCAGAATGACTGTAAAGTTAAATTAACACCTCTTTAAAACAATTTCAGCAAAAACTGAACACCTCCATGAAGATAAGAGTTGTTGCATATTGTTGTATTAGACAGCCTTATTTCAGCTAGGTGTTTCGTAATAAACCGGCAACTGAGAGTATTACCATACAGGTGAGAGTGAATCAAAACATTAAAGTTGCGCAGCATAAAACTAAAACAATGAGCTGAAAGAAGCTAAAACGCTCTGTAGTGCTAAAAGGAACAAGAAAGTGGTGATAATCATCTGACGGTTCGTCACTACGAATTACCCTTTTAACAGTACATGAAGTTCTTGAACTCATTGTTCATCATAACCTCATACGACAGTCCTTATGATATCTTCCGAAAAATCATTCCTCACTGTGTTTTCCTACGAATGTCCAGCAGCATGTGATGCGTCAATTTCAGCTACAGTCTCTTCAAAATAAAATTCCGTCTTCAAATCAAACAACTTTGTCAGGTTTTAGGCAACAAAACGGCTCAGTTGGGTTTAGGAAAAGATTGTAATTTGGGTTAAAGTAACTCCAGAAGTTACGTTACTTAAGTACGGAAGGTACAAGATAATAAGCTAACGTTGACTTCTGGTTTCACAGAGGGTACAACTGACCCCGACATCCTCCTTACGTGGCGTTTTCACTCTTTCTACTTCCTGGTTCACAATACATCAGACCGGTAATACAGCATCCAGAATAGGCTCTCAAGACCACGCCCCCTTTTGGGGAAAACCAATCCCGTGTCCCTCATAGACCGCAACAGTGTAAACAGATGAAGTTGAAGCATGTCTCCAAACTTTTACTTTAAATAAACTTTTAATAATAACAACGCTATGCTGATGAGTTGCTGTGTAGCTGGTTACACCAACCATAAATCCTCTGCTATGCCCTACAAAACATAAAATTGAGCTTTAAGGCTCCAAGCTATAGACCAGACCAGCATCGCAGAAAGAAACTCGCTGTCACAGCAGAGAAAATGACGAAAAGCTGCTGTGGTACCCGAGGCTTTCACACTGAGACTTGTGGCACATACGATTCGTGAATTCAGTGTGGTAAATGGTTAAATGATGCTGGTGACAGTGACACTAGAGTGTGAGGCTGCTGCAGTAATACAGTCATACATTAACATTATGGCAGCATCAGACGGTCGTCTCCAACTAAATCTCGGCCTATAGATCAAACAGTTGGCTATCAACAGGTTGGTTATTTACAGACAACACTTAGCCTGACTTTATTCAATCAAATATGTGGAGCAGCCTGGATAAGCCATATCCAGCCACCGTGTTGGATGGGGTAAGACTGAAGGGATATGACAGCATCGACTTTAATTTGGCCATGACGTTTTGCAGAATCCCATGGTTTCATTTTTAAGCCTGATGTATCACTTGGAATACATATGAATTGATTTTGTGCGATATATACAAATTACAGTGCATTATTTTTTGTAGGTATTACTATAAACAGTGTATGAAAACAGCCTGCATTGCTAATACATAAATATTGATGAGTGCAGCTTTAAAACAATCCTTCAGCAGTGATTTACCTAAAACGCAACTTTTGGCAGATGTCACTCAAACAGGGCAAGTTTTGTATTGGGAGTTATTCTTAGCTGTGAAATAATACATATTTGGTGCTCATGTCAATGGTAATGGTGGAATATGTCACCCAGTGTGGCACACTGATGTGTTTTTGAAAAATAATGGACCTCTATGACATAAACAAGCCTGATCTATCAGCTTTGGCTACACAGACAATACTTGGTAGTCAAATCAATTCATTGTTGGTTTGAATCTTTACATAGTATTTGTTGAAAATAATAAAAAAGATACTATATCATCAGAGTAATCCTTTAGTACTTGAGTTTGGGGATTCACTGTTTTGCCTCAGGGCATTTCAGCATGGCAGATGCCTGTTGTCATCAGGAATAACACCAAAATGGGAGATGTAATATGGCTTCCAGCAGCCAGGCTCAACGGCCTATCCTATCAGAGTGAAGGGGCTTTCCCCTGGGAATCATGCATATGCGCCAACCAGCAGGGCTCAAGTCAAATTATAGACGATTGCAAGAAAACACTGAATAAAGACTAACAAGACGAGCAGTGGCAATTATAGTCACTGGGCCTCTGATTGCCAGCTCAGCCCACTTTGTAACGACTTGATGCCATTGGACAGATGAGGAGCCGTCTGCTGAAAATCACTATCTTTACACCGCTGGCACATTCCCCACTTCCTCAACCCCCAATACGCTGCTTTCTCTCTGTGCCTGAGCACAAGTGAAGCTTTTAAATCCTTCAAGGCTTTTCCTCCTCATTCTGTCTGCTGAGTATCCAGACGGAGAGGAAACCACGGGAACCCCATGCTCTGTTACTGCTAGCCTGGTGGCAAACATACAGTAAGTGATGAGTTTGTTAGGAAAGAGACAAACTGAAACAGGACAGAAAGAGCACCGTGGGTTATCCACGTAATTATGATCTTTCAGTAATACTTAAGGGGGACCTACAGTATTATGCTTCAGTCATTTTCCCCTTAACTTTCCCGTCCTTTGTTTTATATATTTTTTGTGCATGTAAAAGGTCTGCAAAACTACAAAGCCCAAAATCCAAAAACACTGATCCTGAACTGAAACACCTCGCTTAAAGTTCCGCCCTTTCTTCTGTAACATGGTGATGTCACAAAGTAACACTTTTGCATGATACTTGCCTAGCGGCTTGTTTGGCACACCCTCAAACAAAGTTACTTAGAGCGGAGCTGGAGCAGAGTCCGAAGAGTTTGGTTCAGTTGACCAATCACAACAGTGGGCCAGCCGACCAATCAGAGTGGACTGGGCTTTTCAGGAGGGTGGGGCAAGAACTCAAACGAACAGAAGGTGAATAGACGTGCTACAGCATAGCCAGCATGAAAAATATTAATTATTTTTTTTAATATTAAAGCAATAGCTGTTAAAGTGAATGCATTAATAACATGTTAACACATGTTGTTTTAAGGCCACAGGCTCAGTTTTAAAGCTACAGTGAAGATTCTGGTATCATATGAAACTAGAAAACCTCATACTAGTTTATCGAGAAGATGGCTAAAAACGTTCCAATCCTGCATTAAATTTTGTTGAAGAAAAACTGGCATGGCCATTTTCAAAGGGGTCCTTTGACCTCTGACCTGAAGATATGCGAATGTAAATGGGTTCTCTGGGTACCTACGAGTCTCCCCAAGTCTGTCTCCTCAAGTCAGCACACTGACACACTGACAGCTGTTGTCTGTTGGGCTTAAATTTACCACATTATGATTTGAGCATATTTTTATGCTAAAGTACCTGTGAGGGTTTCTAATAGGGGTGGGACAGTTTGTAAAACTCACGGTTTGGTTTGGGGTCACAGTTTTCAGTTAGGTTCGGTACATCATGGTAGTGTAAACATAGTGGCGGTGTTGAGAGACATGAGCAGTAAAATCTGGTCCGCCCTCACTGAAATTGAGCCAATCACAACGCACAACCTCAGCTTCATTTACACTGCGCATGTATGATACCTCATACCCCTGTCCGCCGTGTCCCAGCCTCTAATGTTTGTTGAAGACATGGAAGCAGACAATGCAGTAATGTAAATGTCTGCTGCTGTCCTTTGTAATTTAATTTTCTTTCTTCCCAGCTTCACAGTGTTATCTGTTCTTTTAGTTATGTACTTAACTTTTTATTACATTTACTTTATGGATGTCAGGCTAGGTGATCATTGTAGCCTCTAAATAAGGGGTGTCAAACTCAAATACACAATTTAAAATGAAACAAAGCCGCGGGCCAACGTTGAACGAATGAACCTTTAATATGGACCCAAACAAGTTTTGCTTTAACACTGAATATGGAACAAGCAGCACTTAATAACTAATAGTGCAGACATGCAAAATCGAATTTCAAATAAAAAAAACATATGAATGGTATATTAAATAAAATTTAAATAAAAACTGTATGCCTCTTCTATTTGCAGCCTTCTGAGGTAAATAACGAAATAAGCTTTTTCCACAGGCTAATAAATCTGAAAATAAAATAACAATAATGAATGAATCAACCATTCAAGCCTTGGAGGAGCAAGAAAAAGTGCATAAAGAAAATTATTATTATTATTGCTCAGTTTGCACCACACTGATCTAACCTGATGTGCCCAAGCCTGATTTTGTGATTTCTTTTGCCACAGTATAACTAGCCTTTCCAGCAGCCTCACTTTGTGATTTGAACATAATCTGTTGTGAAACCAAACTTCTTTTCATCTCCACTACTTTCTGGTTCCTTGGAGTCGTGTCCAGGTCCTTGTTTTTGTCCTGGTGTTTCCTAGTGTCGTCTAATGCTGTAGTCCTTAGTTACAGACACGTTGGCTCCACAAAGACGACAAACAGGTCTGTTTTTACATATGTAAATACATATGTGATAATCTGCCTCCCACCTGATAATCTGACTCCCACCTTTCCAGAAAGCTTCTGTGTACTGCCTTTCTTTTTGACATTTTTGGGAAGGGTTACCACGGCGACAGCGGTAGTATGAGGTCGCGGCGTGGTCTGGGAGAGGCCCGGGGAGGCAGGGTGAGCCGGGGCTTTCCTGCCGAAGCACAGATCCCGACTGACACAGAGTAGAGGGCGTGTCTGGGTCCTGTCCTGATTGACGCGCCAAAACAACAGCAGAGCATTATGGGATTTGTAGTATCAGCGGTGAATGCGTTGTTCTGTACCGGCGGGCCAGCTGTAATAGTAATTTTATATTGCCTCGCGGGCCATATATAATTACACTGCGGGCCAAATTTGGCCCGTGGGCCAGAGTTTGACACCTATGCTCTAAATCATAAATTGTCTGTACGTCTGGTGCGGGGGTGGGGATTTCCTGTTCTGGTTTGTTTGATTTCTGTTGAAATGTGAAAACAAAATAAAAAGATCTTGATAAAAAAAAAAAATGTTTAAATCAACTGCCAGCCCTACACAGTACCCACCTAGCGGTTAGTTTGGTATGCCAAAAGTATAATAGGTCCTCTTTAATACTTGTGTGGTTAGAGTCTGCTGGGGCTCACTATAAAAAGCATCAGAAAGGATGTGGATGTTATATGATATGTGATACTCAATATTTACTGACTCCACCCTGACAGTAACCTATAACTGAAAGCTGATGAGTGGCCCAGTAAGTAGAGTATAAAGGGAAAATATTAGAGAAGTCCTTGACCTCTAACAGCATTTTTTGGCCCCAGCAGTAATCACAGGCTGTGATCTATAATGATGGGGAAGAGCAGGATGAGCCACACCAGACCCCTGCTGCTGTACAGTGTGTGCGTTACTTGTGCTATATTTAAAAATCTTGTCATTGACGAAGACACAGCTTAAGGGAGATGGCAGTTCCAGTTTTTTTTCGATTATCTGCTGAATCTATCACATATTCTGATGGCTGTTCTGTGAATTTACACACCAAATCCTGTTAGATCTGTTGACTAATTAGCTAAGGACGCGCAGTGCTGTCACTCCATCTTTTCCCACCTCACATGTCCAAATTATGCAACAATGACAAATGTGCATTTTGAAATGTAACTGCAAACACAACAGATGATTTTTTTTTAAATGAGATAAATGATAAGCGTACTCAAGCATAATGTCAGCATCAAAGATGTGCTGCTGGTATGGATGCCATGGTGACCCATTCTAGGCTTACACTCAGGAAACTTTAACATTTTAATTCAACAAACAACACTTATGTTTCATCTTTAAATGTGTTAATTGCAAGACTGGGAGCATTTCTATTGCCTCCGCATGGTTCTCAACATGGCGATGGATGAACTGATTGCATACAGCTAACGGTGCTAACAGCGCTAACAGTGAAAACAACAGCAACAGCAGTGACAGAGCTAACAGTTTTTACCTGCAGGGGTACTGAAGGGTGAATGCTACGCTTCCACAACCCAACCATTGGTCGGGATGGCGGCATCAGCTGTAACCCCCATGCGCAGAGCAGCAGCAGCGAGCTAACACGCACCAAAAGCATGCGCGGCCAGCCTGGCTATGTCAACAAAGCACAGAGAAGCTCTGATTACAACACACCCAGAGTGCCTTCACTCTCTGCTCAGGTAAACCTTACATAGCAAATAGGAGTTTACTACTATATTAATGCTCTGAAAATTGTATTAAGCTGCATTAATATAATTTTCTTTTCTAGTTACCCAGCTGCTGGTCCACAGACATCTGGTCCCCCAACATGTAACAGACTGACTGAAGCAATAAGTAGTGTTAAAGGTGAACCCCTGGTCCTGGACTGTACCAAATGCCTGCCATGACAGGGGGATAGTTTTGGAAGACAGCCCTTTGTTTGTGTTTTGTAGCTAATTGTGTAAGTTTAGAGCTATTTTCTTCATGTTTTATATATTAAGTTAGAAGGAAACTACATACTGTTTTGTCTTTGTTGTGGTCAGAAGTTGAGTCTGATGGATGCGTAAAATAATCAGTTCAAACATGTCAACTTAGAGTCATTAGAGCATTTTTCAGTATTTTAGATACCACATACCATTAAATGATAAATCAAGAAATTACTTGATTGACTGATAGAGAAATGGTGGCCGACTCACAATAACCACTAAAAACCTGCATAAACATTGTGTTTTTAACATTTACAGTCAGGAGAGTTACTGTAGCAGCCACGGTGATGCGTTCACTGTCTCCAGTTCACCGTCTGGGAGCTTTAGCAGCCACAGTGCTGCGTGTAGTGTTGTGGACATGCAGCCACTTTCCAGTAAAAGTCTCCTTTACACATTTAGTTTAGTTTAGTTGGTTGTCAGTTGTGTATCTGCCTGGATTAACGATAGTGTTTATCCGACAAACAGTGTGTGTGCTTATGTTACGTTAGCAGCTGTAGCTCTGTGGGTAACTTTGTAGTCGCCACTGCCACACACTCTGTCACTGCGGTGTGACCTTAGCAAGTTCCCGACAGACCGTGTGTGGCGGTGGGGAGTGTGGGTCTGTTGGTGGCGTTACAGCTGTGAACGCAGCTGTAGCAGACAGTGTGTGTACAGTTTACTTCTAGGTGAATAAATGCTACGAGGCTACAACCTCCTCAGCTGACGTCCCGAGCCAACTTCCTGTATCTCTAACTCCAGCTCAGTCTCTCTTCAGGTGGGCTCTTAAGGTGGACCAGCTTTTCTCCTTAAAATGACAAGCAGCTCCTCTGAGTTTTTTCAGCTTTTTAATTAATTATTATTGTTTCTTTTAACCCTTTAACCAATAGCGTTAATCGGTTCAAATGCTTAATGTCGGTTAACGGTTAAACAGTTAATTATTAACATCCCTAGTTCAATGTAGCCTGCCTGTTACAAGAATCCTCCTCACACCCACCACCACAGTCACTGTCCAACACTGGTAAACTGTAACGAGCTTAAAGGGACAAGCGTGTGTCTCCCTGCTGTGTAGCAGTCAAACATGGCTTTTATTGCTCATGACGGTCTGATATGGGGGGCTGGCAGTGTAACCATTGGAGCAGAGGGTCACTGGACTCAAGTCAAGTGAGGAGAATGAAATTTAACAGAGGTGGAATAGCAGAGCAACCAAATGCTGGGATGAACCTGTCACAAGGCATTCTGGGGGATTATAAATAACCATGTGCGAGACTCGCTGCCAGATGGATGTTCATGTGGGTTACCACCTGTAGTTTTACAGCACAAATTTCTTGGTGTTACAACTATTGCCATGGTTACCATAGTTTGATGTTGGTCAGTTTCTCCTCCTGTCTATCCATATGTCCTACACCTCCAGGTCCAGAGCAAGATATCTTAACATCTCCACCCCCCTTGTGTCAATCAAACTGCCAATCTACCAGCAGACCTCGGCAGTGTTGCCAACTTAGCACTTTGTTGCTATGTTTAGCAAGTTTTCAGACACCTCTAGACTAAAAAAAAGTGACTAGTGACAAATCTAGCGACTTTTTCTGGTGTTATTGGAGACTTTTGGACATTGACGTTCTGCCTTTTCTCAACGAGCAGCGGCCAGCCTGGCTATGTCAACAAAGCACAGAGAAGCTCTGATTACAACACACCCAGAGTGCCTTCACTCTCTGCTCAGGTAAACCTTACATAGCAAATAGGAGTTTACTACTATATTAATGCTCTGAAAATTGTATTAAGCTGCATTAATATAATTTTCTTTTCTAGTTACCCAGCTGCTGGTCCACAGACATCTGGTCCCCCAACATGTAACAGACTGACTGAAGCAATAAGTAGTGTTAAAGGTGAACCCCTGGTCCTGGACTGTACCAAATGCCTGCCATGACAGGGGGATAGTTTTGGAAGACAGCCCTTTGTTTGTGTTTTGTAGCTAATTGTGTAAGTTTAGAGCTATTTTCTTCATGTTTTATATATTAAGTTAGAAGGAAACTACATACTGTTTTGTCTTTGTTGTGGTCAGAAGTTGAGTCTGATGGATGCGTAAAATAATCAGTTCAAACATGTCAACTTAGAGTCATTAGAGCATTTTTCAGTATTTTAGATACCACATACCATTAAATGATAAATCAAGAAATTACTTGATTGACTGATAGAGAAATGGTGGCCGACTCACAATAACCACTAAAAACCTGCATAAACATTGTGTTTTTAACATTTACAGTCAGGAGAGTTACTGTAGCAGCCACGGTGATGCGTTCACTGTCTCCAGTTCACCGTCTGGGAGCTTTAGCAGCCACAGTGCTGCGTGTAGTGTTGTGGACATGCAGCCACTTTCCAGTAAAAGTCTCCTTTACACATTTAGTTTAGTTTAGTTGGTTGTCAGTTGTGTATCTGCCTGGATTAACGATAGTGTTTATCCGACAAACAGTGTGTGTGCTTATGTTACGTTAGCAGCTGTAGCTCTGTGGGTAACTTTGTAGTCGCCACTGCCACACACTCTGTCACTGCGGTGTGACCTTAGCAAGTTCCCGACAGACCGTGTGTGGCGGTGGGGAGTGTGGGTCTGTTGGTGGCGTTACAGCTGTGAACGCAGCTGTAGCAGACAGTGTGTGTACAGTTTACTTCTAGGTGAATAAATGCTACGAGGCTACAACCTCCTCAGCTGACGTCCCGAGCCAACTTCCTGTATCTCTAACTCCAGCTCAGTCTCTCTTCAGGTGGGCTCTTAAGGTGGACCAGCTTTTCTCCTTAAAATGACAAGCAGCTCCTCTGAGTTTTTTCAGCTTTTTAATTAATTATTATTGTTTCTTTTAACCCTTTAACCAATAGCGTTAATCGGTTCAAATGCTTAATGTCGGTTAACGGTTAAACAGTTAATTATTAACATCCCTAGTTCAATGTAGCCTGCCTGTTACAAGAATCCTCCTCACACCCACCACCACAGTCACTGTCCAACACTGGTAAACTGTAACGAGCTTAAAGGGACAAGCGTGTGTCTCCCTGCTGTGTAGCAGTCAAACATGGCTTTTATTGCTCATGACGGTCTGATATGGGGGGCTGGCAGTGTAACCATTGGAGCAGAGGGTCACTGGACTCAAGTCAAGTGAGGAGAATGAAATTTAACAGAGGTGGAATAGCAGAGCAACCAAATGCTGGGATGAACCTGTCACAAGGCATTCTGGGGGATTATAAATAACCATGTGCGAGACTCGCTGCCAGATGGATGTTCATGTGGGTTACCACCTGTAGTTTTACAGCACAAATTTCTTGGTGTTACAACTATTGCCATGGTTACCATAGTTTGATGTTGGTCAGTTTCTCCTCCTGTCTATCCATATGTCCTACACCTCCAGGTCCAGAGCAAGATATCTTAACATCTCCACCCCCCTTGTGTCAATCAAACTGCCAATCTACCAGCAGACCTCGGCAGTGTTGCCAACTTAGCACTTTGTTGCTATGTTTAGCAAGTTTTCAGACACCTCTAGACTAAAAAAAAGTGACTAGTGACAAATCTAGCGACTTTTTCTGGTGTTATTGGAGACTTTTGGACATTGACGTTCTGCCTTTTCTCAACGAGCAGCGGGTGCTGCCGTGGTGCCCCCGCGACCCAAAGCAGTCACGGTCGGCTGACACACGCTAGTCAAGTGGCCGGTCTGGCCCAGGTCCTAGTCGCACAGAGCTGGACGCTGAAATAAAAACCAACAGATAACGCAGCCGCCACGGTCTGGACCTGCCATCAGTCATTTACTCACCTCGTCCACTGTGTGTGAGCCTCTCTGTGACATAAGCACAGCATAACTGAGGATACCTTCTAGCAGTGTAGGTAAGCAACAACTAGCTGCCTAGCTCGTCATGTCTCAGTCTAAACTGTACACACTAAAATACGGAGACGAGTGGGAAGTACACTGCAGTGCACACACAAAATGTAGATTGGAGAGACCGTAGGTGTTGTTCAATAAATGTTTAATGAAGTTGAGAAATTTTGTGTATCATTTGTTATTATTAAGCTGTGATATCGGGATCATATATCGGCCATGGGCTGTCCTGATTCTGTAATAAATCGGCATTGGCCATAAAAATCCATATCAATCAACCTCTACTTACTAATACTGGTAAGACTGTCGCAATAACTGCAATATTGCAACGTTATTGACAAGCCAACCACAGCAAATAGCAAATAACTGCCACAACTGCTATGTTCATGTTTTATCTCACTGTTTTCATCCAGCAGGGTGACAAGATGCTGACATTTTTTCTGGTCACAGAGAGTTGAAAAACTTTAGTTAAAACTCTGCACTTGTCACTGTCACTTTTTAACCAGCCGTCCAATCACAATGGCGGATGGGCGGGACATACTGTATACCGCAAAGACCAACTGTCACATCCTACACGTACAAAAGCTGAACAACAACAATGGCAGAGACAATACTCACAAACCAGCGGGTTCGTCCTCTCTACCTATATACTCCAGCCTTCCTTTCATCCTTGTGCCGCCATTTTTACTTCTGCAGATATACCGTATTATATGGTGCTTTCAAATGGTTTCGTGTTTACCGTGTTCACGAGAAGTGCACTCGGTGTACTCGATGCACAACAAGTTCATATATTGAAATTTTAGTCGTATATTGTTTTCTTTGTAATGTCAGATGTCGATATTACCAGCTGCCCAATCTTTCTCCTCTGTCATTAGGCCTTTGCATTTACTGCATTATGTTACCCACTTGCTAGCTTGCTAAATTGTTAGCCTCTGTGGCCTCTAGATGCTGACAGTAACGTTAATATTGCCGTTGCTTAGCAGCGGCGTTCTTCACAACTTAACCACTTGAACACCAAGCATATCATGTGCGCGACTTGCCATGTCGTAAACACAAGCTCCCGAGTTACATTTAAAGGCCCCAACAGCAGCCAGGTGCAAACAAAACAATTTATGAAAATTTTCTATGCATATTCATGATCCCCACAGGATGAACCCTAATGGTTTTGGTGACCCAACTGGTCCAAAATCCCCACAGAAAACAGAAAATATTTAAATATAATAAGCAGACTGCCATAACATCTAATCTTATTCTCTTCTGAATTTATTTCCTTGACCTCTTTTGGTTCACTCTGGCTCCAGGCTCTAAAACTAATGAAATCATGGTTGTGTTTCTGTTACTGTTCAGTGCTTCCGTCTGCCTAGTTGAGTTTATTAGTTATGTTTCAGTTACAAGGACACTGTGAGGAATCATATCAGCTTAACCACGCCTTGTTTTACTTATGATCCTACATGTGGTGCAGAAGCTACGCAACGCTCTGCTCTTACTTTTCAGGAAGCAGTGATGGGAACGTTATGACTCAACATTGTGTGTCCAGCACTCTGCCACCTTCTTAGTGCTGCTGCTAGGAGTGCACTAAGAGGCTAAACATCTCACGAAAAAAGCCTCTTAAAAGCTTTGCTCTCACAACTGTCATATATCAATAATCTCAACATTAAAGTAGCAATAGACATGTTTTTAGCTTAAACTTATCATTGTGAAGTAAAGGTTGATTGCACAATATAATGACTGACTAGAATAATGATACCGTCGGCATTTAGATTGGTTCCTCCCTTATAAGTTTTCAGTATCCAGTTCTGTCTGCCAACAGCATGAGGAAAACCCTTTTGTTTTCCCCGACGCTCCGTTTTCGATGGTGCTGTATCAATGTGATGTACTGTAGTGCTCCGCCTGTGCCACCAGAGGGCAGTCTCCACTGGTGGGACAGGCAGCTGAGCTCAGCCACCCTGACGTCACCCACTGGTTTGTGGACTGCCGTTTTGACACCTTGAGTTCGGCATTTTGGCCTTCGCCATCTTGGTTTTTGGCCTTTAGCATCTATTTTTTTTTTTGCAGGCAGAAGCGACAGGAAAGGGTGGAGCTAAGTACGACCGAAGACTGAATAAGACATTTTTAGGGGACCAAAATGTAACAATTAACTTTCATGAACTGAAAACACCTAAAGGGTTTAAGTTGTAGGACAAAAACACAGACTACTCAGACCAGACAACACCAGGGTAGCGGCCAGTTAATCATAAGGTAGCCACTCCCTAAAACATCCCCTGCTTGGTGGCATTTTTGACTCTAAATGGGACCATGATTTACTAAATGAACATCATGCTGTGTTGAAGTAGACTTGAAACTAGTGATTGAGACCATAAACTCATGTTTACAATGTTTACTGAGGTAATAAATCAAGTGAGAAGTAGACTTATTTTCTGCAGGCCACAACAACACTTAAACCAAAGCACCTGTTTTCTATTATATAGGTAGCCAGCAGCTAACTAATGCTAGATAGCAACGTAGCACAAACACACACACTATTTGTCAAATAATCGCTATCGTTAATCCAGGCAGATACACAGCTGACAACCTGCTAAACTAAACTAAACTAAATGTGTGGTGGAGACATTTTCAGGGAAAGTGACTGCATGTCTGCAACATTGCATGCAGCACAGTGTCTGCTACTACTCCCAAACGGTGAACTAGGGACAGTGAACGCAGCACCGTGGATGCTAACGCTCCCGCAGGGTGAACTGGAGTCAGTGAACGCAGCACACGTGGCTGCTAACGCTCCCGGACGGTGAACTGGAGACAGTGAACGCAGCACCGTGGCTGCTAACGCTCCCGGACGGTGAACTGGAGACAGTGAACGCAGCACCGTGGCTGCTAACGCTCCCGGACGGTGAACTGGAGACAGTGAGCGCAGCACCGTGGCTGCTAACGCTCCCGGACGGTGAACTGGAGAGAGTGAACGCAGCACCGTGGCTGCTAACGCTCCCGGACGGTGAACTGGAGTCAGTGAACGCAGCACCGTGGCTGCTAACGCTCCCGGACGGTGAACGGAGGACGCAGCACCGTGGCTGCTAACACTCCCGGATGGTGAACTGGGAACAGTGAATGCAGCATAATGGCTGCTAACGCTCCCAGTTTACAAGGGTTGGCTATCAGATAAGAAATTTTTTCACATTTAGCATCCCTACAAGCAACTGTCCATTTTGTGCCAGCAGTCAACAACATAGTAATACTCAGTGTGTCCTCCAAAATGAATCAATTCTTTCAGTCCTTCCTTACAATTTAGAGTAACATGATGCACCAAAACCATTTACTGAATCCCAGCCAAATGAAATGCTTTGAGGGTGGGCAACTATTTAACGCTGAATAAAAAAACGCAACTGGTCTGGGAAGTAAAAATGAAGTTTTGCTGCATCTTTTCAAGGTTATTTTTTCCACAAATATGATCTGTGAGAAACACCCATCACATCATGGATCATATGCAGAATGTCTTAAACTTCATTAATGGCGTGCATTTAAGAGCCAGAGATATTTAAAGCTGGGCTGTGGCGAGACGTCCACAGAGAAGATGGTGTTGAGTTGTTGTGGGAGGTTGTGTGGAGGCCTGCGGCTTATTTTAATCAGCCGTTGCGAAACTTGTAAAACGCCAGCTTGTGAAGACACTATTAGGCTGAGGCTGTTGATTTCAGTGCTGTGAAATGCTTCCAGTACACTGCCTCTATTTTGTACTGACTTTACATGCGTTTTCAAGCTTAACTGCAACCAGACGAGACATAATAAGATAACGGGACATAATTATGACAACACCACATGCAGACTGACTTATAAATTAATAACAAGGCAGCTTAAAACCTAATCTGAGAGTCTGCGTTGGCAGGACTACCCAGAAGGAAAGAGAAAGTCATCCCTCAACAGTGAACCTTGACAACTGTAGTGACAGAATGTGCTCGGCGACAGCACTCTCAGCTCGCTGCAGCAGCGACGAGCTAGTGAGGCGAGGAGTCACAGCCGAGTCACCGCCGGTGACCTCACCACACTTCCCGCTGCAGACGCCACATTAGCATCCGTGCACAGACAATGAGGCAACAAGGCCAGGAGGAAGAAACGACCTCAGACCTTTCTTTCTCCCTGTACATGCTGGACAATTCCAGAGATTAGACGGGTTCACTCCTGACAAACTCAAGAAACCTTCGGGCTAGAAGTGATAAGATAGCTCGGGAAAGACCCAGGCATTACTCACTGGTTGAGTCAAGCATCAGCGGGATGAGCCATATAAGCTGAGTTTTCATTGGAGCATACATTTTGTCATTTTCATGCAAAAATGCAAGGATTTCAAAGATACCGAACAACAAAATATTGGCTTTCTGCACTTTAAAATAGCCCTCCTTAATACAACATCTGTTCCATTCATATCTAAATTATGACAAACAGGCTGTTGATGAATCATTTCCATATAAACAGCATCAGCAGCATATTGATTCAAAGCTCCATTCACAACAAACCAGCTCCCACATACTACGACTTGTCTCCCCGTCAAAGTCTGCTCCCATCACAGACTGGACACTTTTCTCCATGAGGTCTGATGCTCGCAGAGAAGCACCAAACTAGCTGATTATGGACAAAAAGGTCACCGCTGTTTGGCAATTTATCATTTCTACCAGAAGAAAAAGGGGATCATTAGTGGCTGCAGCCTGTCTTTCATGCTGAGGGCATCTGCTGGGAGACAAAATAGATAACTGGTTATGGATGGAACACTTTTGCCTGGTTCCCAATTGACTGATTAATATTTCATGGGGTTTATTTTGCAGTATGGCGTCATTATCATCAATATTAAGGGCGGCGCTGTATGCAGCATCCACTGTATATGGAGGTGGGGTCAATTTTAAGTCCATTTTAGCTTAAAGTGGAGCTAAAATTAATCTGATTGTGGACAACAGTAAAAGGTGTCAAAGGTAACACCATAGAAAGGCATTAACGTAAATTTGTTTTAATGCCACTAATTTCATTAAGGCATTACCACATCTTGTGATTTTTAGGTTGTAGCAGAAAAAAAATGGCACAGCTATTTTCAGAGGGGTCCCTTGACCACTGACCTCAGGATATGTAAAAGAAAATGGGTTCTATGGGTACATACGAGGCTCCCCTTTACAGACATGCCCACTTTATGATAATCCCAGTCAGTCTGGATCAAGTCATAGTCAAGTCAGCACTCTGGCACACTGACAGCTGTTGTTGCCTGTTGGGCTGCAGTTTGCCATGTTATGATTTGGATATGCAGTACCTGTGAGGGTTTCTGGGCAATATTTGTCATTATTTTGTGTTGTTAATTGATTTTCAAATAATAAATACATACATACATTTGAATAAAGCAGATGTTAATATGTTAATAGCAGTACTAAATACTTGACACATCTTTTAATTTGCAATTAATCACAATTAAGTATTTTAGTCAATTGACAACTCTAATCTAGGTATTGTTTGTTGATAGTTAAGCACTGGGTGTGGTTTGATCAGATTTAATTGACAGCAGCCTGGCATCAAAAGCAAATATTACTAAATTCTGATTGGTGAGCAGAAATATGCGGCATCAACTTTTTGTCTAGTTGGAAGAAAATAGAGAAAAACAAACCATAATGTCTAAAATTGAAAAACAAAAACAGTTTAACTTTGACAGAAAATTGTGTTTGTGTAAAATCCCATCACTCACAGAAAGAAACTTTAAGTGGGAATTGTAGCTACTCCTTGTAAAATATCCCTAAAGTGGCTAAAATTAGTATTTTTTATAAATGCTAATGTCTACTTGAATGTGAAAGAAGTCAGCCATAGTGACAATCATAACTGTGTTGTTACCCTCAGCTCCACAGAGCGTTTTCGTGTCTTTAAGTTTGCCGTCAGTGTGTTTACCTCCACCTAAACCTGAACCAATCCTTAACTCGACCCACCAAGGGTGGAGCTACCATTTTAACAATAGGAAAACACTATTCAATGAGAAACAGACTTCAACATTACACTGGCTTGCAAATTTAGCTAACCCCACTCTCATGCTCTTCGTAATAAGTAGCATTTTTGCTGCAGCAATAGTCAGCTGTTCTTTGCAAAATAAGCTCTAAAATCTCTGAGTACGATACCTGTTCACCAGTTAGCGATTAGCTAGTGGACATAATGGAATATTCAGCAGCTAAAGAGATAGACATTTCTTTCAAGGGTTAGTAGAGAACAAAAACAGCTAGGATTAGCATCAATGTCAGACTGCTGTTATGTCCTAAAAAAGAGAGCAAATGAAAACGTTGGACTTACATTCAGCAGGTGACCAGAAACAAGATGAAAGTTACTGTCGCTCTGTATCCACTAGCTAATGTTAGATGTATAATGGTGCCTTCAAACGGGGTCAAGTTTACCATGGTCATGAGAAGCGTCCATATGAACGCCTCCCTCTTGTGGTATTCACAGCCTCGTAAGTGGAAAGTTTCTGAAAGCTCAGTTTACAAGTTGTGACGTGTTTGTTGACGTTGTCAGAAATGGTGGAGGCCATGGAAATTCATTTTTCAGTGCATAATAAGTTAATATATTGTAACTGTATTCATGTATTGCAGTTCCTTAACAGCAGTGTTTTCATGTTTTAACCACCTGAACACCACACATAATGTGTACACGACTTCCCATGTTGTGAACACGAGCTCTTGAGTTTTATTGAAGGCACCACCTAACCACTGAGGGGGCGCAATCATTTTAACAGGAGGGAAACACTATTCTACGGGGGACCAGACTTCATCATAACACAGATTTAGCTAACTTTTGCTTCATTGTCATACTACATATAATACATAGCATATTTTACTGCAGTAGCAGGCGGCTGTTTTTTGTGACGAAAGCTCTAAAAACTCACTGCTAACAATTCAGCGATTAGCTAGTGGACATAACTTAATATCTAGCAGCTAAACAGACAGGTATTTTTCTCAGGTTAGCATCAGTTAGCATTGGTAAAAATCTCAGGCTTTAGCTTTCTAAGACAACACAGCTAACCCCTGTTACGCTACCGGCCCAGCACCCAACAGCTATGAACACCAGCTCACGAGTTTCATTTGAAGGCACCTCCTAACCATGAAGGGGGATGTTATCATTTTAACAGCAGGGAAACATTAGTCAAGGGGGGAACAGACTTCAACATAACACCTGCCCGTAAACTTGGCTAACTTATGGTGCCTGTTGTGTTTACCATATTTACAAGTTGGACCCATATGAACGCCGCCATCATGTTGTATTCATGACCTCATAGGTGGAAAGTTTCTGAAAGCTCGACATGTTGACATTGTGAACAATGGTGGAGCCCATGAAAGTTCATTTACCGGTGCATAATAAGTTAATATTATACAGTATATTGTCATTTTAGTCATGTATTATTTTTCTTGGTAATTTTTGCATATGCCTGAGGAAAATGTTGATATTTCCACCGACTGTCTTTGCATTTCCTTCACTATGTTACCTACTTGCTAGCTTGCTACACTGTTAGCCTGTGTGGCTTCTAGACTTGGACAGTAACGTTAATATTGACGCTGCTTAGCAGGGGTGTTTAACTTAACCCCTGAACGCAACACGCAACACATGTCATGAACGAGTTCCATTTGAACGCGCCATTTTGCTTCAATCTCATGCTAAAGTAGCATAGTTAGCTAGTGGAGCATTTAGCAGCTACAGACATAACATTAATATTAGATATTTCTCTCAGGGGATAGTAGAGAACAAAAGGTTTAGGGTTGATTAAAATTTCAGGCAGCTGTTTTGTCCTAACAAGCTAATAAAGCCACTGTACCTTATCTGCCCAGCACCAAACGGCTAACATTAGGTAGCATCTAGCTAGTGAACACTGTAGCACATTTAGCCACTAAAGAAGCACACATTTCCCTCAAGAGTTGGTGAAGACAAACAAGAGCGAAAAAGACAAGTGAATATTGAACTTACATTCAGCAGGTGGCCAGAAACACGACTCCAAATGAATGCTAACGTTGCTCCGTGTCTGCTAGCTAACATGTGCTAATAAGCAACCGTTTGCTAACAAGTTCAACGTAACAATTGAAAAGGTGATATCACCTGACATAGCCTGACTAAGGAGGGCATAGCCATTTTTCAAATATTAATATAATATTTAATATGGGTCGTCCTCTTTCGGCAGTTTTTAAAAAGGGATGAAAGCTCAAAACTGGCTGTTATCGCGAGACAAAGCGCTTAATTAGCGCCAAAACGGGATTTACTGCACCAGTGTCCCATCTCCACATGAGGTGCACAGCGTCTGATATTGTGATTAAGACTCACCACTGCCTCAAACTGACTATAATCCACCGCTTCTCCTCGGTAACAAACGTGAAATGGATACCCCCCCCCCCACTTCACCCACCTCCCTCCCTCCATGAAACGCTCCACGGAGGAGTGACCGGACCGTGGGCTGCAGACATGGCTGAGAGGGAATCCCTGCAAAAAACCTACCGTAGTACCTCACCAAGCTGTGAAACCGGCCTGACACAGCAAAACACAGCGCTCACAGGTCAAACCACATATCATCCGAGGAATAATAATAATAATAATTAAAAAAAATACCCGGAAAAGATGAGCTTCATTGTGTGAAGCTGCTAATTTCTCCTAAAATCACAGCCCGCAGCGGGAAACACACGCCGACACATGCTGGAAACAAAACGGAGGAAGCATTAATGGAGATTAACGCGCAAATTATTTACCTGAGCGGTTGTCGGTGATGAGCAAGTGTCGGATAATGACCCTCCTCCTCCTTCTTCTTCTTCTTCTTCTTCTTCTTCTTCTGATGCTGCTGCTTCTTCTTCTGCGCTCTGGTCCACGGTCCTCCTCAGCCTCCCAGCCAAGCCCCCTCTCTCTCTCTCTCTCTTTCACTCTCTCTCTCTCTCTCTCTCTCTCTCTCCCCCCACAATGCATGCCGGGAACGTGAAGGGTGTAGTGCCTTCATTACTGCAGTCGGTCCACGAAGCTCATTGGCCAACAGGGAAATTGTAGAGCATCTCTCAGTAGAGAGGAAACAGATGTGAAGCATGAAAATAATTCACATAGACTTAAACAAAAAAATCACATAAATGTAGTACTACCTAAATACTTATGTTGTTGTTTTATTTGCCATATTCCTCTCAAATGTACCCAAAATTGATCTAAAATGTATTTTTATTCAAAAAAGCCTCAAACGAATATGTTTTTATGATTATAGATAGTGTTATTTTCTCATGTCATCTATCTGTCTCCCATTAAACAGCTGACAGATCAAATTGGCAACTAGCTGATGAACATAGTGGAGCACTGTATGGAGGACAGAACATGCCAAAATCAAAAACAAATAAATAAACATGTCTTTAATTTAAGCAAAAATAAATAAAAATAAACGTAGCCTATAATTGATTACATGACCTGAGTTGATATTGTTTTCATTTGCTTTTTTATCTTTGTATTAACTGCCTTATTTATCTACTTTTCTGTTTAATACCTTTAATCTAATTATGTATTATTCTAATTCATTTTTTAAATCTTTTTGTTTATTTTCATGTGTATTTATTTATGTATTTATGAATTTATTTATTTATTTCTGCATGATTTTCCCTTCTATTTCACTCATTATTTATTCTCCAAAACATATTTATTTGTTTTTTTTCTTTATGCATTTTTTTTTTTTTTTTTTACATTTCTGCCTCATTATGTAAATGAAGGGGCTGTCACTCAGCGTGTCGTCAAGGGGTCAGAGTGCATGACTATGTGCTATTTAGCTAAACGGTGTCTACTTCTGCTTATCAACTTTAATGACATTTATTTATTTATTCATTCATTTATTTTTGATTTTGGCAGGTTCCGTCCTCCATACTGTATATCTGTGAAATAATGACCAGGATTTTCGTCTTTTTTCCAAACACATCGACCTCTTCAGACCGGCTGGTTCTCACTGTTACAGGAGGCGAAAGGTATCACATCATTCACCAGTGGATCTGGTCACAACAATAAAAACATCACTATTCTGCTCTAATCACTAAAATACATTAATATATATTTTCCTCAGTAGTTGGTGGAGACCAAAACAGGAGAGTGAACATTGACTTACACAGAAACACGACTCCAAATTAATACTAACACTGTGTAAATAGGTAACCATTTCGTTATCGTAATAAATTGCTGAAAAAGGCTTCAAAGGGTGCGTTCGGGTGTCCTCTCGGCCCTCCCACATGTAGTTAATGAACAAAACATTACTGGAAAGTTAAATGATGGAGATATCCTTCAGGCTGGTATCGGCAGAGGTAAATATTTCATGACGGCACTCGGGCACCGAAGAGCATGTCGACCCACAGCTGTCACTGATGTAACAGGGTGTAATAGCAACATCATTAATCTCTTTTAACCCACTCTGCAGCAGTGAGGCCACTGAACAGCTCCCGTCTGTTCGTCGTGGGGTTCGCTGCCCTGACAGAGTATTCTGTGTGCTCAGAAAGCCAATTTCTTGAAACTGCAGACTGATGAAGGTGTAATTTTATCGTTTCAGTTAATATCTGATCATATGCTGTTATTTTTAAGAATTCTGTCGGGTATCTAATGTGTCAGAATGTCTGAATAATAACGAGACCATACACAGACTAATTATGACACAGCAGCCAACACATTACACAACAGGATCATAAGCAAAAAGCTGGATGAGGAAAACTTTTAATTAATTCATGGATAACTGTGTGAATGAGTGTACAAATCCTGGGATTGTGTTGCTAATTAATGAGAAGCTCTGGTTCAGGTTCCAGCCCTCTGGAGCCAAACAGCACAGACTGCGATAGCCACTAATTAATCCCACATTTAATGCTACACTGCAGTATAATGTTTCATCAGCATCACGGTGGACATTTACAGGCAAATATAAGAATCCGAGCCTAAATCACCTACGTTTCAGCTTTTGGTTGTTCGTCGGCATCGACATGAATTCATGACATAACCGACTGTCTGCCGTGAATGCATTTAAAACCCCTGCTTCCTCTTGAGTCAGTGAAACAGATGTTGCATCTGAGACAAGAATGGAGGCACAGGCTGCAGCCAAAAGAGCAGCACAAATGTTGTCATCCAGCCACAGCAAGACACATCTGCATACGGCGACAGCACAAAATTAGAAACTAAGATGAGGGTAGAGTCTCAGAGGATTGGTAGTTTCCATTTCACAGTATTTTAACATTTCCTATTATCCCAGTTGCTACTAAAACCTGCAGCAGGCAAAATGTTTTTGGCATCTTTGGGCCGAAATCCCATAATAACCTGTCAGCATATTGTAATGCAAGTGTTCTGAGAGAAGACTCCTGCACCTCCTCATGGCTGTTTTCAGGCTTTAAAAATCTAGCCCGTGACGGGAGACTTTGGCCAATCACAGGCCATTTCAGAGAGAGAGCGTTCCTATTGGCTGTTCATTCAACGAAAGTGGCTGTCAATCACTCACAAACTCCAATCAAACGGACAAAATATTCAGCGCTGATCAAATATGAATCAATAGTCTGTTGCCCACTACAGCTTTAAAAAGCACATTTTATGAAATGATGAACAGCTGAGGTAGAAGTTATAGTATAACAATACAAAATATAAAGTATAGTCAGTCTATAACAGACACCCACTAGACAGTTTACTACAGTGAGCAACTTTAGATACATGATTTATCTTCATTTTGTGTCATACAGCCCTACACCAGGGGTGCCAAACGTGAGGCCCGAGGGCCAGAACCAGCTCGCCAAAGGGTATGACCCGGCTAGGCACAGCATTTTTATCCCTTGTCCCACATCCCACCTATTGCGACAATGTCCCACATTTTCATTAGCTCTAGTTTTCAAAAGTCAAACCACCGCTTTTCTAAAATCTGGCTTTTATCCAGCTGGCTGTGAAGGAAGCAGGGAAGGCTGTCATCACAGCTCTGTGTTTCCTGTCAATCAAACCACACACGTGGGTCAAATGCAGGTTAACCTGTCACCATCTTTGCTACGCTATGCCCTACGGGAAAATTGCGAGTCACAAGTTATGCAGATTTTATGATGGAAACTAGCACAAAGAAAAGGAAGAGCAGCTTCAACAAAGACTGAAATTACTTATATGTGTTTATAAGCTGGAGGAAGGCGATTCTCAGAGTTTGCTTTTTGAAATTTGCCAGTTGATTTCAGAGTGAGTACGACATGAAGCGACAGTTGGTGTGTCTCACAAAAGCATGCAGCTCTAAAAGACGTGCCGATTTATGGCTGCATTGGGGCAAAGCATAGAGATGTTACAAGATCACAGTGTCTCCCGTGAGGGGTGGTGAGGGAGCTGGAGACGATCCCAGCTGGCACTGGGCGAAGGCGGGGTTCACCCTGGACAGGATCCGACAGGGATCCGGTCACCCTATGTGGCTCATGAATTACAATGAGTTTGACACCCGTCAACACCATGTTAGCTGCTCTGTGAGGCTCTACTTGGCCACAGCCATGCTTTGATGCTCATGCTAAATGCTAAGGTCAGCATGCTAACATGCTCACAATGACGATGCTAGCACGGTGATGTTTAGGAGGTGTAATGTTTACCATGTTCAGTCTCAATCTTAATTAAGTTTATTAGCATGCTACACTTGCTAATTAGCACTGAATATATTTAGTTTTTGAGTCCTGCAGCTTCCGGTGGAGCCCATCAGACCTTATTTTGGAAAAATATGTACGGTAGTCAACGGACAGACAAATATTTTCTGATCCTGTTTGAATTGCGCCATGAATCACACGTATGATGTTTGACAGATAATTCTGCAAGTCAAGAAGGTTGCAGCGTGTCGTAAGTTTGTCGTAGTATCATTTAGTTTTGTGTTAAACCACTCAGTGAACTACATCTCTTGTCTCGCACAATATACGTCACCAACGCTAGCCAACTTAGCTACAATACACAGGCATCGTACCGTCAAGGTGCAACTTTTGGGTGTGTGGTCTTTCTAATTACGTAGTTTCAGTTTTATACTTGTACAGTTTTACAAGAAACTGTTACTTTCTTGACTTGCAAAATTAGCTTTCAGAATTGACAATTATCACGTGTGTGACTCATGGCGCAATTCAAAGGCTATAGGGCTGGGACTTTGCCTCTCTATTTAGTCATAAACCTAAAGTACTGCACGCATTAGACCTGATTCTAATGATGCCACGAAATGAAAAGGCTGAGGGATCACTGAAGATTTTACAATTCATCCAGATGGGATATTTCATCATACTTCAAATAGTTGTCAAGACATTTCACTACAAAACAAAAATTTCAAACTGGTGGTGCTAGAGCAGGGGTGTCCAAACTTTTTGCAAAGAGGGCCAGATTTGGTGAGGTTCAATGTGAGGGGGCCGACCATTCAGCCTGACACTCTGAACCATTAACATGATAACAGAATAACAGGTGTCTTATTCGAGGGCCATATCAATCTGTGTATCATTTGTTCTTTTGTTTTTCAACTGAACATCAAAAATCAAAAAACAAAAATATGTTATTTGATTTAGAATCAGACACGATCACAATCAAACACGAAATTTATGTCAATTTTAGACTTGGATCAAAAATATGAAATGGAAAAAATGAGTGCTGGGCCAAATTTGATTTTAATATTTGGTATACAAGACCCAGTTTGATTATCAGTTGAAAAACAAGAACAAATGATCCATGGATTGAAAAGACTCAGAGCATATCCATTAAAAAAAAAGAAAAAAAAATAGAAGTGATTCACCTCAGAAGACTAAACATGTAACTTGTCTGCACTAATGTGAAGGGTGGCACTGAGATCTGGACTACAGTCAGTAGACCAGGTCTGGCTCTAAAGCAGTGGTTCTGATGCGCAGACGTCACGCAGGTGAGAGTCTCTTAATCTGGTCCTCAGGCGGTTCTTGGATGTCCTCTCGCATGTATGTCGAGCCAAACGAGCTCAGCATTTTCTTAGCAAATGTTTGAATCTCTGGGAACCTGCCTTCATCCAGCTGGCGGTAAAAGTTGACAAAGGGAGCTGTTGGTACGGAGGTACGGACCGCGACTCTCCGCATCACACTGCAGCCCAATGCGGTCCAGCTGGAGGAGGTCTGGAGCGTCATCGGAGAAAGGAGAGTTAAAAACCCTGATCTCCTTTTAAGCAGCTGCAAAATCCCTAAGCGGCGTTAAAACTCCTCAGCCAGAGATGAGGTGTCTGCTGCACACCTCCTCAATTGCGCACCGACTTTGTGGCGGGCCGCATATTGTTGATTTTATGACAAAGGCTGCGGGCCGGTGGAAATTTAAACACGGGCCGCAATTGGCCCGCGGGCCGGACTTTGGACATGCCTGTGCTAGAGGATCCAAGAATCCCACAATGCATCTGTAACACAGACGATATACGTCTGAGAAATATGTTAGCTTTGAAACTTTGGCTCCACTTTTTTGCCATAACGCAATTCAGCAAATGTCCCTCCTGGCGCCCACTGTAAAATTTAGTCACCATACACCTTTAATAATTTGCTGATCAACAGGTGTCTTATTGATCTATTGAGGCTACACATAGAGCAGATCTGCTGACCTCAGCTGATCACACACCAAAAACCTGCTATCAGCCAAATGAAGATGTGACTCACTTCCACTCGCCCGAGGCTTTCGCCGCTTATAGCATTCTTCCATCAGCTGGAACACAGCGACCATGACTCAGCAGAAACATAAACACCTCAAACACCAGGAGGGATGCACGCAAACAAAGGGGAAGGGCTTATATTTAATTCATGAGCTCTTGCAATGTAGGATAAACTGGTTTTCTGATATGCTGAGCCCTGGAACAAAAGACAAAAGTCAGGGCAAGACACAGACAGGAAGTAGGCTGCTTAATGTCAGTGGATATTTACTGTCACTGGGTGGGCTGTTGCATCCCGTGGGGCACAGCTGCATTTCCCATAGGACAGCTCCATCTTAATGGGCAGCAAACGCATAATGACGCACGGCTGGCGGAGAAATGGATGCAGTGGCAGTGACAGCCAAATCCATTTTCAACCTGGGAATTGTCTCCTCGTAATCTACCGCACCGTCTGAGCTCTTCGTCTTTCCTGCACAGACAAAGCCATATGTTTTGAACCAAAGGGGACTAAATGTTCTTGATTAGTGCTCTAACCATGTACAACATGAGTCTGTTGGGAAAAAAAAATCCTCAACCACCAACCCCAAGGTATCCACTGGTGCTTGTGAATCATCTCAGTTTAGTTATCAGTCATACAGATTGTTCAAACTAATTAATAACACATTTAAAGCCGCAGTAGGTAGAAGTGATCAATTATGATTAAAAAGGTTATTTTTATAAAACTATTTCTTGACAGTAGTGCATGAGACAGGTAATCTGAAAAAAAATAAATAAAAAAGTGTCCTCCTGTGCTCCTAATGGCATCTGCAAGATTTCACAGACCGGAGGAAAACAACCAATCAGAGCCAAACTAGGCAGCGCTGATCAAGTAGGAATCAATATTCCATTACTGTAATGTCTATTTCTGCATAAAATGATTTCATAAATCATTTTTTTAGCTGTAAAATGAGAACGTTTGTGGCACGGCCGCCATTTTGAAATAGCAAGCACCGCCCACCCGCCGGAGCAAACTTTCTCCCTTTACAGCTAAACGGTAACTGCAAGATGTTTCTGAAAACATTTGAGGAGAGAAATAGGTATTACAGTTGCTCAACGTCAGCTTTAAAAGCTGCATGGATAGATTCTGATTGGCTACTTTGGAGCAACATTAGTAGTCATGTTGGTGACCAAGAAAGCTTTTAAAAAACAAAAAAATAAGTTGCGGACAGCAAAACCAAAACGAGCTGAAAGATGCTGAAATGCTCCGTAGAGCTGACAGGAACTGGTGTTGAGTCTCGCTGGTTTTGTCACTATGAGCGTCACCTGTCAAAGTACATGTGGTCATGTGATCCACTGTTAATATAAAAACATTTATTAGTGCAGCTTTAACTGTCAGATTTTCTTCGATCCACACCACGGTGGTTTATTTCAATGAAATTTTCTTCTAGGATTGCTTAAATTTGCACTGATAAAATAACATCTGGACCAAGGTTTGGTGGTCTTGTAATTTGGCAAAAATGCCTGCAAACATTATTTTCCATGGATAGAAAAACGCATTCCAGTTTAGTCAGTTTCATACAGTAATATAAACCATTGCATAAAGTCAGATAGTCCGTAAATGTGTTCAGCTTTGGTAAAAATCAATGCATGTTTTAGCATGTGGATCAATTCAGTGAAAACATGCCAATACCATCTTAACATGCTAACATATTCACATTCACGCTGCAGTTTGTCAGGAAACACGACGGGAGGCGGTTGCTTCTGTATGTATACTTGTGTGTGTGTGAGTGTCGTGGGGGGATTTGCAGCCCTAATGTCTAATGTCACAGGAAGCACCAGCAGCTATATTGATCATTTTTCATGTCCTGCCTCATTTCACTAAGAGGCTCGACCCGACTGCTGGTGGCATTTTCAATTCACTTATGAGACACATGGAGAAAGACGGAGAGACCTGCAGCTCCATCGGGAAGAAACATGGCCGTATGATACAAACCTGAGAATAAAACAGCGTTCTTGTGTGCAGTTAACATGGATGTCGCATTTATTCATTGATTCAATCTACAAAACCAGCAGTGTTTTCAAACAGCAGTGAGATGTGAACTTGAAGTGAAATTAAGCAAATGAAACACTCGATAACTAAAATCATCTTACATACACGCTACAAAACTTCAATGTCACTTTTTGTGAAAGAAGCGATTAGTTTTATGGCTGATTGTTGAAAGCAGATAGGGATTTTATCGCCCTCTGCTGGTCGGGGAGCGATGCAGCTGCATCTCCTGCAGTAATAACGAGTATTTAAATAGGCATTATGATGTATAAAATTTCCTGAGCTAATTTCTGTCTGTTTCAAATTAACCTCACCTCACCTCTCTATATTTATGTTTACCACACCTCAATAAGTGCTCTTCCAACCACCTGCTTTTATGCGCATAAAAAACGTGAATTGAAACACCAGAAATAGGGATATAAGTCAAAATATTGGGGAAAAAATACTGTATGGCTGTGGTTGAAGACTTGATGTATTTTTAAAAGCAAAATGTGATGCATCTTCCGCTTAGGGCCGGCTTAAGATATGTGCCATATAGGCGGTTGCCTATATGGCACATATCTTAAGACAAAAATACACTTTTAAAAGCATTAAGTGCAGTAAAACGGACAAAACCCTTTAACCTCTTAAGACCCGAGCTCTTTTTTGATATGCATTTTTGATGTCTCTTTGCTATTTGGGCTTATTGGAAACTGATAAGTATCAAAACTAAGCATCATCTTTTGACATAATGTAGTTTTAGAGAAAAATTATGTCCACATATGCGGACACTCGTTCTGAATTTCCATAAAACACAATAAAGTCACCATTGTGTAATAGTGCAAACCTCTATATGTCCACTCTGAACACAGCAGTGTTTTTCCTGACTGCTTTTGCATTTATTAATAACACTTGCAAACATGTTTTTTTTTAAACATGTTGGAACATCACAGTATAATTTAACAAAATGAAAATGTTTTCCCCTTTTGGACAGTCATAGCAACAGTATGGCTCATTTGAAGTGCTGCAAACAGTTGCAGGACTACTAGATGGCAGTGTACGTATCCTCGTACGTGTACACAAGACCCAGTTAAATAGAATTAAGTATTATGTTCATATGACCCAAAATGTGATGTCATCGCATGTGTACGCCAGGTCCTAAGAGGTTAAGCCAACAATAGCAGGGACCAAATATTTATTTATTTTATAATATTCAAAAATTGTAATTTTTGTCATAAAACCATGTGGGTTGTGATTTTCGGGGCTGGGGTTACCTAGAGGGAGGTGGGTGGGGGTTGGGGGCTCCAAATCTGAATTTCACCTCAGGCATCAAAAAGCGCTGGAGCCGGCCCTGCTTCGCTACACTGGAGTCGCTAAGAGTGGCAGGTGTAAATATGATTTTGATGATGATTTTGTTGCAACCTCTTCTTCTGCAATGTTTTAATGGCAACTGACTAGAGAATTAGTGTCACCAACTGTTATCAGTTAACTAACTCGTAATATTTGTATACTAGCAGTGGGATGGAAATATGTATTAATTCTAGTGCTGAGATGACACACCTACAGTATCTCCCGATCCAATGCAATCATGATATCTGGGTGCCGATTCAAATTGTACTGCGATTTTTAAATATTGCGATTCGACATGAGATTTTTTTTTTTTTTTTTTTTAACACTACACCATGGGAAAGAGCTGAATCATACACTTCTAGGGACTTTTACTTTGAAAAATATGTAAATTGATAGAATAAAGACTTTTCCCTCACAAATTAGTGGTTATACTTATAAGGAAATGTTTTATATCTCTGGTGAATATAATCCAATCAATATTATTTCCATATATGTTTTTTGTATATTCTAGTGCATAGTATACAGTTGCAAGAAAAAGTATGTGAACCTTTTGATATTACTTGAATTCCTGCATAAATTGGTCATAAAATGTGTTCTGATCTTCATCTAAGTCACAACAATGAACAAACACAGTCTGCTTAATCTAATACCGCACAAAAATGTATATGTTTTCATATTTTCATTGGCTGACTCCTGACTCCTGGCTCCAATTAGCTCGTGAAGAAGTCATTAGCTGAGGGGTTCACGTACTTTTTCCACCCTGCACTGTGAATGTTTACATGTTGTGTTCAATAAAAACATGAAAACATATCATTTTTGTGCGGTATTAGATTAAGCAGTCTGTTTGTCTATTGTTGTGACTTAGATGAAGATCAGAACACATTTTATGACCAATTTATGCAGAAATCCAAGTAATCCCAAAGAGTTCACACACTTTTTCTTGCAACTGTATATACTGAAAAGTTCCCTTTGTTAACACCTTATTCTGAAAACCAGACTTATTCACACATGTATACTTCCACTAACTTCACTAATCCATCTCTAGCTCTCCCTTCAGCTCCGTTTTCTTTATACATTCACGGACCGTACATTACCGCCATACAATAACGTTTCCTGTCCCTGACAGAGTTAGCATGCAGCTTTAGCCGTGATGTCGAGCTCTGCTTTTCCAGCAATGTTTGAAACCCAAAGTATTTCCATCCTTTACTGCATGTGCAGTGTTTACCACTTTAGATTTAACATGGGAGGGTGCAGGTCGTATCCACGTGGACCCTCCGCCATTTCCCACTTTCTCGGTTCAGCTCGCTGCAGCCTGCTTTTTGTTTTGGTGATGGATGTGGAACGGATATGACGCCACGTTACTCAGACGACAACAATAAAAGTCGGAACCAGACTCAAATGAAGCAAATACATTGATTCTGTCATTAAACTTCTATTTCAAAGCCGTACAACATAATTCACATTTTCTTTTGCAGATTTTATGTAAATTTGGGATGGAAACTGAGCTATTGTGAACTTGACATTAATATTTCCAGTTCACTGTAGTTTTTTTCTGTGTGATTAATAATCTGTGTTGAAACATAAATTAGCGCTCTAAAGCTAAGTTCTCACTTCATGATTTTCAAAGTCTTCAGATCGCTGTGTCGTTCACACTACACAACTTCCTGTCTTTGGTTGTCACGGGTTTCACACTACATGACTGACCAGTGACCGGTGGACACACACTACTTTGCTCTGTAGTGGAAATGCAGCACATACAGTAAGTTCCTGTTGTTACAGGTGACCCCTCCTCCCACAGGTTTCCCCTAGTCTCGCGCTCTCATTGGCTGTAGCTTGTGGCTGAAGGTCCAGATATTTAGCGTGCTACATGTCTGGTGTCTGTGAGGCATGGCTTGGGAACTGGAGGGTCACCGGTTCAAGCCCCGACATGGACCAAGAACTGAGTGTGAACTGGTAGTTGGAGAGGTGCCAGTTTACCTCTTGGGCACTGCCGAGGTGCCCCTGAGCAAGGCACCAAACCCCCAACTGCTCGGGGTGCTTGTCAGGAGCAGCCCCCTCACTCTGACGTCTCTCCATTGTTGCATGCATAGGGGTCCTGTATGTGCATGTGTGTGTGAAACAACAGAGTGTAAATTGAATTTCCCCTAGTGGGACTAATAAAGGTTGATCTTCTTCTTCTTCTTCTTTGAACAGTTAACGCATGACACTAAATGGCCATGTACGAGCCGGTGAGCCAACGCCGATCGGCCTCTGATCTGGGGCTTTTGTCGGGGAGCTCCGAAAACTGTTGGGGAGCGTAAAATCAGGGCTTAAGTTGTGTAGTGTGAACTAACCATTAGTGACGCTACTGTCACTCTACTTGTTGCCAAAGCATTCAGCACAAGCACCATCAAGCTCCTTCTAATGTCGCTATCCATTAAAATAAACATCGGCCCTCACTTCACCTTTGTCCCTACGCAATGACACAGGTATCTTTTTTCTTTGGGCTCGGGCTTGGTAAGTAAGCTGTTCTGCTGGGTTGGTATGAGGGTGTGCTGAGCTGAGTAACTGATGTACTGGGTCTGAATGACACTGCGCTGGGTTGAGTAACTGATGTACTGGGTCTGTAATACGGTGCGCTGAGTGGAGTAACTGATGTAGTGGGTCTGTAATACGGTGCGCTGAGTGGAGTAACTGATGTAGTGGGTTTGATTGATGGTGTGCTGGGTTGAGTAACTGATGTACTGGGTTTGAATGATGGTGTGCTGGGTTGAGTAACTGATGTAGTGGGTTTGAATGACGGTGTGCTGGGTTGAGTAACTGATGTAGTGGGTTTGAATGATGGTGTGCTGGGTTGAGTAACTGATGTACTGGGTTTGAATGATGGTGCGCTGGGTTGAGTAACTGATGTACTGGGTTTGAATGATGGTGTGCTGGGTTGAGTAACTGATGTACTGGGTTTGAATGATGGTGTGCTGGGTTGAGTAACTGATGTACTGGGTTTGAATGACGGTGCGCTGGGTTGAGTAACTGACGTACCGAGTTGATAAACTGATACGCTGGGTTGGACAGCTGGTCTCGGTGCCGGCACTGGTCTCGGTGCCGGTGCTGGTGCTGCCGCAGCACCATATAAGGCAACTAGTGGGTGCATGGTCTTGTACTGCAGCAGGTACTCGGGGTAGATCTGGTGCTTCTCAAACACAACAAAGATGGAAGGGTTCATAACGTCGTCCACGCAGCTGTCAAAGAAGTTTATGTCCCCGCCGTCCTTGGAGGGAGGTCGGCGGTAGCTGGAGGACCCTTTGGTGTAGTCGCCCACCAGCACCCGTGAGATGAACATGGATTTGACATCAGCGGTGCCGGTGTAGCTGTGGGAGTATTTTGCGTCCCGAGCAAAGTAACTACCTGTATTTGGACACAGAAAGAGATCCTAAATTTTCGGATTATTATAATGTCACTAAACACTAGAGGTTGCCACTAAGGGTTACTTTAATTATTAATTCATCTGCAAAATATTTTCTTGAAGAAACAATTATTTGCTTGGTCTTTAAAATTGTGGAAGCATAGTGTCCGTCCTCCAGTTCCCCCTGGTTAACACTGTTAGCTCTATCAGCGCTGTTGCCATTGTTTACACTGTTCCTGTTGTTAGCACCGTTAGCAGCAGCATAGCAACGCTTCCACCATTCTGGACTGAAAGCAACTACCATACGTACAAAAGTAAAACAAAATAACGCCAAAGGGAGTTACTCTCCCCGACAGAAACTCTGCTCCTGAACTGCCATAAACATGTCGCTCAAAGACCCGCCTACTCTTCCGTAACATGGTGATGTCACGAGTCCCAAATTTGCATAATACCTGCCTAGCGGCTAGTTTGGCACGCCCTCTAGTTCTAGCTAGTTTGATCCGAGATGGAGCAGAGTCCAAAGAGTTTGGTTCAGTTGACCAATCACAACAGAGTGGGCTAGCTGACCAATCAGAGCAGACAAGGCTTTTCGAATGGGCGGGACAAGAGCTCAAACACAGCGTTTCAGACAGAGAGTGAAAAGAGGTGCTGCAGTACAGACAGTATGAGAAAAATAAAGCATTTAAACATGTTCAAGTAGAAAAACACAAGTATGCACCTGAAAATAAACATAACAGGTCCTCTTTAATCGAATGATCGGTATGATGAGTATCAAAACAGTTGCTGATTCTCGAGAGGAGTTATGATGAATGTCTTTGAACCAGAGCATTCCCTCTAAAACAATACTGATGGACAGTTTAAACACCGCATAATGATAAAAAAAAAAAGTTCATTACATTTCTGGTGAACTGTCCCTTTAAAACTGAGTGTAATGTTTTGAATACTTCAGGGCAGATCTAAGATACCGTCCCATCCTCTCAGAGTAAATTTACTTTACAACTGCAGGTTGTTATCAAATCAGTAGGAAGCCCAGGATTAATATTTCTTCAGCTCACCTTGGCCAAAAGCAGTTCCATTAACCCCACAGACTCTCCAGTCAAAGTTGGTGTGGCAGATGACGTCCACGAATTTAGAGTCAGTGCCATGAAAAAGCTGTTTCTCTGTCACGTTGCGAGCCTTGTTGTTGTTCTTCATCTGATTCTTCTGCCTTTTTTTGGGGGAAAGTACATCAGAAACTGTAAATCAAGCTGAGACATTTAGGAGTGCTAAAGTGGCAATCATGGGATAATAATAAACTGAATACTAATACAGTATGTGGCTAAAGAGTAGAACAGTTAGAGAAAAGTCAGGGAAATAACATATCTAAACTTTTCTAACATTAGCCATTATAATCTACTTGCTGCAGCAGCAAAACCCCTCAAGTGTGTATTTTACTATATTTTCAACTTTTATTTAGTAAGAGCGGCAATGCCTCACTTCGTCTTTATAAAAGTGACATAGTCGCGCATTACCAACCAAAGAGAGGTGGTTATCTGAGCAGATACACTGATAACAGGCTCAGCAGATCTTTAACATGTAGTTTCCAGACCATCAGCATCACATACGTACCACTGAAAGACTTCCCAAAGAGCTTTGTTCTGAATCCTCTCTAGTGTCACGATGTCAAAGCCTCTCATAGTTTCACAGAAATGAGTTTCAACCTCCTTAAATTCGTCGGAGGAACGCTGGAGGAGGACTCGCTGCAAATCACACAGAGAGAAAAGAAATTATTTTTAACCAGGCATTTTTTTTTTTGGTTCGTACACGAACATCACAATGTCACCGAGACGTGTGGTCTCATTCTAGAGAAACCTGATGACCACAGGGGGCCACCTACAGGAGATACAGGTGGCCAGTGAGTAACGTTTTGTGGCCACGAACCACTGAGCCGTGGTTAATGTTGAACCCTGTTATATGCAAGGTGTCACTGCCAGATGTTAGCCGTGAGGGTGTCAGTGATGCTGCGTGTATTTAAGATAAGATGGCAGCAGCACTGAGACCATTCTGAGCTGTTAATTAGTGTGCTGCATAGAAATATCACTGAGTCTCAGAGGCCACTTGAACCAGCAGCTTCACAGTTAAATGCTCGACCCCCTGAGACCAGTGTCACCTCGTAAAGAAGACCAAATATTTGGCTGACTGCTTTGGCAACGTGTCTGTGTCATTATGTTGGCTTTTTCTGACACAGCGTTTGCTTTTAGGCAGCTGAGTCTTGTTGTTGGTCCACGAGGAACGAGGCATACTGTACGCTGGTCTGTGGTTAACACAAGCTGAAGAGATTTTAACACTTTGTTCTATGACATAAAATACGTCAATAAATACCCCACTCGTGGATTTTGGCAGACTTTGTCTTTGAAAAGGTGGTGGCTAACAAGTGGCTAAATGAAACTACTAAATGTCATTGCAGTCTCCAGGGATGATGTATATTTTTAGCCACCAGAAGTCGTTCCCTCACAGAAAGCCATGTTTTTCCACTGTTAATTAGTGTGACTGCATAGAAATAACATCTGAGTCTCATGATACTTACATGTTTTGGTCCATAAGATCTCCACAAATGAATACTACGTTTATGATTTTTGAAGTGTGAATGAAATCACCAGAAGTAAACATATAATACCAGCAGCTATAAACAAACTACACAATGAGGCTGTAAAAGCAGAGGAGTTGACATTTAGTGTCTCATTTCCCACTTGTTAGCTAAAGGTGTCGAAATTGGGGCGGCAGTAGCTCAGTCTGTAGGGAGTTGGCTTGGGAACCGGAGGGTCACCGGTTCAAGTACCGCCATGGACCAAGAACTGAGTGTGAACTGGGAGCTGGAGAGGTGCCAGTTTACCTCTTGGGCACTGCCGAGGTGCCCCTGAGCAAGGCACCAAACCCCAAACTGCTCGGGGTGCTTGTCAGGAGCAGCCCCATCACTCTGACATCTCTCCATTGTTGCATGTTTGTGCATGTGTGTGTTCGGGTCTGCATGTACCGTGTATAAGTTAACAACAGAGTGAAAAAATTGAATTTCCTCTCGTGGGACTAATAAAGGACTATCTTCTTCTTCTTCCTGAGTGGAGTATTTATTGATGTATTTCATGTCATAGAACAAAACGTTAAAATCTCTTTAGAGACAAGGGAAACAGAAGTGCTAAAATGCTAACTCATTTCCAGGTTTCATTCCTGTAGCACTGTATTTATCCACTATTTCTTGGCCAAAGATTAATAGTACAGTATGACTAAAATGTGGATGACTTGGTGAAGGTATCTCAGTGGAAGGGCGTCCGTCTGTCCATCGCTCCCTGGCTTGGCGTTGAATTTCCTCCTGGACATTCCAGCAGAGAGGCTGAGGTCTCTAAGGAAACGCCGCTCTGTCCTGACAGGCTTGGCCTCCAGCAATGACTGATGCACAATAGCAGTACACAGCACTGAGGCAAAGTCTCCAGGAGCATCACCACCACCACCACCACCGACAATCCCTCCTTTTCTATCCATATCTCTCTCTCTCTTTCAGGCTGACATGTTCGACGTTTTGCCAAGAAGCTGTCCGTCTGTTTGCGCTGTGTTCTGAATGATATGAGCATCTGACTGCTCAATTCAGCCCCGCTGAACTCCATCATGTAGAGTGGAGTACTATGAGATCCTCTGGATGCCCTGAGCCATATGAAGGCACTTTTAATTTCATGTCTTTGTCTAAAGAAAAATCTTATTGTGTCATTTCAAAGCTGTCAAATTTAACACAATATTGTGTTAACACATTGGTACCAACCATGTCATAAATAATGCTCCAAACTTGCACCTAATTTTGGAGAGGAAAAACTGTCATGGCCATTTTCAAAGGGGCCCCTTGACCTCTGACCTCTAGATATGTGAATGTAAATGGGTTCTGTGGGTCCCCACCAGTCTCCCCTTTACAGACATGCCCACTTCATGATAATCACATGCAGTTTGGGCCAAGTCATAGTCAAGTCAGCACTCTGACACACTGACAGCTGTTGTTGCCTGTTGGGCTGCAGTTTGCCATGTTCTGATTTGAGCCTATTTTTTATGCTAAATACAGAACCTGAGAGGGTTTCTGGACAGTATTTGTAATTGTTTTGTGTTGTTAACTGATTTCCAATAATAAATCTATAAATACATTTGCATGAAACAGCATATTACCACTCCCATGTTGACAAGAATATTAAATACTTGACAAAACTCCCTTTAAGGTACACTTTAAACATTATCATTATTATATAATATTTTAATCGATTAACAGCCCTAATTGTTACCAACCAGTTTCAACTTCATTTCAACGAACTGACAGGCTGCAGGCTGTCGACAATAGGGAGCTGATTCAGTTGTATCGCCTGCTGCTAATGAGCGTCATAAGTGCATATGTTGCTCGTATTACAGTATAGCTGCTGGTGGCACAATAAATTGCAGTATTTGTGACTCTTCTTGCCTGCAGGTGGCACACAGCAGCACCTCTAAGTGCTGCTGTACATTGTTTTGCCTACAGGTGGAGCAGGCTGGACTGAAGAGCTCTGTGGCTCTGCAGGCGGATGATGCCAGCCTGTGTCCTCCTTAGGTTTCCTGAAGTGTTTTTCATTCCTTCACTGTAGGATAAAGCCAGCATTTTGCTTATTTCTTTCTGATTATTTTTATTTTTGGTTAAGGGGGGGGGCATTCTGGTGACTTTTAAAGAATGAAAATAACTAAATAATAAGTGCACTGCACCAGTGTTTTTTGTCAAATATGCCTACTTTTCATTTTACTTTCAATTCTCAGGAAAGAGAACTGAATACTTCTCCCGTCGCCTTTAAACTAGGCTAATATTCATCACTTTTTATTAATTCATTCATTTTTTTTTTTTGCCCTTGATTGAGTGTTTCTTTCTCTCAGTACTGTCCATTTCCCTCTCACTCACTGGAGGCCCTTTCAGGCTCAACGCCACACATCTGCACTGTGAAATCTGTTATTTCTAATGACCTGCACCACGCCACGACGGCTTTGCTGTGATGGGCAGTGAGCGTGAATCAAACTGAAACGTGGTGTCACAACCAGCTCTCCTCCGCTGGGTAAAGGCATTTGGTGTCGCTCTATTGCTGTCAGCGCCAGAAACAGGTTGAGATAACGAAAAGAAAAAAAGGTGCGAAAAATTGCCATAAATTGGGAGAAATGTGGGAGAACTGAGACCTGTGTGAAATGCTTTCAGTCTTAGCAGTCGAACTCAGAAAGGGAAAAACGGGTGGGAAGTAGCTGTAGGCTGTCCAACCCGTCTGTCCTCAGAACCAGCAGCTTTCAGTACTTTCTGGTTCGTTACTGCTCTTATTTATTTATTGAGTCACTTATTTATTTCTTATTTAGTAAGTCATAGTCCTGTACTTTCGTGTTATTGCTATACATTGAATATAGCATAAAATGGATATAAAATATGTCACTTAGTCTGGAGTCGTCAGTTTACTGTGAGAGAAAAGGGTCCCTTAAGTATAAAGCTGGGAATCACTGGTATGGAGCATCAGTTTTCTGCCTCACACCCAGAAGACAAACAATTGCATGTTGATAGGATGTACGTTTGCATAACTTCTTATGTTGGTCATGCAGCCTGCAGGTGTGGTGTATTCACAATACCCGGTATCCTGTTTCTGGAATCTGAGTCCTGTCCCAGTGGTCGGGCACAGCGGTGAAATTTGCTTGACCAGTGGGCCGTCTGAGGTCAGAGAGCAAAATTGGATTAAGATGTGAGAGGGTTTGAATAAAATGTCTCTTAAAAAAGGTGGAAAACATAAATGGAAGCAACATAGCATATTCAGGATGTCATACCTCACTCTCTTGTTTTGGACATCAGCCGCAGAGACAAACTGAGGCCGTCTTTTCACAAGCCTCTTCGTGCTGTACAGCTTGTTTGTTTGTATCATGTCTGAGGAAAAAAAAAAAAAGATGATAACACAGCTTGAATATCTTTAAATGCACCAAAGCGTAAACACAGAGCTTCATTGCATCATGTCTGTTTACCCTGGAAACTGAGCGAGTAGGACTGTGAACCGGCGGTGAAGTCCACCTCATCTTTGTCATTGGCCAGAAACTTCTGCTCCAGTTTATGGCTGTCCATGTCTGCTAGGCTGTGTCCACCAGCCTGCAACACAAGACACGTAAGTCTGTTTTTACAAACTGAAATGGCAGATGACCAATCATGCAAAGAGACTATTGGCTATGAAACAAAAAGAGAACACAACAAAAGATGAAAAAAATATTTTTACTGCAAATGCAGTTGATTTCAGTGCTATAACTATGGAAACGCAAGTGTTTTTAAAGAGGCCCTGTTATGCTTTTGTGCTTTTTTTTCCTTTCCTTTAATGCGTTATATAGTCTTTGTGTATGTAAAAGGTCTGTGAAGTTACAAAGCCCACGTCAAAGGGAAACACTGATCCTGAACTGTCTGAAACGCCTCGCTTGAAGTCCTGCCTTTTTTTCTGTCATGTGGTGATGTCACCAAGTAATACATTTGCATAATACCAGCCTAGCAGCTAGTCTGGTACGCCGTCAAACAAAGTCCACCGGTTAAAGCAGAGCTGAGCGGAGTCCGACGAGTTTGCCTCGGTTGACCAATCACAACAGAGTGGGCCAGCTGACCAATCAGAGCAGACTGGGCTTTTCGGAGGGCGGGAGCTCAAACAGAGCGTTTCAGACTGAGGGTGAAAAAAGGTGTTCGTTTCTTGGACATTAAAGCATGTTAACACGTTCTAGTAGAAACCCAAAGTACAAGTATGCACCTGAAAATAAGCATTATATGTCCTCTTTAAAGGAAAAGTTCTCAATTTTGGGATATTTACTTTCTTCATAAGAGTTAGATGATAAAATCGACACCACTCTCATGTCTGTATGCTAACTATAAAACTAGCGCTCGCAGGCGGTTAGCTTAGCTTAGCATAATGAGTGGAATCAGAGGCAAATGGCGAGCAGGTGACTGTTTGACGATAACTAAATCCACCTACCAGACCTACCATCATCGCAGCAAGGTTCAACTTTGGTGAACTTTCAGTTTGAATATTGCCTTGGCAGGAGACGGTCAGTCGTTTGCATTTGCGTGTGTGATTGTACCTCAACTCATGATCCCCCATAAAACCACAATATTTAGACTTTGGCTTTTGTAGAAAACAAACAAGATAAAGCGTGTTAATTAGATTAGATTTTGTTCCAGGCGAACTGTTTGCAGTCTTTATGCTAACCTAAGCTAACCAGCTGCTAGCACTAGTTTCATATAATGACATGATTGAGTTCTATCACTCTTCTGATCTAACCTCAGCAAGAAAGCAGATCCACTTATTTTCCTCCTTTAATGGTGCTCTCTCCTGCATTTATTACTGTCTAAATAAAAATTTATATTTTTGCATCAGTCAAGCATTTAATCTGTGAAAATTGGGAAATGTCCGAAGTTGAAAATGATCTGTTTTGAAAGTTTGAAAGTTTGTGAATACGCAGATTTTGTTTGAAAACTGGGATATGCAACCCAACAATTAGTCTTTCATTCCTACTTTTTATTGATAAATTCATGTAATGCTCTTGTTGGAAGTGTAACCCGGGAGGACAAAAGACAAACAGGCTCAGCTTTGATATAAATACATAAATTACATGAATTTCATTTCAGCAAAGCTTGGACGGTCTCGCTGCTTTTTCTCATTGTGTGCAAAGGTTCCTGGAGTCAGTTTGCTGCAGTGAACAGCAGTTAGGGTTGTGGGACGACTGCAAAATGTCACTGAAACAGAGGTAAAGAGGCCATTTTTAGCCCAGATCAACTCCACTAGCTTCGCTTGCCGAGACATGTTGTCAGAGTGCATATCTTCAATGAAACTGTTGGCTGTTTGCTGCTCACCACTGTTTGCTAATTCATGCAGTTACCCATGAGGTTTCAATGTTTACAAGGTCTTTATGACGTGGCGCTATTGGAGAGTAATGACTTCGAACTTTGATCAGCCTTACAATGGTCAGATAATATACCTCGATTGGCTAATATAATATTGCAGATTGGGGATACTGGGACATTCCTTAGTTTGTCACGTATCTTAATATTGTGGTAAACTGATGTGCTTGCTGAGACAAAGCAGCCCGTCCTGTCTCAAGCTGGACCGTGAATCACATCAGCCGAGGGAGGAGGACAGAGGACAGGAGGAAGGACCGATTGACCTTTCAGATTTGTCTCCAGTGAGATTATTAAGTTTATATAATACTGTATACTATAGTGTTGTTGCTTTTGTAAACATTACTGTTGCTGCTCTAAAACATTTAGTTATATCTAAAATATAAAACTATACATTAAAAAGCAATTATTTAGTTATGAAAAAGAACCAATAAGTGTATCAATAAAGAACCAAACCAATAAGGAGTAGTCATAAACAAAATCCTAACAATATCCATCCCTAAACAAAACACAGGAAATGCAAGACCTCACCGCCAATTTCTGGCATTTCCTCATGTCTGCATTTTCACCACAAAGTCAAACTAAAAATAACTCTAATTACTCACAGTCGAAGCGTACTCGTTCCACTTTCCAAACTGGTCCTCCCAGTACCAGACCCACACTGTGGTGTGGATGAAGTTTGGCTCCAGCAGAGAGTTTGTGGTAGACAGCCGTCGTACTTTGTTCGATCCGCGGGTCATCGTGTCAAAATGCACAGGTGGGCTGCTGCTACTAAAAACAGCAAAATAGGTGACCGTTAATTCATACAGTTCAACAGCAAGTAATCTATTGTGCTACACCAACACATTAGTTTACTGAAACAACACTGGGATGTTTCATAAAACAACTTATTAATTTTGTTTCCTGTAATTTCATTCGTTTTTCTTCCAGGCACAGCAGTAACGATTAAAAGACCCTTAAATTAGAGTTCCTACTGTAACAGAAAAAGCAAACAGATTTTTAACAATCCTACACTTTTTTTTTTTTTTACATGAAATACAGTATACCTCTCTTCATGACTTATATGTCAGTGATTTACACCGAGTGATCCTTCTCTGCTTTATATCCCACCCAACGACCCAGTATTAAATGGTTTCCCAGTTTTATGCTAAGCTAAGCTAAGCTAAGCTAAGCTAAGCTAACCAGCTGTTGTCTGCAGCTTCATGTTTACATTACAGACATGACTGCTCTCAAACTCAACACAAAAAAACTGAATATGCTGTATGTATTTCGTAAAATGTCAAACTTTTTCTAAAAGGTGCAGTGTGTAGGATTTGGTAGCATCTAACAGTGAGGTTGCAAATTGCAACCAGCTGAAACTTCTCCCATGTGCCAAGCATGTAGAAGAACTGCAATGAATGACGCCTATCTAGAGGCAGTGTTTGGTTGATCCATTCTGGGCTCCTGTGGCAACATGGCGGAGCCCCCCCCCCAGTGTAGATATGTAGGGCTCATTCTAAGCGAATGAAAACCCTTAGTTTAAGATGATTACACAATAATGAAAACATACTTAAAAATGCTCGGGATGCACCAGTACCAGATTGGATATTGGGCTGATACGGACTAAAATAGATCGAATATCAGCGACAAGAGCCAATCTATTAAATTCAAGTCTATGTTTACAGTATATACTACACACATTATATACTGGAATTTTAATTCCTGTTAAAGTTTGGACCAATTTGTAAACGTTTACACTTGAATTGTAATTCCTGTTAATTCTGAAGATTTTTTACCAAGTTGCTGGAGCATGATTTATTATTTTAATAATTAAAAACAATTCAATACCTCTACAGTATATCTATGTATTGATTGGTTACATTTTGTATGTTGTATGTATGTTTAAGTCAAGGCTTACACATAATCCCAGTCACTTCCACACAGTGAGACATACAGTTCATGAAATTAAAGACCCATAGTAAATGATACAGACTCTTCCTTACAGGGACAGTGTGTAAGATTTGGTGGCATCTATTGTTGCGGTTGCAGATTGCAACCAGCTGAATGCCCCTTCCCTCACTCCTCCCTTTTCGAAGACTGACGGTAACGTGAGCTGCAAAATCGTGCCATTGGCTGCACTCAGAGGTCATCCTTAACATAATACTACTACTTGAGGAGCAACAGAAGTCAGACGGCGGCCGGCGGTACCACGATTTAGCACTCTGCAGCTCACGTTACTGCAGTTTCACAAGTGTGTCGGAGAACTACGGTGGCCTTCAGGTGATGTAAAATGAAAAAGATCCTGGTCTCTCTGCAGCCAGTGTTTGGTTTGTCCGTTCTGAGCTACTGTAGAAACATGGCGGAGCAACATGGTGGACTCCGTGAAGAGCACCCGCTCCCTATGTAGATATCCTCCTGACTACCAGGGAAAAAAAAAGTTGTCACATTATCATTATTTTTTTATCCCCATCTCTTTGTAGGGTAATTAGAACACTGAAAGCATTTTTTTTGAAAAAAAAAAAAGTTTTTATTTTTAAGATATCATGTGTCCTCTGTAGTGGACATCAGAACACCATACATATGAATTGGAACCTTGACGGCAACTAGTCTGTCCTGGAGAAATTATCAAAGTTAACATAAGGAGGAGTTTAACATTCCACATATTTGTCCATAACTTTTGTGTTTTTTCTGTGTTGTGCTTTGACACTATCATGTGTCCACGGTGGACATCTGAACGCAATGAGTGAAACTGAACCTTGATGGCAAACAGTTAGTCCCAAACAAAATGCCAGGGTTTAACACTCACATAACTGTCCATCATCACTTTTGTTTTGTGTTGACTTGTGCTTATTTGGCGTGATACTTCAAAAAGCAATTCCCCTTCTTGGAAACACAAAGGAATACCTTGCACTTACTTTTCCTTTTCCCATAAAATGTGCTTGCACTGACGGCGGCCATTTTGAAGGATGAAAAAGTTAAAGGTAACAAAGACCCACCCCCTTACATTTGGTATCACTGAAAAGCCCCAGGTGTCCTCTGTAGAGAACAACAGGATTTAATGCAGTTGTATGCACTTGGTGAGAAATATTCAGGATTACAAATGTCCTCCACAGAGGACAAATTTGAACTGCTGGTAGTCAGGAGGATATAAAGGGCTCATTCTAAGCTAATGGAAACACAACCATTCTTAGTTTAAGACGATTACACAATAACAAAAACATACTTTTTAATTAAATTATATATAAGATGGTTGAGAGAGTACCTGGATGTGTTTTTGGGGTCACAGTAGTCCTTCTCAATGGCCTCATTATCAGGCAGGGCGGTCCATTTCTCACCCTCTCTGACTTCCCATCTGTACGGCATCTTGCTGTGAACTTTATAGCATCGCTCTGGAAAGACATCGGCCGTCAAAACAAAATGAATGACGGTAATAAAGTTAACAACGATAACGCATGAATGCAAATTGATAACTAATTTCTTTAACGCATTGACACAACTTTTGCTTTTGAGTTTGTAGCGGGCTCAGTTTTAAAGCTAGAGTGAAGATACTGGCATCATATGAAACTAGAAAACCTAAAGAATCCATCGGTGCCAACTGCGTCATACTAGCTTGTCGTTAAGAAGGTTAAATAACACTCAAACTAAATTTTGGTGAGGAAAAACTGTTTGCATAAAATAGTATATTTGGCCTCTCCCATGCTGATAGGAGTGATGACGATTAAATACTTGACAAATCTCTCTTTAAGGTACATTTTGAGCAGGTAAAAAAATGTACAAGTAATCAGCGATTAATCACAATTAACTACAGAGAATGATGCGATTAACTGCGATTAATTATTTTAAGCCCGTTATTACTGTTTTGCATGATGATCTCTGATGCATCATTGATTACTCACCTTCATCGTGTTTACAGTGTCCTTTGATGAAGTACATGCATATCTCAGTTTTATCTAAAGGAAACAAGCAAGTGCAATATAAAGTGTTTTTCATACATGTTACACATTTCTTTCAAACAACATTTTGAACGAAAGCTTTTGCAGCAGGTGTAGTTTACCTCGGACAGGCCCGGGCTTTTGTCTTCTGTTCGGTCCATCATCGCGGCTGTTGACAGCACCTGAGATGTCAGCAGTGGAACGGGTTCGTTGCTGCTGTTGATGGTTGCCACGGTTGCCTCCTCTCCCTCTGACAGCAGACGAAGTTTTATTCTGATTTTTTTTTTCTGTTCTGACCGTCATCGCTGTTGGCGTCAGTGTCGCTGGCAGCAGCAGAGATGTCACTGGTGGAGCACCAGTCCATCAGTTCATCATCTTTGTACAGATCGAAGGCGTCGTTGGCAGAAAGGTTGTCATTATTAGAACAGGTTGGTGGCTGCTGTTGATTGTTGCCCCTGTTGCCTCTGTTGCCCCTGTTACCACCTCTCCCTCTCCTTCTATACCACTCCCTCTGTTGCAAATTCACACCATTGTCGCTGCTCGCTTCAGCATTGCTGGCAGCAGCACCGGTGGAAGAGCTTAGTTGCTCCTGTCCACGGTTGCCCCCATCGCCCTTTCTGTCGATGTACTTCAAAGCCAGTATGTTTGCGTAAACTGACTTCAAGGACCGAATGAGATCGTCCGGCAGGCCTTTCTCTTGCAGGATCTTGTTTGGCTGCGGAGCGCTGAAATCATGAGTCTTGGAGCAGCTGCAGCTGCGATTCATGTACCTCTCGCAGACGTGCAGTCTATGGCAACCATCACCGTCCTCACACAGGCCGAACTTCCCGCCACCGTTGTTGTAATTATGACATATCTGGCGCGGGGAGAAAAGGTGGTTACTATCAAGCAAAGCTGCTGTTTCAGGGAACAACTCCTTTAAGATGATTAATACAGATGGTATCCAACTAAATCTGAGTGCTGATGAAGTCAACTAAACTCCTGGTAATCTGGAGAGCTGCAGGACCTCTGAGGCAACAGTTTTTAGCTCTGATCCAACAACCTGATGTGAAAAACCATATGCAGTGAAACGTACCTGCGGCAGGAGCCAGTTGTCGCTCTGCAGCAGCAGCGTACGCAGCTCCGCCCGGCTCAGACGCTCCAGTTCATGCGCTCTCAGTAACCCCGCGTTGTGATCGGAGTGCAGCTCATGGGAGAATCTGCATCCTCTCCTGTTGTCAAAGGACACAGCGCACATAGATCAGTTGGACTTTAAATGTACGGTTGCTCAGGAAAAGAATAAAATCCTCAATGACGTTTTGTAACTCCAACTAAGTTATAAGTTAAGATATAAGTTAAGTTATATTATGGAATGAATTTGAATGTTTCTAATACATTCCTCTGCTGGTTGGAAAGCCTCCAAATAGTGTTGCTATTTTAAAAGTAAAAAATTATTATTATTAGTTATAGTAGCAGCTACACAGATCTTTATCTTGACTGATGCAAACATTATCTACAGTACAATACGCTGGGAGGGCTAATGGTCACCATTGCACCAGACTACTACTACTACTACTACTACTACTACTACTACTACTGTAGAATGGAGTTAATATTTACATTACACAGTTAATGACAAATGATGTCAAGTTTTAAAGGAGCAATATGTAATATATAGAAGAAGAAGAAGAAGATAGTCCTTTATTAGTCCCACGAGGGGAAATTCAATTTTTTCACTCTGTTGTTAACTTATACACGGTACATGCAGACCCGAACACACACATGCACAAACATGCAACAATGGAGAGATGTCAGAGTGAGGGGGCTGCTCCTGACAAGCGCCCGAGCAGTTGGGGGTTTGGTTCCTTGCTCAGGGGCACCTCGGCAGTGCCCAAGAGGTAAACTGGCACCTCTCCAGCTACCAGTTCACACTCAGTTCTTGGTCCATGGCGGGACTTGAACCAGTGACCCTCCGGTTCCCAAGCCAACTCCCTACAGACTGAGCTACTGCCGCCCCCAATATTTACTGTAATAAATCATAAAATGACCATGACATGCTGTCAGAGATTTAGAAAACATGCAGAATTGAAGTACTGGCTTCTCCGACAACAATGCTACAGCCAGTAAGTTCTCCTTTGAAACTGAAGGTTTCAAATCCCAAACACTGCTGGCCAGAGGCTAACGCTGCGATGCTAACACGTGCTAACTGCTATCAGTAGCGGATGGGCCACAGCTCCACTGTTTTGAATTGAAGAATAGTTTGAACTTTTGGGAAACACTTATTTTGAAAAGCTGAAAAGCTCGATACAATTCTTGTGTTTGTAAATACGTAGCTAGAACCAGCAGCTGCTTAGCTTAGCTTAGCATAAGAACTGAAATCAGTACACTAAGTACACTACACTGGTTGCAAGGAAAGATTCATGAGGTCTGACACTTAAGTCTCCCCAACACTTCAGTTTTACTTTAATATAATCAAACAGAACTTTATTACAGCATATAACGGTTTATTAAGTACCTGTTCTCTCGATATATGCCCCCTATCAAGATGCGCTACTTGGCGGTTCTGCACATGTGCATGACCCACAATCTCTCGTGAACTCTGAGCTTTCAGAGACTTTTGGTGCTTTCAAGGGGGGGTGGTCTTTACCATGTTTACGAGCTGGGCCCATATGAACGCCCCCCTCATGTATTCATGACCTTGTAAGTGCAAAGTTTCTGAAAGCCGAGTTCACGACTAATGACGTTTGTTGACATGAGAAATGGTAGAGCCCAGAAAAATTCATTTATCTGTGCATATTAAGTTAATAATGCACAGTATATTGTAATTTTAGTTGTATATTGTGTTTCTTGGTAATTTTATAACATGTCTGAGGACAATGTTGATATTCCCAACAGCCTCGTCTTTCTCCTCTGTCATTATGCCTTTGCATTTCCTGCATTACGTTACCTTATTGCTAGCTTGCTAATTGTTAGCCTCTGTGGCTTCTAGACTCTTGACAGTAACGTTAATATTGCCGTTGCTTAGCAGCAGTGTTGTTCATGACTTGACCATCTGAACGCCAAACATATCGTGTCTGCGACTTCCCAACTCGTAAACACGGTAAACACGACCCCATTTGAAACGATAAGATGTACCGCGTGTCGTACGTCGTGTTTACGACTTCTTCAAAAATCTATCTGCAGAATTATTATTAACATCTGGCAAAGTAGTCCAAACCGGTGTAGTAGTTCCCGCTACAGTCGGTGTCTCCAGGACCACATTTTGCCACAATTTGCTACGTTTACATGGACACAAATAATCGGAATACAGTTCCAATCAGATTAAAAATGCTCCATGTAATTTGTGTGTGATTTATTCTGATTGAACACTCGGTGCACGTATACGCACGTCATGATCGGATCATTTTATTTAGTGTCCATGTAAACAGCGGTTCAGATCGGATTGGAGAAATTTCTAAACATGGCTAATGACTCACACATAGACTCACAAGGTCAAAACAACGTCAGTGTTTCTGTAGCGGCGGCTGAAGATGTCATAATACTGCAGGACAGTCGCATTTGTCAACAAGGCAGCATAAATCATCACACCTGCTGCTGGGGATAGCTTAAAATTTGGCAAACAGACACTAGACTGGCATCAATATTCCCATTTAACCATCTGCCAGAAGTCGACACCGTAAACCCAAAATGTCAGACTACTCCTTCACTAACATTATTCTAACTTTGAAGCTACCTAAAGAAGTCTAAAGGACTAGACTACCACGATTAGCCTGTGAAGCTACATGGCGTCCATGTTTGCTTTTATGCAGCCTATTGTGAAATGAACTACAGACGAACAGCGCATGAACGCATCACGTGAATCAAGGCCTTTAAACGCAACGTAGACTTGAACAACAAAGCGGAAACAAACCCGCGAGTGTCGTTGCTCACTGAACAGCTTTATAAAAACGATGATAATCTGAATTTAACACTAAATATTCCCTTAAAAACAAGCTGAGACATAATGTGAAGGTATATGACTCCCCTTACACCTCATGCTTGGAGTACTGATATTTACCTCGACCCGGTGAAGGGACAGGATCCGGTGAGGAGGAACTTTTTACACAGGTGTAGACCCCTGCACGACCCCGGACAATCTTTGGCTCTGCACAGTCTCAGTGCGGTCCTGGCCACCACCCTCGGCTGCCCAAAAGGACAACACAAAGCAAATTTGTCTCGGTTACTGATGATCTCATTCACAGAATCGCCTAACCCGAGATTAAATATCAAATAATCAGTGTCTACTGCTCCTTGATTGTCACAGATGATCCTAAATATATCCGACTCCATCATCTTCCTGTTTCCCTCCACCTCCATAGACCGAGCGAGGACTCGAGTCTGCAGGGTAGTACTGCTGCGTTCAAAGAAGTAGGACAGTTCGGTACCGTTTCTGATGATTGGAAAACGAAACTGAACTCAGCAGCAGGAAATGCTGTAATGCTGCTCTCCTCCGCTTGGGGGCGTCGCCGTCTCATCTGATATGAGCTCTCCCTCTCCCCATAATCTGACCAGACATGGCATGAAAACATATAAATGATCTAACAGATATTTCCTCTTATATTTTCTTTGTCAGTCAAATAATAAACGCGGTTTACTGACTGAATCACATCGGTCAAGTGATACGCCGCAGCAGACTATATCGGCTGGCTGCACTTGTTTTATTGCTGCAGTAGTTTCTATAAACAACGCTTACTGTATCGTCGATCTACTGGGGTCAGAAAAATAACATTAAACGTTATTTAATAATGAAATTTAATATTCTGCGCTTTGTTTCGGGTGAGCAGCAATCACAGTCCTCTCTCTTTTCTGTCATGTTGCCTTCACACCGGAAGTGTTTTTGCAGCAGGTGTGTAAGATTACATCTGCAACTTTCAAAAATCTGATTACTGTAATCCCATCGATGTAATCTCAGTCCCACCAAATTAAATCTGCCTACACGTGTACCATGGTCGCTTGAGCTCAGTTCAGTACATTTACATATATACTGTATATGCATATATATGTGTGTGTGTGTGTATATATATACACATACATACACTGTATATATAAAATAAATATACAGGTATATATACATATATGTATTACAAACATACATACAGACATATACATATATGTATATATACATATGTAAGTATATATAAAAATGTATATATGATTATATGCATATATATGCACATATACATACATTTGTACATATACTTTATATACATATACTCACTCATCAACTGCTTATCCAGGGTCGGGTCGTGGGGCAACAGCTCCAGCATACACACATGCAGTATATACATAAATATACACACACACACACACACACGTCTATACATATATGATATTACATATGCACACAGTCAAATGACAGTCTAACGGATTTTATTGCAAAGGCGATCACCACTTCAATTATTTTGTGATTTAAATTTGTCCTTAGATCAACTTCTGTGGATGTATATATATATATATATATATATATATATATATATATATATATATATATATATATATATATATATATATATATATATATATATATATATATATATATATATATATATATATATATATATATATATATAATAACTGAATTGATGATATATCGTAAAACATGCAAGTCCATTTATTTACCAGGTCTCAGCGTCAGGATGAACATTCATCATCCCTCAGCTCTCATCTGCATTTGCTCGTTAGCTTGCGCCACATTTCCCATCAGCCTCATTGCTTCCTGTCGCCCTCCCTCTCCCTTTTGAGAATATACGATACATGTTGGAAGTGATTTTTCCACGATCTTTTACACCATCTGCTGACAGCAGAAACTCTGAAGCTTTATGTTTCAGCGCTCTCGACTAGAAGGAGGAGAGCTTTCTTTGTCTTTCTGTTTTGCGCCGTGAAGCAATCGGGTGCTTCGAGGAGTCACTGAGCGGTTTGAAAATACTGTAACGCATATGGAGCCACCAGATCTCAACGGAGTCAAACACCTGTGGGAGATTTGAGATCTTTCTCCTCCACCATCATCAAAACACTCAATAAGGGCATATCTTTAGGAAGAATGGCCATCATCCCTCCAGTAGAGACTTGGAGACTCGGTGCCAAAGAGCACTGAAGCTGCTCTGGAGGATCATGGCGGCCTGACACCTAGAAAATACATTTTATCTTGTTTTTCCCTTTAATATGTCCTTCATCAGGAGTATTAACGTATTTTGGCCACTTGGGGACAGCAGAACAAGCTGTAAACACACCACTGAAATATAATCAACTACTAAAGTTGTAGAAGTTATGTCATAACCAATTAGATGTACTGATTTACACATCTAACAGGTACAGAACAGCAATACTGTTCATTTAGGGTTGTGTTTCTGGCTATCTGACGAATGTACGACTGAGATCAACTCTCCTTTTAGCTCTGTGTTGGTAGGAGCACTTCCATTCACATTATACACTTACCCTTAACTCACTGTTAAAGAAGACCTATTATGTTTTTGTACTGTTTCCTTTCTTCTGCTGTGTTATACAGTGTTTTTGTGCATGCAAAAGGTCTGCAAAGTTACAAAGCCCAAAGTCCCCCACAGAAACACTGATCCTGAACTGCCTGAAACACCTCGTCCGAAGTCCCGCCTTTTCACATTTGCCTAATACCCGCCTAGCAGCTTGTTTGACACACCCTCAAAATCAGATAGTTAGAGTGGAGCAGAAGTCTGAAGAGTTTGGTTTGGTTGACCAATCACAACAGCATGGGCCAGCTGACCAATCAGAGCAGACTGAGCTTTTCATGGTATTTCCTCAACTTATTTCAACATGGCTGCCGGGTCACAAATGCTCTCATTTTACAGCTAAACAGTAACTACAAGATGTTTCTGAAAACTTTTTTTTTTTTTTTTTTTTAACATTTAAGTTGTTTTCCTCCAGTCTGTGAAATCTTGCAGATGCCATTAGGAGCATCGGAGGACAGAGGAACTTTATTTTTCAGATTACCTGTCTGAATATGCACTCACTGGCCACATAATTAGGTACACCTGTTCAATTGCCAATCACATGGCCGTAATTCAAGTCGTGGTCAAGACAACTTGCTGAAGTTCAAACTGAGCATCAGAAAGGAGAAGAAAGGGGATTTAAGGGACTCTGAACGTAGCATGGTTGTCGGTGCCAGACTGGTTGGTCAGAGAATTTCAGAAACTGCTGATCTACTTGGATTTTCACGTACAACCATCTCTAATGTTTACAGAGAACGGTCTGAAAAAGAGAAAATATCTAGTGAGCGGCAGTTGTGTGGACAAAAATGCCTTGTTGATGTGAGAGGTCAGAGGAGAATGGGCAGACTGGTTGGAGATGATAGAAAGGCAGCAGTAACTCAAATCACCACTCGTTACAACCAAGGAACGCAGAACACCATCTCTGAACGCACAACACGTTGAACCTTAAAGGAGATGGGCTACAGCAGCAGAAGAGGGTACACTGGTCTTCACCTGGTCTGACGAGTCTTGATTTCAGCTGCGACATTCAGATGGCAGGGTCAGAATTTGACGTAAACAACCTAAAAGCATGGCTCCATCCTGCCTAGTATCAACGGTTCAGGCTGGTGGTGGTGGTGTAATGGTGTGGGGGATATTTTCTTGGCACACTTTGGGCCCCTTAGTACCATTTGATCATTGTTTAAATGCTGCCGCCTACCTGAGTATTGTTGCTGACCGTGTCCATCCCTTTATGACCACAGTGTACCATCTTCTGATGGCTACTTCCAGCAGGATAAAGCACCACGTCACAAAGCTCAGATCATCTCAAACTGGTTTCTTGAACATGACAATGAGTCCACTGTACTCCAACGGCCTCCACAGTCACCAGATCTCAATCCAGTAGAGCACCTTTGGGACGTGGTGGAACGGGAGATTCGCATCATAGATGTGCAACAAATCTGCAGCAACTGCGTGACGCTATCATGTCAATATGAACCAAAATCTCTGAGGAACGTTTCCAACACCTTATTGAAAGTACGCCACGAAGAATTAAAGCAGCTCTGAAGGCAAAAGGGGGACCAACCTTTTACAAGCAAGGTGTACTTAATTATGTGGCCGGTGAGTGTAGTGACCGTAAAAAAAATACTTTTTAAAATCATGTTTGCTCCATTTCTACCCACTGCAGCTTTAAAGCATTGAATATAGTCCCTTTGTCCTCATATTAATTTCCTTTTCATATAGTATTCCTTCAGTAGCCTATGCATTCTGTATTATGGAGTTTTTGTATTCTCTTTCTCTCTATATATATATAATATTAATTAGTAAGAAATAATTGGTTTCACATGGAGCTGCTGCACTGATATTCCTGCTTTGATTAGCTATTCTTTTATAGTTGCTTTTGTCCTGCACACTGTGTAATTAAAGCATAAAATAAATTGTTAGTTGTGTGCAGCAACTGCGTTTCCTGCTTCGGGTTTCCCTTTAAAAGGGGGCAAGGCTCGATGCTGGGAATTCACGTCATTTCACCGTTTTACACACATCCAGATCAATGAGAGAGAGAGAGAGAGAGAGAGAGAGAGAGAGAGAGAGAGAGAGAGAGAGAGAGAGAGAGAGAGAGAGAGAGAAAGAGAGAGAGAGAGCAGCTCTTCCAGGAAGGGATTATTAACCAGCACGCTGCCGACACATGAAGGGAAAACACACGCAGACAAAAGAAGTTTTCACGCCGACAGCCGCGCTATGGAGCCGGCCAGCACATAGAAACAACAACTTCTCCCGCTACAACGAGCCGAGCAGTCGGACTGCCTCCTCTGCTCCTTCTCCTCCTTCTCCGTGGGTTGTTTCTCTCGGAAAGACGCGGAGGTAAAGAAGACGGCGCAACGGAAAAGTGGAAGGCGACGGAGAGAAGTTGACGGGAGATAATGTCTGAATCCTCCTCCGCTGCGAACAAGGTAACACGGCCCTCTTTGTTCCCCCTTGACACTTTTCGTTTAGGGGTTTTAATCCCCCCCCCCGTGGTAGCCCGCGCTGCGTGGGTTTCCAGCCGTGTATGTGGCGAGCAACGAGCCGCAGCGCCATTCAGTCAGTTTGTTTTGCTGGTCATCTGTTGCTCGCGGCTCCACGCTTTTTTAGTTCGCCTCCACTCCTGCTGCTGCTGCTGCTGCTAAAGATGATGATGGTGATGATGATGATGGGAACAAGAAGAAGAAGTCGTGACTGTCTGTCCGTGACAAAACGTTGCATTTACCGCCTCCAAAAGTGGCCAAAGCCGGGGGGCGAACGCGTCGTTACCTCCGCGTAATGACGCGGTTATGAAGGCGAGGTGACCGGAGCATCACGGTGTTTAAGAGGATCTGTGTACTTCTAACGACCAGTAGAGGTAAACTACTGTAGGACAGGCCCGTACTACACTGTACTGGGACAGGAGTACTGCCTTTCACTAACTCACTATACTGCAATTTAAAGGTGGAGTAGGCAAGTTGGAGCAAATGTGATTGAAACGATATTTTCATAAAAAGGTCACTATGTCTATAATAGCTTGAGATGGGTGATCTGAATAAAAAATATAGATATATATGTCTGTGTCCTCAAATCTGCAAGATTTCACAGGCCAGAGGAAAGTAACCAATCAGAGCCGAGCTGGAGCCTTTTCGTCTCTGAGCAGCTGTCAATCAAACTCCGATCAAACGGTCAAACTACGATCAAATATGAATCAATATTCTGTTACTGTAATGCCTATTCCCGCAGAAAATGTCTTGTAGTTACTGTTTAGCTGTAAAATGAGAATGTGACCCGGCAGCCATGTTGAGATCAGCTGAGGAAATACCAAGCACCGCCCATCAGCCAGAGCACAGCCAATAGGAACGCTCTCTCTCTCATGATCGGTCAAAGTTTCCCGTCACAGGTTTGATTTTTACAGCCTGAAAACAGGCGTTTCTCTCTGAACACCTCAATTACAATACGCTGAAAGGTTATTATGGAAGTTTTGCACAATAATGTCAAAATATTGTCGCCTACTGAAGCTTTAATGTGCATAAAACACTTTATTTTTCAGGTGCATACTTGTATTTTGGGTTTCTATTGAACATGTTCAATAATTTTCGCTGTGCAGCAGCACCCCCCAAAATCCCAGTCTGCTCTGATTGGTTTTTGCCCAGAAAGACGCCAAAAATATCCTTATTGAAGCTTTAATTGACCATCTAAAATACTATAAACAAACGCTCAAATTAAAGGTTTTCTCTGATTTGTAGCTGAGACTATTAGCGGATGGATAGAAAATGAATGGCTGACTTTTTGATAATTCATCGTCATTTATTGCGCAAAATTTTTGTTGGCGACTAATTGATGAATAATAATAATAATAAAAAATAATATAATAAGGAAATAATAAGGAAAATAATTCTAGTCTATATCAATAGCTTTAAAAAAAATGAATTGTTAAATGGATATTTTGTGGCTGCTGATATGTCAACAGTTTATCAAAAGACACTTTTTGCGTGCGGTGCGTCATAATGTTTGACATGTTGTAATTTTAATGATCACTTATTAATCAGTAATGAAAGTAATCTATAGTTGCAGCCCCAGGAAGAGGAAGATTGTGAGAGGTTAGAGTCAGAACAGACTTGATGGGAACTAGAGCTGAAAATGTTCATAATCAATGGGGCTGAACGATCTATTAAATTCGAGTCTATGTTTGTATACTATATACTGTACATTATATACTGGAAATTAAATTCCAGTTTAAATTTTGACCATTTTTTGCATTAAAACATTCCATCTGCATTTTAAATCCTGTTCATTTTGAAGATTTTTTTCCAAGTTGCTGAAGTACAATATATTATTTTAATAATACATCATTTAAAATGCGTATCTATGCGTTTATTTGTCACATTTGTGTTGAACAAAGTTCGTAAAGCAATGTTTAAGTGAAGCCTGATGCTGCACTTGATCCCAGTCACCTCCACACAGTGAGGAATACAGAATATGAAACTGAAGACTGGTTTCATATCGATCCTGTGTATCGGCCGATACCCGGAGCCCAGGTATCGTATCGGGACTGAAAAAGTCCGATCAGTGCATCCCTGTAATCAACAACTTGCTTCTCTGGCACAATTAAAGTCAAATTAAAGCAAATATTTGATGTTCTGGCTTGTCAAATGGGAGGATTTGCTGCTTTTGTGTGTTTTCAATTGATAATTTTTGGGTTTTTGTTGGTCAGACAACACAAAACAATTAAAGATGTCACTACTATTTTTTTTTTTTTTTTTTTTTTTTTTTTTACCTTTTGTTGATCAACAGGTTAACTGACAGGTTAACTGTTGCCAGAATCGTTAGTTGCAGCCCTAATAGGACAATTTGGGAAGCCAAGGTCAGCCTCAATGCAAGCTAGGGCTGGGCAATATGGCGATATATACCATCAAAACCATATATTTATGTATTTATTTCTGTATATTGTTTCTATTGAGATGTATTTCTTTTTTCTCTATAATTTCATTTTGAACTGTTACGTTCATTTTGCACTCAACTAATTCACACACTATACCAAAAAATGTAATTCAAACAGACTATTTATTTATTGAATTAGCAGAAAACATGCTACATGTATCGTTATCGAGGTATGAAATGACCTACTGTATATTGCGATTTAGGATTTGGCCATATTGCCCAGCCTTAATGCAAGCTGTCCAGTGAATGCAGTGTTTTGTTAATGAGGGATGTCAATGCAAGATTACAGCTGCATGCTGGAGAGTGATCAGAAGTTTTCTACCACAGCTGCCGGACACAGGACTCTCCTCCACCTTTATACCGCAGCCCAGGTCCGTCGCTAAACACTGTCTGCAGCATCTCCATCAAAAGCGTTGCCCCGTAGTCCCCCGTCGCCTTTCCACTAACCTCACCTGTCTTCTGGGCGGCTGAATTCGTAGAAAGTGGATGGGGAGAGAAGCGTTTCGCCTCTCGAGAGGGAGGAATAGAAGCCTCACTGAAAGCTTATTGCTCGGCGTTCACAGGAAATTCCTGGTGCATACGGCTGGTGTGTGCAGGTCTGGGTGGTGACAGCAGGCTGAAACTGAAGGGAAGAGACTGAGCTTCATTTCCTCAAGAAGCTGAAGTGGCTTCATGCTCCACAAACTGGAAAACCTCATACCTTAACCTCGATTCAGTAAGTGTACAGCAGCAGAGTATCGTGGACAGGGCTGCAACTCACAACTGCTCTCATTATTACGGATTATTCCTTTAGTCTTATATAGTGGTCTGGATGTAGTGAGCATGCTGTCACAGTATCATAGTGACATATTCAAATTGATGGTTTTCTCTGACTGAGATGATCCTCTTCAGTCTTGAGGCTGATAGTGACACCTGGGCTTTGAGTATAAGCTGACACGGACCACTGATCTGATGTCAGCGTTTAATTAATAAGCTGTGTGGAAGTGAATGGGATCATTCTGTTATGTGTACGACAACGTCAGGCTTGACTTGAACATCGCTTTCCTACCCAATCCGGTATCGGTGCATCTCTATCCAAAACCCAAAGACATCTCATTTAGAGGCATCAGTCCCATCTGATTTCACACAGAAACACGTTTCAGTTGAAGGTTTATGTTCTTCAAAACATCCAAACACTCACGTGAATATCCTCCGTTCAGACATGGGTTGGTTTGTGCTTGGAGATGTAACAGGTGTTTCTGTGGCAAAGAAAATTGAAAAATTAAGTGCTACGATTCCTACAAGTTGTCATCTACCACACATCTACATATACATAAACAACTACGAACAGTTTTCCATGACAAGATTAAAAATGATCCATTTTGTAATTACCAGTGATTTCAGACAAAGAGCATAGAAGTAAAGAGACAAAACTGTTGTCGCTGTCGCCATTTTGGACTGAAGACACTTATTATATTCATAGTATTTTGTTGTTCAATACAGGCAATTTCAGTAGAATACGACAATAGAACAGAAATAGTTTTGTTTTACTTTTGTACGGCTCTTTTTAGGCAGACGGTTACTGGTGTCCGGTAGTCGCTTTCAGTCCAAAATGGAGGAAGTGTCGCTTCAGCTTTGGTTGCGTTTGTCATACGTTCGTTGCTGCAGATCAGAAATCCAGACGGGTCGTTATATCTCATCTCACCTGTGGGTTTATTCTAGGGGTGCAACAATCTGCTGATTATTGTCTAAATGTATCTATTAATTAGTGAGGCTATAAAACATTCGGTGATATGGAAAAATTCCCACGAGGGTGACATCTGAGTCTGGGTGCAAAGATCCACTAATCTGGATCGATATATTGATTCACCGATCAACGATCCAAAATCATCAATACAGAGTGTAAATACTGATACATGTAATGTTTAAGATGCAGCTTTATTTTGAAATTCCTGAACTTCCTACAGAGCCCAGTAATAACATTGTCAAATCATATTTTAGTTGTTTTTGCGAGCTGATATAAATGTACCTGAGCATGTTAAATGGGCATACAATACCATCTCATATCGATCGTCGGCCCCTGAATTGGATCAAATCAAAATCGTAGCACCGTGGCAATCTATAAAATATCGTATTGTGATGAAACTTGTGATTTACCCCCAACGCCTGAGGATGTTTTTTGTAAGGTAATATAAGACGAGGTAAAGCGGCAAATATTTTCATGTTTGAGAAATTGGAACCAGCAAATTTTTTGACATTTTTGCGTGAACTTAAATGCCAAATTGCAGTTATCAAAACAGTTTCCGAATAATTTTCTGTCTATTAACTAATAAATTAAACATCTAAAAGTCCTTTCAGCTCTACTTTATATTGATTTGTTAATGACAAAAGCAAAAAAATACACCAAAAATAAGGGTAAAATGTCAGTTTATCAAGCAAAAATGAAAAACAAAAGTAAAACAAAACACTAAACTATGAATATTTGCTCTTTGTCATATCGTTGTAAATGTGATATCCAGCAATTTGAAGTCATCACATAAAACTCTGATGGCCATTTTTTCACTTTTCTGATATTTTTAATTGAGATCTCCCAATGAAAGTAATCCGTTGCAGCCCTAGTTTGTAGACTGCCGCTGTGTGTGTTGTAACCAAATGTTTTTACTGCAAAGATCATTCTGAAATGCTTTAATAGATTTATTGATTAGCCAATGCCAACATGTCAACTTGGGCTGCAACCAATGATTATTTTCATTGTTTATTATTTAATCGATTAGTTGTTCGCTTTATTAAACATCAGAAAATGGTGAAAAATGTTAATCAGTGTTTCCCAGAGCCCGAGATGACGTCCTCAAATGTCTTGTTTTGTTCACAACTCAAAGATATTCAGTTTACTGTCAAAGAAAACAGAAATATTCACATTTAAAAAGCTGGAATCATTGAATTTTTTTTCTTAAAAAATTACATAAACCGATAAATTGATGATCAAAATAGGCAGCGATTAATTTAATAGTTGAGAACTAGTCTGTTAATCCTTACAGCTCTAATGTCAAAAGTTGGACAACACAAAATGTTTTATTTATGGAGGAAAAATGTCAAACTTTTGCAGACATTTTATAGAGCAAATGATTGATGATGACAATCCAGCTGTGTTGTTCCTGAGCCACTGATGCATCTCGAAGACGCTGAGATTGACGTCTTTACGAACAGAGCGGTGGTTGGTTTCGGACTAAACTGCTCTGCAGAGCAACGCGTGCAGAAAGCACGTGTGGCATTCTGGGTATGTGCAACACTAGTGTGTGTGTGTGTGTGTACTCACGGCATGACAGTTTATTAGAAGCACACACTTCTCCTGCGTGCAGGGCTGAGACCGAGGCTAGCCGATGTTGTGGGTGCGCGGCGAGGTTGAGGCGAGTTGGCGTGGGGCTGTTTGGGTTCAGGGCCGGTGCGTCGTGGAGCTTTGTGAGCCATGCTTTGTGTCTCTGTGTCTATTCATAGCAGGAGAGGAGCTCTTTCAGTCCTTCCGCGAACCCGCTGCCAAACTCCACTTCCTCCCCCGTCCATGCTCCCGCCGCGAGGCCAACCAGCCGAATGGAGGACGAGCCTGCCAGGCTGCCGGCGCACCTGCGTGAGTCACACACACACACACACACACACACACACACACACACACACACACACACACACACACACACACACACACACACACACACACACACACAGATGAGCAGTGACTCCTGCACGCATTGATCAGTCCGTCATATGAACAGGATAAATTGATTTTTGTCAGTGTTTTTAGCCTCTTGTGCTGTAAATGTTTCTGTGTGGCTGAAGTGGTAATCTGGGAAGTCTCATCCCAGAAATCACCTGTCAATCAAACTGTGGGCGGGACTGACATCTTTTTTGGGATTTTCTCTAGATCCAGTTTGAGCTTCTGCAAGTGGCGATATAACTGAGTTTAGAGCAGCAAACAAAAGCTCTAGACAGTCTTATCAGGCAACATGAATAAACAAAAATGCTTTCTTAATAGTTAAATCAATCAATTAAGATATTTAATCAGGATTAATCGCATGATTGTCCAAAGTTAATCACGATTAATCGCAAATTAATCACATTTTTTATCTTTCCAATGTGAACCTTAAATGAGCTCTATAAAGGATTTAACACTCTTATTAACATGGAAGTGGACAAATATGCTGCTTTATACAAATGTATGTATATATTTATTACTGGAAATCAATTAAAAACACAAGGCAATGACAAATATTGCACAGAAACCCTAACAGGTTCTGCATTTAGCATAAAAAAAATATGCTCAAATCATTAGTGTCAGAGTGCTGACTTGACTATGATTTGCCCCAAACTGTATGTGATTATCATAAAGTGGGCATGTCTATAAAGGGGAGACTCGTTGGTACCCATAGAACCATTTACATTCATATATCTGAAGGTCAGAGGTCAAGGGACCCCTTTCAAAATAGCCATGTTTTTCCTTGAAAAACTTTGCCGCAAGTTTGGAGTGTTATTTAACCTCCTTCCCTACCAGCTAGTTGGAGACGGTTGGTACCGATGGAGTCTGTAGGTTTTCTAGTTTCCTATGATGCCAGCAGCTTCACTTTAGCTTTAAAACTGGCGTAGCGTTAAAATGAATTTGCGTTAATGTTATTATTGTGTTAACTTTAACAGCCTGAGTTAAAAGCCATCACATGCAATTATGACAACCCAGACTTATATTAATATCACTGCATGAGCGCCGGACCTCTCAGCTGGGAGGTGTTGAAGCAGATCCGGGGTCAGATACCTGAACCGTACATGCTTCCACTAGAGCAGAACTGACAGACCGACAGCACTGGAACAACCAACAGAAGAGGGGATGACAAACCGAAGAGGAGGGCTGGGGTAAGGGGACCAGGACCCCTGCAATTTTAATAGGATTAAGATCCCAACCACCCTCCTTGAAACTGAGTGCAGGACTTGGATGCAGCTCATCGCAGTTATAAAACCAAACAACTGAAATTCATCTTTGCATGTTTTCTTCTTCAAGGATCATGTTTTCATGAAACCCATTCACTATGCGAGACGTTTACATTTCTAATGACCATTGCATTAAAGGCGTCCTTGAGCCTCCGTAAACGCAAGGTGAATTAGACGCCGCTTGCAACTACACTACGAGTAATTGAATGATGGGAACAATAAAGGCAGTGTGGTATGCTGAGTTCAGTCATCTTCCTGTGCCCACAGCTTGAAAAACAGTGACAGAAAAATGTGCGATTGGTGCAACTGTGCACGTTTTAAAAATTGGCTTACAGAAATAGCAACTCTTAAAGCTCGACTACAGAACATGCTCTTCCTCATACGACAGAAATGTTTCATTCTTAACAAGTTTTCCTGATACAACCAATTGGTCTGGTATGACCAGTACCTCATGGTATATAATATATATCGGCTGCTAGCGAGCAAACAAAATGTAAACAATACAGGATTTGAAACTGTACAGAAATTGTTTTTTTTTTTTTTTTTTTATGAGGAAGTAAATGCATTCAACAAGGCACCTTTAACATTGGGTGTGCTTGATTTATAAGCTTATAGCAGACATGTAAAAGGTCTGCAAAGTTAAAGTCAAAGCGAGCTCCTCTGCCCAACCGAAACACTGCTCCTGAACTGCCTGAAACGCCTCGCTTCAAGTCCCGCCTTTTCATCCGTAACGTGGTGATGTCATCAAGTAACACATTTGATTAATACTTGCCTAGTGGCACGTTTTGCACGACCTCAAACAAAGTTACTTAGAGCGGAGCTGGAGCAGAGTCCAAAGAGTTTGGTTCGTTTGACCAATCAGAAGGGATTGAGCTTTTCGGGAAGGGGGAGGAGCTCAAACAGAGCGTTTCAGCCAGAGGGTTAAAAGACGAGCTGCATCACTGCTGGTGTGGGAAAAATAACGAACATTTTTGAACATTAAAGCATGTAAACACATTCTAGTAGAAACCCAAAATACTAGTATGCACCTGAAAATGAGCATAATAGGTCCTCTTTAAAGCAGTATTAACAGCATGATTAGCTGAAGCTGCACCAGTTTACAGTTAAACCAGTAAGATAAGATAAGATAAGATGAACCTTTATTAATCCCCGGAGGGAAATTCGGGTGTCTTAGCAGCATCAACAACAGTACAGATAAATACAGTACAGTAAAAAGTAAAAGAGAAGGTGCAGTGAATGAAATAAGGTGCAATGAAGAAAATTGACAATAAAATAAATAAGTAACAGTAACGGTAATAAGTAAAGCAACCTAACAGGAAGTCAAGTAGCTTTTGTTTAGAAGCACTGATTGTCTGTTTATTGGCTACTTTGAATTAGAAAAAAACAAATATATAGCAATACAACCGGGACAACTTTTCCACTTTGCTTCAGGCTAAGGAAAACCAATCATAGGTCAAATCTGACCACCTGAAGGGGTCAGATGTGACACTACCTCAACTTTATGGTGTTAACTGAATCAAGAGAGAAAACAAAGTGAGAAGCAAACAGTCTCCAGGCGAGGCAGTAAAGGAAAAATCTATTGAAATATGTTGTCATATTTCAATGAAGCAATACTGGGACACTTTGGTTCATTTGCATTGACTCCGTGTTGCTTAACCAATCACAGAGCAGGCGGGGTTGGAGCTGAGCCAAGAGATAGACTCCATGTTCAAAGAGTAACCCTTAGCTGCTTTGTCCGTGCGTCCGTCAATATTTAACCAGGTTTATTTTTTATTTTTTTTTTTTCCTAGCAAGTGTGAAGTTCAGGGCTTCTGTGGGGGCGCTTGGCTGGGCGGCTGCACAGGCCGAGGGTGGATGAGACGCACAGGAAACTCCCTCAACCCACTTCCTCTTTTGCATTGTTGCAGAAAAAGGAAGAACGCTCAACAGGTCCGCGTTGGGTTTCCTGTCGAGTAAACCGATGGGTCAGTTCGCATCCGCAGACATGTGGAAGTCCCAGTCTGTTTTAATCAGATTTCAAACCCAGTTCCTCACACAGATGTGACTCTCACACATCTGCAGGTCAGGAAAATATCACTTTTTTCCTTGTCAGTGTTTAGTTTATGGCGGCTATCTGGATGGGATCCACTCTCAGACAGACGGCAACGTGTCTTTGTCACTGAGCATGCAGGCTAAAACACCTCTGCTCGTCCTATCTCCCCCCGCCTATCTAAACACATGTGCTGGAAAACAAGCCGTCCATTAACCCTCACACTCAGAGGGAGTTCTGTCCTGAGGAGGGGGGAGGGGGAGCAGGAGGAGGAGGAGGGAGGAGGAGAGGAGGGGAAAAAAGACAGAAAGAAAAAGAATGAGGGAGGAAATTGCAGTGTGGGCAGAAATCCGCCTTCTCCATTTCCTGGGGAGGAAGTGGATTAGATCGGGGAGAGTTGCAGCCTGCTCCTCGCACTAAAGAATGCTACCAGGCTCGATTTTAACCCTTTCAGCCAGACATCACACAACAAAACCCTAACCTGGTGAAAATATATTCAGAATAAACCATCTTCTTTTCCAATCACCCTCCCAAAACATATTTCTATGAACTTCCTTTCACTTTGATCCTTTTAGAAATGACATTTCAATATGAACACCTACGATTTAGTGCCATCAAATATCACCATTATGGTAAGATTTATTCATTATGAAGAAAGATATGTTACTAATATGCTTGATATGCATGGTAAAATAAATACATACATACTATAAATATACTATCTATATATAATAATAATATATAATATAATATAATATAATATACTACTAAAAAATCTGAATGATGTTTCAATTTGAGCAAAAAGTAAACTACAGAAAGGTGCATCTAAGTCACTGTATTATCAGTTAAAATTAAGGCTGTCAAACAATTCAAATAGCTAATTATGATTAATCGCATGTATTTTTATCTGTTCAAAATCTACCTTAAATTGAGATTTATCAAGTATTTGATACTCAACATGGGAGTGGGTAAATATGCTAACATGGCAAACTGCAGCCCAACAGCTGTCAGTGTGTCAGTGTGCTGACTTGACTGTGACTTGATCCAAACTGTATGTGATTATCATAAAGTGGGCATGTCTGTAAAGGGGAGACTCGTAGGTACCCATAGAACCCATTTACATTCACATATCTGGAGGTCAGAGGTCAAGGGACCCCTTTGAAAATGGCCATGATGGTTTTTCCTCGCTAAAATTTAGCGTAACTTTTGAGCCGCCTTTGCAACAAGCTAATATGACCTGGTTGGTGCAAACGGACTCCTGAGGTTTTCTAGTTTCATATGATGCCAGTATCTTCACTCTAGCCTTATAACTGTGCCCAGATCCGGAAGATCGCTCACGTTAAAGAAATTAGTGGTGTTAAAATGAATTTTCATGAACTTTTACAGCCTTAAAACAAACCTTATATTATGATAACGTTGTCGTATTGCTAATTACTAGCGCAATACAAGTTGGATTTAGTGCCGTGATGCCAGGCTACTTTTTAATTTGCCACTAAATCAAACCAGTTTAAGCTTGTGCTTCGCACCGGACCGGCAAAACCGGAAATCAGCCCAACTCTGACAGACAAAACCAAAACACCTGGAATCATCCAGTCCAATCATCCATTCAAGTAGACAGCTTTAAACAGCAAGCGGAGGAGTGCTGTCAACCACCCGAGATGTTTTTTTTTGTTTGTCCACATCAAAAGCGAGACAAATGCTAAACAGGCCTGTGAGGGATTTCACCACAGCTCACAATAAAGCAGCGCTGACGTTATCCGACGAACTGGATTCGTCGGGTTTTGGTTCGAAGTGCAATCCAGGCAGCGTCGCTCGACACGGCTCCCACGTAGCGTGACGCAACTGAGAGCTAGTCGGTGGGAAAACACTGAATTATTTAAAGGCCTAAAACACGAGGCGTTCCAGTGTTATTTCACAATAAACATGCAGGAAATACAAAAGAAGAGTGGCTGCGAGAGTGGAAATATCTTACTGGATGATTTGAAAAATCCATGTCCATGGAAACAAGACTGACTGGTTTCCTTGAGAGAGAGAGTGTGTGTGTGTGTGTGTGTGTGTGTGTGTGTGTGTGTGTGTGTGTGTGTGTGTGTGTGTGTGTGTGTGTGCGCTCACAGCTGGGCTTGCACTGTGCATGCTTGTGCGAGTGGGTGGATGAGTGAGTGAATCTTGTGTCTTTGTGCAAAGCTTGCAGTGTAGGTGTATACTGCATGTGTATATGAGAAAATGTGTTACTGTACATGACTGCCCCCCCCCCACCAGCTTCCTCTGGTCTCTCTCTCTTTGTGGTATATTACCCATTTTACTGTGTGGGGGGGGGGGATTGGAGTTAAAACGAATGTGTGTGTTTGGTCTTTCTGAGGGGAAATTTCCTGCCCCTGGAAGCAGCTCTTGTCCTCAGGAATTTCCTGAGTGGGCAGACGGCGCTTCCTGAATAAATGTTGTTGTTGTTGTTGTGTGTGTGTGTGTTTGAACTCACTCTCTTTTCTCTTCTGAAAGGGAAACTGTTCTCACATGCCAGCGAGTGAGCCGAGCGCAGCCCCCCGTCTCTCTTCCGGTTCGCGACACACTCCACATGGCGTTTCTGCCTCGAGGGGGGGGGGGGCTCTACACTAAACGTCACACACTCGTTTGACTTACTGATGCCGTGTCGATTTCAGGCTTTAATAGGAAAAGTCACAAAAGCCTACAGCTCTTCCTCTTGATAAATACCCAGTTAATGAAATCGTTTCCAGTTGCTCTATAAACACTCAGTTTAGTAGTTGGTAATGAGGTGTTTTATACCTCCGACATGTTCGGAATAAGAAGGAGATGCTGTGCATTTAGCATGAGCGGTGAACAGAGCACCTCCCAAACTTCATTACCAAGCAAACAGCAGCGTTTTAAAGGGGCATTTCAGAGACTACACTCCCCATAATGCAACGCCCTTGTCTACCAAACTTCATGTCTTTTGCTGTCTCCAGTCGCATACTGCCATACTTACACGAGCTTTTTTGAGTGCGTAAGTGCATTCACACTGAGAAGTGTGGCAAAATGCTGTGCACACTAAGCACCAGGATGTTGTACTCAAAATGTTGAGTGTGGGATGCTGGACGGTCGCCATCTTTGCTACGTAGCAACCACCAACCTGCAGCGCTTGTGATTGAAACGGCAAACACTGAAATACACAAATCTAAGTAATACATGTGCTTTTACTATACTGTAGTCAGACTGAAGCCATTATTGGGTTAATATATCCGTATGGGTTGATTCACTGCTGCTACGCCGTGATGTCCGTGTACCGAGCTTCCAGTGAGCGCACAACAGCCGGGCGTGATTTCAGGCGACGCTATGTCGAAATTCATCCACTACACAAGCATCTTAAACATAGTGTACTAAGTACTAGATTACATGCTATGTGTCTTAACCTCAAGGCTACCAAGATGCCCTAAAGAGCCAGTTCTTAAGTTTAGTTAAGTTTTTGCAGCTGTGAAATATTTCATTTAAGCAATGCATTGTGGGACAACAAGTATTTCTTGGTGTGCATACAGACTATTGAGGGTTTTTTTGTTTGCGCACTGCAGACTAGCTCTAAATTGGGAGTAAAAAGTAGTTGGGACAGTAGCGCATGTTGTCATTTTTTTGTTTTCATATTTTTCTGTAATAAATTTGAAGTTTACGATCCCACGGTGAGATTACTTAAAGGTGCAGTGTGGAGGATCTGGCGGCATCTAGTGGTGCAACCAGGTAGCAACCAACTGAAGCTTATCTCATGTGCCAAGGGTGCAGGAGAACTATGGCGGCTGTCGCAAAAAGGCAAACGCCGCTATCTAGAGCCAGCGTGTGATTCGTCCGTTCTGGGCTACTATAGAAACATGGCGGCCGGCTCCGTGAAGAGGACTCTGTACGCTCTGTATGTAGACAGAAACGACTCATTGTAAGGCAACGAAAACACGATTCTTATTTTCAGGTGATTATACCCTAATGAACAGAGCCCACTAAATGCTACACACTGTTCCTTTAACTGTTTTTCTAAACAATAAACTTACAACTTTTCACATCGTATAGGACTCCCTGTGACCAGTAAGTTGATTCTGACATGTAAGATTAAAAGTTCCCCTTTAATCTAGAGGTGATTCTGGGAAACGCAGTGTTGAAACACCACAAAACTGAACACTTACCAAGAAAGTTGGAGACAATATTCCAATATGAGGATATGGTTTCCACTCCAACCTTCATTAAAACTCCTTTAGCTCTGCAATAGGGAAATAAATGACATAAATCAGTGACCCATGGGTCCCAGTGGTGGGGAAAGGTCAGGAAAGCGAAATGAAAACAGATTTCAGCTGCATCAGATTGCGTATGTTTAGGTTGACTTCTGAAAAGTCTTTAAATGTGAGCGGTGGTTTGGTTGAGCTGCTTACATATATTCAAACTGGGATGAGATTCCAGCACAAGTAGACGTTGTTTAAGAGGAAAAGGTTGCCATGAAAGCTCTGCAGTAGAGGTGATCACCTAAGTGTTACACTGCACAAAATGCTGACTTCACTTTCTCCACATGGAAAGAAAACAGTATAGTAAAAGGGTGTGTTTGGGGTTTGGGGGGGTTCAGACAAGCAGGGGCCTTTCGAGTTAGTGAACAAATGTCTTTGAAGCTTCTGCAATTTAAAAAAAAAAAAAAAAAAAAAAAAAATTGGCTCCCGAACAAAAGGAAGAGTGGCAGTTGACGCTGGATTCAGGAACTAACCTACAAGAGCCGGCTTGCTCCTGCGCTCAACAACAAGCTATCAAAAACAGGTCGTGCTACTTCCTGGCCATAAAAGTTCTGCGTGATTGATGATCTGTTTTATGTTTGTTTTGACTGGATGAGGTCCAGATTTGCTGGACGGGGACAGGCGCTTGCATGCCGGTGGAGGAAGTGGAGGATGAATATGAGAGAAGGGGGTGGATTTCTCTCAACTTGAAAAGTAAAAGTGTGTGTGTGGAGGTGGATTTTCCCCTGCCGCACCCACCTGACAGGGAATCGATGTACAGACGGACGCACAAAGCGAGGAGGAGATGAATAGTGTGAGCATTAACTGTGGAAATGTGTAGCTCTCGTTCCCACGTGTCCCTGAGTCAGGGTGTCAGAAGGTCACGGTCAGCCCTCCTCCTCCTCCTTCTTCCTCCTTCCTTCTTCCTCCTCCTCCTCTGTCTGGAGAAAGAAAAACCTTTTCTTTATTGAGATAGCAAGACCAATATCCGCCTACTTCTGCTTCGACAGAGCAGGCAAACATTTACTGAAGAACTGAGTGACTAAGGAGCTTTGAGTTTGGAGAGCAAAGTCCCGGCCTTACCGATGCAGCGCTGCCTTTTTGTTTATTTAGTTATAGTTCACTTAGGTCAGGCTGAGCTGAAATCCTCTGTCTTAGATCTTTATGGGCATCAGCTGTTTCTTTTAGGCGACTGAAAGTGAGGAGTTTAACAGAAAACAATATCGCAGTCTTTCAGATTCCAGTATGACTCAAAATACAGCATGTTGGGCTCAGAAATGCGTGACGCACAAGAACACCTGATGTTCACAGTAGTTTTTTTTTTTTTTTCCCAAAATGACGAGAAATGAATATACATGACTTTTCGCAAACCTTACTTGTAACGCTAAAAAAATAACAATAGAAAGTAGAAGTTCAATCGACGTTTATTCCTTTTCTTAGATCCCCATGATTCATTTATTTTCTAAATGAAAATGAACCAGAAACTGAGATCTTGGCACTAACATGTCACTTTACAGAGGGGTTTCAGTGCGACTGAAAACTCAATATAATGGCTAAATATTTACCCGAGACCTAGTTAAAACAGCCTGTTGTGTGGCTGTAGATCCACACAGACAAGTCCACACAAGTAAACAGGCTAAGGAGGAGTATTTGTGTCTAAATGGAGGTGGACAAAGTAAACCGTTTTATCTTTAGCTCTAATATCAAAATACTGTGAATTAGCAACTAGCACACCCTTAATGCTAACATTGTAGCTTCCCCTAAGTTTTGCCACAGTTTTTTTTTTTACGAACTAATGCTATAAAATGAACTTAGCTATGTGGTTTACTAGCAGAAAGGATTGATATTAATGCTAATATTGTAATGACAGCTTCTCCCAGGTTGTGTCCCAATTCTTCACCACATGTTATAAAGCTAACTACACCTGGCTAAATACACCTGCTAGCAATACGTACTTCATGTGCCATTTTTCCTATGTGTAAGCACACACTTTAAATGTGGTTAGAGTTAGCATAGAATGCTACAGGGATGACATATTTTTGTGGGCCAACCAGGAAGTTTGCACCACCCTGGTTTCCTCAACAAAAAGCCAACAGGATTTTTCCATTGGGTTTTGAACTATTGCAGAAAATAATCTGAGGCAAACAAACTTTTGTGATACTTAAACGTTTTGTTCACCAGAAGTAAAAAGCTAATGCTAGACTATGAACGAACTGCAGCACCGTTGCATGAGTGTGAATATACGCAACGAGGCTGTAAGGGCGGAGGAGTCGGCGTGATGACGTTTAGTAGTCACAGCCGCCTTTTTTTAAGACACAAAAGGCTTCAAAATTCACCAGTGGCATGTTTACTGAAGTATTTTGTATCATAGAACAAAATGTTAAAATATCTCAAGCTTGTGTTAACCACAGACCTTATTTCAGCCATCTAACTAAAAACCCACTGACTTCCAGACGAGGGAACTGGAAGTGCTAAAATGCTAACTCATTCCTGCAGTACTACTACAGTATAATGTAGCTGCCACACAGTGATACATTAGTTACTGTGCTAATCATAAGACTTGGATGAGTAGATGCTAGAGTTAGCTTGCTAACAAAGCAACATAACCTAACCTAAAATCAATAATCAATACCCTATCAGATACAGAGGTCAGACACAGCTGTTGGCACAATGCCTGCCTGAAGAATATGGACCTTTAAAACTGGACATGGTGGGGGTTACGCCTAAAACTAGGGCTGGTAATCTGGAGAAACTAGCAAGAGTACATTAGATTTTTATAATTATCCAACCTAAAAACCCAGTCCAGTGTTGCCAAAATGAAAGTAGCTAGCAGCACGAGCTCCAAAAGTCCCTAAATCTCACAAGAAAGCCACCAAGTCGGCAACAGACAGTCCGTCCCTTCAGGGACCAAAGCCACTCCCCCAAAATTATCTTTATGAACGTAAACAACAAACATGGCAGATTGTGGAATTCACCATCATTTCATTCAGGCTAAATGAAATGATTGGACGGGCATTTTACAGTCAGGTGACTGACTTTTGGGATTTGTTGACTGTTGTCGGGATGCAAAGACAATTTCAACAAATATAACAAAACAAAAAAAAAAAAAAAAACGTTTTTGATGAAAACTACCAACCCTATCTTTAAAAGCCTGTTTCTGTTAGTCAAGAAGCAGTCGTCGCAGTTTTTAGTTGGGTGAGAGAAGCATAAGCAGCGGTGTGAGTGTTCAGAGCTCAGCTGTGAGTCTGGACGGGACCCCTAAGCTCCACAGCAGGACGGACCTCATTAACTCGTCTGGCTGCGAGGGGAAGTTGAGGGCTTCTGTACCGCAACAACGAAACAAGATACCAGTGATCTCATCCTCCTCTTCCCTTCATTCATCCCAAGCGCTTATGAGTTGCCTTGGCAACTTGTGCGCTCAGTGTGTGTATGTGTGCCAGTGTGCATGAGCGGGGGCCTGAGAAACCACAAAGTGAAAATTATGTGTCATCAGAGAGGATTAGGAGCCCACGGTTTAGTCAAGGGCTTGGGATCCTGCTGCTGTCGTGCTTGAGGGTTTTATTCAATGTAAACACACACACATAACTCAGAAACACACACACACACACTGTCGCTCTTGTGAATCTGAGATGCATTCAACAACGGCAGACTGATGACAAGGAAGACTGAAATTGATTTCCTTCCTGTAACCTGCAACGTATCTGTAACTTCTCTGACAGAAAACAACCAGAAAGGACGAATTCATCGGTTCAAGGAAGTGTGTGAATGTGTTGAAGGAACGGAGCGTCAAGGTCCGAGTTGCTCTCCTCTCACACTCTGTCCACCCATTTTCCTCTCCTTTCCTCTAAGTAGGCGAAGGACGTTTGTGTCTCACTGGCTGCACTTCAACGGAAAGATTTCCATATTTTTTTTTTTTTTTTTAAAGAATCAGATCCTCTGATCAAAAGTAAGATCCCCAAACAGCTTGAACGTGACTCAGGTTTTACAGCTGAAATCTGACACGATCAGCGTCGACACAGCCGCAAATAAATCTTCGTGATTCACCTGCAACTGTCATAGTTTTGGCAACTTGCTGAGCAATGTTAACTGAAGACAAAGACGCACGTCAATGGAGAGAGAAAAAAAATAATGACTTTTTGTTGCTCATACATCATTTTATCTTATATGGGAACAGGGTTAAATATCATTGGAAAAGACTCCGACCAAAAATCATAGATGCACATGCATGAAATCATCTTGGCTACATTTCTCTGTATTACGACTATTTTGTGTAGTTAAGATACCTCTGAGTGCTGCGTCCTATCCACCATACTGTAAATACCACACTGAGACGTTGACTCATGAGTGAGTCAACGTATGACATGTATGACCACGACCACAACGAAGCACTAAGTTTGGCACAGCAGGAAGTGTGACGAAAGGGGAAAGTAGAATCAGAGCCAGTGGGCAACCTCCAGATCTGAAAAGTGAAGCCAATGCTGAAGTGCCTTTAACTTGCATTATTTCTAACAGCCAGCAGGGGGCGATTCCTCTGGTTGCAAAAAGAAGTCTGATTGTATAGAAGTCTATGAGAAAATGAGCCTAATTCTCACTTGATTTATTACCTCAGTAAACATTGTAAACATAAGTTTATGGTCTCAATCGATAGTTTCAAGTCTTCTTCAACACAGCATGATGTTCATTTAGTAAATGATGGTTCCATTTAGAGTCAAATAGACCATGAAGTAGGGTATGCTTTTGGGGCGTGGCTACCTTGGGACAGGTTGCTACCACAGCGTTTTGTCTGGGAGTTGTCCACATACAAGATGGAGACGGCCAAAATGCCAAACTCCTGGCTTTGAAATAGCAGTCCTAAAACCAGTGGGTGACGTCACGGTGAATGCGTCCACTTCTTACATGCAGTCTATGGTCAGAGCCCACAGGTGGATGCTGGGGTGGAGCTGGGCTTTGGAAATGCTGTATTAACAGCAGCAGCAGTGGTGGCAGCGAGTGATAGCATAGTTTTCAGGTGAGCAGTGTGGTAGCAGGGCACTGACTGCTTACTTACACCAGTATAATCAAAGGGTGTGTCAGATATATGTTGGTGTTGACTCTGGTTGACCACCTGAACTAGCTCGCAGGCTTCGTTTCGTACAGTATATTGGTTACATGCCAGAATAGGTATGAACTGTCGCAAGAATGCAGGGCTAAACATGATGCCCCGCTCTGTGAACTTCATTTCAGTACTGAGTTAGCATCCGTTTCCCTTCCTGTTTGACTTTCCTTCCTCTTTTTTCGCGTCTATGTTTGGTCCTGCAATTTTACCCCATGTGCCTTCATTTTTCCTCCCGTCTTCACACTATGCGCTGCTGCTCTCGTCACTCTTTCCTTTCCGTTTCCACTCTTCCTTTTCTCGTCTTTGCCTGTTAATAAACCTCCCGGCGTCGCTCTCTAACCTTACCACAGGAAGTGTCCTGTGCTGAAATTGAGCCCACGCTGGATTGCTTCCTGCCAAAGTGCGTTGTGGGACACGTTTGTTTGGGCCCCCTTCTTCCTCCTCCTCCTCCTCCTCCTCCTCCCTTCTGCTCCCCTTGTTGCTTCCTCCTTTGGGCTCCGTGCAGATGGCTGTGGCCGGCAGACCGGATCTCGGAGGGGTTTTGGCAGAGCAGCGCCTCTCTCCGGCTCTGGAGACAGCATACCGCAGCCGTGACCCCCGCGACCCACGCTGCACTGCTGCCCGCCTCGGCCTCGCTGCTCTCACAAGTCAGCCACGAGAGACAAACACACAGCTGGTGCACGAAGTGCAGATGGCAGCTTGATTCAATATTGATAGAAAGTCAATGATGTAGTCATCAGAAGTATTCCAGTGCATCCTAGATCTATTCTTGTTATATAGTTCAGTTTAGATTTAAATTTAAAAACCATTTTCACTGGTTTCCTAGGAATTAGGTTTGGCAATTGATTGATTGTCCTTAGTTAAAAATGTACCTTAAAGGAAGATTTGTCAAGTATTGGATGCTATTGTCAACCTGACAGTGGGTTGTATGTATGACGGCTATTGTCCATAAACCCTCACAGGTACTGCATTTAGCATAAAAAATATGACTATACAAACTGCATGTGATTATCATAAAGTGGGCGTGTCTGTAAAGGGGAGACTCGTGGGTATCCTTAGGATCTATTTACATTCACATATCTGGAGGTCAGAGGTCAAGGGACCTCTTTGAACACGGCCATGCAAGATTTTCCTCACCAAAATTTAGCATAGGTTTGGAGCGTTGTTTAGCCTCCTTCCCGACATGGTTAGTACTAATGGGTTCTTTAGGTTTTGCGGTTTCATATGATGTCAGTATCTCCGCTCTATCTTTAAAACTGAACCAGTTGCAACCTAAAAATCGCAAGTTGTGTTTATGTGTCACAGAAATTAGTGGTGCTAAAACAGATTTTTAGCGCTTACACTTTGACAGTCCTGCTAGGAATATTTCAACGTGCTCTTTGATGTTTTATTTATGAAAGTTATCGGACGTTGAGCTGCTTTAATGCCCCATTTACAGAATATTTACATACAGCATATCAAACATACTAGAGGTCTGAGATAATGTAGCCTAGCGATGATTTCTGCTGTGGCCAAGAAGCCAATCTAGAAACCGAGTTAAAAAAATATGAAGTAATATAGCTCCTTATCTGCCCACCACTCGCTGCTGTGGTTGTGAAACACCTGTATCCCATTCCCTGACACTTTCTTAGGACGTCTGTTGACAAGCTGAGGGTCAGAGCTCGACAGGCCGTAAGCTGTGCTTCAGATAACCGAGGCCTTCCCGGGCTTATCGGCAGCGCTCGTGCCTCTATCTGAATACAGAGGACTGGAAGGGAAGGGAAGAAATGGGAATCTGACAATCTAGACAGGGTTTCATTTTATATTGATTGCTCTCTGTGAAAACTTCCTCTGTTTGACGGGTCTGGGGAGCCGAGGGGGGGAAGAGGCCTGAAAGCGAGCACAAGGTTCCTATTACTTGTGACAGTGACATTGGCGGCCAAAGATAACAGCTGTCCGACTCCCAGAGGAAGTGTTTGAGGCCGGGCGATAAGTGAGATGTAAGAAATGAGGAGCGATGCTCCGTGTGGGTGTCATGGATGTTCTGATCGGAGCTATACACTGTCACAAGTCAGTGTGTGTGCGTGTGTGTGTGTGTGTGTGTGTGTGTGTGTGTGGTGTGTGTGTGTGTGTGTGTGTGTGGGCATTCGTGTGAAAGAGGAAAAGAGAGGGAGGTAAGTCTGACTCATGCTGTAAATCATTGGGTTACACCGAGGGCGCAAAACGATACGATGAGGTGGCAGTATCCGGGCTAACCGGGATAAATAAGTGTAAAAAAACCTTAACGTGTTATGCTAAAAATATACAGCCTGTTATGTCAGATGAGATGAAGAATATCAGCGTTTGAGAGCATTTCAGAAATAGTCTCAGTGGTTGAAAATAAACCTCATAATCAAATTTTATCAAGCCAGATGAGCTTCTGCTCTAACTCTCTATAAAAGACAATTGGTAGGCTAAAGAGGAGGAGGCTAATATAATGAAGCCTAATACTCTGGTATTGGCTGAAAGCAGTGGTAGTAGAAGTACTCACATCTGTTACTTAAGTACAAATAGCATTGTAGAAAAACAATGTTATAAGCAGTCCTGAATTCAAAATTCTAAAGTAAAAGTACAAAAATATTAACATTAAAATATACTTAAAGTGCCAAAAGTAAAAGTACTCATTATGCAGAACGGCCCATTTCAGAATAAAGTATATTATTGATTTATAGTTATTGATGCATTTAAATGTACATGAATTTTGAAGCTGTAAAGGTGGAGCTCATTTTTTTTTATTATACACACTACGGGGTAGCTTGTGAATTTCACCAAGGGACCAACGCAATAATAAAATATTTATTATAATATTTTGTATTATTAATCTCAAACAACTTAGGTAATAAAATAAAGTTAGAGTTGTAAAAAAAAGTACAATATCTGCCTCTGAGATGTAGTGGAGTAGAAGTATAAAATAGCAGAAAATACTCAAGTGCAAGTGTCTTAAAATTGTACTTAAGTACAGGTACTTAATAAATGTTTTTACCACTGGCAGCAAGCTAGCTTGTGCACTAGCGTTTGCAGGCGCTGGAAACCAAATACTTTACTTACTTATTGTTGTATTTCAGGGAAAACTTTTTAACAAATGCAGAAGCTAGTATCTTTTAAGTGGCCGTTACCTTAACACATAAATGTTAGTATTTTAGCCATGGTGGTTACTACTGGTGTCAAATTAGAAATACAATTGTGTTGTTTTCTAGTTACTTGGCCTTTTAACATCTTTAAGTACCAGTATATAATGTATTTGCTGTAATAAATCAGAAAATGACCATGATACATCATTTTGAGATTAAGAAAACATGCTAAATGTAAATACAGGCTTCTCTGACAACAGTGCTACAGCCATGTGTCCTCTTTTGAGATTTCCATTTCGGTCATGAATGCCTGTTTTTGTTGCGATACGTTGCCACATGTGAACCAAACTGTCACGCTAACAGCTGTACGCAGTCGTGGAACCAAGCAAATAAACTGGATCAGCAGCGTTAAAGTTAAGGTTAGATTCTACCCGACCAGATTATTTCTGCGTTCAGAGCAGATCTGGGAAATGTTTTTACAATCAAATCCATCACCAGCACTCAAATTGAGCTGTTCAGTTTTTTTTTTTTTTTTTTTTTCATTTTCACAGTCTTCCTCTGTGTTGCCTCTAAATGCTTGTTGGTCACCAGTGCAGATGTTTTACACTCCTGTTCCCACGGCAGTGAAAGACACATTTCAGAGTGCGAGGGAGGGGAAAATAAAAAGACACTGTCATTGCTGTTTCCTCTGCTCTCCTTCCCTCCGTGTGTCCTTGTCCGTTTATACACAAACTAATAAAGTGTCCGTCCTCTGATGTGCCCGTCTGGAGTTGAGGAAAGAGCGGCGTAGATCATAACGGATTAAATAAAATAGTCTTTCTCATATCCCCCTCCTTTTTATCCTTGTGATTCATTCTGTATTCTTCCCCTTAACCTATCATCTTCTAATCTTTTATTCTAACCTCCTCTCCCTTTCTGACTCTGTCTCCTCCTTCATCTTTTTTTTTTTCTTTATCTCTGCTGCCGTTCCCGTAATCACCCCCTCCTTTTGGCTTTTATCTCCACTTCCTCAATATCCTTTTTACTGCCTCTGCCTCCTTCCTTCCTCTCGCCCCCCCCCTTCCCCTCCTCCTTTCCTCCCTCCCCTTCACCCTCCCCTCCTTCCTGCCTTTCCTTCTTTTCTTCCTTCCTCGCCCCCAACCCCTCGTCCCCCTGCCTCATCTCCGCTGAGCTCATCCTTCTTTTCTTCCGTCTTTTCCCCGTCACCTTCTCTTTGTTGCCTCTTTGCCAAACCCTGGTCTCAACTCCCTTTCCCCCCATCTTCTTCCTTCCACCTCCAGGCCTGCAGCCAGTCTTCTGGAGCAGGGAGGACGTGGCCCAGTGGCTGCGGTGGGCCGAGAAGGAGTTCGCCCTGCGGACCATCACCAGTGGCTCTTTCCAAATGAACGGCAAAGCCCTGCTGCTGCTCACCAAGGAGGACTTCCGCTACCGATCCCCCCACTCCGGTACTTGTCTTCTTCCCACCTCTTCATGAACTTATTGGAGATTTTAGACATGTATTCTCAACTGAGGAAAGTTTTAAAAATGAGTCACTTTCACTGACCGCGTTAGTTGGCTCTTTTAGTCCAACTGGAAGACAGAATTTAGCCATTTAGGAAGAAAAAGCAGTTTTAATCATGGAAACACTCACTAGTTGCAGAAAAAAATGGTGCAATTATACATAGCAGCTCCTTTTCTGAGGGAAAAAGTGACACCTGCTGTCACAAATGTCTCACAACAAAATGTAATTGGGGCACACTGTGACCTTTGACCTGCTGTTGTGGTTTAGACCAATGTTATAGTTTATTTGGACATGAAAAGCGGTGCCAATGTAGCTTTAAAATCAATGTGTTTACTGCAAAACTACACCCCTTACAAATCAATAAAGTGCAGAGGAGGGAAGGCGGCAGTGTCAGGCGACAGTGGAGGGAGGCAGCTGTCACAGCGAGGCTGCCGGGGGAGGAAGTAGAGGACGGTTGATCAGGAAGTACAAACCGACCTCAACTGTCACCCTGGCAACGCTAGCGGCCGAGCGGCATGAAAATAATATGAAAAAAAAGTCAATGGTTTTCCTTTTGTAGACTTTTAGATTTCTACTTTGAAGTGAATCAGGATTCAACGTCTGATTGTGTTTCCTGGAGATTTGACACAACACAGAGTCACGTAGGGCTGAAGTCAGGGCTGTGTGGGTCGGGAGGACAGTCATAAGAGTGGGATGACATGAGTGAGGAAACATTTAGATAAGACATAGGATAAACCCTCCACAGCCTCGAAGTGTGGGAGTTGTATAAAGTGAATGCATAATCAACGCTGAAATAAATACAGAAAGAAAATCACTGATGAATAAAAGAATAAACGAATGAAAGTTGAACTGAGCATACACAATTAAAAGAATACATAAATCAATGTTGCTAATTAATCAGGAAATAAATAATTCATAATATATTTCTTCTTCATCTCTGTGTACGTTAATAATGTAAGTATAACTAACTAACACTCCAAACCTTTATTGTCCACATGATCAGTTCGGCTCTATATACAGCCGAGCTCTGTGCTGCTGTTTGATAGATCTTTATACGGAGAAATACATAAAATAATGTTACAGTTGAATGTGTAAAGTTGTTTGTTTATTTTGAAATTAATTAACAACATCTATTTATTTATTATATTTGATTATGTATTTTAAAATTTTATTCATGCATTTAATTCAGCTTTTATTTTTTTATTTATTATTTTATTTAACACATTCACACATATTCACACATAACACATATTCATCTTCATCAGCACTTATTTATGTATTTAATTACGCGTTTATTTTTTTATTTATTATTTTATTTAACACTTCAAGTATTCATTTATTTATCAGCACTTATTTTTGTATTTAATTCAACATTTATTTTTTATTTATTATTTTATTTAACACTTAAATTATTCATTTATTAGCAATTGTTTATGTATTTAATTCAGCTTTAATTTTTTTTATTTATTATTTTATTTAATGCTTAAAGTATTCATTTATTTATCAACACTTATTTATGTATTTAATTCAACTTTTATTTTTTTATTTATTATTTTATTTAATGCTTAAAGTATTCATTTATTTATCAGCACTTATTTATATACTTAATTCAGCTTTTAATTTTTTTCATATATTGTTTTATTATTGATTTATTTTGGCATTTATTTATGTATTTGATTCATTAGATTCAAACACTGATTCATTTAATAAGTCATTTTTAATCCTCCGTAGTATTGCTCAGGATGTAAGCAAAGGTTCCTCTCTTCCCTTCACCATATATTTTCCAGTGTGCCTCTTTAAATATGATTACATGTTGTGAGGAGTAATCTGTCGTTCTAGAGAGATGTGGCCCAGCTGACAGCTGTTGTCAAGCTTGTGTTTCCATTTCAGCTCTGCAAAAAAAAAAAAAAAAAATATTCACATCCTGTGAAATTCTGGGGAAAAAAATGGAAAATGTGATTCATCATCGCAGGTTTTATTGGTTGCCGTTAGTCATCTCAATGTGACATTTCGTTGTAAAATGGTTTAATGCGTCAGCGAGTGTAGCTGTTACGATCACATAATGTCCTAAACCTAAAACAGGGGGCATGAAGAGATAAAGCCGACAGCGATTGATTATGTACTAATATCGGTTAGTTGTTTTGGCCCTGCTGTCAGTGACATCAGTGAAAACGTCATTTTAGGGAAGCGAGCAAACATTCTGGCGGGTGATGTGTCTGTTTCCTCCTTTTGGGGACTGTAAGGGTGCAGTTCCCATCAGTCCTTGCTGTGTGCCACATTTTCCTTTGTAGAAGCTCTAAGAATAATATAATGCTGTTTTTCCTGGAATGTCTCAACATCACGTCCAACATCAGGCCTCGCAGCTACATTACAGCTACATGTTTAGACTTTAAAATGTTGAATGGCAAAAAAGGCTGTTTCGTTCATCAGCTTTGACCAACCATAAAATGCCATTTTCTCCTGTATTCTTTAATTTGCAAGGAATTGTGATTTATAATGATAAATATAATCTTTTGTAAGCAGACAAGGTGACGTTTAAAACGAGCGTTTAAAATCCAGAATCAAAGCATCAGGAAGCGGGAATTTTCCCCACTCTGCAACTCAACGCCACAGCGCCAGAAAGTGAGAACTGAAAGGGGTGTGTGTTTGTTTGTGTGTGTGCGTTCACTGCTTCTTCCTTTATGAGAATCATTTCCTTGTTATGGTAAGCCTTTAAAAAAATCTTTCAGGTAGCGCGTGATGTTATAATGACAATCACTACTATTTGTTAACCATGTAAATGTTTTGTAAGGACGGGAGAGGAGCCGTCGGCGTTGGTGATGAGGCAAAACAAACAGCTGTTAGTCATTCAGTGAGCTTCCTGCTCAGGCTTTGTGCCGGGTGTCACCGCCGCTACTGTATAAGCACTTAAAGCAGAATACCAGGGTCATACAGCGCTACGGCCCATTTACTTGTGTCAACACCTAGTTCACGTTGGCCACTAAGTAGCCCAATGTGTGTACTCACTGCTTCACCAGATTAGATGTAGGAATATCTAGGAAATGTTGTTCTAACAGTTGCCATGACGCCCCGTCCTGAAGCGGTCACTCTAACGTGGCCCCTCAGAGACTCGTCCCTTATTGCTCAAGCTCCCCGCTGCCTGGAAAACAGAGAAGAAGAAGAAGAAGAAGAAGAAGAGGAACTGGATTCTGTGGATGACGCCGCCACTAATTTCCCATTTTATGCAGGCCATCTATGGTAACCTCTGACCTTTTGCGTCTCTGCAGGGGACGTCCTGTATGAGCTGCTGCAGCACATCCTGAAGCAGAGGAAGCCCCACGTCTTTTACCCGTCGGCCTACTTCCCCGGGAACTCCTTCCACTCGCTGCCTGAAAGCGCCGCGCAGCACCTCAAGCTCGAAGGTCAGTCCAACCTATTATCCTCCATGAGTGAGTCCAAAATGAATTTTATTGATAGAAATATACAGTATGCTACCTTGATAATTCCTCACATAGCATCTATGAGGCTGTTTCAGCTGTATCTAGCAGCCATGACAATAAAGTAGAAATATTAAATTAAGATATTGTTTTGCCTATAATCAATCAACGTGCAGCTATACATATACATTAGGGCAGTCAACTGATTAAACTAGGTAATCGTGATTAATCACAAATTAATTACACATTTTTTGTCTGTTGAAAATGTACCTTAAAGGGAGATTTGTCAAATATTTAATAAATTATTAGAAATACTTTTATCAACACGGCAGTGGATAGATATGCTTGCTTTATGCAAATGTACATTTATTTATATGCATATTTATTATTACAAATCAATTACCAACACAAAACAATGATAACATTGTCCGGAACCCCTCACAGATATTTAGCATCAAAAATATGCTAACATTTTAATGCACCAAAGAAATTAGTGACATTAAAGCGTAAATGCGTTAAAATGTTATTGCCGTCTTAACTTTGACAGCTCTACTTTCTACGTAACGCTACTTTTGACAAAGGAAGAAGCAGTTCTCAGCTAATGCTAGCCTGACCTGGTGAAACAAGTAACGTTAGCTAAGTTACCGCTGCTTAGCTAATGTTAGCGGGCTAAGGCACTGTAACACTGTTAGCAGACAGTACAGTCGCTACGACTGCTATGACGCCACCGCAGTAATGGCGACGATGCTAAATGGCGGTGCACACAAAGTGGTCGCCAGATGCATGCAAATCAATTAATATTAACAGCAATTATTAAACTATAAAATCGTATGGTAATTAGGTAATTATCATAACTATTAAGCTATTTAGCTAATTTAAAGTTGGCTAAAAATATAGATTGTAAAATTGTCTGGCTGTTTAAAGTAATATAATATGTAGTGGAGTGTGTAAGCTAATGGTGGTTAAAGGGGACATATCATGGAAAAACTCACTTTTTCATGTTTGAACACATACATTTTGGTATCTTGAGTACCCACCAACCCACAAACTGTGACATTTTTTGTGCAAGCCAATCAGAGCAGAGAGGGCTTTTACAGGAGTCTTAAAGAGACAGGCGCTAAAATGAAGCGTTTCAGATGGAGCGTGAATGCAGGTATATTCAGACAGACAGTATAGGAAAAATAAAGTGTTTTTTGAACATTAAAGCATGTAAACATGTTGTAGTAGAAACCCAAAATACAAGTATGACCTGAAAATGACCATGATACGTCCCCTTTAAGGTGCGGTAAATTGGTCATTTTTGAAAAATAGGGGGTGATAATACATAAACTATGAACTTTTTGCTCTATTTAGCTATGTCACTAAGCTATCAAACAATACTTGTCAACAATAGATTCAAAACAACAGTGACATAGTCCAGACATCTAATAATAACTAGGTAGGCTAACTTGATCCCAGGATAGCAATCTAGAATTTTGTTGGTATCAATTAACTATGGGTCATTTTTAAATTTAAAATTGGTGTAAAATACAAAAACTTTATTTCATTAAAAAGTAAAAGAAGCTGTTTGTTGTAATCAAGTAAGCAAAGAGCGTTTTCTGGCTCTGATCTGAGGAAATGTGAGCCAGCAACTATCAGATGGGTTTGAAGTAGTAACTTCACATGTTGGCAAGTAAAACCTGCTCCACAAGGAAATGCTGCGTTATTTAAACAAGCTACTCCGGTGGCTTCGCACAGGTTTGCTGTCGCTTCCTTGTTTTGAATTCCACTTTCCGGATGTTTTTTTTATCCATTACTTGTGACTGAAGGAATCAAAGCAAAATTCCCACCATTTCCAACACTAGAGTTAGGGTTTGTGAACTAGACAACTTTTACTGAAACCCTTCTACAGTAATGCTATCAGCCTTCTCAGCCTAACTGCAGGATATTAGTGACATCTAGTGGTCGTTTCTGAGTGAAGCCAGAACATCGAGAAACCAGGCTCCAACAGTAATAAACACCTTTTCATTTCCTGGCTGTGAGGACACATTTGGAAATTTGGGAAATATCTATGAAAAGCCACAATATGCCACTTCATTTCATGCTCTGTTACTGCCTCTCTGCTACTTTGGACGGATACAAGATGAGGCAAGCTTAGATCAACCTGAGATACATGTGCAATGAGTGGACAAAATAATGTGGACATGCATGATTAGATTTTAATGCAAGCCAGAACTACAGTCCTGAAATTAGTAGCATTAACATCCATCCATCCATCGTCAACCGCTTATCCCGTTAGGGGTCGCGGGGGGGCTGGAGCCGATCCCAGCTGGCATAGGGCAAAGGCGGGGTTCACCCTGGACAGGTCGCCAGTCCATCGCAGGGCACATAGAGACAGACAACATAGAGACAGACAACCATTCACGCTCACATCCACACCTACGGGCAATTTAGAGTAATCAATTAACCTAAACAGCATGTCTTTGGATGGTGGGAGGAAGCCGGAGTACCCGGAGAAAACCCACGCTTACACGGGGAGAACATGCAAACTCCACACAGAAGAGCCGCAAGTTGGAATCGAACCTGCGACCCTCTTGCTGTGAGGCGACAGCGCTAACCACTACACCACCGTGCAGCCCTAGCATTAACATATTAAAGGTTTTTTTTGAACATTTTTGTGTTGACGAACGAACGTTAAAAAAAAAAAAAAGTATCCACAGAGCTTTTAGAAATGTGATGAATAAAAGTAGTAGTGTAACAATGTTGGTACCACATGTCTGAGACTCGCTCCACTCCGCCATAAAATATGCAGATTGTGCAACAAACTGGCAACCATTTGTTGTGAAGTGAACGTATGTTATCAATAGCTCATAATATCGAATTTAAGCTGTCACCATCGGAGAGGTGTTGATTCAGTACGGTGGTGTTTTTTAAGCCACAGTTGGTTGCAGTCTCCTGCTGTCGGTCTTTTCTCACTCGGCTATCAATATGTGTTTACCAAAAAAACATCCGTCATGATTTGCTGGAGCTGATTCCTTCCTTTTTTGTCTGAGAAACAGTCCAAAATCCAAAGATCTTCACTCAAATATGATGCGAGAAAAAGTAAAGAGGCAACTTATCGTGTTTGAGAAGCTGGGACCAGTAAATGTTAACATGTTTGCTTAAAAATAACAGAATAGTGGCTCAGCTTTACTTTAATATCAAACAGTGTATTTTTCTAGGGCTGTCAAAGTGACGATACTATCATTATATGAAACTAGAAAACCTGAAGAATCCATTGGTACCAACCATGTCATACTAGCTTGTTGCGAAGAAGGTTAAATAACGCTCTGAACTTATGCTAAATTTTGGCGAGGAAAAACGGCCATTTTCAAAGGGGTCCCTTGACCTCTGACCTCAATATGTGAATGAAAATGGGCTCTATGTGCTTATTTTATGCAGTAGACACATTTGTCTTGCTTTTGTGTTGTTAATTAATTCCCAATAATAAATATATACATACATTTGCATAAAGCAGCATATTTGTCCACTTCCATGTTAATAGGAGTATTAAATACATGTACAATTAATCACAATTAACTATAGAAAATGATGTGATTAATCACAAATAAATATTTTAATTGATTGACAGCCCTAATTTTTTCATGTTGTATCTTTTGTAACTCCAGAAACGGTACGGCGGGCACCACGTGGTACAGAGCCACTCCCCCAGCATCCCCCAACCATTGAGCTGCGACACCGCTCCCGCTCCCCCCACCATCAAGCCACCAGACGGTCCCCTCCGGAGCCAAACCAACCCCGCGCCTCCAATGAGGACCACCTCCAGACCTTCTCCCAGCTGCCCGACAGCAACCACCACCTGCCCGAGGAAATGTACCCTCTGTCGGTGTCCCCGGTTGCGCCCAACGGCCGCTGCGTGACGCCGCGAGAAGCCCCCTGCCCGGGCAGCCCTGGGGGCCAGGAGGCGGGCCCTCCTCGCGTCATCCAGCTCATGCCCAGCGCCATCATGAACCCCCTGCTCCTCAGCCCGAGCAGGAGCGGCGGGGGTGCCGCCATGGACTTCAGGCACAGCCGCGGCGGAACCCCATCTCAGGCGACGCTCGAGAACGGGCGCGAGGGGAAAGTGCACAGCCACCACCATCAGATGCAGCTGTCCCAGCAGCAGCAGCAGCAGCAGCAGCATCTGCTGCAGCAGCAGGAGGAGGCGCTCTACAGGAACCACGTCATCATGCCTGTGTCTCCTCCAGAGGAGCAACAAATACCCATCGGACGGATAGCAGGTAGAATTTAACCCTCACAAGGTTAAAGAGGTGGCATCACATCTGTTGCTTTAGTCACAATGTGAGCAGATATGCAGAGACAGCAGGACCTTAGTGACTTATCTTGTCCCTTTGGTATTCTCTGAGCATCAAAAAAATCCCATCCAGCTCATCTGTGTTTCCTGCCGTGTCCTTGCAGACTGCAGGCTGCTGTGGGACTACGTCTACCAGCTCCTGTCAGACAGCAGGTACGAGAACTACATCCGCTGGGAGGATACAGAGAGCAAAGTCTTCCGCATCATGGACCCCAACGGCCTGGCCAGGCTCTGGGGCAATCACAAGGTAAACACACGCTCGGCGGGCTTCAGCCGTGTCCTCATTGTTGCCTACGATCAGACTACAGCCGGCTCAGTGAGCAGGTACATCCCAGATCCATCACCGTCATTTCTAGACAGTTCAAAGCTGCACTAGTCGATAGTCTTCTGATAAACAATGATTTACTATGAAATGAAAGGTGTTGCTCATAGTGATGGGTTACACCATAGACTGTATACAAGTAGTGGACGTAGTCACGGTGACGTCCTCCATTGGTTTGTGGACTGCTGTCTTCAAGCCTCGAGATCAGCATTTTGGCTGTTGCCATCTTGGTTTTTTGCAACCAGAAGTGACACAAGAGGGTGGAGCTAAGTACAACCGAACACTGAACGAGACATTTTTTAGGCGACCAAAATTTACTTTCATGAACTGAAGACACACTGAAAGGGTTAAATATATAAGACGAAAACACGCCGTGGCAGCGACCTGTCAATGACAAAGTAGCCCCGTCCTAAAGCATCCCCTGCTTTATGGTCTATTTGACTCTAAATGGGACCATAATTTACTAAATGAACATCATGCTGTATTGAAGAAGACTTGAAACTAATGATTGAGACCATAAACTCATGTTCACAATGTTTACTGAGGTAATAAATCAAATGAGAAATAGGCTCATTTTCTCATAGACTTCTATACAATCACACTTCTTTTACATATAGAGGAGTTGCCCCCTGCTGGCTGTTAGAAAAAAATGCAGGTTTAAGGCACTTTAAATTGGCTTCACTATTCAGACTCTGGAGTTGCCCTCGGACTTATACATAACTTTGCAGTTCGCCTCAGCTTGGTGGAGCTTTTTAGCCTATTTTAACTGATTGTTTTGGGTTTTACATCTACTGTCTGAAATGGTAAATGTTTGCCAACACATTTTCCACAACAACTTTATGAGGTTTGATATCAGGCGTATTTTCAGTTTGTTGTGGAGCTCTTCTGCCCCCATGTGACCAAACCATTAGTTAGTGCAGCTTTAAATGGCACAGAGCAGATCAGGAACACAGTATTGCTGTCATTAATGACTGTTTTGTTCTTTTACCTATAACAGAACAGGACCAACATGACGTACGAGAAGATGTCGCGAGCACTGAGACACTACTACAAACTGAACATTATCAGGAAAGAGCCTGGGCAAAGACTTCTATTCAGGTACAGTATATCAACTTATAGACACCTTTTTAAATAAATTTGCTCCGGCTATTCATGATATATTTACCAAGAGATGGTTTGGGTGTTTGAAGTGGGGCTGTTGCTTGTTCATAGTCAGTGTGTTACCTAAAGTAGGTGACGGTTTGTACACCCCCAGTTTGGAGACGGGGATGGCAGCAAAATGTATTTAGTCACCAAACAAAAGGCTCACATAATAAAATCAACATCAGTTTAAGTGTACGTTATATTTAGAATATTTTCACCGCCTTACCTTGCCGTCAGTCCGTCAAGCCTTTTTGATGGGAAACTGAAACTGTTGTATCCATCCAAGCCACCAGACTCCATTGAAAAAAAATGTAATTTTACTGCACAGAACACAGGAGATGCCGATCCACAGCTGCCTCGATCGGTCAGTTTAAAATTACTGTTTTTTGTCAATGCAGTCTGGTTGCTTTGGTGAGAGCATAGATTATAGCTTCAGATTATCACAGACTATCCCTTTAATCTATTCTGTAACAGCAGCTCCAGTAAATGACCAAACTTGCTTCCTCATCTGTGTCGCGTTCACCAGGTTCATGAAAACTCCCGATGAGATAATGAACGGACAGACGGACCGGCTGGAGCACCTGGAGTCCGACACAGACGAACAAATCTACATCAAAGAGGAATGCTGAGGAACTCTGAGAAAAAAAAAAAAACGAGTCCATGAACTACTTACTACTACTACAGCCGCTGATGCCTTTCAGAAGCAGCCGGAACAATCGTCGTTGAGTCTGGAGCGCCTGGCGTGGACGTTCGCTCGTACCAGTCCCACACAGACGGACATGAAATCTCTCTCAAGCTTGCCTTAGGATGATATTTTCCTAAAGTAAAAAGAAAAATACAGCATCAGTTGTGATTTTCCTGATGGACGGAGCTGAAAAGACTTTCTAAGTGTTCCCTTTTATTTCTGAATGAACTGCAAAAGCCAATCACTTTGTGCTTATGTCACTTTGATGATTTTATTGTCTCCTCACATTGCATTATACTATGAAATTTTGATGTTTGTAAAAAGAAAATTGTGTGTGTGTGTGTGTGTGTGTGGCAGGAATGTTTTCACCATGGAATAAACATTTTTGATCAAACTGTATTCTCTTAGTTTGGATTATACTTAAAGGGATAGTTTGGGTGTTTTGGAGTTGCAGGAGGTATTTATCCATAGTCAGTGTATTACCGACAGTAGATGATGGTCGGCACGCCCCCAGTCTGGAGAAGCAGACAGGAGTTACCAACACTAAAGCAAAGTAATGTAATGTTGTGGACGGGGCCGACAGCAAAACACTAAAATCGCTATCGGTTTAAGCGAACGCCATATTTAGAATATTTTCACTGCTTTACCCTCCTGTCAGACAGCCCTGTCTGATGGGAAACTGAAGCAGTTTTGTTCCTCTATGCTCTCGCCAAAGCTACCACACTTCATTGAAAAGACCTGTAGTTTTACCTCAGAAGAAGGGAGTTGCTGGTCTACCGCTGCCTTGATTGATTAAGTTTGTTATTTTGTGACTTTGGTCGAATTCACCGAAGTCGCACAATAACACAAACAAACTAAATGAGAGAGGCAGCGGCGGACCAACGACCCCCGTGTTCTGCGAGGTAAAATGACTGTTAAGTGATGAATGGAAAAATTTCTGTTTTCTTCAATGGAGTCTGGTGGATTGGGTAAGAGCATGGATAGCTACAAGGGCTTCAGTTCCCTGTTGGAAAGGGCTGTCTGATGGCAAGGTAAAAATATCCTAAACATAGCGTACACTTCAATTGATATTGTTTGGCTAAAATATGTTTTACTGCCGGCCCCGTTCACAACATTACATTACTTTGCTTTAGTGTTGGTAACTCCTGACTGCTTCCCCAGACTGGGGTCATGAGTGTCATCTACTGGAGGTAACATACTGATTATAGATAAGAAACTCATACAGCCTCACTTGAAAACACCCAAACTATCCCTTTAACATTTAATTTAAGATGTTTCCATAAACATAAATCATGTTTTCCTCTAGTGTTTCTCTGCAGGAAGGATGTCAGTCATGTTTGGTGAAATACACCAAACAGCCACATGATGGCAGTACTGGACCATTTTTGATCCACAGTTCAACACTACATAAAACCTGCTTCTCATTTAAAGGGTCATTTCCACTATTAAATGTGGCTGCAGTTCTTAGTATTGTTGGGACTTTTGGGAGATAGAAGAAATGATCATATTTTGGTCTTGTGTGTCTTCCTTTTGGCTGTATTGATAATGTGTCTGTGGGCAATGGTCACTGATGAGCTTAATTATGAATCAAATATGATGTATTACTAATTGCGCCATAGCAGCTAAAGTTGGTTATATTATTTTTGCATGACACGTCCTAAATCAGTGTCTTTAGTCGTCTGACAATATGTTTAGTGAATTATTATTCTACAAACGTCCAAATGAGCCTTGAAGTATAATAATCACGCGGGTTGTTAGTTTGAGAGTATCATATCATTAATTTGCACTTTTCCATATCTAATTACATTATTATTGATTGACACATTGGTATTCTTTTGCAGGTGATAACGCATACTTCTTTCCGGATCAATCATTGTGACGTTCAAATGAACAGATCACATCTAAATGTGACAGTAATCAGAGTAGTGTAACGCGTTACCGGCGGAGGCACAGCGGCTGTGCGCTCCAGAGTCTCCATAAAAGTTAGTGCGCACGGAGCCGAGCTGTCAGACTGGGGAGAGACGCGGCGGAGCGAAGACCGCAGACTCAACTGATTGATCCGGATCGATCCCACTTTTTAGAAATTCCTATTTTCATTTTGAGTGTGTGGTGTGATCCTCTGGGTGGCTGCGAGCCGCCAAAGGCGCGCCAACAAACGCAAATTAAAGCTTACTGGTTGTTTCTGGACTATAACGGAATAAGGAGAGGGTGGATGCAGAGGGCTCTGTGCGGCGGATGAGATGCCCACGCTGCCCAACAAGAAGACGAACACTCGTGTCTGATTCTGACAAAGCTTAATTTCATCCAGGAAAAAAAGAGGCACCACTCCCGTTTTTTTCGCCAATCCAAGACGCAAATGTCTCCACATCACAGGAACACCACTGGATTGTAGCAGCAGCCCCGCCGATGGTTTGAGAGGGCGTTAAGGTGCGGGAAGGGAGTGGGACAACTACAGGTAAGAGCCGTTTACGCGGTCATTTTGTGCCCTCTGGTAGGAGTCTACAGTCGGTGAGTGCGCACGGAAAGCCACTCAGCCACGGGGACTGTTTTATTATAGAGCATCAGCACCGCGTCAAAATCCAACCAGGACTGAAACAAACAATTACTGCAAAACAAGTATAAGGCCCGGTTTAACTCTCAGTCACTCCCCAGGCTCTTGTCATCTTCTTTCAAACATTTATCTGCATCTGATTACTAAAATATATCTCTTAAAACAGGTGAACAAATTCACCTCACTTCCTTTTGTACATCAGTATAGTGCAGCAATTGCTTTTTTTTTTTTTTTTTTTAATTTGTGGAGAAGTCTTTTCATTTTACTTTATTTTATATCATTACAGCATTTGTAAAATTGAAAAATTTCCTCATGGCTGAAGCAAAACCCCATAAACCAGACTCCTGTGAAAAAACAAGCATTTTAGTTCAACTCAGTCTTTGGGTTTAGTGAGTGCAGTTTTCCAGTTATTAGTCCCTGTGGTGGAGCTTTATCAGTTCAGTTGACTTTATTTCACCAAATCAGGATTTACGTCCATGGAGACTTCAGTATTTACACAACCGAGCTGAATTGACAGAGATCAGACTGTTTAATGGAGTCTAAAGTCTACACTGAAGTCTGGATCAGTCCAAAGAAGTATGCTGTATTAGTCTATGTACTGTAAGACCTGTGTTGCTTATAGCCGTCATTGAAAGTCAACAGTGTCCAGAACTAATATGGTGTTACTGGTAGGTGTCAGTGTAAGTACCAAGCTGCTGCCTGGAAGTCAACTCATTTTAATAGAGATGTATTGATGTGACCTCCTGCACTGAGACTAATGTCGGCTCACCTGAAGCAAATTGAACGAGTCCTCCGATGATGACATACAGTGACACAGCGGCAGGAGGCGACTCTTCCTCCTCCACCTGCAGACACAGACATAATGCTTTTAATCTGCTAAATACAACAGGAACAAAATGATGTCAGGGATGACACAGTGGGTGGAGGCCAACGGGAGGTGATGGGAAAAAAAATACTCACCTGAGAGCGTACAGTGGAGCAGCGGGGCAAGCGTCCAGGTTGGAGTGTAATATGGACACGTTTTTACAGCGTTAACTAGAAGCAAACTTGACGGGTTGAGAATAAACTTTGTGTGCTGATCGCTGGACGGACCCAACCTTTAGCTTAACATCACAGTGACAGAAAAATGTGGCTCCACGGTGAAGGCCTTAACACACCGAGGGCGAAGTGGCTTAACAACACGAAAATGCAAAATACTCACCTGAGAATATTATATGCCTGGGGCTTTTATTGTGAAAGGTGAGAACTGAAGGGGTGGTCCTGGTTTGTGCTGCCTTTGGCAAGGTTGAAAGGAGTAATAACGTTTGCTGTCTTGGTTCAGACTATGGTGCCTCGGTGTTGTTGTTTCATAAATAGAGGTGCAACTCGATCGGTTGATGCCTCTATCTGCGGTGCGAAAGATCAGGATATCGACCTTGTTATTGATTTTTTTTAACGTCATGTAATAGTTGCATTCTGTGTGAAAGCAATCATAACAAAAACAACAAAAATATTTTAATGTGCAAAATAAAAATACACACACCAAAAAAACACCCCGATGTTTAACGGCCTTATTCGCGGCATATAAACGGCAAAAAAATCATCCTTGTTAAGAAAAAGTACGTAGCTTCTTTGGCACATAACATTCGCGTCCTGGGGGACAGTATTCAAGTAAGCAGCTTTTTTTCAATTTTTTTACAAAAACTCGGAAAAATCATCCTTGTTCTTAAAACAAGTACGTAGTTTTTTTCCCGCAATGATATTTGCTTCCTGTGGGACAGTATTCAAGATAAAAAAAAACAGTTTGAAAAATATATTGATGTGCAAATTAATCACTCAAAACAAAAAACAACCCATTATTCGTGGTGTGAAAACTCCCAAAATCACCCTTCTTCCGAAAAAAAAAAAAAAAAGTGTAATATTTGCATTCGGTGTGAAAGTATTTGTTACAAAAACAACAGTTAACATATGTAAACTATATTGACGTTCAAATTAATCGCACTAAAAGAACACCCCATACGTAACGGCCTTATTCATGGCGCGAAAGCACAGAAAAATCGCACCTGTTCCGAAAAAAGTACAGCGCTTTATCGCTACGTAATATTCACGTTTGATGTGAAAGTATTCATGACAAGAACGAGACAAGTTCTCTAATAATAATTGCAAATTAATTAACCAAAAAAACGCCCTGGTGCGTAAAGACCTCTAGACCAATCAAATTAACCAATTAGAACATTTCTGCCGTCTGTTTCTATTTCTCGTTCAGCCACGCTTCACACTTCCTGGTAATATGTGACTTGTAAGAAGTTTGTGTATCAGAGTGTATTTTCTTCTTTGTTACCCTTTAATCATCTCACGACCTCTCACTTTCATCTGGTGACCTTTTGGTGGGGCCCAACCCCCAGGTTGGAAAAAGTATTTAATACTAGCTCAATGTAAAATGTTATATAAATCACAGGGTCAATTTTTCCTGCATTTCGATACTTTAAGTACATTTTGCTGCTAATACCTCAGTCTGACTTTGAATGCAGTACATTTACTTGTAATAGACTGGATGAATTGAGACCTCCACTAGAATCCAGGATGGGGATACTTCCTCGTCTCCCAGCACAGAGCGGAGGGATGCAGCAGATCACACATGACGTCATCTGGCAACCGCTAGCAGCGCTTTAGCAGCCAACAGCTACTTCCTCAGAACTGGCAGCCCAGGCCGTCCCCAGTTAGCTGGAAGCGTTAGCAGCCGCTCCTCCACCATCAATGATCAGGTTTTTGAGCTCCGGGCCGTCTGGCTCAGGTCACGCCGGCTCCCCCTCCAGCTGGGCGGCCTGGTGCCGACTGTCTGGCCAGCTCCGGCGGATCAGCCAATGTCACCTTTTTTTTTTTTTTTTTTTTTTTTGGCGGGTCACGTGACCTCGTCCTCGCGCTGCCTCGCCATCGACCCAATGCGATGACACCGAGGCTTCGCGGTCCGCTGCTCCTCGCCAACCAGGGCGACTTAGCGCTGCCTCTGAACAGCTGTGACATGCAACACGCCAGCAGTGGGGGGTCTTTGTAGGAGCTTATTCATCAAACTTTGTTTTTTACATATATATATGAATGAAGGGGCGCCAGGATGTAAGGTATCATTATTAAAAACACACACATATACTTAAAAAATAATCATTAAAGTAAAAGCATAATGTAAGGGTGATATATATCTATAATGTGACACAAAAGGACTTATCGATATTTTAACAATAAAAAAAGTCCTTAAATATTAAGTAAATATGTAAGTCATTATTTGAACTTGTCGCAGTAGGAACATAGCAGGTGTAAATAATAAAATGACCGACGGCTGAATTCCATTTAGCTGCTTCAGGTATTGTGCATGCTGTCAGCATAGACTGTACATAAGAATGGACGTAGTCGCCGTGACATCACCTATTGGTTTGTGGACTGCCGTTTTAAAGCCTTGAGTTCAGCATTTTTGCCGTCGCCATCTTGGTGACAGGAGAGGGTGGAACTAAGCACAACAGAATGTTGAATAAGATATTTTTAGGTGATCAAAAAATTGTAAGGCTGTGGTAGCGACCTGTCAATCACAAGGTAGCCACGCCCTAAAGCATAACCTGCTTGGATTTACCTCTGAAGAGGTGGCACAGTGGTTGGCACCGTCCTGTTCTGCTGGCCGGCGTCTTCTTCTTCTTCTTCCTCTCCTCCCTGTGTCTGCATGGACTTCCTCCAGCTGCAACAGTTCCCACCTACAGGTCAAAGACATGCAGGTTAGGTTAATTGAGTCTAAAACTGCCCGTGAATGTGTCAGGAATGTGAGCATGCAGGCCCTGTGATGGACTGGTGACCCGTCCAAGGAGAACCCCACTTGTCGCCTAGTGCCAGCTGGGATCGGCGCCAGCCCCCTGCCACCCTCAAGGATCAGAGGGTATAGCTATAGATGGATGGATCACCTGAACAGTGAACAGACTCTACTTTGTTTCTATCCAAACTTACTCAAAGGGATAGTTTGGGTGTTTTAAAGTGGGACTGTATGAAGTATTTATCCATAGCAGGTTTATTACTTACAGTAGATGATGGTTGATGCGCCTCTAGTTTGGAGAAACAGACCAGAGCACCGGCACCAGAGCAAAGCAATACAGTACTGGGGATGGTGCCATTTTAGTCACCTAAAAGAAAGGCATTGACATCCGTTTAAGTGTATGCTGAATTTATAATATTTTCTGACGGGGAACTGAACTGAAGGTGGAAAGTATCTATACTGTTTTTGTCGTCTGAGCCTGCTCAGCATAGATAAGTTTGGCTTTCAGTTCAGTTCCCCGTCAGAAAGAAGGAGGAAAGGGCTTTTTGACAGCATGATAAAGCCGTGAAAATATTCTAAAAGTGGCATATATATTATTTAAATTGAATCTCTTTAGGTGAGCCTTTCTTGTAGAAGTGGCTAAAATACGTCCACAGCACTGTATAGCTTTGCTCCGGTGTGAGCGTCATCGTCTGTAAGTAACACGCCTACTATGGATGAGTACCCCACACAACCCCACTTCAAACCTATCCCTTTAAGTCGTTATCTTAAAACTGGTGGAGCAATCTGCCTTCACTGGTTTCAACAAAATGCTTTCAGCCGGTGAAACCGCAGAGTGGAGTCAGAGAAATGACGTCAGCGTTGACGATGGCGCTGGACATGTTAGTACACTGACATTCATTCATCATTGCTCTAGATGGAGGCTTAGAGAGGAGGTCAGGTGCTTGATAGGCTGAAATTATTGAAATTAGTAAAATATTGGCGGCTGATTGGCGCCCACTATGTGGGTGTTTGATGTAAGGAAGAAGCGAAGGCGTTTTTCCCGCCGTACTCTTTCACATTCTGTTTGATCTGCGGCTCGCTCTGCTCTGATTCAATTGGAGTGAAAAAAAAAAAAAAAGCTTTTGAATAAACAGGAGCTCTGCAGAAAAGATGAAATAACAGCAAAAGGTTCTTATACGTTTTTCACTTTGACTTCTGTCTTCTCCTGACTCTCCTTCTTCTTCTTCTGATTACATTTTTTGTCTCATTTGCCTGCTGGCAGTTTTTGGCAGGGCTTTATTTTCACCGGTGCTTTCACTGTTTTTCATATGGGATGCTGTGGATGTTTGAGCCAAATGTCATATTGCAATGTTTTTTTGGCAGTGGCGGCAAAAAAGTATGCACAGACCCAAATCTGGCCATATTTTTTTCCACTTTAAAAAATTATGCGTTGTTTATGCAGTTAATAATTAGCGTTGAGCAGTTAAATAAATAGTAAAGGCCATTTATACTCATCATTATGTAGGAAAGTTTTGCTTTTATTTTGAAAGGACAGTGTAGAAGTTAAAGGAAAGAAAGGAACTTGAATTGGGACTGCTGTGATTACGTAGTCAGTGTCTTAAAGAGAGCGATTATGCTTTTATGCTTTTTCTCTTTCCTTTAGTGTGTTATATAGTTTTTAGTGTACGTAAAAGATCTGCAAAGTTACAAAGTCCACGCCAAAGGGAGTTACTCTCCCCCATAAAAACACTGCTGCCGAACTACCTCAAACGCCTCGCTTGAAGTCCCGCCTTTTCTTCCGTAACGTGGTGATGTCACCAAGTAACACATTTGCAAAATACTGATCTAGCTGCTAGATGCTAGAAAACTAGCTGCTAGAAAACTAGTTAGAGCGGAGCTGGTGAAGAGTGAAGTCAGAAGAGTTTAAGATCACCAGGATGCCGTATTGACCACCATGTCGCCCATGTGATTCCTACCACCTTAAACGATTTCATAGTTTAATCATATGAACTAAAATAGCGGGATGTTGAAAGCTACACCCAAATTTTCTGTAAACATCTGTCAGATTTTGCAGACCACTATAATGTTGTTGGAAGCAGCAATATGCATTTATTGCAGTATTTCAAGTAGAGTGTTACTTAAGCTGAACGTGGTGATGTCACCAAGTAACATTTACATAATACCGATCTAGCAGGTAGTTTGGCACAAACTCAAACAAAGCTAGTTAGAGTGGAGCTGGAGCAGAGTCTGAAGAGTTTGGATCTATTGACCAATCACAACAGAGTGGGCCAGCTGACCAATCAGAGCAGACTGAGCTTTCCCGGAAGAGGGGAGGAGTCCAAACAGAGGGTGAAAAGAGGTGCTGCAGAACAGCTGTTATGAGAAAAACAACGCCTTTTTTGAACATTAAAGCATGTAAACATGTTCTAGTAGAAACCCAAAATACTTTTATGAACATGAAAATGAGAATAATAGGTCCTCTTTAATGTAGAGTTCAAGGTTGTGCTGCCTCCAGAAATTAAGCCTTTTTAAAATGGACTTCTGCTGCGATGGTCTACATTTCTTGTCAACTAGTCTATCCCAGAATCCTCCTCTGCTGGGACAGCCCTGGTCTTTGTAGTTAGTGATCGTGCTGTCCTCCCCCTCATCCAGCAGTCCTACTCCAGTTAGCTGTGATCACACAGAGGGGGAAGGAAAAGAGGAGACAGAAGTAGAGTGAGAGAAACTGGAAAAGACGGCGAGAGAAAACGGAGATCCGCTGGTCTGCATCCAGGGTTTTTTCAACCCCCCGCATGGGCGTTTTATCTCTTCAGCAGCGTCTTAGTGTTGCTCTGTGTGTGGCCCAGTGGCTCATAAACATGTGCCCGTCACGCAGGATAAGCCCAGCCTCCGAACAAACACACCGACGCACATTTTGGACGGCAGAAACATCTTTCTTCCTTCCCCTCCCCATCCCCTTCCCTCCATTTCATTTCGATGGCTGACGGTTTGTGCAGAGCTGTGGGCCTACAGTACTTTCATGATGTGAGCCAAACCCATCTGGGACTCAATATCCTGTTTACCAGCTCTCAGCACTCTGAAAACCACAACAATACTGAGCCGAGGAAGAAGTTCAGAACTCATTACAGTTTGCTCAGGTCACGGCCAAGGTCGAAGTCTTCTCCGTTACTCCACATGTCGTCTTCAGAAAGCAGCAGACTCGGTTACTGCTGCTTTTTTCCAATCCACTCATGTTGTCACGTCAGGTTTTGTCAGCGAATCTCTGTTATGGCAGTCCAGTAGGTAGAAAAAGTGAGCTATGTGATATTACCTGTTGATTTGAAATGTTATTATAAAATAAAACTATGTGATGTGGGAAACCTCTTTCTTACATCATTTATTTCACTGAAGGTCTCCTAAAAATACTCTCTTACTTTGCTGTATTTCATTCGTCTTTCTTCTGTTCGTTCTTATTGTTCAGCTAACTGAGGCAACTGTCAGCTGCTGTATTTGTTAGTAAAAAGGGGGATGTGATCAGTCTGCTACATTACCATCAAAAGAGACAAGACTGAAGCCGACAGAACCGAGTAGAACAGAATAGACTGAAGAAGAAGAGTCTATTGTGGTTACTAGAACATGTGAGTTTTTGCTTTGTAATTTGCATCCAGTACATTGAAAAATATGAAACTTTTGCGGCACAGGCCGTACGCATTGTGTGTCACAGTGTGTATCCTTACTCTGAACACCCGGGGGCGTAGTCTATATACAGATCAATGGGCACAAAACAAAACTGTGTGGAAAAGAGGCGGAAATGTTTGTGCGATGTGTCAAATACAAACGTAATCCAAATACGATCCCTCGAAAGGTAATTGTAGTTTCGTTGTAGGAAAAAACTACAGTGCCCATGTTCATCATATTGAAGGGACGCGTCAGTAATGGGGTCGTGTTTACGAGATGGGAAGTCGTGTGCACGGTATGCGTTGCGTTCAAGCGGTTAAGTCGTGAAGAACACCGCTGCTAAGCAACGCAATATTAACGTTACTGTCCGAGTCTAGAAGCCACAGAGGCTAACAGTTTAGCAAGCTAGCTAGTGGGTAACATAATGAAGGAAACGTAAAGACATAATGACAGAGGAGAAAGATGAAGTCGAATATCAACATTTTCCTCAGACAGTAAAATTACCAAGAAAAATAATATGACTAAAACGCTGATATACTGTACAATATTAACTTATTAAGCACCGATAAATGAACTTCAATGGGCTCCAGCGTTTCTCACAACGTCAACATCAACGTCGTGAACTCTGTCAGAAACTTTACATTTACGAATAGGACATGAGGGGGGCGTTCATATGGGTCCAACTCGCAAAGCTGTTAAATACGACCCCATTTGAATCACCACATGTGCAACAGTGTGGCTCGCTGATGTGATTTTAACAGAAGAAGCTAAAGCAGTCTTTGGCAACACAGATAATATTTGTTTGATAGTAGGGTATTTTTGTATTGGTCTCCTCATAGTATTCTTTTGACAATAAGTAAAATACAGAATATTAACAATTACATCCATCATATATTCCTCACATAACAAATACTACAAATATAACTCTATAGTGAGTAATAAAATGAGATTTTTTGACACTTACAGTATAAATCCTAATTACCTAGCACCATCACTGACAGGTGTAGTGACCACCTGTACTGTGGAAATGGAGCAAAAATGCTATGGATGCAGCATTTTTCATTCCAGTAAGGTGAATTTTTCTTTTTCTGCAATATTAAGATTAGATATTTTTTCAAATTTTCACACCAAAGTGCAGTTTCAACATTACACTAAGGGCATTAATTAAATCTATACTTTACATGGCAATATTGTATTGATACACAGATGTCAAGTTTTGATATTTTATTACAAAAACTATTAACCTCTTAATATTATACCCGCTTTTCTGTCTTTCAGTGACTGTAGTTAGATTGAAGATACCGGCATGTCATGCTTGCTTGTCAGGAAAAACGTTATATAATGCTCCAAATTTACCCTAAATGTTCAGAGGGGTCCCTTGACCTCTGACCTCAAGGTATGTGAATGAAAACTCATGAACAGGGTGAAAACTGTACCTCATTAGATAAAACAGATGTTAACAAACTGCATAATTTGCAACTGAAAAAAGGTAATAAATCGCAATGTAGCTTATCGCTGTACTATGTTTAAAAAAGCAATAAGATCGTATCGTAAGTATTGTGATATATCGTATTGTGGGGCATCTGGTGATTCCCACCCCAAGTAAACAGTGCATAAAATATCAAATACAGAGGAAACGGTAGTTTATAAAAACTATAATATTGAAGTTCTTCCTGTGTACTTTATCCCTGAATACAGTGTGTTGAGATCATATTGCACCTATCTGCCTGTTAGAAATCAGAGGTGGAAGCTGCCTTTGTTGTACAATATGACTATATCTATCTGTGCATGATTACTTAAATCCACATACATATGAACACAGAAAGGTATCCGCTCTATGTACCCTCCCATCTTTATTTATGATGATGGTTAAATATTCATTCTAGTGTATGTTGGTTATGTGGAAAACATACAGAGTGCCTTGTGTGTGCAGAGTTTCAGCCTCTCCACGCACTCCTGCTGAGCTGTACGCTTCGTCTGGCTCATTCTGCACCCCCAGGCTATTTAACCCTGGGGCTGTAACCTAAAGACCTGATACTGGCAGCCTGTGGCTTTCAATCTGACCGCTCTCCCCCACTTATCTGGCAAATAAGCTCTTTTAATTGCTTACACACAGAGCCCTATCAGGCCATGTAGTGAGCATGGAGATAAGGGTTACACAGACTCAGGCATTAGTAACAGGATGAGAGGACCGCAGAAAAACAGAGCTGCCGGGTCCCGAGAGGACGGAGAGTCAGGAAATAGCTGTGGCCATCCTATTAATTTCAAACTTGCAGAGCCATTCCTCCAGCTTACTGTTAGGGCTCAGGAGGCGGCTTGTTGTTCTCCCAAATCAAAGGAAATTTGAATTACCTCCTGAAGGCGACAACGTGCAGCGTACTGATGTTATCAATAGGCAGATCGGGAGTAACTAATGTGTAAAATCACACAGGTCGTTGTGCAAAACGACCTTGAGGATTTCATCTTTTTTGTGCAGATAAAACAAAAAGACAAATGACCATTCGCAGTTAATTCAGAAACTGTAATTTAATCTTCTAAGTAGTCCACCTGGCAGGGATTTGTCATTAATGCACACACACTGACAACTTACAGTACACACAATACAGCGAGGACACAGGACATGCTTCAAATTATACCACACTGGTCATTTAGAAGGAACGTGTGTGCATTTATTTTACATTTCAAAGCTTTGTTTTGGCATTTTTGTGTTTTTTTTCTAGCCAATGTTCGGTCGTTGCACAGACTCCGGCGACCTTCCTTTCCAAAGAGATTTGGATTGTTGAAGTTTCACTGTGGATTGTTTTGACCCATGTGGCCCGCCATGAAGAGCGAGTCAACACAGCGGCTGGGTAAATGTCAGCTACACTAGGCTTCTAATGAGACCAGAGACTAAGGAGAGGGCTGACACCATCATAGGCTCAGTGCTGAGAGCCTCATTTACATTCTACCAGGCGACAGCTGGAGATATGAGGGGAGAGGGGGAGAGAGAGGGAGAGAGAGAGAGAGAGAGAGGTGGAAACAGGAGGGAGAGCCGGTGCAACCAAGAGGCAGCGGGAGAGAAATAAAGGTAGTTTTCGGTTTGCAAACATTTCTCAAGAGCAGAAATGATCGCATCGGTTGAGTTTAAGGCTGTGTGAAGGAATTTCAGAGATTTGTTTCTAAGCACAATATAAATGTTGGGAAATAGTCACTGAAAACATGAGCAAAGACTGCGAACACCGTAGTTTTGGATTGTGGAGTTGAAGTGTTTAACTGTTTTACTCCAGTTTAGCGTTCAGAATGACTGGAAGACGCACTGAGCCTCCTTAGCATGACTCCTCACCTATAACACTACTGTATATAACAACTAGATAGCATTAGCATCAGTGCGTTCTCCTGCTCCATCGCGAAGCACTGCGTTCACTACAGTCGCTAGCTATTATGTCCTGGTCATGTGTTTGAGTCCAACGTAGGGTGGAGGCATTTTCAGCTCTTTATTTGTATGACTGTTTTCGTATTGTATTTTTCTGACTGTAATCCATCCCATGTCCCATGTATATTTACTCTTTTTTCTGTAAACTTAAAAAAAAAAGTAAAGAAAATGACAAAGTGTCAGAGTACGGAGTACCAGGGCCACAAATGTCTTAGAGACTACCAGGACCCCAAAAGCGAGCACTTTGTCCTGGGAAGCGGCTTCGCCCCGAGCCTTTCCAAGCCGAAGGGTCGCGGCACACCGCCTCGGAGGAAATGAGCCCGGCAGGGGGCCAGCCGGCCCCGGGGAGAGGCGCAATGACCGGCCTCACACCGTTCAGGGGTTGAGCCTTCAGTGGACACGCCCCCAGCGTCTCAGAGCAAACAACACTGCTTATTTTACCATGATTTTGAAAGCTGATTTTGGTGATTTCTTTTTAATTACTCAAATTTGGATGGGTGGTTAGTAACACATTTTTCTGTGGTGTGACAAACCCAGAATGGATATTTATTTTTACGTTACACAGCCTTTAAACCTCAGTTGGTGAAGTCTAGATTCATTTGATTTCTGGTAAATGCTGAAACAAATCTCTATTTTTATATTAATGGTGCTAAGTACAGGCTTGGGTGCATTTCTATTGCCTCTGTACCGTTCTCAACATGACACAGCTCACAGATCAGCAGTGGTGGTGAGCACTCACATGCACTGTAAGGCATGCACGGCTAGCCCACCTATGTGGCTCTGGGGCTAAAGACTGTAGTAGTTATTACTACACTGCAGCCTCTCGCTGCTCTGTGTCGGAGCTCTGTGAACAGATGATCAGAGAGGCAGCGGTGGAGACGAGTTGACGACTACGCCTACGACTACTTACAGTAAGTTAGTGCAATGAAACTCTGCAACTGTAAAGCTGAGATATGTTACCGTTACACCTTTTCAACAAGCATGAACGTGATGAAACGGTGAAACATGTAGGAAAGCGACACTTCAATCTGCTCTGTCCGCAGTGTCTGGAGGACCAACAGGAGGAAGGACTGATACTGATGGAGGACGGAGGACAGGAGGAAGGACTGATACTGACTGATGGAGGACAGGAGGAAGGACTGATATTGACTGATGGAGGACAGGGGACAGGAGGAAGGACTGATACTGATGGAGGACAGGAGGAAGGACTGATACTGACTGATGGAGGACAGAGGACAGGAGGAAGGACTGATACTGATGGAGGACAGAGGACAGGAGGAAGGACTGATACTGATGGAGGACAGAGGACAGGAGGAAGGACTGATACTGATGGAGGACAGGAGGAAGGACTGATACTGACTGATGGAGGACAGAGGACAGGAGGAAGGACTGATACTGATGGAGGACAGAGGACATGAGGAAGGACTGATACTGACTGATGGAGGACAGAGGACAGGAGGAAGGACTGATATTGACTGATGGAGGACAGGGGACAGGAGGAAGGACTGATACTGATGGAGGACAGGGGACAGGAGGAAGGACTGATACTGATGGAGGACAGAGGACAGGAGGAAGGACTGATACTGACTGATGGAGGACAGGGGACAGGAGGAAGGACTGATACTGATGGAGGACAGAGGACAGGAGGAAGGACTGATACTGACTGATGGAGGACAGAGGACAGGAGGAAGGACTGATACTGATGGAGGACAGAGGACAGGAGGAAGGACTGATACTGATGGAGGACAGAGGACAGGAGGAAGGACTGATACTGACACTTTATACTTTAGTCTTCATTAACTTCACTCAGTATTTTCATGTCAGGAATCTGATTTATTTTATTAACATGTTAGATTGTTTCCAGTGAGATATTAATGAGTTTATATGGTGACTGCTGTTGTAAACATTAATGTTGCTGCTCTAGAAACATTAGGCCTAGTTATATTCAAAATATAATAAATGAATATGTATAACTAAAATGCACATTTCAATATTTGTTTATTTATTTATCGTGTTATATTGTATTGTCATCACAATGCTGAACAACGTTATCGCACATCGTAGATTTTCTTCTTATTGTGCAGGCCTATTGTATAATGGGTCTCATGCAAGAACCTCTTTGCATTTCTGTTGCTGCTGTTCTTTCTACAGACATTGATCCTGATAATGACCATATCACGCCATTACAAATGTCATGTATATTTATTTTAGACAGAGAAAGGTAAAAAAACGTGCTTATTCATAAATAATAGTAATAATCCTCAATTAAAGTCCCAAACTATATTCATTCATGGAGCCCTGCAAGTCCCTGCATGTTCTACAACGTTGTCCTGCACATATTTCAGAATAAAAGCCTTGTGTTAACAAATGAAGGAGCTCTGCCCACAAAAAAAAAAGGTCTGAGGGGTTTTATTTTGAAATGAAAGCAGGAAGTGTTATTTTAAAAATATATGTCAACTTTTTTTTCATGTCCGTGACATTTCCTACAGATATAAACATCGACAGCGTAGTAATGTTGCTGATACGATGCCAATATACAGACAAACGGTCACTTTCACTGTTGCTGCCTTATAATAGGCGAGACCTTGAATCTCTAGAAGAAACACAGCTGAGACGGCAGCGTAAACACTCTAACCCCTTAACATGGACGCCGAAATGAAAAACAACAGGTGACGCAGCCGCCACTCGCAGTCTGTCTGTAGGCTAAAGGCCTGACGAGCATCCAGAGGAAGTCAGCCATGACGCGCCTGGTTATGCTTCATGTTGACATTATTATATACAGACACAAATTAACCTTAAGTCTATTTGCAGTTTGAGATGCTCACATTGATATTATAGTGTTATACAGTAGCAGTCTATAGCAAATCAATGGCCAAATTAAATTACTGATGCCCATTGTGTTATGATTAATGATGTTAATATGTCACTGATAAGCCACTTCCTTTTACATTTCCACAAATGATTTGCTAAACATTAAGAGAATAAACATTTTGGGAGCTACATTTATAGGCTTTCTATAGAAAGTCGATGGATACCACCACATGTCTGTATGCTGAACATCCAACAAAGCTAGAACCAGCAGCTCAGCCCAGACCGTGATCCAGCACCTGCAGACAACAAAAAGCTTTTTCCTCAGACAGTCTCCCCACACTATAATGAAATAAAATGGGTGCAACAGAGACCACAGGCAGACCATTTTTGTATCAGCCCTATTGGTGCTGAAAACAAAATTTAGAATTGATAGTATTGATGCTTCATGTATTGATCCACCCAACACTCGACTGAACCTCAAGAAAAGGAAGCGACATACGTGAGCAGAGAGATGATGTTATGAAGCCTGGAGCTGTGCTGCTAAATACAGCAGACCTTTCAAGTTCAGGCCAGACGTGTTAGCCCACAGCTATCTAGGTAATCTGGTTTGGCAGCCTGGTGACCTTTGAACAACATGAACGCCATGATCATCAATGAATAATTCAATAAGTCAAAGTATTTTTTTATATTTATATATGTATCGTAACTTTGCTTTCAAGCCTCTATTTTATGATCTAAACATGTTGGTGTAAAAATAAACTATGCAAAATCTGCTCTACGTAATCAAATGTCACGCAGACTGCCTTGTGTGTTTAAATGTGATCCTGAAAAAAGCCTGAATTTCTGATGGAGAATAAGGAGCAGTGGAGGCGGCGATGAATATACTCTACATCTCGTCTTCGCCTCTGTAGCTCCCTATCGACTCGGGCTCAGCGTCAGGCTACTGTACACTCGTGGCAGAGTTAGAAAAGGAAGAGATGCAGTCACATTGGTTTTGCGAGTACAGTAACATGCCAGAAATGAGTAACAGCAAGCCTCCAGACAGCAGAACCCACTGAGCTCCGGTCTCAAGGATCTGTTGATTTGTTGACGTTGCATTGCCACTTGGGATGGTTGCCAATCTGTTATAGTTGCTAGACTGTTCAAATTATTCAATTATCAATGTGTTTCGACCTGCAACACAGAATGAGTGAGAGGATTTTTATTAGTGGTAGTTGAACCAGAGCCTGAATCAGGGACAGACTGAACTTCAAGGCTGAAGTGTAGACCATAAACACCACTGAATGATAATGCAATCACCGTTAAAATAAAATGTTTTATCCACCTTATACCTAGCTCTATGATGCCTTGCGTGAATCATGACTGTAGCTTACAGCTTTTTATTTCTGGCTCGGATGCGAGTCAGCTGCATCCCTCCTAGAGATTCAAGATTTCGGCTGTTGTATCATTTGCCGTGAACAGTTCACAGCAAAAACAGACAGTGAAAATGATCTTTAGACTGTGTATTGACATCATACCAGCAACATTACTACAGTTTTAATGTCTATATCTGTAGAATATGTCACAGACATGAAAAAAGTTCGTATTTATTTCTAAGTCAACACTTCCAACACTCTTTCCATTTCAAAATAAAAGCCCTCTCGTGTTTTTTCTGTGGACAGAATTCCTTTGTTAACATGAAGCTTTTATTCTGATATGTTTGCAGTGACTTGCAGGGCTCCATAAATTAACTGGCTTTTAATTGTGGATTATTACTATTATACACAAATTAGTACACGCTTCTTAATCATTTTCTGCCTAAAATAAATTTACATTTACATTTTCATTTTGAAAGGTAAACTCAATATAGAAAGAAAGGGCTGCCCATGTGGTCCAGCAGTTGTTACAGGTGTACTCTGACTTTTTTTGACCATATAAACCCGGAAAAAAAAGTTTGGAAATCTGTTTGGTGGATTATTTCTCTGTTGTTCAAATGCTAACTGTCTTTGTATTTTACATGTACCTTCACAAAGGTGTCTAACATGTAAGGATCATGCATTTAAGCTGATTATGTGGGTAGCGTCCAAGTGAAATTTGCCAAAATTCTCTGCCGATTTTAAACAGCGCGTTCTCCTGTTAGTGCTGACTCTTGTTTTGAGCTCCAGGTGCAGCCAATCAGCTGCCTGATTGGCAGCATGTGTGTTCACGGGGCCTGCTGGGTGCTGCACCCTACTGAACTGATCATTTGGTGTCTGCTCCAAGCATCGGCATGCCACGTTTGTCTAATCTGGATGAGGCCCGTGCCTTCGGGCAAGTTGAAGCTGAAACCAAGCTGCAGCATTATCTGGAGTCAGCTCTGGTACCGTGTCCAAACTGAAGGCCAAGTTCTGTGAAACCGGTGATGTCAAAGACAGACCGTGAACTGGGCGTCCCAGAAAGACAACACCCCGAGAAGACCACCCAACACCTCAAATCAAGAGTGAATACCGACAGCAGAACACACTGTTTAGCATTGGCAGAGAATTTTGGCAAATTTCACTTGGGTGTTACCCACATAATCCGCTTAAATGCATGATCCTTACAAGTTGGACATCATTGTGAAGGTAAATAATCAGGCTTTCTAACAATGTAGAATACAGGGCAATTAGCAAGTTTCTTTCACAAACTTTTTTTCCCCGAGTTATAGCATGTTAAATATTGAGTTTTAAAGGTACTGGTAGGTGGATTTTGTTACTTTTGGACAAAGCCATGCTGTCCATTTCTCCCTGTTTGCAGTCTTAGTTAGCTTAGCTTCATATTTAGTTTATGAGTTTTGTCGATCTTCTCATCTAACAGACTACAACTTTAGAAGAAGAAGAAGAAGATCTACCTTTATTAGTCCCACAATGGGGAAATTCAATTTACACTCTGTTAAACTCATACATGGTACATGCAGACCTGAAACACACATACATGCATTAATGGAGAGATGTCAGAGTGATGGGGCTGCTCCTGACAAGCGCCCCGAGCAGTTGGGGGTTTGGTGCCTTGCTCAGGGGCACCTCGGCAGTGCCCAAGAGGTAAACTGGCACCTCTCCAGCTACCAGTTCACACTCAGTTTTTGGTCCATGTCGGGACTTGAACCGGTGACCCTCCGGTTCCCAAGCCAACTCCCAACAGACTGAGCTACTGCCGCCCCAGTACTGTACCCCAGTACAGTACCCCAGTAAATTACTGTTTTGATTCAATTGATCACTGTCCTCAGTTATCACAATCCTGTTTCAAGGCACAGCAAGCAGCTGTTTTCAGTAAAAATCTATGATAAACCTGCTGTACATGAACTCCCCAGCAGACATACAGACACAGCTGGCAACTGTACATACGTATACAGTACAGTAGGCATCATAAATGCACAGACTTTCATGATACTAGTACATCAGCACCAGAAGCCTGGCTTTATAACAGGATTGTCTGCTGTCACTTCAGTCCTGTTTCAGTGTTTTGGTGTATTTTTCCAGTAAAGCAGATGTCATCTGTGGACAGGTTGTGAAATCCATAAAGAAGTGATATAGTGCACTGATGGAGGGTGGCAGTGATGGATGAGAAGCAGTGCCACACAATGCCCCATGACCAGTCAGCACTGGATGTGACTGTTAGAGAGGGAAGAGCCTGTAATCTCCTCATCTGTCTTCTTCTCCTTAGCTGCTGGTGCACACTGGTGGAGGATTGGTTTTACTCCTGATCAACTGAACGTTTCCTTTTCAGTTACTCTGACGGACACGGCTGAAATCAAGTTCTCAGATAGTCAACTTTAATGACTTTAAAGCAGCATGGGAACCAATTACATCGTCAAGCTGGAGGTTCTGACAGCTAATTACAAAGCCCGGAGTGAGGAAACACTTGCAATGAGCAGTCTCTCTTCCTCAGACGGCACACCTGTCGGACTGTAGAGATGACATCATATTCAGGCAGGAGTGTGAAAACTCACCCCTCTTATTGGTCTCAGTGATAACAGAGGAGACAAAAAGAGAGGGAAAAATGGTGGTGGTCTTTATTTTAATGTCCCGAACAAATGGGAGAAATTCTGTCGCATGGATTTCTCCACGGCCCCGCCCCTTTAGGACACCAGCGACATGCTAACTCCAACTGGAGTTGTGATTGTGAACATAATTATGACAAGGGCTGTCAGTCGATTAAAATCTTTAACTGACATTAATCGCATGCTAGTTAATCACGATCAATCGCAAGTGAATCACACATTTTCCATCTGTTCAAAATGCACCTTTGTCAAGAATTTAATACTCTTATCAACACAGGAATGGGCAAATATGCTCGTTTGATGGAAATACATATGCAAAACAATGACAAATCTTGTCCAGAAACCCTCACAGGTACTATATTTATCATAAAAAATATGCTCAAATCATAACATGGCAAACTGCAGCCCAACAGACAACAACAACTGTCAGGAGTGCTGACTTGACTATGACTTGTCCCAAACTGCATGTGATCATCATAAAGTGGGCATGTCTGTAAAGGGGAGACTTGTCGGTACCCGCAGAACCCATTTACATTCACAGATCTTGAGGTCAGAGGTCAAGGGACCCTATTTTCCTACCTAAAATTTAGTGCAATTTTGGTGCTGTCTTCATCCTCCTTTATTATATGTAGTATGACGTGGTTGGTACCAATGGATTCTTTCTCTAGTTTCATATGATACCAGTATCTTCAGTCTAGCTTTAAAACTGATCAACCTACAACCTCCAAAATGTCGAGCAGCCGCTGGGTTGGGTTCATGCATAAGAGATTAGTGGTGTTGAAATGACTTTGCGTTATTATTGTGTTAACTTTAATAGATCTAATTATGACTGATTCTTTCACCCTGTTGTCACTAAATTAAACACTGGACACATTTGTCACAAGCCACATATCTTCTGAACAATTGAGACTTTTTTCGCAAGATCTGGCAACTAACGTTCGCCCGAGCAAACTAATTTCTCAAAAAAAATAATATAAATACATCATGAAAATAGAATTCGATCTGCTTTCATTCATCCGCACAACGTTTACAATGCTTCCACATGAGGAGGGAGGATTGGAGGGTTGATTTAATGACACAAATATACATAATATAGCTCAAATTACAAAATGTTATGCTAATAGCCTAAATGACCAAATCATGGCAGGTAGGTTTGCATCACTGGATACTTCTCACTCATCTTAATACTACTAAGTCAGTTAATTTCAATATATTGTTTGCCCCTCTAGCAACCGATTCACGTTTCTAAGGTCATAACTCGCTAAGACATTTCTTCGGTTTTAATGATGCTTCTTTATTTAGTGCTAGTTTGAAACTAGCGCGCAGTTACTAAGAGCTTTGGGAGGACTTTGCACATGAACATTTTCCACATTTCACTTGGGCAAAATTTAGTTTGCAGCATTATTTAAGCTTCTCGACAAGCTAGTACGACATGGTTGGTACCAATGGACTCCTTGAGTTTAGTTCTAGTCTAGACTAGTTTCATATGATGCCAGTATCTTCTCTCTAGCTTTAAAACTGAGCCTGCTACAACCTCCGGATGATCGATGGCGTTAATGCGTTAAGGAAATTAGTGGCATTAAAATGAACGTACGTTAAAGCGTCACTAACTTTGACAGCCCTACATTTTACACATGATGTTCAGATTGCTGATCACAAACCTGTTGTACTGTATAATGTCTTTGCCAGCTCTAGAGGGAGCTATCTTATGATTGAAAAAAATAACGATGTCATCAGGGTTACTGAGTTGCTCTATAGAAAATGGAGTCTGACCCATATTATAGATTAGGGCAGGGGCAATTCATTTTCCTGGGGGGCCACATGAGAAACCCAGATTGTTGCTGGGGGTCAAACAAGTACTGTCAGATGTAACCTCTATGTTATCACTATAGGAAACATACTGGGAACATATTTTTCATCATTTGTTATACTCAGAATCACTCCAAACAGCATATAATTAAGAAAATTACATTATATGCAGGAATCTTTGAACCGTACAGGACGAAACTTAACATTTAACTTAATGTTAACACTTAAATTTAACATTTAACTCAACATTAACACTTAGATTTCCCTTTTTTTGTTGCATGCAGCTTTGTAAAAAGTCCTCGCTGCTTTAGTATCTTAGCTAGCAGCCCCCCGGCTGTCCTCTCCTTCTCATCTCCAGATAGGTTTTTGTATTTTTCTGCATGTTTTGTCTCAAAGTGGCGGCTCAAGTTGTATTCTTTGAATACAGCCACGTGTTTATTGCAAACTCAGCACACAGCTTCACTGCAAAGCTCTGCAAAAAAATACTTCCATGACTTATTACAGATGTGCCGCCTCAGCAGGTGACCCTGCTTCAAACATCACTCACATCAATTTACATCAATGTCAAGCGTGACAGGAAGAAGCACACTAACAATACACAAGCAAAAAAAAAAGCTATTTTCTTTACTGCTTTCATTTTTTAGCTTCGTAAGTAAAATTGTGCGGTTTGTCTGACGAGGGCTGTATAATGCTCAGGTCTGGATTAGGGTTTCTCGCATTGGTTTTGGCAGTTCTTTGAATTTGCCTTGTGTAAGTCCCCTAACTTCATGAAGTACTAAAGAAGTGCTCTTTAACTCAATTCAAGACAACTTAAATATTCTTGGTGTTACATTAAAATGGTGATAATATTACACTTTACGGGCAGATTGGGTTGAGAATATGAAAAGACATGATATGAGGAAAGAAGTGAAGAGTAAAAGCTTGAATAAAATATAAATGTCCTCTTGACATCCACTCCATGAAGGCACTCAAAGTACCAGCATACTCCAGCAATTTGCAGTAGCTTCCTGAGGAGGCTTTGTTCCTCAGGAGGTATAAGATCTGATGCACACTGAGGAACATCTGCTCAACACAGCGCTGCCTGTATTTGTAATGAGACTGAGGAAAGAGCGAGAGTGTGAACATGAACACACTGCTATCCAGAGCTAAAGAAAACCCATCGCAAAATTTGCGTTTACATCATTTGCTTTGACGTAATTATTTCTGGCATTTAAGTGAACTTCATATGAAACATTGCTGAACCTGTTTGCTCTCTTGAAGCTGTTATTTCAGTCAGCAATGACCATCAGCTAGACTAACTTTCTCTTCCAAAGTGGATAAAGGTTTCTTTTTTAGTAACTAGCTCCACGGCTGCCAATTTAGCATCGCTATCTGTGCTTTGTGGGTATTATTAGGATGGTCAGCAGGCCTCTGTGACCACTCCGACTGTATTCTTATGTGATGTTGTTAGTCTGTCGCCTCCAGCCTTCTGTCTGCTGAGCAAATAATCACACACAAAGCAACGGTTGACTTGTCTGATAAGAGGCTTGGTGTTGACTCGAAAGCTAGACGATGCCTCCCAGTCACTGTGTTGTGTATAGAAATCAAATCAGTTATCAGAAATTCATGACTCAATAGCGCGACATGAATCTAAGAGTTGTTTTAGGGGCATTAAATAATTATCTCTTTTATTCACTGCTATAGGTGGCAGCATAAGCCGCAATAAGTTTATCTCTTCCAACAAAAGTCTATGGAAAACTGAACCACCGCTACAAGAGAAGAAAGCTTGTATGGCCATTAATACTAACATATATTAGTATGTTAGTACTAGTATGTTAGTACATATAGTAGTATTTTTTCCTCATACTTCAAAGTCCAGTCTGCTCTGATTGGTCAGGAGGCCCACTCATGTCATTTGTCAACCAAATCAAACTCTTTAGACTCATCTCAAGCTCCGCTCTAACTGGATTTGTTTAAGGGCGAGCCAAACTAGCTGTTATGCAAATGAGTTACTTGGTGACATCACCACGTTACAGAAAAAAAGGCAGAATTTCAAGCGAGGCAACTTTGGGCTTTGGAAATCTGCAGTCTTTTTACATGCCAAAAAAACCCAAAACAAAACAAAACAAAAAAAACTACATAACACACTAAAGGGAAACAATACAAAGCATAATATGGCCTCTTTAATTCAGCTGCATTCAGACCAACTTTAGACCTGAGTGCCAAAGCGCAGCCCCCTTATTTATTTGAATGTGGCCCTGCATAGGACTCTGGCATAAAATGTACAGTGTCGTCTGCAAAAAAGCTGAACGTGGCTCAACCTTTGCTGCAATGTGACGTCATTAAGCAAGGCTACAATGAAGGTGCAGCCCCAGAAGACTGGCAAATTAATTATGTATTAACCTCCATACCAGGTAGAGTATGAAGGGTCAAGCATTTCAGCCCAGTTGCACAGCAGTTTGTGAACTAGTCACGAAATTTAAAGATTTGTGTACATAAACATGAATTTCACATTTTTTTGTGGTCAGCACAAAATCAATTTGTATGTAATCCACATAACTGTCAACCGGGAAGTATAAAAAGCGGTGAATGCCGCATAGGGAGGATGTCGGGGTGGATGGGTAGATCAAAAAAAAAAACCCACCAGACTTTCACCCAGAAGACCTGTCTTTGTGTCCCGAGTGAAACTATAAGTCAAATTTATTCTTCAAGAAACTTCTGTACTTAAGTCACAGCACTTGCGGAGTTATTTTAACCAACACCATGATCTTTTCTTTCTCTTTTCTAACCTAAGTAGTTTTGTTGCCTAATCTTAACCAACTCAGTCTGTTTCTAAACCTAACTAAGTAGTTTTTCTGCCTACTCTGAACCAACTCAATCTATTTCTAAACCTAAGTAGTTTTATTTTGAAAAGACTGGAGAGGAAATGGACATTTGCATCACGTTGCTGGCTATTTGTAGGAAAAAAAACCCACAAAAAATACAGCGTTGAAAATAAGGGGAATTCGTGTCTACGTACACAAACAAAATTGAATATCGTGACCATTTCACAAACTGCCGTGAGCAATTTGCTAATTTCACAATTTACCGTAGAAAAATGATTGCTTGTACAAACCTGCATTAATGTGAATAAAGTATAATGTAAACTCATGCTGCACTCTCTGGGTGTCTGACAAGCCTCATAGGCAGCACACCAACACCAACACAGACCCTTGCAGTGATTTGCCGAGGGCTATACTCTGTCTGAATAGCCCTAGTGGCTGGCACTCTGGTTGGTCAGCTCGTCAGAAGGGTAATTGCAATTTCTTAGTGGGAACCTTTTCCTTAGTCTCCATTTACTTTTAACTGTCTAATAGAAGCAAACATGCCTATCTAATAAGGAAGCAGAAATGTATGCCAGTAATAGGTGTTTTAAACAGAAAAGTATAGAAATTGAAAATGTTGTTGGCTCATTAACAACCCAAACATCCTGAAAAAGTCCTGCTTTAAATCTGTGATCACCAGCTGATACAGTTGTTTCATAACAGGACTGACTGAGCCTTACCATGCACGTGTTTGTGTGCAGCTGAACCCGTGTGTCACATCTCATGTTTTCCTAGGCTTATGACATGCTGAGCGCAATCATTTACCTGTCCAAACAGCGCGTCAACAGCTCGCAGAGTGACAGGCCCTTTAATGGCAGCGTTTCAAGAGATTTCAGTCGCCGGTTTACCAAATACGTCGAGTCATGTGGCTGTGGAGGATTTTAAGGAGAACTTCTGAGTGATAGTAATGAGCTCTAGGCGACAGCGGCGCTGCGGTTGCAGCCGGCACGGCGCCCAATTATCCGCCGGCACCTGTCGAAGTCGGTCGGGGCTGTACGGAGTGGCGCCTCCCACAACTCCTCTTTCCACTGTATGTCCTCTACTCTCTTATAATGAGGGGGGATTGCTGTGGCACAAGCACAATGAATTGTACATTTCAAAGAGGCTCTGTGAAAGGAATTTACTCCTCTCTCTTCATCAGATTTGGACTTGGTCCTGACTGGCTCTGCTCACTAAACGAATGACGGTAATCAGTTTGCTGCCTTTAAACTGGAACAAATCCACTCAGCATGTTTACCTAATTAGTCAGCTCCCTTGACTTGCATCAAATGTACCCGGATTTCTAATGAGCTCTTTATATGTACACATGTACGTGACAAAGACTTCAGAGAAGGAAAATACCAGTGTGACAGCTGAAGACGAAAGAGTTATGTGCAGTTAGCCAACATGTTCTCATCCCAGCTCATCACATACTGTGGCTTCGTCAGGACCCCTTGGCGCCACTTTACGGTCGCAGTAAACACATCATTAATGCTGTGAATTCAAAAGACTACATTTTTAAAGCGAAAATGAAACTGAATGTTGTTAACAGGGGACATGAATGAATAGCTGATTGCAAAGTGAAAGTGAAACACAAACAGCGGTCTCTTGGTTGAAAGCCTTGTGTTTGTTGGACACACAGCGTTTAATTGTGCCGCAAATGGGTGTACATTTACAGATGGTTTACACTCACCCATCTTCGACTGCTTATCCCGCCAGGGGTCGCGGTGGCGCTGGGGGCCGATCCCAGCTGGCATTGGACGAAGGCGGGGTACAAACTGGACAGGTTGGCAGTCCATCACAGGGCTGACACACAGAGACAGACGATTTAGAGTCATCAGTCTAAACTTTCACTCAATTTCACTCTAATTCAGACTAGCCAAATGGACTATGGCTTGTGAAAGCGCCCTAACATGATATGTTTAGACCCAAAGTAGTACGATGGTGTTATACTGCAACAAAAAGTCAGCGGTAGGAGGTCAGGGTGGAACAGACACAAGGACAATGACTTTGACACAGCAAATGGAGTTGACATCTGGTCTCAAATCACGAAGGTGGACTTTCCCTAATGACACCCAGGAAGTTTTATTTGTGTAGACTTAAAGGCACAATGAGTAGGATTTGTCGGTTGTGATTTGTAAACGCAACATTGAAAATTGGCCCCTTCTCCCCGGCTCAACGAGAGTTACGGTGGCAGCCATCCCAGACTTCCTCTCGCTGTGTAACCAGCTTCGTCTCCTTGGCATTTCACCTCAATATAGTCTATTCTTCAGGGCCATTAGGGCTGCGTATTGGCAGGAATCTGGTGATACAGTACGTATCATGATACAGAGGTAGCGATTCAACATAATGTGATATATTGCGATACTGTAAGCAAGGTGATATATTGAGATTTTTAAAATCTAATATTAGGAAAACTGTCATAGTATAAAGAACACACCACCATAAAATCTGAATTTAAAAAGTTTACATTTTTTATGTAATCAGAACAATGGGATCTGCATTCATCACACTCCCAGTAACATCCAATGTAATAGCCATTGTCTTCCACTAATCTTTGCATGTTAACTATTAATCAAAAATCACCGTGTTTTTGATAAACAGATCATTATTTATTTTTTAGGAAAATCCTACTCATTGTGCCTTTAACCACATGAGTTTTTTTTTTTTTTTTCAACGCACTGACAAACTTTGTCATTTAGATATGACATATCACTCTGGAATAAATCATTTTTATGACGCGGCAAAAGAAATTCATCCTCTGACTCTGAATGGCTTCATGTCAAATTTGTAACTTTATAATTGTACATTTGAATTCAGTTTCTCTCAGTTTCTAACACACACACACACACACACACACACACACACACACACACACACCTCTGGTCCTCCGTTATTTTGTTGATAGATGATGTTATAACAGGGTGAAATGTAATAAATTGTCTTTACATGGCTTAAAAATGCAATAACGTTTGGCGAGGCAATCAATTCTCAGATAGCATAACATCGCAGTATTGCATTATCTGCCAGCACAGGCATCACATAATGCTAAATGATGAACCAATAATAATATTAACTATATTAAGGGCCTCTAATGTGTTGAAATTTCTTACAACTTGTCACATCCTATGCAGCATTATGATTGCACTTCTAGTTGAAAATGTGCTACGACTCTGACTTAATTCGCACTATTAATCAATATTCACTTTTTTGCCAAAGCACAGTAAAAGTCTCACTCGTGTATCCTTTAAACTGCTGAAATATATCATGTCGATCTTAATGGTGCAAAACTGTCTGTGATAACTACTAATTTCACCAATGATTAGTCTTGAAATTAAACCTCTGCTAATTGAGGGAGATAGTTTTAAAGGAACACTCTATAACATTTAGAGGGATCTATTGGCAGAAATGGACTATAATATTAATAACCGCTGTTTCTTTCATCACCTAAAAACAAGAATCACTGTGTTTGCATTACATTTGAATGGTAAATGGTCTTATTTATATAGCGCTTTTCTACTTCTTCTGACCACTACTCCACATGTCACATTCACCCATTCACACACATTCATGCTCACATCAGCTAATCTAAATACTCATTCACAACTTTGGTGTTAAGTGTCTTGCCACCGACCTTCTGATTGGTGGACGACCCGCTCTACCCTCTGAGCCTCAGCCGCCCCAGACTGAGATGTTTATATCTATATATCCGCCGACATGTTTCTACAGGAGCCCAGAATGGACAAACCAAATGCTGGCTCCAGGTAAAGTCATTCGTAGTTGCTAAATCCTGGTTTAAAACCTTGTTTAAAGGTGCGGTGTGTAGCACGTTTAAGCACGTTTTTTTCAGTGTGAATGAGGTCAATCACTTCAACGGCCAAGCGCAAAGTGTTAAAAAGTTATCAAACTCTGACAGAGTGCTACAGGGATGACGTGTATTTGTAGGCCAACCAGGAAGTTAGCGTCGCCCTGGTTCCCTCGACATGAAGCCAATGGGATTTTTACATTTGGTTTTGGATGACTGCAAAAATACGCTCTGTGGCAAACGTTTATACTTACACATGTTCAGCAGGACAATCTCTATCAAATAATACACCACTTTTATGATTTTTGAAGCGTGAATGCAATCAGCAGAGGTAAAAAGCTAATGCTAGGCTATGCTAGGTGATGACGTTTAGTAGCTGCTTGTTAGCTCCCTCTCGCCACGTCCTCTCCCTCCCTGTCATTTCCAGCACGATATGCATTCAAATAGCATATATTTTCCTAATCTCAGACGTGAATTGTGCCCTGAATTCTCCGCGGCGGCGATGGCTTCTTTAACTGTGGAATTTCATATTTTAGCATTCATTGTCATACATTACATTTTCTCCCGACAAAAGAAAGACCGGGGGGCCACCATGTTCTTAATCACTTAAATCCACATCCAATCTGGCTCAGCCATCTTAGCCAGGGCCGCGGATCCATTAGTCCCTTCTCATTTCAGGGGGCAGAGCTGCCAACCCATTAGTTCTGCTATGCTCCGCCAGATTTCCATATTCTTCCATTTCAGCATTTTCTGCTAGAAAATGGGAAAAGTTGCGGATTAATTCAAACTAATCCTCCATTTTTCTATTGCCTTTAATTACTTGTTCTGGCCTGTGACATTGTGAATGGTCATCAGCAATAAGATGACTTAGCGCGGGTCCTACCTTATTGTTAAAGAAAACGGTCTAGTGTCTGTGTTTGATAGTATATCGCGAGGCTGGCTCGTACACTTTCAGACTTCTTCATGAAGAAACCTTCAAATGGATGTTTTTGTTTCACTATAGAGCCATGTTAACACCACTAGAGTCGCCTCTTGTCCCTTTTGATGGATTTCCACTCCTGTAGAAAACCTATTTCTCATTCCATGGACCTTTAGTTCAATTTAACTCTCATCGCTGATTATAAACAGGCTAAATTCAGACTGAACAGGCGACTGATCTCGGCCGGTAGGAGCTCTCCCCCTGCACTGCTCAGACTTTCGCACCTTTCGCTCAAATCCTTCGTTCTTGTTCTCTATCTGCAGTGAGAAGATTGAACACGACTGAAGAAATATGGCCTCTGAGAGCCACTGTAAGCCCCCGCCACCCCCGTCCTCCTCTGTTCCCCCTTCTACCCTCAGCAGTCACAGCACACAAGTCAATGTGACCGCTGAGGCAGAGCAGCCTTTTCATACCGTTAACGTTCAAAGCAGGCCCAAACGACCCGATGAAAGCAATCTAATACCACAAATTAGCCTGTCACTTAGCCTGGATTATAAGCCTCACGAGGGCCGAGGCTAAAATAACTTGAGCCTCGTTGTTCCGTGATGTAAAACAGCGGAGAGAGGAGTGTAACCAGAGGAAAAAAAAAAAAAAACAGGTGCAATTTAATTTTAAAGCCTGTGTGCTCTGCTCAATCGCCTTGTGTAATTAAATTGATCCCCACTTCCCCTTCTTCTGGCCATTCTGTCCCAGCAGCCCTCGCCAGCCTCCGGCGCTCGCCGCTCTGACACGCGAGAGAGGTCGACACGGAAGAGCAGGAGATAACGGGACGCGAGGCGCAGTTGATTTATGGCCAGCGTCGGCGCTCGTCACTCGCCGCACGTTCACGGCCGCCGTTCGGGTTGTAACACAAAGACGGGCGGAATGGAAATACAACCGTCGCAGGAGGGCGAGGATGATAAACTGGCCTGGCTGCTCTCTCTCCAATATCTTTATCTTTCTGTTCAGCTCTGTTTTCCCTCAGACATGCGCACATTTATCTATTACAATTACAAACGCATCTTATCACCTCACCTCAGTTATAATGGAACTGACCCTAAATCAGCGTTTCACTGCCCTCCGTGAATGACGGTGGTTTCCAGCCGCTTTCACCTCCTGTAACCAGACCCATCAGTGATCCTGGAGTAAAGAGCTGCAGATCAGTTACAGTTAAGCAAGAAAAACCAGCTTTAGATTTACAACTCTTGTTAAAGGTGCTATTGATAACGTTCAGCCACTAGCTGTCGCATTCTCCCTCCTCCGTTCCATTGCATTCACAACAAGTCGTTGCCAGACACGTACCATCAGACTCAGACATTTCTGCGTTTTTTTTCCACACTAACTGACGACCCAGAGATACCACGTAATACCAACGCTGTTTTACTATTGGCTCATGAGCCCTGTTTGAAGTGGGAACGTCCGATGTCTTCCACAGAGGAAAACAAAACAAACTTTGGACCCGTCAAAATTTTTAAAATGATTAATTCACAGTAATAATACTTCTTTTGAAGAAAAGACATCGTTTTTAAAAGCTCTGTGCATTATTAAAAAAATCGTCTCCATAGTAATGTTATCACTAAGACCTTTAAGTTGCTTTTGGGAAACGTACAATAATTCTTCTTTGGTAGTTTTAGCATCATTTCTATTGGCTCTGATAATATGCTCACTAAAGTAGCTGAGGTTTGGAAGCAGTAACTTCAGTATAATGAAGTACTACATGAAAAAAAAAACAAATGACCACACTGGCTGACAAGTTGGAAAGAAGATAAGAGTATAGTCACATCATTTAAACCAGTTTAGTTTAGGGATGTTTATAATTACCGGTTTGTCTGTTAACCAACATTAAGTATTTTAACTGATTAACGCGGTTAGAGGGTTAAATCGGTTAGAGGGTTAAAAGAAGTATTAATAATTTATTCAAAAGCTGAGAAAAACTCAGAGGAGCGGCACTTTAAGGAGAAAAGCTGGTCCACCTTAAGACAGAGCTGCTGCATATACAGGAAGTTGGCTCTGGACTTCCAGCTGAGGAGTTGTAGCTTGTAGCCTCGTAGCATTTATTCACTGACACATACTACACAATACTACACAACTATACACACACTGTCTGCTACAGCTACGCTCACAGCTATAACGCCACAAACAAACCCACACTCACCGTCACCACACACACGGTCTGTTGGAAACTCGCTTAAGTTACACTACAGGGGGCACAAAGCCACCGGCAACGCTAGCAGCTGCTAACGTTCGATTGTTTGTCGAACAATCGCTAAAGTTACGCCAGGCAGACACACAGCTGACAACCTGCTGAACTAAACTAAATGTGCAGTGGAAACTTTTACTGGGAAAGTGGCTGCATGTCCACAACACTACACGCAGCACCGTGGCAGCTAACGCTCCCGGACGGTGAACTGGAGTCAGTGAACGCAGCACCGTGGCTGCTAACGCTCCCGGACGGTGAACTGGAGTCGGTGAACGCAGCACCGTGGCTGCTAACGCTCCCCGACGGTGAACTGGAGTCGGTGAACGCAGCACTGTGGCAGCTAACGCTCCTGGACGGTGAACCGGAGACAGTGAACCCAGCACCGTGGCTGCTAACGCTCCCGGACGGTGAACTGGAGTCAGTGAACGCAGCACCGTGGCTGCTAATGCTCCCGGACGGTGAACTGGAGACAGTGAACGCAGCACCGTGGCTGCTAACGCTCCCCTACGGTGAACTGGAGTCACTGAACGCAGCACCGTGGCTGCTAACGCTCCCGGACGGTGAACTGGAGTCGGTGAACGCAGCACAGTGGCTGCTAACGCTCCCGGACGGTGAACTGGAGTCACGTGAACGCAGCACAGTGGCTGCTAACGCTCTCGGAAGGTGAACTGGAGTCAGTGAACGCAGCACCGTGGCTGCTAACGCTCCCGGACGGTGAACTGGAGACAGTGAACGCAGCACCGTGGCTGCTAACGCTCCCGGACGGTGAACTGGAGACAGTGAACGCAGCACCGTGGCTGCTAACGCTCCCCTACAGTGAACTGGAGTCACTGAACGCAGCACCGTGGCTGCTAACGCTCCCGGACGGCGAACTGGAGTCAGTGAACGCAGCACAGTGGCTTCTATTGCTCCCCTACGGTGAACTGGAGTCACTGAACGCAGCACTGTGGCTGCTGACGCTCCCGGACGGTGAGCTGGAGACAGTGAACGCAGCACTGTGGCTGCTGACGCTCCCGGACGGTGAACTGGAGACAGTGAACGCAGCACCGTGGCTGCTAACGCTCCCCTACGGTGACACTTGAACTCACATTCATTTCTTTCATGACTTCCACTTCAACTGAAACCCTCCAGCTCAGTTTATCATCTCCACTTCAGCAATTGAACTTCAGCTTCAATCAGTGCTCACTATTTAAATTTCAGTAATACTATTTTAACCACTTTGCCACTTCAATTTCAGTCAGTTTTTCAAATGTTTCAACTGCAACACTTCCTCTGGCAGGCAGTTACCAACGCATCAGCTGATCAACAGAAAATTAATCGGCAACCATTTTGATAATCAGTAAATCAATGAAGTTATTTTCCACGCAAAAATACTTTCTCAAATATCACTGTAACTTTAATATCTTTCAGTTTGGAGCCGATGGTCAGAAAAACAAGACTTTTGTAGACGTCACCTTTAAATTCAACATTTCCTGACATTTTATCATCTAAAATATAATCAATCTACGTAATAATCAGCAGATTAAACAATAATCTTTATATTATGATTACATAATCATTAGCTGCAGCCTTGAGAGTAAGAGCCAAGTTGGAAATCATGTCCAGCTTTTATTATTTAGTTGTAGTTCTACATTTCCCTCAGCCTGTCCCATCCATCATATTTTGTTTTTCCTTCATTACCCAGAATGCTTCCCGAAGAAGCAGCGTGAAGTTGCTGCAATCAGCTGCAGGTTTTACAGAGACGGCGAGACGGTGACGGTGAGAGATTTCCCAGCTGACCCTGACTCAGAACCCAACCTGTCTGCTGCTGCTGCTAGAAATTGGCCTCTACGGCTCTTCAGCAGTGGATTTTTCCAGTCGGAGCGTTAAACGTCAGTGCGAAATGGCATCTGTGGAAAGATGCCCTTGGTTTTTTGCAGTAAATGTTTTAGATCACACACAGTTTTTGCTACGACACCTGTGGTTGCTGAGAATATGTGGAGAGGATGTCACCTGCTCTGTTAACGCTCCCTATCCCACATACAGTAGACGTCTACACACTGTTGTTCATGGTTCAATAGATGAAGATATAACTAGTGCCACTTGGAAGTCCTTCATACATAGGTACTAATACATGTCATAAATGAATCCATGCTGTATTTGACATCAAACCAGGGTGGGAGGCATCATTGGCTAACAGATATACCAGAGCTTGGGAGCTAATTAAAGAGAATCATAATCGCCTGTCAACTTCTCGCCTGTCGTCGGTGCGCCGCTGAAAAGTTTCATTAGACGGCTAAAAATAGATTTCCCCCGTGCTCCGACACCTCACTCCTCACCTTTTCTTCTCATCAAAGCCTGTAAGATCCGGCTCTCTTCACCCCCCCCTGCGCTTATTGGCTGCAACTAATCCAAGGTGGGAATTTCTGGGTTTCCGATCACACAGACAGAAGGAAGCGCCGGGGCTGAGCGCGCTGAGCCTGTCACCGAAGAAAGCGTTTACGGTGACAAGTGAGACGGAGACGCAAAGGAGAAGGAGGTGGGGAAAAAAAGGGGGGAAATTGCTCTTAAACATGACGAGAAAACTTGGCGAGAGAACTCAGCGATCGCTGCTCTTCTTTGTCTTCCGCCGTGTTCCTCTGTCTGAATTTAGCTCTCTCCTTGTTCATATCCGCTCACTTTATTTTCCTGTTTAGCTTTACAAAGAGCGAGGCGGCTGCAGCCTCGACAGCTATTTCACACGTCTCGCGGAGCGGCGAATGTCACAATGTTTTGATTGACACTCTCTTCTTCTTTGGCTCTGTTGCTCAGTGTTTATATACCTTCCTCTTTCCCTCTGCTGTGTTGAACCTGGATAAAAAAAAAAACCTCTGTAAAAACACCGCAAGGATTTGAAGCCAATTATACCAATTTAAACTAGAAGCCCTTATTTTACTCATAATATAGCCTATTATTACTTCACAGAGCGGAGAAAACTTGCTAAAATCTCCACTATGTGCTTCAACTGAAAGGTAAGCAGGAGGGAGGAAGTACCCAGAGAGCATTGCGCTGTGACATGTACAGGCACAAGACTCAGGCACTGTTTGCTTAATAATGATGATAAATGGCGGGCTACCTCGGACTGTAATGTATTCCTTTTCTCCTATGTGATTTCTTAAATTGCTTTTCTTCTTTATTTTGTAAAAGAAGTCGACCCCGCTGTGAATTTGAAATGAGCAGCAGTCGTGGTATAGTAGCGGCAGCAGTAGAGATTTAGCTGTAATTTGATTGTGTTTGGCTTGTTTATGCATACAGATATGGCATAAAGCGCATTGTAAAGCTGCCCCTAAACATAACTAATCTCATCAGGTTCTCATTTGTTCTAGAAAAAGTACATTTTTCTCAGCGGAAACTCTTGCCACAGAGACATAATCAGTCAAGTCGAGGATATTGTAGTAGAGTCAAACTAACATTAAATGCCCTCAAAATCTATTTTCTCATTCAGCCTCTTAAGGTCTTTAAACACCGGGGGCATGATGAATAAACGAATGTACTCGCCTGCAAATATTAAATAGGAGAGAATCTGGTCTGTGCTGCCGCTGTCATGGTTGAAAGGAGTAATAAAGTTCGGACTACGGAGCCTTTGTGTTGTTGTTTCATAAAATACAGGCGCAACGTGATTGGTCGATGCCTTTATTTGTGGTGCAAAAACGCTGAAGATCAACCTCGTTCTGAAAAAAAAAATCACTTTTTTGCCTTGTAATATTCACGTTTCGTGCGAAAGTGTTCATGACAAAAAACGCAGTTCGAAAAAAATCCCCTGAAGTGCATCAATCTCGGTGTGTGACGGCCTTTATTGTGACTGACGACGTTCCGACATGAACACACAATCTGAGTTTTTTATGAGGGATTTTTGAGTTTTTGTCTGTGGACTTCGTAATGGTTTTAAGAGGGCGGGGCTCATTTGAAAAAAAAAAATAAATAAAAAGATCAGTCAGAATTTAGCAGCATTTGAATCTGAGAGTAGTTTTTGGGGGTTTTCCAGTCTGTCGTCAATCAGATCACACGGTCAAACCACACGGTCCCAATGAAGCAGATGTATTCAGTGTTAAACTCTTAATGAATAATAAGTGAGACTAATATGTATATCCATCCATCCATCGACCGTCAACCGCTTTTCCCGTTAGGGGTCGCGGGGGGGCTGGAGCCGATCGCAGCTGGCATTGGGCGAAGGCGGGGTTCACCCTGGACAGGTCGCCAGTCCATCACAGGACACATAGAGACAGACAACATAGAGACAGACAACCATTCACGCTCACATCCACACCTACGGGCAATTTAGAGTCATCAATTAACCTAAACAGCATGTCTTTGGACAGTGGGAAGCCAGAGAACCTGGAGAAAACCCACGCTTAGACGGGGAGAACATACAAACTCCACACAGAAGAGTCCCAAGCCGGAATCGAACCTGCGACCCTGTGAGGCAACAGCGCTAACCACTGCACCACCGTGCAGCCCTAACATGTATATATTATTTTTAAAATGGCGATACACACATATTTCACTAAGTTATGAAGAAAGTACGGCTATCAAAATGATGCAAATTTGTTTAATCACCACTAATTTGTTTCGGAGGTTTTAGCGCTGTTGACATATGGAACTAAAAAACTGAAGGAATCTATTGGTAGCAACCATATCATGTTAGCTTGGAAGGATGCTACATTTTGGCGAGGAAAAACTGACTAGGCCATTTTCAGAGGGCTCCCTTGACCTCTGACTTCCAGATATGTGAATGAAAACAGTTTCTATGGTTACCCACCAGTCTCCCCTTTACAGACATGCCCACTTTATGATAATCACGTTGTTGGGCTTGAGTTTGTCATGTTATGATGTGAGCATATTTCTGATGCTAAATGCAGTACCTGTGAGGGTTTCTAGACAATGTGTCATTGTTTTATATACAGTATATGTACACATCTGCAGAAAGCAACTCCTACGTTAAGATAATTTGTGATTAATTAAACATTTTAATCGACTGGCAGCCCTGTTATTTATATATTCATATATGTATTTTTAAATTGGTGATACACACATTTAATTTTATAAAGAAACACCTTTCAAAGAATTTAAAAATCTACTTAAACAGACAGTTCACAACATATTAACAAGATTAAGATATTTCAACATGAAGGACTGAAATGCTGTTAGTTGTGTTTATGTAATGGTTTATTGGCTACCAGATGTAAGAAATAATTACCTCTTCAATGCTTCTGTTAAGCATATTTACATTATGAAAACTAAAAAATACTTGTTAAAACCAAATTTTAAAGCATCCCTATTTGATCTTTAGAGACCACAATGACAATTATTATCAATTATCAATTCCCTCATTTTATTCAGTTTGTAAAATAGTTTTTCTCAGACCTGAAGTATGTATGTAATTTTTAAAAATTACATTATTCTGGTGTTAAGTAATGACAGGTGATGTTTTCCTGTTCGGCCTCATTTTTTTGTCACTGATACTATAATTTAATTGAGACACAAGCGGCTGGAGTTATAACTGTTAATATTTTATGAGAGGTAAGAAACAATATTTGAATTTGTGGGCAAATCTGTAACTGGTTTCTGAAGACTGTGTGTTAAATATTTAAAGAGTAACACACTATAATGCAGTTGTAAGCAGATTTGTCAACTACAAACTCCTCCTATAAAAGATAGTTTTAATAATATCAAATAAAAGATGTGCTATTATTGGAAATGCTGTACATTTGTAAACATGTAAAAATGTGTATCTGCTTACAACAACATAAAAATTTGTTGTAAGCCATTAATTAATGCTTAATATAAATGCTAATTGGGAGTGTTAAAGTATAGTGTTAATGAATATGTAATAAACCTGTAAATAATAGATTAAAAAACTGAAAGCACCTCACAATGTGGAAACCACATCCTCATACCAGCTCTCTAACGGTGATACAGAGCACAGTTTCTCTACCGTTATCAAACTGGGACAACGTAAAAATGGCATTTAATATTCTGATAAATGTAAAAATCAAAAAGCCCGTGATTCAGCTCTGGCTTATCACATGACCGACAGCCGAGTCGAGGGACAAGCTCAGGTTGCCATGTCCTGTTATCCCTCCTTTTTTTTTATCACCTCCGCTAACTGCCAGCAATGTTTTAATAATCAGTTTATGAGACGGAGCACTGCTGCCAATTGAATCAAATCAAACATCCCGACGCATTAGAAACTGCAACAGCGTGAAATAGTGACCCACAAAGCTGAAATCCAATCAGACCAGGAGCTTCCTGCTGACTCCCCTGCACCTGACTGGCTGTCAGGTATCAATATAATTTTTCATACATCATTTATTTATTTATTACCCTCCGTGTTGTTCCGCAGTCATCGAGCTGACACACTCATCCACAGCGACGCGGTGACAGAGGGTTTCTCGCACAAGGACGCCGGGCTGCCACGGGGATCGGACTCGTGTCCTTCCAGTTACAGGACGGACTCCGCGAGGACACGCTGAGACCACAATGTGACACCGAGATACGATTTTAAAAGAGCTGACAAAAACGCCACATGGTGATTTAACCTACTTTAGACCTTGATGCTGTTTTGACAGGTTGACTTCATTTCCTGCATGTCCTTCATAAAACCGGTTGGGTTTATAAAATCTGACACTTAATGTGTGTTTTCGAAACACGGCACACGTTTTTGACTTTTACTTTAGTACTGAAGCTGAACGATGTGGTGTTTCCCTTCAAAGTTTAAGGCGGAAATTAAGCCTCTAAAACAATTTGTCACAATTAATTTACATAATTTATTTCATTTTCTTGAATTTATTATTATTTTTTAAGCTGTATTTTTAATTTTTATGACACATTGGTAGAAAACTGCCAAAACTGTCACTACTGGTTTCAATTTTTTATTTATACACGACACTGACATTAGTCTGATCCTTTACTTTAAGAAAAGTATCAGTACCACAGTGTACAAATACCAACATCAGTAAATCTGGCTTCAGTAAAAGTACAGAAGAACTACCACCAGATGTATTAAAAGTGTCATAATTGATTTTTTTGTCCTGATACTCCTTTGTAGACTGTTTGTACTGTATGTAATTTGCTGGGGAAGAAGACAATGACGTGGTATTTATCATTCTAAGTTTAAGGTGGAAATTAAGCCTCTAAAACAATTTGTCACTGAACAAAGTAAATTTATCATGAGTTGTGTACTTATTTTTATGATACACTGGTAGAAAACTGTCACTGGCCTATAAATCTGCAAAGGAAATTTTACTGCAGGCTTTCCATTTTTTATATGTACATTAATAACACTGACACACTGTTTTCAGATCCTTCACTTAAGTATTAATACCACAGTGTCCAGTAAAAGTAAAGCTTTCAAAATCTGACTTAAGTAAAAGTACAGAAGTATTATCACAAATTAAGGAAATTAAGCCTCGAAAACAATTTGTCACTGAGCAAAGTTAATTTATCATTAGTTGTTTTTTTATTTCTATGATATACTGGTAGAAAATAGGCCTATAAATCTGCAAAGGAAATGCATTTTAATGACTGGCATTCCCATTTTTTTAAGTTTATGTGACACTGATCACTGGTTTCAGACTCATCACTTGAGTAAAAGTATTACTACCACAGTGTCCAGTAAAGCTGACTTAAGTAAGAGTACATAAGTATTACTACAAAATGTGTTTTTAGTCCTGATACTCCTTTTATAAAAAAATGTGTTTTTATTTTTGGGTAAAATGACAAGGATGTGGTATTTGACCTTCAAAGTTTAAGGTGGAAAAGTGTATGAAACACATTTAGACCATCATGAGACATTAATATTCCAACAACCAGGAAGTAAAAGCAACTGGTGGTGGCTTTACAGGAGGTTATGTGCCTTCTGTTAGCTCTGGACAGAGCCAGGATAGCTGTTTCTCCCTGTTGTGATGCGCTGAGTTAACTGGTCGCTGGCTGCAGCTACACAGCGTACGAACATGAGGTCGATTTTTTCATCCAACACTTGGCAAGAAAGTAAATAAATGTATTTCCCAAAATGTCAAACTATTCTTCTCTATAAATCATGGCTTTTCAAACGTTTTGGGACCGGGGACACCTTACAGGGGACTAAACTGTCTATTATAACACAGATTAAGCATAATGCTTACTACCATTTGTAATCTTAGATGCTGTTGGAACGATTTGTCTTGTGAAACTCATCAGTCTAAATATGTTAGATCTGTTTCATAGTGATAAACAGAAACATATTTCAGTTTGAATCAAGATAAGAAGCCTTATCAGTCCCCCAAAAGGGAAATGTGCAACGTTACTGAATATTGATACCACTTACAGTTGCAAGAAAAAGTGTGTGAACTCTTTGGGAGTACTTGGATTTCTGCATAAATTGGTCATAAAATGTGTTCTGACCTTCATCTAAGTCACAACAACAGACAAACAGTCTGCTTAAACTAAAACCGCACAAAAAATTATGTTCTCATGTTTTTACTGGACACAACATGTTAACATTGACAGTGCAGGGTGGAAAAAGTATGTGAACCCCAAGGCTAATAACTAAGCCAGGAGTCAGCCAACCTGGAGTTCAGTCAATGTGATGAGATTGGAGGTGTTGGTTAAAGCTGACCTGCCTTTTAATAAACACACACCAGTTTTGAGTTAGCTGTTCTCAAGAAGCATTTCCTGATGTGAACTATGCCTCGGACATAAGAGCTCTCAGAAGACCTATGATCAAGACTTGTTGACTTATATGAAGCTGGAAAGGGTTAAAGAAGTCTCTCTAAAAGCCTTGATGTTCATGTGTCCACAGTAAGACAGGTTGTCTACAAATGGAGAAAGTTCAGCACTGTTGCTACTCTCCCTAGACGTGGTCGTCCTGTAAAGATGAACGCTCAATGAGGTGAAGAAGAATCCTAGAGGGTCAGCTAAAGACTTACAGAAGTCTCTGGCACATGCTGACATTATAGTTGACAAATCTACAATAAATAAAACATTAAAGAAGAATGGAGTTGATAGGAGGACACCACAGAGGAAGACACTGCTGTCCAAAAAAAACATTGCTGCATGTTTGAAGTTTGCAAAAGAGCACCTGGACGTTCCACAGCACTACTGGAAAAATACTCTGTGGACAGATGAAACCAAAACTGAGTTGTTTGGAGGGAAAACACAACGCTGTGTGGAGAAAAGAAGCTCAGCACACCAAGATCAAAACCTCATCCCAACTGTGAAATATGGTGGAGGGGCATCATGGTTTGGGGCTGCTTTGCTGCCATCGACGGAAAAATGAATTCCCAATTTTATCAGGACATTTGGCAGGAAAATTTAAGACCATATGTCCACCAACTGAAGCTCAACAGAGGACGGTTGATGCAACAGGACAACGACCCAAAGCATAGAAGTAAATCAACAACAGAACGGCTTCAACAGAAGACAATAGGCCTTCTGGAGCGGCTTGAGGTTATTGCTGCCAAAGGAGGGGCAACCAGTTATTAAATCCAAAGGTTCACATACTTTTTCCACCCTGCACTGTGAATGTTTACATGTTGTGTTCAATAAAAACATGAAAACAGATTTTTTGTGTGGTTTAAGTTTAAGCAGACTGTTTGTCTATCGTTAAGACTTGATGAAGATCAGAACACATTTTATGACATTTTTAGACTCAGCTGACAGATTTCTAGTTTACATTTCAAGTAATTGATCTTAAAAGCTGTCAGAAAACTAACAATAGCAAGATTGTCATAGTCCTAGTAATAGATATATTTAAAGATATTTAAACTTAGTCTAGTCTATCTGAGTTTCAGTAATAATGATGAAATTATTGCTGTGTGTAACAACCATATCAGAGTTTCTATTGGCCCGAAACTAATGTGGGTGGGAGTAATGGAGACAGTATGCTTGTTTAATTGGTCCAAACATCTGTAGATACTTTTTATTGTAAAACACAATTTTATAATTTATAACATATTATTTCACAGACCCCCTGACAGAGTATCACTGTTTTAAGTAAAAGTATTGAATATAATTAGCAACATACACTGAAAGTATCAAAATGCAGAAAATTATTCGATATGATTACTGCTTCTTCTTCTTCTTATTGTTATTATTGAACTGTTATTGATGTGTAGCTGGATTAGCAGCATTTTACAGTTGTATTTGGTTATTATGGAGCCAATTTAATTTTTTTTCTATAATAACGGGGGAGATTATTGTATTACAATTCATCATATTTTGGAAGATAATTCTCTATAAACAATTTTAATCTGAAAGTAATTAGTAACTATCGCTGTTTATTAGAACGTACTGCAGTAAAAAGGAAATTTCTCTCTGACGTTCCCAGGTTTCGTCTCTCTAACGTGGCACAAACATGCTTATTTTTACTAAAATGTTTAGACGGTACTCATTGATAATTCATAAAGCTTCAACTAAGAGAGCAATTACAGGGAGGGAAACAGCAGGCTGTGGTGTTATGAGATCTTAACTATGAACAGGTCTCAGAGATGTACACTGTGATCTGTAGGAATGCTGCTACTCGCTGATGGTGCCAGGCACTATGTGAAGGTGGGGTTGGACTGAAATAGCACACTGGATCATGAGACGCTGATGCATAGACACTCTGATCAAAAGGAAAACTAAGGTTGAGACCATTTGGCTGTTGCGGTTTTGATGAGCGCGGCCTCTCGGATAGCATCTCGACGTGTCGTTACGGAAGGTCGTTGTGGTGGTTAACTCTCTGAAAGGGCACTCAGCGTCGGTGTCGGGTAACGGCGCTGATATTTGCTCGGCCTTGGCTTCTTCTTTAGTGAAATTTGAAATCGAGGCCTTTCCTCGCCGGGGATCCGTTCACGCCTCAGCTAGAAGTGTCACAATCAGCCCCCCCCCCCAACATGTGAATCGGAGATTACAATTTATAATCAAAGTGAGCAGTTTTTGTTTTTTTTTTGCTCAGACCCAGATGGAATCAGATGACTTTTGTTTGCTGAAATCCAGAGTCATCATTTCTGAGCAACATTAGCATGAAATAGACTACACACTGCAATTAAAAGCAACTGAAAAAAAAAATGTAGAGCTTGATTGGTGATTGGAGGGCATACTTGCCAACCTTCAGACATCAAAAATAGGGAGGATTTCAAAATCAAACTCAGGGGTCTGAGGAAAATCTGAGTGGCCTGCATTCTGATGACTTTTAAAGAAAGCAGCATTTTTAATCTTAAAGCAGCAGTGGGCAGCAATGGAGCAATGGAGCAAATATGATTTTAAAAAGTTGTTTTTATAAAATGGTCACTATATCCTGACTGTAGAGCGTGAGACAGGTAATCAATCATGTTCCTCTGTGTGCTCCGGTGCTCCTGACAGCACCTGGAAGATTTAACACTGGAGGAAAACAACCAATCAGAGCCGAGCTGGAGCCTTGCCGTCTCTGATCACCTGTCAATCACTCTGTCAAACTCTGCCAAGCTGATCAAATATAAATCAATATTCTGCTCCTGTAATGACTATTTCTTGCATATAATGTTTTTTTTTCTTGTGACCCGGCAGCCGTGTTGAGATGTGTAGAGCAAATACCAAGCACCGCCCACCAGCCAGAGCACAGCCAATAGGAACGCTCTCTCTGTGAAATGTGAAACCTGTGATTGGTCGAAGTCTCGCTTCGACCAATCACAGTCAAGCACAGGTCTAGCTTTCTCTCTGAACACTTGAATTACAATATACTGAAATGTTAATATGGATTTTTTGCCTGATGATGCCTTTAAATACTTTTAGTTTTACTTACTAATTTTCAGGACAGAATACAACATAATTGGGCCCTCTGGCTGAACTTGTGTGAACCTCTTGCATAAACTAATACTCATCAATTTTTAGTCCATCTTTCATTCATTTTTTGCTCTTACTTCAGCATTTCTGAGTAGGCTCTTTCCCGCCCTGAAGGCACTTTCAGACACAACCAGACAACAACACCACTGGAGCCCATTATTTTCAATGGCCGCTGTCGAGTAAAGCCCAAATTCGGGCACCGCACGTTGTGATGTGCGGCGAGCGGCGTAGCTCAGACTGATTTGTGTCGCGACTAGCTCTCTTCTGCCAGTAAATAACATCTTCTTCTGCCGGTGTAGCTGTATTGTTGTGCGGGTGGAAACACACTAACGCTTGTACTCACTGTACAGTGGCAGAAACAGGTTGTGATAACAAATAGGAGAAAAAAGTTTGAAAATTTGTCATAAATTGTGAGAATTATAAACCTGGGAGGAAACCGGGAGAGTACAATGAAAAATGGGAGTGTCCCGGAAGCATAGACGTATATACATAGACGCCATATTGACTCCTGGATCGTACGTCAACGTGGGCACCGTACTGGACCGGGCAAGACTGGCCCGTAAACACATAACAAATTAACTGATGTTTTTCTGGATAAAAAGCACCATAACGTTGACATTTCTAACTGATTTCAATGACTCCTTACCATGACGATACTGGTAAGGTACGATTTTTTTCCCCCCAAAGATTTTGGTGAAAAACTCATAACTACGTTAACATCACTGCTTCCGGTTCGTGGATCAGCGGTCTGTCCTTCGATATGGTGGGATTCAATCAATTATTAGGTAATTATTAAAAACTAGTACCATCATATCATATTTTCCTTTAAGCATTTTTCACATTATCAGCTGTTCAAGTTAACGTTACATCTTTACAAAACGTTTGCTTCTGTAATATCAGAAAAGAGCTAGCTATGCTATGTTAGCTTATTGATGTTCACATCCAACATGATACTGTGTTTAAAACATGAAATGAACGATAAAGATTAAAAACATTGTGTGTCTAATATTGCAGGCAATAAAACCGATGGCACGTCTTGGTTCACAATTACACTATAGATTATTTTGTTTTTTTTATAATTACCGTATTATCATCATTATTTCAATAAATTCACATCATAACTAATACTCTTACACGAAAAATTTATTGTTACCACTATTTATTATTATAGTTATTCAGTTCATGTCAGCCTACGGTACACACTCGTCTCCTGAGTATCCTGCAGTGATTATAGCTAAACTATCCAGACTCTAAGTAACTGGAGACAAAAATGATTTTTCTCCTCCACGTAGATCATAAACCTTTAATATAAGAACAACTCATTGAAATCGGTTGAGAAATGTAGACGTTATAGTGCTTTTTAAAAAAATGGCAGCTGCCCATTCACTAGTATAGGGATACAGGTCCAATATGGCGCCCACGTTGACGTATCGGCGTCTATGTATAAATGTCTGTGTTGCCAAGTATGTTGAACGGGGATTCAGAGGGATTCATGAAAAATGCTCAAATGAAATCTGTTAGAAGACAGTGAGTGACACATTTATTGGGTGCAGATATCTCACAGAGCTGTCAAGTCCTTGGTTTGTGATATGGATTACATCCTAGAATTGATATAAGCAGTCATCCAAAAAAATAATCAGATATGAGCAGCAAATCAGAAGTGGGCATGAAGGCCTGAGGAGCGAGCCCAGCCACTTAGAGTCTCTTAAGACAGAATTTGGATGGCGACTCACAGCGGAGCAGCTCGGCGCCGCTGCAGGCTGGTGTATAATGATTTGATTAGCAAGTCGTCAGGACAACGCAGCTAAGCGCGGCTCCTTTTATAGACCCGAGTTCATACGTCAACACGGCCCTGACAGCTGTCTTGTCTTGTTTATGAAGTGAACTAAGCGGGATTTGGGGCTGATGCTTCACAGAGCGCGTGACAAAGAGTGGGCACACTCCCTTGTTTGGCGTGACAGGGTTGAGAGCTCCTATCCTCAACTGTCAGAAGGGAACAGCTGTGTTTTGGCGAATGAGCGATGTTTGCTCTGCGACGGAGCAATCGGCTCCCTGCAGCCGTCCGAGGTGACAGTCTCTGTCACGGTCCAAGTAAAGAGCGAGATACAGATGGAGGGGAAGGGGGAAGGAGGGGGTAATCCCTGTAACGAATCTGGCTGCAGAAACAGAGAGGGGAAAGTCCAGCTTTTTATGGTTTGGTAACACTCTCTCCGCCTGCCCTGCAATCTCTGTGATACTGTGGATTACACACACGTCTTGTGCATTTAAAGGCGGTATCTTCCTACAATTCAATGAAAGTGAAAATTGAATCTTACACTTTTAAAATGATTACTGGCACCGACGTAAAACACATTATGGTTTACCACTTAAGCTGCTTTACAGGCAAGATATTTATGGGGAAATGCATCAGTGTTGGAAGCCTTAAAGATGCTCTATACAACATTCAGAGCATGAATGTAATTAATATAATAATGTAAAATGTAATGTCTGTGCGTTGTAATTGGAGCTTCTCTGTGCTTTGTTTGACATAGCCGGGCCGGCTGTGCATGCTTTTAGTGCATGTGAGTGTGCACCACTGGTTAGCTCATGGCCGCCGCTCTGCACTGCTCTCATGTGGAGGTTACAGCTAAAAACGCCGTCCCGACCCACAGTATCATCGCAAACGCGTAGTACCCATCCTCCGATTCCCGCCCAATTGCACACTGTGTCAGCAGTGATCCCAAAGAGCACATAATGCTAAGAAGTGAAAGTCAATTCTTCGTTCCATTGCGACATCAGCACCTGGTAGCAAAGCTACGTTTCCGCCATTTTGGACGAAAGCGAGCCAGCCTAAAAAGTGCTGTACAAAAGTAAAACACAATTATTTCTGTTCTATTGTCATATTGTACTGAAATAACCTGTGATGAACAATAAAATATTATGAATATAATAAGAGTTTTCGATCCAAAATGGTGGCTGTTGCCAAAAAAACACCAGAGTTCCGTCTCTTTGCTCTTGCCATCGTTTGCACTGTTAGCTGCAAGCCGCCAGCTCAGGCATCTCCATGTTGAGAGCCGGTCTTAAGTACGGGTGGGGAGGGAATCAGTACATCATAGTTTCGTGATATTTTGCATGGCAATGTATCGCTATACGGACATCAGGTATTACATAAACTATTAACTTCATGAAAATCTGCAGAGGTTGTAGCAGCTCAGTCTAAAGCTAGAGTGAAGATACTGGTATCATATCAAACTATAAAACCTGAGGAATCAATTGGTGCTAATTATGTTAGCTTGTCAGGAAGAATAACGCTCCAAAGTTAGGCGACATTTTAGTGAGGAAAAACTAGCATGGCCATTTTCAAAGGGGTCCCTTGACCTCTGACCTCAAGATATGTGAATGAAAACTGTATCTTATTAGATAGCGCTAGGGCTTTCAAAGTTAACGTGATGATACACAAATGCAAATTTGTTTTGATGCCACCAATTTCTTTAAGTGAAGATACTGACATCATATTAAACTAGAGAACCAAAGGAATCCAGGAGATTAAATAACGCTCTGCACTTGTGCTAAATTTTGGTGGGACAAACTGTCAGGGTCATTTTCAAAGGGGTCCCTTGTGGGGATGGGGACGGTTCGGGTAGAAATCCAAAGCGTTTGGTTCGCTAGTCATGGTTCAGGTTGTGTATGGTTCGTTCGGATCACTTGAAATAGGTTATGAGGCCGATGGTGTATTTTTTTTCTTCCCGTTTATTGTCACACTAGAAATCAAGGCCTATGGAAAGAGGCTGGGATGCGGCGGACAGGAATATGACATGCACAGTGTAACTGAAGCTGCGTTCGTTCATTGTTATTGGCTCAATTTCGGCCTATATATAGATACAGTATATTTGCATAAAGCAGCAGTCCGCTCCCATGTTGATAAGAGTATTAAATACCTGACAAATCTCCCTTTAAGGTACATTTTGAATATAAAAATGTGTGATTAACTTGCAGTTAATCATGGTTAGATATTTTAATTTATTGACAAACCTAGATGAAAAAGATGTTGGCAAACTGCAAAATTTGCAGTTGATAAAAGGTAATAATTCGCAATATATATCTCGGCATATCTCAAAATTTTTTAAAACCACAATAAGATCATATTGTGACTTTAGTATCGTGATAATGTCGCACCGCTGGGTCTCTGATGATTCCCATCCCTGCTTTCAAGTGACTGAAACAAGGAGGCGTAAAGTCTTTCTCTACTCAGAAATATGTAGAAGACTGATTTCATTTAAACTTTCAGAAGTGAGATCTGGAGACGTAAAGCCAGTGAAAGTTTCTCAGTGACATCTTGTGTCCAGCAGTTATGTCTGATAAACATGTCTGGAGGAGATCTTTAACTGTGGATATGGCCCTTTCTGAACTCGACCATCGGGGTTATTCTTAAGAAAAGAGCTCGAAACAGCACACTGAGCTCTGCAGCCATCGCTGAACTTCTTCATCACCTCCGCCCACCACACACTGAGAAGATGACATTTAGTTCACTGATGTTGCTGCACACTGTTTCTGGCTAATGAAGTCCTCCAAATGAGGTTGTGGTTAGAACAGAAATCCTCAAGTCTAGGCATTCATTTCAAAAGCGGACATAAACATGGTTTATTTATGTGGAGTGTTATTCATATGAAAATACTTCTCACTTTGTGCTTTCTTTTCTAACCCAATGCACACAAATGTCTGGACCTTTATGTCCGAATGAATCATATTTCACCACTTTATCTGATCAGACATCCAGACCGCCTACTAGGGCTGTCAGTCCTTTAAAATACTGAATCATGATTAATCGCATGATTGTCCATAGTTAGTCGGGATTAATCACAAATGAATCACGTTTTTAACTGTTCAAAATGTACCTTAAAGGATGATTTGTTAATTATTTAATACTCTTATGAACACGGGAGTGGACAAATATGCTGCTTTATTCAAATGTATGTATATACTTATTATTGGAAATCAATTAACAAGACAAAACAATGACAAATATTGTCAAGAAACCCTCATAAGTACTGCATTTAACAGAAAAAATACACTCTAAATATCAAACAGACTGTCGGTGTGTCAGTGTGCTGACGTGACTATGACCTGCCCCAAACTGCATGTAATTATCATAAAGTATATAGATAGATAGATAGATAGATAGATAGATAGATAGATAGATAGATAGATAGATAGATAGCTGGATAGAAACTTTATTCATCCCCGCGGGGAAATTCATAGATCCATATAGAACCCATTTTCATTCCCATATCTTGAGGTCAAAGGTCAAGGGACCTCTTTCAAAATGGCCATGCCAGTTTTTCCTCGCCAAAATTTACTGCAAGTTTGGAGCGTTATTTAGCATTCTTCCCAACAAGCTAGAATGACAAGATTGGTACAGATGGATTCCTCAGGTTGTATAGTTTCGTATGGAACCAATATCTTGAGTCTAACTTTAAAACTGAGCCTGCTACGACCTCCGAAACATCGGCTGCCTGTCAGATTTTGAAGAGGTTGATTAAAAATCACAAGTTGCTTTAATGAGTCAAAGAATTTAATGACGTTAAAACAAATTTGCGTTCAAACATTATTGTGTTAACTCTGACAACCCTGCTGCCTTTAAATAATTTAATAACAATAATTTAATAATTTTTAAATAATTTCCATAAGTGACCATATCACCAGATTTGTTTTTCCATAAATCAACTGGGGTAAAGGTAAAACAGTCAAAATCGATTTCTAACATTTACTAAAACATCTGTCAATCACTGTCTCTTAGAAGAAACCATCATTGCACACAAAACATTAGCCTTTAAAATGTATAATACAAGGTCTGCATGCTGTGGAAATGATTTGCATTTTAGTCGCAACCACCTTAAAAACTGAAAGCAGAAAGAAGGTGAAGGAGACATTTTTTCCTGCTTTGCATACAACATTTACTATTAATAGGCCAAGGACGATGGAGTCCTTTACCGGCTAATGAAAATTATTGTGGCTTTGTGTAAGCCCATCAAAGTAGGAAAATAACTGACACAAATGGGACAACTGAGAAAAGAGGTCAGCATCGGGAATCTACTTGCATCATTTGATTTCACCGTTATATTCATCTTTCCTCTTACATCTCAACACTAAAGCATGTCTGTATAAGATACTTAAGATGATCTTTCCCTAATGATGTCTTACAAGCTGTAGAGGTTTGATATGTTAAATTTGTTTCAGCTTTCACTGAGAAATCTTAGCTAAAAGGTAGAGAAATATCTTGTTATGTTCTGTTTGTTCGTGGCAGGTTTCTGGCTGCGGCTCTCGTCAAACAGAATACTGTAGTCAGTCTAAATCTTTGTTAAGCTCTCACCTGCCTGTGCACACAAACACAGGATCTGTAGAGACATCGGGAATGTGCCACCGGCCAAGTGTCTCCGTCGTGGAAAATCAGTGTAGTTAGTTAATTATATCTGACAACTGAAACACAGAGTTAGCTCGCGGTGTGTCTGTGCCGTACCTGAACTGCTAAGCAAGGTGGGTAACTTTATTTCAGCATTTGAGTTACTTTATCACACTGCTTTGTTGAATACTGCATTCTGATTGGTCAATGACGGCGTTCTACAGTCTGGTATTTCTTTATAACAGACTGTTACTATATATAGCAGACCATTGCTATGTAAAACAGACCGTTGCTATGTGTATGTATAGCAGACTGTTGCCATGTATAACAGAACCTTACTATGTATAGCAGACTTAAACCACTGCTATGTATAGCAGATTCCATCGTATAACAGAACCTTACTATGTATAGCAGACCACTGCTATGTATATGCAGACCACTCTATGTATAACAGACCGTTGCTATGTATAGCAGACCGTTGCTATGTATAACAGACCATTGCTATATATAACAGACCGTTTTTTCCTTTTTTTCTCTTCTTTTCACTTCTTTTAGCAGACCATATGTATAGCAGACCGTTGCTATGTATAGCACATATGTATAGCAACTTATGTATAGCGCCACTGCTATTTAAGACGTTGCTATGTATAACAGACCGTTACTATGTATAGCAGACCGTTGCTATATAACCACCATTGTATATATAAAGACCTTCTATTATACCCTTCTATTATACCACTTCCATGTATAACAGACCGTTACTATGTATAGCAGACCACTATGTATAGATAAGATAAGATAGAGAAATTCCCCGTAGGGAAATTCAGTTTTTACACTCTGTTGTTAATTTCACACAGTACACATACATGCATTAATGGAGAGATGTCGGGCTGCTCCTGACAAGCGCCCCGAGCAGTTGGGGGTTTGGTGCCTTGCTCAGGGGCACCTCGGCAGTGCCCAAGAGGTAAACTGGCACCTCTCCAGCAACCAATTGGTCTTGGTCCATGTTGGGACTTGAACCGGTGACCCTCCGATTCCTAAACCAAGTCCCTACGGACTGAGCTAGTGCCGCCCCCAAGCATAGCAGACCACTGCTATGAATAGCAGAACTTTGCTATATATAAGAGACCATTGCTATGTATAGCAGACCGTTGCTATGTATAGCAGACTGTTGCTATGTTTAACAGACTGTTACTATGTATAGCAGACCACTGCTATGTATAGCAGACTGTTGCTATGTATAGCAGACTGTTGCTATGTTTAACAGACTGTTACTATGTATAGCAGACCACTCGCTATGAATAGCAGAACTGTTGCTATATATAACAGACCGTTACTATGTATAGCAGACCATCGCTATGTATAGCAGACTGTTGCTATGTTTAACAGACTGTTACTATGTATAGCAGACCACTGCTATGTATAGCAGACCACTGCTATGTATAGCAGACTGTTGCTATGTTTAACAGACTGTTACTATGTATAGCAGACCATCGCTATGTATAGCAGACTGTTGCTATGTTTAACAGACTGTTACTATGTATAGCAGACCACTGCTATGTATAGCAGAACTTTGCTATGTATAACAGAGCGTTGCTATGTATAGCAGACCAATGACTACTAATTAGGGCTGAACAATTTACAAAAAATATCTAATTGCAATTATTTCAACAGATATTGCAATTGCGATATATTCTCTTTCACTGAAAAACATATTTAAATGATTTTTGCAGTGATCTGTACCAACCAATAATGGATCGATAATGGAAAAATGGATGGATTAATTGTAGCCCTACAGTCGCCTCACAGCGAGACGGTTCCGGGTTTGAATCTGGCTTGGGGCCCATCTGTGCGGTTTGCATGTTAGCGTGTGTTAGCATGGGTTTTCTCCAGGATCTCCGGTTTCCGCCCACAGTCCAAAGACATGCAGGTTAATTGTTGACTCTCGATTATCTGTAGGTGTAAATGTTTGTCTGTTTCTATGTATCAGTCAGTGATAGTCTGGCGACCTGTCCAGGGTGTACCCTAGAGATCCACAGATAAATACTTGAGTATATTAAGCAGATTAGCAAGCAGGCACATCTACGGGCAGCCCAGTGTTGTTGCTGTAGAACATGTACGACATCGCCCCTTGCGTCAATCAAACTGCCATTCTACCAACAGACCTGTACAAACAAAAATAAGTGACGTTCAATAAATGTTTACTGAAGTTAAGACATTTTCTTTAGCATTTGTTATTATTAAGCTGTTATATTTTATCAGATGGAGGACAAAAAGAAAACCAGCCAAAAATATTGGCAAAAATATTTGGCATCATATATGGGCCATCGACTGTCCTGATTCTGTAAAAAAAAAAAAAAAAAAAAAAAATCACCTTCGGCCATAAAAAAATCATATCGGTCGACCTCTGGCGAGCCCCGCCTTCGCCCAATGTCAGTTGGGATCGGCTCCAGCACCACCCCAACCTAGAGATAATGGTTGTGCAGCCCTATTTGAAGTCATCATCCTTATCTCCTCTCAACAACCTGAGTTTAAACTCAAGAATTGTCATTTCATGTCAAAACAGTGCACTGCTGCTACAGTATACAGAGTTCTCTACATCCAAGTGTGTAATTGGGACAATTTAAACATGTCGGGTAGCATGTTAATGAGCTGTTAAGGAGGAGAGAGCCCCAATATGGCTGCCAGCAGCAGAAGAAAGGAACATGACCTGTAACTTTTTCTGATGTACTGTTCAGTCTCACTGTCAGAGCAAGAGGAAAAAAAATATTGGGCAAAGTCTCAAGATTGGGGGTTGTTCACGACGGTGTCTCTAGGCAACAGTAAACCATGTGTTATTATTTCTCCATCGACAGCAATAAAGAGAAAGCAGACTCTGGGTAGAGCTGCACTTTGTCCTATCAAAACTTTTCCGCAGTTAAAAAACCTTCAGAACTGCCTAATAATGTTAATTTAATTCATACTGTAACTGTACTTTAATAGGAAACATGGTTAAAGGAAATTAATGCATTTGCATTATTAACAGAAAATCACAAGTAAGGACATCTAATTTGCTTTGTTCATAATTTATCATTGGACGGGTGTAATGAGGTGCAGGCACATTACTGCTACAGTACATCAGAGATAAAGTTGGGAGCTTTACTGCAGTGTAAAAACGCAGCTATTTCTGTGGGAATTTGCAGCGCTTGTTACAGTGAGGTGTTTTCATCTTTTCGAAGCGCCGGCTCCTCGGTTAGCGTGTCCGCTCGCCAAGGTCAAGCATCGAATGGAGGCCTTTTAAAAGCGGGCTCGTCGGTCCGCTGCCATTCAGTGTGCCTCACGGAGAGGACGGGCATGGGAGGGCGGGACGGAAACCACTGAGACCATCGCAGTTTTTGGTCAGAGACGGGGATTTCTTGCTTCATTCAGTTTTAAACTAATTCACTTTGTACTCTTGAAAGGAAATCCGATGATCTACACCGCCGGCTTATGCGCCGCACAACAGAGCCAACTCATAACAAAGGGATAAAAGTCCAATCTCTGGATAAATTTGAGCACACAAATCCAGGAGAGCTACTGAGGTGGCGCCAGTGAAAAGAATATGCATTATTCCTCACTAAAGGTGTTCATTTGCATTTGAAAGTGTCCTCAAGTGCAGCACAATATACTGTAGATAGGAAAACACTCTGTCTCTGCTGGCGAGAGGAGGAGGAGGTATAGAGCACCGCACACAGTCAGAGGATTATTACACATTTCATTTAAGCTTCAGTTTATTAGTATTTGTTTTTCATCTGCTATCCTCCAAACTTCAATGTGCAGCTCATGTTTCATGCTTTTGGCAATCATCTGCATATATTATTTGTTTCACTTCAGGGACGATTGTGTGACTAAAGGTATACATTATACATGAAGACTAAGATGAACAATTAAAACTTCCAGCCGCTGTAGACAGTTTATAACTCGGAGTTTGTTTCCTTCTAAAACACCCGATTGAATCTTTAACAAAATCTGCAATTAAAAAGTTCACTATTCAAATGTGTAAAATGAACAAATAAAACCGATAATACTGGTACTGACCCAATGTATCTAATTCTATGTTCATACAGTATACTATGTACATTATATACTGTAATTTTAATTCATATTTAAGTTTTGACTAGTTAAAAAGGTTTACATCTGAATTATACTTCCTGTTAATTTTGAAGATTTTTTACCAAGTTGCTGATTTATTATTTTTATAATAAAGACAAATTGAATAAATGTATATCTATGTATTTATTGGTGATATTTTGTTTTACAAAGTTATGGAAGCAAGGTTTAAGTCCAGCCTGATGTTGCCTTACTCATAAATAAATGATGCAGTCTCTTCCATACAGCTTATTAATTAAACACTGGTATCGGATCAGTACTTGGGATCGGCCGATACCCAAAGCCCACTAAGCTTACTACTTCACCAAAGTAATTATTATCTAATAATTATCTAATTATTACTAGGATTGCAGCAAAATATATTGCGATAAATCACAATTTATTACCTTTTTTTCAACTGCAAACTAAGCAGTTTGTCAACATCTGTTTTATCTATTAAGATACAGATTTCACTCTGTTCATCTCAGAGTTTTCATTCACATATCTTGAGGTCAGAGGTCAACGGACCTCTTTGAAAATGGCCATGCTAGTTTTTCCTCGCCAAAATGTCGCGTAACGTTGGAGTTCTTCCTGACAAGCTAACATGATTAGCATCAGTCGATTCCTCGGGTTTAATAGTTTCATATGATCCAGTATCTTCGCTCTAGCTTTAAGACTGAGCTGCTACAACCTCTGAAAGACAGAATACTGCTGTATCGACACAATATTGCCAAGCAAAATATCGCAAAACTGATTTCACCCCAGCCCATACTAATGAATTACAGGGAATATTCAGTGAAAACTCATGTTGCAAGGGCTGATTATACTTAAAGGTATAATTTTACATTTGGGAAATACACTTGTACGCTTTCTTTTTGATAGCGAGATGAGAACAATATCAATTGTACAGAGCAGTGCTGCTGTTATTGTTAGCCTAGCTTAGCATAAAGACTGGAGGCAGGAAAAACAGCTCTTTTACATAATCATATCTTGTTAGTTTAACCCATATTTAAATGTAATGTGATTTTAGGGGGGTTATGTGTTGGAGCTACGTAGTCAAACATTTAGCTGATGCATTTATACAATTTCCTTCTAATCTAAGTGGTATAATTGATTTCATTTTATATATATATATATATATTTTACAACACTGACATTTATATGACTGTGTATACGCTGTTTTGCAGATCATGTTCACAAATAATTATCTAATTACACATCCAGCAAACACAGAGTAATATTATAGCATGCATGCGATGTCCTGCAACCAAACAACGAGCTGAAAGATGCTAAAACACTTCGTAGAGCCGAGGGGAACTGCAGTCTGATGATAATTCACTGTGGGTTTCTTTTCCATGATATGCTGTATGACAACTGGCACATGAACCATTATACGTTAACCATTTATAATATAAATCATACAGTTGGAGCAGTTTTGGAAAACATAACATGCATCACCTCCTGCGCAGCAGAAAAGAGCTACCAGACCTTTATGAACTGCATCCAGGCTGGATCACACTGCAGCGCTGAGAGCAGCTAAACAGATATTTACTTACACAATAACACCACGTAGTTTTCATGCAGCAGTATTGTTGTATTTCTCCAAACTTGCTAAAGACCTCCAATTCAAGGTCGAGATGTAAAACGGCCTCAAACTGTAACAAATCTTCAGCAGCTCGCTCTGCCGAGCACACCGCCGCACCAATGACAACACAGCACATTCAGGGACAATGAGATGTCATTTATAGAATTGCACCCTTAGACAGCACCCAACAAATGATGCTGTAGTGCTCTGCCCTGCACTCCGTCACCAATGACCCTTCTTCTCACACACACACAATCACAGTGAATTGCACAGCAACATCAGCTGGCCACCATTTCAAACCAGCCTCCAATTCTTCGGCTAACCAGCTGCTATAAATCTGCCGCCATGAAGGTGAACATCAGCGCCCGCCGCTCTAATACGAGTACCTAAATGTACAATTTGAGGTACATTTGAGCAAATACATGAACCTCGCCATTATGTTGCTATCACAGTCAACATTCGAGTGAGCCTCTTCCCATGTCTCTCCAGCTGCCTTTGGATTCCCTGCTAAGTGCCGCGAAACCGGCAATCTTGGTTTCTGTGGTTTATCACGTCGGTGATGGAAAAATCCACCGTCAAACTATAAAACATCAGCTGGGTCCATTTAGTTGTTTGCTGTATTTTTCTTCCTTGCGCGAATGAGTGGCTGAACAACATGATGTTCAGATATTTCCAGCATGCCCAGCGAGCATTCTGGGAAATGTAGAGCATCGCTAGTCAAAGCAGATGAGGCAGGTTGTGGGAAGTGGTTATAAAAACCAACAGCTTTGATTTGTAGCTAACGCTAATCCACAGGTCTCAATTCAGAGCAGTATTTCCCAAAACACTGAATATTCTTTAAAGTACAAAATACTATTAGCAAAATATACTAGTAGTATCAAAATGCAACTAAATTCTACTTGTGAGTATTATTTATTACTGTATTGTTAATAGTGTGTGTGTTGTACAGTATAAGCTGCCTTTTGCTGTTCGATCTGGTCAAGATAGAGCTACAGTGAATTTCTTATATAATATTGAGGAGATTATTGTACAACAATGCATCATATTTTGCTAAATAAAACTATGCTAAAATATAAGATGCACCAATTGCAACTTTCAATGTTCTTTCTCAGAGCTGTAATCGACAGCAAAGCTCCCAACTTCTTCACCACCAGCCCGAAAAATAATTTCAACCATCCTAAAGTCAGTGTAAACCATCAAAAATTATAAATATTATCCTGTTATTCTGTTACCGTCACCTATTGTGGTTATTTGCATAAAAACACATAATTCAAAGGATTAGGAAAGAAATGATAGTAAATTCAAAAAAATGTTGGCATTACTAAGTCTAATTATATATTATAAGCTGCTTAGTGTTGGGAAGTTAAAAAGGTCATAATTTTCTCTCTAACATCTATTTTATATTAACTAATACATTTTACAAGATTACATTTGAACATATCATGATAAGAGTTTTAATTTCTTTCCCCCAACATCGTCTCATTTTCTGAACAGAGCTTGAATGCATCATAATGTAACTCAGTGGGACCTCGTCAGTGTTAGCCGTTTGCTCTTTGCTGTCACGGTGATCACTGAGCACAATCAGGGGAATGAATTACAATATCATGTTTTTATGGTTCTTCCTCCACGGCTTGTTTCGGACTTGCAGTTGTGTGTGTGCGACGTTACTGACTGTCGCTGAGTGCTGACGTGAAATTATCATGTGGGTAGCCTAAATGTGGCCAACGAAAAATCAGAAATATGAGACTGACGGCCGATCAGCAGAAAAACAGCTGGTTTCGATCAGCTCTAAATATTATTGTGTATGAAAAATTTTATTCTGAAAAGCAATTAGTAACTAGAGCTGTCAAATGAGTCCAGTGAAAATTTCTCTTTGAAAAGTAGTGGAGTAAAAGTGTAAAATAGCATAAAATTTAAACACTCCAGTAAAGTACAAGTACTTCAAAATCATACTTAGCGCAGTACTTGCGTAAAGGTACTTAGTTACATTCAAAATGACTGATATCATCCCAACACAGGCAATGAAGTAGACAGCATTTCCCTAAATGTCCCGCTTATGCCAATTTTAATTAACTCTCAATAAATATAGACATTAAAAACATTCACAAGTGAATTTCATCCAAGCCAGTTTGGCAAATATCAGCGTATATCTTTCTTCACCTGGTGTTTTCTCACATCATTTCAGACGAGTTACAAGACAACAAGACCAAATGTGTGCAAATAGTCAGTGTGAGTATTTATGTTGTCACTGCCTACATGTCTTGATGATAGACCTGTTATATCTAATTTAGACGTGCGAGTCTCGTCGGTGCTATTTTGACACATCACTTGGTTCTGATTCCTGAGCCACACTGGGAAAATCTGGGCAAAAGGTCATGTTCGCCTTGCCAAAATAAACTTAATTACACAAACAATCTGAGACCCCCAGCGAGGTTTGGCCAATCTATACGTCAATAAGGCAGGCAGATAAGAGGTGGTAAATCAGGCGTAAACGCAGCTTGTAACATTGTACGCTCACGCCATATGATACCGGGCCTCTTCCAGTAATTACCATAGCGCTCCTGCATCCCCGTTTGAAATCTGATCGTTGTCTGTCGATGATAACGCACTGTGCCAGATGGGAGATGCAGTGTGGCCTCGGCTCCGCCACTTCATTAAGGAGAGGGAGTGCAGAGGAGAGGGCCGGCGTGGAGGGGGTGGATTAGCCACAGCTCTCCACCGCTCCGCCGCAGAGCCCAGAGAGGCTTATTGAAGCCTGCCGGGGCAGCGGAGGGTCTTCACCTCCTGTTCGTACTCCTGCTGTAAAGCCTTGTGTCGGCAGGAGACGGGGGAGGAGGTACAGGGGAAGAAAGAGAGGCTTTGGAGACGGTGGTCTAGGGCCCATTCACAGCTGTAGTATGTTTTGAAAAGCAAGACGAAGGATAAAAGCCTGTATCTGTATCTTGATAAGAGCAAATATGCGCTCAGACAAGCTGAGCTGTTGTGAAGTTAAACTGTGAGCTGGTGGAGCAGCACCCTTTTCCTATCGTAGATAAATAGTACGGTTGTACTGTTTTAAATGTAAGAATGATATAGGTTATGACCCGCTCACGTTAACTCCTCTTTCTTTTCCCAGGATGAGTGAGCGATACACGCAGATCGGAAGTAAAGGGGCTCTACTTGTAATGGTGCTTGTGGTCAGTGTCTGGGAGATGACCGCACCGACGGAAGGAGCTACAGGTGAGCACATGAATACTGAATCTACACCTGGTTTTATCTCGCACCTTAAAGGGAGCGGTTTTTTAATCCGTCATAAAAAACAAACAAATGTACAAAATGTTATTGTTCTATTTGATGCAAATATTTGCAATATGAGACAAAAATTGATTAACTAGGTGGGTGCGCTAGTCCCAAACGGGGCTAATGAATGGATGGCATTAGCAAGAAGCTATCGTTTAGCTTTCATTCATCTTTGTTTTGTGACCATCCCCGACTCCAAGCTGTTCTACCACAGTATATCTTTAAATTTTGCATTTCTGTGCTCTTTTATTTGTTTATCATAAAGTGCTTTGTGCTGGGAGATGAAGTGAATGCGTATCTGACGCCATTTTTGATGAACACATTACGGACGGTGGTCAAAGAACCCTCTCTTGCCTTTTGATAGATGCAAATATACACAGAAAAGCTCATTTGGAAACGTCAATGACAGATGAAGTCGGTGTATAAATGTAAATGTGAGGTCATATTTATTTTTAAAACAATTTCAGACCAAAAAATATGCCAAATTGATGTGGACAGGCCTTTAGTTTTTCAACCTGGACCTTATTTTCTCATGTTTTTGTGTCTAAGTGACTAGTGGGGACAACACTATTTGAAACTGGTCCAGTACTGAGGGAGAACGCTGTAATTTGCAGCTGCGAAACAAGCTGCAAGTCTGCAAATCTAAAGCATTGAGTAACGTTGCTTTTACAAAAAGAGCTTGTTTTTGTCACTAAAAGGCTCCGATTGTTATTATAAGACGACATTTTGGAAAGGGCCCTGCAGAGAAATAAAACCTTTGTCTTACCTTTCGCCTGATCCGGTCCCGCTCGAGGAGAAGCCTCACTGTGACATCTGTATATCAGTGGAGGCTGGTCCATCGAGGCAGAGGTTGCTCTGAGACAAAGAGAAACCAATAACAGTAATTAGCTGAAATGAATCATTAGTAAATCTCAGTATCATTTATAATATATGTTGTCTCTTCTTTGAAAAAATAATAGTGAAATTCTGGTTTAAATGCCTCAACAGCGACACCTACAGGACAGGCAGGAGAATGGTGGCTGGAACCAAAGGAGGACAGGGCACGACAGTCGTCCCTTAGGGCGGGACCTCGTCTATCAGCTCCACCGATTTTATTTTTTTCATGCTTATCTGTGATTGGTCAAAACACGTAAAATGACGCTCCAGGGGAGGTCATCCCCCTTGGCTTGTTACCAGTTGTAAACCAGTAGAATTGAGATTGGGTTGTTCCAGTGATGATTTACAAAAGTCACCTTCAGTCTCTACGCCTGTGTTGTGCATTATAAACTGGCTGTTACGTATCAGACAGCAGCATATTAGGAAATAAATTAGAAAGTGCAAATTGTGAACCACTTTTAAACACATAGCAAACCAAATCCTTTTTATTTAGACCTTTTTATTGCGCTGTAGCCAGCTGCTTGTGTCAGGAACGTAACAGTTATAACAGAAATAACTAAATAAAATGACATGCTTTGGAGTCAGCAGCCCCCACTGATACAGATACTTTCAGGCCTCATCCACATCATGGAAATTATCAAAATGTTCAGCCATGATATTGTGATATGTTTTCAGAGAGCACTAAGCTACGCTTTCTGTACTCCAACACATCAAACTGGTTTCCACCTTGGATCTATTCCACTTTTCCACCGTCGTCTTCTGGCGACGTGTCACCTCGCCAGGCTTCAGAACGAGACTTCTCCATGAGCGCTAATTCTTCCCATAATGTCAGACACTTATAATAACAATCAGCCTGTCATGGCAAAAACAAGCACTTAAGTGGACATAAATTGATGGTGCTAAAATGTCCCAATATAATTACCATCCGTGAGCAGCAACCGTCTGCAGCTAATTTCAGAAATTGGCGTCCTTATTAGTCACATGTCAATCACAGCAGTTAGAAAGAAAAACATGAGAAAATAAAGTCCAGGTTGAAAAATATCAAAGTTACCTTTCAGGTGTCTTGTTTTATATTCATTGCTCTAATTTCCCAAGTGTACCTGTAGTGGCCATTTGTCACAAAAATCAAAATCAAAGTTAAATCAAAGGGCCACTGAAGCACTGTGGGGTATATGGATTAGACAGGAAAAAGAGTCCACTGTCCATGCAAAGTGCATGTGTTTTTGATGATCTAATTAGCCAAAACAAGCAAGCAAACAAACAAAGAAAACACGGATGTCACTGCCTCTCTTGTTCTGGTAAAGACCCCATAAGTCCGCCCGGGTGCATGGCCATTTGCCGCCAAAATCAAACTTAAATTAAAGAGCCACTGACGCGCCATGGGTATGTGGTTTACACAGGCAAAAAAGTCCAACGTGTATGAAAAATGTATATGCTTCTGATGGTTTATTTAACCAAAACAACAACAACAACAACAAGCAAACGAACACAAAGGTCCGACCTGCCTACCTGCTGTTAAATCTGCAGGTGCCAACAGTTTTACCCAATTTATGAATAAAACAAAACAAAATACTAATTATGCACAAAACTAAATATGATAAACAAAAAAATAGTTAAACTAATAATAAATCAAACAAATAAAACAACAAATAAATACCAATAACAAATAAATAGCTCGTATAATACCAGTGGAGTTTCTGCGTATATTCATAGTTAATTTAACGCTGCCACTCCGATGAGGCAACTAAAGGTTCAAACTATCACCACCTGCTTCTGCCGTCATGCAGTTTGTGCTAATCCCCTCATCTATCAGCCCCTAAATATCGTCATGATAACACTTTAGAAGTCCCTACAGCTGCTGTAGTAACGTGTTGGTCGAGAAGAGTTATTAGCATTCAGTCGTCTTGTTCCTTACTGACTGTGTGATCAGCTTTGGCAGACGAAGGATAACGCTGGTGATATTTTGTACATTTATTATTGCCAACACATCCTGTGAAAAGCCTGATATATCTTATTCCCCTGAGCCGTAGAGCGCCACTGTTCAAAAACTACGAAAAACAAATCAGTGACCACACTGTCGCACATCTTCTTTCATTACTATGAACAGAAACACTAGTTTATTTTGAATCAATCCCACATAAACTGCCCTGCTGCCAGAAATACCATGAAACTGATGGAGCCAAACGTGTTAATCCGCAGCTGAAAATAGTCCCAAACAAATGCACTATTTACTCCTGTTTGATTAACATCTGCTGAAATCTACAATGCCCAGCTGTTTTAGTAAATTCATATCCTCAGTTGAAACCGGTGGGCTCGGAGCTAAGCGCCACAGACAGGGTAGGGGAGTCATAAAGTACTGAGAGACTAATGAATGGCTGGTTTTGGTCCTTTGATAATGCCACGCTTCTCCGTTAAATCACTTTTATCAGAGCCGTATACCCCAAAGTAGCTCGGTAGAGAGCAGAAATTGCTTCGGTAATGTTAGGGGAATACCGTCGCAGCAGACATTAAAAAAATGATGGTCAACAATTGATACCGCAGGGCCTGAGATGTGCTGACTTTTAGTCCCTGGACTGAGTCAAGCTCCAGAACCGTGTATCCTACATTTCCCAGAACGCAACTCAATAGTTAGATTCTTATTGTCCCCGAAAGGGAAATTTGTTTCCACAGGGTGTGCATTATGCATGCCTCCAGAACATGGATACACTGTACAGTACATCCTCTCCATCACACAAAAAGACTAATACAAAATGATTAGCGGGCTGGGAAACTCAGCATCGCAGCAGAGTACATGATGTAATGTGTTTTTTTGTGTTTTGTTCTCTCTGCCTGGTAAATGTTTACGTCCACATGCAGTTTTTAACACACTCTTACTATAACATTAAAAATCTCCATGCCCATCCTCAGACATCCCTCATGGCATCATCACAGCTCCTCCAGAGAAAGACGAGACAAACAATCGTTTTCACAGACTGAGTCATACTCTTTGTGACTAGTAAACTGATACTGATGTGTAAAATCGGAGTTGCTCTTTGAGCTGTTTACTCCAGTAGATATAGGTCGCCGGGAAGCTTTGAATGGCAGTAATCATTCCAGACGATAGGGGTGAGCAATATGGCCAAAATCTATCGTGGTTTATATCATTTTACATAACGGTGACATGGTAAATATCAAATTTTTCTGTAAATTTGATTAAGAAATGGTTTGAAATAAGCATAATACCATACTTCATCCTGTTTGATTATTATCTTCTTTTAATTGGACGTTCTATACAAAACAAAAACATCTGCGTCACATGAGACAACACGAGTTAAAAACAGACTCAAAACAGTAAAACTGAAACTCTTAGGCTTCAAGGTTAACAGGTGCAAATAAATACCAGCCTGACTTCCGTCAGTGATATTTTAAAGTATAGCAAAAGAAAAAAAAAGACTTGATTTGCTCATCTTTCAATTAAAAAGCTGTCAAAATCAGCTACTCTGTAGTGTAATTATTGTTCTTCCTCGTCTCGGGTTGGTTGAGATGCCTCCGCCTGCTCTGTATTTACAACTTCACTGTCCTCCATGTTGGCCCAAATCACGTTATGAGATTGCAAAAATATCGTAAAATCACGGGAGAACATTACCATGGTGAAAACGATGTTGCCAAATCCCTATCCGTGGACACAGTTCTACTAGGGCTGTCAAAGTTCATGCAAATTTGTTTTAAAGCCACTAATTTCTTTAAAGTATTAACACAATTGATCAGGCTCAGCTTTAAAGGTGCAGTTAAGATGCTGATATCATATGAAACTGGAAAACCAAAGGGCTAACCTAATGTCATACTGGCTTGTCCTGAGGGAGGTAAAATAATGCTCCAAACTTAGGCTACATTTTGGCGAGGAATGGCCATTTTCAAAGAGGTCCCTTGACCTCTGACCTCCAGATATGTGAATGTAAATGGGTTTTATGGGTTCCCACGAGTCTCCTCTTTACAGACATGCCCACTTTATGATAATCACATGCAGTTTGGATCAAGTCATAGTCAAGTCAGCACACTGACACACTGACAGCTGTTGTTGCCTGTTGGGCTGCAGTTTGCCATGTTATGACTGAGCATATTTTTAAGCTAAATGCAGAACCTGAGAGGGTTTCTGGACAATATCTGTCATTGTTTTGTGTTGTGTAATTGATTTCCAATAATAAATATATCATGCATTTGTTTCAAGCAGCACTTTTGTCCTCTCCCATATTGAAAGAGTATTAAATTAAATAAAATTTGAACAGAATAACAATGTGCGATTAAATTTGCAATTAATCAGGATGAACTATGGACAACTATTAAATGTTTGACTGACAGCCCTAATTTCTACTGTTACATGGTATATACCGTCATGTCCCCCAACAATGCCAGGCAAACAAGGAAGTAGCAATAATGTGATGGCAGCCAAAGACCATTGAAAGGTAGGTAGGTGTAGGTATCTTATCCTATTACGTCATGCTACAAATAGTCCAAAAAGTGAGACCCCCGCTCCAGTCTACCAATAAAGAGCAGCAAATCAAGGTAGAGAAAGTCCAGTTGTCCCAGTCCCATGTGGCTTAGAGGGTAGAGCAGGTCGTCCACCAATCAGAAGGTCGGTGGTTCAATTCCCGGCTGTTCCGGTCATGTGTTGCTGTGTCCTTGAGCAAGATAACCCCAAAATGCACCCGAGATCCTGATGGGTAAAGTTGGCACCTTGCATGCTGACATGTAGTGTACAGCGCTGTGGATGGAAGACGAGTAAAGTCCATTTACCATCATGGCGGCTCCAAATGAGGTCAGGTCTTTCCTCAAGGTCTTGACAAAAACAACTTTTCTCTGTCCATAAGCTTGCTGAGCTTCCATCCGTCTGTTCGCTCAGCTCTATAGGAACCAAGTGGACTTGCTGAGGCTTCTTTGATTTGCTCATAATGTGAATCCTCAGCTCTCAATCCAAAACAGAGAGCCCTGCTGCACCAGTGCAAGGAGAGACGCAGGACGAACAGCATGGACGAGCTGCTTCCACTTGTCACGAGAGGTGTTTGGGAAGGAATTTCTCACCATCACAGACAAAATGTCACAGTAGTAAATGGGGGAGTAATTGGACTGAAACAGCTATTTTGGAGGTATGAGTCAAACTCGTCTCCCCCTGCCTCATTAGAAGTGTTGTCGACTCGTCAGTAGTAAACCCAGGGAGATCAATTATGGCAACTCAGCAAGATTACAAGTAGAGGCCAGCCCACATGTTTCATCACTGGGAGTCCCACTGACTATACACAGCCTCAGGTAATTGGTGGTGTACAGGCAGCGCTGCCGCCGGACAGGATGTCTATTTGTGAGTATGATAGAAATCACGCGTAGCTCTCTTCTCTTTGTCGACCAATTAGATGAGAACGCCGTGCTTTGATGCACGTTGCTTTGATTGGCAGCGACCCCCCCCCCCCCACGCAACACGCTTATCATTTCAGCAGGAAGTGGATCAGAATAAATCTAAAATAAAAAATAAAATCTCTCTGATGGCCACCGCAGCCCCCTAATTTCCCCTGGGTGTTATTTCTGCTGCTGTAAACCTGTTATCATTCAGGGGATGAAATGAACCCAGAACACGTCCACAGCAGAGAAAATGTATTTCTTCCCGGAGAACACAAGAAGAAGAAAACTAAGCTGAGTCGCTGACAAGCAGGGAAAATTTAGTCCATTTCAGCTCGGAGACAAGTTGACGCACATATGAGCTTTCACTTCTTTAAATAACTCGTTTGTGTTGGCGAAGACGGGATCATATTTGCACATTTCAAACATGCTTTTCTACTCTGACAGTTATGTAAACAGTTTATTTTCCTCTCTGATATGTGGAGAAAGAACATTCGCTTTGCGCTCCCCTCTCACGCAACGACCCTTTAATGCTGTGGATGTATACAACACAAACTTTAAAGTGTCCGCGGTCGTTCAATTTGCCTTTGTGCTCGTCTTTTATGAACCAGAAGGCAGGTCGAGCAGAGAGAGGGTCAGACAGGATTCAGCTCACTTAGTTAATTTTAGGGAAAAACATTGTGTTTTGGCTTATAGCCTGCAACCTCCGCCCCATATGGTGTATGGTGTCTATACTACAACGCCTGACTTCTGCTATTGCAATTTTTTTATGAATGAGACAAAGTTATTATTTAAATCTGCAACGCGAGGATGAACAAAAAAGATGTGCTAACTATCAACCGAATTACAGCGGTGGGCCTGCCAAGCTTGCATGCAGCAGTTTATCATGAACAGGAAGTGTCGACAGTAGCGAGTATGTATGACAGCTGGTAACAGCACTCAGGTCAAGTCAAGTAAACGGGTTTGTAGTACTGATTGATCTCAGGAGCGAACGAATGGCGCTATGGTAATGTAGGCGATGGCTTTTGTTAACAGCGTGGACTATTCCCTACATTTTCCAGAAGGAGGGCAGACCCAGAGAAATATTATGCTCATTTTCAGGTTCACACTTGTATTTTGGGTTTCTACTACAACATGTTTACATGCTTTAATGTTCACAAAACACTTAATTTTTCTCATACTGTCTGTCTGAATATACCTGTATTCACTCGCTGTCTGAAAAGCGCCTGTCTCTTTAAGGCCCCCCTCCCGAAAAAGCCCAGTCTGCTCTGATTGGTCAGTGTTTTCCGGTCTTCTGTATCCAAGACTCACCGGGTGTGTCAACTACACCTACACCTAGTTTAACGCCACTTCTACCAGTCCTGACGTCTCCTTTAAAAGCAGTTTCTGAATACAGTCTATTTTCCCGTAGACTATTCGACCATGTCATGTCCTTCAGCGTCTGTCTCATATCACAGTTTAACTTCACAAAAATGTTCAGAAAAAAAGTGCTAGGTCAGTGATTTTAAGTGATGTAACGTTGTGATCCCTGCAATTCAACCAAAGAGCGATGTTGCCTTTGAAATGGGAGCATTTGAAAGGTTTTAGGTCTTTAGAGGTAAAATGATCAAGCATTTCACAATAAGATGAGATTTGTGAAAAATCTGAGAAAAAAAAAATTAGGATTATGTGTAGGAATGTGTTTTTTCTTCTTCATTTCCTGTCTTTGTTAAATTCACTACCACTCAAGGTCCACCTTGCACAGATCAGCTTGGCTGTCCAACATGCAGAGAACTGCCTATTCCAGTTTCAGAAAGAAAAGAAGTAAAATGCAAAAACATGTTTAAGAAATGAAGGCACAAAAAAGACACTGACGCAGACAGCAGTTCTTATATCTTACGGAAAGTTATTCCTAATTTTTTGTGTATTTATCTACGAATGTCCAGCAACATGTGACGCACGTGTCAATTTCCACTCCCGTTTTTTCAAAATAAAATCCCATCTTCAGAGGACACAAATTGGTTATGTTTAGGTAAGAAAACTGCTTCGTTAGGAAAAGATTGTGGTATGAGTTAAAAATAATTCCATAAATGGCGCAACTGAAGTACAGAAGTTATCTGACAAAAACTACTTAGGTTTACGAAAATGTCGTGGTTTGGGTGAAAGTAACACTGGAAGAAGCGTAACTTAAGGATGGAACTCACGTGACAAGAACTGCTTAGTTAGCTTTGGGAAAAGATCGTAATTTGAGGTAAAAGAACACCAGAAGTAGCCTAACTTAACTACAGAAAACAATGTGACAAAAACTACTTAGTTTTAGGAAAAGATAAGTGTGGATTAAAATAACCTCAGAAGTAGCCTAACTTAAGTACGGAAGATAATCTGACAAAAACTGCTCTTTTGGGTTTAGGAAAATATTGTGGTTTGGGGTAAAATAACACTGGAAAGGGTGCAACTTCAATACGGAAGACAATGTGACAAAAACTGGTTAGTTAGCTTTGGGAAAAGATCGTAATTTGGGGTAAAAGAACACCAGAAATACCCCAAACTTAAGTACAGAAGACAATGTGATAAAAAATACTTGATTTTAGGAAAAGATTGTAGTTTGGATTAAATAACTTCAGAAGTGGCCTAACCTAAGTACAGAAGATAATCTGACAAAAACTACTTTGTTGGGTTTAGGAAAATATTGTGGTTTGGGGTAAAATAACAGTGGAAATGGTGCAACTTCAGTACGGAAGACAATGAGACAAAAACTACTTACTTAGGTTTAAGAATATATTGTGGTTTAGGGTAAAAGAACACCAGACATGGCGTCACTTAAGTATGGAACAAACGTGACAAAAACTACTTAGGTTTAGGAAAAGATCGTGATTTGGGTTAAAATAACACCAGAAGTGCAACTAACATGATTACTTTTTGTAGGTATACCTACGAATGGTATATAACAACTGTCTGCGTTGAGCATACTTTTGATATTTAGATACAATTTGTGACCATTTTGTAAACATTAATACTCAGTGAAGAAGGTGACATTGGCTCATATGTGTTCATATGTAACACAGATAGGTTATGTAAAAATCTACTCGGACAAAAGGCCGGGGAAGATTTCCACCTGGCTTTAATAACGCTGCCTTTAATAACGTCTCTGGACACGGCGCCTTCAGATTTTATGGCTGCCCAAATGGGTGTCGAGAGTTTAAATTCTGACCTTCAAATTGTGCTAGTGTGATCCCTGTAGACACGTTACAGCCTTGGATTTCAGCGTCCACAATGGGAAACCACTTAGCAAGAATCAAAGCACGCGGGTTGCTAAGGGGAACTTGAACCTGAGTGGAATGAAATATATTTGATGGTTCACGCTCTGTTTCTTTTTGGACATGTAGCACTCAGGTGGTACAAGTGTAGCTTCAGCTTGCAGCATGTCTTTAGAGGTGCTTCCCTCGCTGGTTGTAAATGTTGCACTGAAGTATGACCTCCATGTCTGACTTACTGTGTCTTCTTGTGTTATATGCATCAAAGAATGTTGGTTGCTCTGCACTTTTGACTTTCTGCACTAATAAAAATGATGAATAAGAGGCATCTTGCCAGGAAAGGAAAACACTGCTTGCACCCCTGAGAGAGCAGTAACTAACAGCCAGAGACACCACAGGATCCCCATGTTAAACATAACAATCAATCCACATGCTCTATATTTTATATTGAGCTTGGCTCCCTGAATCGGATTTGTAATTGTGGCTGAAAGACGGATCCTTATCTGTCACTCGTCTAAACTGCAACCAACAAAGTAACAAACAGTTTGAGGGGGAAATCTGTTCACTATTAACATAACAGCTCTACACCTCATTATGTAGGTTTGTACGGAGGGAATGACACTCAGAGCTCATTGTCAAAGATCATTTCTCTATATGAGAGCTGGTATTTTTGACAACACACAACACTGCGTGTAAAGCGAAGCAAAGATTACATTATCATTCTCAACAGCTTCATGAATGATACCAAGTATGCATCATGTGCAGTTTCTCCGGTGTCTCCAGAGGCCGACGTATAAAAGCTTATCGAGTAGAGTAATTCTAGTGCTGCACAAAGAGAAACGGCCCGTCGCTTCCTTCTGAAAGCAACTTTGGTTCAAGGGATTCACTGAAAGGAACAAAAGCCTGGTGAAATTAACATTGTCTGAGAGTCGGCAGCAAGCATCACAATTCAACGTATCCTCACACAATGGATCATGTGATATCTTACTGAGTTTTTCCTCAATTCTTGTGCGTTTTCCTACGAATGCCCAACAACTTCGTTAGGTTAGGTAAGAAAACCACTTAGGTGTAGGAAAATATTGACTTAATTAGCTTTAGGTAAGAAAACCACTTAGGTTTAGGAAAATATCGACGTGGTTAGGTTTAGGCAAGAAAGCTACTTAATTAGGTTTAGGAAAGATCGTAGTTAAGTTACGCCACAATGGAAGTGGTTACACAACAGTAGAAGTGCTGTAACTTAAGTACAGTAGATCAACGTTGACCTCTGGTTTCACACAAGACACAAGCACTAGTTTCCTGGCTGAACGTCAAGTGTTTTTGACCCAGCTTTCCATCCCGACGTCCTCCCTACGCGACATTCACAACTCTTTATACATTATACGAACTGATTTCATGCGATATACTGTATATGAATCACTGTGCATTTACACTAGGGTTGTCCCGAATACCATTTTTTAGGGTTCAAAGCTTTGGTGAGAAATACTGAAAGGTGTTCTAGGATTGGCTGTGTTGTAGCACAACACAGGAGGCTGACAATCACCCCATTTCAGTAACGATGCTGCAATACTGTACACACATCAAACAGCGCTATCTATCTGAGAAGAACCCATAATAATTAATGTCATCATTACATACTGATTTGGAGGTTGATTACTATGGCAATGGTTGATGCTTCAAAGCTTCGAAGCATTCGGGTCAGCCCTGATTTACTCTTCATAATGCCACGAACGATGTATGACAACAGCCTGTACAATTGGCTGTCAGGATCTGACTGGACTTTGATTCCAAGCTTTGGGATTCACCTTAATTTATACAGTATGTTGTGATTTTACAAGGGAACAGACTACGTTGGGTGTCAAGTTTGGGGGCGGCAGTACCTTAATTTATACAGGTGGGTTGGGCCGCGGCTCCGGGTTCAAGCCCCCTGGACCAAGACCAACTGGTTGCTGGAGAGGTGCCATTTTACCTCTTGGGCACTGCCGAGGTGCCCCTGAGCAAGGCACCGAACCCCCAGACTAGTCTGGGCGCTTGTCAGGAGCAGCCCCCTCACTCTGACATCTCTCCATGGACCATGTATTGTACTGTGTGAAATTAACAACAGTGTAAAACTGAATTTCCCCACTGGGACTAATAAAGGATTTTCTTTCTTTCTTTCTTCTTTCTAGTCCTTGTCTAGACCAGTAACTTACTGAAGTTTCTCTGGTTGTCTACACACTTTTTTTAAATTTTGGGTATTGGTACAGATTAAACAAGCAAGATATATCATGCTAATTAGTGAGCGTTTGCGTTGCTGGTACGTGGGTTTCGGACAGAGCCAGGCTAGCTGTTTCCCGCCCTTTCCAGTCTTCATGCTAAGCTAAGCTAACTGGCTGCAGCCTTATATTTAAATAGAGTGGGACTAGTATCAATCTTCTCATTTACCTCCCTGCCAGAAAATGGAAAGGCGGATTTCCTAAAATGTCTCCTGCTGCTTTAATTTAAAAGGTTTCATTTTTTCTGCAAATTAAATTAATGTCAAGTTACTGCAAAGTTAATCAGCACTAATATCCTGCACTGAGATCACAGCCAGGCTGTGCGTGGCCAATAAGACCCTGGATCAGTTAGCTACATCAATTCAGCAGATCTGTTAAAGTAAGCACTCACTCATTTTGACCTCAAAACCATCAAGTGTTCAACTTTTGATTTTTCCAAGCCAGTAGCAGTAGGAAGTACGCAGATCACAGTCACAGTACCTGGGTAATACTCCCGCTCGGGTGATATTTATTAGTTCTTTCAAAACTTCATCATGTGCCATACAGCAAACGTTAGATTAACAACCAGACAACTAGGACAGCACCACAGCCTGCCACAGTTCACAGTGCACACATTCAGTTCTTCATGTTTAATAATATCTGGTGATATACAGTTTATATCTTGATATGAGGATTATATTTTGGACAGAGTCATAACACTTCAAGAAGCAATTGGTATTGATGTTCATCCTGTCTACAAACAGCAAATACAACATAATCAGACTTAATAATTGTCTACTTTGATAGAAGCAAAACCGTTGGAAAATGTCCAAAACAATATTATGGTGATTATCCATTTCAAAGAAAATATAATTGTTTATAGATGGAGTTTAAAATGGGCCCAGAAGAGTAAAGACAATTTTGTCTGAGATAGTTAACAGTAATAATGTGTTATATTGGACTACTAGAGACATTTCTGCTTTGTTAAATTATCACATAATCATTATAACCATGCAGTTATTGTTCGGTCTGAGACTGGGCTATGCGTGGCACTTTGCACTCATTGAGTTTGAGTCATTTTGATCAGGTCACTGCAGTTTACAAACAGCTGACTCCATCTAGTTTTTATGCAACACTGCATTAAGCTCCTAGTAGCCGTAAAGAAAGGTAGCGTTAGATTTTCAAACAGGTTTCTTTTCTCGGTAGGATGATTGACGCTTTGACTCGCTGGATGTGGGTTCCTGAAAGCTCATAGATCTGATGCAAACGGCGCATTTTCATCAAAACAGAAACATCAGACCTTTCAGCTGAGGGGAACTTTTACAAAAGGATAAGTTGAGTTGCGGCAGGCTTGTGTGGATGGAGGGGATCCAGGGGAATATATAGTGTCAACCTCCACATGTTTGATGCTCTCGTTGAGAGAAGCGGCTGCTCAGTCTGTCTGGAAGTTATTCAGTCTTTACATCCTGTTGTCTCCAGCAGGTTTGACCCTGAGGGTAGACAATTACAGTGTTTTTATATCCTGTGATATCTTCAATGTATTCGCGCTTGTATCGGCGAAGGGTGCAATGACTAGTCTCTCTCAGATTGTGTGTGATACGCTATGAGCGAATAGCTCTGAAAACAGTGCATGCAATGATTAAAAGGGACAAATTGTTTTTGCCTCTTGTGTCCTTGTTATTTTTTTGTTATTACCTCTTTTACTGTACGTGATTTTCTTACTTTTATCTGCAGGCAAAGCGATGTAACAAGCCTGAGGGCTTTTGTTTGTAACTCGCAGCATTAAATTCTCTTCAAAAGCAATTTTCTTTTTTACCCTAAAACTGTACAATCAAGTGAAAACAAAACTGTAGTGAATTATCCATTAGTCATTAGTAAATGGTAAAAATCGGAGATAATACTGCTTGTCTCTCTGGCAACACTACTGCATGTGGATTTCTGTATTACTGTTTTTCCCCCATGATCTTAATCTAAAATATTTATTAAAAGGATTGTGACAGCGTCAGAAAGTTTGAAACATTAAATATATACTGTATATATACTGTATGGAAGATAAGGAAGATATAGGTGATTTTTTATTATATACACAATTAACCCAGAAAGAAGATGCTGGTATGAAAAGAAACTAGAAAACCTAAGGAATCCAACAAACCAACCATATCTCGTTAAGACATGCTTGTCAGGAAAAACACAAAATTTTTGGTGAGGAAAAAACATTTTCAAAAGGGTCTCTTGACCTCTAACCTCAAGATATGTGAATGAAAACTCTGAGATGAACACAGTGAAAACTGTATCCTATAATAAGCATAATTTGCAGTTGTAAAGATGTAATAAATCACGATACTAATAATGTAAGGCGAAAATTATTTAAAATCGCAACATGATTGTATCGCAACTTAATGGTGCTGAATTTGATACCCAGACCATTAACGCAGCAGCAAACAACTATTGCCGATGTCAAGATAAAAGAGGAGAAATATCTACCGGAGCGGAGAATGAAGTCGATCTCATTTTGTGTGTGTTGAATATACTTAATGTTTGATATAGCAGGCTGGCCTTGTGTCCTTTTACTGTGTTTGTACGTCTAAACGTGCCCTACCGGCTGGCTCACGGCTGCTGCTCTGCACTGCGATCACACGGAGGTGAAAGCCGGGTTAATTACTACCGGTGAAACATTATTACGAGCTACCTGGTTCCGAGAAATGGATCAGCAAATGTGATAACTAGTGTATAAACCACCATGCATTTTACAAAATAAAACAGCAACCTTAAGCTACTTAGTCCAGCACTAGGCATGATGGGGAATGAGGGCCGTCTCTAAACTATTTCAGTATGAAGCCTCATTTTGATCCGCTCCCGTTTGCCATATTTGTGTTATTAATCTAGCTCAATAGAAAAAAAAAAATGAGAAAAAGTAGGCCTAAAGGGTGCATTAAAACATAACAGAGGATCAAGAGTGTAAGAAAGACATCCTGTACTCCTCTTACATCTTACTGCTTCATTTCAAATATGACATTATAAAACATGTTTTCTGTTTAAAAAGATATGTAGAAAGATAGCAAGTACTATTAGCCCATCTTTAATGTCCAGTTACATCTCTAGAGTACACAACTGATAAGTATGTGGTTTGCTTACATGATGTACAGCAGTGTATATTTAGCATATTCAGTGTGGACAGACAGCATCCAGTTCTACTTGACGCAGCGCGATAGTCGGACGCTTCGCATCGGTCTTAGCTGATAGCCAAACACGCCATCCAAAACGACTGATTTTCAGCACGTACAGTATGTGGTCAGGAATATCCTGAAGTCCAATATATAAGTGGTTGTCAGGCATGATACATTTTATTCTGCACAAAGACATTTCTCTCACAAAGTAGTGGTATTTTCCTTTTAATCTATAAGGGACATGTAATGTTTTATACTTCTGGTCAATATAATCCAATTAATTTTTATAATATTTTTTTTTTTATTTTTTTTATTTTTTTTTTTTTTTTTTGATTTTACTTGCTGTTTTAACCATTGCCTTCTATGTGAATATGTGTGCCTGTTTTACCTGCTATGTCTATATAAACTGCATACTGCTTCCTGAATTGTATGTGTGCATTTGTATGCATATGTGTATATATGTATATACATATATATTATATTTTATTTTCAGTTCCCTTCCCATGTTAACACATTATCTAAATAAATATTCTTCTTCTTCTTCTTCTATTCTTATTCTATATATATTTTTTATCTACAGTTCCCTTTGAAAACAATTATTTTGAAAACCAGACGTACTTCTGCTAACGTCACCAAGTCCGTCTCTAGCTCTCCTGTCAGCTCTGTTCTCTTTATACACCCATGCTCAGCTCCATTTGAATGTATTTAACATAAATGTCAGTATATGGGTGCTCTACAGCTGTAGGGTCGGCCAATTTGACCACAGAGATTAGAGTGACAGCCGGCTTGATCACGTTACCGCAATATGATAACGTTTCCTGTCCATGTTAGCATGCAGCTTTAGCCGTGATGTCTCGCTCTGCTTTGGATTTAATATGCAAGGGTTCAAGCCGTTTTCTACTTGTTTGTTCATCAGAGTTAAAAGTACAGTAAATTTCTAGTCATTTTTATTATTTTTTTTTTGGATAGGGACAGTTGAGATGCAGACTGTAGCAAAGGTTGCCATCCAGAAGCGAGCTGGGGATGTTGTGCTTCTGTGATGGTATGCTTCTTAACCACCAGGACGTCCCTGAATCCGGCTATTCAAATTTCACGGCATCACGCTTGTCGTATAAAACTTTGAAAGACACACATCTCGGAAACACCACCGCAGCACTAGCAGTGGCGTGTCCAGGGCCGGGGGGATCCTCTGTCACAGCGGCAGCGCAGCAGGTTTAAAGCTGGTTTTGCAGGACAGACCGATTCCCGAGTGAAATGCTTTTCTCTGTATCTGCTGGCAGGGGAATCTGAGCAGGCATCCAAGTAGAACTCCAAAATCCAGTCAGGAAAACCACAGCCTCTCAGCGTGAAGCGTGTCCTTGAGAGGGAGATACTGGCAGCACTTCTCTCACATCTGAAGCAGCTCGGCTTGTTGCGTGTTCGTCTTTCATATCTTTTCGTTGTTCGGACCAGAGCGCGAGTAAGCTTCCCGCTACTTCTGGGCGACTTGTACTACCTGTGTTATTTTTGATGTATGAGCACGGACGAGGGGGGGATTGTTAGAGCAGACATGCTGTCAATAGATGAGGGCATAATCAAAACAGAACCTCCCTTTTCTGTCTCTGTCTTGTTGCTTTTTAACTTTCACATTGCCATTCGAATCCGGCTTGGGACTCTTCTGTGTGGAGTTTGCATGTTCTCCCCGTGTAAGCGTGGGTTTTCTCCGTGTTCTCTGGCTTCCCACTGTCCAAAGACATGCTGTTTAGGTTAACTGATGACTCTAAATTGCAGGTGGATGTGAGCGTGAATGGTTGTCTGTCTATATGTTGTCTGTCTCTATGTGCCCTGCGATGGACTGGTGGCCTGTCCAGGGTGAACCTCGCCTTCGCCCAATGCCAGCTGGGATCGGCTCCAGACCCCCGCGACCCCTAACGGGATAAGCGGTTGCCGATGGATGGATGTAATGAAAACCGCAAACTACATAATACTGATGAATGCAGTATGCAGTATGTAGGGCTGGGATGGTTTACTCATCTCCCGATTTGATCACTTTACTTGGGTGCAGATTCAATACGTATTGTTATTTTTAAGTATTGCAATTTGATATTCTGATTTATGTTTGAATATAATTAAATGTCAGCATGTGTGCGCTCTACAGTTGTAGCGTCGACCAATTTGACCACAGAGATAAGAGTGACGGCCATCTTGACCGCATGTCACCTCAATAAGATAACGTTTCCTGTCCATGGCGGAGTTAGCATGCAGCTTTAGCCGTGAAGTCTCGCTCTACTTTGGATTTAATATGCGAGGGTTCAAGTCGTATCCACGCTGACCCTCCACTGTTTTCTACTTTTTTGTTTTGGCTCGCAGCAGCACACTGTGGTTTGTTTTAGTTGATGGATATAGAATGGATATGACGTCACGTTACCCAGACTACAACAATAAAAGCGGTAACTTCCTTTGTTTTCACAGGCTGAGTGGTACTAACCTTGCCTCGTAGACTGAATGTGTAAGACCAAATGAGAGCCCCTTGTGATACATGAATCGATTTTTTCCCACCCCTAGTATACAGTACATACCGTATACTGCATTCCTCAGTAGCATGTGGTATGAAACAGTTAAAGCGATTTATTTTGCTAGACGAAAACCAGCTCTCAAACGCGATGGACAAAAAAAGGACTCGGACCACTATTGCAGTATAATCAAAAACTACAAGGTTTTCATGAACAGTAGTATGGTGCGTTGCTTTAAAAGTTACGGCTGCAAGGAATTGTGGGATGTTACTCTCTCCTTCCTTTGGTAAAGGATGCTCCTAGATGTATCCTAGATGTATCCTAGGCTAAAGGAGATAAGAAAGGAAGCACTGAAGTATATTTCCTCAACATTTAGAGAATTTAAACAGCTCTCATCATGGCTGCTACTTCAACAAGTGACATTTCAAAAGTAAAAAAGACTATTTGACTGCCGCCTTAGTGAAGAAATAGCTGTAAAATTTTTTAAAAAAGCCATTTATGGCTGCTGCTGTAACCGTAGTCTGTATTGTTCCAGTGCTTTGCATTGTGGGATACAGTAGGTGAGGTAGACTGGTCCTGGATGCATACTGGAGATGTTTTTCCAAATCAGTATGACATCAGGGTATTTTGGCCATTTTGTTTGCATACTATATACTACACGCTACATTTTGGTGACATCAGTATGTACTGCTAGTATAGTATACGGTTTTGAATACAGCCGTGTTCCTACTGTTTGCTTATATTTTCTAGCAGCAGCCATCAGTGAAATATTTGAGTCGTAGACAGTAGATAACCCAAATAGTGTAGGAGGAGGAAAATATGGTGCGAGCAATAATAGACACCCACTTCATTTGAATGTAAATGCAGTGTTTTCTGAGCTCAAACTAAAATCACTAAATCTCTGAGGTGTAGTGACGCTCAACAGTTGCAGAACATCTTTGTCAGATTTAACATCACTCAGTCTCAGCAGAGCGGCTGACTCCATCACGGTTAGTCTCAGTGGTTGCTTGTTACAGCAGCTGGAATGTGCTGCTGTCCGCCGATATAACACGGCCAAGTGAAAACGTAATTACCTGGGTTTGGTTGAGGCGCGACAGTACAGACAGTTAGGACCGGTTTCACGCAGTCATTTCAGATTTACTGTTTACTGCAGTAGCAGCAGCAGCAGCGAGTATCTCAGCAAAAGGACACCTCAAGAAAATGTCACATGCAATTAAAAGAGAATGGAGCAGCTCAGGCTCTAAATAATTCAGACAATGGAGCGTGATCTGGAAATTGGCTCCAAATACTGCAGCGCTGCACTTTCCCCTTCACATATCTGAATTTTTTTTAAAGGCTGATGCCTGTTGTGGGAAATCTGGAACAGTATCAGTTCCAATCATTACCATCTCATACTTGACTTATTATTTATTTAAAGGTACCATTTTTTTTTCACCAAATATACACTGATCATGATGATAAAAATGTTCTTAATGATGTTTGCAATGCCAGATCCTGATTGGTTACCACTACTACGCTGTTGAAAGCTGCTGCTAGTATTAAATGGTCTTAAATGGACACATTAGTTTGCGCATCACAAGGAGTACTACTCTACGCTTGTGAAAACAGTGGTACAACACAGTACTTTTGCAGCTTTGAAGGGAGCTCTATAAAGTCTGAGACCATACCCCAATGATATCATCAGGAGCTTAAAGGTGCACAGTTTTTTGTTAACAGATTATTTTTACATTCAGGCTACAGCCATGCTTATATGTTTTCATTTTAAAATGGCATTCCCATCCCTTTCCATCTTCAAATGCTAATCCCGTTAGGTCGCGGGGGGCTGGAGCCGATCCCAGCAGACATCGGGCGAAGGCGGAGTTCACCCTGGACGGTTGCCAGTCCATCGCAGGGCGCATAGAGACAGACAACCGTTCACACTTACATTCACATCTACGCGACGTTTAGAGTCATCAATTAACCTGCATGTGGAGTGTGGGAGGAAACAGGAGAACCCGGAGAAAACCCACGCTAACATGGGGAGAACATGCAAACTCCACAAAGAAGAGCCTCCACAAAGAAGAGCTGGATTCGAACCTGCGACCCTCTTGCTGTAAGGCGACAGTGCTAACCACTGTACAGCTTTAAAACAGCCTTTTAAAATGAAAACAATCTCCGTCCAGACCAGCGTTTTAGGGCTGTTTCAACATTAATCTCTGTCCATAGTACCACGCCTGAAAATGCAACACATGACCATTAACTTACACTAGCTGTGTGCAGTCCGTTGTTAACTGAAAGCAGTCTGGTTGGTTCTTCAGCTGCAGAAATTACTAAGAAGAAAGAACAGCAAAGTAAAACCAGAGTATAAGGCGTTCAACATGGCAAGAAACACAACAAGTTGTTTATTTTCTTCCGGAAAATGGTTCATGTGATGGGGCGTGATGAATTAGGGAAGGTGGACCCGTCATAGCTGATAAGTGTCTGTCCGTCCAGACTAAAACATAAACCCAGATATTTAAAACCAAAATAGTGTCAGCAGCGTTTTCAATCTTCTCCGTTTTATAGACGGCGGAGTTGCGAAAGTTTTGTGTTTGAAAACTAAAATGTGTTAGTATGGATGTAGCCTCAGTGTTTCTCATCATAATGTCCATCCATCCATCCATCGTCAACCGCTTTTCCCGTTAGGGGTCGCGGGGGGGCTGGAGCCGATCCCAGCCGGCATAGGGCGAAGGCGGGGTTCACCCTGGACAGGTCACCAGTCCATCACAGGGCACATAGAGACAGACAACATATAGACAGACAACTATTCACACTCACATCCACACCTACGGGCAATTTAGAGTCATCAATTAACCTAAACAGCATGTCTTTGGATGGTGGGAGGAAGCCGGAGTACCCGGAGAAAACCCACGCTTACACAGGGAGACATGCAAACTCCACACAGAAGAGCCGCAAGCTGGAATCGAACCTGCGACCCTCTTGCTGTGAGGTGACAGCGCTAACCACTACACCACCGTGCAGCCCCATGCATAATGTCTTGTGTGGAATAATTTACTGAATACACTAAAACCTGTGATACAGATTCAGGGTGTGGGGTTTTAAAGATTTGGGTATTTACCAGCAGGCTGTTGTCATACACCGCTCGTAGCTACAGTATATCTACAAAATGAATGCACTGTAATTTGTATATATCCCTCAAAATCAATTTGTATGTAATCCACAAACTATGAAGAATAAAGAGCGACAAACGCTGCGTAGGGAGGAGGTCAGGATGGATGGATGGGTCAGAAACACAGAAACTTTCGCTACGGAAAACGCTGTTTGTACCCCACATGAAACTCTCACATAACTTCTGGAGTCATTTTAACCCAAACCATGATTTTTTTCCTAAACTATTTTGTTTCCTAAACCTAACCAAGTTGAACTTTTCCTAAGTATTTTCGCTGCATAAACCTAACCAAGTAGGAAGGAAAATGCACGGAAAATGAACTTCTCATAAGATATCATACGAACAACAACAAGCCAAGGAGGGTCTAAGGAATGCTTCGGAGTTGCATTATGGGAAATGTAGGTTCCAGCGTTTTTGGAGCTTTTAAACACGGATAAAAGGAAAATGCTGAGGGAAACATTGAACACTTTTCCAGGCCTCTCATTTGATCTTACACTTTCAGTCTACCAGACAAGGTTAGTACCACTCAGCCTGTGAAAACAGTTGTATAATGTCTTCTGTGGCTCTTGAAGAAATTTGTCAAGTCAAATATAACCCTGATGTCACACAGCTTATGATCAGAGCTATCTTGGCCTGCGCTCGGAGGGGACAGATTATAACAGAAAGCCTGGGTTACACAGTGGAGGTGTATAAATGAAAACCAGCATTCACCCACATAATACCATTCAAACAAAATTGTACTTTCAAAAGAATAATACACATAAATTGAGGAAAATTGAACCTTCTGTAATGAAAGGCTCCTTTTAAAAGAAATTGGTAGTCTGCTCTCCCTGGTAATTTCTTCATTATTGAGACAGATTAGACGAATGCAGAGCAGACAACAGACACCCGAGGGAGATATTCTCACGGGACTCGATCCAAGGCTAGCAGTGTGTGAGTGTGTAGATGAGGGGAATTACTACCACACCACCGCCGGACTCAGTCTTTACTGATTACTCCGTCTTTCCTGTCATTTCTCCAGCAGCGCACCATGTCCCGACGGGCACCTGCGAGGTGGTGGCGTTGCATCGCTGCTGCAACAAGAACAAAATCGAGGAGCGGTCGCAAACGGTGAAGTGCTCCTGCTTTCCCGGGCAAGTGGCCGGCACCACCAGAGCTGCCCCGTCCTGTGTAGATGGTACGCTCCGGCTGAATATTTCATGGGCCGTCTTCTTTTCTTTCTTGTTTTTGCTGATACTCCTTTCCACAAATCTTAAGGATTAGTTTTGCTGAGATCATCGATAAGTGTTTTAGCACACTAACTCGCTGAAGTGTAATTTCTTGGGGGACAATGTTGTCGGGGGCAACATATAGAAGTAAGTTTTCAGTCTGAGATCATTTATAAATGTCACAGTTTAATATCATAGCAGATTACAACTGCAAGAGGATGTTGGCTTACACTTAATCAAATCCTAATGAGGAAAACAGTGATTTTTATTATTGCACGTACTACAGACACAAAGACCTTTTTATGCAATATGACGAAGGGACAACTGCATATGATAATTACACAATTTCAATTTAAATTCAGAAATTTACATGTAGAAATTAGTCATTAAAATCGGATCAGATTATTTTTCTTAAATTAATTGTTTGGTCTACAAACTGTCAGAAGGATTTGAGTGTTCACCTGGCCTAAAGGGACAGTTCAGGTGTTTTGAAGTGGGGTTGTATGAGGTACTTATCCATAGTCAGTGTATCATCTACAGGAGATGACCGTTGGTCTGCCCCCAGTTAGGAGAAACTGTACTGCTGTAAACAGGGCCGGCAGCAAAACATATTTTAGCTACCTAAAAGAAAGGCTCAGTAAAAAAAAAAAAATAAATAAATAAATAAAAAAAAATATATATATATATATATATATATATATATATATATATATATATATATATATATATATTTGTCAGTTTAAGTGTACACTATATTTAGAATATTTTCACCGCTTTACCTTGCCGTCAGACAATCCTTTCCGACAGGGAACTGGAGATGTTATATCCATTTATGCTCTTGTCAAAGCCACCAGACTCCATTGAAGAAACATGTAATTTTACCACGCAGAACAAAGAGGTTGCTGGTCTACGGCTGCCAGTGTTGGAAATTAACTTTTTTCTCCACCTGCCACTATGGCAGGTAAATTTACAAAATCTAGCAGCCACTCCATAGATTCCCACTGTTTTTCTGGTTAGTGAGTGAAGCAAATCCAGCTTCTACACTTCCATACTGTAGCAGCATTTGGCTGGTGGCTGGTGATAATTTCCAACCCTGACCGCTGCCGTTCGTTTGTGTTATTGTGTGATTCTGGTGAATACGAACTAACCAAAGTTATAAAATAAAAAAAATGGACTTTTTGAGGCAGCGGCAGACCAGCAACTCCAGTAATCTGCGAGGTAAAATTACATTTTATTTTCAATGGAGTCTGGTTGCTTTCGGCGAGAGCTTTGATAATAGCCTCAGTTTCTGGCTGTAACATAGACCACTGCTGTTTGACGCCAACGTAAACCGGCAAAAATATAATATAACACATAAACTGATGTTGGTTTTATTAGGTGGGCCTTTTTTTTAGGTGGCTAAATTACGTTTTACGTCCACAGCAGCACATTGCTTTGCTTCGGTTTGGAAACTCCTGTCTGCTCCTCTAACTGGGGGCGTACCGACTGTCATCTACTGTGGCTAATACACCGACCACATATAAATACCTCACACAACCCCTCTTTAAAACACCCAAACTGTCCCTTTAAAAGCTCTGCTGGGTGCTGAAGGTTCAATGAAAAGTGGCACCAAAGAGTGCAAAACATTTGTGTGAATTTCCCCACTGTGGGACTAATAAAGGAATATCTTATCTTATCTTATCTAACCCTGACACAAGATCATGCTCTAATGTACTGCAGTCCCATTATATGGGACATTTAATACAATACTCCATAAACAATAATGCTATTATAAACACCAGGTAAAAGCTGTCATACCTCACATCATAGCCTATACTAAAAAGAAAAAAAAACACATCAAATTGGAGCTTAACAGTCAAATTAAACTCATCATTCAAGCCTAAAGGTTGAAATATCTCAAGACAATTGATCCAAAACATTTCTCTAACCTTTCAGTCCAGATTTCCTCTACGCAGCTTAACAGGCTCAATGCAGTGAAATCTGGGCGAAGAGACAGGATGTGGATACTCATCAAAATGACTCGCAACAGGATTCACCTTACGGAACGCTAACCATATCAATAAATAATAGTAATCCAACACTAATTATCTAAAATCAAGCCTGTAGGTTGTCATTATTTGCCTAATGCTGTTTTAAAATGTATAATAATGTGTTTAATACTATACAGTATGAGCTGGAATATGAGCAGCAGCAGTGCAGTAGTAGTAGTAATATAACAGTTATTAGTTGTAGTTGTAAAACTAGGTGACCTACCTTTTTTTACTAGTAGTAATATTTGCGCTATCAGCGGTACTTCAAGTAGTACTACTGTGGTATAGGAAAGTGCTAAAATCATAAAATCAGGTGCAGTGTAAGTGCATCTTGTTGGTCATCTTGTGTCGACTGATTCTATGATGCATTAAACTGATAACCTTGTTATTTCTGACTGTGTGGACCCAGGGACGGGGGTTTCACCCACTGGGTCTAAGCATGGGGAATTATGTATTTTTAAAAAGCCTTTAAGGCTGTGAAAGTCAACGCGCTAACGCTTCAATGCAAATTAGTTTAAACGGCTTTTATTTCTTTGACGCATTAATTAATTTTTTAGGTTGTGGCGGGCTGTTTTAAAGCTACTGGCATCATATGAAACTAGTAATGAACATATTGGTATCAATCATGTCATACTAGCTTTTCGCGAAGGAGGTTAAATAACACTCCAAGCTGATGCTAAATTTTGGCGGGGAATACTGCCACGGACATTTTCAAAGGGGTCCCTTGACCTCTGACCTCCAGATGTGTGAATGTAAATGGTTCTCTGGGTACCCACCAGTCTCCCCTTTACAGACATGCCCACTTTATGGTAATCACATGCAGTTTATTATAGTCAAGTCAGCACACTGACAGCTGTTGGGCTGCAGTTTGCCATGTTATGATTTGAGCATATTTTTATACTAAAGTCAGCACCTGTGACAATATATGTCATTGTTTCGTGTTGTAAATTGATTTCCAATAATAAATGTATACATTTGCATAAAGCAGCATATTTGCCAACTGCCATGTTGATAATAGTATTGAATACTTAACAAATCTGTGTCTGAGGTGCATTTTGAACAGATTAAAAAAAAAAAATATACCGATAACTGATGCGATTAACTGTGATTGAACATTTTAATTGATTAACAGCCCTAAAGGTTTTTTATGTTAAAATGTGTTATACAAGTAGCAAGGAATAGCTCTGTGCATAGGTTGTGAGCTTAATGTTAGCGAGCTTCAGTGTGTAGCTGAGTGTGTGTGATGTGAGTAGTGTATGAAGTTAGCAGTAATGTTATAGCTGTTGAAGCTGTGAACGTAGCATTAACTTGTTCAAGTCCCAAGCCAAGTTCCTGCTTCTTGCTTGCTACCTGCTGATTAAAGTGAAGGAGGTTAGCCCCAGAGTTTACGTCATCTTCGGCTCAGGCTCGCTAAAGGTGGGCTGACCTTTAAGGCGGACCAGCTACTCTCATTTTAGTGACACTCGGCTGCTGGGCCTAACAACTTTTCTGAAGGAAACCCTGAATGGATACTTAGGGTGAATCCAGGAGCCTCACGAAGAGGCTTCTGAGGTTGTTTTTTTAATCACCTATGAATGGATGTGAAGCTGCCCACAGCCTGATGGTAAATGGCTCAGATGGTCTCTTAGCATGCTAATGTGTCAGACTCAGCTGAAGTGGCTGCTTCACTTTGGTCTGAAAAGCACAGGTTTCTGGCTAAACTCTGGGCCCAATCGTGTTTGACCTATTCCTTGACATTTCAGGACTGACATTTTCTGCAAATTAGAGCTGTGAGCCACTGGCTTCAGTTTAAAGCTCCGTGGGTGATCGCAGAAAAAAAAATGTTCAGCACTTAACCTTTTAATTATTCTTTCTTCTACAACCAGGGATTACCTTTAGCTCCACTCTGTGTGAGACAGTCTCTTCCAATGAAGACAAATGAACCTCAGGACGTCTGAGAAAACTTGAATAGATTTGAATGTGTAATTCAGAGAGGTGGCCACAGAAAAAGTTCAGAAAAAAAGTCTCTTGATCGCATGACTTTGTTGTGAACGTGTTGTGATCGAAGTAAAGAAAAAGCAAAAAGAAAATCAAAAACTACTCCAACATCATTACATCGTGAAGGGAAAAACTGGTGAGCAGTGGCTAATCCACTGATCGGTTCCCCATCTTCAGCATTAAGACCATCCATTGGACTGGACTATAGTTGTAGTAGTTTACAGGAAAAGTCCAGTGGATGGATTCGTTTCAACTAAATGAATAAGACATATTACTAAGGGGGACTCTCAAGGGATCACTAAAAATGAAAATAACTGAAGTACAGAAACAACTGGAAAGTAACTTTTATCAAAAGGATCCTAAACTGGATCCTTTTTGCTTCCTTGCAGTATGTCTGTTTGGTAAATATGAAGCTACTGAGAGCACCCGGTTAGCTTAGCTTAGCATAAAGACTGGAAGTCAGGGTAAACTGCTAGCCTGGCTCTGTCCAAAGGCAAAAACCCACCTACCAGCACCTTTAAAACTCAGTGATTAATAAACTATGATTCACACAAAAACCAAAGTACAAAATGACGATGTACCATTTTGCAGGAGGTTATGTGCTGGACTTATTCTTGGCTATAACCAATTATTAAATTGAGTCTCTGGTTGTCTGACAACTGGTCCCAACTAGGGATGTTAACTGTTAAACAACACTAAGATTTTTGACCGATTAATGTGATCTGTTAAATGGTTAAAAGAAATGTTAAAAATTAAATAAAAAGTTGAGCAAAACCCAGAGGACTGGCTTGTCACTGAAAGGAGAATAGCTGGTCCACCTTAACAGCCCACCTTAAGTGAGTACTAAGTCGGTGTTGTTGCTAACTCCAGGGCTAACCAGCTTCATTTTATTTAGCAGGTGGCTGTCGAGACGTGTGAACTTGGTTTGGGGTCTTGAGGAGTGTTTTTATTGAACACATAAACTGTACACACACTGCACTGCTACATTCATAGTTATAACGTTACTGATGACTCCACACTTAGCACTGTCACACGCTCTGTATTTGACAGGACACCCGCTAAGGTTACGCCGGGCTGACAGAGTAGCCAGGCAGACAGCTAACAATCTCCTGAATGAGACAGCTGCGTCTCTTCTAGAGATTCAAGGTCTCGCCTATTTCTATATTCACATTATATCAGCAACATTACTACAGTTTCAATATCTATATGTGTAGAAAATGTCACGGACATGAAAAAAATAAAGATTCATTTTTAAATCAACACTTCCTGCTTTCATTTCAAAATAAGTTTTTTTTCAAGCTTCTCTGTGAAGAGAACTCCTTCATTTGTTAACACAAGGCTTTTATTCTGAAATATGTGCAGGACAGTGTTGCAGCGACTTGCAGGGCTCCATGAATGACTCTAGTACAGGATTTTTATTGTGGATTATTACTAGAGGTCGACCGATATGGGTTTATTATGGCCGATTTTTTTTTTTTTTTTTTTTTGCAGTATCAGGATAGCCGATATAGGATGCCCATTTATTTTGGGGGGCCGATATGTTTGTGATTTTTTTTTTTCCCCCTCCATCTGAAAAAACATAACAGCTTAATAATTTGGAAAATTTCTCAACTTCAGTAAACATTTATTGAACAGCAACTATGGTCTGTCTCTCCAATCTACATTTTGTGTCTGCACTGCAGTGCACTTATATATTTAAAATAAAAATAATGTATAAATTAAATATTGAATACATGAAAGAAAGAAAGAAAGAAAGAAAGAAAGAAAGAAAGAAAGAAAGATATTCCTTTATTAGTCCCACAGTGGGGAAATTCAGTTTTACACTCTATTGTTCACACAGTACATATACATGCGTCAATGGAGAGATGTCAGAGTGAGGGGGCTGCTCCTGACAAGCGCCCAGAGCAGTTGGGGGTTTGGTGCCTTGCTCAGGGGCACCTTGGCAGTGCCCAAGAGGTAAACTGGCACCTCTCCAGCAACCAGTTGGTCTTGGTCCATGGAGGACTTGAACCGGTGACCTCCGCGTCCTAACCCAAGTCCTTACGGACTGAGCTACTGCCGCCCCAGGTGATCGAAAAAATAAACTGTCAAATAAACTTAATTCGCTACATTTATGCACATGATTGATAATTGGCTTAATATGCTCAGACATGGGCCGCTGCGACCTCTAATTATTACTATTATTTAAAATTACCACACGTTTCTTGACTTTCTTTGTCTAAATTAAATATAAATGACATTTCTAATGAGCGGCAGCAGCTGCAGAAACGTAGCTGACATGCAGCCGGTGTGAACGACGGACTTGTGAATCACGCAGCACCGAGGTAACGTAGCCGCCTCGTGCTCCTGACTTGGCCCTTACTGGAAAAGTGGCTGTACGTGTCCACCACAATGCATACAGCGTCCCCATATCTCCCACATCCACAGTATACACAGACACTATGACTACACACTGTGGAAATACAACAGGCTTAAACATGGAGAAGTGACCCTGATCTTTAATATCTGTGCAAAAGAACCTTTGTAAAGTCACGTTAACAGTCAGACCAGGTCTGGTTTCCTATTCTGCTCACAACAGCCAAAATTTCAACTCACTATCTGCTTCACTGTTTGAACCAGCTAATGTCACACTCTTGCCAGCAACTGCATATGCTTTGGACACACTCCAAAGACACTCAGCCATAACACTCACACTGCAATCTTCAATCCTGGCACATGATTGCAATTAAGACATTTTAACTTTTGATTTAAGGATAAACGCCTTGATTTCTCAACAGTTTTTCACAAAAAAAACAAAACAATGATATACGAGAGTGTGATCACGCAGCTCAGACCGGCTTCACTTTCATAAAAAGTGCAAGAAAATACTGATTATTAATGAATATGAGCCCAAGGTCAAAGATTAGCAGCGGTTTCAAACAGCTACAAAAAAGACAATAAAATAAATAAAAGTATAAATCTATTTTTTGCTCCCAGATGTTGTCAGCTGGAGCTGCCCTCATGTTTTTAAAGCATCATTAACTGTTAAGTGAAACGCGTCCCGTGCGGTTTATGCACGTTTGGTTATCAATACTCCCATTTCATTTCACGAGAAACCTTTGTGGCTTTTTAATAGCTGCTGTTACACAACCACCATCTGCTTGCAGTTGACCTGATGCACGTTTTACGCCACACCGCTGCTATAACCCTGGCTGGGTGGTGCAAATTGATTCCCTCATGTCATAAAGTATCCATTCTGTGCAATTTAGTCTAGCGAGGCTCTGGTGTTATGTGTGGATTATAATAACAGTCCTCTTCATTAGCAAAGAACACTAATGCTGGTGGAGGGGGATGTGGATCGTAGATAATGACCTCTGTAATATGCCAAATTTAAATGATGTCTTGCACAATGGAGTAGCAGAAGCTTAATGTGCTCTTTTATGGAGGCCGCTCGCTGCAGCTAAAGGATTCCCCTCAGCTGGCTGGAGTACTTTTTCCACTTCTCAGCTTGAACATGCAGATATGTACGACAAGGCTCTCAACAGAGTGTTTGAATACTCAACTAGATTTGGTGAGTGTTGCCGGTCAAAAAGCTAATCTTGCGTCATTTACCTGAGACAGCTGTCAAAATGTGACGTGACTTATTGAGATACGGCTATGATGGTTGTTTGAGGAGACGCTTCATTTCAGGCTCAACATGATGGATGTCAGCTTGATATACACTCTCCGGCCACATAATTAGCTCCACCTGTTCAATTGCTTGTTAACACAAATAACTAATCAGCCAATCACATGGACGCAATTCAATGCATTTAGACATGCAGACGTGGTCAAGACAACTTGCTGAAGTTCAAACTGAGCATCAGAAAGGAGAAGAAAGGGGATTTAAGGGACTCTGAACGTAGCATGGTTGTTGGTGCCAGACGGGCTGGTCTGAGTATTTCAGAAACTGCTGATCTACTTGGATTTTCACGTACAACCATCTCTAATGTTTACAGAGAATGGTTCGAAAAAGAGAAAATATCCAGTGAGCGGCAGTTGTGTGGATGAAAATGCCTTGTTGATGTGAGAGGTCAGAGGAGAATGGGCAGACTGGTTGGAGATGATAGAAAGGCAGCAGTAACTCAAATCACCACTCGTTACAACCAAGGAACGCAGAATACCATCTCTGAACGCACAACACGTTGAACCTTAAAGGAGATGGGCTACAGCAGCAGAAGACCACGCTGGATGCCACTCCATCAGCTAAGAACAGGAAACTGAGACTACAATTTGCACAGGCTCACCAAAATTGGACAATAGAAGATTGGAGAAACGTTGCCTGGTCTGACGAGTCTTGATTTCAGCTGCGACATTCAGATGGCAGGGTCAGAATTTGACGTAAACAACCTAAAAGCTTGGATCCATCCTGCCTAGTATCAACGGTTCAGGCTGGTGGTGGTGGTGTAATGGTGTGGGGGATATTTTCTTGGCACATTTTGGGCCCCTTTGTACCAACTGAGCATCATTTAAATGCTGCAGCCTACCTGAGTATTGTTGCTGACCGTGTCCATCCCTTTATGACCACAGTGTACCATCTTCTGATGGCTACTTCCAGCAGGATAAAGCACCACGTCACAAAGCTCAGACCATCTCAAACTGGTTTCCTGAACATGACAATGAGTCCACTGTACTCCAACGGCCTCCACAGTCACCAGATCTCAATCCAATAGAGCACCTTTGGGACGTGGTGGAACGGGAGATTCGCATCATAGATGTGCAGCCGACAAATCTGCAGCAACTGTGTGATGCTATCATGTCAATATGAACCAAAATCTCTGAGGAACGTTTCCAACACCTTATTGAAAGTACGCCACGAAGAATTAAAGCAGCTCTGAAGGCAAAAGGGGGTCCAACCTTTAACTAGCAAGGTGTACCTAATTATGTGGCCAGTGAGTGTATAAACACAGATTGTCCGTAACAAAAATAAGAAAACGTGCAGGCCAGCATGTATGTAATGTAGGATAACATTCCTTTAGTGGACATCTACGGGTTGCTCACGTGGTTTAGAGGTGGGCATCATATTGATATTGTGATATGAGTCTAAATACTGTCTCAGATTTTAATATCATAATAACATATATGTGTTGTCTTTTTCTGGTTTTAAAGGCTGCAGAACAGTTCAGTGATGTAACTTTCTGAACTTACTAGACTGTTTTATTATTTGCCTTTACCCACTTTGTCGTTATATCCAACTTGCTGAAGATTATTTATCAAAAATCTCATTGTGTAAAGTCAGCACACTGACACACTGACAGCTGTTGTTGCCTGTTGAGCATATTTCTTAAGCTAAATGTAGTACCTGTGAGGCTTTCTGGACAATAACTGTATTGATTTACGATAATACATACAATAGTACATACATTTGCAAAAAGCAGCGTATTTGCTGACTCCCATAATGATAAGAGTACCAAATACTTGACAAATCTCCATTTAAGGTACATTTTGAACAGATAAAAAAATAAGAACAGATAAATAAATACTTTAATCGACTGACGGCCCTTGTAAACATTTCGTGAAAGCACCAACAGTCAACCCTACAACATCGGTGCAATATCAATATCGAGGTATTTGGTTAAAATTTTGTGATATTTGATTTTCTCCATATCGACGTAACATAGTTAACTACCTACATTAAACCTACACTCATTCCTACTGATAGCAACACCAAAGAAAGTTGACATTATCTCATGGTGATGCTATGTTAGCTTATCTAGATGTTGGGGCGCTGGTGTGCATGTTTTCAGCTGTTTTGTATCACAGTCAGTAGGACTGTGGATGAAATTAGTCCACCTATCTGTGTTGGGCTCTGGGAGGATATCAGGATCACACAATGTGCGATCTGGCAGATGCATGCCGGTCATTGCATTTTGCATTAAAACAACAATTATGTATCCATCATTTTATCGCTCATTTGAAACCTTCACAATTTTTGGGGGCGGCAGTAGCTCAGTCTGTAGGGAGTTGGCTTGGGAACCGGAGGGTCACCGGTTCAAGTCCCGACATGGACCAAAAACTGAGTGTGAACTGGTAGCTGGAGAGGTACCAGTTTACCTCTTGGGCACTGCCGAGGTGCCCCTGAGCAAGGCACCAAACCCCCAACTGCTCGGGGCGCTTGTCAGGAGCAGCCCCCTCACTCTGACACCTCTCCATTACTGCATGTATGTGTGTGTTTGTGTGCATGTACCATGTATAAGTTAAACAGAGTGTAAATTGAATTTCCCCACTGTGGGACTAATAAAGGACTATCTTCTTCTTCTTCTTCTTCTTCTTTAACTTTCAAAATAAAATAACGTCTCGTTTCATTTTAATCTTGCTTTTGTCATGTAAAAAAGCGAGTTGCCAATGAACTTTTTTTAAAAATAATTTTTTGTTGACACAATTAAAACTGGTGTGAAGGCCTACAGATTATGGCTGTCACAAGAACAGATACTTTGGTACTAAGTCAATGTCAAAATTCAACAAATGTGACGGTACTCTTTTTACTACAGTACCACAGGTACTGTCAGGGCTTGAGACTAAAGGTGTGTCGTCCTCCCAGGGACGATTTAAAATGCCTTTGGGACGCAGTGAACTCGATATGATGATGCTACGTGTCTTCAGGCTCCACTCAGTAAAAATGAGCACTGCGCGAAGGTAAACTAGTGTTATCACAATGTGTTAACCAGTATGCAGGTTAAAGTACATGGGATTTACTGCTTTACTTGGGTTTTCACTGGTATTGGTATCAACTACTCTATCACTACTACAGACAATGTGAACGGGGACATTTCTGACTGGTGTCTCCGTGGCCTCTACATCTCTTCCTTAGCTTCAATAGTGGAGCAGAAGTGGTGGTGTCAGATGCATCCGTGCCTTGACGGAGAGGAATGCAAAGTTCTTCCTGATCTGAAAGGCTGGAGCTGTGCTACGGGGAACAAGATCAAAACTACTAAGGTAAGTTTACGAAACAAAACACTTTCGTGATGCCATATTGAAACCTGTTGAGTCTGACCTCGCCGCACTTACAGCTCCTCAAAGTCAACCGGCTGTGGCTTCTGTAACAGTCGTCTGCCCTGCCTTTAAACGCTGCTTGGACCCCCGGGGGCCTTTAATCAATGGGCTGCCATGTCGCCTTAGCACTTTCAGGCCACTCTGAGCACCCAAACTGGCCAATTACTCACTCCAATTACCTGCTTTTAACGTTGTAACATGATGCCCATATCCTTCGCTGTGTTATGACGACCCGTAGACTTCAGTTCTGCCTCTCTCCATGTACTTAATTATTTAAACTGCCCGCACCACACCTGCCTGGAGCCGAGAGCCTGGAGCCTCGGGCTATTGATTCAGGGACTTGTCGGGACCTCAAAATGCGATATATATATAGTTTTTTTCTTTTAGTGGTCATGAGCTCTGTGACAAGCCTGTCTAACATCTAGAAATGACAACCAGATCTTAATAAGACCTGAAAGTATTAACGTTAACATATCTTTTCTGTTGTTGTCTTCCTTAACATGGACGCCTGGAAAGATTTCTGCAGACAGAGAGCAGCTTTGGTAACGTCAGATCTTCGCAGGAAAGTCCAGGTAATAAACCTGTTTGTTTTTTATATCTGAAGGCTTCACTTGTCTCCATATATTGCGGTCCTAACTTCAAGATGAAAAATACAGAGAAATCCACAACAGGGATCATTAATATGTCTCATTATTCATTGTACAAAAGGAATGTATGCATAATTTACTGCGTAGTGTCACCTCACATTTTCATTAAAGGCAAATGGCATTATTTCCCAGTCGTGTAGCAACACCAGAGATAGAGAGGAGAAGAGGTGTGCGATCCACAAAGACAACAACAACAGCCTGTTCAAAGCTTCAACACTACCCAGAGGATTTATCTCGTGCACCTTTGAACTCAGCTGGAGAAACAAGTTTCTTAAGTTTCAAATCTTTCTGCGGGCTGCTTGAAGCAGCGAGGGGTCGGGCTTTCTTCTTCACCTCTGCAGAGCTTTTGGGAAAACAGCAGAACATAAAGCGGGAACCTCCCAGCTATACTGACCTCTATCGCGCCGTATCATAAATGCATTCATACACACTGGAAACTCCGGGAGAAATCACAGGGTAAACAAAGCAGTGACTGGCTACTACAAATCCCAGGACGCAGCAGGGAATACGGCCTTTCAGTTTGAAGCAAAATCTCTGAGTGATGATCAGCGTCTGACATGTAAAGATATTGAGCTGCAGCGGTAAAATCTGTACATGGCAGTGTGTGTTTTGGACTCATAAACTCAGAAATCCTGAAGAGTAAGAAAGAAGGAGAAGAAAAAAAGCCACCAGCCACCAGCAGAACTGCCATAAGGGCTCTATCGTCAGCGTTTATCACTTGTTAGATATTGTAAATATAGAAAATGAAATGAACCAACAAGTGATCAAAACAGGGCACGACCACAATATATGTGATTTGCATGATACATCTGGCATTTCTAAAAATAATCATGATTAGCAGCTTCTGCAAAACTCATAAAAACTGTCATCTCATTGTTGTCAGTGACAGCAGCTCCCATGCCTCTCAACTAGGGGTGTTAATAATGAACCGTTTAACCGATAACCATCATTACGCATTTTAACCGCTTAACGCTATCAGTCGAAGGGTTAAAAGAAATATTAATAATTAATTAAAAAGCTGAGAAAAACACGGCTCGGCACTTTAAGGATTAAAGCTGGTCCATCTTAAGAGAGAGCCGGCGCAGATACAGGAAGTTGGCTCTGGACTTCCAGCTGAGGAGTTGTAGCTTGTAGCCTCGTAGCATTTATTCACCAACAAATAAACTGTACACACACTGTCTGCTACAGCTACGTTCACAGATATAACAGCATCAACAAACACACACTCACCACCACACACACACACACACGGTATGTCGGAAACTCGCTGAAGTTACGCTACGGTGGGCACGAAGCCACCGGAGCCACTGGCAACGCTAGCAGCTAGCAGCTAGCAGCTGAGCTAATAAACACACACTGTTTGTAAGACAATCGCTATCGTTAATCCGGGCAGACACACTTTTACCAGGAAAGCGGCTGCATGTCCACAACATCGCGCAGCACCGTGGCTGCTACAGTAACTCCTGAACTGAACTGCTGACTCAGTAGTCTGTTGTGCTCATATACTGCAGCTCACGCACCGCTGCATGCGACGCACAGATCTTGTCAGTTAACTGTTAATAATCGGTTAATGCGGGTCGGTTATCAGTTAAGAAAATTTTCAAAATTAGCATCCCTACTCTCAGCTACTATGACTGAAAGTGCTATTTGCCTTTCTCCACCTGCACACCCACCCGAGCCAATCGCACGCCGAGCAAAGCCGTGGCTTGTTAGCATGAGCCACCTAGCAGCTACGTTAGCACCACTGTAGCTGTTTGGCTAGACGGATACAACAATGAACCATAACATCTCTATAACTACATTTACGATCAAACTGACTGAAAGTTAAAGTTACATCTCCTCTCGTCCAATTCCTGAGCGTCCAACTCCACGACTACTTCACTGTCAATCATGGTGTCACACCCCCTTTTTATAGCATTATTGAAAAAACTAAACTTATCAGAAAAATTAACACTTGAACATAAATCAGCGTGATAAGAAATACCTAAAATGACAGAAACAATCACTGGGAAGTATCCATCGGTACCAACCACGTCATACGGAGAAGGCTAAATAACGCTCCAAATCTGTGCTAAATGCTTATCATGATTAATGATGAACAATCATGCAATTAATTGCAATTAAATATTTCAATAGATTGACAGCCCTACTTTACATACAGTCTGTGTTTTGTAACAGATGCAGCATTCGTGTCATACTTAACAGTTGAGCCTGACAAATGAATACTGAATGTTTTCTCCTACTACTATTCTATGTCTTATTTATTATTTCATAGATCATAGATACCATTCAAATGAATGCAGAGTGACGACATATCTACGAATTTCCCTCCAAAACAGTCACTATAAGTTTTGTGGTGAGAATGCCCAGGTAGTCCTGACAGTGAAGCTTTATTGGTTAAAAGGTTAATCCGCAGTTTCTGTTTTCACTGATTTTACAGTCAGACTTGAAAAAAATCTTGCCTAGTGCAGCCTTAAAATGGCCATACAATGAAAATACCGGCCTCGGTAGTTACAATACAAAACATATTGCTGAGAAGGACACTGCGGTGTGCCAATTACACGGCTGAATTACACAAACACAAGCCCGTGCACCTGCTGTGTTAAATCTTTCAGCCAACCTTACTTCAGGCACTAAATGGAAATGAATCCTTCGCCAGTTAAATTAGCACTTGTCAGCCAGCAATTAAAGGAGCGCAACACCTGCTGAAGACTTCGTTTTCCTCTCAGTATTTTTAGCGTTGTTTCAGTCACTCAAATACTGTTAATGACCCCCCTTCCCTCCCTCCTCCTGAAGTGAAACACAGCGTAGATCCATCTCTGAAGACATTTTCTCGTCTGACAAGAAGCAGCTTCGCTCTTTGTCTTTTCGGTGTGGAATTATTCTCAAATTAGTACCACATTAATCACGGTGACAGCTGAGAATATAAATGACTCTGTAAAGGGAAGAATTTATTACAGCCTGTACGGAGACCGGCAAAGTGCTGCGACAACCTAAATTTATGGAAACTCTTTACCCTGGGTTTGATATGATTATGCAGGTTTTCTTGTCAAGTGATGGCCTGATGGTTTTTGGATTGTTTTGCTTTTCTGCATAATTGAGGATGATTTATACGACACTGTGCAGTGCGACGGCGCTGCTCTGGGCCTGTTCTTTGTCAAACAAGCCATTTGTGAATTAATCTAACCGGGCTGTCAGAGCTGTCCGTTTCCTATCAAAAGTTCAGCATCGATAATGGAGCCGTACAAGTTCGGCGACGGCTTCCCTCAGTCCGTCAAACCTACGCGGCGGCTGACAGACGGTTGGAATCGATAGCGGACGTCGTTATGAAGGCTGTTATGTTATGTTCCTCGAGAGTCTTTTCCAGAATGTACTTTTAGAGGAGCAGAGGAGCTGCCAGTCAGCCATTGGGCTTCATGACAGGCAATTTAATCTCAAGGAGAATGGAGGTCTTCAGAGTATCTGACAGCATGAAACAAGGAGGGAAAAAACCTCAGCGTGGGGCACAAACCAAACTCACCAGCATCCTTCATCCTGAAGACTACACACTACAGTCGAACTGATTCATGTGCTGGTCATGAATCACGAATTACTCATTTACTTTGGCAACATCACGCATTTATTGAACTTTTTAAAAAACAGTGGATTTTCTTGAATTCTCACTTTAGATGAAGACTCTTTCTGTCATCTTGGCTCAAGCTGAATGAAACATGACACAGCCTGGCTGAGAGTGAGTCTGGGCTTTTGGGGAACAGCGTTTCCCTCAGGATTTTGAGGGACTGTGGTGGGTGGACCTCAGACGCTCTGCTCCCCGGCACAAAAACTTTAGAAATTTAAAGTCAAATGCATCAATCTGGTGCACGAAGACAGCAAAATTAAGAGACTAGATCTTTGAAGAAACTGTTTAATTATAAACACGTTGGCTGTGTAGGTGTGAATGGTACCGACAAAAAAGTAAAACCCACAAAGCATGGTAAACAAGACGGGGTCGCCGATTCTAGACGGGTCAGGTGGGTTGCCGACATCCTTGCAGACCACGAACTGAGGACGGTCTGCCTCAGGGGCAGGGCAGACCATTGGCCACAACTCAACAACTGAAAAGTGAAACCAATGAGGAAGTGCCTTAAACTTGCAGACTTTTCAGCAGCCAGCAGGGGGCGACTCCTCTGTTTGCAAAAAGTAGTCTGATTCTATAGACGTCTATGAGAAAATGAGCCTATTTCTCACTTGATTTATTACCTCAGTAAACATTGTAAAATTGAGTTTATGGTCTCAATCGCTAATTTTAAGTCTTCTTCAATACAGCATGATGTCATTTAGTAAATTATGCTCCCATTAGAGTCAAATAGACCATAAAGCAGGGGATGCTTTAGGGCGGGGCTACCTTGTGACTGACAGGTCGCTACTACGGCGTGAGAGTTAATATTAACATTTTTGTCGCCTAAAATTGTATTACTCAGCGTTCAGTAGTACTTAGCTCCACCCTCTCGTGTCACTTCTGGTTGCAAATTACCCAGTTGGTGACGGCCAAAAACCAAGATGGCTATGGCCAAAATTCTGAGCTTGAGGCTTCAAAATGGCAGTCCACAAACCAATGGGTGACGTCACTGTGACTATGTCCACTTCTTAGATACTAGCTATGGACACAATGAGTACTAGGTGCACGTCCCTGGGAGGTCTGGGCCACCTTCACCCCGGGCCTTTCCAACCTGACCTAGAGACAATGGTGGCGCCATCCCATGGAGGAAATACAGCACTTGTTGGCCCTCGCCAAGCAGAGATCCCTGAGGGAATCCTCCCACACTGAGCGGCCACAACACTGTAAAGGAAGGGGTTCATGTTGGATTTATAACATGAGACAAAACGGGAGTCTTACTGCTTAATCCAAAGCGGCACAACATTTGTTTTATCTCGATTATCTTGTTTTCATAATCGCTGGAAGCCAAATCGTAATTGAAAACAAAATTTGACGAAATCTGATTTCAGTGACCCATAGCCTTAGCACCACCCCTCTGATAAACTTCTGCTAAGCCTTTATAAAAAGCAAAACTGTCAGCATGCAGTTTGTTTCATCCAACTCTTCCACAGTATATTCTCTAAAGGCCACTAGCAGGGTTTTAGACCTTCAGCCTTATTCTTCCTCTGAAGATAATGAGCTTTCTCACTGTGGCCAATAATAAAAATAAACTGCTAGAAAATAAAGAGGCTTCGGTATTGAATAATGTATCTGACTTTGTAGCTGATTTACTAACGTCATTGACATGTCAATCAGTGTAGGCGGGAGTCTCATGTTTTCTTGCTTGGATTTTCTGTTGATAAAGTTGAGTTTTATTACTGTTATTACTGCTCTTCTCTTTTTCTGCTCAGCCGGTATCAGGCTCTGCTTATGTCAAGTGCTGACTTTCATGGAGTTATACCACTGAGATAGAAGGATACAGGTACTGATGTACAATATGGATGAAAATGCAGCGTTTGAAGTGAGCTGATACATTTTACCCTTGGCATATCCCCACCTTTTCTTGCGTGCCAGAACTTCTCACTCTTTTCTGCCCTCTCCATATCGTTCTCTGGGAGATTCATAATGGCGCGAAGCCAGCGTATTTCTAACTGAACGTGATGCAGACATCATATTGTTTCAGTTTTTCCCAATGAAGATGTCCTAACCTGCTCCGTGTTTCAGTGACGGGCTGAGCGACGTCGGACCGTAATATATCTGGAATATTTTTCGCGATAGGGAGAAATGTCAGCATGAACATAAATGGGGAGCATCTGGACAAGCTGATAAGGAGGGTAATGCTACTTATCAATAAAATGGTCGCGTCCTTTTTGTAAAATAATTAGTTAACGTTTTTTATTTGTTAAATGTAATTCATGAAACATTATTTAACTGATTTCTGCTCTTCTGATTTATAGACTATGATTTTACAGGGCAAACACTCCCAGAAGAACTGAATGTTCAGATGTTGCTGATACCGGCCGATAAACACACACCAACATGTGAATAAGAGTATTTTTTTCCACTTCAAGCACTGTGAAAATGATGTGAAGCACCGCTGAAACACACTCGACTGTAGTCGGTGTTGCTTACGGGGGTATAGCATTCTTTGATGGAGTTTTGATGTTAGCACAGCTTTGATGGCTCTGATTTCATTTTAACACATTTTATTTTCTGTAACAGGTGAACCAACAGTTCTGGTCTTTGTCGGATCATCAAAAGAGAAGTAATGCAAAGGACCTTTCTGTAAATAGAGACTACCTTTCTTCTGGACTGCAATTAATCTTTGGAAAATGCTGAGTGAATGTTTCTCCTTGAACTCTTTGGACATCAAGCACTGATCATTCAGCACTACTTTTTGAAGGACTCCTTATGATTAGCCTTACCGGACTACAGGATTTATCCTCTGACATTGTACTGCTTGTAGTGGAATACAACAGTGAACTTTGCCTATATGTTCATTTCTAGAGTAATATGTCCTTTGCGGGGGATTTGCATCGCAAGTTGACCAGCGTGAGCAGCAGGTTTGTTGTAAGCATTGCAAATAATCAATACAAAATGTGATTTTGTTTTATCAGTCAACTGTGGCTTTCTCTAACAACATGTAGTTTTAAAGGTTCAGATGAAAATAAGTGGCCAAGCAGCAGAAATTCAGGGTGATTTTCAAAGAAACGCACACCCACATTCGTCAATGTATCATTCATGCTGTGTGCCACAAGACAGAGAGGGAAAATAAACCTAATTTGATTTGAAACTCAGTGTAAACCTCCTGCACATTATGAAAACTGCTGAACTGAACCAGTGCTGTAAAAGGGTGTGAGCTGATCAAACCTACCAGCTGCTAACAAACAAAGTTGGATCCAGTCGTGGTTTATTTTTCCTTTGAAAATCACTCTGCCATTTCCTGCCGCTTCTGCCAGATTTAGTTTTTTGTCTCACAGCTCTGAAGTTCAGATCCTCGACAGCAGCAGTGTAAATTAAACACACACAGCATCTGGTCACTGGCTGTGTGATGACAACAACATTCCCAAAGCTGTTTGACTAGTTACTCAAGTATCGCTGACACTTCCTTTGTCTGTGTAAGTGATGACATCAGTAATAAACTATGGTTGTGTAACTAAAGCCTTGTGTCTTTTAAGCATCTGTATGCTAAATGCTTTTAGCAATGTTAGCGTGGCTCTAGGGATGACAATGCCGGTCTGTCGGTTGGTTGGTACACCACCTTGGTCCAACAAACAACTGGATTTACTGTCATGAACTTTTGTACAGATGGTCCCATTAAGATGAATTATAGTTAGGGACACCACGACAATCAGCACTTCAGTACCAAGTCAAATAATGAAACCGTGACGGTACTCGTTTTGCTACAGTACCACAGGAACTGTCAGCGATCAAAACCAGTGGCGTCCAGTCGCCGAGGAGTCTGTGTTTGGGATGCACTAAGCTCACTATGCATCCAGGGGATTCACCCTATTTTTCAAATCCACGTAGAAATTGGCAGGACAAGAGCTAGTTAACGTTAGCTGTTAGCTTCACGTTCAGGAATGTGCTGATAACCGCATGCTAACAGCTAATGATAACTAGCTCTCGTCCTGCCAGTTTCAAAAAGAAGGTGCACTGGTTTACATTATGACGCGTATAGGCTTTATTCAGTAAAAATGACCATCTGGTGAAGGTAGCGTTATCATGATGTGTTCAAATGTAATCTTGTGAAATGTAGTTGTTGGTAAGAAACTTGTATGAATCCAGCTGTTTGAAGGAGATGTTTTCACAGCAATATAAAACATATAATACAGAGGAAATTATGAGCTGTTTAACCTACTAAAAAAAAAACAGTATGCAAACTGTAGTAAAGGAGTGTATGTTGAAGTACATGGGATTTATTGTTTTACTTTTGTTTTTTACAGTGGTAATGAGTTGATATTGAGCATCTATATTCTGGCGTCGTGACATCCCTAAATTTAATGACTTAAGTGATCCCCTCATTTCTCCTGTAGTGCCACCAGGAGGTTAACATTTGTGGTTTTGAGTGAAATCTCAATAACTATTGGATGGGTTGAAATGACAGCTGTTACAGTCATTCATGTCCCCCTGATGTTAGCATGCTCCCAATGACCGATGTTAGCATTTAGCTCCACGTACTGCTGTGCCTAAGTACAGCCTCACAGAGCTAATAGCATGGCTGTAGGTACAACTATGTACATATCCAGAGTCAGTGTGTTATCTATAGTAGATGGAGGTCGGGACTCCCCGTTTGGTCGTTACCGCATGGTCATCATCGGTCGACTTAAAACATTTTCTGCAGCTTGAAAGCATCAATTCTGTACAGTGACATTGCCGTTAACAACTGATCCTCCAATGTCGCACAATAGCACAAACTAACCTAGCAAAGCAGGGGTAGACTAGCAACAACTGTGTTCTGCAGGGTAAAATTATAGTTTTTTTCAATGGAGTCTGGTGGTAGAATCAGAACTAGATACAGCTTCAGTTCATTGTGGAAAAGGGCTAGAAAAGGGATATGCTTTTCAGGTGAGCCTTTCTTTTGAGTGTCTAAATCGTCCTAAATCGTCCACAGCAGTACACTGCTTTGCTAACGTGTATGTCTACTACTGTCACTAATACACTAACTATGGATAAGTACCTCATATAACCCCATTTCAAAACATGCCAACTATCCCTTTAACATAGAAATCAGTTGAAACATGAGGTTTGGGCAGTTGAGTATATATTACTAATTTCTTTGTTTTGCTCAAAGCACTATTGTGCATGTTTTTTTTTAAGTATCCTTGCCTTTATGTAAAGGTGAATATAAAAGAGGTGACAGGAAATGAGGGGAGAGACAAGGGGAATGAAATGCATCCCTCACCGTGCTTGTTATTTACAGACTTTCCAGTATCTTATAAATTGCAGAGGGGATAATCATAAGGTGCGTTACGAGATTGTAAGGCACGCCTATCTAAATCTAATCTAATACAACAGCCCTGCAGTAAATTGTACCTTTATGGAGCTGGTCATGTTCACATTTTGATGACACTGTGTCAGAGAGGTGCTGATTCAGCTGTTAATTGTGGAGGTGCTACTCAGTGGTGGTGTTGACTGGACTGCTTTGTACAGATTATAACTGTGGTCCCTTCGGTCACACCGTGTTGCTGATTGTGTGATTAATTGACGTTATCTTCTAACATCTGTAAACAACTTGTATTGCTCATGTAAAAGTGGGAATGTCGCAGTACAGGAGTTGATCCATAATGGATCCACTGATCCATAATTTCCAGAAGCTGAGAGCTGCAGAAAATGTTTTAAGTTACCTGATTAATGAACGCGAGCTCAGAAAAGTTGAATCTATTTGGCTGTCATTTCAAACTCCCCAGTAACATCAAGGGTCCTTTACAAACTCGTCACCTCAGAGGCTCAATTCATCAAAACAACGGCCACAGTTGGTTTTCCGCAATTCTGTAAAACTTGTGTAATCACAGTGGGTGAAATCACGCAGTGTGAAGTGGAGTGTTTTTGATGTAAATGAGCAGGCGAATTGGTCACTTTATTTTGAAATGCACAGCCCTGCGACAGATTTATCCCTGCTAGTTTCTTCTCTAAATTGTTTTTTTTTTTTATTTCACCCTGCCTTCTACAACAAGAGCACCATCTGTTATCGTCATGTTGACCCATCCAAAGTCCAATCCGTTTGCTTAAAAATGAAACAACCTTCCAACATTACAAGCTGATGCTTCATCACAGAAAAACACTCACTGAATTTTGGCAACAGTTCTCCAGCTAGATAGGAGACAACGGCGCCATCGCACCGAGCCACAATTAGCCACAAAATCAATACTCCTCGGAATCATAACTCAAATCTGAACACAGACACAATAAGCTTTTTTGAGATTTAACCTGAGTTACAGCTCCCATGGATATCATTATCTCTGAGGTCCATCGCGAATAAACTTCCATAAATCCACTTTGAAATCATTAGAAAAAAAGATGCTCATTACAACGCCATAACTTTCTCATGAATCACGGTGTTGTTAATATTTCTTCAGTATCAAAGTATCCAGTGATCACATTCACAGGTACACTGCACACATGAACTGATAGTTTGGAATACTTTTAATCTGCAAAATGTAAACAAAAATAGGCAAAGACACAAAGCAGATTTCTTAATTTTGTATTTGAAAATCCATCCGGATCCATTGGGTCCAACCAGGTCATTGTAGCTTGATGTAAAGGAGGATAAAGAATGATCCAAAACACTAAATTATGGTGAGGAAAAACGGGCATGGCCATTTTCAAAGAGGTCCCTTGACCTCTGACCTCCAGATATGTGAATGTAAATGGGTTCTCTGGGTACCCAGGAGTCTCCCCTTTACAGACATGACCTCTTTATGATAATCACATGCAGTTTGGGGCAAAGTCAAAGTCAAGTCAGCCCACTGACACTGTTTACATGCATCAAATTTCTCCAATCTGCCCCACACATTTTATTTTCCTCTATTCTGGCGCAGTGTCTATTTATGTAGGTTTTTTATGATATGGACCGTCATCGGGCGTTTAAATGCATACTTTTCCTTTTGCTGAAAAACGAGACGCTGCCGCAAACGTGGAAACGCGTCACGCTGACGTAGCACACGATCCCAATGGGTGTGTACATGGACGCCGATCGGAACAACGATCGGCATAAAACACCTCCCTCATGAAATGAAATTTTTATCGTATCGGATCAGAATCTTCCGACTGACGTGTTTACATGAAGCATTTTTAATCTGATTGGGCCTTTATTCCGATTATTTGTGTCCATGTAAACATAGCTGCTGACAGCTGTTGTTGCCTGTTATGATTGGAGCATATGTTTTATGCTAAATTCAGTACCTGTGAGGGTTTCTGGACAATATTTGTTTTGTCTTGTTAACTGATTCCCAATAATCAATATTTATATATTTGCATAAAGCAGCATATTTGCCCACTCTATGTTGGTGAGAGTACATGATAAGGTACATTTTGAACAGATAAAAATGTGTGATTAATTGCAAACTATTTTATTTGATTGACAGCCCTAATAATAATAATAAAACAAATCAAATGTCAACATTGTGAGTGAAGTGCTGGACTATTCCACAAAGCCCTAATTATATATGTGTAAAGTGCACATACAGGACACAACTTTTAGAGTTTATTTCTGATATTTTACACAAAAGACATGATGAGTACTGTAGACCTACATATATTAGTGTGACTATAAGTGATTATATGATTGAACACTGGCATGCAAATTAGTTTTTATGTCACATTCATTGTCTCAATGCACTTATACGGCCATTATGCAAATGCCTCAACTCGGCTGTAGGAGGAGAATCAGAGAAGAGGACCGACGTTAATCTGCACTATTCCTGGCGACTAAAGGGGGCGTTAAACTCATCTATTTTCTAAATATTATTTGATCAATATGACAATAAAGGCATGTGTAGAATATGTATTTAGGAAAAGGCAGGGCAGGAGGGAAAAATAAAGTATAGTGATGCAATCATTTAAATTTTGGAGTCACAACGTTAAATGGCGTGATGTTAAACGCTATGTTTGTTAGGCTACATATTAGGTGCTCTTACAACCTGCTGCTCACAAGTCCTGCACCTAAACAGACAAGATCCTCCCAGAAATGAATATATGGTTTACGACACTATCTCACCTACAAATTTCCCAATATCACATATAAATCTGTTGTGTGGATGAGAGCTTCTTAAATGTTTTTAGCCAAGGACTCCAGTGAGAAATTAGCTTCCCTTGCTCTGGGAAACAGGCTTATTAAAAAATTTCATATCCTCGTCATAAAGGGACCCACCAGCAACAAGCCTGTAAATCAATTTGGATCTCAACCCACAGCTTAAGAAGCGCTGCTCCAGATTACTGTTGAGGATTTTCCAAGCTCTCAGTTTCTAAATGCTTTCTCTTTCGGGAAATTACAAAGAAGAAAAAAAAAAAAGGAGTTTCCACAAAGGAGGCGATGGTGTTATCGGGGGGTTATTCAGCTGCAGATGCTTGACAGACACTGGGAAATGAGACAATTTGGAAAAGACGTCTTGTTTGTTGAGTTTTCTAAAGGGGTCTTGGTTATCCTTTACCCTCTGCGCTTGCTGTAAACACTGCTGCGTGTCTCCGTCTGTCAAACGCGCTGAATGACACCGTTTCCCGGCCTGCTATCCTTTTCCAAACAGCGACTCTGTGAAATGTGTTGCGCCGAGAACAGAAGACGAAGCGCCGCCTGGAGCGCCGTTCTCGACGGTTCGACTTCAAAACACCAAGCTTCATTCTTCTTCACCGGAGGCGTCCTTTGGCAAGACGACAAACATTCTCCGTGAATCAAAAGGCTGCGACACCGCTGGCCTCGGCGTGTCCAAACAGTTTGACGTTTCCGGGGTCAATGCCAGACTCCCGTTCGGCATCTGAGTCACTTCAGAGGAGTCGGAGGAGCGTCCGGGGGTGGGGAGGGGGATGGAAAATACAGAAAAACCTCGCTTTGATTTCTTTCGAGAGATTCAAATGAAGTAAAGGCCGGCAATTCTCTCTCTTTTTTTTTTTTTTGCTGCAGTCATTACAAGAGCACATCAAAGGAATCTCCTCCTCTCACCATATGTTGTGTAGTTTCATAATCTAATGAGGGTTTTGTAATTACACAGTCCACCAGGGGAATAGAGCTCATTGATTCTCTGGGAAAAGAAATTTCATTTTGTTTAATCGTTTTACATAATAAAAGGACTTACATGTTAGAGGGAGAATTACAGATGTGAATGTAAATCACTCCGATGTGGAGTCTTCCAAAACTTTCCAGGCCAGAGGCGATTACGTTGAAAAGTGGAGAATGTCACTTTCAAAAAGGTACCAACACGCAGGCCATTTTTCATCTCATCATGTAATTTGTTTTCCCGGTGCAACGCAGTAGTCTGTATGACATTTCAATATATCTGTGATATACAAGTAATGAATGCTGCTGTTTTTATGGATGCACCTCGCATCCAGCGATGGGAAATCCTCTGATGCATTCATCAAGCCATCAAGTGACGAATGAGACACGGGCTGTAATGGAATTATTTATGTGTTTCTGCGGGTATAATAAAGGCTATAGCTGTGAGAGAAGTGTTGATTCACAGTAGCCTTCTCACCGCTGTGTGTTGAAATCCTTTTAAGCCGAGCCTGGGAACTCCGGTCGGAAACTTTGCTTTGTCTCAGCTGTGAAACCTCCATCTTCTCCAGTCGTGACCGGAATGCAAACAAACAGCAGCTTATGGAAACTTACGCCTGAAGTCTTCATTCTGTCTGCCCGGCTCACGGTAAAAGAAATAAACACTACAAGGTAGGGCTGGAACGGTACGCTTATCTCCTGATACTACCACGATACTTGGGAGCAGATTCCATATGTACTGCAAGTATTGCAATGTGATATTATGATTTATTGTGATTTTTGTTAATTTTTTTAACACTAGACATGGGAAAGAGTTGAATCATACACTTCAAGGGTCTTTTACTTTGGAAATATCTACATTGATCCAGTAAAAGGTTTGATTTCCAGGCTGTATGTAGTCAGAAATGTCCTAAAGTCAAATATATTAGTCACTGTCACATATTACCTAGCACCTAATAGGGCTGGGATAATACACCTACTCTCTGATTCAATACTATCACAATACCTGGGTGCCGATTCGATCAATATGTATTGCGATTTTTAAGTATTATGATTCCACAAGTACTGTGATTTGATATTACAATTTATTGCTATTTTTGTTAATTTCTTTAACACTAAACCATGGGAAAGAGTTGAATCATACACTTATAAGGACTTTTACTTCGGAAAATCTCTATATTGTAAAAATGTCACAAATTATAGGGTTGAGACGATATACCTATCTCCTGATTCAATAATATAACGATACCTGGGTGCCAATTTGATCGATATGTATCACAATTTTTAAGTACTGTGATTCCTGCAAGTATTGTGATTCGATATTATGATTTATTGTGATTTTTGTCAACACCAGACCATGAGGAAAAGGTAAATCCTACACTTATAGGGTCTTTTACTTTGGAAAATATCTAATGAAAATGTTTGATTTCCAGGCTGTATGTAGTCAGAAATGTCCTAAATTCACATATATCAGTCATTGGCGGGGATTATACTGAACACTTCTCCTTTGCTGAAATAATCCATCCACCTCACAGGTGTGGCGTATCAAATGCTGATTGGACAGCATGATTATTGCACAGGTGTGCCTTAGACTGTCACAATAAAAGTCCATTCTAAAATGCCACAGATGTCCCAAGTCTTGAGGGAGCATGCAGTCGGCATGCTGACTGCAGGAATGTCCACCAGAGCTGTTGCCCGTGAACAGAGAGATCATTTCTCTACCATAAACCGTCTCCAAAGGTGTTTCTGAGAATTTGGCAGTACGTCCAACCGGCATCACAACCGCAGACCACGTGTAACCACACTAGTCCAGAACCTCCACATCCGGCATCTTCACCTGTAAGATGGTCTGAGACCAGCCACCCAGACAGCTGATGCAACAATAGGTTTGCATAACCAAAGAATGTCTGCACAGACTGTCAGAAACCGTCTCAGGGAAGCTCAGCTGCATGCTCGTCATCCTCACCGGGGTCTTCACCTGACTGTAGTTCGTCATCGTAACCGACTTGATTGGGCAAATGCTCATCTTCAGTGGCGTCTGGCACTTTGGAAAGGTGATCTCTTCACGGATGAATCCCAGTTTTCACTGTACAGGGCAGATGGCAGACAACGTGTATGGCGTCATGTGGGTGAGCGGTTTGCTGATGTCAGCGTTGTGAATGGAGTGGCTCATAGTGGCTGTGGGGTTATGGTATGGGCAGGTGTATGTTATGGATAATGAACACAGGTGCATTTTATTGATGGCAGTTTGAATGAACAGAGATACTGTGATGAGATCCTGAGGCCCATTGTTGAGCCATTCATCCACCACCATCACCTCATGTTGCAGCAGGATAATGAACGGCAGCAGGATAATGAACGGCCCCATGTTGTAAAGATCTGGACTCAGTTCCTGGAAGCTGAAAACATCCCAGTTCTTGCATGGTCTTCATACTGACCGGATGTCACCCACTGAGCATGTTTGGGATGCTCTGGATCGGCGTATACGACAGCGTGGTCCAGTTCCTGCCGATATCCAACAACTTCACACAGCCAATGAAGAGGAGTGGATCAACATCCAACAGGCCACAATCAACAACCTGATCATCTCTATGTGAAGGAGATGTGTTGCACTGTGTGAGGCAAATGGTGGCCACATCAGATACTGACTGGTTTTCTGACCCCCGTTCAGTGTCTAATACTGTAAATGTCTCAGATAAAACTGCACATTTTAGAGTGGACTTTTATTGTGACAGTCTAAGGCACACCTGTGAGGTGGATGGATTATTTCAGCAAAGGAGAAGTGCTCACTAACACAGATTTAGACAAATCTGTGAACAATAATTGAGAGAAATAAGCCTTTTGTGTACATAGAAAAAGTCTTAGAGGTTTGACTTCAGCACATAAAAAATGGGAACAAAAACAAAAGTGTTTCGTTTATATTTTTGTTCAGTGTAATTATGACAATTTACCAAAATCACAGAATAAAGACATTTCTCTCACATATCAGTAGTATTTTCTTGAAGATGTACTATGTCTTATATTTCTGGTGAATATAATCCAATCAATCTTATCTCCATATATGTATTTTGGACAGTATATACTCTTTGTTAACACCTTATTTTGAAAACCAGACGTACTTCTGCTAAATTGGAGTGCGTCTCTAGCTCTCCTGTCAGCTCTGCTCTCTTTATACATCCATGGTCAGCTCCATCGGAATGCATTTCACATTAATGTCAGTATATGCTGCTCTACTTTCTCGCTTCGGCTCAAAGCAGCTTTGTTTTTCTTGAGATCGATGATGTCACATTACTCACATTACAACAATAAAAGCGGTAACATCCCTCTACCTCCATAAAGTCTCAAAAGAAGCAATTATATTGATTCAGGCATAAAAAAATGATTACAAAATTGTAGGGGTGTAACAAATCACACAAAGTGCAGCTCAATTGAGGAATTATCAGGGTGGCTGGGTGACGTTTATATAAAACAAATGCCAGCACCAGAATACTATATCAGTCAAGTATACTGCTTTACTCTGCAAATCAGAAACAACTAGTTCAACAGCTTTTATTTCCTATTAATGACTATGGTGACATCATATACCACACCATATACTTTATCATCATTTTCATTATGTTAATTATGCTCATGTTAGTATGGTTTAGGATGGGATGAGGGAGAGCCTTTGTGTACGTCCTTGTTAATGTTACTATGTGTGGTTGTTGAATTTATGCTTTTGTTTAATGCATTATCATTATTATCTATATATTTAAATGTTTAACTTTGGTGCCTGAGAATACGAGAGGGTACATCTCAAGGGGTTCACCCTCTAATAAATTTTGAAATAAAAACACAAATACATTACAGACATCCCTGTTATTTATTTTTGTTATCTACTTATCTTTTATTGACAATATGGTAGAATACAGTATAAGTACCTTAGCTATTAAAGTAATTATGACCAATGAGCAACTGGATAATGTAAAAATATCTTTGTTTTCCTATTGTACCATGAATGTACCAAACCGGGACCCCAAAACTGTGAATTTTGCATACCGTTACATCCCGACAAAATCATAAAAATACGTATATTAGACATATAAGTGAATAATATTATTCCCGCCCCGATTACAAGGTCATTATAATTTGTATAAACATCTCTTCTCTACAGTCTCTCTTGGCAAAGTAATGTCTGACTGGCGGGAGAATCACAAAAATGGGACGGCGGGTTTATTAGAGTTATTGCTTTTTTACCAACAGCTGCTCGTCGATCCTGGAAACAAGGTTGAAGAGAGACATGAGACTGAACCAAAACATTACAGTGGTGGCCTGTAGAAGTAAAACAAACAGCAGAAAGCTCTGAAGAGCTGAAGACAGCTGCAGTGTTGGGTGATAAGTCTCCGTAGGTTGTCCCTATACAGTAAGTGACACCTCACTCAGAGTCATTTGATCTGTTGTTAAACATGAAATTATTGATGCATTTGTGTATTTGATACGCTTTGATTTCCGGGTCTTTCCAGTGAAAACAGAATTTATTTGCCTTCTGCAGAAACTATTTGCAGACAGACTTCTCCGCAACATCTTAAACTGCCTTGTTGCAAATGAATATGATAAAAATGTCTGTTTTCATTTTGCACTTTTAATATAAAACAAATGATTATATCTTATTACAGACTTGGTAATGCATTTTTAACATAATACATCATCCATCTGGCGCTCCCGTATTAGTATTACTCACTTTGTACGTTGTAATTACCTCTGACAGGTGCAGTGGATTTATATGAGAACATGATTTTCACTATCTGAGGTTTTTCTACAATCACATTAATGGCAGTTTGAGCTTTTACTTGTGGATTGATTTATGATTAGTTTGATTATTTCAGTCTGGTGTCGAGCGCTACCCTTTCTGCACTGCGTTTCCCAGAATTCCCCCATTAAACTAACTGTGCAGGTAGGGTTATGACAGCTTTATTCAATCTTCTGGTGATTAAGTTTGAATTACAGGAAATATATGATTTAAAAAAGAAAAACGTCACAGTATTCAGAGCAGGAAAAACTTAAATCAATACTTTAAATTAATCTGTAATCCATGGTGTAGCAGCCAGTAAAGTCTTACTGCAGCTGTGAAAGGCTGAAATAAAATGTTCAGAATAAATATGAGGCATTACTCTATTTAATCAACAGGTGCTGTAGTTTCACCCGAGCAATGTAATTGGCTACAGACGTGTTCACCATACTGATGATTGCCGAGCACAACATTGTAAGGAAAACTTTTTATTCAGACCACATGCATTGGTAACCGCTGCATAAATGCTGAACCTCCCCTGAGGACATCTTTTACTGTTATTATAGGTGCTACAGTGATGCATCACAGTTGTACCCATTAATGTTGTTGAGACTGCCCTCAGGAGTGTTATCGCTATATTTAGTTATCGGATATTTGATGAGGAATGGATCCCCGAGCACGTACGCCGACCGGAGCTGACGTTATGAACGGTATCCGGTCCTTCTCTCGCCAATAAAACTGAGACGTCTCTAATTAGAACCAAGATGGATGGAGCCTGTTCGCCGTGTTCCCCTGAGCTCGGTGAAACATCCCTCACAGCGCAGGCTTGGATTACATGTGGAGAAGACAAAGGAAGCAGGAGGGATTCATCCTGTTTATAGTTTTAACACCTGACTTCCTGTGTCTCTGTCAAAGCAAGTTCATCCCCCACCCTGCTCGACATCTCATCGCAGGAACCTCTGATCTCAAATACACCTGAGATTGGCATTAAACAGTTTCAGATAACGTCTCATTCCTGGTGGTTATGATAATGTTGTACTCAGATCTGGAGATGAGCACGTCATCGCTATAACAACAGGGTCCAATCACACAGCAAACCTCTCATTAAGCCACAATATCAAAAGCATTTATCTGGAGGTGATCACACCTAAAAAGGAAAAACGCCTGTCAAGGGCGACTGCTTTTCTACTACTAACGCTCAACTTTCCACTTTTCCATTCCACGACCATAACAACCACGAGAACTAGGCCTGCACGTTATGGAAAATCTGTGATGTGCAATAACATTGTTTAATACTGCGATGACGATACGATTTCCAATAAAATAAAGAACTACTGAAGTGTGCACATTGGCTATACTTATATAATTATTTTAAATGAAACTAGGCTAAATGTTTGTAGAGCAGCAACATTAATGTTTACAAAAGCAGTCACCATATAAACTCATTAATATCTCACTGGAAACAATCTAACATGTTAATAAAATTAATCAGATTCCTGAGTGAAGTTAATAAAGACTGAAGAACACAAACATGAGTCAGAATCAGCCCCCCCCCTCTCCTCTCTCCTCCATCATTTAGTATCAGTCCTTCCTCCTGTCCCCTGTCAAACATCAGTCAGTATCAGTCCTTCCTCCTGTCCTCTGTCCTCCATCAGTTAGTATCAGTCTTTCCTCCTGTCCTCTGTCCTCCATCAGTCACTATCAGTCCTTCCTCATGTCCTCTGTCCTCCATCAGTATCAGTCCTTCCTCCTGTCCTCCATCAGTCAGTATCAGTCCTTCCTCCTGTCCTCTGTCCTCCATCAGTCACTATCAGTCCTTCCTCCTGTCTTCTGTCCTCCATCAGTCAGTATCAGTCCTTCCTCCTGTCCTCTGTCCTCCATCAGTCACTATCAGTCCTTCCTCCTGTCCTCCATCAGTTAGTATCAGTCCTTCCTCCTGTCCTCTGTCCTCCATCAGTTAGTATCAGTCCTTCCTCCTGTCCTCTGTCCTCCATCAGTCACTATCAGTCCTTCCTCCTGTCCTCTGTCCTCCATCAGTTAGTATCAGTCCTTCCTCCTGTCCTCTGTCCTCCATCAGTATCAGTCCTTCCTCATGTCCTCTGTCCTCCATCAGTCAGAATCAGTCCTTCCTCCTGTCCTCTGTCCTCCATCAGTCAGTATCAGTCCTTCCTCCTGTCCTCTGTCCTCCATCAGTCAGTATCAGTCCTTCCTCCTATCCTCTGTCCTCCATCAGTCAGTATCAGTCCTTCCTCCTGTCCTCTGTCCTCCATCAGTCAGTATCAGTCCTTCCTCCTATCCTCTGTCCTCCATCAGTCAGTATCAGTCCTTCCTCCTGTCCTCTGTCCTCCTTTTGTTCTGCTTTGTGGAACAACTAAAACAGAAGAACCAGAAGACAGGAGGGGTTCCTTTTCTTTCTGAGGTAGTTTGGTTCACAGTCATGCAGAGCCTCTTAAACTAATAGAAGAGTTTCACAGGTATCCAGTGTAAAGACTTTAAAATGGATGTAATGTGCGCTCTCCTTTTGGTCTTGGCCAACACTTGAGTAGCAGCATTTTTAATTAGTTGTGGTTTATTTATTGTATTCCACATTAGACCAGAAAGGACAGTGTTACTCTTTAAAGGCATGACTCAGTCTCAGTGTTGCTCAGAGAGAGAAATGGCCTCACTTGATGTTCCTCAAATGATAAAATGCTGTTTTTGTGACATGAGCCTTGACTTGGGTTTCGTCCTACTCTATGTAGTTTGGAGGTTAGTTTCTCTCTCTGAGCCTTTGAATCAATGATCAGAGCTTCTATTTTATCCTGACTGAGCTGTTAAAAAATCTGTGACATTCAGGCATTTATATCTAAAATAAAGTTTAAAAGTGAGTCAACTGAAAGCACATTCAAATCATAATACTTTGGATTTTTATCATGTCAGTGTCTATTCAGTGTCTTTTAAAGGTGGGACGGGTCATAAAATTCACGGTTCGGTTCACGGTTTGGGGTCACGGTTCAGCTGTAAACGGTATTTATGGTACAGCTAGGAGGCCAATTTCAAATTCAACAACTTTTCATTTATTTTCCAAAATAAGTCAATTGTTTGCCTGAACAACAGTAGACTAGGCTAACATAAGATAAATAATTAATAAATAAAAAACAAATTATAGGCTCAGGCCATCAACAAAAGGTGCGTCAGGGCAGCAACAGTAGCATATGTCTGTCTATTCCCTGATATTTAAATAATAAAAACACACACAGAGGCTGAGGCCGTCAACATAAAGTGCAGCATAAATCAAACACACACCGTTTCAAACCAACACTGCTCTGTTCACTCTGTTTTCATGTTCTTCTGCTAGAAGATGACTTTGTCCACATTCTCGGCAGCCCTGGATCCATCTATAGTCAGGTCTACATGGTTTGTGTTGGACAGGTCTTTCACAGTTCATCGTCATGTCTGTTCATACAGTTCGGGAATTACTGGGTAGCTTATGTGTCTGCGAGACGCTATATTATAGCGGCTCAAGTACCCGAATCATATGCTGAAATCCAGCGTCCTCCACGCAGCTTTAGCTGTGTTTTTTACTCTGAGTCTGCATGTAGAGGCTGTTTAAATGCTGCTGGGAGAAGGAGTCGCTCTTTCCTCCCCGACTCTCTCCTCCTTGTGCTATCGACGGACACACCGGAGTGAGTGACGTCTCCGTAAGTGATCCATCACATTGGCGGTATTGGCGCCAGCATAAGCCCCACGGGTCGTTACACACAGTTAATATTTTACCACTTTGTTCCCGTCACTGTCATACGTAACACCAAATCCATAATGCTCCCACACAGCAGAGCGAAACGACGCTGGTGGTCTTTATCGTGTCCACTCGCCATTTCCTTAACGAAGTGACAGCGTACTCTGCACTTCATCAACGTCTCTGCCACCTGAGAAGTTTGAGAAGGAAGGAGGCTGGCTGACGCGCCATCAGCGCATCATATCTTTGGCGGTACAACATGTGCAGTAAAATCTGGTCGGCCCTCGACGAAACTGAGCCAATAACAATGAACGAACGCAGCTTCAGTTACACTGAGCATCTGTGATTCCTCACATTCCTGTCCGCCGTGTCCCAGCCTCTTTCCATAGTCCTTGATTTCTAGTGTGACAATAAACAGGATGAAAAAAAAATACACAATCGGCCTCATAACCTATTTCAAATGAACTGAACGATACATACACGACCCGAACTGTGACTAGAAAACGAACGGTTCGGTTTTTTACCGGAACCATGCCCACCCCTAGTTTCTGTACTATAAGGCTCACATTTATACTGCTATTGCTATAAAATATATTAAATATATTTACACTGGTTAGCTACCTCTTTATATACTTCCTCATCTCACAGGTATCCATCGGTCGGGGTTACACCTGCTGCCGTGGTCCTACTTGACACCCATTGCTGCTTATTATCAGCCATATTCCTATTATTATTACTGCTATTATTACTGCTATTATTAGTAGGAACAGTCATATTTCTATTTTTATTATTACTGCTATTATTACTGCTATTATTAGTAGGAACAGTCATATTTCTATTTTTATTATTACTGCTATTATTACTGCTATTATTAGTAGGAACAGTCATATTTCTATTTTTATTATTACTGCTATTATTACTGCTATTATTAGTAGTTTTTAACAGTCATATTTCTATTTTTATTATTACTGCTATTATTAGTAGTAACAGTCATATTTCTATTTTTATTATTACTGCTATTATTAGTAGTAACTATTTTATTTTTATTATTATTATTATTATTAGTCATATTCCTATTTTTATTTTTATTACTGCTATTATTACTGCTATTATTAGTAGGAACAGTCATATTTCTATTTTTATTATTACTGCTATTATTACTGCTATTATTAGTAGGAACAGTCATATTTCTATTTTTATTATTACTGCTATTATTACTGCTATTATTAGTAGTAACAGTCATATTTCTATTTTTATTATTACTGCTATTATTACTGCTATTATTAGTAGGAACAGTCATATTTCTATTTTTATTATTACTGCTATTATTACTGCTATTATTAGTAGTAACAGTCATATTTCTATTTTTATTATTACTGCTATTATTACTGCTATTATTAGTAGGAACAGTCATATTTCTATTTTTATTATTACTGCTATTATTACTGCTATTATTAGTAGTAACAGTCATATTTCTATTTTTATTATTACTGCTATTATTACTGCTATTATTAGTAGTAACAGTCATATTTCTATTTTTATTATTACTGCTATTATTACTGCTATTATTAGTAGTAACAGTCATATTTCTATTTTTATTATTACTGCTATTACTATTGTCATTCCATTATATCCACTGTTAATTATTATCAGCCATATTCCTATTATTACCTCCACCAAGGAGGTTATGTTTTTGCCTGGATCACTTTGAAATTTTCGTTAACATTAGGATTAACAGGAATCAGAAAATTGTTTCTCAATATCTCTGGTAATTGTTGCCCAAAGCTCATGAAATTTGACTCAGGGATTTACAATGTGTACTTCTATCAAATCCCAAAGGCTGATCCAGATCTGATCCAGATGGCGGATTTTATAGCAATTTATATAAAAAAACTATGGTGCTTGGTGGAGATCTGCGCTCTCCGGTGCTTTCTAGTTATTTCTACTATTATTACTGCTATTATTAGTAGTAACAGTCATATTTCTATTTTTATTATTTCTGCTATCATTACTGCTATTACTATTATCATTCTATTATATCAACTGTAACTTATTATTGTAATTGGTCCGATTATTGTTACAGCTGTTGCTGGGTCTAAATTATAGAGTACTGTCTAAACCTGAGCCTTACGATAACATCTGCTATTATTTGAAGTTATAGAAAAATAAGTTGAATTGAACTGAATATGCTATTTTCATTGTTAGTGGCAGGGTCCGCCATACCTGTACTGGTTTCAAAGGGTGTACACATGCACGAGGGATTAACAGCAGATGCCCGTACTGGATGAAATTTGGAAGAAAAGAGTGAGTTCATGCTCAGTTTGCAACTAAGTGGAGGAGCCAGTCCTGGACGTTTCAACGAGTAAACACAAGATAGAATAAACCAAGTTAAGCTAAGGTAAGGGGAAAGCAGCATAAGGGCAGAAAAAGTACAGTTACACAGAGAAAGATTAAAATAAATAGTATGTGATATAAAAATAAGAATATAATAAAGACAGAGTAGCCACACAAAGCACCTTTTCTTGGTGTTGAAATCAACCACAATTTAAAATTTAAAGATTACAACTGACCGCTGACCTCCATCGTGCGTTTTAGCTGTTAGGGGATTTGAAAATATTCTTTCAGATTGAAGCCTCGTCTGCTGAGAGCTACCTGTACTAGGGATGTCACGACGAACCGATACTTTGGTACCACGTCAATGTCCAAATTGAAAATGTGACAGTACTCGTATTTCTACAGTATGGCAGGTGCTGTCCGAGCTTGAGACTAATGGCATCCCGTCGATGATAGAAATTGTGTTTGGGACACAGTAAACTCACTATCGACGTGTCCAGGCGACGTAACCTATATTTCCCCGGATAATACTACATTGCGAACAACAAATCTGCAGTGAAATCAGCAGGACAAGAGCTAGTTAAGTCTAACGTTAACTAGATTTTGTCCTGCTGATTTTCATCGCAGGGGTGCCATTGATTTACATTCATATGTTCAGGCTTTACTCAGAGTATCAGCGATGGTAAATTATAGCATTACAATCATGTGTTCAAATGTAATCTTAAAATACAGTTGTTTGAAGGAGGTGTGCTCACAGTGGGGCTGTCAACTGATGAAAATATTTAATCACAATTACCTGCATGATTGTTCATACTTAATTGGGACAAACGGCAAATTAATCACACATTGTTTAGCTGTTCAAAGTGTAACTTAAAGGGAGATTTGTCAAGTATAAATAAAGTAAAAATAGCAGAATTCTTATCAACATGAGAGTGGACAAACATGTTTGCTTTATGCAAATGTATGTATATATTACATTTGTTATTGGATCAATCAATTATCAATTAAAAACACAAAACAATGACAAATACTGTCCAGAAACCCTCACAGGTACTGCATTTAGTATAAAAATTATGCTCAGATCATAACATGGCAAACTGCAGCTCTACAGCTGTCAGTGTGCTGACTCGACTATGACGTGTCCCAAACTGCATGTGATTATCATCAGGTGTCTGTAAAGGGGAGACTCGTTGGTACCCATAGAACCCATTTACATTCACATATGTGAAGGTCAGAGGTCAAGGGACCCCTTTGAACATAGCCATGACAGTTTTACCTCTCTGAAATTTAGCATAAGTTTGGAGCGTTATTTAACTTCCTTCCCAACAAGCTAGCACGACTTGGTTCGTACTACATTGATTCTTTAGGTTTCTAGTTTCATGTGATGCAAATATCTTCACTTAAGCTTTAAACCTGAGTGAAAACTGAGGAAAATATCAATTGTGTAAATACATTCGTTTTAGTTTTTAGTTAGTTCTAGACACTAGTTTGTGCTGAAGTCGGAAGTATGAGAGCTAGCTAACGTTAGCTCCGTGCAGGACTGCGCTGCTTACCGGCTGCTAACAGGCGCTAACGGTAACTAGCGCTTTCAACACAGGAGGTTCCTTTGTGATGCGTTCAAGCTCTACTCAGTAAAAATTAGGATTAGTGATCAGGCGAAGGTATATTATGACGTTACCATGATGTATAAATGTAATCTTGGACAATTTTGTTTTTGGCAAGAACTTGAATCATTTTTACAGAGGGAACTATGGTCTGTTTGACTTCCTAATAAAGTAAGTACACTGATGTAGTGATTTACTTTTGTTTGTACTTTTACTGTATCGAAATGGTATTGAGGAATTTATTGGTATTGACTAAATTTCTGGTATCGTGACATCCCTAACCTGTACTATACAGTCATATGGATATTCAATACATAATACGTACAATCAGTTCTTAAAGCCGACCTAAAACGGTGACTGCACTTTTGGTGAATAAACCACAAAATTTAGAGCTCAGTCAACTTACAGCAATAAAGCAATAAACTGGGAAGACGTAGCACCATTGATGTTAATTTTATACCACACTGATTCATATCAGCACCAGTTTTGTGAGGAAAAAAAAAAGCTGTCAAAGCTTTGCTTTCAGAGAAGTGAGCAGCTTTGCATTATGCTCCAGCGAGGTTTAGCGACCAAATTAAAGAGGCACGGATACAATGAACACCGAGGCATCTGGCGTTGCATAATCAGTTTTCCTCAAAGCTGTCTCTTCATTGTCTGCTCGCTGACACAAATTTCTGATTCTATTGTGAGGCTAAAAATTGGTTGAAAATTGGTAAAAGCCAGAGCAAAGGAGACGCTGCTGAGTATTACATCTGCTACAGCAAAGCAGACAAATGGGTGGCATAGATGATTTGAGTGAGCCATCAGTGTCATCAAACTTACCTGCGTGCAGCATGGAGGGGCAGATAAAGCCTAGTCATTTGCTTTGCCATTGTGTCTCCCACCACTGTTGCAATTTTATTATCCGGGCAGACCGGGATGAATTTGCCATCATAAAACCGGGCCTGCGACAACAATAGTGCGAGGAGATTGACAATAGCCAAATAACACGTGAGTGCAAAAACCCAGGCTTTTCATGAAAGCAAGTCATTTCAATAACTGTCAGATGTCTGGTGGCAAATCAGAACTGAACGAATGTGTCTTTTGTCAGTTTTGTCAGTGTCTTTGTTTCCTGACAGTGTCTTTATCTGACTGATCCAAACACGCCGTCTAGGTATGCCTCTGTGTTCATCAAGGCCTGGCTGAGATATTTTCTCCCAGCATGACTAGCTGCTATATATGCCAAGCTACTGAATCATAATAGAGTTTCTCTCACTATTCCCTCGTGACGGCTTTTCTTATTTTACTCATTCAATTATAAGGAATAAAATACGGGATTAGATATTTCCAGGGCTCGTTTTCCTCTGTGCACAATCCATTTTATTCCTCGCAATTTCACGCTTTGTGGAATTTTCCAGTCACAAGTTAATTAATCAGGTAGAGACGGTGGGGTTACTTCATCTCAAGACGAAATGACCCATATTTAGCACAAAGAAAAACTTCACTATGTGAAGAAGAAAAGCAGCACCGCAAGCTGGGCCCTCAGTGTTCAGCGGCGATGGTCGCCGTTTCATCTCCGGGCCGCTTTTAACGAGATAAACCCTCTACTGACAGTGACCTGAGATGAAAGCAGGAGACGCAAAGCCGGCAAGAGTTCAGGGAAAGTTCTTCAATGCCGCACCTACCCACCCGCTCACCCTGCCTAAATCTATCTGAACCCCAGGCCTATGCTGCTGGGGAGGGACGTGGGTAGGGCGGCGGAGTGCGGCGCTGGACTAGAAAAGTTCCTTCGCCTCTATAACAACTTTGCGGTTGATCCCACAAGGAGGCCCCGCTAGGCGCTAAAGATGCCGGGATTGACGTCTCTAATCTCGCCGACTCTCTCCGCCTCGCTCGAACTTGGCCTCTCCTTTTGTTCTTTAAGCCCCGGATTGTCTCGTTTCTACAGCTCTATTTGGACGCAGCGCTGCTTCCTGCCGAGGGGAGGGGCTGAGGAGAGGACGCTGCTGCGGGAACCACAGAGGCGGAACAGAGGATGCCGCCACGGATGAGGCAGCAGACGGCCAACGGCCTCGAAAAGGGACAAACCGGTGTGTCTGCTGACTCATGTCAACGCCTGAGATTCTGTTCGCCTGTCATACGAAGTAAGAATAAAATAAAAACACATGAAAACACCAGTAACAGTAATTTAGTGGTTCTCACTCTTGCTGCTTTTCATTCTAGCCGTCCAATCAGGGAGTATTTTACACTTGGGATACAAGTTGAACACATTTAAGTACCTGCAGAAGCAGAACAGAAAGGCAGCACTACTCTGGGATCTAGTGCATTCAGAAGAACTAGCCAGATGAAAACTACTTTGTTTTGGCTGACATTTTGTGAACAGTAAATTGTTTTATTGAAAGGGTTGTGAAGGTAGTGATTGTGAAGATAACACCAAGTCAGTGTTTTCCTCCGGTCCGTCTTTATGTTGTGGCAGAGAAACTCAAGGATACTGTCTAGATATAACCATATTCCATGAACATGTTAGAAACCTTGAGCCAAAAAAAATGCTTTTTCCTGCCTTGCTTGTTAGAGTAGCCTCACAGTAACCTCAGTGTTTCCCTACATTGAGTCTGGATGACATCTAGTAATAATCGTTTTAGGCCAACATCTTAAAAACATACCAGTTCAGTATTTTTTACTTTTTCACAGAGCCATAATTTTGGTTTTTGGCTCTACCTGACTGATTCTTGGTCTGCGCCTGCGCCTGTGATTAAAAATACAGGGTTTAAGAGAGGAAGATGCCAATCTGGAACGCTAGTTATCTGTTACAAAACACAGTTTGGCGACACAAAGTCGTCTAATTTGCCTATGGAGTTCAAACTCACTGTAAGCTTTTGCTCCACATAGGTACAACTATCAAGTTGGCTGACTTTTTAAAATTCAACTTTGCACTTCCATTGTATTCTTGTGAAAATCACGCTTCTCTGGTGTTTTTACAAATGTAATTAGCCTACTTCAAATTAGTGAACTCATCAAATCGCCTTCCCATTAGAAACGTCCCGATCATTAATGAAAAGAAACTTTAAAATCCATTATATTTTAACTAAGGCTGTCAATCAATTAAATTAGTTGACTGATTAATCGCAAATTAATCACATTTTTTATCTGTTCAAAATGTACATTGAGATTTGTCAAGGATTCAATACTCTTATCAACATGGGAGTGGACAAATATGCTGCTTTATGTAAATGCATTTATGTATTTATTATCAATTCACAACACAAAACAATGACAAATATTGTGTAGAATCCCTCACAGGTACTGGATTTCGCATAAAACATATGCTGAAATCATAATATGGCAAACTGCAGCCCAACAGGAAACAACAGCTTATATGATGCCAGTATCTTCATTCCAGCTTTAAAGCTGAGTCCACTACAACCTCTGACAGAACAATATCGCAAATTACATTAATGTGTTGAAGCGTGTATTTTTTTCTGGAGTTTGGGTGGATGAGGAGGACCCCCTATCCCCCCCCACACAAAAAAACACTTTTTTTTTGGGAGGGGCCCTTTTTCCCTTTTGCCCCCCCCCGAGCCCCCCCCCAAGAACCCCACCCCCCCCCCCCCTCTTCGCCCTTCTCTGTCCACCCCCCCCCCTCTACATCTCTCCTTTATTATTTATTTTTTTTTTGAATTTTTTTTTTTGAAAAAAAAAGGGTAAAAATTTATTTCCCCACTGTGGGACTAATAAAGGAATATCTTTCTTTCTTTCTTTCTTTCTAAAATTACTGTCGTTACAGGAGGAATTTCCATAAATGGGTCAACTCTGACAGCCCATAACTTGTCTCACTTTAATATCTTGCCATAATTATTTTGTCTTATGTAAAGCGATTTGAAATGCCTCGTTGTTATACAAATAAACTACTGTTCATGTGATTCAGAAAGTTTAAACTCCAGTCCACCACATGTGTTGATGTCATTTGGTCCCAGAGCACATACCCACGTCATTTTCATGAATCAGACACCATTAGTTTGAGCTGCACTGATGTCGGCATGAAAGCCAGTGAAAACATGTTTGCTATTAGTTATACTGTACAACACGGCAGCACCTCATTAACAGTGTTGGATAACAGGGTTGCTAATGAACACGTCCCCTGCTGCTCCAATCAACATACATATGGGGAATGACAGTAAATCTTGACCCCCCCCCTTCACTGTCTATACATGAGTATGTGAAGCGGTGGGATTTATTAGAGGCACAGCTCTCCGGCTCTGATCCCGTCTCTCCGGCAGACGGCCGGTTTGTTTTGCAGACAGAAACCTTGGCGAGCTGCAGCGCTAAAGTGGACACTAGGCTGCTACTGTGATTCGTTAATGACCGCTCATTTCCGTGGAGCGCCGGCTCTCTCATGGAGAGCGCTGCTCGGTAAGCACCTGTAAGCATCAGCCAAGTGACAGGAAATCCCCTCATCCTCACAAATACCAACACACACGGCAGCAGCTCGGCTGAGGACAGAAATCCAAACTGAAAATGCCCCTCACGGTTTACCGTCTCCATGTCGCCAGAGCCAAGCTCACCAGGATGTCTTCTACATATCACAGTAACGACCCAACCTGCGGCTGTGCAATTACCATTTTGGCTTCCAACGATTCTGGAAACAAGATAATCGACGTAAAATGATTATTGCGCTGCATTATGTTTCACAATTATGCTGTTGTTTTGTCTTGTGATATAAACCCCCAGCCTCCTCAGGGGGGTCAGGAGTGGTCTCTCAATGTGGGAGGATCCCCTCGTGGGAACCCTCACCGGGCACATTTCCGTCTCGTTAACCATTAGTGGGTGTGAGTTTTTTTGTTGTGTCGTTTCCATTCATATCAATTAGAGATTAATCGAATGGAGATTAATATTTTCCTTAATTTATCACAATGAATCGCAAATTAATCACACATTTTTTATCTGTTCAAAATGAACCTTAAAAGGAAGAACTGTCAAGTATTTAATACTCTTATCAACATGGGAGTGGACAAATGCTTGATTTATGCTAATGTATATATTTATTATTGGAAATCAATTAACAACACAAAATAATGACAAATATTGTCCAGAATCCCTCACAGTTACTGCATTTAGCATAAAAAAATATGCTCAAATCATAACAGGCAACAAAAGCTCTGGCCCTATTATTACAACTTTTTTAAGACAAAAATTAATTTTATTTTCATAAATAACTGTATTTGGCTTGAAAGTGTTTAGTTAGCTTCACTACTGTTTAAACTTAATACAAATAAGTGTGGCCAGGCAGATAAAAAAGTGTGAGAAAGAGTTACAGGGGTGAAAAGTGTATTTATTTATTTATTCATTATGGTTACAATATTATTGATACCAATACTCTTTTCGATTCGGCTTATCGGTTTGGCTCTTTATTGGCTCTAGTTGCATAGTTGCATTAATGCATTAAAGAAATTAGTGGTGTTAAACAAGGTTGCATTGTAATATCTACACAAGGTGTTTATGATTAAATCGTTTATTAAAGACAACACAAAACTGTTTATAAGAACACAAAGTTCTTCACAGATCTGGCCTCGTTGCTCTCAAACTGCACCAGATTGATGCGTTCAGCTTTAAAATGTAGGCTACAAAATGTCCATTTTCTTTCTAAACGTCTCCAAGGTCAATGATTGTGATCTCAACAACTACTCTGAAGCAGAAACCATCACTGCTGATTTCTGGGTAAAACCAGCAGTGCCTGTTGTACAAATCACATGTAAACGGTTGTAGCAGGTGACCTTGACATGCTAGATGGATGAGGGACATCAGGTTTCAGCAGAGCTGGAAAAGATAAAACACTTTTCCCTCTTTAGTGGTAATATGAACAAATTGGACGAGCTGTGGCTTTCATTCATGAAACAATGTCATGATAAAGTACACTTAGGGCTGACCGCTATGTTTGTTGAGCTTCTCATGTAGAAAGGGGAGTCGGTCAGTCAGACTTTTATCCAGCTCTCTCCACGATGAACTGTACTGTCTCTGGTGATTGCTAAAATCTTAATTTGTCCAATACTTATACTTTATGACCAAATACCCACAATACTCCACTGCAAATGTTACAAGCACTCTGAACCAAGATGGTGAACATGGCCCACAACCAGCCACACAGAGCTGAAGTGTGGCTGTTAAAGTCAAGATGAATGAACAAGGCAGAAATGAGCATGGCTCACGTACCCCCACTCACCCCCACTCACCCCCACTCACCCCACTCCCACAACACTGTCAACCATCAAACCAAATTTGAAGTTCCTAAGTTAGATCGTTTTCGATTTCTGCTTAAGGAATGATATTGGAGTTGAAAAAAATCTGTTTTTTTGACCAACATTTCAAAAATTTTGGGCACCTTGGACTTCTAACCCTGAAAATGCACAACTACACCACACCGTCAACCAACATACATAATTTGAAGATCTTCAGTTGAATAGTTTTCAAGTTGTACTCTGGAAACAAAACTGAAGTAAGGAAAAAAAACAGTTTTTGGAAAAAATTTCAAAAATTTTGAGCACCTTGGACTTTTAACCCCCCAAAAAGGCACAACTAGACCACACTGTCAACCATCATACCAAATCAGAAGTTAATAGTTTCTGAGGTCTGATCCAGAAACATAATTGAATTAAAAAGAAATTACATTTTTTGGCCAAATTTTCAAAAATGTCGGACACTAATTTTTGTAGATTCCAGCACACTTGTAATTCACTGTGGAAGGATTAATGTTCTGTTTTTGTGATGATTATATACTAAGGTGGGTCACACAGATACTGATATTGAAAAGATGCAACTTTTTATATGGTAGACTGTTGTAGGCTCATTTTTAAAACACTTTAAAAACTCTCTTTTCATTTAGAAAGAAGAATTTCAATGCGTAAATGACAGTTGTCGAGGCATTAAATCAATGATCAGTTGATCTTTACCAGTCAAGACTCCACAGTCTCACAATGACAGGTTTAAATGAAAAATCAAATCAATTTCTGAGCTTAAAATCGAATGATGGTTTTGGAGAATCGTGACACCCTGTATGGAAATGATTGGTTACTGGTTATGTGCAATTTCACATTGGATTCAGAGTTCTTAGGTAAGTGGTCAATATGCAGATTCACAGATGTCCATAAACTAATCATTAGTCATGGTCTCATTATCATGTCGAGCAGCCCGTCAGTCATTATCTACTGATTCAGAGACGTTTAATCCTGACTTCCACTTCAACGTACATTGTGTCAAGTGTTCCCAGTGAGCCAGACCTTCATCCAGTAATCACCATCAGATCGCAGGTCCTAATGACTGGTGCTGCGGTATCCAAACTTCCTGGACCTTTCCACCAGAATGAAAAGAAAGGATCCCTTTGCTAGCTTGCAGGCCGAAGCTGGATGATGATGTCTGAAGGAGCAGATGCCACGGTAAATTGAGAGGCTCTCTCATCTCGGCGGAGCTCTCAGTTAAAACCAGAAGGCATGCTCCGTCTTCCCCTCCTCGGCACTTCGGATAGAGGGAGGAAGGAAGGAAGGAAGGGAGCCCGCTGTTGGCTGGAGATGACTGTCGGATCCCAACTGGAAGTGTCGCTGCAGCGGTGCTTTGTGTGTCATCTGTGTGATGGCACCAAGCAACAGGAACTGTCTGGCCAATGTCACAGATGGCGTTTGAAGCCAGCGGCGCTTTGCAGTCGCCGAGGCTCAAGAAGCTCTTAACTCCAACGCTGTCTTTATTGTGATTAAAAGTAGAAGCAGACGGCAGCTCTCTGACACAAACTATTATACAACAATGTTCTGCTACTTAGAAGCAGCTCTTCTGCAACTTCTTATGCTGCAGTCTTGGCCAGGTCTCTTTTGCAAAAAACTTTTTAGTTTTTGTTGTTATGCTTCACTAATCACTATTTTTATTTTACCAGCGGATCAATATGTAATGTGAAGACTGAAGTTCCCATCAACTGTGGACATTTTTAGCATTTTATAGCTCAGTGCTTTGTTTTTATTTCCTCACTGTTCGGGTTAGTGTCCCCACTGTTAGCGGTCTCATTTTCAGCAACAGCTGGCAGCTGTTTTACATGAAAAGGCTCTGAAAACAGATTTTATGCTACCTGCCCAGCACCAAGGGCCACACAAATGTGGCGACCTGTGGGTGAACAGTGAGCGGGGAATTTAACAGTTTAAGAGCCTGATATTTCCCCATAGAAAGGACGAGTGAATGCTGTTTATGGTTAAAAGAAACCAATGTTGGCTGTCGGTGTGGGAGACGGAAAGCAGTCTCGTGTGTTAAAGCCCAACGTTTTGTTGTCCCCTCTGTAATAATGTCTCATTCAATGTGCAAAAGACCTGGAGGCAATCTGAGGTTCGAGCTTAAGGACGTCCTGTTGTCCTGGGCAAGAAAAAAATGGATGGGGGAGGATGAAAATGAATTTTGCGCTGAATTGAATAAACTTGATAGTATTAACGTTAATATTACCAGTTAGCTGCCGTTACTGTTTGATGTCGACGGTAACGGTGCAGTTAACGCTCGCTAACGAGTCAGCAGACGACGTTTGTGAGTGAGCTGACATTATCATCACACTGAGTCAAACTCAGCTCAAGTCCTGTCACTGACTTTAACCACTTGCTTACTAATCTTCATCTCCTTCGGGTAATAAGGCTGCATTGAGATCTTTCCGCCACATTTAGTCCGGAAACATGTTGCGTTTCTCCCCATGACGAGGACATCTTGTCCTGCAGCTCCTCCAACTTTAGGACACACCAGCTACCAGGGCCGGTTCGAGGTTTATTGGGGCGCATATGTTAAATCCTGTTATTAGACCAAATGTTACTTTTTCACACAAAAAAAAGCAATATTTTGGATGAATGAATTTTGATGTTTGATTCATGATAGAGGTCACTTTGAATGACTATGTTAATGTAGAAAACAAAGACTAAATTTGGGACGGTCCACATTCAGTTCAGGACGGTTCCCGGAGGATTAAGTTAAGAGCCCTGCTCCTTATCTAGTGCTCCTATCACTCATCACTCACTCATTATTATCTGGGATCTTACTGCGAGGGCGACAGCTCCAGCAGGGGACCCCAAACTTCCCTTTCCCAGGCCACATTTACCAGCTCTGACTAGGGGATCCCGAGGCCTTCCCAGGCCAGTGTGGAGATATATTGGTGTAAAGACTCCAGTGTTAAGATGAATTCTTGCACAGGCTAAATACGAAATACTCAAGATTTCAGGGACGCAAGCCAAGGCAGTCAACGAGGCTATACTATACACACTTTGCACACACGTCATCTTATTGTTAACATTAAGGCCACTAACACAACAACACAACAACTGTATGCCCTTCAACAGAATCCACACAGCACTGACCTTGGCTCGGCTTCTTCTCGTTGCCATCCCGGTATCCAAGAGGACGAGAGCTGCTTGAATGCGGGTTCCTCGCACATGGCACTGGATCAACTTTGTCCAAAGGGGGTCCGTTTAGGTCCACGACCAGAAGTGAAGAAAGGCTCTCTTACCTGCAGCCTGTGGGAGTAAATGTTTTGCAATCTGAATAATGAATACTGCTGGAAATAGTCAGCTTTTAACCCCTGTATTTCACACACTGGTCTCACTGCTTCCTCTTTTGCCCCACACGGACAAAACTCGATTCCAACAGTTGCTAGAGGGTGTTGTTACTTAGAAGTCGTTTTTGGGCATTTGCTGAAACAACTGATGCCAGTCTCTATGATCCAGATGTCTAGGGACAAGATTCAGCCTCTCCTTGAGGGTGCCCGCACCCTCGACCAACTTTACATTTTTCAGAGGCTGTAGCAGGCTCAGTTTTAGAGCTAGTGAAGGGACTGGTATCATATGAAAGTAAAAAAAAAAACTAAAAAAAAAAAAAAAACCTAAGGAATCCATGTAACCCTAGCATGTCAGGAAGAATACGACATAATGCTACGAATTTATACAAAATTTTGGTGAGGAAAATCTGGCATGGCAAGGTCAAAAGGGGTCCCTTGACCTCTGACCTCAAACTATGTTAATGAAAATGGGCTCTACGGCCACCCATAGTCTCCTCTTTACAGACATGCCCACTTTATGATGATCACATGCAGTTTGGGGCAAAAATCATGAAGTTTTTTGCATGCAGTATAAATGCGTTATTTTCACCTATTCTAAAATAGGAATTTGAATATTTCTACACACTGGGGTCCTTAAACAGTCTTTGAATTAGATAAACTGGGTATCACTTTAAAACGGAGACTCTTGTGGATCCAATGAGCCCAGCTGTTTTCAGGTGTGATGTTGGTCTCCATAGCGGCCATTTCATTATAGTGGGACCATCTTTTGAAACTTGACCTCACTGTATAAAATGACCTGTGGTGACCTCTATATATAACCACAGCCTCATGAAACTTTACAGCCACAAACTAAAGACCTGGAGCATTCAGAGGATGGATGGCTTTCCTGGGTAGACTGACTGTCAGGGGTTTTCTGAGGAGGTGCCAAAACAGAAGTTCTCACCATGCAATTGTCAAAAAATACTCCAAATGCCAAAAGTTTTTGACACGAAATCACAGCATGGCTTTTTCTCTGGTGTTCGTCAAGGTCTTGGTGTCGTAATGTGATATTTTGGAGGGATTATTGATCATTTTTAGTGCTTAAAAAATGTTTTTTTGTAACATTTTTTTTCCTTTTATATAGAACACACAAATAACTATTTACAATTGGAGAGAGAACACAAAGTGCAGTGATAATCAATGTAAGTTAAATATAAGAGAGACTATAAAAGGATATGTCAATACAAACAAACAATAGCTTACAGCGTAATCAAATATTTAACACAAAATCTAGTCGTAAGGGCTTTACATATTTGACCCACTTGGACCAAAACTTAATAAAGATATTTTTCTTGAGTTGGAGAGAGAAGGTGATCCTTTCCATGATATACTGTATCTATATATATATCATTTACAGTATCCATCCACTGTTCATCCATATTGTGGGAGGCTCAGGAAGCGCCCAGCGTCTCGTGAGCACTTTTTTACAAGCCAATGTCAAAATACCAAACAGATATTTGTCAGCTCGTTGGGCCTGGAAATCAAAATTTCCTAAAAATAAAATGGTGAAAAATAAAGGTATTTGTAAGTCAATGCTTTATAATAATCTGTAAAAAATGGTTTAATTTCGCACCAAATCTGTGTAACAAATCAGTCCAAATATTGCTGCAACACCTTAGAGACACGAGCACAGGAACGGCCATCATATACGTCCATCATAATGTTCTAATCCCTCATTCATCGTCACTATTAATTCTAATTGATTAATCAATTATTTCTACTGGACTAAAGCAACTTGACACAGCGCTGAGCTGCATCTCAAATTAATCTTCAGCTTTCAGGTGATGTTCACCACTTCTATGAGACATCTACTGTTGACCTGCTATCTCCCCGAAAGACCCCCTGGACCCCCCTAAAAAAAGACAAAAATGGGTCAACGGTACAGAGGGGTAGAGCGGAAAAGGTTAAATTAAAATGATGTACTTTCATTTTAACAATTTCTGCTCGGAAGTGAATTTTCTCTGGCTTCTATTATCAGTATCGTTAGGTATGATTACATATTTTATTTGAGGTCTGCAAAATATAATGGAAGTCGGTCAGAAGGGCCCCATTGGATGGTCTGCCTTCAGGGCCCCTTTCTGTTCAAATCTCTTGTGGTGTGTGTTCAAAAGGACGCCATGTAAATGCATGTTCCTAAAACAGATGAAAAGGATGAAAGCGAATCGGAAAGCTTGTAATTTCATGAATGTTAGAGACGCAGCGGCTTCTCCGTCCTCTCGCTGTCATCGTCGTGATCTCCGTGTCTCCGGGGTTTTTTTTTTTTTTTCCCCTCCTTGTCTCTTTATCATACCACTGCTCGGGACAGGAAGTCAAGACGGTTCAATAGGGATGGTGGCACCTCACTGAAACCAATTATACACAGGCTCCAAAGCCTTCATTTCTGTGCTGGAGCTCTGAATGGTTTTGATATTCCATGATGAATTACCACAACCAAATGAGAAGGAGAGAGATGGTGGTGGTGTTGGGGGGGGAAGCAAGAAAGCGAGAGAGGCTGAAAGAGAGAATCCAGAAGGAATTCTTTGCCTTTACTCCCTCGGGCCGTTCAGTGTGTTGGTGGAGTACTGTACGTTTCTCTGGCAAGCGTATCTCCTCTCCTCCACCCACGCGAGCCTCTCAAACCCGATGAAGTCCCAGCGGAGGAGTTCCTTCATCCAGCCCCAGTGTGCGTGCTCTTGTGTTGTACACCTCCTCTTAATTAAACAATGGCAGGCGCCGAAAACACTGTTTGACAGAGACTGTGGAAATTAACTTTGTCTGTGGAAAGGAAAACATAAGAAGTCAAAGCTAATCTCGCAGGATGTAAGTTCATTAAGCGGGAAAAGCTCGACTGAGCTCACAGTACTTTACATGTTGCCTCTCATCGGTTCAATTGCTTTGACTATACTCCAACATGGTGTCTTTTCTTTAGCTTTCATGTATCCCAGCATCCTTTTGTCTATGTACGTACCATATACGTGAAGCAGCAAGTAAACAGCTGTGCACAAAGTCCTCCAGACAGGAACCATCCGAACCACTGCCAGTAACGAGTCTTTCCATCTGAGTAATCCTGGAAAACTCAGGTTTCACTGCTTATTTCTGAGGACATTTACATGTATATCCTGATCAGTGGCAGTAATCTGCTTAAGGCAATGTTTTTGTTTACAACGTTTGAACACTGCACAGTTCAAAGTGATGTGATTTTTCTAATGAACCACTTTTTATTGAAATTGCGTAATAATCCATCAAGCGCTCGCCACTCCTCAGAAGCACAGGGCCATGTGCTTACCTTTGTAAACTTAAAGCAGTGGGTATTCATGGACTAAATATGATTAAATAAAGGTTATTTTATAAAACAGTCACAATACAGTAGAGCACGAGACAGGTAATCTGAAAAAAATCATGTGTCTGTGTCCCCCAATGCTCCTAATGACATCTGCTAGATTTCACAAACCGGAGGAAAGCAACCAATCAGAGCCGAGCTGGAGCCTTCCCGTCTCTGATCAGCGGTCAATCGCTCACAAACTCTGATCACATGGTCAAACGAGGCAGCGTCGATCAAATATGAATCAATTTTCTGTTCTGTTGTCTCTCAAAAAACGTTTTCAGAAACATCTTGTAGTTACTGTTTATCTATCGAATGATAACATTTGTGACCTGGCAGCCACGTTGAGATCAGTTGAGGAAATGCCGAGCACCGCCCACCGGCTGGAGCAGACTTTCTCATTTTACAGCTAAACAGTTACTACAAGATGTTTCTGACAACATTTGAGGTGAGTAGTCATTACATTAACAGAATATTGATTCATATTTGATCAGCGCTGCCTAGTTTGACGGTTTGATTGGCGCTTGCGAGTGATTGACAGCTGCCTCCGCTGAATGAACAGCCAATAGGAAGGCTCTCTCTCTGAAATTTCCTGTGATTGGTCAAAGTCTTTCGTCACAGGCTAGATTTTTTAAAGCCTGAAAACAGAACCATGAGGAGGTGCAGAAGTCTAGTTTTCTCTCAGAACACTTGAATTACAATAAGCTGAGAGGTTATTTTGGGATTTTTGCCCAATGATGCCAAAAATATTCTACCTACTGCCGCTTTAACTCTGCCAAGTTCGTCTATCTACTGTATGTTCTTAACACAATGCTGTCAGTGTGGGAGATGCAGCGTTGCTGGTTTGTAGAAAAGCCTCTGTGATAAAGGGTTAAGTTCAAACACTGTTAAAACTCAGAGAGTTTGGCTGTAACGAGGTGGAGTGCTTCACAGATTCTGGCCGACATCGTTGCAAATGTGATTTATGCTTACGGCGCAGCGAGGAGCTCAAATCTTTAATTACCGTGCAAATTACTGGCCACTGTAATTCATCAGTACACAACCACCAGAACCTCATTTCCACACTAATTTAATGAATAATTGCCTTCTTGGAAAACCTGCCTCTTCTAGTATAATGGCAAAGGCCTCGGAGGATACGGACTCTAATGTGGAGCCGGGCTCACCCGTTAAAGTGGGGCTACTGCCGACTGCTACCTGTTTTAAATGAAAGTCGTGATGGCGGCGCGAGGATGAACTGGCTTTAATTGCATTGACGTTCACATCTTCATGCTGCAGGGAATTCGGCTATTGTAAAACAGGTTGTCTGGTGCTTTTATTTTCCGATTCAGACGGTGGAGGATGGAGGCGGCTCATTGACCGTCTGCCTTAATTTGTTCCCAGCATGAGAGTGGCCACTGACCACAAACTCCCATCAGTATTAAACAGAAAGATAAAGCCTGGCACATGTATATTACTACAGCCCAGAAAGCTGACTTTGCTTCTCTGCTTCATATTTGATTCAAACTTGTTTCTACAAAACAGAAATCCATGTCTGTCACGTATTGCAATGGGATCTTTTTTTTTTTTTTCATAATGCTTCAATCTCTGTGTAAACTTTGATAGTGACAGTCAGAAAACTGAGATCTTTAAGTGAAAGCGCATTTGCTGATTACAGCCTTACAGTCTATTCCTTTACCCACAGCGAGACCCCCAAAACATAAATCCAATCCCTTCTCTATTGATTCAATCCTTCATTTCAACTCTACTTCCTTCAATAGAAAACAAGGGATCCAAAGGAAAGCTGGTACAAACGCGCTGACCTTCACTCGCTCCGAAAGCCACGAGATCCTGGAACCGTGGACTCGTATCCGATCAATTACTCGGTGGCTTAATTGATTTGCAAAGGTAATCACTGGGCACACATCCACCGGGGCAGAGTATTTGATGTTTTAATAAATGGTTTTACAGCAGAACTGGATGACTGGATCGATTCTGCCTCTGCAACCTTGATTATAGCACAAGTTGGGAGAAAAACAGCAGTTGTAGCAGCCGGGACGAGCCAAAACGATGCGATTGGTTGGGCTTATCTTTATTGTTGACCCTGAGGTGTTGTACAGTGGCGTGGTAAAAAAATAAATAATAACAAAAAAAAAAAATCAAAGCTGACCACATTACTCAATTTGCTCTTACAGGAAGTAAACTGAGACCAGACACTTACTATAGATCTCATAACACTGCAGAAAATGCAGTAAAATGTAGAAAATAAATAGGAATCAATCCTTTAAGAGTCACCTACAGCTGACATTTACCATGATACGTACACTACACGCAGTACTTTCTCACAGAGCTACTGAAATTCTTTTACGCTAGAAAAGCTGAGTCACCGTCACAGGTCTTTGCTTTTCAAACTTTACAGCTATTTCCGAACAAACCCGTTTCTTAGGATGCACAAAATCCTTCATCAGTTTGTCTTATGAAAAGCCTCATTACTAGGGTTGTCAAAGTTAACACCATAACACATAAACATAAATTTCTTTTAATTAGAGGTCGACCAATTAATCAGCCGACTGATTAATCTGCTGACTATTTGCTTTTTTTTTTTTTTTTTTTTTTTTTACATAATCGGCATCAGCCATTGTTTGAGCATATTAATCAGATTATCACGCAGGCGCTTTGTGGGCAGTCCAGTGTCGATGCTGAACGTATGTGACTCCGCCCCCCTTGTGTCAATCAAACTGCCGTTCCACCAGCAGACCTCAGCAGTGTTGCTAACTTAGCCATATTTAGTGAGTTATCAGACCTCTCTAGTGACAATCTGATACTGAGTCTGTAAAAAACAAAACAAAACAAAAAAGAACGCAACCTTGCATAATCCATTAGTACCAACAGTGTCACAAAGGAGGTTAAGTAATGCTGCAAACTTGTGCTACATGGTGGTGAGGAAAAACTAGCCTGGCCATTTTCAAAGAGGTCCATTGACCTCTACCCCCAGATATGTGAATGTAAATGGGTTCTGTGGGTACCCATGAGTCTCCTCTTTACAGACACGCCCACTTTATGATAATCATTATCATAATATTTTAGTTACTGACAGCCCTGCTTATAATGGTTTATATACTGTGACTTTATATTACTACTTCTTTCATTTACATGTATACTAGGGATGGGAACGGTTCGGGTAAAAATCCGAACCATTCGGTTCGCTAGTCACAGTTCGAGTCGTGTATACATTGTTCTGTTCATTTGAAATAGGTTATGAGGTTGATTGTGTATTTTTTCAATTTCAGCGAGGGCAGATTAGATTTTACTGTGCATGTCTCTCAACCACCACCACTGTGCTTACACTACTGCCGCACGTTAGCTCACTGGCTAACAGCAAATGGTAAACCGGTGTAAGTTATTTAGTTGAGTTGTGTATGACTTTAGTTCCTTCTAGTCAGCAGTGTTCAGTGTTTGTATCCGGGGATTTTATTGTGAAGGGAGCAACAGTAGCAGTGAAGTGGTGATGCGCTGTTATTGACAAGGATCCGAACTACAAAGCCTCTGTGTTATTAATATATTATCCTCATAAAGTTTAGGAGCAACGTAACCCTCGGCTTCACAAGCTGGATCTAAAGCTGGCAGTAGGCTCTGTAGTCTGACTGTTTAGGTTAGTTTGTCATTTATCCTGTAACTCATGGCTGAGACAAAGCAGCTCCTCCTCTCTACCAGCAGGTCCTCAAGGCCTGCAGGCCAAATTAGGCCCAGCACCTCATTTCATGTGGCCCACGAGGGCTTGCAAAGACTATATTATGCTTATCATGCAGTTCTATCCTGCATTACAGAAGTGCGGTGTCTTTAAACTACATGTCCCACAATGCATCTCGAATTTGTTAAAGGCGCACTGAAGCGTCTCAATATCACCAGTTTTTAGCAGCGAAGCTCTAAAGAAATCTGAATACTACAAAAATGTCCAAGAAAAGAATAGTTGATGCAGAGGGAAGGAAATTTAATGAGAGACAGGAAAGCGAATACGTGTTCGTGCTTGATGGAGACACGCCGGTATGTCTTCTTTGCTACGAGACAGCGGTGAAACACCACTGTCATCTATCACACATGATCTCAACAGATCAGCTGTTGAAACACAAACAAATTATACGCCACAGACTGAACGTTAGATCAGAGCACATCGATCTGTTGGACTATAGTTCTGCCCCTCTCAACTCCGACCACAAAGTTAAACCAAGTTAATGTAATGAATTGTGTTTGATAATATTTATGTGACGGATAAAAAATGAACTTTATCATTCACTTGAGAATTATTTTGATCTTTGACGGATGAGTAATGATGAGGGTTTCTTTGTTTTAATTCATAATACCACATAGAAATGTAAGTGTGTGCCCACATACAGTATTTTTGTGTCTCCGTGCTTGCATATATATTGATGCTCAAGCATGTGTTTTTGTTTCTGAACTCATTTTTTAAATAAACTGTACAATATTTACTCTGCTATAAACTGCAGTGTATTTTTCCTACACTTCTGCTTTCAGAGCTAGTTATTAAATAAATTATTACTAAAACTAATAACAATCACATGGAGAGGCAATTTTTTTGAACATGATCAACAGTAGATATATTTACAATATATAGTCTTACAATTAAAGCCGGCTCTTTGAGGGCAACCATAATGCTGATGTGGCCCAGGATGAAACTGAGTTTGACCCCCTGCTGTAGTGGTTCTCATCAGCAGAGGGAGGAGGAAGACAAACAGTGATTTATTTTTCCAAATAAATGAAGAGCATGTTCAAATTGAAGTTGGAAATTGGCCTCCTGTTGCACCATAAATGTACCCTAACATTAATCCAAAAACCGTGACCCCAAACTGTGACATGAACCGAACTGTGATATGAACTGAACTCCTAATGTATAGCAATTAGATAGTTTAGTATTTGTGAAGGCAGTCACCCTAACGATACATCTATTAAAGTAATAAACCAACCAAACTTTGGACTAATGCATCTATAGTAGAGAAGAAAACGCAGCAGATAAGCTTCAGGCATCTTAATGCAACAATATCAGGCAGATAATGGCCCCACCCCACAGATGTTGGCCATTAGGAAAGAAAACGAGCACTGGGTGCATCATATCATCAGTGTCACAAGAAAACAGATGCAGCATATGGGATGAAGACAAAAAAAGACAAACATTTCAGAATCTTTTCGTCATCACACACTGACAACGTCGACAAATAATGTATTATATGACGTAACAATGGCCTATTGGAGCACAGAGTAGTAAACATACAGTAGCGAAGATTCACATCCCAGTAACTTTGATCTGCATCTGTGATGTGAAAAGATCAGATTTCCACACAGGCAGAGAAATAAAAAGTGTGCACTCTGATCATAACTGAGTCATAAGATCCCAGCAGCATCTCTCCTGTGTGGCTGCTGACAGCGCTGTGTTGTCAGCTGAAATCTGTATCTGGCTCTGGACTGCAGCAGAGGAAACGGTGGCAGCAGCATCTGGTTCAAAACTAGTTTAGCTCCGCACTCAGTTTCCATCGCAGTTATTTTGATCGTTACCAAGTAGTGACACCACTTTAAAAAAGTGCAGTGATTCAACCAGTAGTGAATGAAGTGTGTGAAGTTAACGTCACCTAGTGTGTGAAGTTAACGTCACCTAGTATGTGAAGTTAAAGTCACCTAGAATGTGAAGTTAGTCACCTAATGTGTGAAGTTAACGTCACCTAGTGTGTGAAGTTAAAGTCACCTAGTGTGTGAAGTTAAAGTCACCTAGTATGTGAAGTTAAAGTCACCTAATGTGTGAAGTTAACATCACCTAGTGTGTGAAAGTTAGTCACCTAGCATGTGAAAGTTAATCACCAAGTGTGTGAAGTTAAAGTCACCTAGTGTGTGAAGTTAAAGTGACCTAGTATGTGAAGTTAAAGACAGCTAGGATGTGAAGTTAAAGTCACCTAGTGTGTGAAGTTAAAGTCACCTAGTACGTGAAGTTAAAGTCACCTAATGTGTGAAGTTAACATCACCTAGTGTGTGAAAGTTAGTCACCTAGCATGTGAAAGTTAATCACCAAGTGTGTGAAGTTAAAGTCACCTAGTGTGTGAAGTTAAAGTGACCTAGTATGTGAAGTTAAAGTGACCTAGTATGTGAAGTTAAAGTCACCTATGAGAATATTACTTGGTGTTATTTGTGATATTTACTGTACTTAAGTATCAAAAGTGATTTTCTGATATTAAATGTACTCATGTATTGAAAGTAAAAATACACGTAAATGCTATTACTAAAAAAGTAAGTTTGATGAAGTTTATGGGGCGGTCATGCACGCGATATTAATATTTGCCTCCGATTAACCTCCATTCTACACAAGCGAAAGTGCAAAAAAACATTTGCTTCCGGTTGCGAAGCAAATTCTTTGCATTCAAAGTGCTGTTCACTTTGGTGAGCTTTCACTTGGAAAATGGCCTGAGCAGGCGATGGTCACTCGCTCGCTTGTGCCCTTACTATTCGTCTTAACATGTACACCACCTTAAAAATAAAGGCCATGTTACACTTAAAGAAAAACAAGGTCTTCACAACTTAAAGGATTTAAAGAACAAAATCCACCAGTTTTTTTTTTTTTCTTCCCTCATAATCGCAAGTAGCATGTAGTATTGTAGCATGTAGCATGTAGCATGTAGCGTGACATGCAGCCTGCCTGGACTTGAGCGGAAATTGAAACAGATAAGCACAGATACTCTCAAAAATACCTGTGCTATAATGAAGTATTACTACTTTTTTACATTGCACTGCTGGATTCAGCTGACAAAATGAGTTTCGACTTGGGGGCCTCTCAACTGATCACTCTTACCATCAATGCCCACGGGCCAGTCCTGCTGAGTACCCAAACACTCACCCTCCTTCTTCGACGGATTAATACAAATCCCACCTTGACTTTACCTCGACTCACCTTGACTCATAAAACTGTGTTTACATATGAAAACATTTGGTGTTGGTGCTATCAGGTGGAATGGCAAGCTGTGATTGGTCCAAGTCCACCATGTCTCTCAGCCAAGTCACTGCAAGAATTTATGACTCTATAAATCACCTAATCTGACACACAAATAACCTCAAAAGACAAATATATTGTGTCTGAGTTCAACATAAGACGCTGAACTTCAGCCGAAGATGATTCATTTCAAATAAGACGAATGCAGATGCATCCGTTGACTTCACTCTGCTCCTGACTGCTGTTTGGTGAATAAACGTTTAATGACCAAAAGTTTCTAGAGACTGTAATGCTCTTCATGTAATAGATGTGGCATTTTGTTGGTTTTTGTTTATTTCTATGAACATTATTCAAATCTGTTATTCTTAAAAAGCAATGTAAATGTGCCAGCTAATAAAACAACAACCCACAGCTTTTATAAAGAAATAAGTTATTTATGAGTGTAATGATACTGAAACAATGAAACTACACACTAATCAAAAAGCAGTAAGAAGATTAAGATTTGTAGAACACAAAAAAGTCACACACACACACAGACTGCTCTAAATCACATTTAGATTTACAACATACTATTCATACTAAGTATGATGTAACATTTAGTACGTAGTGTGTTCAAACTGTATAGTATGTGGGTTTATACGCAAGAATGTACACTAGATTATAAGGGAGGGGAAAAAAATCAGTTCACCTATATATAGTGTTTTTTTTTTCCGATTTTGAATTTTTTTTTTTTAAATGTCAAAATCCATATATTTGCTTCATTTGAGTCTATGCAGAGGTAGCAGGAAGTTAGGTCTTTTATTGTTGTAGTCTGAGTAATGTGACGTCATATCCGTTCTGTATCCATCAACCAAAACAAACTGCAGCGTGCTGCTGCGCGCCAAAACAAAAAAGTAGAAAACGGCGGAGGGTCGGCGTGGAGACGACTTGAACCCTCGCATATTAAATCCAAAGCAGAGCGAGACATCACGGCTAAAGCTGCATGATAACTCCGCCGCGGACAGGAAACGTCATCGTATTGCGGTAACGTGCGGTCATTAGATTGGTGAATTGTCCCCGCCCTACTAGATTAGCAAAAATTTCTGAGAAAGCGGGCTGGACAAACACATTTTAGTGTTGAAACATAATCCTTCCCTGACCTTTGACCTTTACCTGGACAGACGGACTCGTGTCAGCTTCATCCTGTAAGTCTCATTTAACACAGTCCAACAGGAAAGTTTGTTCTCACTAAGTTTGTTGTGAAACTTTGTTCCCATGATATTTATATGAAAGTCCTCTTGGATCTTTTTTTAGATAACTTGAATATAAGCTATGATCATTTAAATGAGGACAAATACTCTGAAGTTAAACTCCACGGCTCATTGGAGGGTCCTCCAGCCTCTTTGTACACAGCTCCCCACCTTCACAGTCTGCACCGAGCAGAGGAAATGGTGCCTCTGGGAGGCATATCTGAAATTTAACATTTCCATGGGTTTACTAGTTGAAAGGCTGCCCTTCGGCCAGTCTTAATTGCCTTTGGGGGCCATTAGGGCAGGTCGTCCACCGCTGTGGTTCAGGGCTGCATCTGCACACCTCACTGTGGGATCAAACCATCTGATCTGAACCACAGATCACCACTGCCTCCAACACCAGGAAGACAAGGAAGTGAAGGGAATTCCTGTTCATAAGATATTCGATCTCTCCTTCCTCTGGTACCAGTTACGAACTTCAAGAAGTAGCTTCAAATGACCAGACTTCATTCACTTCAGTCTCCAAGCATGAGGAACAGCATCTCAGTGCTGTTGTATTTGTTGCTCAAAGGGCATGGTTCTCAATTTCAGATTCATTTGTCCTGGTTTGGCTTCGGACAAAAAAACTCAGTTTTGGGTTGATACATATAAACGAAGGCTGTCAATCGATTAATGTAGCACGCTGCGATAACTGCAAATTAATTACACATTTTTTTATCTGTTCAAAATGTACCTTAAAGTAAGATTTGCCAAGTATTTAATACCCTTATCAACATGCGAGTGGGCAAATATGCTGCTTTATGCAAATGATGTATATATTTATTATTGGAAATCAATTAACAACACAAAACAATGACAAATATTGTTCAGAAACCCTCACAGATACTGCATTTAGCATAACATCAACAACAGCTGTCAGTGTGCTGACTTGACTATGACTTGCCCCAAACTACATGTCATAAAGTGGGCATGTCTGTAAAGGGGAGACTGGTGGGTACCCACAGAAACATTTACATTCACATATCTGGAGGTCAGAGGTCAAGGGACCCTTTTGAAAATGGCCATGACAGTTTTTCCTCACTAAAATTTAGCATGTTTGGATTTAACCTCCTTGCTAGTATGACATGGCTGATACTTATGGATTCATTAGGTTTTATAGTTTTATCTGATACCGGTATGTTAACTTGCTTTAAAACTGATCCCGCTACAATCTAAAAACCACAAGTTCCATTAATGCGTTAAAGAAATCGGTGCTGTTAAAATGAATCTGCGTTAGCGTCATATTATCGTGTTACAGCCCTAATATGAATAAAACCAAGGTTACTGAAATCTAGTGAACTCAGCCTGCGAGTTTAAGAGGAACTGAACTGTGGAAACATTATGTTCGAGTAGTCCACATTAGGATTTTCAGGAAAACATAACTATTATTAAAGCCAGTATAACAAATATATTTTTGTATGAAGTGGTGGAATGTATATTTACTCAAGTACTATACTTAAATATAAATTATAGTCATTTTATTCAATTTTAAACTTCTACTCCACTACATCTGAGGCAAATTTGTACTTTTTACTTCATTACATTTGTCAGTTACTTGATACTTTTCAGATTGCATGTGTTTTTGTTTTTTTTTTTTTTTTGCTTGTTGGGTTTATTATTTCCAGAGCCATAACTGTACTGTTTTGGTTCAGTCTCCTTGTTCTCATCAGGAGTGTTTCCCTTTGCAGCAAGCAGCTGTTTTCAGCAAAAAAAAAAAAAAAACGCTCTGTTAAACACAATGTACACTACCTGCTCAGCCCCAAACTACAGACACACAGAGTTAGTGACTAGCTGGTGAACATTGTGGAGCATTTAGCGGATAAAGAGCCAGATATCTCCCTCAGGAGTCGGTGGAGACCAGGAACACAGCTTGTTTTTATGACTTTATCTCATCTCATGTCTTTTTCATCAACTTTATGCTATTTCACTGTATTTATCCTTTTATTGTCATGATTTGCTTTAATGTAAATCACTTTGTGTTGCATTTTATGCAGGACGTGCTGTAGAAATAAAGTTTATTAAATGTATTCTATTACTCTAATGCTAAAAATATTTTTTCAACATAACAAGGAAATTTAACATGCTTAAACCAAACGTCTTTGAACACTTTGGTTATAAAAATAATTTGGTTATATCACTTATAAACAACTGAAAGATAAATCTGAGAATCAGGGTGGAATCCATCATAAATCTTTTGGCTTATTTATATATAGATAAATGCTTCTATCGTGACGCATTTTCAGCAGTACTCTACAGAAACGACAAAAACAACTAAAATACCTCGCCATCTATGACACTATACCTGAAATTTACACTTGTGCAAGCAAAGGTCACAGACTGAGATGTAAGAAATGATTCATAGGAAAAATCTAATCGGCTGAGAGCAAATGCGTGATAAGGCCAATCAGTGCTAAATCAAGATGGACGTAAAAGCAAATAAACAAAAAATCGCTGAACTGTGAGGGAGCTAACGAGAGCTGACTGCAGGTAAAGAAGTCATTTCTAAGGAGAAAGTGATGCATTGTTGTGTGGCTGCGCTGGCTGCAGCGCCGGCGGCTGCGGTGGGCCCTCAGAGAGCCGCGGTCCACCCTCACCTGATTATTTTTCACCTTGTTTACAGCGGCACTCCTTCATGGCGCTGCCTCTATCTCCCTCCCTGCACGAACCTGTCTCATTACGTCCATCTCAACAAGTCACTCAGCCGAGAGAGAAGGAGGGAGGCGGAGGTAGAGGAGGAGAGATGGGTGGGGGGGGGGCAGGTAATACAAGGACAGGTGAGCAAAGACGATTAGAAAGAAATGAATATAGTCGGAGAAACACTGTCTAAATCTGTCCTGACAAGAGACGAGAAAGTGTTTGGTGTGGAGATCACCGTGAGCATGTAAATTCATCTGAAGCAGGACGGGCAGGGAAGGACAACATAGTGCCTTGCATCAAGCGTGGCTCTGCTTTATGTCACGAGTTACGTCTCGGAGAGGAGTAAACAGTTGTTACAGCACATGTCCGCGAGCAGGGAGACCTGCAGCACTTCCTGCATCTCATTAGTCTTTCCTCACACACTGTCACGGACACGTATGTTGGGAAAATTCAGGTATTTTCCGGTGTAATTGTCATGTTTGGGAGGTCGAATGCCAGACTCTTACAGACCAGAGAGGCAAAAACATTAACAAACTACTAGTAAACTACTCAGAAATAGCCACAGCCTTTCACTAAACCCTGGCCCACACTTAAAGATTTTACAAATCTTAACAGATGTTGAAAATGTGAGACTTCACACATAACAATGTCAGTTTAACAGTATTGTTCCTATAGCGTGTGGTGACCCACGATTTTAATTCATAAACAAAGTCCAACATAAAAACGGGCAGGAAGAATTAACGACGTTAGTTTTTGCACTACTTTGTGCTGTAAATTGACGAAGGACGGATGGATGAAGTCATGGGGACCCGTTCTTTCACACGTGACCGGGTCGGCGGCTGTCCTCGGGGTTCCCCACACACAACAGCACCGCACACTCAGCTTTTACATATTACCAATTTAACTGCCAGCGTTCAAAATGTGTAAAAACTTTACAGAAGTGACCTCTTGTTCTTATTTCTGCTGCTCACATAATAAACCATACATATTGTACATGGTAGTAGATCTGTTTATTTACTTATTCATTATTAAAGTAACTACAGTAAAACATGCCATGATATCAGAAGTTGCTTACCAACTTCATAATTTGCATAACAAAGCATAAATTGCTCAATACCAGACAGTGGGCTACCTCTGGGTCTGAAAAGTGAAGCCACCAAGTCTCAATCACTAGTTTCAAGTCTTCTTCAATGCAGCATGATGTTCATTTAGGAAGTTACGGCCCCATTTAGAGTCAAACAGACCATAAAGCAGGATTTGCTTTAGGCCTGGGCTACCATGTGACTGACAGGTTGCTGCCATGGCTATCTGGTCTGAGTGTGGCCCGTCTTTTCGTCTTGCAACTTTAACCCTTTTAGTGCGTTTTCAGTTCATGAAAGTTAATCGTAACATTTTGGTCACCTAAAAATGTCTATTTAACGTTCGGTTGTTCTTAGCGCCACCCTCTCCTGTTGCCAAAAACCAAGATGGCGACGGCCAAAATGCCAAACTCGAAGCTTAATGACTGACATGACTGTGACTATTCCTATATACAGTCGATGATACCAGCACATCCTGCTACCAGCTCCGCCCTCTTGTGGCATACTACTACTCACTACGCCTCATATGAGAAAACTCAAGTAATTATTAATTCTATATAACAAAACAACATCACACACACAGTATATCTCTTTGCACTACATCAGTAGACAATAAACTCAAAAAGACCCTGGTAAAAAGTGAGTCAAACAACCGATTTAAATGATGTCCCAAACCTAAAAAAGCAGATCTGTTACAACAGATACACTCCAGTAGACGACAGTCTATTTGGTTAAACACTTGACAATAAATATTGAGAACTGCAAATGATAATATTTGTTGTTCTGGCTCTTTTTTCTTAGTTTGGTACATAACTAAAGGGAATAATTTTAATTGTGTCTTGGTGGTTCTGGTCCATTTAAACCACAACAAAGGCCAAACTGGGACCATCTGGTCTTTCAGAGGGGCCAGCTGAGTGGATAGCAGAGGATTAGTCTATGTTAGTGGAATACACCAAAACACAAACCTGTCAATTAATAAACTTCAGGACGATGGGTGGACGCACATATAGACACATGACTTAGGTTTCTTATTTGTCTACTCAGCATACAAAAATATACACAGTACTACAAAGCTTAGAGGTACAGAGCAGTACTGAATACTAAAAGCATTTGCAGATTTAAAACGTCCACATCAGAAGGTATCAATGCATGGATCAAATACACGGTATTATTAAAGCTAATACAGCACAACTTCAAAACAAATCCAGTAGGACAGAGGTCCTCCAAGCTACTAGCAGACCTGTATAGGATCATTCACACCTCACACAAAGCAACAGGGGACCGAACAACCAAGAAATGCAAAAAGGAGTAAAGTCCTAATGATTAAAAGTCCTCCGGGCTCTGTCCCTACTCACTGTGACTGTAGAGCTTCAGACAAACCAAGCACAGCACATAATACACCTCCATAATATCAACTCACAGACAGCCACAAGGAGACAGCTAGCTAGCTAAACAGCAGGAAAGAAAGAGCCTGATGGATCGCTACAAGACAGAGTTTGTATCTGGCTCACCTTATTCATGGAGGTGAAACGGTCCATATCCTATAATCCTAATCCTCCAAGTCCTATAATGTCCCACTGCTCTCCGTGAGGGCAATTTAGTTTGCTTGTTGACAAAACTCCATCTCTGCTAGCGAGCTAGCTAGCTAGCTCGCCTCACAACAGCTACTATTAGCAATACTAGCAAACAAGCTAGCTCTCCCAGTTCATTTAAAATTAGCTGTTAACTTCCTAATACTGTTTGGTATGTGAGGCCAGACTAGAACTAACTTACTTCACAATTCACTAAACTATTTCCATTGTCCAGGCATCTCAGTGACGATGTCTGACTGAGTCATCAATCAGCGTCACCTGGCGTCTCTTGGGCAGACTCCTCATGATTGCGTCCAGTTTAAGAGTGTAATACCATGTTTGACCACCAAGGCTGACCTATGCCAGCCATTATTACCCGGGGGGGGCGCTGTTTCACTCATTTGAGCTTAATATAAAACAAAAACTGGAAATAAATAATCAAAATTACAGTAATAATTACATAATAATAATAATAATTAGAGTCTTAAATATGTCTCAATATTTAGAGTTAGTCATAATGACATAATCATGGGATATAGGCTGATAACATAACATAGCAGCACACTTTAAAGACACTTGATTTTTGCACGTGTTTCACTGTTCTGGATATTTCTTATGTCTCTTTATGGACATGACATCTTTCTCCTCTGCACTGCAGCAGTTATTTGTACGACACCAGTAAATCAAAAAAATAATTAAGAAATTAAAAACTCAGCCTTTTGAAGTTGTAGTTCCCAAATTAAAAGTTCTGATCTCAGCAGTGAAGCTGTTTAATAAAATAAAAATAACAGAAATCTAGGTCCAAACTACAAAAATAAGACTCCCAATACAAGCATCCTTGAATTTCACCTTGATAAGATTTTTCAGTGTAAGTTCTCTGCATTGGGCACAACGTCATTATAAATACTGTGGTTTATCAATTAAATAAAATATGATTACATACTTGACAGTTTGACCAACAGTCCATCAAATCACCGATGGGTAAAGGCAACAGATGAAATAGCCCAATAATGAGTTTCACGGTGCGGGTAAGGTTCAAGTGAAGCCAGTCTGGAGACCAACGGGGAAAACCATAAAAGTATGAAATGCAAATGTTTAAGGTGTGAAAGTGTCTCTTGCCAGAACACCCGAGGGTGGCATGGCTGACTTTACACTAGATGTTTCTATTTTCCACATACTGTACACTGGTACATCTGGAACATTTTCTCAATGTGTGGACTAGTGGCACAAAATACTGTTTCCTGTTGCAGTTTGTTACATTTTTCATGTCATGTTTTACATAAAATAACACCTGCCAAAAAGAAGTTTATCCTAGTGTGCTATTAGTATACTTCTTTGAACTTAAAATAAGAGTACGCTTTCAGTTCACTTTTTTATCTACTTATCAGAAATATACTCAACCAAAGTATACATCATACTGGCGAGTTTACTTAAAAGCCAAATATACTTGGCTTATACTAACAGGTATACAGTAAAGCCGAAGTGTACTTGGTTTATGCTGACAATTAGAAGTATACAGAAAGTCTAAATATACTTGGCTCATACTGACAAGTATATTTAAAAGTCTATGTATACTTTGATCATAATTACAAGTATACAGAAAAGCCAAAGTATACTTGGCTAAGACTGACACGTATATCTAAAAGTCTAAGTATACTTGCATCATAATTACAAGTATACAGAAAAGCCAAAGTATACTTGGCTAAAACTGACAAGTATATCTAAAAGTCTAAGCATACTTGCATCATAATTACAAGCATACAGAAAAGTCTAAGTATACTTGGATCATAATTACAAGTATACAGAAAAGTCTAAGTATACTTGGATCATACTGACAAGTATATTTAAAAGTCTAAGTATACTTGGATCAAACTGACAAGTACACAGAAAAGTCTAAGTATACTTGGCTTATAGGCCTACTTCTTTAATCATTTGATCAAGATATAGTTAGTATAAGTATAATTAGGTAGTGTGCTATTAGTATACTTCTTTTGAACGTAAAATAAGAGAGCATACTTTCAGTTTATTTTTAATGTACTCATCAGAGATACACTTAGCAAAAGTATACTTAAGTATATGTAGCACATATAGTATACTTAAAAGCATAAGTATACTTGTCTTATACTGACAAGTATACAGAAAAGTCTAAGTATGGCTTATAGGCCTACTTGCTTAATCTTTTGATCAAGATATACAGTACTTAAGAAAGTATAATTAAGTATTCTTGCATTATAGGCCCACAGAAAAGAATACTTGGCTTGTAGTTGTGGTTATTTATTGATAGAGTAGGCTAAAGTGTGTGAGAGTCAAAAAAAGGATGTTTTTATATGAATTTACTACAATTTATCAAAATTTGTATTATCTGTTCACTGTAGAGGGACAGTTTATTATTTTTCTTTTACCTCATCACAAATCATCAAGTCAAAAAGCAATACGAGCAAGGCCCTTTATGTAATACATAGACCATTGCCTAAGTACTATAAGTTAAAGTACATAAAGCATACTTCCATGAACTAAAAAGCAGAAATGCTCACAAGTCATTTTTTGCAAGTCCAAGTCTTAAGTGATCACAGATGGAAGTTAAATAACACTGAGGGGACTTGTGTTTGTAAAAGTAATAAAACTGTGACATCTTAACCGTGTCATTGGATATAGAAGCAGGTTAAACAACAACGTGTCCTCTGCGGCGCGTCTCGCTTGCCTCGTGTTGACACCGTGTTGGATGAAGCCGTTCGTCTCACGCTGTCACCGAGCCCGCGGATCATCGATCTGTCCCTCCGGTCCCTCGGAGGCCTCCGTTCACCGCCGCCACGACTGCGATTGGCTTGTCACTCTCCACATTTCTGGAGCAGAACTAATCAGGCTGGAGAAGAGACTTTGCCCCACTGCTGTCCATGCGTGACTCGTCCTACCAATGTATGCAAGTGACGAACAGAAGCACAGCAGAATTGGATTTTATCTCCCGAATCTCTCCAGTGTGCTGATGGGAAGCCAATCTGTTGTGCCGTCAGAGACACGTGAGTTCATCTGTCGTCTGTGTAATTGATCAGCAAGATTGATTGAGTGTATCAAGAGGTGATTATATAGTCATTAACAGGTTTAGACTGATATATTAGTCTATTAGATACTGACTGTCAGCCAGTCATGTTGGCTGATATGATGGGGGAAACAGTCTGGTCTCTTTGATTTGATTTTCTGTGATTTTTGTTTCCTGCAATGAAATAAATATATATGTATATCCTAAGGCTTAGTTCTGACTTTTGTACTTATTTGGTCACAATGGTAATAACCAAAAATGTATGTTCTCCAGGTGACGTGAATCTCTGATACCAGCTGACAATGTCTGTAAACGAAATTATTTGTGCAATATCTGTGTGCTCTACAAATTCACAATATCACCCCAGTTCCAAATGCCACACAAGGTGTTCACCAGCTGGGGGGCAACACCGTTGCCAAGTCATCACTTAGTACCATCTGTGCTTTGAGCACTCCCAACTCCGAGAGTACGCATGTTAGTCACTCCATGTCGTGATTCCCTGGTCATTTGTTCTTGCAACAACTGGACCGTTAACGCTAGTTAGACCCATAGACTGTCTATAAGAAGTGGATGTAATCGCCCATTGGTTTGTGGACTGCCATTTTGAAGCCTTGAGTTCAGTATTTTGGCTGTCACCATCTTGGGTTTGGTCGTCGCCATCTTGTTTTTTTGCAACTAGCAAGTGACATGTGAGCGTGGAGCTTACTACAACCGAATGCTGAATAAGACATTATGTTACAATTAACTTTCGTGAACTGAAAACCCACTGTGAAAGGGTTAAAGTTGTAAGACAAAACACGGACGACTCTCAGACTGGACAACTCCAGGATAGCAGCCAGTCAATCACAACGTAGCCCCGCCCTAAAGCATCCCCTGCTTTATGGTCTATTTGACTCTAAATAGGACCGCAATTTACTAAATGAACATCATGCTGTATTGAAGAAGACTTGAAACTAGTGACTGAGACCATAAACTCATGTTTACAATGTTTACTGAGGTAATAAATCAAGTGAGAAGTAGGCTCATTTTCCCATAGACTTCTATACAATCAGACTTCTTTTTGCAACCAGAGTCGTCGCCTCCTGCTGGATATTAGGAAGAATGCAGGTTAAAGGCACTTCAGCTTTGGCTTCATTTTTCAGAACCAGAGGTTTCCCACTGGTTAGACAAAACATACAACAAACATAGCACTGAATATGCAGGGACTGACAGGAAAACAGGAAAACCTCCATGTTCATAAGTTATTCCAAGATGGAAAAGCTGCTAGTCTTGTAGTGACGCAATTTAAACAGCCTACTAGCTGCTACTGGCTATACTTGGAGTGGTCGCTAACAAGTGAAACCAGATTCAAACAAATGATTTGTAGCCCCTTTTAAATGAGCTGAATGCTTTGTATTTGTGATATTGTTAGATTTTATTTAGGCTCGTTGTAACAACCAGTGATGGTGGCTTTACAGACATTTTGGTTGACAGTTTGCTGTCATTTCTATAGTTCTTTTCACCTGTCCACCCAATTCAACTGTTAACAGCTCATTAAATGTGCATTATGGGTCATCATCAGTATCATAGATGTGGGTCAGTAGGAGCCTACTACACCTACTGCATTGCAAAACTGAAAGCAAGTTTCTAACGTGGTAAAACTGCATGAAATGAAACAAAACCACAACTTTTTTAGTTTTAGGCAACAAAACCAAATACTTAAATTTAAGGAAAAAGATTGTGTTTTGACTTATGTACATTTACATAACTTTATGTTGTTGGTTTCACACTGGCGCTCCTGTCATAATTACTATGGATGCCAGTGGTTGCTGCCGTCTTCTTTTATACCTTCCTTCTGTGATCAAACATGTGAATCAATGATCAAACCTACTGGTAGGTGTAGCAGGGTCCTCCTGACCCACATCTATGAGGCTAATACCACTGATAATGCCCCTTTAATGACCCCTATAAGTCTAATCAGCTGACTTGTCAGAAAATCCCAACCTTTTTTTTTCCAGCTAGTATTACATACTATAAGAACGATATGAACTGAACGTGACAAACGTAACATTGAGATCAGTCCTCACTTTAGCAAGCTAAAGTAGCTATCTTCCCTCCCTGAGTGGAGGACTGGCTAGCTAGCAGCCAGAAATACATAAAAATAGAAAGTTTTTTATCCTTGTTTGCAAATGGAAAAATTGACCCAACAGCTGTATCAAAAACATTTATATTTTCATATATAAAAAATGAGTGAATTTTCTGTTCAGACAAACTAAAAATGTATCACCTCCTGAACTAAACTGGACCATGGAAGATGAGAGGAGCACACATTTCTATGAAAACATTGATTTCTACATAAAGAGTGCATTTTAAGTACTTTATATACATGCACGTAACCTGATCTGAAGCCAGTGCAGAGAATAATATACAACTCAGTATGTGCAGCAGTGTTCCGGTGAGAAATAATGTGGTGACACCACTTGTTTTTTTGTTATTTTTCCCATGATTCAATGAGTCACACTGACAGCGAGGCATGTGGGAGCAACCTGGGAAGCGACAAGGCCCTGCACTGACAAATTAGAAATTCAGCTCCGGGATAAAAGTTTCTCACTTACATGCTTGGCCCCAAAAGCACTTTATTCTGTGCAAACATTTTTCTTTTGAAATTAATTCAGTGCTGCATATTTTGCTGCATAAAATATTAACAGTATTTTAATATTTTAGTGCAAATAATGAGGGCTCTTGACCTCTGTATTTAAATTTAATCATTACATGAAGAATTTATTAGCTGCATTCTCCCTTGTCTGTCTAGGAACATTTCCTGGTAATTTTCCCAGAAAGTGCGGAGTGATGAAGAGCCTGTCTCCCCCATAATAAATGAATACAATTGAAAAATCATAAGGCAAAACTCGTCATGAAGTGCCCGTTTTCTGAGGCAGAAAAAAAAATCTATCCGCAAAATGAGGAAGCCTCTGATTTGATCACTTAACTAAGAATCAAACCAAATGGTTTTGCCTTTGGACTCTTTAGTTATAAAGGTGCAAACAGCGTGACTGTGATAAGCTAAAAGGGGCCAAGCATGAAGCGTGTGACAGCTCCATCACAGAACGCCGTCGCATTCGCAAGCTGAAGGTCAACCGCGACGTAATTGCTGCGTCTCGTCCCCATTTGTCTAAGCCGGGCGTTTGCGTTCGGAAATCAACTGCAGGTGAAAAGGCATTTGGCTGCTTGTCATCCTCAGTCACCTTCATCCTGGCCGATAGCGGCACAGAGCCGTGACAGGCGGGTCACAGGTAGAGCTGCAGCGCTTATCATTCCCATTCTACACATTTACATCTCGGACAGTGAAACTGCATGTACACATGCACGTACACACAATGTAAATGATTCTAATGCAGGAACGTGAAGCTAATATGGCTGCCACTAAAAAAAAAAAAAAAATGTGCATCCCGCATTTGACTTTGCAAGAATGAATGAAATGGAGTGATTGTATCATGTGCTATTTCTATTTCCCAGATTGAAAATGACACACATATCGCATTTACTTGAAGGGTCGGGTCACCCAGCTTACAAAACAAGATTTTTTTCTCACTTTCCATTAGTGGTATCCATGAAGGTTTTAATTGTATGTCTGCTTCCACACAATCATATCCACGGACGTTACCAACAGTTTTCGTTGGTAACTCAACCGCAGGAATCCATTCACAGTGGGCGGTTTTGTATTATTACTATCTTGGGTGGCAAGGACACCGTTCCTGGAAAATGAAGTTGCTGTTGAATTGTCAAAAGGAAATTTTTCTGAACAAATTCTATTAACCTCCAGTGTGAATTGACCTTTTAACCCGCGTTTTAAAAAGTACTAACAACACAAGCCACTGCTTTCTGTCTGCTTTGCTCACAGCGAACAAATTAAGTACAGTATTGTGAATGAATGATTAAGGAATCAATATTTGATTTGTGTGTTAAACAAAGATACCAGATGATAGAACATTAATTACACGCACATATTGTACAGGAAATCAAAAAATGTAATCAGTCAAATAATTAATTTATATCTTATATAATAAATATACAACTTAGAAATCAAATCATAGCACTTTAAGGAATATTTTGAGAAAAAGAAAAGAGAAAAAGATGGATGCCACTCTCATGTATGGAGCTCGAGCCAGGTGGTGATTAGCTTAGCTTAGCATAAAGATGAGAAACAGGGGGAAACAGCTAGTCTGGCTCTGTCTAAGCCTCAAAAATACACCAAGCAGCACCTCTAAAGCTCACTAATCAACACAAAGTATCTGGTTAGTTTAATCCAAACACAACGACTGACCCTTAGCCTCATAGTTTTACGTGCTTTAACTATTTCTTGGCTACCAGGAAAAGGGAAAATCACTTCTGGAGTCTTGCTAAGCGAACTCCAGACAGTCAGTACGCACTTATTTTTTTAAACTCTGGAGGCTGTTGACCCCTGCGCCCAGTCTTTATATTAAGCTAAGCTAATGGCCCTCTGGCTCCATATCACATGCATGTCAAACTCCTCATCTAACTCTCGGCAAGAAGATAAATAATAGATTGCACATGTTCTCTCGCTTAAGAAAAACATTACTTACAAACTTGGACAGACCTAGCTCCTCTATTTTTATGCATACACATAGCAGTTTATGTTATTTTCTCAATGTGGTTTTAGATTCATCTTCAAATGCGGAAAAGACAGTTACATGAAGTAAAAAGCAGGTTTCCGCTCACATTGGTGTGTGAATCAGTGGGCAACCTCCGGATCTGAAAAGTGAGGCCAATGCAGACGAGCCTTTAACTTGCACTCTTTCCAATAACAAGCTGTGGTTGCAAAAAGAAGTCTGATTGTTTCCACCTTTCTCGGGGGTGTAACTTCCACGGTAGTACTTAGTGCTAGCTATGGGGCTAACCACTGTGGCTACGATGCTTCTTTTGAACAGTAATCCGCCTTCATGTTACAAAATCCTGCTTTATTTTCGACAGATATTTGACAAACGTTAAATAAGCATTTTCTAAAATGCCCTTGCAGAGATCTGATAGTGTTGTCCCTTCAGCGCCATGCCAGGCAGCACTCCTGTGCTGCTGAGAGCCTGTTTGTGTGCTCATCCTCTGGGGGAGTATCCATTAGACACTCTACACTTAGACTGATGTCTTTTGGACCAAGAGTTTGTGAGAAAAGTAGGGCTAAGTAACGCTTCTGCCTGTGTGCGGAAGATCATTAAGCTGCTCCATACAGGAGAATCTGAAAAAGAAAATTTTACATTCAAAATAATCTGTTGATGTAATAAATGTTAACTGTATTGACCTTTAATTAAACACTGCTGTATGATCAATATTGGGCAGAGGATTATGTGCAAACAGTGTCGGTATTGACAGAGTTGCTGCTGCAGCGCCAAGCAGTCAATGCACCATTGATGTTAAAAATGTCCATTTGAAAGCAGTTACTCAACAAAGGGTAATATATATTTAACAACTTGCGATGGCATCAGAATCATTTCATACAGACTACAGTGCTGTGAGAAGCATAAATTAAGCTGAACTGTACGTTTTTGCTGCTCTAGTCGTCTCCTCTCTCCAGCTGCAGCCGGGACTGCAGCTTCCCCTTCGGCGTTTCGCTTTCTCAGGCGACCCCGTTAACTGCCGGCTTTCAGCCAGTGGTTGTCGTAGTTACAGCAGCTGTTGAAAGCAGGAAGCGAAGCCGTCCTTGTGAACGCCTCTTTGTTTACTATTTCATTGTAATGTCTAAACATACCAGATTCGTAGTCTTGTTTGGGAAATCATGTCCGCTGTATTCTGCTCATGAATATATGTTGAAGACAGGAAAAGAGCAACACTGCTCTTCCTGGAAATTAACAAAAGTTTCTAAATACACATTCGTCTTTAGAGCCTGTGTGATGTGTCGAGTAGAAAACCTCCACAGCCCTTTCAAAGGTTAAAAAAAACCCACAGGATTCAAAACCCTTGTGGTTTTATGTTATATTCTTTGGTTCCTGCCACGTTGGCTCCTCACACCAGACAGTCCTTTACATTGTGAACTAATATTCTTCCTCCCACCTGTCTTCAAACTTCCTGTTGTCCAGCTTTCGTTTGGCCATTTCTGGAGAGAGGTGGTTTAAATTTTCTTGCAGCGACCGGTAATATGAGTTGCTAATGAATGTCAACAGGGGCAGGGAGGCTTGCATGCCTTCACTGATGCGCCAACGCACTAGCAGAGCATTCTGGGATTTGTAGTATTAGCAGTTCATGCGCTATATACCAGCGGGCCAACTCTAATAGATATCTAATATCATCTCGCAGGCCAAACATAACACACACATTAATTACGTTTAGGCAATAAAATTACGAGTTTCGGGGAAAAACATCTTGTTTGGGTTAAAATAACTACGAACACAAAGGCAGCTACTCGTTGGTTTCACACGGGTGAAAATCTTTTGTTTTGTGTCCCATCCATCATCCAAACCTCCACCCCCGATGCAGTTCCAGTGTCTATACTACAGCGCCTGACTTCTGCTTCTGCTCCTGCCATAATTACTAAGCTCCCTAGAGGTCACTGTCACATTCTTTTATACCTTCTTTTGGTGATCTACCATGTGAATAAACAATAAAACCTACTAGTGGGTGTAGTAGGCCCCTGTTGACCCACACCTATGGGGCTTATAGCGACTGATAACGCCTATTTTATCGCCTAACAACAGTCCAATCAGCTGCTTTCACATTAAATTGAATTTAATTGAATTAAATTGTAATATTTTGGTCACCTAAAAATGTTTTATTCAGCATTAGTTGCACTTTGCACCACCCTCTTCTGGTCACTTCTGGTTGCAAAAAAAAAAAAAAAAAAACAAGATGGCGACAACCGAAAATCAAAATGGCGTCAGCCAAAATGTCAACCCCGAGGCTTTAAAATGGCAGTCCACAAACCAACAGGTGACATCACAGAGACTACGTCCACTTCTCATATACATACTATGGTGTGAATGCCTACGTTACACATTGTAACAAGCTCTATATTGTAAAACTTTGCTGCTAAGTACATTTCTAGCAACTAAACAATGGCAGCATTTTGTTTAAAAGAAGTCATTAAATAAAATGCCGCCACTGTTTAGTCTAGTTGCTCTGCTGCTCTGCTTCGCCGTGACAACAACTGAGTGATTAGCAGCAGCTGCAGACCCATTTTCTGTCAGCAAATTAGCTAAACAACATCCGACTTTATTAAACTTGCAAAAGTGAGAACGCAAACAAGAGAAAACATGAGGGGCAAGTAAATTATCCAAAAGTGTTTACATGCTTTTGTGTTGAGGATCACGGTGGTGTTTGGCAGGAATACTTGACTGCGGTCTTTGTGCACACAGTCAGAGGAGTTGGATACTGTACACTTCTTGAATGAGTGCTTGTTTTCCTCCTTTAGAAGAAGCCATTTGCTGCTGTTCACATACTTGTTCAGCATGAAAAACAGCCTCAACAGAATGAGATAGTCCATCACGGTAAACACAGAGAAACTTTGTTTTACTCTTATTTTCCCTGAGCCGAGTCCAGTGTTTTTACATCAACGCTGCATAATGTTACTTTCTGCTTGGTATCAATCACCTGAAACTCACATAAAGAAAGGGAAGCAGGTAATTTCAAGCAAGATTTGAAATCAAATTGCATGTACTGCAAAGAGCTTGGGGGGATGTAAGCTATACATAGACAGAGGTAGTTTATTTCTTATAATCTGTTTATTTAAAGTGTCTCTTGCTCTGAAGATCTCCGTAACTACTGTTTTGAAAAACTGAGAACTTATTATTACAAATGGAGTGTAACTCTAGGCTCAGAAGATGCAGTTTTCTCCGCTAATAAAAGATCAAACTGCAATTTTTGTGCTTTTATGTGGAAAATGTCTTATGCCCGTTGTCTATTACAGTCTCACAAATTATCTCTGCACCAATATAAACACACAATCGCACACACTGTACAGAAGGTCACCAAGTTCAGTAGCAGCAATATTCTGCTCGGCCCCGTGGAATTGAACTCACGCACCCAGCACGAGGCTGCATGACACAGCGTCCAAACGCTCTCCGACGTGCACTTCATCCAAACGCCATTTCTCCTCCTCGCAATGTGAGCAGGTCACAGCAATGTCACTTTTTACTTTAATTCTCGTGTTTCGTTCAAGTTCCAGCGTCTTTATTCATTATACGCACAACAATTAAAGCAATCAGTTGTGGGCAATGAAGATCTTCTAAACAGTGCTCATTAAAAATGTATATTAAAAGAAATCACACGAGTAAAAGCAAAATGACAAATAGAGCTTAGTTAAAATATAGGGCTTGAATATTAACATACATAAATATAAAATATGTCAAAATAAATTTGTGGAAGGCAGTATTTCAAATGGATATGCTGAATGTAAACACCACCCTCTGACTGACATCCAGACTTAATAAGTCACCAAAAGTAGACAATTTACATTACAAAAATATAAACTAGTACTATGAAATAATAGCTAGTGAATAATTTCTGACAATTTGTTTTCTTCTGTTTCAGTCTTATGAAGTAAATATGAGGTAAAGTAATTTTAATGAAGTGTGGGCTTGTTCCCTTAACATCAATATCCCGATGTCAGGCAGCTTTAGTGACTGCATGCCAGCTAATTATTCTCAAAATTAGATTTAGTTGTTTCAGTCATAAGAAATATTCCCGGAGGCAGAAATAAGCTAGAACTCATTTGGTGGAACCAAGAAACCACTTTATATTAAACATAAAAGTTCCCGCTTGACTTTGGAAATAATTGTCATTTTCCTTCTAAGCTAACGCGGACTCGTAGAAACACTCAAAGAACTGCTACGACCTGCGAGATGACGGCCACGTGGCTAACGGAGGCAGCCCAGCTAGCACCACAGAGTGTATATAGAAATGGACGACGTGAAGCCGAAGCATCTGGATCTCCCTCTGGTGGCTGGCTGCAGTATTGCTCATAAATCATATATCATGGGACAAACTAAAAAGTCAAAGTACACATCAAATACATTTTTCCCCAAGATGGTTTCTGTCATCTTAGGTTCTTATCACGCTGGTGTATATTCAGATTCAAATTAGAATTAACTGTGAAAAGATTATTAGAAATTATGCTGTTATCTTTTTATGAAGATAACATTGAGTTGAGGCTGTACGTTACTGTCCACATGGTCTTTGGCTGGACGCTCCACATACTAGAGAGTATAATGGACAACTGTGATAGTAGAACAGTAATATTGGATCTCCACTTCCTCCCACTGTACAAAAAAGAAGCCAAGACATCCCGGACACAGGAGCTGCCATCTTGAGATTTTGACGCCTGTTCAGTGGTGATCGGGAGGCTGAGGCCTCGGCACAGAGGTCCGGCCCACACACCCGCCCGAGCCAATCACAAGTTGTGCTGGCGTGAGCCACCTAGCTGCTACGTTAGCATCACGGTAGCTGTCTGGCTTGGAAGACACAACAACTAATCACCTCTGAAACTACATTTATGATCAAACTGATAAATGTTCTATTACACAAACTCATGACGGATATGAAAAGTTAAAGTTACATCTCGTACAATTACTAAACCTCCGACTCTGTAACTACTTCACTCAGAGCAGCTGGCAATTATAACAGCTCACCCCCTTTTTACAGCATCAAATCACAAATTAAAAGCAAAGTTTTCAGAAAAACACTTAAACATACATCATCATAAGAACTACAGCCGGCCACCAGGGGGCGATAAGTTGTTATGGCTTCACTTTTATGTTGAAATCTAAGTGGACCAAGCTACTAAGAGTTTTTACAGTCTCTATGGCTCAGTAAATAACGTGAATAAAATAAATGTGAAGTAAGACCAGAAAGTTATTGATCCTAAAAAAATTAAGCCAGTGCCAGTGATATAAATTTTAATTGTAATTGACCAGATTTCCAAATCAGCAATTTGCAAAACTGCCATTTCAAAATCTTTGGCTGAGTTGGGTTGAGGTCATGTAATATACATAGAGTCGGGGCAGAGTTAGAATCAGATAAACAAAATTTAACCAAATATAGAAAGAAAGAAAGTGTGATGAGTGAGAAGACTGGAACATATGGGTGTCCGACAAAGAACATCACTAAGACCTTAATCCCACAAGAAACGATGGATAGGTGATATTGATTCCTATGCGTCTTTCACCTGCAATCAGATACTGTACAAATTGCCTTTTGTCGATTCGTAATTATATAGGTGAATGATTTCCTAGCAAAGTCCTGCTAGTGATAAAATGTGCTTTTTTTGCTGAGGCCTGGGTTAGCCATGCGAGGTGGAGAGAACACACAGGGGGGGCTTAAATCTAAATAACTGATGGAGTGGAGGGGGCTTTCTTCCTCCAGAAGTGTGAATATAGTCTTAATAAGAAATCTCAGCCAGTTCAACGGAACAGCGTTACGCTTGTCGTGAACAAATTTCCATCTCAGTCAACATGACCTTGAGCCTCTGTCTTTATCCAGAGCGCGGCAATGTAAAAATAAATTTGTTGTGGTACGAGTTCATGCTCTGGCTACAGGATTGGATTTGATCGGTCTTTATTAAAGAGACGGATAGGGTGCGATGAGAACACACTTATTCTGTCCTTTAAATCTGTGAACTATTCACTGCAGGAGATCTGGAGACTCACATCAAACACTACATCACAGACCTCATTCAGTGTTGTTTTCAAGTAAGACTGAACCAGAGCGATGCATTCTGGTCCTGAAAGGTGAAAAATGTTTCTCCACTCCCACTGTGGCTTCTCTCAAATCCTAACACTGCCCAGCTGTGGGCCTCTGCCCCTGGAATAAAATGTTTCCACAAGTCTGTGATGGCTGCATCGGCCGATGATGGTGCAGGAGAGAAAGAAAAAAGGTGATAGTCGTCGCCCTATCTGCTCCGCTTGCTGCCACCTCCGTCTCAGGTGAATTGAGTTTTACGTATTGTCATGGCAACGTTAAAATATTCCAATCTGAGTGTTCAACTACTCAAATGCGGGTGCCACAAGATCCTTGAGATGCCTTAAAACAATTTGTGGCACATCTATGCACTCTGGTCTCCATGCAGATGTTAGAAAACAGCAGTCTGGCTTTGAGCTGCAATACTGTCAGAGCCTAATAAACCTACAGTGATGTTTCTTTAAGATCTAGTCGGCATTATTTGGAGCTACAGCAGTATTAAGTTGGGGAAAATTACAAAGTTAAAGTGCCGCTTACATGTATGTTTATAATATCAGATGACTGTGTGTAATGTGAAAGGCTGTATTGACAATCCCACAGAGAGTGTGCCATTCCTCTCAGACCTATGGAGTATTTTAGCGTCTTTCAGCTCATTATTTTGTTTTTTGCAGCTATCTTCTTTGGTTCAGTCTCATCGGTTTCATCAACCTGTTTTCTATCTGCATCAGCAAAAAAAGCTATGATAAGCCTACTGTGTACTACCTGCCCAGCCCCAAATGGCAAACAGACAAACTTTGTGACTAGCTAGTGAACAAACTGTAGCAATAAGTGGCTAAAGAGCCAGCTAGTACTGGTGGGGACCCAAATTGAGCTAAAAGGAGAAATAAAAATCACCAGCTGGCCAGAAACACAAACCCAAATGAATGGTAAGGGTGTTCTGTGTCTACTGGATGTGTACACAGGAAAGGTATCCTCAAACAATGGTTCATATAATCTTACGAAGAGCTGTTCCTCATTTTCCGTGTTTTCTTACAAATGCCCAGCAACGTGTCAATTTCTGCTCGTTACATGCATAGTCTTTTCAAAATAAACTTCCGTTGTCACAGGAAACAACTTGGTTAGGTTTAGGCAACTAAACTAAATTTGTTAGACTGTGGGTTGGGTTAAATAACTACACTTATAATACTTTAAGTTTAGGCAACAAAACTATTTGGTTAAGTTTAGGAAAAGACCATGGTTTGGTTTAAAATAACTATGCTTGAAATACTTTAAGTTTAGGCAACAGAACTACCTAGTTAGGTTTAGGACAAGATTGTGGTTTGGGTTAAAATTATGTATGTACTAAAAAAAATACTTAGGTTTAGGAAAAAATTGTACGGAACTTACAAGACAAATAAGACAACATTTCAGGTAAAATACAGAAGAAGCGTAACATAAATACGGAAGTTTTGTGGCATTTAATTCAACGTTGACTTCTGGTTTCACACAGTATATGAACACTGGACACCTGGGTGAAAGTTTGGGGATTTCTGACCCACCCATCCACCCTGACTTCCTCCCTATGTGGCGTTTGTTTTTCTTGGATTACATACAAATTGATTTGATGGACATGAATTAGAGGGCACTACTTTTCATAGGAATAGCTACAAACAGTGTATGAAAACAGGCTGACATGAGATACTGTTAGCTATTTTGGTGAGTACAATAATATTTGACAGAAATTATGTCAAAAACATAATAAAAAATACCTAAAATAACATGTAACAGACGACTATCCTTCAACAACAGTTAACAAAGTTGTACTTTGACTGGTGTTTGGGGATCCAGCAAAGCTACAAAATTGATGCGACACATTTTGCTGCGATTTCTCATGTGAATCTTTCTCACATTGTTCAGTGCATACTGGCATACTGGTTTCCTCAGAACAGATATGAACAGTGTGCATGAAGGCTTAGAGAGCGCTGCATCGGCTTCCCTAAAACCCTCGCCTGGCTATCTCCTCGCCGTCCCACACCAGAGGTTTGACAGAATCGTGCAAATTTTAAGAAGAAGTCTGAATTTCCAGATGGGTAACTTCATTCATCTCCACGTGAGAGAGGGGGAGAGAGATATCTACCTACCCTGCAGCCAAAATAAAAACCCAGTGGGGGTTTGGAAGTCAAGACACTACATGCAAATTACTTCGTACTTTCAGGAGCACTTCGTAGTATAATGAAAGAAAATGGCAGAATTAAGAAATATATTTTTTAGCTGGATGGCTGGATGGGTTTGTGCATCATTTAATGTACAGCTACGTGTGTTTTCCTTGCTTCGGTTTCATTTTCTGAGGGTGAAATGAGGCCGGTGATAAGACTGCAAGAAGGAATTGTGCTTCTGCTGTCTCACATTTTCCCATCGCAGTGGGATTGACCCCCAGCTTCGCCGCAGCAGACACATCTTCAGATATTAAAAGATTATGCCGGTCAGAGGTTACAAAGACTGTGACAAGTAACTGAGACATGAACAACAATCTGAGCGGGGATATATCTCATATTAGTTTCCCGCCGCGTCCCTTTTATCTCATTCCTGTTGGGAGAACACGTTCATAAGCGTCAGTCAGGGTTCAGCAAGTCTATTTTGGTTGGTGTGTGTTTGGTTTTAGCAGCTCGCTCAGGCTGTGTTCACAGCCAGGATGTTGCATGAACTGCAGTTTTTCCTGGTTTACTTTGTCCAGCTGAGAATGCTGAAAATGAGAGTTTGAGTTCTCTGTGGTGTGGTTCATTAGGAGCGAACATACTCCCAAACACCTAAATCAAATCGACCTAAAACGCAAAGAACTAGGCTGACTGTCATCTGTTGTTTTTAATATAAAACTAAGGAGCTGGTTCTTTGCACCGCCTGGAACAAAAAAGATCCATTTCAGTGAAAAAACAGTGTTTTTGTAGCAAGACTATCCAGCCGAAATCACCACAAAGACAAAAGGTTACTCCGCCATCAGTGTTTATCGACACCAATCCCGTTATCTACAGCAGCGCATCGGAGGCGACGGACGAACTGATTAAAATGGGGATTATTCCCAGACATATCTGGAGACTACCCCCTGTGAATGGTGCCCCCGCTATGAGGCTCACACAGCTCCCTTGGGAAACAGCAGGTGCAACATCCCGCCGATGCTGGGAAGCGCAACTGAAACTGTTGTTTGTATTTTTTTAGTTTGGTTTTTATTATTATAAATGACAAAAAAAATTAAATGTTATCTAGACCTTTAAAGGTGCTATTGAGAACACTGATAACACTCAGGCACTAGATGTCGCACTCTCCTTCCTGCGTTCCGTTGCATTTACTTTACAACAAGTTGCTGCCAGTTTGTTGCACAACCTGACTAACTTATGGTCGAGCATCAAGTGATGAATCTTTTGTGGTAATGAAGTCATTTTGCAACATGGAGCTATACTGTACATTAGGGGATCTGAGGGTCTAGTTTTAGATAACATTTAGTTTGTCATCTGGCAGCAGCTGTGTGTTACAGGGTATATTCCTACATAATTTCCTTATTTTTGTTATATATTAAGGGAACTACAATGTTAAATAACTGGATGCATCTGTCACTATTGCTAAGATGCCAACGTAGCTCTTCAGTGATTGAAGCTGCTGTTGTTCTCATTTTGTCAATCGAACCAGTTACAACACATAAGTTAGGGCTATAAGCGATGTGCTAGTTTTTGTTGGTTTTGTTTAAATGTGCCAAATTGTAATTTTATGGGTTGTAGTTGTTCAGACGAGACACCGCATGGTACCAACGTTGTTATATAATTAGCTCAAAAGCCAGATATCTTCCACAGAGATAAACAAAACATTAATTTTGGACCCATCAGACTTTTTAAATGATTCATCCACAATCATAACACTTTTCAGGAAAAGCAATACTTTTATTTGGCACCTTTCTAAAAGCTCTACGGATGTGTTATTATTTGTTTTAATTATTTGTCTACAAAAAAATATTATCATTAAGACCTTTAAGGGTAATTGGACACATGGAATCTTGCAGAGGCATGTATTGCTCTGATTATGTGCTGCTGAATAAATGAGCATTTGGCACAGAAAGTAGCATTTGCATTTTTAATTTGCTACAGATTCATCAATCCGCGGTGCCCAGAGACACAACTGTGGTTAAGAGTCTTCGCTCTGGAGTAGAAGAGAAGCCTGGAGGCCTGCAATTCAATTCGCAAGAGATCCGGCGGCAAAAAATTGAGTGGGTTAAACAAGAAAAACAATATTGCAATCTGTGACACGATACGACGGTGCCTGGTAGTTATGGTTTCAAACTGAAGAGACAATTTTTTTTTTTTAAATGACAAAAACACCATTAAATAAATGAATAAAATCAATCAAACGGAAGGAAAGAAAAATATCCAAAAAATGCCAACTGTAATCACGTCAAGAAAATAACCAAGCCAAATAAGGCCAAACAAAACAAAGGAGCAGGCACCTGAAGCTTCATAAAAGCAAAGCAAACCTTGATTTGTCAAAGTTTACTGTCACTTCAGGAGTTAATTAGCTCTCTCTGTCAGGATTCGTGCCTTGGCAGCATATCATCACGCTGCAGTGGCCAAAAGAAAGCAACACATTTTCTGAAACAGAAATCTTATCAGTAGTAAAGTCCCACTTCTTAGCCTCCAAGTGTCTTTATACTAAAATTACACAATATGCAAATGTAAGAATTAATTTCAAGTTTATTTAATTAAAACACAACCCATCTGTCACTGAAACTGTCCAATAAACGAGCTGGCGTCATGCTGTTCACAAGCTCGTCTTTTCAAAATAAAATGACAGGAAAAGCAAAGATACACCTTTTCTGTTCAGGTCTGGACTAAAGTAAATGAACAGCCGGTGTGATTGCACCCTCGCTGCTCAGATGGGAAAAGCCGCCTGGTGTGGTGCATCCTGCCAGGTGCAGTTCACATGGCAACAAGACTCTCCAACCTCAAGAGATCAGCCACACGGGAATCTTGGGAAGCTGGGCTGTCAGATCCGGCAGCCACTCAGGCGTGGTATATGAAGTAGGAGGGGGAAAAAGCAGCTCACACACACACACACACACACACACACACATGTTCACTCAAATTCCCAAAATCCATCAGCGATACTCCCCTTCCTGCATTACTGTCACACCACACTGCATGATTCCAGAGCTCCCTTCCTCCTCCCCGGCAGCCGTCTCGGCGTTTTACCCGGGTTAAACCGATACTCTCAGGGGCCGGATGGGTGGCGAGGGCCCAAACTGGCAGGTGGGATCCAGGGTTTCAAGGGATGCAATTAATCTCAATCAAAATCCCCCTTTTAGGTGTGATTAGAAAGGAGCTGGGCTAAGAAGAGAGGCAGAGCATTCCAGCAGCGGGACAGTCGCACACCGAGACCAGGGATAATTTGTCTCGCTAACGAGGGTGTAATATTGATCAGGATGTAGACTGAGATCATACAGCACCTCAGAAACATTTTCTCCATCATATTGATTTCAAATACTGGACCAGGTCACAGCTTCAAATAGTATCTGATTTGGTTTGGGACAGTTTCAGATTCACTGGTACGGACCCCCACTGGTAAATATTGAATAAATACATATTTTTATTTCTTCATCTATATATTTCACACTATGTGTATTCATTTCAAACATCTTATTAAAACTCTTTTTTTTTATTTAATATATTTGTGTTTCCCACATGCCCATTTACAAAAAGTTAACAAATATTATAGGGTATGAGGAGGAACAGGAAAAACGAAGGTAGGACATAAACGAAGGGCAAACAACACACCCAAACAGGACAAGGGGGGGCCGCAATTTTTATCCCCCAAATCCCCCACATGAGAGACCATTAACACACACCCCGGGAGAAGGAATAGATTGACGGGAAAACACACCCATAAATCGATGAAGGGCATTGATTCACAACCACAACAACTTTAACTACCTCCAAACGAATTTCCAAGAAATGAAACAACCCAAAAAACAGACACACCACATACCGGCTTTACTTCCCAATTCTCCAAAATTTTAGAAAACACAACAACAAAGACAAGCAAAAAAACAAAAACCCACAGCAGAAAACACCAACACCGCAAAGACATAACACAACCAACACACCATCACGAATCAACTCTTCACACACAACAACACGCCAACCGAATTATCCAGAAAATTGAGACTCCCTCATCTCCCCCACAATTGACCGAATAAATTACAAAGACTTACCACAATTTCAAGACACTATTTTTCCACACAACACGGGAGGAACAACGAATCACCATTACAAAAAACAACTTCACCAAACTAACACACCCAAGAAAACAAACACAACGGGCGGGAAAATAAAACAAAATTCAATACAAAAGAGCCACACAACAACCAGCAAACTCAGAAGCATTTCATTTAACAAACCATCGACCACACACTCCACTCCTTTACTCACCATCTACCTTATTACTTACTTCTGCTGCAACACTACAAATAACAACACAACACACCAACCAGCCGAAATCCCGAAGAACACACAAACACACATTCTAAAACCAACTTCCCCATTTCACAGCACAATCTTACAAACAACACCCACACCATTTTCAAACATATTCAAAGCAAAACACAACAATATTTTTTAGCGGGCCGGAGGGGCCACGACCAAAACCCATTAGAGAAACCAGTTTCCCAGACGAAGAACATTTTCACCACATACTTATTTATCTAATTAATTTAAAAACAAAACACAAACAAACACTTCCAACAAATATATTATTTCACTATTATTAAAGAGAGGGGTCTAACTATTTCCTTTTCATGGGATTTAATTTTCACTCTTTCCTTCTTTTTTTCCCACTCATCTCTCACCAACTGGTTATTTTATTTTTTCCCACGATTTTTATTATTATTTTATTTTTTAAGGCATTTTTTCGCAATGACACTTTTTATTCTATTATGTCACTTCGTTCATGACAGTAGAGAGGAAGGGAACCAGTCATGAGAACCGACACTTCGGGAACAATTCAACTGCAAGAATGAGACTAACGGCATCGTTGTCCCGAAAGACGACAGAAAATTTCCCTGATGATGCAACGTTGTGAACAAGTCCAGGCGGAAATTGGCAGGAGGAGCGCTAGTAACATTAGCTTAGCACAGTCCTGCTTTGCTAAATAACGCGGCTAACAGCTAAGGTAGGAGTTTTGAGGATTGAGTTACAATATGATATGATACAAGATCTATTCAGTAAAAATTTGTATTGGTGAAAGGCAAATTAATTCATTTTTAATTTTATCATGATGTGTTCAAATTTAATCTTGTAAAATTTTGTTTTTGGAAAAAAACTTGAGGTGAATCATCAGGGATTAAAAATAAGTTAGCACAAAACAGCATGGAAATAAAAATAAAGTGTTTGTTGTTTTCTTGAATCATGGAGTTTGACTGGTAACCAGTTAGCTGCTGCCTTTATCACTGGCTCTTCAGTTTGATGCTGAGTAATTACTACTTTCATGACCCAGCCTAGCTAGTTAGCCAGCTAGGTAGTTAGCATGTGCAGCCTTGTTAAGCTAAACAAAAGGAGAAGTTTGCTACTGTGTCTACTATATTTGTTTTACAACAGCAGCCTCTAGTTGGTTAAAAATTACATCAGCATTGTTGTTAAGAAGCGAACAGGTTAAATTTGTTCACAGCCGCTTGCCTTCAGTGACAGCCAGTGATTGGCTGAAACGGGTTGGGAGATGACTGTTGACGACTCCACTGTTATGAAACTATGAAATAAAGTCCCGCCCCTTCCGGTCGACCGAGGTGTGGTGCCTTCAAATGGGGTCGTTCTTACGAGTTGGATGTATTCACGACCTTGTAAGTGGAAAGTTTCTGAAAGCTCAGAGTTTGTTGACGTTCACTGAGCCTACTGGGGTTCATTTATTGGTGCATAGTAAGTTAATATTGTACAGTATATTGTAATCATATATGTTTTTCTTGGTAATTTTATAATAAGCCTGAGGAAAATGTTGATATTCTCAATGACCTCATCTTTCTCCTCTGTCATTATGCCTTATTTAGCATGTCCTGCGTTATGTTACCCACCTGCTAGCTTGCTGAATTGTTAGCCTCTGTGGATTCCAGACTAGGACAGTAACGTTAATATTGCCGTTGCTTAGCAGCGGTGTTCTCCACAACTGAACCACTTGAACGCAACGCATGTCGTGCTCACCATCTCCAATGTCGTAAACACGAGTTCCATTTGAAGGCACCAGTCGTCAACGGCGAGACGCAAATCATTTTTTCATCCTGTTTGAACTGAATCACACATTAATCAAATGTGTTATCAATTAAAAGATTAAAAGATTTTTGCAGGTCAAGAAAGTTTGCATGTTGTAAAGCTGAAAAATGATGTGAAAATAGGTAATTATTAAGTCCACACACACAAAGGTCGCCCAAGTGTCGTCTCTCTTTCTGAAGCTGCGACGCCTGTGTGTTTCGCGCTGAAAATAACTTTTCATTTATGCGTGGAACATAGCTAGGTAAGCTAGCTAGCTAGCGTTAGCGACGTATAGCGTGAGATGAGATATGCAGTTCACTGAGCGGTAAATGATACTATGACAACGCTACGACAAACAGACTCTGCTGGGGAAAATGGCAATGTAAACTAAAAACATTTTTAATAATTTCAATAAAAAAAATCTTTAATTAAATAAAAAATACTGTACAAATTCTGATATTTTATTTTATAATTTATTTAGTTATTTGTATTTTGTACACAATTTATTCATGGCAGTGTTTATTTCACAATGTCTTATTTATTTAATTAATATTTATCAGTGTTTGCTGTTATGTTTATTATGGGTTGTTCTTCAGGTTCTTAGGTGGAATTATAATATTGTCAAGGTTATAACTATACAACTATTATTTTCATTTACTGTGTAAGGAATATTTTTGTGTTTATGTTCTAGCAGTCTTTTTCTTTGTGCTGAATACCATGCATGGTATTAGTCATCAGACTGTTGTCGCTGCAGCAGCCCAGTTCCCCCACAGGGATCAATACATTTTTATTGGCTCTCATGTTGTGTTTGGATATTTGATTCGAAACCAAACACCGAGAAGAACCAGAGAGAAGAAGCTCAGCGCTCTCATTGCTTTGAATTCAGAGGCTTCCGCTGTGATAAAGGCCCTTGATCCTTCTGAGCCTAACCTTCCGCGTCGACTCACACTGCAGTCGTGCCATCAGTGCTCGGCTTTGATCACCGTGTCAACAGATATATCTCTCGCCCGCGAGAGCCAAAGGTAGGAAGGAAGAGCGATACGGGGATCCGAAGCCGGCATTTTCAGCAATTAATAGGGCGTTCTACATCATTAGTCTGGGTTAGCGTTAATAAAGCGGAGTGTTTGAGTGGGCCACGGGAGGTTATTTAAATGCAAAAGAGTCCAGAAGCCCTTAGCAATCCATCTCATAAACCTGACTGTTGACTACATGTTTGATTCATATAATCTCCTAGTAATGACTTTGCTGTCAGAATAGGTGTCAGACTCAGATTTCATCCTAACCTTGTTTGCATAATGCTGCAGGGCCTTTTAGGTGAAATGCAGTGACAAAAACCCACGAAGAGCCATTATGCTTCTAATGGCAAAATTCACTCTGGGATGACATTATTTAAGGAATGACTTATGGCGCATCACAACCAGCAGGTTCAAAGCTGTTTATTTGAATCCTGCTGTGTTTTCGTGTTTAGCTGTGTTTGTGTGGATGACAACAGCTGGCATTTAAACTCCAGTGGTAGGATTCATGAAAAAGCAGGGATCTATTTTACGTTCCATTTGATGAACCAATACATATTTTCATAGCAATGGAGATATTGTGGCGGCATGTTGGATCTACATGCATTTTCACCAAGCAGCAACAACTGGGGCTGAAAAATTAAGGCGACTCAAGTGTCAAAAAGTGCAGTTCCTCAAATCGCCATTTGAGGCTGGCTCCAAAAGCGAGTCAATCTCCATGGACCTCCATGTGAAAATCACAGCCTGTATTTAAGAAGTGGACGTAGTCACCGTGACGTCACCCATTAGTTTGTGGACTGCTGTTTCGAAGCTGTGAGATTGGCATTTTGGCCGTCGCCATGTTGGTTTTTTGCAACCAGAGGTGATACAAGAAGGTGGCTCTAAGTACAAGTGAACGCTGAATAAGACATTTTCAGACGACCAAAAATGTTATGTGTGTTATATGTTTCATGAACTGAAAATACACTGTGAAAGGGTTAAAGTTGTAAGACGAAAGCATGGACAACTCCCAGACCAGACAACGCTGTGGTAACAACCTGTCAATCACAAGGTAGGCCCGCCCTAAAGCATCCCCTGCTTTATGATCGATTTGACTCGAAATGGGACCATAATTTACTAAATGAACATCATGTTGTATTGAAGAAGACTTGAAACTAGTGATTGAGACCATAAACTCATGTTTACAATGTTTACTGGGGCAATAAATCAAGTGAGAACTAGGCTCATTTTCTCATAGACTTCTATACAATCAGACTTGTATTTGCAACCAGAGGAGTCGCCCCCTGCTGGCTGTTGAAAGAATGCAGGTTTAAGGCACTTCAGCATTGGCTTCACTTTTCAGGCTGCCGACTGGTTAAAATGCCGAAATGCAGAAATAAACATGTTTACAGCCTAGTACAAAAAGCAGTTTTAGTCTCTATAGCTACTCGTTCTGTACGGACCTGTACGGGGGGTGAATTTTTATATAACTCACCCGTTTGAATTATATTAAGGCTCAAAGTTCAGCATCACTTAAGGCGTGGCCACATTGAGTAACAGGTCAATGCCAGGTTGGTGCTGAATCAAGTCGCTAGCTGGTAGCTGTCTGCACTGCCGCATCACCCGGGCACTCCTCAACTCGACCGACAGTCCACCTCTTTGCCCAGTTTTGGATTAGCTGGGAGTTCGGCTGTACTGTCACTGCCAAGATGGCGATGGCCGAGCCACCAGCTTTGAGCTTCAACAGCTCTTCGTAAGCCTATGGGCGGCATCACGGAAACTCCATCCAACGCAGTCTATGATTTTCACTGGCAGCCAGTGATGGATGGTTGACGTGATAGACAACACCACTAATAGTTTTCAGACCTCATTTGCTAGTATTTGCTTATCACACTTTCTGCACTGAAATGAGATAAAATACATCATTTCGTGAATTGTTCTCTATGGTCCAGAGACATTTGCAGAGTCTAGTTTTATAAATTTCATGGGTGGTTAATAATATCCATGAAGACCTCATGGAGCAGAGGCTTGTGATTTTTAGCCATATTAGCAGCTTGGCTTCATGAGATGGCAATGTTGGGCTGTCGGTTGGTCTGTTGACCACTTGCGGTCCAGAATGAAATATCTCAAGAGCTATTGGACGGATTCAGATGAATTTAATACAGACAGAATCTTAATGACTTTGGAGACGTTTCCTCTAGTCTCACCATGAGGTTGGCATTTGTGTTTTTCACAGAAATGTCTCAACAACAAGTGGATGGATAGCCATGACATCTGCTACATACATCCATGTCCCCATTATGATAAGCTGTAATAACATTTGTGATCCCATAACTTTTCATCTAGCGCCATCATCAGGTCAAATTTCCAATTAGTCTAATACTTTGGTTTATTAAGAAATACCTGCAAAACTAATCACATTCCCATCAGCCTCAGATGTATTTTTCGTATAGCTAATATTAGCATACTCACCCACTAAAGAAAGATTATGTGTCCTTAAAAATGTATTTGTCATGGTATATGAGTCACATAACTTTCATACTTGAACTGGTGACCGCTCGCCCCTCTCTGCATACTCATATACTATACTCATTCCATATGCAGTATGTTCTCATTATACTGAGTAATGGCAAAGATTAAAGCAGCATTTTCATCGGCGAGCCATCAACGCCAGCTCAGTTCTCCACACATTTACAAGAGCTATTTCACTGGATACTGGCTTTAGTGGAAGTAAGAAATGGAAATAATTGCTGTGCACTTTGCTTGAGTCAGACTGCACCTTTAGGCCTATTAAAACATTTATTACCAGATGGAGATGTGTGTGGTTACCAGTGGTGGCTGGTGGCTCAAAAAATTTGGGATAACAGGAGGAAAACAGCCCATGCCGTCATGTTTTTATATACTAGATAGCTACTCAAAATTAAGCAATAAAACAACAGTTTTCAATATTTCTTAAAAACAATCACTGCTCTTATGGGAATGAACCTTGTGTTTGCATTATCAGTCACTAGAAGTCTGTGCAGCAGTCCGTCCCGTACACCAATGTAGTCCCTCTGTGGGTCCAGCCAAGACAGCTGAAGGCCTTTTCGTACAGTCACCACTGCACTCGGAAACCCATTATTTGTAATGACTTGCACCACTTTTCACTGTGCTCTGTGATGAACACCCGCATGGCCAATAGAAATGAGGCAGCTAGCCAGACATGGAAGGCAAAATGGAGGAAAATACTAATCTTGTGTTTGTCTGAATTCCCCACTTGTATCGACATCTCGAGAGGAAAGCCCAGTCTTGGAAATACGTTTCAAGCCCAGAAAGCATATCAGGCATGCTAGCAGGGCTAGTGCTAGCAGGGCTGACCTGTGCTAAGAAGCACATGCTAGCACCAGCCTTGAATTGTAAAACACAAGTTTGTACTTGTATCGACATCTTGAGAGGAAAGCCCAAACTTGGAAACACGTTTCCAATCAAGTAGGCATATCAGGTGCTAAGCGCGCTAGCAGGGCTAGCAGGGCAAATGCTGGCAAGGCTAGCTAATGCTGCTAAGAAGTGAATGCTAGCACTAGTGTGCACTTCTTAGCACAGGGTAGATACATCTTTGTCGCTGGCAACAACAAAATAACGTAGTCCCGCCTATTTTGCTCTATTCTCCCTAAACAGCCAGTCAGATATGCATTGAACCTGGTGAGGCCACAAATCCAAATCCACAAATCCTGCATTCGTCATTCAAAAAGGGAAACCGCAAGACCGAGGACAGCGGATATACCGTACAAGCCGTTGTTATTGTTACAGTATGTACAGGAAACAAAGCAGCGTTTGCCGACCATTTTCACACCACTCTCACTCACCACTTAGATGGTCACATCCTTGTGAAAATATCCCTGTACGGGAACGATCAGATGGCATTATGAAAAATTAGAAAAACCTACTGTGTATTTCCTCTTGACTTCACTCATTTGCTTGCTTTCCTCAGGTTTGTTTCTCCTCTCATGCACACGTTTGTTTAAACTGAGTGGGCAATTACAGTGATTTTTCACACTGACTGGCTCCGCCGCCGACTCAACATGCTGAATCGGCCAAAAAGCCTCCTACACCGGCAGACTAGAGCCGACGGTGCAGGACAGAACGCAACAACTAGGCTGACAGAAACTCAATGACGGCCCCAAACTGTCCGATGGCTGACAGTTGGCTTGGGGCCTTTAGGCTAACAGTCCTTCAGGACTGCTACAGCAAGCTAACTATTTCGTTGGCTAATCCAAGTAATGAGATGCTGCTTGAAAAGGGTTTTGACAAAACACAGATTAGCATTAGCAAAAAACGAAGCACATTAAACAACCTCCTCTGCCTGTATGGCCCAGCCCCCACACACTTTGTCAAACAAACACATGCAATCTGTTCTTTTCTCGACTGCTTTGCACAGTCACACCAACACTTCTTCATCCACAGCAGCGCAGGACGCCACATGTGACCGCCATTAACACCGTCCCATCATCACAGCACAAAATATTGTCAGACATCTCAGTTACCCAGCTGTGACTGAAGGATCTGAGGAGAGAATAATTAGGAGCGATGCTCCACTTCACTCATGTTTTACAGCTTCCAACAGCGGAGTGATATTTAGGGTTAAAGTCGTTACTGAACACTGTTGCTGTGTTGAAAGATTTAATGAAATGAAGAGGATATTTAAGAAGCTGGAAGTTTCTTGGACTGGAAACTCTTTAATTTATCTACGTGCCGTCCTACAAACCCTATAATCCCCATTTTCTAGATGGGATTGCAGAGGTGTTCATTTGCAATAAAAACAGAGATTGATAGTTATGCCGCAATAACGCTTCTCACAGTACATTTTAAGAGGGTTTGCAGGTGCTGTAAACCAGGGGAGATATACAGAGGAGTGAAATGTCCCACTGCTGACTGATGTGAGCTGATGCAGAAAGCTAAAATGGCATCCCGCATAGATGTTTTAGATGCTTTAAAACACAGCGCAGCATTTGAGTGCAGGAAGTATGAAGCTACTGATGTCATTAGCCTCTACATTCATATTCTGAATGCCTCACAGCAGGGCAATTACTGCCAAGCTTGAGAAAAAAACCACGAGGAGGAGAGAAACAGTAACTGCTGCTTGTGGATTTATTTGCCGAAAAATGAGCTTTGTGCTCGATGATTTAAAAAAAAAAAAAAAAAAAAAATGAGAGGAAAAAAGCAGCACTCGTCTGATGATGCGAGGCTCCGTCTGAAGCGCCAGCCTCGTGCGGGACTATCCAGAGCAGGTGATATGGAGATCAAATGGCCTGCCAGCCAGCCAAGGCGACCTGTGGCAGCCAGCGCCACCCCCAGCCGCCTGTTGAAAGGAGACACAATCCCGATAAATGTATTCCTGTCAACATTGCTGCGATGCCTTTTTAATACAGCCCCTGGAGGATTCAGGGCAAGAACAGCCCGAGTCAAACTCCATTTCTCCGGGCTGAAAGAGAGATGTGACAAGAGCCTTGTGCAGGTCAGGGACAGTCAGGGGACTGTCTGGTAGCAAGCACCAGCAGAGGACGGATAAAGGCTGTTAGAAAGGGTTTTATTTTTTATTTTTTTTGGTTAAACGGCTGAGTAAACCCAAACCGGTCTGAACAGAGTGGAGCGGCAGCACCTTTCAAGCTCAAACTCCATCAGTTATTACAGTTTGATTGTCGAGGAGAAGAATAAACTGGGCCAGTGGTTTTCGTGAGCAGGCCAGTACAAGTGTGGAAAGAGCAATTTCGGCTGCGGTCACACTTCCAGCACAGTTGGGTAACTTCAGTCTGAGTGGAAAAAGTTGGCTTTGCTGCGTTCTGGGTTGGCTTTGCAAATGTCACGCACATAGCTGGGAAGTCCTGTAAAACCCTCGGTCAGAGTCCAGCCTGCAGACATTATTCACAAGTAGTTGTGGTAACCTCTCACCCTGGTGGTTAAAGATTTATAAAAAACTCAATTGTTCTGCTTGATTCTTACAGGAGTAACTGCATCTACCGTCTCATCTGCTGAGGTTTTGGGAAGAGCCATCACTTCAAAATGTAAATATGCTGCTTTATGCAAATCTATGTATGTATTTATTATTGGAAATCAAGTAACAACACAAAACAATGACAAATATTGTCCAGAAACCCTCACAGGTACTGCATTTAGCATAAAATATAGGCTCAAATCATAACATGGCAAACTACAAAAACCACAGAACCCATTTTGACTTTGACAGGCCACTAAATAGGCGTCATCGCTCGCTATCAGCACCACAGATGCTGCTCTTGCTACCGCTACTACATTGTAAAAGTGAAAACAAAACTTAAAAGCAACACGTTCCAACACATTGTAAAACTGAATGAAACATTACGACTTTAACAAACAAAATGGCTTCTTCAGGTTTAGGCAACCAAACCATTTAAGTTTCAGGGAAAACATCATGTTTTGGCTTAAAATAACTAAGTTTCAAAAATGAAAGCAAAACTTAACGCTGGTGAACTAAACGCTGCTGGTTTCACATTTTAGAGGTTGTCATGTTCTTTTCTACCTAATTTCGGTGATCTATGCTGGGAAATAAGAGATAAAACCTAATATTGAGTGTAGTAGGCCCCTACTGACTCACATCTATCATGCTCATAGTGCCCAATAACGCCTATTTAAGAGCCTAACAGCAGCTAATCAGCTGAAAGTAGTCCCAGTGACAGCTGTTCACAGACGTGATGCTGGAGGGACCGCTATGCCTGTGGACGAGGACTGGACCGCCTGTGAGTGCTTTGGGACGGGGAGGGGTCCACAGCAGCACCTGCTGATCGTTGAGAAGAGTAAAAACGATACCTGCTTTCACATCAGAGCCTCCAAAAGTCTCCAATAACACCAGAAAAAGTTGCTTTTTGGACAGAGTCGCTAGAGGGGTCTGAAAAACTCACTACACATTGCGACGATGTCACTAAGTCGGCAATACTGCCGCCTCAGCAGGTGACGCTACGTCAAACATCACTCAATTTACATCAATGTCAAGTGTGACAGGAAGTAGCACACTAACAATAAATGGGAATTTCAAAACAAAAGCTATATTCTTTACCTTTTTTTAGCTTTGTAGGAATAATTGTATGGTTTGACTGTGACCTCCCGGGACAGGCAGATCCATCACGAGGGCGGATCCGGCCCAAGGGCCGTATAATGCCCAGGTCTGCTGTAGATGGAGGGGTGTTCAAGCAAAAATAAGGCCTGAAACTGTTCTTTATTTAAACCTCTCAGATCACGATGACAGTAAACGCAGCCTTACCGCATGCTACATACTAATCTTTTCAGACTGTGGGATGCATTAGTTTAAAAACACCTCCATCCTTCAAGAAGCCTTCTGAAGGTCCTTCACCTGGTGGCCGATAATCGAACGCTCTCTGTGTCATGCCCCTACATTAAAGTAGCAAAGCTTTCATGATGGGCCATTCATCGATTTTATGTCAGGGAGGAAACAATAAGGAATTGATTATGAAAGCCCTTTAGACCTTTTTAAGTTCAGCTAATCGTATGAGTTGGTTTGTAGAGTTACAAACTATAAGTTTATGGAGGCCGCTCGGCTGTAGTTGGCCAAGCTAAAGGTTCGTTAAGTTTTGTGAGGGTTAACAGTGCAAGCAGCTGACAGGACATAAGGTGGCTCGCAACTTCTGGGGCCAGCACAGGTCAACTGTATCCTTATCTGCCCTCTGGCTTGATCCAGCCGCCCTCGACATTTATCGACATCTAAAAGGTTACATTTGGCTGCTGAACGTTGAGACTCTCAGACACAGTAAAAAAAAAAAGCAGGGCAACAAGGTTGGAAGAAGGAAGGAAGCCTGCCGGAGGGCAAAACTTCCCCTCGTGTAGACTTGTCTGGGTGAGAATGTCACGCCTCTCTATCGCCAAGTTGCTCCCTCACAGAATCAGAAAATATAATGCATGTGAGCAGAATATTGTGCACTAGACTGGGAGCTAGGCTGAACACGCTGGGGAGACCTGCAGTAGTGTGTTGTTGCATTGTTGAATGTGTATGTAGATTAATTATTAATTTAAAAGGCAATAATTGATTGGGTTTGGTTTCATGAAAGAGATGCTATAAATAGAATTATTTCACTGGGTTTTAATAAGGGCTATCAAAGTTAATGCGATGACACGTTAACGCAAATTTGTTTTAATGCCACTAATTTCGCAATCAATCTTTCTTTAAAGCAAAAGTGAAGATACTGGTATCATATGAAACTAGAAAACCAAGGGAATCTGTACCAGTTATGTCGTACTAGCTTGTGAAGGAGGTTAAATAACGCTCAAAATTTGCACTAAATTTTGGCGAGAAAACTGTCATAGCCATTTTCAAAGGGGTCCCTTGACCTCTGACCTCCAGATATGTGAGTGTAAATGGGTTCTGTGGGTACATACGAGTCTCCCCTTTACAGACATGTACACTTTATGATAATCACAGTCAGTTTGGGGCAAGTCATAGTCAAGTCAGCACACTGACACACTGACAGCTGTTGTTGCCTGTTGGGCTGCAGTTTGCCATGTTATGATTTGAGCATATATTTTATGCTAAATGCAGAACCTGTGAGGGTTTCAGGACAATATCTGTCATTGTTTTGTGTTGTTAATTGATTTCCACGAATAAATCTATACATACGTTTGCATAAAGCAGCATATCTGTCCACTCCCATGTTGATAAGAGTATTAAATACTTGACAAATCTCCCTTTACAGCATATTTTGAAAAGAAAAAATGTGTGATTAATTTGCAATTACTCGCAATTAACTATGGACAATAATGCGATAAATTGTGATTAAATATTTTAATCATTTTAATATGAAGTTTCAGCGTAACATGATGATTGCTCTTGCTTCTGCAGAGGCTTATTACTGCAATTTTTAAGCAATAAAATGGTCCAATATAAAGATGTGGGATTTTCTTTTTATTCTATTTTAGTCTTTCATCCTTTTACTGTCCTATCTTTGTTTTTAATGCATTTTTACATCAATTAGCTATTTCTGTACTTGAATTAAAGTACCTTTAAACTACTGTCTGTCTTTATTATACTGGTACTGTAAGGGATTATCTTAGTGGAAGTCAGTTCAACATATGAGCTATTGCACACAGTTGATCTGAAAATGCCTTTAAGAGGACATTAGCCGAACTCTACCATGCACACACCAGATCCACAACTTTTGCATTAGGTGCTCTCCAGAGTGTTGGCTCTGTCTGAGATCAGAGAGGACTGGAGGTGCTGCTGCAGAGTCAGAGCAGATTACAATGGCCTGCCTGCTTTGGTTTGCTGCCAGCGGGCTACTTTGGAGCTGCCGAGCAGTGGCAGTTTGCTGTTAGAGGGCTTTTCTTTATTGTAAATCACTGACAGTCCATATCAATAATCACACCCATCAGATTTCTGGGAAAAAAAAACGCCAGTGGAGCCCTTCAATTATAGCGTGCGTACACCCTTGACTGCACATCTGCACACTGCGCTACAGCAACATCTGCAGAGACATTAAAATGTGGGAAGCCTCCATCACAAAGTGTTGGAGTTTCTTCAAAAGGTTTAATCATGAGCATTTTCTATTTAAAAAAAAAAATACTTTACATTACTGTACATGTACATGATGTTCATTTAGTAAATTCTGGTCCCATTTCGAGTCAAATAGACCATAAAGCAGGGGATGCTTTAGGGTGAGGCTACAGCGTCGTCTGGTCTGGGAGTTGTTTTTATCATAAAATTATGTACCGTATTTTTCGCACTATAAGGCGCACCGGATTATCAGGCGAATTAAGAGAAACAGAACGGTCACATAAGTCAAACTTTATTCAATTCATTTAATAGTTCAATAACTTCAATAACTCTCAACATTTTTCAGTTGTCACACATGAAATACAAAACAATACACTCACTTTTCAGTTCATTCCTCGTCCACAAATCCATCAAATCCTTCATCATCAGTGTCTGAGTTAAACAGTTGGGCGATTTTAAGTGCGCCTTATAGTGAAAAATACAGTAAGTTAATTTTAACATTCTGGTCGCCTAAAAATTTATTTAGAGATCGGTTATATTTAGCTCCACCCTCTTGTGTCACTTCTGGTTGCAAATATCCAAGTTGGCCAAAATGTTAAACTCAAAGTTTCAAAACTGTAGTCCACAAACCAAAGACATCAATGTGACTACGTCCACTTCATATATACGGTCTATGTCTTTACCATTTAGTGCTATTTTACTGGCCATCAACAGCTAAGGTTAGCTTAGCTCTGGTAACTGCACCACTTTTGTTCACGCGCCCTCCAACTCTGACAACAGCAGTTTATTCTGACTGTAGCTCCAGCGTCAAGCTAACGCGTCGCGGTACAACAGCAGACAAGCTAACCCTCAAAGTTTTGAAGCAAAGGAGCATTGCTGGGATTATTAACTGCAACGTCCTGTAATGTGTTATTCTACTTATTGCTGAAAAAAAGAAATCACATTACCGTTATGTGTTGCTAAGTAATTAATTCATTACTACCCAACGCTGATTACAGAAATGATTACTAAGGACATGACAGTTCCCCAGAAATGAAGCCAAAACACTTGATTGCCCCCTGGTGGCTGGTGCAGTGTAGGTCATACATCCCTTCCATGTTAGCGGTAAGGCCTGTCAAAGGAGGCTGGGTCATGCTTCATCAGCACATCATATCTTAGGGGTACAACACATGCACAGTAAGATCTGGTCTGCAGTTGCCAAAATGAAACCAACTGCATGCACGTGCTATATCCCGTATCCCGAAACCCGTGTCCACCGGAGTCCCAGCCTCCTTCCATAGGCCTTGGTTAGTGGATGGGACATGGGCCAAACTAAACAGTCAAAGTACATGTCAAATAATTTTTTTCCAAAGATGGTTCCAGTCATTTTAGGTTGTTCTTATCATATACGGGGATCAGACACCATGATTAACAGCTGCTCTGAGTGAAGCAGATGTGGCGCCAATTGTACGAGAGAGGAGATAATAACTTCAACTGTCCATAACCGTCACAAGTCTGTGTAACAGAACATGTGTCAATTTGATTATAGTCGTACTTATATGGATATTATGGTTAGTTATGTCTTTCTAGCCAAACCGCTACTGTGGTGCTAACGCAGCTCACGCTAACAAGCTTGTGGCTTGTGCATCATCCATCTATATACATGACTATGCCTACACGTGACGTGTAAACCTGCCATCATATTGTCGTTACATAATGAGGTGCATGTCTGAAAGGGGAAATGGGTTTTTAGCGCAATTTAGCAGCTTCATGAAGTGGTTACATTTGGGGTTTTTTTCGTGAATCACCACCTGCACGTTCACTTTTTATTTCACTTCCAAGACTTACATGCAAGAACAAACACGCAATCAGCCTGCTTTTGACTATTCATACCAGTCGTGGACAAACATTTGGCCTCTGCCTGTTCACACAAGAGCAGAGTCCTGCAACGGCACCAAACCGTAGAACTGTACAAGCCCTTGAACTGTAAACTTGTATTCAATATTTTCCTGCAATTTCTACATGATCATTGGAACAGATAAGTGTTGCAATGTCTTTCCTGTACTCACGTTATGAAAACCACTGAGCTTATGTTTTAGATGCCACTAAGTCACCCAAATTTTTGCTGTTTGGCCATGAATCAAGTCTGACAAGAGCGATTCTACCAATAAATGAGGCCGTTTTTATTCGTAGAGTCAACGTGCTTTAGGGATGTAGCTGCTTTATGTACTATATTATAAGGGTTTTTCAAAATGCAGTTCATAATATATCCACGATTTCAAATGTCTAAAAAAGTCTTTATTGTCTGTCAACACATTATAATATCCTGAATATGATGACTAAGTTTAAATAAAGGTCAAATGGAACATTATAATCGCCACCATGTACCTGCGCTCAATGCGAAATTAGCAGTTGAATGAATGCAGTTGGCTTTTGCCAATTTAATAACCAAGTAAGTCTAGGTGAAGACATGGCTGCTCGCGACCTTCAGTTATCTTTTATCGAGCTGTTGCAGCTTTGACAGCTTTGTTTTCTTTGTTTTGAAATTCCAAACCCGCTTCGACGCCGAGTTCAGAAGAACTCGCTTTCTCTCAAAAATCCTTAATTGCCTACAGCAACAGGGCTGTCAAGTTATATTTGACACTGCTAATGATTAACGCTGTATAATCACGGCCTCTCGGGACTCTTTATGTTGCAAATAATACCATACAAAATTGCTTAATTAGGGATATGATTGAGTATTCAAACTGTAAATAAATACTTCTTGCTCACCCTTACAGCTGGGAGGATAATTTATTACCATTATGTGTAAATAAATGCTCCTTTATCTACTGACTTGTTCTATATGGTGATTATTACATACCATGTTTAGGACAGCTTTTATATTCATCATTCTGTTGCTTCTGTCAAGACATTTTGTTGTTTCCAGACCGCCTCCACAGGTTAACACTGTGAGAATAAATATACCATTCTGTTTCCAAGTCAAAGAAGAAATCAGCAAAGAAATCTCCCATTTATTCCTCCGAAAACTGTGTTCCAACTTAAAGAAAATTGGACTTATTCTCTGGAGTTGGGCTATCGGAGTTGTAATCAACATCCCTCCAAACCAAACATCCCACATCTCATTTCAGCAAATGATGTGCTGACAAATAATACACAGGGTACAAATGCATTTACATATAAATTAAACCCTAAACCCAGCGATGGCTGCACCAAAATGCTGCGTTATGAGTCAATAATTTAGACTAATGACTGCAATAATAGCAGGGTTACTGTAAAACAATGTCATTTGCCTATAGCATGTGTTCCCAACATCCTGACAGACACCAGCATCAGTCTTGTGTGTTTATTTCCTTAACAGCTTACAGAGTAATGTGCAATGCACGAGATGAGAGCTGACTTTTAAGTGTATTATTGATCCAACTTTGGAAAGCTTTATATATATATATATATATATATATATATATATATATATATATATATATATATATAAAAGGGCTTAATGTGCCGTATTATTTATAGTACATCATGTCAGAATATGTGGAAACGTGGCCTTCGTTGACTCTCATGTGCACATCCCTAAAAGGCTCGATTAACACAGCTTTGCTGATACGATCATTGTTAGTATTAATTATAGGGTTTTATCTTAATAAGCTGACATTTAGAAGTCACCCCGCATGATATTTCTAGGCTTAAATATCAGGTGACGCATTGACAAGTGAGGTGTTAATGAGCTGAAAAGTCTTAAAAAAACACACATTATCACCAAAGGAGGAACAACAAACACGACTCTTTAAATAAAGACCGGTGTGAATTTCAATGTTTAAAAAAATACTGACACCATGATGTACCCTAAAATATCTATCCCTTGTTTGGAATTGAGCCCATTGAGCCCATTGATCATCTTACCGATATGAATACAATTCTGTCCAAAACATTCACCATATCAAGTCTGTAAGGTGAGAAAATGTCAGTATAGTATTTATAGTTTATTGTGGCCCCCAAGAGGCTAAAAAAAGAGGGACAAAAACTCAATTAATTAAACTGAAGTTTGATTTAGTTAATATTTTTTTCAGTGAAAGGTGCTAAATGTGGGATTGGGAGCATTTTTATTGCCTCCACAAGGCTCTCAACATGGCGAAGACTGAGACAAAGAGTACAGACCATGGATGTATACAGAAATCTGGACACAGCCATCATAGAGGAAGGAAATAACAGCGTTTTACAACTTTTAGGACCTAATGATTTACAGTGTTCATACAAGGGAGTTTACCTAAAAAAAAAAAAAAAAAAAAAAAGATCCACTGAGTTACAGATGTCTCTTTCTCAATTTATGTCTATGGATAAAAGTCTTTTTGGGCCCAATGGCATCACGTGACGGACACAGAAGTTGCAGTAGCCACTACGACCACGTTGGGATCAACAACCGGCGCTCTTCCTGGGGGCTTGGTATAGAAACAGAGGTGAAAGTCTGGTGTTCATTTGACAACGGCGGCTGCTGCCATTTTGGACTGAAAACGTTTATTACCTCCGCCAAGGAGGTTATGTTTTTGCCGGCGTTTATCTGTCTGTTTGTTTGTCGGTCTTCAAGATAACTCAAAAACTTAAGGACGGATTTTGATGAAATTTTCAGGGTGTGTTGAAAATGTGAAAAGGAAGAACTAGTTTAATTTTGGGGGTGATCCGGGAGAAATCCTGGATTCTGGATCACTTTGAAATTTTCGTTAACATTGGGGTAAATGGGACCCAAAAATTGTTTCTCAATATCTCTGGTAATTGTTGCCCAAAGCTCATGAAATTTGACTCAGGGATTTACAACGTGTACTTCTATCAAATCCCAAAGGCTGACCCAGATCTGATCCAGATGGCGGATTTTATTGCAATTTATATAAAAAATGGGGGTACTCTTACATTTTGGCCTAATGTATTGTGAGTTTTATGTTGTGTCTTGTATATATGTTCTATGTTTGCCACTGATATAAAATTCTTTTTAAAAAATGTAGGACTTTTATTTTGGAGTGAATTACAATATGGGGGGAAACTATGGTGCTTGGCGGAGGTCTGCGCTCTCCGAGTGCTTTTCTAGTTATATTTATAATGCTTTATAGTTCAACACAGGTCATTTTGGTAGAATGACAACTGAATAGGAATAATTTTGTTTTACTTTTGGATGGCACTTTTAAGGTGGATGTTTTACTTGCGTATTTTATTAGGGGTGTAAATCATAAATGGATCGAAATGAGCGCCCAGTTTCGGCCACGGAAATCAAAAGCAGGAACAACGATTATTTTTTTTTTCTCTCTATCTCTGTTTACTTACATAGGCCTATATCCAAAAGGCAAATACAGCTGTACTGAACAAATGTAACAGCCACTAATGGTTAAAACTATAAACCAGCACAAAAATCACAATTACCAACATAAGCCACATCACTTTACAAACACTAACAAAAGTAAAATTTGCATTTTGGAACATAAAACAGCAAAATGTAACCACTACTAGTCCAGCAGTCTGCATCCTGCAGGCATGATGGGAAATGTGGGCCGTCCCTGTCGCTACAGTACTCAGGACGCTTCACGCCTATGGCATTTTACACTGAATGAATTAACCTAGCAGCCTCCTGACTTTAGTTACTTTCCCTTATTCATAGCTCCTCTTCTTCTACACGCTTGAATTTCAGCCTACATGCATGTTTTTTCAGCTCAACATTACTGAACCAGAGCAGCTGATACTGGTAGCAACAAGCTAGCTGACTGCTGAGTGCTGTCTCAGCTCTCAGGACTCCATAGTCCTACAATGGCAGGTTTAAATCAAAAACAAAATCATGTCCTTAAAATCGAAAGTCTAATCAAATCATGACTTTGAAGAATCGTGACAACCTTATTTTATATTATATAATATATTCAGGAGCTTTCGGCCGCATCTCATAATCTCCATCATGGTCGGCAAATGGAAGCTGGCTCAGAACTGGAGCCGTTTTCACGTCACCAAAGTTCAACTATTACTGAACCACCTTCAATTTGCCGATGATGACCATGAGATGGGCTTGAAAGCTCAGCTAAAAGCTAGTAAGTGGACCTTAAGTCAACACTACTGAGTCCCAAAGTGGTACACTATTGCAAATAAGGCGGTAAAACGTGGCAGTGGTGTGCGTGTTAACAGCCTGAAACCACACACCAGTAGTGCGTGGTGGTCTTAACTGCCCTGATACTAAACACAACTTAAAGCTCAGCCCTGTAAGTGAGAGCCTAAAGTATGTTTTGTCAGCTAAACTAGGAGATAATTTAGTGGAGTGAGATTCGCACTCTGCTGGGTCACTGTGGAGCTTTTCTGCTGCTCCTCTAATGAAACTGTAAACTCACCCCTGGGGATCTCCAGCAACATCGATTGATTGCAATTTTACCTTCCCCTGCAATTGTAGGCTGCTGCAGATTGCCCCCACTGTGGATATGCTTGAGTATGATTTGCTTCACTGTGACGGAAAGGCATTTTTAAAAAGCACAAGGTGTGTTGGAGTCATGACAGCGGCGGGCTGAGGTGGGAAGCTGCAAATCTGAATGCACCTCCACTGCTTCCACTTCCACTCACAGCTGTGCCTTCGCTTCCTTTTCATTCTGCAAAAAGGTTAATGTATTTTCCTAAAGCAGCCGCGCGCTGGGTTATTTCTCAAACTTTTAACGCCGAGCTAAAGCGTCTGACGGCAGATCAGATCCTGATCTCCATATGCTGCAACATATGTTTCACAGGCTTCTTGATGATGCTGATTCTTTGTGTTTTGTTTTGGTGCTGTCATTTTACCAGCCAGCTCTATATCCTCAGTACATGACAAACTGTCGGACACACTGTGTGCATAAACTGGAACAAAATCTTTCCTGCTACCGGGTCGAATACATTAAGAAACTTTTAAGTTTTTTGGGGGAAGGGAAAAGGTCAAGGCATTGTTTTTTGCAAGCACCTGGACGTTTGATTTGCTCAAATTTGGTCAAAAAATACTTTATATTAAGTAGTAGTATTTCCAGCAGCAAACTACTGTTTTCAGAGAAAACAGTCTGTATGCTCGTATAGCACCAGAGAGCAGACCATAAAGTTATCGACTAGCTGGAAGACATAGCGGCGCTTTTAGCAGCTAAAGACACGAGACAAAAAGAGAGCTAAAAGAGAGTGAATATTGGACTTACTTTTATCAAGTGACCAGACATATCACCCTAAACGACTTCTAATGTTGCTCCATGTCCGCTGGATGTTTAAACAGATTTTCCAATTGCAATTTTCGAAAATCAGAAGATATCTATTGCCTCCCCTTCACTCAACGTAGCGACGGCTGAGCTGGCGGCTCGTAGCTAAAAAAAAACGGCAACATCGCTGACAGAGCTAACAGTTTACCCAGCCCGGTCGCACTGAATGGCGTATGAATGAAACAGTAATCACATTTTTTGCGCAAAAAAGAAGACTGTTCTTGCTTTTGGCGTGTCATTCGTACGCCATGTAGTCTGTATAGTGAAGTCCCGCCCCCGTCCGGTGAACCCAATGCGGTAGTTAACAAATTGTGCCATGAATCACACACATGACATTTGTCTAATTTAAAAATGATTTTGCAAGTCAAAGAAGTTGCAGTTTGTTGTAATATCATTTAGTTTTGTGTAAACGTACTATGTACATCACTACACTAGCCAGCTAGCTAACTTAGCTATGGTCCACGCACAAATGAAACGTTATCTTCCCTGATGTGTTTCATCCAGTGACTCCTGGTCCTTCAACCAGCCGGGACCCGAGTGCATCCCAGTACGAAACACACAAGCATCGTAGCTTCAGAGGGAGGGACGTCACTTATGCTATTTTTGGGTGTGTAGTCTTTCTAATTACGTATTTTCACACTGTGATTCTTCGTCAGTTTCACAACAAACTGAAACGTTCTTGACTTGCAAAATTCAGTTTTAAATTAACATCATATGTGTGATTCACAGTGTTCAAAAGAGATCAATAATTATGAAATAAGGTCCTACTGGGTCCACCAGAAGGGATGGGACTTCGCCCCTCTATTGACAACAACATAAATGTAAATATGGTACACTGTGAGCTAGTGACGTAGAATAAAGTGTTAAACCAGGAGACGGGTGTTCAAGACAACGTTTGAGTTATTTTTAAGTAATGTTAGTCACATTTTTTAGTGACCTTTGCGACGTGTTCTCCGTACTTCTGCCACATTGTATTGTATGCATTTCAAGCCCAACTATGATGTTGTTCCAAAATAGTTTTGTGGTCTAAATTTTAACTGCGGCCGACGCCGTAGTTTTGTTACGTAGCATAACGTTATGTTGTGCTATTTATACACCTTCCCACGCGATTGGGTTGAACGTTATAAGCTGTAACCATCGTAGTCACTGCTCACATGCACCAAGTAAGAGATAATGCACAACCAGATGGTCACTGTTGTAAAACAGAAGGGTTTATTTCACAGCAATGACCCGCTAGCTGTACATTATCCTGCTTTCTAAAAAAAATCAATAATTTGACACAAAAACGATCCCCCAGAGTCCGAGATCAGAACTGCACCTATAACAACGGTCTGCTGTAGACTGCAATCAGAATGGAGTATTCCACAAAGCTGTGTAATAACATGCACTAAAAGGAAAGCCGTGCAGCCTGGCTATGTCAAAAAGGGAGACATTACCCCTCTATATCTTTACATAGCTTACTTGATGTTATATTAATGCTCTGAATATCATGTAGAGAACCTTTAATCCACTAGAAGCTAACTCGCTCCCTTCAAAGTGCCACAGTAGCATCTGTATCAGATGATTTTTTTTTTTTTTTTCAAGGAAGATGCTGCTTCAGGAAAATCATTTGTTTCCTTTTTGCAATCCACCCCTCTGCAGGACCTTCACATGCCCAGCAAAGGCAATCGTTAAGAGCTCCTTTTTTCTGCTGCCATTAAGGTCTAATATATCAGTTGTGCAGTCAATTGTACTTGACAGGCAGCTTCTTGAACTTGAACTGGGTCATCTGGTGACAGATAACATGGCCTGTTTGTTCAATTTCCTCCTCTGCAATGGCATCGCTCTGAAGTGAGTTATTATAAATCACTGTGGATGCGTTCATCATGTATCTTGTCAGTGGCGGGGAGAGTGGCGCAGTGTGTGTGTGTGTGTGTGTGTGTGAAAGACAAAGAGCGATAGTACAGTGTGAAAAGGAAAAACGAGAGAGGACAAATAGGACAGGTAACAACTTGAGCGTGTGAGCGTTTATTTCAGTTAGTGTGTATTCACAGTCAGTGTTCCCGAGTCTGTTTATGCTGTGTATTTACATCTAGGTGGGTGTGAAATTATGTGTGTGTTTTTGCCCAGGTCACCCCAGGGACCCCAAAGAGGCTGTGACGCATGAGCCTGAATGAGACACAGATATAATGAAGATATAACCCCGCTCAGCCACCCAACGCCTGCCTCAGAGGGAGGTTACAGTCTGAAGTGGACAGCAGATACTGGGGGAGGACGGCAGATTACTTGGCAACGCTGTCCTCATCCTTCAGCCACACTGCAGGGGACAACTTCTTCCCCTCTAATATGACAAGTAATATCACAGCGTGAGAGTGTGCTGCTTTCATCTAAAAGTAATAATCACTGCCATTTTAATGTCAATGAATTTGTTTCACTGCTCTGTATGACTGGTTGTAACACACTGATTCAGGCTACAGCTTTTTATGTTTATCCAGAAACTGCAGGTTTCTTCTTTGCAGGTTTCTGTCAAATTCAACATTTATTTTATTTACACACAAAGGACACAAACACTCTCCTGCCTACTGACTGAAATAAAAGCAAAATACTGTCCACTTCTTCCGATTTATTTATTTCACTGTTTCCATGATGAGAATCAGCAGTTTTTCTTTGCTTTCCCTGTCGACAGTCTGTCCATCTTGTGCTTTCAATTGTTTTTTTTGTTTTTTTTTAATAATTCCTCCAACAATCAATCATTTTCTGTATCATCAGCACAACAGCTATTTGGACTTGTCACTGCAGGAAAAAGCACAGTGGTTGTACTGTGGATGCATTCAGATCCTTTACTTAAGTAAAAGTACTAATACCACACTGTAAAAAATACTCCATTACAAGGTCTGCACTGAAATACTCAACGCATAAAAGTGTTTATAAAGTCTAATGAGGATTTTCATTTTCATCATCTGCTATACTTTCTTTATTAAGCCATTTATTTGGTTTGTTGAATATAAGAAAAAAGTGAGAAATTAGTTTAATTGATTTAATTAATTTTTTTACAGTGTATACAGTACGTTTTTCTTCATAAGTTTTGTATGTAAAATCCTAATTTGAAAAGTAACTGGTAATGAGAACTAGCAGGTAAATGTAATCAAGTGAAAAGTAGGGATGTCAATCAATTAAAAGATTTCATCGCAATTAATCGCATGATTGTCTATAGTACATAAGGATTAACTGCAAATTAATCACATTTTTTATCTGTTCAAAATGTACCTTAAAGGGAGATTTGTGAAGTATTTAATACTCTTATCAACATGGGAGTGGGCCAATATGCTGCTTTATGTAAATGTATGTATATATTATTATCTGAAATCAATTAATAACAAAACAATGACAAATATTGTCCAGAAACCTTCACAGGTACTGCATGTAGCATAAAAACTATGCTCTAATCATAACAGGGCAAACTGCAGGACTATGACTTGCCCCAAACTGCATGTGATTATCATAAAGTGGGCATGTCTGTAAAGGGGAGACTGGTGGGGACCCAGAGAATCCATTTACATACACATATCTGGAGGTCAGAGGTCAAGGGACACCTTGGAAAAAGGCTATGACAGTTTTTCCTCGCGTTATTTAACCTCCTAGACATGGCTGGTGCCGATGGATTCTTTGTTTAAGTTTCAGATGTCAGTATCTTCACTCTAGCTTTAAAACTGAACCTGCAACCTCCAAAAGATCGCAAGTTGTGTTAATGTGTTGAAGAAATCAGTGGCTGATTTTCCAATGGTGGAATGAAATGGGACTACTCAAGTACTGTTACCGCAAATATATATTTAAGTACAGTAATTGTGTAAATGTACTCATAGCCACTGGAAAAGCTGCACCTGTCACTCCCTGTGTTTTACATCATGCTGAAAATGCACATTTAAGGCTGTTAAATACGTAATTGTAACAGGAATATCTGTGACTTTTTGTCTTCTGTGGTACTCACAGATACGTTTGTCTGGCTAGCTGTCAGATGCAAACTGCCCACAGTGTTTGATGCCACTGAAATGGTCACACTGGGGAACTTCCTTCAAGGCCAACAGTGGATGAAGGATGGCACAGAGATTTGGGGAATACAAGAAAACTCTCCACTGTGCCCTTCTCAAGATCTTTAGCATTATTTAAGCGACAGCCCTCAAACTGTGAAATAATTTGCTTGTTACGTATAACACCGCATTAAGAAAAGAGAACGAACCTGACAGGAAGTCACACCTGACTCGAACCTGTGAACCAACTGTCGACGCTCAGAGCGCTAGTCGGCCGCTCCTATCGTATTTTAATGAGGAAAACTAGAAAGGTATTTCAAAATCACATGTTCACACACACACATACACACACACACCAATGGCAGTTAGCTACCATGCAAGGTGCTAGCCTAGCAGGGCATGTCTGGCATCTCTCACATCTGCTTCATTTCCAAAGCTTAGTTTTTGTATCAGGTGTTAAAAAGAACTGCAGCCCACAAACTGGGTAGCACATGAAAAGATTCAGCTCCTGCTGTGTTCACGCTGTGAGTTTATACCTTAATTAGGCCTCCACACCTGATTCTCATTTATTATTATCAGCCAAAGGAGCCTCAAGAGGATGATCGGCCAACCAGACACATACCAAAATAAAACAAGGCTTTTAAAATCAATATGACAGAAATTACAAACAGAAATACAGAAATATTAGGGTTGTCAATTGATTAAAATATTTTAGGGTGATTAACCACATGATCGTCCATAGTTAATTGTGGTTAATCACAAATTAATCGCACATTTTTTATCTGCTCAAAATGCACCTTAAAGGGAGATTTGTCAAGTATTTACTAGACTTATCAACATGGGAGTGGGCAAATATGCTGCTTTATGCAAATATACTGATGTATATATTTATTATTGGAAATCAATTAATAACACAACACAGTGAAAAATATTGTCCAGAAACCTTCATAGGTTCTGCATGTAGCATAAAAAAATATGCTCAAATCATAACATAACAAACTGCAGCCCAACAGGTTAAACAGCTGTCAGTGTGTCAGTGTGCACAACACAGTGTGCTGACTTGGGAGACTCCTGGGTACCCAGAGAACCCATTTACATTCACATATCTGGAGGTCAGAGGTCAAGGGACCCCTTTGAAAATGGCCATGTAAGTGGGACGTTTCTGAAGGCTCCAAGTTTACGAGTTGTGACGTGTTTGTGGCCGTTGGTAGTTAATATAGTGTAATTTTAGTCATACATTTTTCTTCATAATAGTCTGAGGAAAATGTTCATATTCCCAACAGCCTCATCTTTCTCTTCTGTCATTATGCCTTTACATTTCCTGCATTGTTACCCACTTGCTAGCTTGCTAAATTGTTAGCCTCTGTGGCGTCTAAATGCAGTAATGCTAATACTGCCGCTGCTGCTCTCTCAACCGCTTAAACGGCAAGCATGGTGTGTACACAACTTCTGACGTTGTAAACACAAGCTCACGAGTTTCACTTGAAGGCACCATATCATAACGTGGGCATATCTATAAAGGGGTGACTCGTTGGTACCCATAGAACCCATTTTCATTCATATATCATGAGGTCAGAGGTCAAGAGACCCCTTTTAAAATGGCACTTCCAGTTTTCGTCGCCAAAATTTAGTTGGAGCTTGGAGTATGTTTGGAGCATTATTTAACCTCCTTTGCAACAAGCTCGTATGACACAGCCTGGACCAATGGATTCATTAGGTTTTCTAGTTTCATAACATGCCAGAATCTTCACTCCAGCTTTAAAACTGAGTCTGCAACCTCCAAAATATCACAAGTTGCATTAATGCGTTAAAGAAATTAGTGGCGTTAAAACAAATTTGCGTTGACGTGTTGTTATCATGTTAACTTTGAGCGCCCTAATAAATATAAAACCAATATAGTATACTTCCCATTTTGTAGTCAAACTGCCTGCTTTGGACTATTTTATTAAAATGCAGCATCCTTATTTAGATTTCAGATTTCACAAACCAGTTTTCACACAAAAGTTTAAGGGAAAGAAACTCGAGTATTTCGTGTCATTCGTCATTTAATTGTGCCAAAAAGATTTTGACTTGAGACCTGAGTCAGCCGTGCGACGCAGCTTTTTCTCTGTGAACCCTTGAAACTGAATGTGGCTTTTCATTAACCAATAACAATGCAAGGCCCTCTTCTGACGTTCCCAATGTTTCCGTGTTGTTTTGTTGACTTAATGATCAGAGCCGAATGAACCGCTCACTCCATCAAAGCGGAGCGCTTTTTTTTTTTCCTTCGAAAAACATTTTCTGAGACCAAGATTTTTTCATTCAAAAGAAAAAAAAAAAGACAGATTGTGTGTGAGAGGCCGACTAAAACATCTCACTTCAAAAGGACACGACCAAACCAAAAACATGAGCTACACCAACAAAAAGGATGAAAAAACGAATGAACCGGGGCCACTTGGGAAATCAAAGCGGCCCTCGTTCCTTCTCATTAGCTTCTCAGATTCCTGCGACGGCGCTACCTGTACATCGCAGAGATCACAGCGGGGCCCGAGAATGAGTGAGACGCCAATTTGTCTTGACATGTTAAGTTGTGGCTCGATCGGATTACGAGACGCAGCACCGTTAATGGATGAGCTGAGCGTCCGTCCTTCTACGCTGAAGGCTGCACCGGATTTAGTTACCAGCAGAAGCCTGTGACCTTGCCAGGGTCCGTCATGCAGTCGCATATTGACAACAGCCAGATTTCAATCAAACATCAGTTGACAATTTACTGAGGAATCACCTCATCTTACTTCCTTACTGTTTCTATTCTGTCTTCCACCACACGACACTGCTTGTACAAAACAGCTGAAAATGTCCTAAACTGCAAAAATGCCCTCTCAAATTAAGAGAAAACATTTTAGATATGAGCATTATTTTGCATGAAACAGTCAAATTTGTCTGTCAGTGTAGTAAGTGATTTTAACTTGTCAAGATTTCTTATAATAAGCAAGGCGGTCCAGCTACTAATATTCTTATAATAACTAAAATCTGACTTTAACTATTGAATGTTTGGTGATGGTTGCCATGAAATTTGGCAGGAGGCAGAATGAATGGATGAGTCCTCCTGACTTTAGTGATCCCCTGAGTTTCTCTCTAGTGGCACCACTAGATGGATTGGGACAGCATTTTGTTTAGTCATGGTCCCCAGTGGATGAATCTCAGTGACTTTAAAGTGGCAATAGACATTGTTTTGCTTTAACTTATTATATTATTATTATGAAGCAGATGTTGACTGCACAATCTAATAGCTGCAGAATAATGGCACCATCTGTGTTTAGATTGGTTCCCCACAAGCCTCACTTTCACTTTTCAATCCTGTCTGCCACCAGGTGCGATGTCCTGGGAAAACTAAAGCTCGATTTACGGCACAAAGAAAGTGCATCAACCAAGACTGGGAGATGAAAGCGCTTTTCGGTGGCTATCCTCGGTTATCGATGAGTATCAATGTAAGGTCTCTGCAGTTACTATACCCAGCAGTGGAAATGACGAATGGTGGAACAACTGAAGTAACTGTGGAAAACAAAATGGAGTGTGTTCTGTGTTGTTGGTAGTTGCTGGGCTTTAAGGAAAACTGATCCGGTTGTTTTTGCAACAGCGAGGACAATAATAATACCACTTGGAAACGCTAGCGTAAAGGTTGAAAAGTTGTATGTTTGTGCAAAATTTTGTTGTGCTTAATGCTAATTAGCAAGTAGTAGCAAGCTAACACTCTAACATAGTGCACATGGTGAACCCTGCTAAATATTAGCATTGTCACTGTGGGCATGTTAGTATGCTAGCATTAGCATGAAGCTCCAACATAGGCTGCCAAAGCCTTACAGATCACCTAGCATAGTTGTAGACTGTTTTGTGAAAATGTCCCTATTAATGATACATTTGACCAATCATGATGGTCAAACCAGTCCAGTCTCATTCCCAAAGCCTCAAATACTGATGTTTTATTTGATGCTGCTCCGGCCATGATGACGTATAACGAGTGACGGGGCTGAGAGGAGTGGAGGTCGGGATGGATGGGTGGGTCAAACAAACACAGGACTTTCACCAAGGAGGCCGCTCTTTGTGCCTCATGTCAAATCAAAAGTGAATATTGACTTATTTTAACTTGCGTAAGTAGGGGTACGTTACACAGCGTTCTTAATTTACGTCATGTGGGTTATGTAATTTACTTACGTTAAGTTATTTTAATTCAAATCACAGTCTTTTATTAATTCTAACCAAGTAGTTTTGTTGCCTAAACCTAAGAGATGGGTAGGGGTCCTGACCTGAGGCTATCGTCTTGTTATCTGGTTCAACTAACCCGAACAACCGGCATCACAGTGCGCGGTCCAACGACAGCGTCTATCGACTCGGTAAATCAGCCTACGGTTTCTCTAGCTGCCAATGAGCGCGTTCACATGAACTGGCTGGTGTTCGTAGCATGTGACCAATCACAAATATGAAGAAGTCTACTGCCAGCAGAGCGGCACATTTTACAAACAAAGACAAAACTGTAATATTAGACAAATAAGAAGTTAAACCCATGATCCAGACTAAAAGTAACACAGTCAAATCTGCCAAATACAGGAAGGAAATACAGGAGCACATCTGACTATAAATACTTTGTATTCTGTTAAATTAACATGATTATATATATAAAAAAACAAAAACATAATTCACAGCAGCCACAGCATAAACGTACCGATAGAAGTAACACAACTCCGACATATTTATTAATTTAGTTTTATTTGCTCCCAGTTTCACACCGTCAGAGTTGCAGCTGAAAGGATAATGCTAAAATACTGTCACACCCTATAAGAGTACACCAACGCAACACATTAATTTAATGGAACAAACATAATTACAGACAGCTCTATTGTGCTCTGGATGGAGCAGTGATGTTACAAACCTATTAATTTATGCATTCACACAGTCAATTTTTTTTTTGCCAGCTGTCCGTTCTGCACTTGGCAGTTTAAACTGTGTTGCTTTTAGCCTGAATTATGACTTTAACTTCTTCATCTTTGTGTAATATTATCATACAATCCATGCACCAAGCTTTGATTGGTCAGCAGGAGGTGGCGAGTTGATCTCTTATCTGGAGCATAACCTGCTGCTGAGCCGGTTAGGTGTTCAGCATGAGTTACCATGGCGATCTACCCGGGTAAGACGTGAACCACCGAAGGAATACGAATAGGTTGTTCAAACTCACACTGAACATTTTCTCAGCAAAACCTTTCCATAGATAAATACAGACAAAATAAGCAATTCAGCTGAACATGTTTGTGTCCTCCTGTTCCTAGCTTCTGGTCAGGCTGACACTCACCACCTGGCTAATATATGCATTTAGTGTGTTATTGCCAGCTGTCCCTTTATATCAGCCGTTCAGCCACCTTGTGATAGTGCTGCCCTCAGTGCCCTGCTCCAGTTGTGAGGAAATCTGTCGCCTGAAGCTCGTCAAGGGCGTTTATGCTCTCTGTGCCAACCAGCTCCACATTCCCCTTTTACATAAGGTATAAAGAGTTTCACATATGACAAAAACAAACTTTACCAGCAACATAAATGTTTTTTTTCAATGACAAAAGAAGCAGATCTGCCACTCTGAAAGAAATCTCTGGCGCTCAAATAGCACAAACATGAGTGGGATGAAATACTTTCAATGATGAGTTAAATTTTTATTACCAACGTTCAGAACAAAACTAATTACAATAATTACATGAATATGTCACCTTGTTTATCCAATTGCTTCGCAGGCCCTTCAGTGAAATCAATTTCCATGCTTTAAATTGAATCCCTTAATTAAGAGAGGTTCTTTCCGTGTTTCAGCACCCGTTGCACTGCATTGATTGATGTCTGGTTTAGCGATCACCGCAGGGAAACGGCAGCGAGGCGGCTAATACTGCATGAAAAATGTAGACCGCGGCAGACAAAGCGAAACGCGAAATGAAGTTCCGCCAGGGGTTATGTTATTAAATGATGTCTCAGCGTATGAGCGCGTGTGCATGTCCGCACCTGGGTGCGATTGTGTTTGTGCAAACCCACGCCGCGTGACATGTTATAATGATCTTGGCGTGGCATGTGGGACTTTTACTGTGCAAAATCATTTCATCAACAGCAGAAGCGCCGCAAACAGTTAAGGCTGCAAGAACTTTGTGTCAGGAAAAAAGCTATTACAAATGACGAAGAAATGCTGTTGACACATCTCAGTTGATTGTGAAGCTCTTTTTGGTTTTTAATAAGATTCATCTGCTGGTGTTGTGGGAGCTGAATAGTCCTTGACACTTGTATTTGATTCATGAAACTACAGCCTCTCAGTTAGAGGGGGTGGGATGCTTCTCTCGGTTGAAGCCACAGGTTTAATAAAAGGAAACTATATTCACGCACATACAAGTTGTGGAGTCAACAAAACATCCACAAAATGAACGTAAAATGGTAGAAAACAGATCTGAGCACACACAAGAGACAACATGTCACCCATTGGTTTGTGGACTGGCATTTTGAAGACTACTCAAATTACTACTACTACTACTCAACTTTGCATTTTGGCCATCAACATCTTGGTTTTTGCAACCAAAAGTACCACAAGACGAAAGGGCTACAACCAAACACTGAATTAGACATTTTCATGAGCTTTCATGAACTGAAAACACACTGTGAAAAGGTTGAAAACAGTTCTAGGACGAAAACAAATTGCTCCAATCCGATCTGAACCTTGGTTGATCGGAAATTCCAGATCCACTGTTTAAATAAACACTAAATGAAATGATCCGATCATGACCTGCGTATATGTGCACTGAGCGTATGATTAAAATAAGTCCTGTGGGCATGCGCAGAGTTGTCTAATTTTCCGGAAATAGTAGAAGAAGAAGAAGCTGTACTTCTGGCTGTGTTGTTAACAAACGCTGCGTCTGTCACGCGTCACGCTGACGTAGCACATGAGCAGTGGAGATAATTTTAGCCCAACCAGGAAGACATGATCCGAATGGGTGTGTACATGGACGCCAATCGGAACAACGACCTCAACAACAAACCACCTCTCTCATTCTGAATGAAATTTCTTTCCGATTGGGCCGTATCGGATCAGAATCTTCTGATTGACGTGTTTACATGAAGCTGATTGGGCCTTTATTCTGATTATTTGTATCCATGTAAACGCAGCTACCGTGTAGCGACCTGTCAAAGTAGCCACACCATAAAGGATATCCTGCTCTATCAGCTATTTTCCTCGAAATGGAACCATCCAACCATCTGTAACAGCTTATCCTATTCAAGGTGCTGATCCCAGCTGACATTGAGCATAGTCGGGCTACACCCTGGACACCACCCTGCTAACCACTGCATCACCTTGCAGCCCCTAAATGGGACCATAATTTACTCAATGAACATCATGCTGGAGCATGTTATACTGTGTCAGTCATAATCATCTGTGGTTTTATTGCTATATTATTACACTACGCTTATGCATCTTCTATAGTAGACCTCCAATAATATCCATCCATCCATCGTCAACCGCTTATTCCGTTAGGTTTTGGGGGGGCCGGAGCCATTCCCAGCTGGCATAGGGCGAAGGCAGGGTTCACCCTGGACAGGTCGCCAGTCCACATAGAGCCAGACAACCATTCACGCTCACATCCACACCTACGCCGGCAATTTAGAGTCATCAATTAACCTAAACAGCATGTCTTTGGACTGTGGGAGGAAGCCGGAGACCCGGAGAAACCCACGCACACGGGGAGAACATGCAAACTCCACACAGAAAGTCCCAAGCCGGATCGAACCTGCACCCTCTTGCTGTGAGGCGACAGCGCAACCACTGCACCACCGTGCAGCCCCCCAAAACATAATATAATATATTTTACACTGTTATGGACCATTATTATTAGGCTACTACAGGCTTGATAACGCCCAAAGTTAAATAATTATTAATTATTTACACATATCACAGCCTTCATTTAATTCCTCTGGAAATGTTTGCCCTGTAAAGTTATATTCTATAAATCAAAAGAGCAAATATAAGGTATATATAAGCATGTTGCTTCTGCCTGTGCCTATTCAGTCACTGTTGACTTCATATTGATTGTACTGTTCATACTTTTTGTATTATGTGTGATGACTCAATAAAAAATACTACCACTACTAGATTCAGAAAACTGTTAAATGTTTCATTAATAATATTTGTTCACAAATATAAAAAGCCCTGAGGAACAGTTCACTAATTATTTTACAAAAAGGATGTCAACACTGGATCAATAAATTAAAATGAGGCTGAAATTTGTGGGTGAAATGGACTGCCATGAAATTGGCCCTTCGGATGAACTAGGCCTATAATCACTTTGGTATCCTGTAACTAATTTAGCAACATGGGGTCATAATGTTAATTTGTCCAATACTTGTCTATCAGCTTCAGCTGTGTTTAGCGCTAATAAGCAAATGCTACCATGCTACACTAAACCGATGCACCGCTTCACAGGGCTGCAAGCATGGCCGTCTTTCTCTTGTTATATACAGTATACATCTTAGTGCTGTTGTAAGTCAAATACAAGCATTAAGTAAAGATTACGAGGTATTATTGGAGTATGTAAGTAAGATAACGCACAATTAAGTGTCTGTACTTCAAAAGTAATCCTGCTGTGTAGCCTTCACTCGCATGAAAAAACATGAAAAGGAATATATTAAATCTGATTTGTTTGTGGGATAAAGTAATCCATCAGATCAGACTTACAGAAGTGTGGATGCATGTTAAGTTTGTCCAGACACAAATCTTGCCTGAACAACGCCAGCATAACATTAGCATGAATCAGCTCTGAAAGATGATTTATCGCACAGCTGCACAACAGCAGTTGTGTGTTGGAAACAAAGCAGTTGCGGGCTAAATTATTCATGAGATATAATAAGAGGACAGTCGCCGTACAGAGTGTTTGTCGATGAGGATGACTTGGGGAAGACGGAGCCGAGAAGAGGGAACTCTGGTGTGCAGAGTGAACATCTTTCAGGGAGATGGAAATAGGCGGTTAAAGAGAGTGAGGAAAGTACGTTTACTGTGTTGCACGTACAGCTAAAGCCTTTCAGTAAGGAGTTTTCTGAGACCTCCGCTTTCGCTTGCTTCGGGGAAGCTGTTTGTAGTGTAATGTTATTCTGGCCCGTGGACACATCGAGTTCTGCCACAACAAAAGGAGACTCATTCAAGGGGAGGAGAGAGAGACGGCTTTCAAACAGCATATATTAAATGCCTTCTTTTGCTGCTCTCACCTTGTGTGTTGCCTGTCCTTTGAGTTTGTCTCAAGTCTGCGGGCTACAGCGCTAACAAGCCTCCTTGCAACGGTCTTTGGTCACACTGTATTTACCTCACTGTCACTGCAGCGAGGCAGTCAGCAAAGACTGTAAATACATGGGCGACAACAGCAGTACATTCTAGCTTGCTGCGTATACTTTAAGCTACTGAGTCAGACTTTTTCAGAGATGTACAGCTCATAGTTTGGAGTAATCTCTATAAAACTGCAGCCACAAACCTGGCAGTCTGGATGGATGTATCAAGAGAAAAATGGATCAGACATTGCAGGGACTCGCTGGAATCCCATGTCAACAATTCTGTCTGAACTAGCAGCTTATTGCGACACTTCAAATAATTTAACAGTGATGTTGCTCCTGTCTGGGCTAGACAGTACCAAAAAATACTGCAGTTGTCTCGAGGGGTTACTGCATTTCTTCTCTCTTCGGCTAAGTGGTCAAACTCAGATTTCTAGTGTCAGAATATTTGACTGATTTACACATAACATACTGTTGCGTCCTGTTAAAGTCCCAGCAAAGCGCGATTGTCATGGGACTGCCAGTGGGTCTGAAAAGTGAAGCCAATGGGGAAGTGCCTGAAACTTGCATTATTTCTAACAGCCAGCAGGGGGCGACTCCTCTGGTTGCAAAAATAAATGTGATTGTATAGAAGTCTATGAGAAAATGAGCCTACTTCTCACTTGATTTATTAGCTCAGTAAACATTGTAAACATGAGTTTATGGTCTCAATCACTAGTTTCAAGTCTTCTTCAATACAGCATGATGTTCATTTAGTAAATTATGAGTCAAATAGACCATAAAGCAGGGGATGCTTTAGGGCGGGGCTACCTTGTGACTGACAGGTCGTTACCACAGACCTGTCTGTATTTTCTATAACCCTTTCAGTGTGTTTTCAGTTCATGAAAGTTAACTATAAGATTTTTTTTTTTTCACCAATAAATGTCTTATTCAGCGTTCGACTAGCGTACGTTTTGATTTGATTGCTAGCGTGGCTACTTGCACTGTAAGAAGATAATCAATGAAGTAGCGCATTACACAACCGTCCTTGAAAAATGAATCAAAACTCGGAAAAATACGGCCAAGCTAATTTAGTAAATAATTTAGCTTTTTAGTTTTGACAAAGCGTTACAGCTCAATGCTAATGGCACTTTTTTTTTTTAAATAAACACAATATTGCTAGCCAGTGTGGTCTATAACTTGACATTCTAACAGCTAAGAGATTACGTCGCTAGCAGTAATACTAGCTTAGCTACCCCCGTTGGTCACATGACCCTTGCAGGTCGTGGTGGTCCATTTACATCAGTTTGAGCGTCTTTAGCTAACATACACCTGACAAGGTGCGACTGCTAAAGGTTGTCAGCAGCGCTGAGTCAACAAAGCATGGAGAAGCTCAAATTACAACACACAGAGAGGTAGAGAGGCTTCATTCTCTGCTCAGATAGACATTAGCTAATAGTCGTTTGATGCTATATTAATCCTATGAATATTGCATAGAGCACCTTTAATATCGACATGCAGTAGATGTAGAGGATTGTTCCACTCCACACACACCTCCCTCAAATGCACTGTTAGTTTAAGAGCAGGAGGATGACTGCAACCACGTTGTTTTGGAAATAGTCTAGTTTAATAGAAAGTTTTCTGTCAACTAAAACTTAAAACACATACGCCGACCTCTGACTTTGAAGCTAACGGTCAAGTACAAAGGGGTTAGTTAGTTATTCTGCTATGGTGAAGGCATGACTCCAAACATAATCAGTAGGATACATTAGTGTGCCATCAAAAATAATCTATGTTTAATATGAGATACAACAAAAGCGTAACATAATTACTGCAGGGATAAAAGAAAAGAACTTGTATTTCTTATTTCACTGGGTGTTTAAGGGTAAACAGTTTTTAAAATGATGGTATAGACTGTATATATAGTGAGGGAGCCTCCTTTAGGCATATGCTCTTTGAAAATGTGTACAAAAGACAGTAATGCATGCAGTGCCAAAGCTATTTTACTCAAACTAAAATTAGCAGTGACACTACCAGACAACCCTTTTATGGCCTATATTACTTGCATTTCAAGTTGCTCATACATTTAACGTGGTGTTTTTACTTGAAATTCACTGCTGCTCACGTGTTATCCCTTTAAGCGTTAATATGATGTATATTTATGGCTCAGCTGCCACAACTTTAGTGTCAAATTATATTCAGATGTTCTTGCATCAAACATGCTGGTGCAACACACTGCAGGTAAATCTAAAGTACTGAGTTTTCCCACCTGCACTAAACTCCATAGTTGGCCTCTCTGAGCTGATCCGGTCTGCAGGGAGGCCATGTTACCATCAGGCGAGCTAATGGGTGAGAAGCAGCATGTCAGATCCATAAAAGGCAAAGAGGTTAGGAAAGAGTTGGTCCTCTTCCGAGGGAGTAAACTTGAGGAGGGGAAGTCATCGATGCTACCTGACCTGAGGAAGCTCGCTCTGCCATCAGGAACCACGTCGCTGCCGGAGCTGGAAGGTTCAGCACAGAAAGTGCTTTATCTGCGAGGTAATTTGGGGAATACGCTGAAAGTGATTCATTTTTATGCTCTATTGTTATTTATATAATGAGCGGAGAGGTGTTCATTACAGTGAAATGGCCTCTACTGCCATTTAAGGGGTGATGATTACAAAGAGATACGCTGAAATTGCAAATCCAATTCTCTGTGAGACAGGAAGTGTATTGATAGTACAGCCCACAGTGCCAACATTTGTCCTTCACGTCATTTTCCCAGAGACAAAGCTTCAAGCTTTAACTTTGCTGTTTTTTCTCTATTCTGGACTGCTGACTGGACACCCAGCTAGGTTTCAATAAGGTTCAGCGCTATGTCACGATGCAAAGAGCCCTTTATGTAAAACAGTACCGCAGGTACCATTACAGCTTGATTGGGACACGATTAATTCACTTTTGATGCTACAGTACAAACAACAAATCTGTGCTGAAAACAGCAGGATGAAAGCTAGTTGATGTTAGCTGTTAGCACCATGCAGGCCTGTGCTGAATAATCTGAGGTTTACAGAATTGTCCACTATCGGTGCTCTTTTCTGGCGATAAAGTTTGCCCTACATTTTTAACCACGTACCACCTGCCACACCTGACATGAAAAGGTTGCAAAACAATTGAAAATACCATTTTGGGAAAACAAAGGACATCAAATACAGACGACTTACTATATATGTTTTGTTGAATGAATATAATAAAATACTTCATACTGAAACTCAAAATCACATCACACTGACAGTGTCATATCAATCAATTTGATTGTTGCAGTTCAGTGTATTTTGTATGATAAAGGTCCATCTGCATTATTGTCTGTTTTTTTTTGTTTTTGACGTCCACATAGCTGTTAGCAAAAAGCAGTGCGGTAACTTACCAAAGTGAGCTAACAGCATATAAGGTTATGGATAATGTGAACACTAGCACTAGCTGAGTCATTAATTGAAGTGGGACTGTATGTATGTTCTGTAAGGTAAAATTATTGCATTTGCGAATGTAGTTTGGTGGCTCTGAAGACAGCGATACAGTGGCTCCAGTTCCCCGTCAGAAAGGGCAGTAGTAAAACGTATTTAAAAAAAAAATCTGCCTCAGTTTAAGTATACGCTATATTTAAAATATCTTCAGCACTTTACCTCGCCATCAGACAGCCCTTTCCGACGGGAAACTGAAGCCGTTACATCGCTGTATTCAAAGCCGCCAGACTCCATTCACAAAAACAGTAATTTTACCTCACAGAACACCGGCGTTGCTGCTCTACCGCTGCATCCGTCGGTTAGTTTGTCTAAGTAACTGTATGTAACGTTAACACGATGTATATAGACTGTACATGCAGCAGCGTCAGCATGCAGAAACCTACGTCAAGTCAGTGGGAAAAAGTTTTTAGCAGGGCTTGGGAAAATAGGCTTTTGATGATAAAACACAAATACTTTGACTAAAATCTGAATGCTCTGCTTTGAATATATAAGAAACACCACTGTGGAGGTTGCAGAATGATATAAAAACCTAAAAAAAATTAAAATAATAGATGTATGCTTTAAAGGCACTTTTTAGATCAGCTTCTTACAGAGTAAAATAATGTAATCCTACAAGAACACAATTTTCTACCTGTGCTGGAACAGTTTTTATGAGCTTTTTAAGTCTCACTGCTTTAAAGTGGGTGGCTGTCAATCAAATCTGATCAGACCTAACCCACACAGTCCTGAGGAAGCAGGTCAGCTGAGTTTTAGGGTGTTCGACTCTTTAATAATAATATCTCACAGATTTTTGCAAAACTTTAATTGTTGTATATTTGGACACAAACATTTAAGGTTATAGAGAAATACTTCAGATTTGAAACCACATTTTCAGGGGCTTTAAGACACACAACACTTTCTGCAGTCGATATGCAAAACCACAAGCGCGCAGATGCCTCGCACGACCAAAAATAAATAAACAATATCAGGCGTGTGATGAATTACAAGCTTAGAGGTCTATTAGTATCTGGTGCAGTTTCGCTTCACAGTTCGTTCATCCACACTCTGACTCTGCGCCCAGACAGGTGACCTTTTTACCTTACCTCATGGCATGAAAGATGCAACCTGCTGCTGTATGAATTCTATGTAACCTTGCCCCGTAGACAGGACATGCCTAAGTATAGCTGCCTGCGGTGTGATAGGTCAGGAGTCGGCCTTCTCGTCAGAGAAAACTGCCTCGGTGCTTAAAGCATCCTCATCTCCTGCTCAGAGCTGTGCGTTTGCATTTCAAAGTGGGGGAACCGTCGGTAAAAAGCATCCTGAATTCATGCAAAGAGAGCGCGGTCAGGGATCACTATATGATGATGTGATGTGACGTTAAGTGAAGCTGGAAGGGTTTTAGCGAGCTGAGAGGTGGAAATAGGCGATATGGAAAAGGCCGGAGACGTGATGGCACCTGAGCCTGAGGTGAACTCTTCCTTCGCAGTCAAACTTCCCGTAGCGACATTCCTGCAGGGCGGATGACTACAATTATACGACCAGGGTTCAGCTCAGACCTGTGCATGCTTCAGTCCTCAATATCGCTTCATCTACTCTTAATTAATACTTTGAATGCACAGGATGCAATCGGAGTCAAGCCTCTGCAGGATGTGGGGATCACAGCGTCTTTTTATGGTTACCTAAAACAGACGAGTAATAAATTACAGCAGAAACAGACATTGCAAGGTGGTTTGGCAGGGCTGCCGGTGACACGGAGACGAGCGTGAGCGCCGTCACAGAAACTGCTGCGACTTGCAGCATATTGGTTCGGATGTCAGCACTTTGATTGTAATTAAATACCAAAAAAAACTGGTGCCCTACTTTTGTCCAAATTTGGCAGCCGAGCACACAATCTCCGCACCGCCAGCAGGCTGAAGGACGTGATTAATGACACCGGCATGAAGACAAAAGTCTGTGTCATCTATTGTTTTTGTTTGTTTGTTGATTTTTCCCCTCCTCCTCCTCTGTGTGTGAGGCGGTGGTGGGAATGTTTTTTTTTTTTTTTTATGTCCTCCATCTCAGCTGTGATTTATCTCCCAGTTGTGCGTCTTTCACATGATGGTCTAAAATTAATTCCAGGGATGAGCTGGAAACACTTGAGAAGAGATGCAACGATTAATTGATTTGTTGTCAACTATGAAATTAATCGCAAGTTATTTTGGTAATCGATTAATCAGGATGAGTAATTTTTTAAGGAAAAAAAAGGGAAAGGCTCTGATGTCAGCTTCTTAAATGTGAATAATTTCTGGTTTCTCCTCTATGACAGTAAACTGAATATCTTTGAGTTGTGGACAAAACAAGATATGTGAGGACGTCATCCAGGTCCAGCTTCAGGCGTGGGCCATATCGGCGGTTGCCCTGGGCGGCACCTTGTTAGGGGGTGCTAGTCGCACCCTAAAAATTTAAAAATTAAAAAATAAATACCCTTTTCACCCCTGTAACTTTGTCATCTGCACTTTATTTAAAAAAGTGTAAATTATAGTGAGACTGACTGACGACATTTAACAATATAAGGGACCTATTGGTTATTTATATTATAATAAATACAGTTCTTTACGATAATAAAAAGCTTAATTTTTGTGTTGTGGTTTGTGGAGCTAAGGTTAAGGTTCTGGGGGTTTGAGCCCTAAATCTAGAGCAGGGGAGGCCCAAAATCCGAATTTCACCAAGGGCACCAAAAGGGCTAGAGACGGCCCAGACGTCATCATCAGGATTGATATTTTTCACCATTTTCTGACTTTTTATAGATCAAACAACTAATTGATTAATCAAGAAAATAATCGGTAGTTGGGGCCTTAAATCTGAGGAGCAAAACCTGGAAAATGGGGAGTCCACGGATACTTATTTTACTTGCATTCAACACAACTAGCCTTTTTCTTCCCGTCTGGCTGCCATTACCATCAAGAGATTGTACTTAAATAAATCTAAGTAAAGGTTGAGCAGTAAAAAAAAAAAAAAAAGACCTCTGTGAATGTGATGCAGAGTCAGTGTGTTTGAAAATGAATTTCCACCGCCAAAATGTGCAGACAGTGTTTCCTGATGTTCTGATGTCAGCACACACTGCAGCGTTTATGCTTAATGGTGTGTTTGTGGCGTCCTTGTTGTTTCTGGTGTTATTTGTTATGCTGTTTGCTCTCTACGCTTCCTGGTGTGCGTCCTGCCAGCTTCTGCCTGTCCTACTTTACTCTGTCCTTCAATATTACCACTGCTTCATTATACTGTCAGAAAGCTGTCTTGACTCCATGATTTCTTGTTCTTTGGCATTTTAACATGCTGTTATTATGAATAACTATTAATTAAAATACAGTACGGTACCTCAAATTTGTATTAAATGTACAGTTACTTTCCACTAGGGGGGAAACATAGAAACAGCAAAGTATCGCGATATTTTACGTGGCAATATTGTACCAATGCTCGGACTTCAAATATCGATCTTTGGACTATTAACATCTTACTTTGACGGCCACTATTCTGTCTTTCAGGGGCTGTAGCGAACCCAACCCACCTAATGAAACCATTGGTACCAACCACGTCACGTTAAACACTGCTCCAAAGTTACACTAAATTTTGGTGGGGAAAAACTGCCATGACCGTGACCTCTGACCTCAAGATATGCGAATGAAAACTCTGAGATGGACAGAGTGAAAACTGTGTCTTATTAAATTAAACAGATGTTGACAGTTGTAAAAAAAGGTAATAAATTGCAATAAATCTCATCGCAAAATGACAATAATCACTGTAAGATTGTATCCTGGCAAAATTACTGTGATAATCTGGTATTGTGGGGCTAAAATGAACAAAGTTAGATGCAAAACAGCTTTGGAAGAACAACATGAAAAACATTTCATCTGACAACAAAGAAACGAAAGCAACTCTGTTTGTTTCTGCTTCTGCATAATTACCTGAGATCAAACTCGTTTGTAATCTTAATTTCTCACAGCACAAGCATGTTAGTTATTAAACTGTAATTTCCTTGGGGGCGGCAGTAGCTCAGTCTGTAGGGAGTTGGCTTGGGAACCGGAGGGTCACCGGTTCAAGTCCCGACATGGACCAAGAACTGAGTGTGAACTGGTAGCTGGAGAGGTGCCAGTTTACCTCTTGGGCACTGCCGAGGTGCCCCTGAGCAAGGCACCAAACCCCCAACTGCTCGGGGCGCTTGTCAGGAGCAGCCCCCTCACTCTGACATCTCTCCATTGTTGCATGTTTGTGCATGTGTGTGTTTCGGGTCTGCATGTACTGTGTATAAGTTAACAACAGAGTGTAAATTGAATTTCCCCTAGTGGGACTAATAAAGGACTATCTTCTTCTTCTTCTTCTTCTTATGAAGCAGAGCAACAACACACACTAAGGACAAAACAAGGACACGCTGCCAGGAAAGGTACTTTTTAGGAGACACACATTTCTACCGTTTCACTGGTAGAAGCTGCTAGTCTTCTTGCCCAAGGCCCTGTTTGTTTGTGGTTTTGTGCTGGTGTCTATATTATCATTTATTGATAGTGAATTTCATCAGAAGCTTTGGACAATATTTTTCTAAATATTGCTTGATAGGTGTTATAATCAGTGACTGGAAACCAGACAGCGACACCGTGGCTGATTGATTCCAAAATTTATCAGTTTGTTTTTCAGCTTTAATGCCCGAGGCGTATTTCATAGTCCGGCTGACGGTTGTGCAGCACAAAACCTGCCCATAAACCAGAAAATTCAGCCTCGGCGCTGACAAAAGTCCACGACTGCGGCCTCCCACTCGCTGTCAGTAAAGACACACAAAGCCTGTGTGTGATGACGCTGCATTTCGGAGCCTCTTCATCTAAACCGAACTGTCCAAAACGAAACCAGAATCCTCCTTCGGGGTTAGACTTTGGCTTTGAGAAACCAGCGCTGCCGCTGCAGCAGAGACGTCAGACGTCACAGGGTTATCAGATTTACAATAGTATAATTTCCCCAAATGATTGAGATTAAGAAACGAGGTCTGCAAAGTTGAAGACAAAACACACCGAGCCGTCACACAAATGCAAAATCACCTCAGTAAAACTTACTCTCTCCTCCTTTGAAGCCAGCCTCTATAAATAACTTCCCAGTGGTATTACATGCAGAGAAAACCGAGCTAAGAGTGCCCTCTACGTGCAGGCTGGATCTTTGTGCCTGCAAATATGCCACACAGTCAATGCAATGCAAACAATACTCAAGATATGCACTGAATATACAGAATCAGCTGCTTCTGCACAGATGAGTTGATCGGTAAAATATTTTCCCTCTTAGGCAGCTGAGACGCTGCATCTTTACCCCACCTGTGTGGGCTCAATATTAAGAGCATCTAAGGCAAAAGTGAGAGGGAAGGCTTCACGCTCCCGGTGCCCTCTTTAAGTGCAGTGTCATCAGAAGTTAAGTGGGAAGGCAGGCCAGATCAAAGCAGCAAAGCAGATCTTCACTGTCTGACTTCATCTCTGCTAAAGCCCCAGAAACCCTGTCACACCCTCAGATGCTCAAAAAAAAAGAGAGAGAGAGAATAAAAAAATGATTTTCCCTCCCGGACTCATTATTCCCTCCAGTGCCGGATGATGCTACACACAGCAGTCACGCTTGTGTAACCCAAATCAAAGCGCTCCGTTTGAAGACTTGTTTGGTTAATAAGTCCATTACAGAGCTATAAAAACTGCAATTAGATGGAAAATCTGGAGTCAGTGTCAAAATCCCAGCTGATTTGCTCCAGTCAGATTATGCGAAGACACTCGTACTGATACTGCACCAAATGAATTAACAGTCATAACATGCTACATAGCTACATACACAGACAACGGCATGTACTGTATATACATGAGCATACAGTACGTGAGACAGTAAACAGCATCGAGTCAGATGGTTGAATGTTTAGAATTATATAAAGCCAGTTTTAATTCATATTTCTGGACAGTATTTATAGTATTTTGTATGTTTGTACAAGGGACTTAATGACCAAAGTGCAGCAAAAAAAGCACAATCCGAAAGATGTTTTTAATAACACGGAGACACAAAGGAAGGCCAAATGCTTTTAAAGCCATAACAGGAATTATCTTGTCAAAAGGAGCCATGTGAATAAAGTTGTAAGGGCATTTCTAACATTGTCAACGAAAATGGACTTTTCTCAGGGCCCGTCGCTGACGTAAATGCACTGTAACAGAATCACATTGTGACGCCTCGTCAAGCTAAATAACTGAAATGCTACATCATTGCTAGATCAGCAAACGTGTAGCTTTCCATCACTCAAAACTTGGTTTCAAATCGTTGTTTTTTCCCCTTTAAAGCTGCAACTGGTTTAAAGTTTGAGCTAATATGACAAATAAATATTTCTATAAAATAGTCCCTATAACCTGAACCTAGTGCATGTGATAATCTGTCATCTGCTCCCTCTAGTTTTCCTAAAGGCACTGGTGCCTGAAGCTAAACAACCAATCAGAGCCCACTACGCAGATCAAATATGAATCAATATTCTGATGTGTCTATTTCTTACCTCAAATGTTTTCAAAAACATACTCTCGTGTACCGTTTAGCTGTAAAATAAGGAAGTTTGTGACCCGTCAGCCATATTAAAAAGCCAAAACCTTGAATGAATAACGACCTCAGCCACAGTTTTGAAAGAGAAAACGTTTTCAACTCACTGATATGCAAATACTACGATCCACAAACGTTGAAATGCAGTTTTACTTCACCACTGTGATCAGCTTGTTGCCCAAAAGCTCATTTGATTGGCAAATTTTTTGTAAACTCCCCTGAGTGCAGGATGACTCATCAAACATTTCAAACTGTTTACAGGAAGAGCAAGGACGGGGATTTGATGGGGAATTTGATACTGATTGAATACTCTGATACAGATTTTTCATTTTATAACACAAAGATAAATGAATCGCTAACACTGGTACAAAGAGATTAAAACGGGCGGGGTGGTGGATGGATCCAACAATACGAGGTTTTCATCCATGTGTCCTGTGCAGCAAGTTTCACTTTCACGTTGCAGTTATCAGCTGTTCGTTCATGTGTGGTGTTCACAATGTTTAGTGTGATTTTAAACCCAACTAAGTGGTTCTTTCCTAAACCTAAATATAGTGTTTTGTTGCCTCAACTTAAAGTGATGCCAAGGGGCTTGACAAAGCGGTGAATGTGAATTGGGAAGAGGACATGCTGGGACATCATGCTCGCCTCAAGTCTGCAGTAGTTTGGTCAAAGTTCATTAATACTGAATGTGTCTCAGACCAAATTGCACCAATTTCGATATAGCACTTTGTTGGGTCCCCAGCAAGACACCAGCCAAGTGTGAAGTAGGGATGAACGGTTCTTGAGGAATGCAAAAGAAAAGCACAGACAGACAAAGATTCCTCGCTTTACAGTTAGATTTGTCTGAAAATCTGAATCAGATTTGCTTTTTAACATTCATGCTAAGACACACATTTTACAGGGAATGTCTGCTAGAGCTCATATTTTTCAAAATATCAACATTTTTCCAGGCTGGTGTTGATATCTGAATAATTTCCAGCAAAAATCAGACAATTGCGCCTTCGCGATCAGGATTATGTCTTTTCAAAGTGTCTTCCTGACACTGAGCTACAGCGAGATCCAGTCAGTAAGCGGCAAAACACTCGCAGGAGAATGAACAGCCAGCTCTTCACTCCACAACCTGGCGCCGGAGCAGACAGATGTGCTGATATGCCATCTATAGCCGCGGGCCTTTTCTGACTTCTAAAGGCTTCCGCTGTCAAAGTGGGGCGCCTGGGAGTGTATGACACAAAAGTTAAATGAAGGTTAAATGGAAGCACTTCAAAGTGGGAGATCTCCACAGAAAAATAACGCAGGAAAGGTTAATGTGTGTCTTGTTGAGACACCAGAGCAGCTTGTAGCTTTTGGGCATCACGGTTTGAGGTCCAGTTTGGGTCACAATGCCTTGGGGGGGCCGCCGTTTATTGGTTTCATTCACACAGTTGATGTGTGCAGCGAGATAACAGGGTTTTAAAATAATGCTTGGAGAGCAGTTTTCTTCCAGGTCATATCTTCCTACGTCAGCTTCAGTACATATTCTGTAACACTAGAAGCAGACAATATTGGCTTGTTGAAAATTAGTCAGTTAGAATCGTCCACATTTGATATGATGGCTGCTACTCTGTGTGTGTTTCACTGTTATGTAGTTGTAACGGCCTGCAGGTCCTGACTACACTGTGCTGTGTGTTGTACACGATCAGACGCTGGACACTGGCATGTCCTGATGAGCAAAACGCTATGATAGGATTTTTAGCTTCACAACAACACGCCTCCCACTGTCCCATAAAATACAGTAAAATATGGAAAAATAAAAGTCCTGACAAATATCTGGAAAACACACAAATGTCCCAGTTTTCACCACAATTAAAATAACAAAAATAAACTTGCTTTCAGCGCTGACATCATGTTCTGTCCTCTTCATTATTACCCAATACGCAGACATAAAGAATGCACCACGTGTCTGAATTCAACACTGATTTGTCTGTATGTGCGTCAATCAATCAATTTGTCATTGTCAAGTCTGTTGCTGTGATGCTTGCAGGTCTTTCTAACAAACCTGTCAGTACACGAACAGTTAACATTAGCTGTCACGCTGAAGAGAAAGTCGTTGTTTTCTAAAGAGCTCCAGGAGGCTTACTCATTCCTTCCTTCATTAAGCACCCAGCAGTGAAAATGCTGCGCTCTGCACACACTGCAAGAGTACACTTTTGTTCAGCCAGATAGCAACATACAGTACAACAGCTGGCATTTAGCCAATAATATAATATCAATGCAGTCCTTGTGTTTTGTGCTTATTAGTGTTCTTACACGGTGTTCAAATAAACTATGAATTGGTGGATTGTGGGAGACGAAACATCATGTTTTGTTTGCTGAGGCGCTGTCCATTGTGCTGAAATAATAGTCCTCTATCCTGGTGAAAACACATATGGTGCATGCTGAAGCATAAACATGTGCACATGCATCAACTTGCGGTACACTTAAGGGTCCCGGTTTAGGGGTTTGAAAATATGGTCACCCAACTCTAACTGCATGACAATTAATTATATTGTTAATAATATTTACGCTTAGCCTTCATCAGACATTTTGAAGAGCCTCTCCTTCCTTCATAAGATGCCACAGCAACATTATTAACACAGCAATAATAAAAAAATAATAAAATGGAGTGCCTTCCTAACCAGTAATAGAATATGAAAATCAATATTATAATACGTCAAGAATAAGCCAAGATAAAGCTAGGTTATTGAGCCAAGTAGGCCTGTGAGCATAGCGACAACATGAGAAGATCAGTCTTCTCAATTAAAAACATGCAAACATCACAAGCAAAGAAGTGGGAAAAATTTCAGGTGGGGGTTTGGGAGTCCTCCCTCAAGAGAACCGGAAATTTTTTGTACCTAAAACTGCAATTTCATATAATTTTAGGCCATTATTATAATTATAGATAATACCCAAAAAGCTTAAAACCAAACTTTCTCTGAAAATTTAATTCTTCTGGCAGCGTTCGCCATGTAAAATCATATTCTGTAAATCAGTAGCACAGATTCAGAAAATTTTTAAACACTGTTTCATTAATTATATTTATTCTAGCCTATAGCTTAGACACTGGATTCCAAGCTCCAGACCTCCACACCCCCTGCCTGCACACTTGAACCAGCTGATGCTCAGCCCTGGTCCAACACTTAAGGGCTGCTGAGTTGCATCAGGTGAGTTCAAGCCATAACATGATGAGTAGGACTATGTTACTAGCTACTACTGCTGTTGAAGGGTTTATATCCCACTGCTCTGAGCCAATAAACTGATGATGACAGAGGTGTGCACAGTGTATGGGCTACCGCAAAAACACTTGCAAGTTATGGATTCACAGCGTATAGAAAATAAACATTCATAACATACTTGAAACTGGCTCAAAAAGGGAGTCAATCCCCACAGACCACCATGTTAAAATGCCCAACTTTGCAGAAAAAATAAACATTTTGGTCTCTATAGCTAAGTTCCTTGTTCATAACAACTATACAGGGGGTAGTTTTATATATCTCACCTGTTAAAATTATATTAGGCTAAAAGTTAGGCCTGATGAAAATGTGCTGCTTTGAATGACAGATGGGTGACGTACCTGGGTGTCTCACCCGGCCCGCCTCAGCTCCACCGACGATCCACCTCTGCGCCCTCTGTCACGCTGTGTCGTCACTGCTGAGATGGCGAAGGATGGAGCCACCCACTTTGAGCTTCACAACGGCTCTTCAGAAACCTATGCGTGACATCACAGAGACTGTGTCCATATTTTATACAGTCTATGGTTTTAACACCTTGATATGTCTCAATTAACACACAAACAAACAGGAAAATAACTAGATGAGGACTATCCTGTACCACAATGGAAGTCAGTGGTTTCTTGAATAGGTTTTTAGTTAGATGCCTGAAATAAAGTCTTTGGTTAAGAGATTTGAACGTTCTGTTTGATGATATAAAATATAAACATGTCAGTTTTGATTTTATATGTCTTAAAGATGGTTGCTAACTAGTGGCTAAAGGAGTGTACTAAACGTCATCACGCCGACTGGTCCGCCTTTACAGGCTTGCTGTGTGTACGGGATTTTTCCTTTGGGTTTAGGTTTACTGCAGAAATAAGCTCTGTGGCAAACAATCACTTATGATACTCACATGTTTTGTTCCATAAGATAATCTTCAATTACACCACGGTCACATGAGCGCGAGCACAACCATGCTAGAAAGGCAGACAAGTTAGCATGGCGACGTTTAGTAGCCTCATTTAGCCACTTGTTAGCAGCCGCCTTTTACAAGACAAATTACGGCTTCAAAATTCACCATTAGGGTATTTATTGATGTATTTTATGCTGTAGAATAAATTGCTAAGATGTATTCAGTTAGTGTTAAGCACAGATTTTATTTCAGACATCTAGCTAACTAAAAACATATCCAAAAAAAGACACTGACTTCTGCACAGGGAACCGGAAGTGCTAAAATGTGAAATAATTTTTGAGTTTTTTGGACTCATTTCTGGGCTACAATTAACATGAAATATACAGTATAACAGTTACTGAAGGCGGTAATGGGAGTACGACACATGAACACATACCTGTTTTGAGTCCAAAGAGAGCAAAACGCAGTGATACGACTTCTATCCTCAGCACAACGCGCCTAATTTGAGAAAAAGACGCTTTAAAATGGCGGACGCCAGCACAGGAAAATTGTGTTTAGCTAGTTCATTCAGTCCCTCAATACTCACGTTAAAAGTAAAATGCAGTACAGAAGACTACACAGTTCATCTACCTTAGTGACATTAAGAGTGAATACACTTATCCGAGCTTTAAAATCGCGCAGCGTTTAATCCGTACCTCCTGCTGCCAAACACACTGACGGCAGACCGGAAGTGAAGCGGTGTTTCCGCTGACAGCCAGCAGAGGGCGGTGTAACGCAAAATAAAGTCCCCCAATACAAAGACAATTAAACCTGGAAACAGCAGAAAAAATGAGGGATTTTGGTGAAATTAATATTGCAATAGAACACATAATAAGTAAATTTTTTCTAGCCATTTCTTCCATCTGTTGCAGGTACCAAAGGCAGTTTTTTTGGGCTAAAACCTCCCTCTATAAACCAAATTAAGGCCAGTTTGAAACAAACTGGTCTGACGTATGAAGTGTCGTTCAGCCACGTAAATGTTGAGGGACGAGACAGTCACTCGCTGAATGCGTTCGTTTTGCACTCGTGGGCCTACAAACAAAAAGCGTCAAAGGTAGATTTGTGACGACGATGTGGTCTCATCCCTAACGTGGTCGCTGGTTGCTGAAGGTTTACGTGTGTTTACCGTTGTGAAATGGTCACGGTTAATGTTGTAACACAGGGGTGGGCAATTATTGTTCCTGGGGGGCCACATGAGAAACCAACATTGTTGCTGGGGGCCAAACAAATACTGTCAGATGTAACCTCTACTTTAACACTGTAGAAAACACACTGGGCACTTATTTTTCAGCATTTATTATACTGAAAATCACTACAAACAGCTATTATTAAGAAAATGAACCGTACAGGACTGACTGTTCAGGGTAGTAATGTTTCCATTAACAAAACTTAACATTTAACTTAACATATACTTACATTTAACATTTAACTTAACAAAAACACTTACATTTTACTTAACATTGACACTTTCATTTAACATTAAACTTTAAGAAAACACTTAAATTTAACATTTACCTTCACATTAACACTTACATTTGCTTCTTTTGTTGCATGCAGCTTTGTAAAAAGTCCTTGTTGCTTTAGTATCTTACCAAGCAGCCCTTTGGCTGTCCTCTCCTTCTCATCTCCAGATTCTGTATTTTTCTGCATGTTTTGTCTCAAAGTGACGGTTCAAGTGGTATTCTTTGAATACAGCCATGTTTTTGCAAACTACGCACACAGCTTTACCACCAACCTCCTCGAAAAACTACTTAGCAGTCCACGACTTATTAAAGACGTGGCGCTGGATGGCCTGCTGATCTTGGACGAGGACTGGACCACGTTTGAGTGCCTCTGGACAGGCGAGGCGTCCACCGCAGCGCCCGCTGCTTGTTGAGAGGAGTAAGAACAATACCTGCTTTCATGTCTCCAAAAGTCAACCAGAAAAAGTCTTAGATTTGTCTCTAGTCGCTTTTTTGAGTCACTGAAGGGGTCTGAAAACTTGTTAAATATAGCGACGCAGTCACTAAGTTGGCAACACTGCCGCCTCAGCAGGTGACGCTACTTCAGACATCACTAACGTCATTTACATCAGTGTCAAGTGTGACAGGAAGAAGCACACTAACAATACGAAAGAATTTCTAAACAAAAGCTTTTTTTTTTTTTTACTGTTGTTTTTTTTTTTTTTAGCTTCGTAGGTAAAATTGGGTGGTTTGACTGAGACCCCGCGGGCGTGACAGAACCATCACATGGGCCGCATGTGGCCCGCGGGCCGTATAATGCCCAGGTCTCTTGTAACACGTGGTTAACGGTGACCGTTAGGTTTAGGCAACAGAACTACTTGGTAAGAAAAAACATTTGGTTTAGCTTAAAATAAGCGTACTTGCCGTTAACGTTGCGTCAGCTCCCACCCAGATGCACACAGCAAGCTTAAGGCATCGGCCACATAGGCGGTCACCTAGGGTGCCACCCTCTGGGAACTCTTGCTGGGTGCATTCTTAACAAAAAAAAAAAAAGCTGTGGTGGGTGCCCGTCTCCATTTTCTACATTGAGGTATAAATCAGCAAAGAAAGAAAAATACACTTTTCACTGCTTTAACATTCTTTCTTACACTTTTCATCTGCCTGGCTGCACTGATTTGTTAATAAAAGTGTAAAGTGTAGAGACACTGACTAAAAACTTTAAGCCAACAGTATCAGGGGCCTATTTTTTATTTCTGTCATAATAAACACAGTTATTTATGAAAATAAAAATCTTAATTTTTTTGTCTGTTGTGATGTCTGCTATATGTTGCAGTTCATGGGGCTAAGGTTAAGGTTCTGAGGGGGGTTGAACCCTAATCTGAACCCTAGAGCGGCTCCAAATCCAAATTTTGCCGAGGGCACCAAAAGGGCTAGAGCCGGCCCTGCAGTAGGGAAAAAATGTTCATGCAGCCCATGTAAGAGAAAAAAGGAAGGAAATCAGAGGAATAAGAGCTGCTGGGGGGCAGGCAAATGGAAGGCAATCAGCAGCTCAACGCCACATCAAAACAATGGTAACATCTCCACTGGGCCGCCTGCATCCCTTCAGTATTTAACCCATTATCACAACATTGGCAGTGAAGTGCGCTTGGCCTGTATGCCAATGTGACAGCTAATTGCCGACTGCCAGGACTCAAAGGCAGCCGACCTGAAACTCTGCAGCGTTACACAGAATAGAGTTTGACGCTGTTTTGAAGGTCAACTTCTAGTGCATCAAACCCCAACAGGTCCCTCCCCCCCGATACCCTGGGGTGCTGAAACGCCTATCACAGGGAACTGGAGAGGCTTATTGTTCTCTCATCTCCTGTTGACCCTTCCCGCCCCATTAAAATCTAGCCTGAAACTCTGCCTGAGGGTCTACAGCCATCATCGGCACGCGCAGCCTCTGCCAAAGCACGGCATGCTAATGAGACGGAGGGGAGGGGGTGTCGGGGTCCGGGGTTGCATCTTTAAAGCGCGGGTTGGGATTGGTTACCAGGCAGAATTAATAACAGGCTTGTGCTCAGTTATTAAAGGGTCTGTAGCAGGAGGAGTTGAGTGTAATGAGAGCTGCTGGTCCCGTCCAGGTGATCTCGTGTGCTGACTGTTAATGGAAATACACACAGATATTATTATTCACTGTGCTGACACGCTGAAGGATTAGTCCTTCAACCACGGAGGTTTTATTTCCACCTGGTGGTTTATTTGTTTGTCTCTCTGTCAGCAGCATGTCTAAAGTCTTGAAATTTAATGGGCGGTGATGAATTTGTGGTGATGAAATTATAAAGTACGTCACGTTGGACAAATTGTAGAACCTGGTTCACATACTGATTGTACCAACATTAGTCTACAGTGTATTGTTATATACTGTATTGCTTAGTATAATTATTAGCTTGAATAGAGATGTACATATTGTATATGTATATGTCAATTACAGCATGATATTTTATTTTATGTAGGACTACTGGCTTTAAAACGGATGATACATAAAATCCCCACAATAGACCCCTTTTTGTCTTTTTTAGGGGGTCCAGGGGGTCTTTAGGGGGAGATAGCAGGTCAACAGTAGATGTCACATATAAGTGGTGTACATCATCTGAAAGCTGAAGATTAATTTGAGATGCTGCTCAGCACTGTTGTCAAGTTGTTCTAGTCATAAATCAGAAATAAAGAAGAATGGATAAATCTTTTTCCCCGTGGGGAAATTAATTTACCTCTGTTTAACTTATATGGTAGATGCACACAAACACACACACACATGCAGTAATGGAGAGATGTCAGAGGGGGGGGGCCCCCCAAAAAACCCCCCCACAGTTTGGGGGTTTGTTCCCTTTCCCAGGGGCACCTCGGCAGTGCCCAAGAGGTAAATTGTAAACTCTCCATAGCTACCAGTTCACGACTCAGTTTTTCTTCCCTCTCCGGACTTGAACCCGTGACCCCCCGGTTCCCCAGTCAACTCCCTACACATTGAGCTAGTGCCCCCCCCAAATAAACATGAATGGATAAATTAGAAATTAAATTAAAAATTGTAAATGCATAAGACTAAGAACATTGATAGTATAAGATGGACATTTCCATGCTCTATTATGTCTTATTAATTGTTGCAGCTATCTTGATACCACTTGATTCACAGATTTGGTGCTAGATTTAACAATTTTTTTTTTTACCACTTGAACTCATAAAAATGATCAATAATCCCACCAAAATACCACATTAAAACACCAACACGATATAAAAAGCCATGCTGTGATTTGGTATCAAAAACTTTAGATACATTTCTGCAAGAACTGCATTTTTTGGCCGTTGAAACCCCGTTACTGTCCATCTAGCTAGGAAAGCCATCCATCCTCTGAATTATCTCACTACAGTGAAATGGCTACTGTGGGGATCAACATCATCACACATGGATACAGCTGGGCTCACTGGATCCACAAGAGTCTCAGCTTTATAATGATACCCAAATTATGTCATTCCAAGACAATTTAGGGACCCCATTATGCAGAAATATTCAAATACACAATCCTTGAAAACATGAAATAACACATTTATACTGCATGCAAACAACTGTATGTGTTTTGCCCCAAACTGCATGTGATTATCATAAAGTTGTCATGTCTGTAAAGGGGAGACATGTGGAAACCCCCATAGAATCTATTTTCATTCAGATATCTTGAGGTCAGAAGTCAAGTCTTAAAGTCAAGTCTCAAAATTTAGGCTAAATTTTGAGTGTTTCTAAGCCTCCTTCCTGACAAGCTTGCATGACATGGTTAATGAATTCCTGTTACAGCCTCTGAAAGACAGTTAAGTCGGTCGGGGTCGCAGATCTCTCTGGAAACAAGGCATCAAATTGTACGCTCTCCAGTGAATACTTCTATTACATATTTTCTTGTTTGCATGCATTTGAACACCATCTGGTACGCACACGGAGTAAATACTCCCTTACATGTGGAGATTTGGTTAACTATAAAGGCTTAGTGCTCTGAGATTTCTTTGGGTGAAATGTAATTTTATTGTAATGATTTCAACTCCAGACTCTCTAAAGCTAAATATAGAAAGCAAAACTATACTGAACAAAAATATAAACGCAACACTTTTGTTTTTGCTCCCATTTTTTATGTGCTGAAGTCAAACCTCTAAGACTTTTTCTTGTACACAAAAGGCCTATTTCTCTGAAATATCGTACTTACATTTGTCTAAATCTGTGATAGTGAGCACTTCTCCTTTGCCGAGATAATCCATCCACCTCACAGATGTGGCCTATCAAGATGCTGATTAGACAACATGATTATTGTACAGGTGTGCCTTGGACTGTCACAATAAAAGTCCACTCTAAAATGTGCTGTTTTATTACTCAGTACAATGCCACAGATGTCCAGCGTGCAGTCGGCATGCTGACTGCAGGAATGTCCACCAGAGCTGTTGTCCTTGAGCTGAATGTTCATTTCTCTACCATAAACCGTCTCCAAAGGTGTTTCAGAGAATTTGGCAGTACGTCCAACCGGCATCACAACCGCAGACCACAGTGTAACCACACTAGTCCAGGACCTCCTCATCCGGCATCTTCACCTGTAAGATGGGCTGAGACCAGCCACCCAGACAGCTGATGCAACAATCAGTTTGCATAACCAAAGAATTTCTGCACAAACTGTCAGAAACCGTCTCAGGGAAGCTCAGCTGCATGCTCGTCGTCTTCACCGGGGTCTTCACCTGACTGCAATCATAACCGATGTTATGATGGCGAACCCCCGGTGGGGTTATGGTATGGGCAGGTGTATGTTATGGACAACGAACACAGGTGCATTTTATTGATGGCAGTTTGAATGAACAGAGATACTGTGATGAGATCCTGAGGCCCATTGTTGAGCCATTCATCCACCACCATCACCTCATGTTGCAGCAGGATAATGAACGGCCCCGTGTTGTAAAGATCTGGATCACAGTTCTTTCATGGTCTTCATACTGACCGGACGTCACCCACTGAGCATGTTTGGGATGCTCTGGATCGGCGTATACGACAGCGTGGTCCAGTTCCTGCCGATATCCAACAACTTCACACAGCCATTGAAGAGGAGTGGATCAACATCCAACAGGCCACAATCAACAACCTGATCATCTCTATGTGAAGGAGATGTGTTACACTGTGTGAGGCAAATGGTGGCCACACCAGATACTGACTGGTTTTCTGACCCCCGTTCAGTGTCTAATACTGTAAATGTCTCAGATAAAACTGCACATTTTAGAGTGGACTTTTATTGTGACAGTCTAAGGCACACCTGTGAGGTGGATGGATTATTTCAGCAAAGGAGAAGTGCTCACTAACACAGATTTAGACAAATCTGTGAACAATATTTGAGAGAAATAAGCCTTTTGTGTACATAGAAAAAGTCTTAGATTGACTTCAGTGCATTAAAAAATGGAAGCAAAACCAAAAGTGTTGCATTTATATTTTTGTTCAGTGTAGGATTGTTTTTTAGAGATAAAGGGACAGAAGAGGATGTCAATTTTTGGACAGTCTAGTTAATGTGATAATAATACCTTAACCCCACTAATTTCTTAAATTTTTAGGTTGTAGTGGCTCAGATTTAATGGCAGAGTGACAGTACCAACCAGGTCAAACTAGCTTGTTTCGAAGGAGGCTAAAAACACTCCAAACTTGCACTAAAGTTTGGCGAGGAAAAACTGTCATGGCCATTTTCAAACAAGTCCCTTGACCTCTGACCTCTATATATGAATGTACATGGGTTTTATGGGTACCCAGAAGTCCCCCCTTTACAGACATGCCCACTTTATGATAATCACATGCAGTTTTAAGGCAAGTCATAGTCAAGTCAGCACACTGACAGCTGTTGTTGTTATGATTTGAGCATATTTCTGATGTTAAATGCAGTACCTGTGAGGGTTTCTGGACAATATTTCTTATTGTTTTGTTGCTAGTTGATGTGATTAATCACAATTAAATAATTTAATCGATTGACAGCCCTAGTTGATTTCTAATTATTCTTTCTCAGTGAAGTGTTTGCACTTTTATTTTTCCACATGAAAATGATCCTTTTATAAGTTTGATAAATATCCGCCCTGGTTTGTCAGCGTGATGGGAATAAGGTGATGAGAACACATGAAATTACTCAAAATGACGTTTCTAGACTGAAGCCAACACTTCTTATGCAAAGTTGTCTTTATTGAAAGCAGGAAATGTGCAGAATAAAGTGACACAGAGCTTTAATATTCAATCATTCATTATTATTGGTGTTTAAAACAGCCATTTGAAATAGGTTGATTTCACTGACAGCAGGTTTAACAGTAAGACCCACATACCATTGATACTTTCTGATAATACCCATAGTGTTACTGTAATGTAATTAATCACATTGTTTAATATAGAAAAGGAGATAAAGGTTAAAGAGACCGTCACCAAAATGATTCAACAACATTGTTGGACTCTGCGTTTTTGAATTCTCAGCTGGGCCACCAGGAGGAAGACGCTCTCAGGCTTTCACTGATTAAAACACAGATACTCAACGTGGCCTTTAGTGCCTGCGTTGAGATTTTTCTCCAGAACAGGGATACCAGCCTTCTTGAACGCTGCAGCGGCAGCAGTGTTGAGGACCAGAGTGACGGCCTTGATGGGCTTGTTGGTTCTCTCTCTCTTGTACCACAGGTACATCGGGTGGCTTCCGATCAGCTCGTGGAAGTTTAGATTCACTGGCAGGTAACTTTCCTCCTGAAGGGCCTGGAACTCGGATTCGGTGTTGGAGACTTTCAGACTGCTGAGTGCACGAGTGGGATCGGTGGTCTGACGGTACCAGATGAAGATGAATTCTCTCCCCACGCCCCTGCGAACGTCTTCATCCACGCGGATGTAACCGTGCCGAAAGTGCTCTTCGTCGGATTTGAAGGAATCGGTGACGTCGACGTCGCAGATGTAGGTCGGCTTCTCTCTCTTCACCCAGAGGTAGACCCAGTCCCCTCCAGCCCTGCGGTTCAGATCACAGGCCAGTTTCTCCCAGCCTTGCTGAAACTTCTGGATTTCCGCCTCTGCAGTTGAAGTGACATCAAGGTCCACTATGGGACTATCATACTCTCCAGACCCTTGGAAGAGCCACATGTAGATGGGATCAGCTCCTGGTGCTGGAATGATTGGAAAAGGGATCTTTATGTACCCAGCATTGATCAGCCCAACACTCATCTGATCGTTGAATGTGAGTTGGATCCTGGTGATTGGCGCGATGTCGCCTCCTTTTCTGAACCAAAGATACTTGGCACTTCCTTCTTGGTTCAGATTAACATTGATTTTCTTGAAGCCTTGTGAGAGGAGGTTTTGCTCATCGACTCCGTGCTCATGCACAGCAATGTGTGAGATGTAGCTGGCCATGCTGGGTAACTGCATTAAAGAAAGGCAAATGGTGAGTAAACACAATATGAAGAATGTGCCGTTTCAGGTGAGCTCCAATCCAATCATAACAAATCCAATATCAGTTGTCAAATATTGATCATCACAACGACATCTAAAATATACAGAATATTACATGTGCATGAATACTGCACCAATGTACACTGAATATAATCAATTAAACATCAAATTAAACCTGCAGTAGGCAGAATATTTTTTTAATCATAGGGCAAATTAAAACTAGACTTCTGCATCTCCTCGTGAGTCTGTTTTCCAGACCGTGACAGAAGACTTGGGACAATCACAGGTCATTTCAGAGTGAATGGAAGCTGGAAACTGGATGTAAGAGCTGCTGAAGTGGAGATTTCTGACTCAGAGTCTGAGAGAAACCTCATTTTGAGAAAACTTCCTTTTGTGAAATTCCTTACATTTGTAAAACATGACAGGTGAAAAGGATAAAAATGTAACAGATAAATTAGATAACATCATGAAACCTCCCCAGTTGATTACTTACATCAAGTAAAATTAACACCTAGATGTGTATTTTGGATGTTTTTTTCCTACTAGTCTGAAAGAAGACATGTTATGGAGGCAAAATAGACCAAAATCTCAAAATTGACCAGTGCATGATTTGAAATAGAAAAATAAATGGTCCACATTTAGAAAATAATAAAGTCCTAAAGACTTACGTGTCTGCAGACAGTCAGTGATCGGCAGTAAGAAATCAGCTGGTCTTCTCAATTCTGTTGTACTGACCACAAGTTATCTACCTTTATATAGTGACCAGAGATGCTCTGTGTCATTGTGCAATCACTGCCTGTTAGGACTCATTTTTCCAAAGAAATGAATAAGAGAAATGTTATCATAATCCGCATCTAAATTCCTGCTAAAACAAGCACAAGCAAGACTATTTCCTCGTGTAAAGTTCAATGCAGCAAAAAGTTCAATCTGGATAGAGCATATATTGTAATACCAGTGAACCGGTCTGACCTTCCATGTACTAGCTAGCTACAATGCTGTTCTCTCACAGCGTTCGTAGCTATAGCAAACAAAAGTCATGCACTGTTATTCATATATATCCCACAAAATCCATCCATCTGCAACTTCTTATACAGTTAGGGGTCGCAGGGGGGCTGGAGCTGATCCAAGTTGTCATTGGGCGAAGGCAGGGTTCACCCTGGACAGGTCACCAGTCCTTCGCGGCACATAATGACAGATAACCATTCACACTCACATTCACATCTACAGGTAATTTAAAGCAGAAAAGCATGCTGGCTTGCATACTGCAACATGCCAATCGATGTAGTACGACATCCTGGTATTTTTGGCATACTATATTTGACATACCATATATTGGGAGATACTGTTCTTTTTGTCTTTTTATTACTATTCTGGCAAACTAAATAATATGGTATTGAAACGCACAGCGTGACACTATTGTCATCGGAGATGCCCTGACTCATTGTGCAATCACTCCCTGTTGGGACTCCTTTTCCAAGAAATGAATGAGTGAATGTTATACTCAGGATCTAAATTTCTGCTAAAACAAGCAAAAAAGCTTCCTTATCCCACCACACCCTGGGTGTATTTATTGTGACTCTATGCTCATTTCAAGTTGATAAGTTCAATCTCGTTAAGACATACTTTCTTAATACCAGTGAACCGGTCTGACCTTGCATGTACTAGTTAGCTACAATGGGGGCAGGCTGTTCTCTTACAGTGTTTGCAGATATCAAAAGAAACGCACTGTAATTTATACATGCCAAAAAAATCGATTTGTATGTAATTCATGTGGGTGTGAACCAGGAAGGATAAAGAGTGAAAAACGGCATGTAGAGAGGAGGTGGATGGGTGGGAAAACACAAGACTTTCTCCCAGGAAACTGGTGTTTCTACCTCCTGTGAAACCAGAAGACAACGTTAATCTCTTTGTTATGTAACTTCAGGAGACATTTTATCCCAAATCACCATCTATTTCTTGAACCTAACTATCTAATTTTGTTGCCTGAACCTAACTACCACTTACAGCAACATAACGTAATTGTGATTGGCCCCGTAGCAAATTATTTTCTCGGGCCCTCGACTCAAACTGAAGCACACACACAACCAATCCAGACAACTGCTATGCCACCATGGAGAGGCTCACCATGCAACTCCCACACCATATACCGGTATGTGTGCACAGAAATAATCACGAGGAGTTAAAATATTTCAGCAAACCTCAAATTGAAACTCTGTTTTTGAACATACTGTACACATAAAAAGAAAGAAGCACAACATTCAGGAGATGCTATGAAATATAACTGATAAGGCTGCTGGTGCATTCAGATTAAATCAGTTATCTTCATTTGTTTTAACCCCCTGAGACCTGCAATCCCGACCAATTTTATTGTCTTTCAGAGGCTGTAGCACGTTCAGTATTAAAGACAGTGTGACGGTACAGATATCATATGAAACTATATTAGTGGCAATAATGTCATGCTCGCTTGTTGATAAGGAGGCTAAATAAGGCTCCAAATTTCAGCTAAACTTTGTCGAGGATGAACTAGCTTGACCATTTTCAAAGGGGTCCGTTGACCTCTGACCTCTAGATATGTGAATGAAAATGGTTTCTATAGGTACCCACGAGTCTCCGTTTCATAGACAAGCCCTCTTTATGATAAGCCACAGGTCACAGTCAAGTCAGCACACTGACAGCTGTTGTTGCCTGTTGGGCTGCAGTTTGCCATGTTATGATTTGAGCATATTTCTTATGTTAAATGCAGCATCTGTGAGATTTTGTGCTGTTAATTGATTTCTAATAATAAATATATACATACATTTGCATGAAGCAGCATATTTGTCCACTCCCATGTTTATAAGAGTATTAAATACTTGACAAATCTTCCTTTAAGGTACATTTTGAACAGATAAACAAATGACACATTAATTGATGTGATTAATTACAGTTAACCATCTTTATACGACGGTTTATTTAATTTCCTAAATTTTCTGTGAACAATATCAATATGAGCTTTATTCTTTTCTTATTTTTCACATAGAAATGATCCTTTTATAAGTTTGATAAATATCCGCCCTGGTTTGTCAGCGTGATGGGAATAAGGTGATGAGAACACATGAAATTACTCAAAATGACGTTAAACACTTCTCATGCAAAGTTGTCTTTATTGAAAGCAGGAAATGTGCAGAATAAAGTGACACAGAGCTTTAATATTCAATCATTCATTAATATTGGTGTTTAAAACAGCCATTTGAAATAGGTTGATTTCACTGACAGCAGGTTTAACAGTAAGACCCACATACCATTGATACTTTCTGATAATACCCATAGTGTTACTGTAATGTAATTAATCACATTGTTTAATATAGAAAAGGAGATAAAGGTTAAAGAGACCGTCACCAAAATGATTCAACAACATTGTTGGACTCTGCGTTTTTGAATTCTCAGCTGGGCCACCAGGAGGAAGACGCTCTCAGGCTTTCACTGATTAAAACACAGATACTCAACGTGGCCTTTGCTGCCCGCGTTGAGATTTTTCTCCAGAACAGGGATACCAGCCTTCTTGAACGCTGCATCGGCAGCAGTGTTGAGGACCAGAGTGACGGCCTTGATGGGCTTGTTGGTTCTCTCTCTCTTGTACCACAGGTACATCGGGTGGCTTCCGATCACCTCGTGGAAGTTTAGATTCACTGGCAGGTAACTTTCCTCCTGAAGGGCCTGGAACTCAGATTCGGTGTTGGAGACTTTCAGACTGCTGAGTGCACGCTTGGGATCGGTGGTCTGACGGTACCAGATGAAGATGAATTCTCTCCCCACGCCCCTGCGAACGTCTTCATCCACGCGGATGTAACCGTGCCGAAAGTGCTCTTCGTCGGATTTGAAGGAATCGGTGACGTCGACGTCGCAGATGTAGGTCGGCTTCTCTCTCTTCACCCAGATGTAGACCCAGTCCCCTCCAGCCCTGCGGTTCAGATCACAGGCCAGTTTCTCCCAGCCTTGCTGAAACTTCTGGATTTCCTCCTCTGCAGTTGAAGTGACATCAAGGTCCACTATGGGACTATCATACTCTCCAGACCCTTGGAAGAACCAAATGTAGATGGGATCAGCTCCTGGTGCTGGAATGATTGGAAAAGGGATCTTTATGTACCCTGCATTGATCAGCCCAACACTCATCTGAACGTTGAATGTGAGTTGGATCCTGGTGATTGGCGCGATGTTGCCTCCTTTTCTGAACCAAAGATACTTGGCACTTCCTTCTTGGTTCAGATTAACACTGATTTTCTTGAAGCCTTGTGAGAGGAGGTTTTGCTCATCGACTCCGTGCTCGTGCACAGCAATGTGTGAGATGTAGCTGGCCATGCTGGGTAACTGCATTAAAGAAAGGCAAATGGTGAGTAAACATAATATGAAGAATGTACCGTTTCAGGTGAGCTCCAATCCAATCACAACAAATCCAATATCAGTTGTCAAATATGGATCATCACAGTGACATCTAAAATATATTTTGCTTACTGCACCAATATACACTGAATATTATCAATTAAAGCCTCAGTAGGCAGAATATTTTTGGCATCATTTGGCAAAATTACATAACAATCTTTCAGCATATTGTTATTTAAGTGCTCTGAGAGAAAACTAGACTTCTGCACCAACTCTTGACTCTGTTTTCAAGCTTTAAAATAATCTAGCCTGTGATGGCAGGCTTTGGCCAATCACAGGTCTTTTCAGAGAGAGACAGCGTTCCTATTGGCTGTTCATTCAACAGAGGCAGCTGTCAATCACTCACAAACTCCGACCAAACGGTCAAACTAGGCGGCGTTGATCAAATATGAATCTATATTCTTTTACAGAAATGACTATTTCTCCCCTCAAATGTTGTCAGAAACATCTTGTAGTTACCGTTTAGCTGAAAAATAAGAAAGTTTGCTCCGGCTGGTGGGCGGTGCTTGGTATTTCCTAAACTGATCTCAACAGAACAGCTGGGTGACAAACTTTCTCATTTTACAGCTGAACAAGGTGTTTCTGAAAACATTAGAGGTGAGAAATAATCATTACAGTAACAGGTATTATCGATATCTCAGGTGTATAGGTTAAAAAAATCAACTAATAGATATCACTATGAGACTTCCCCAGTTGATTACTTACATTAAGACAATTATTTTTTGGATTAGAAGATTTGTAAAAATACTTGCATGCATTATCAGAGCAGAGATGTGAACACTGGATAAAGCCAGGTTCAAAATTTATTTTGTTAACACATTAAAGTCAAATGTTTTTACAGAGAGGATGTTAGGGTATCGCTTTTTATCACTCCATAAATCAGAAAATACTGATGACAGCCATTAAAATAATCAATTTTCACCATGTTTTTAGGAATAAAATGCTATATAAATCAGTCTATGAAAGATATCTGAATAAACCCTCTTAAAAACCCCTTCAGAATATAGACAGGAGTGAAACTGGAAGTTTTGGTGGATGTAAGTGCTACTGAAGTGGAGAGTAATAAAAACCTCAGCTTACCTTACATTTTGGAAACACTGCAGGTGAATCGAGTATGTTTCACAATAGAAATCACCATGAAACTTCCCCAGTTGATTACTTGCATTAAGGCAGTTACATTTGGTGTTAAAATGCATGTTTAAAGATATGAATGAGGCATTATCTAACGCTAACTTTTGGGTGAACCTGAAATCTACAGATGCAAATAGACAAAGTAGTAAAATAAAGACTTTAATGTGTACTTTGGATGTCTTTTTTATTAGTCTGAAAGAAGACATGTTATGGAGGCAAAATAGACCAAAATCTCAGAATTGACCAGTGCATGATCTGAAATAGAAAAATAAATGGTCCACATTTAGAAAATCATAAAGTCCTCAAGACTTACGTGTCTGCAGACAGTCAGTGATCGGCAGTAAGAAGTTCGCTGGTCTTCTCAATTCTGTTGTACTTACCACAAGTTATCTACCTTTATATAGAGACCAGAGATGCTCTGGCACGACCTCTACCACTTCCTGTTAGGGCTCGGTTTTCCAAAGAAATTTATACCTAACCTAAAGAGGTTAATATCTTAACTTTAAGTCAATGTTATCACATTCAACACCTACAATCTGGCTAAAACAAGCAGAAATGCTTCCTTGTCCTGCACCCTGGGTATATTTATTTTGACTATTTCCTCATTTCAATTTCAAAAGTTCAATCTCGTTAAGACATATTATCTTAATACCAGTGAACCGGTCTGACCTTGCATGTACTAGTTAGCTACAATGGGGGCAGGCTGTTCTCTTACAGTGTTTGCAGATAACAAAAGAAACGCACTTTAATTTATACATGCCAAAAAAATCGATTTGTATGTAATTCATGTGGGTGTGAACCAGGAAGGATAAAGAGTGAAAAACGGCATGTAGAGAGGAGGTGGATGGGTGGATGGGTGGGAAAACACAAGACTTTCTCCCAGGAAACTGGTGTTTCTACCTCCTGTGAAACCAGAAGACAACGTTAATCTCTTTGTTATGTAACTTCAGGAGACATTTTATCCCAAATCACCATCTATTCTTGAACCTAACTATCTAATTTGGTTGCCTGAACCTAACTACCACTTACAGCAACATAACGTAATTGTGATTGGCCCTGTAGCAAATTATATTCTCGGGCCCTCGACTCAAACTGAAGCACACACACAACCAATCCAGACAACTGCTATGCCACCATGGAGAGGCTCACCATGCAACTCCCACACCATATACCGGTATGTGTGCACAGAAATAATCACGAGGAGTTAAAATATTTCAGCAAACCTCAAATTGAAACTCTGTTTTTGAACATACTGTACACATAAAAAGAAAGAAGCACAACATTCAGGAGATGCTATGAAATATAACTGATAAGGCTGCTGGTGCATTCAGATTAAATCAGTTATCTTCATTTGTTTTAACCCCCTGAGACCTGCAATCCCGACCAATTTTATTGTCTTTCAGAGGCTGTAGCACGTTCAGTATTAAAGACAGTGTGACGGTACAGATATCATATGAAACTATATTAGTGGCAATAATGTCATGCTCGCTTGTTGATAAGGAGGCTAAATAAGGCTCCAAATTTCAGCTAAACTTTGTCGAGGATGAACTAGCTTGACCATTTTCAAAGGGGTCCGTTGACCTCTGACCTCTAGATATGTGAATGAAAATGGTTTCTATAGGTACCCACGAGTCTCCGTTTCATAGACAAGCCCTCTTTATGATAAGCCACAGGTCAAAGTCAAGTCAGCACACTGACAGCTGTTGTTGCCTGTTGGGCTGCAGTTTGCCATGTTATGATTTGAGCATATTTCTTATGTTAAATGCAGCATCTGTGAGATTTTGTGCTGTTAATTGATTTCTAATAATAAATATATACATACATTTGCATGAAGCAGCATATTTGTCCACTCCCATGTTGATGAGCAGAGATGCTCTGGCACTACCCCAACCACTACCTGTTAGGACTCATTTTTCCAAAGAAATTCATACATAACCTAAAGAGGTTAATATCTCAACTGTAAGTGAATGTTATCACATTCAACACCTACAATCTGGCTAAAACAAGCAGAAAAGCTTCCAGGTTCCACACCCTGGGTGTATTTATTATTATTATTTCCTCATTTCAAGTTCAATGTCGCATAAAGATTCAATCTGGATAAAGCATAACGTCTTAATATTTCAAGTCATGCCTTTAGGGGGAACCGTTCATGTACTAGTTAACTACAATGGGGGCAGGTTGTTCCCTTACACCATTCATAGTTATAGCAAAGAAAAGTAATGCACTGTAATTCATATATATGCTACAAAATCTATTTGCATGTAACCAGTTAGTATAAAGAGCGAAATAGAAATTGAAGCAAACACACTTCATATGCAAAGTCGTCAGAATAAAGTGACACAGAGCCGTAACATTCAATCCTTCATTACCATTGGTGACCATTTGAAATTGTCTGATTTCATTGACAGCAAGATTAACAGTAGGACCCTCATACCATTGGTGCTTTCTGATAGTACCGGTATCATTACTGTGATATGATAATCACATTGATTTATATAGAAAAAATGAAAAACCATATCTGAAATATCCCATCCTGTGCTCTCTCAGAATAGAGTTGCCATCGTGTCCCCGTCCTCTGAAATAACCTTCCTGCTAATGTCAAACAGCTGAAGCCTTATTTGCTTTATTTTCACTTATTTGCTTATTCTTGGATTACTTCCTTGTACCAGTTGGTCAATCCTTGTGCAATCACTACCTATGAAGAGCCATTTTCCAAAGAATTTTTCTTTTTCCAAATACCATATCAGTGGAAAAATAAATATATTAACTAATAGTGCATTCATGTGCTCCTCAGATGGTCCCATTTCCACGGTTGGGTAGTTGTTCTCCTGACTTTGGTGTGTTTGAGCTTTAAGTCGTAAAGTGGAAACAACATGGTGGCAACAAAGAAAATACGTTGTATTTTATTAGAGCGTTTGAACAACACGTTGACAGCTGTTTCCAGTATTTGCGTGCCAACAAACAGCAAACGAAACGGATCAGGTGAGCTATGAAATGTGATCGGGAACTCATCATCCGATTATCCCGACACCACGACTGAAAAGCACAAATGCGCTACAGATTGTTGGTCAGTGGCATTTTTGTAACATCACAGCCTATTAAGCTTATATAGCCTACCGACATACACGCGGGACGATGAATCAATACATCGGACCAGCAACACGTCGTCCAGAGTAGGCTGTCGTGACCACGCCCCCTTTTGGGGGAAAACGATCCTGCGTTCCTGATAAGACGGTAACAGCATTAACAGACGTCTTCAAACAAACTGGTCATAGTAACAACACTACGGCGAGTAGCTATATAGTCAGCTACGCCAACAATAAATCCAAAATGCTGACAGATTTGTTCCTCTGCCGCGTCCTAAAAAAGACATTGTAGAGGGGCTTTATGGTTTCAAACTCCAGACCAGACCGGCATTGCGTAAACGCAGAGGCTGCGGGAGAGAAAACGCCGAGAAGCTGCTGTGTAGCGGGTTAATCTAGGCTTTCCCACTACGATTTAAGGCATGAATGTCCACTCTCGGTGTGGTAAATGCTAACAACGCCTAGCATGGCTAGCTAATGTTAGCTTGAGTGGGAGGCCGCCGCTGTAATACAGCCATACATTAACGTCTACAACAAAATCGCAGCCTATAGATCAAACAGCTGGCTATTAACAGGTTGGTTATTTCACACTTAGCTTAACGTGATTCAATCAAATATGTAGAGAAGTCTGGATAAGCAATATACAGCCACTGCCATCAATCTTAATTTATTAATGTATCACAAACACTCAGATTCACTAACGTTGAAAAGCAGCTTTCCCTTCAGAGAGCTTGTTTGATAAAACATCAGTCAACCCATAAAATCTGAATCAGTCACATAGCGAAGCCTCATTTTTATATATACTTTTATTTATTCAGCTACGGTGATAGGTGATAACACTCTTAGAATTACAAAAACATAAATCGGTTTTCTATACCCGTGTGGTAGGTTTTCCTCGCTCTGACATGACGGCTGCAGAGGTAGTGGAAAGACAGTTTAATGCCATACGGTGTGGTCGCCCTGATGAGAAAGCACACGGTGCGTCTGCTACTGGACGGACGTCTAACGGACTGAGTTCGCTGCCGAGACAAACTACAGCGCTGAGGTCCAAACGTGAACACGACTGTCCTAAAAACTGTGTTCACACAAATATTTGCACCCTATAAAACACAATACATAGCAAATATTGTCAAAGAAAATAATGTATAAATACTTAAACTACATCTGGTGTTACAGCTTATTTGTTTATATGGTGCAAAGACATTCGGGTGCTACAGAAGTTGACACAAAATCAGTTGGAACAAGGGCAGGAATTGAACCTAAATCACAGTTTGAGCAACACAAAACCATTTTCACAGTGTTCACAAAAAGCTGTTTATAACGGCCGGTATAGCACAATAAGGCACAGACATGTCACAGTCCTGCAGCCTCCCAGTAGCAAACCACCTTGTATACAATCAGCACCAACACATGCTGATCTTCTGACCACATCGATCTGGAAACATATACAGCATATATACAGTTTGTATATATATAATGTATATGAAAGTTATAAGACGATTCAAGGAGCTGCAAGATTTAGCTCTGCAGATTGGAAATTTGTTAAGCAATAAAACACTTAATGGAGGCAGAAATGATCCCGTTGGCTCAGGGGGCTCAGAGATTATAGCTTATTTAAAAATCAGTGTTTTTCAAATGGAGTTTTGAATGTGAAAATCCAAAATCAGAAATAACATTCTGATCTAAATAAAAACATTCAATTTAATTCAGTTCCAGAGCAAAAGACCACAAAAACTATGTTTCCTTGACTCCGCCCTCATGATTGGACCCATATGACTGTTCGAAATAAACACCGTTAGCTGACGACTGCATGTAATCCAGCAGGAAACTAAGTGACATCTCTTTCAGGCTCTGTACGAACCTTTACGTTCTGCATATTGCTTCCACACATCAGGAGAAAAAAAAAAAAAATAACTAAACAGTAGTTAATAAAACAGCTTTCAGCCAGAGCATTTCCTAAAGTGAACACTTCAGCATTTCCTTTATACAGAAATAATCCAAGAGGAGTTAAAGTATTTCATATTCATTTCAATTTAACCTCTCTGCTAAATTTGGTCTTTCAAGCCAACCTAAAAATAAACATATTTCTAAATAAACTGTACAAATAAAAAGAAAGAAACCCAACATTCAGGAGATGCTACGCAATATAAGTGATAAGGCTATTGGTGCATTTCAACTTAAATCAATCAATTTCAACTTAAATCAAACATTCATTTGGATTAACCCCCTGAGACCCTCAAGGTCTTGGTGTCTTAATGTGGTATTTTGGAGGGATTATCGATCATTTTTTAAAATTCTCAAGTAAAAAAATGGTTAAATTTAACACTCAAATCTGCGTAACAAATGGTATGAACCCAAAAATGGCTGCAACAACTTATGAGACATAATAGAGCATGAGGGTGACCATTATATATTTATATCATAATGTTCTAAACCCTTATACGCTTTCACAATTTATTCAAATTAATTATTTCTGATTTATGACTAGAGCTGAACTCAGCCCTGAGCTGCATCTCAAATTAATCTTCAGCTTTCAGATTCACCACTTCTATGTGACATCTACTGTTGACCTGCTATCTCCCCTACAGACCCCTAAAAAAGACAAAAACGGGTCTATTGTGGATCTCAGAGGGTTAAATTATTAGCATTGTTCTTAGAAAAAACATTATGAACCCATAGATACGTATTGCTTAAATTTGAACAAATGTCACGCACAGTAAGGAGAATACCATAACATCTCAAACATTTGTCATGACCAGCCTCCCTGTCAGCAAAAAGACGTCTAAACCTACAGTTCACAACCTTTTTTTGGCTTATGCCATCTTAAAATCAAACAGTATCTACCTGAGTCCTTCTCACAGATTTAATGTAGTTATCAAGGGATACAACTATCCAGTATATCATAAAAACAGCAGTTATAGAAAATTAATGTTTCTTTTGTTCTTCGTCATGATTATGGAGCAAAAACATGGAGTATAAGCTTAAACTCGATAAAAAACGTTGAAATTCAATGGTATTCCCCTTAGTTTCATCAAACCATTACAAGGTTGTGTTTTGTGTATTTTAACATATAAATACCAACAAACCCCACAAAAAAAAAAAAGACAGAAAAAAGTACTCAATCTGTATCCGTGAAACTGAAATCTTGTGGGCATTACAAAACAAGTGTGTTGTGTTGAAAAGGAAGCTTGGCTTTCTTTACCTTGTGGTCGAGGTGGTTTATAACCAGCAGGGGGCAGTGTTATTTGGTAGAAAGTGATTGTACAGCAGTCCATCTCTCTCATTGAGAGTCCCTGTACAATGAGCATAGTCCCTCTTTACACTAATTAAGTGCAGGCAGGATAAGTTAACATTCATCAGGTATTCATTAACTAAAGCTATGAGGAAGGTACAGTCGCGACAATAGAAAAATACTGTCTAACATCGGCATGAAATGCTGGTGAACCACGTGCGTTATGGGCGAATGAATCAGACAAACTTAGAGTTAAACTCTGCACACTATGAGGGTCGGAGGTGACAAAATGAACTGATGAAATGTTGATGAAGAGGCATGTGAACTGAGAAATAGAGACATAAAAATGGATGAGAAACGGAGGGATAAATTATTAAGTGATTTCATTTAAAGCCGATTTGACTAAAAACAGTCGTGATCTGATGAAAACGGAGCCCCGTTTCGTCATTTTCACCGTCTTACTTTCGTCATTCACGACACAAAATTAACATTTATCGCTAGAAGTACGAAAAAATAACTGAAGAAAAAGAAAGTGATGAATTAATAACAGAAATGATGAAAATGTACGTGAACTGAAAAAGTGATAAATTGTCAATTTCATAAACTTGGTTGACATTTTATTTGAAAAACGGTGCTGCTCAGATAATCAACGGCCGGCCATTCATCATTCATAACACTCAACTGACATTTATTGCTTACAGCACACATTTTTTTTTTTTTTTTTTTTTTACTTCCACCTGAACTATCACTCAAATGTGTAACAAAAATTGAGTGCTGCAAATGATAAATGTTGGTGTGATGAATGACGAATGGCTGACAGTTTACAGGTTGACAGAGGATTTAACCCTATATTTCAATTCACATACATTTTCATAACTTCCATTATCAAATCGTGCATTTTGTGTTACTTCCACCCTTGACACAAATTTCCGTAAATAATAAATGGCTATTTTGTGTTGTGAAAAATGAAAGTAAGATGGTGAAAATGATAAAACGTGGCCTTGTTTTCATCATATCACAACTGTTTTGATCAAATCAGCTTTAAATTAATCAAATCACCTGATAATTCACTCCGTTTTTCATTTCGTCCATTTTTCAATTCACATGCATTTTCATCACATTCATTTTTGCCAGTTGTTTTTTTGTCACTTCCAGTCGTATTTACAACAAATGCCACAGCAGATATGCTCAACAACGTCTAAACAGAGACCCTCAGAGCTCACCCGGTCCAACACAAATACAGGATTTCACAGTAACATAGCCGTTTGGTCGCAATGAGTCCCAGGTGGAGACATGGTTGAGAGCCACTGCCACACAGCTGGACATCCATTTTCATCATTCTGAACACACATTCGGGAAAAACAAGGGACAATAACATTTTTTTTTTTGTTCACAATTGCTTTGAAAATAAAATTTGTTATTAAAATGTGTCTGGCTTTGTTAAGACAGCTGAGACGGGACAGCGTTTTTAGTGAAAACTGATCAATAGCGCAGCGGGATGACATTTATAATAACCTGTGGAATGGATAGAATATTGAACAATATTGACTTTCATAGCAACAGTTACGTGATATGTTCGTCCAGGACATTTGCTTGCGCACAACATGATTGACAATACTGGTATACTTCATCAGCAGTGAGCAATTAGTAGCGTCAGTAGTGTTCCTTCAAATGTTTTACAAACACTCGTGCGAATGTTAGTGAATTAGTTACAGAACATAACACAATCTCAAAGCTTTCACATTAATACAGACATGTTAGGAGACAAACAGTACACTGGTTTCTTGTGAGTTTTTAAGTTAATCAAAGTGAAGCTGGTTCATTAAACAGACTTCCACTCTAATGAACTATTCTATAACAAACATGACAAATGTCAGCATTTAAAGGCAAAAAGAAGCTTTGTTTTATCTTTTGTGGCAAGAGCGCCGCCATGTCGCAACACAGAAGAAAACAACTAAATGATCGACTAACTCGGTTATGCTCCCAAGCTGACTAGTTTTGGTACGCTAATGTTGTGTTATGTTCTGTAGCTTCTGCTTGCTAGCTAGCTAGGCTACTCCCAAGCCGACTTGGGAGTAGCCTAGCTAGCTAGCAAGCAGAAGCTACCGGCTCAACATTAGCGTACCAAAACTTCTGTCAAAAAGTAAAACTTAACACTAAAGCAAACACTAGAGACATTATCGGCCTGATGTTACCCGTGTTCTCATTCAAATAGTGAACTAAATGACCAACTATCTAACTCGGTTATGCTCCCAAGCTGACTAGTTTTGGTACGCTAATGTTGTGTTATGTTCTGTAGCTTCTGATAGGCTAGGCTACTCCCAAGTCAGCTTGGGAGTAGCCTAGCCCAGAAGTTTTGGTACGCTAATGTTGAGCCGGTAGCTAGCTAGCAAGCAGAAGCTACCGGCTCAACATTAGCATACCAAAACTTCTGTCAAAAAGTAAAACTTAACACTAAAGCAAACACTAGAGACATTATCGGCCTGATGTTACCCGTGTTCTCATTCAAATAGTGAACTAAATGACCAACTATCTAACTCGGTTATGCTCCCAAGCTGACTAGTTTTGGTAGGCTAATGTTGAGCCGGTAGCTTCTGCTTGCTATCTAGCTACCGGCTCAACATTAGCGTACCAAAACTTCTGTCACAAAGTAAAACTTATCACTAAAGCAAACACTAGAGACATTATCGACCTGATGTTACCCGTGTTCTCCTTCAACTAGTGAACTAAATGACCAACTATCTAACTTGGTTATACTCCAAAGCCGCCGTGCACATGTACCGACTAGTTTTGGCAGATAATATCTCTAGTGCAGCTAGCTAGCAGAAGCTAACGGCATGTTGCATAAACGCCATAACGTTGGCTTCAGAATAAAGTAGTGCTTTCTCCATTTCTGCGTTTAGCGAGGGTTTTCTCCGGGTCTCCAGTTTCCTCCCACAGTCCAAAGACATGCAGGTTTGGTTAATAAATGACTCTAAATTGCCCGTAGGTGTGAATGGGAGAGTGAATGGTTGTCTTAATGTGTCAGCCCTGTGATATTTTGGCAAACTGCCGAGGATGTACCCCGCCTCCACCCAATGCCAGCAGGACTGGCTCCAGCCCCCCCGCGACCCTGAATAGGATAAGGGGTTATGGATAATGGATGGATGCCTATATTTGTCATGTTTGCTATATAAAAGTTCATTAGAGTGGAAATCCATTTAGTAAACCAGCTTAACTTGGCTGAACGCTTCATTTCCACATCAGCTTCATAATACTACCACATATTCAATATACAACTGCCCTGCATTCATTACATTTAAGGCAATGTATCATTAATTGGAGTGTCGCGCTGACCACCATAAAAACATTTCCCTGTATACCTGCAGTAAAATATGAGAAATGATATTGCTCATGGGCTGTGTGTGTAGAAAAACCACTATTATGCAGATGGTTTTTGGTCATTAATACCTTGTTAAGGCCCACAGAGGAAATTACATTCAACCATAATTAAACCCATTTAATTGCAGCAGTTTTATAAAGATGTTTGGGGGGTGAAGTATGGCCGTTTCTCTGTATAGTAGTGCGATATGCAACACTAGAAAACTTACAGGAAGCGTTTTATGACTTGACCGAAAAAGTGGGACATTTGTGCAGGTTTTAACTGCACAGCGTTACAGTGCTCAGGCGGGCAGCATAATATGTGGGCACCAGCGCCGCCAGCTGTGAACACATCTGTTCTTTATTTATGGAAGTAGGAATTTTATTTATTTTTATGGCACCCAAATGCCTTTTTAAAACATAGTGCAATGAGGATTTTTTTTTTTTTTTTTTTGAGTTCTTGCTTTGACACATATCACCAGATGAATTTCCGAGTGCACTGGGATTGGGTGAGCAACGCGATCAACAAGTTATTGGGAGGTTTTCCTTCCTACGGAGGTGACCAACCACGGAAAATCAGCCAAACGTGTCAGGCTCAACAGCTGCCGCCATCCAGTCAGCTCCTCTTTTGTTCTCTATTGATATGATTTCACCAACATTTGCCTAAAAGAGGAGCAGTTGATTCCAGCATTTTGAAACAGATCTCCACAACTTAGATGTGAAAGACTACTAGAAGAGGCCCTGACACACCAAGCTGACAGTCGGCCATTCGACGATTTGGGCCCGTCAGCGTCTAGTCTGCCCGTGTCTGATTTTTTTCAGCTGATTCAGCATGTTGAATCGGCGGCGGAGCTCGTTGGTGAGAGAAATCACTCTGATATTTTTATATTCTCATAACGACATGGCCATCAGGAATAAAGGTCTTCCGGTTTCCCTTTTTGAATGATGCATATAGACTACTGCAGCCTGCTCATAGGGAGTTATTTCCTCTAGTGCAAGCGCAGAAGGTACGTGACAGTTGTCTGCTTTTGGCCAAGACCGATGCGACTCGACTGGTGGCCTTCGTCGCTACTAGTTTATTGATGTCGGGTCGGTTTGTTCCCAGCTTTAAAGATTGATTTTTGATTTTCTATTGTAGCACATCTGATCTGACTAAACAGTTGGTACATTCAGAGCCTCAAACTGTCCAATTTGTCAAAAATGCACAAGTTACTTGTGGTGTGAACGGTTATGGATCAGTGTTGCTCAAAGCTTCATTAAGAACGAACACTGGCTGCCCTTTCGCCAACAGGAAGGTCCTTTTAACCTGCTTTCTCTTGGTAATTTAACTTTTCCTTGCTTGCCAAGACTTCAGTGTGTTGTGACGGAGTCATTTAACTTTTGAACATGAATTGAGTTTGCTGGTGCTGCTGGAACGGTGGCGACACGCTGGTGCTGCATTCACGTCACATCGGAAATCTCTGTGGGAAGAACGGAACGACGGTTGTTGCTACAATTTGGAATGTTCGGACTCGTTGGGACAAATGGTGAGGTCTAAAATCAACCATTAAACTTCAGCAGATAATACTTTTCTAAAGCAGAGTTGATTGTCTAACTAATTTTCCAACTGTCTGCCAACATGTGTGGATTTGCTGCTAATGTTTACTCTCAGTTGACACAATTTCAGTATTCCTACAGAAACTATAATCCCACATCGTGATTGTAATTGCATCTGATGTGACTGTCCATCCTCCCTAAGTTGCAGACTTGTATTGACAATTAATTCGATATGAGGTGAACGTGGCAAAAAAGAAAATACAGTTAGTACTACACTGTTTTCCATTCCGTTTTCTGACGTTTAGTCTCCTCACATGCATACGGTTAACTTACACTTTTCCCTGTGGTTAATATTTCTGTTAAAGTCATAGCTGATGCTCTTTGACAAACAAATAATATACTCCACAGCCTCCTACAGCACAGTTGTTGCTTTGGCAGGTAGTTTTAGAGAAGTGCAGAGGACCCCGAATAGAGCCTGGTGGACCACCGAGAGGCACCTCTTGGCTTGGGGCTCAGTTTGATCATAGTGGAGGGCGTTTGCGAGGTTGTCGCGAAGGTGAGGATGAACTGTTGGCAGAGCAGAAGGATCTAGATGTTGGTTTCCCGCTGCATGGGTTCCTCACCCTTTTCGCTTTTTTCCACCAGCTCCTCAGACGCCTGGGCTTCCCCATCAGCCTCCTTCTTATCCTGAACTTGGTCTGGATCTTCCGTCTCAGCCTGTTTGTACATCTCTGCACGCTTGCGCTCGCGCTCCAGGAGTCTGTAGTTGATGAAGTTTCCGATGAAGAGCCAAATACTGGCCAAGATCACGACCGCTCCGCAGCAAAAATACATATACTTGTAGTTTTTTGTGATATCGACCAGTTTCCCTGCAAGACAGCACAAGGTTTTAAAATGTTTAAGTATCTGCACAGTTATAAAAGCTTTAAGTATTGCCAAGTAGAACTGACATGTACATTACAGAAAACATCTCAATGTCAACTATTAATAATTCACTTCAATAAAAGCCTGGACATGCACATATTCATAAATGTTGTTTCAATGGAACCACCACAGTCACAGTTTGCTTGCAGTGAAGCAAATTCATGCAAGTCTTTTGAGTTTTTAAACTTTTGAACTGTTGAAGTTTGACATATGATCTTGACGATGTTGTCATGGGAGAGCAGATAGCCATAGAGTCTGACACAAGAGATGCTATCATATCTCACTATCTGAATTGCAGTTTCTCCACTTATATTTAACCCCCTCTGTCAGAGTATAAACATTAGAAATATTAGGGCTGTCAGAGTTAATGTGATTATAATACATTAGGGCTAATTCATTTTAACGGCACTAATTTCTTTAACACAGTCTGTTGGGGGTTGGAGCGGACTCAGTTTTAAAGCTAGTGAAGATACTGGCATTATATGAAACCTGAAGAACGTCACACTAGCTTGTCGTGAAGGAGGCTAAGTAATGTTGCAAACTTGCACTAAATTTGGCCATTTTCAAAGGGGTCCTTTGACCTCTGACCTCAAGATATGTGAATGTAAATGGGTTCTATGGGTACCCACAAGTCTCCCCTTTACAGACATGCTCACTTTATGATAATCACATGCAGTTTGGGACAAGTCATAGTCAAGTCAGCACACTGACAGCTGTTGTTGCCTGTACGGCTGCAGTTTGCCATGTTATGATTAGAGCATATTTTTTTATGCTAAATACTAAATACCTGTTAGGGTTCCTGGACAATATTTGTCACCGTTTTATCTCCCTTTAAGGTACATTTTGGACAGATTAAAAATTTGCAATTAATTGTGATTAACTATGGATATCAATGCCAGTAATCAGGATTCAGTTTGCTGGTGCAATTAAATATTTCAATCGAATGACAACCCTAACAAATACGATATGTTTCTTGAATAAGTTGTGTGAACATTTTGTCCTATTAACAACCATTCTTTGTAACTGACGAGCATGTAACCTGCTGGCTACGATGTTAGCAGTTAGCTCACCAGTTCAGCTACCTGACAACCAACTTCTGACAAGAAGACCAAAGAACGTGTGAAAGTACAGGCAGTAAAAACAGTCCATGTAATTGAATGAAATATGCTCTCAGGCAGATCATACCTGCTAGAGGTGGACCAATGAGGACCGGGCAGCACTCCACAATGGTGGTGAGTCCCACAGCGCTGGAGAACCTCTGAGGCCCAACCAGGTCCATCAGGGTTTCAAACAGCACTGAGCTGACCATGCCAAAGGCAAAGCCGAAGAACATGGCGTACACCACCAGACCAGTGTAGCCTTCCACCAGTGGGCATAGGATGTGGCACACCCCATTGTACAGCACAGCAAAGCTGAAGAAGTACTGGATCTTGGGCCGGATCCAGCGCGAGTTGGCCAGCAGCCCCATGGAGGGCCTGGCAAACATGTCGACAAAAGCCAGAATTGAGAGCAGGAAGGCAGCCGAGTACTCATCCACGCCCATGTCCTTAGCGTAGGCCGCGAGGAAGACGATAGGTGCAAAGAAGCCCAGGAACATGATGACGTTGCCCGACAGGTAAATGAGGAAGCCGCGATGATTGAAGAGTGTCAAGTCCAAGTACTTGTTGATTCTTTTCCAGATGTCGTGTTTCTCTTTTGTTGTCGTGGCAATGGCGGCTAACTCTTCGTCCTTCTTGAGCTTGCTGGGTGGCGGTCCCAGAGGCCTCATGAGGGACCCAGCCACGCAGCAGTTCAGCAGCAGGCCGCCCAGGATGAGGAAGCTGCCTCTCCAGCCGAAGTTGTTGAAGAGGTACTGGTTGAGAGGAGCCAGGGTGCTGAGGAACACCGGACTGCCTGCCATTGCCAGCCCGTTAGCAATGGGACGCTTCTTTAAGAAGTATTTTCCTATCATAGTCAGCGCTGGCTGCAGGTTGAAGGCTAGTCCAAGTCCTATCAGGAACGACACAGGTACATTAGACTGGTAACAAATATGCTGCCACTGTTGATGTCCAAATGCTAAAGAACACTTAGAAAATGATCTATTTTACTTCTTAATCACTATATCTTTAAACACAAGTAAAACATGAGTGCTTTAAAGACAGGTTGTTTTTCTGTTTTTAGCCATGCTAGCGCCATTGGTCATTTGTCATTGGTCACTACGCTACAAGTGGCAGCATAGGGACCTATTGCACATGTGTTGAATGCGTCACCCACGCCGGTAGTACAGCGTGACAGGAATGAACCCTAAAACTGGGGAATTAGCATTATTAGAATTAGCATTTTAGCACTTCTCGTTCCCTCGTCTGGAAGTCAGTGGGTTGTTTGAACGGGTTTTTAGTTAGATACCTGAAATAAGGTCTGTGGTTAACACAAGCTGAAGAGATTTTAACGATTGTTGTACAATTTAAAATACATCAGTAGTTAACCCAGTTGTGAATTTTGCAGCCATAATGTGTCTTAAAAACGGTGCTTGCTAATAAGTGGCTAAATGAGACTACAATACATCATCATGCCGACGTTTGTACACATTGCTGCATTCAAATGAAATGCAATGAATGTTCCTTTTAGCAATGTTTTTTTAATGTTATTGTTGAATTAATTGTTCCTGTATTGCAAAATCACAGTCACTTGGTGCAAAACAAAACGCAGTTATCTGTTTGCTCCCGACATGAGGGTACTGATTATTAGATATTCGATTCCTGTCATTTCATTTGGATTTAATTGGCTATGGATTGATAGGTGTGCAGTATGGACAGTAAACATTCGAAATCTGCCTTGATGAAGCCCAATAAGGGAAGTAAACTTTTAAGCTTTCATGAGGGGACAGCATTGTTTTGGTGGAGGTAGCCTGCTTTTTGTTGGACAAAATCTGTCCACATCAAAAATAAGTGAATAAATTAATAAATAAATGACTCAATAAATAAAGAAATGTATTAAATATAGCAAATTACAAATAAATGTAGCCATTAATTAATTGATCAAATGTGATAGAAATTGATATTTCTGCTTTAATTTGCTTCTTTAATTTATTTATCTTTGTATTAATTCCCTCATTTATTTATTTTCCCTTTGTATTACACCCCTTATTTATTCCCCCATTTCTGTATTCTTTTCTTTTTATATTTCTTTATACATTTATGCCATGCAAATGAGGCGCCTACATTTAATGACTTTATTCTTGTATTTTGGCAGCTTCAGTCCTCCGTATTTGTCAACCCCTACTACAAATGAGTTGTAAGTAGCATACATATATAACTATGTTGAAACAGCGTAATAAAATTAAGGCAAGAACCAAAATAGATTGAGTAAACAACACAAATGCTCTCCCTGCTACAACAGTTTTATTTTTAACCTGCTGCTTAGAAGCAGAGGCTTATCAAATTAACTGGACTTAAGTGGATTTAGATGGACTTACCACCAATAACTCCTATGCAGATGTAAAGCTGCACCACGCTGGTACAGAAGGAAGCTAAGATCATGCCAGTGGCACAGAGGCAGCCGCCCATCATGACGATGGGCCTGCAGCCGTACGTGTTGACCAGTACGCTGCTGATGGGACCTGCAACAAAGGGAAAACACGAAATCAACCCACATATGTCGGATGTTTACAGCAGTCCGTGTAACTGAAAGTGAGTGCATAATGATTTAATCTGGTTAGTGCTGCACGGCAGCCCCGCTTCTATTAATAGCAGCGACTAAGCGCTTTCAATTTTTAAACACGGCACACGTCATCTCTCGCCATATCAGTTTATGAGAAGTAACTGACAGTATGAAGAATGAGAAAAGACTTCTGTCTGCTGTACATTTTGCTTAATATACAGTGTCCATGTTTAGGGTGATGAAGTAATATTTCATTCTCCAGCTTGTATTTTGAGCTGCATGACGTAAAGGAGCAACAATACATTTCACTCACAAAACCCCCCAAAAAACAAATGACATGGCACTTTCTTACTTCTGTGATTTGCTGAGTATGTAATAATTATATTCAGGCAACTGCACAGCTGTGCCGGAGACATCTTTGTCACAGAGAGACGGCAGAAAAAGGCTTAAATGAGGTTAATTAGGCTGTGGCCAAATCCCCAGTTTAACCATGTTATCTAAATGACTTAATTAGAAGTGCAAACAAAGGTCAACTGTAATATTATTAGCCAGAGTGTCCATAGTAAACGTCCATTCGGTCTTGCACGGCCACTTCCTGTACTATAAGCTGTGTACACACACACTTTTAATATTGTGAATTGTTGTGTGTGTTCAACAATCGTTGATGTTGCAGATGCCACTTCTGCCATCGTTTAGGACACAATCACATATGATCATCTGGAAACAATTATCAGTCTGCACATTAAGCTGACACAGCGCAACTTTGGCTTTAATTTGGAGTTGTATGAATCCAATTTTCTCTCCATATCTGGCTCTATAGCAGGTAAATGCTACAATATAAAGCTACAGAAGTGAGTCCTAACACCCAGAAATGAGTTAACATTTTAGTATTTCTAGTTACCTCGTCTTGAAATCAGTTGTTTTCTGAAGTGTTTTTTTTAGTTGAAATAAAGTCTGAAATAAAGTCTGTGGTTAACACGCTTAAGATTTTAAAGTTTTGTTCTATAATATAAAATGCATGAATAAACACCCCACTTGTGAATTTTGAAGCCTTTAGGTTTCTTTAAAAAAAAAAAAAAAAAACGGTTACTAACAAGTGGCTAAACGCCGACTTGTCCGCCTCATACCGTGGCGTAGTTTGTTTATTTATAGCCTAACGTTAGCTTTTTACTTCTAGTGATTGCATTTACACTAAAATTAAAAAAAAAAAAAACAGCAACAACATTTGCGAACATTACCTTGATAAACTAGAAAAGCACTCGGAGAGCGCAGACCTCCGCCAAGTACCATCGTTTCCCCCCTGGCGGTTTCTTCTGGATCTATCTCCTCAAGTATTAAAGCTAGATCAAATTCATGTTAGAAATCTCTACCTCTAATATTAAATGCACAGCAGGCCAAAATGAGTACCCCCATTTTTTATATAAATTGCTATAAAATCCGCCATCTGGATCAGATCTGGATCAGCCTTTGGGATTTGATAGAAGTACACATTGTAAATCCCTGAGTCAAATTTCATGAGCTTTGGGCAACAATTACCAGAGATATTGAGAAACAATTTTTTGGGGCCCATTTACCCCAATGTTAACGAAAATTTCAAAGTGATCCAGAATCCAGGATTTCTTCCGGATCACCCCCAAAGTTAAATCAGTTCTTCCTTTTCACATTTTCAACACACCCTGAAAATTTCATCAAAATCCGTCCATAAGTTTTTGAGTTATCTTGAACACAGACAAACAGATAAACGCCGGCAAAAACATAACCTCCTTGGCGGAGGTAACAAAAAGATTTGTTTTCCATAGAGCTTATTTTCTACAATTATCCAAAAGCCATTGGAGAATCCCATTGGCTTTTTGTCGAGGGAAACCAGCGCGATGCTAACTCCCGGGTCAGCCTACAAAAATACATACCTGGAGCACAGCTTTAAAATGTTCGCATGACGTGTAGGTTTGATAACTTTACTGTGATTAAAATTCAGTACTGCCAGACACAGAATACTGTATGTGATTTACAGAAAAAGCATCTGTATTCTCGGTTGTCAATTTAAATGTTGCTCAGTCTTCTAATGAGGTGAATCACAACTATAACTTCAGAAAAGCCAATATGCTTTCTGGGGTGAGAAAGGTTGTTTTTTTATTGCTGGGATGAATCTTTGAATTGCGACTCGGGTTGCGAGAAGAGGCAGACTCTAAATTTTAATGCATATTTGTGCTGTTACCTTGTTTTCGATTGTTTGCATTTCCCACTTGAGATACATTTGATCAGTTTTATACGTCTTGGTACATTGCATCCCATGAATAATGTGGCTGCCCAGAGCACTTTATCTGCATCTTATAATTGACAGTCCTATCCCTTCGCCAAATTTTTAAGCAAAGGAGGTGTAAATTGAACAGGGAGAAAGAAAAGTAATGAAAGATGTATTTTTTTGAAATAATACTCTCATTACCAGCCAGAAGATGTATCATATTTCTGTCGGGCCCAGTGCAATTTAAAAAGCCACAACGGGCGAGGAGTCATCTGACTTAATTTGCTCTGCATGAATCTTTTTTTCGACCTTGAGGAAAGTTCCCTCTCATTTGCATCCGCAGCAGTGATCGGTATTCTCGGGGGCTCGGCGGGACCCGAGTCGACCGAGATGAGGAAGCCCCTGAGCCTGCACATTACCTCCCTTGAAAAAAGGCTTATCATCTCTCGGCCAGACGCAGCATGGACTTCATTACACAGTGGACAAAACCCCAGACTAAATATAACCACCTAGCTCCCAAAAGGGAGCGACATATATAGAAATGTCCAGACGTTTTTCTTCCTCGACCCTTTAATGTGAGCTTCAGCTGAGAGGCTGCTACAGCTCATGATGATGCGAGGATGCTTGCCATCCATCACGCTTCGAATAGGATAAAGTCGGCAGAAATGGAAGCAAACATCTTTTAAAAGTTGTTCTGCTGCGAGAGGACACAGACGCGGTTTTCTGAAGTGAATGTATGTCTGGCCGACTCATTACACAGCTATTTACAGGCACATAATGGAGCCTAAACCAGCCTAAAACCTGTTTATTTGTGTGGTAAAAGTTTATTTTCAGGTTGATATGAGGCTTTGAAGTAATGTTTCGAGCTGTATAGCAGTAAGCTGCGTCACAGTGGATGATGTTAACATGGTGGCCTAAAGCGAGATAGCGACAAGAAGGTTGTCGGTTCGATATCCCAGACTGGCAAGATAAATCTAGATGGGGAAACGCTACCAAAACTAGGGATGTCACGTAGAACGATCCTTCGGTGCCAAATTTTTCTGCAGTACCACACGTACCGCCGGGGCTTGAGAGTAACAGTGTGAGTTTGGACTTTATTTTCCCCTGATAATGCTACATTAAGAGGTGTCACTGATTTACATTATGATGCCTTCAGCTCTATTCTACAAATTTGCATTTGGCAAAGATATATTCTGATGTTATCATGAAGTGTGCAAATGTAATCTTGCTTCTCGTTTTGGCGAGAAACAAATAAATCCATCTGTTTGAAGACGTTGTTTTCACAGCAATATAAAATAGATAATAATTATTACCTGCTTAACTTCCTAATGAAGACCAGTATGCAAGGGACAGTGTTCACGTTATATGTAGTCATTTAATCATTTGTTAATGTAGAAATATTGATTATAGCAGCTTTAAAGGGGACCTATTATGTTTATTTTCAGGCGCATACTAGTAGATGGAGTTTCAACTAGAACATGGGTGCATGCTGTGATGTTCAACATTGCTTTATTTTTCTCATACCGGCTGTGCTGCAGCTCCTCTTTCTAACCTCCGTCTGAAATGCTGTTTGACCCCGCCCTCCCAAAAAGCTCAGTCTGCTCTGATTGGTCAGCTGGCCCACTCTTATGACTGGTCAACTGAAGGTAACACTTCGGACTCCGCTCCAGCTCCACTCTAACTAGCCTCGTATGAAGGCGTGGCAAACTAGCCGCTATGCAAATGTGTTACTTGGTGACATCGCAACGTTACGTAAGAAAAGGCGGGACTTCAATCAAGGCTTCTCAAGCAGTTCAGGAGCAGCGTTTCTGTGGGGGAGAGTAGCTTGGTTGGTGTGGGATTTTTAACTAAGCAGACCTTTCACAGGCACAAAAAAACTATATAACACACTAAAGGAAAGAGAAAAGACACAAAAGTACAATAGGTCCCCTTTAAATATTTTTCTGGGAACAATCTCTCCATTACTTCTGATAATTTACGCAACTCACTGACACCATTTGAATGGCTTTTTACTTAAGAAACAGTGCCGATGAAAACTGTTCCCAGCATGCTCTATGGATTATTTAATCTACAGTAAAAGAGAAAAACAGACGCAAAGTGCTCAATCAGTTACACATGCAGCAAATCCAGGACACCTCAAGGTGCTCCTGATGTGGAAAAGACTTTTCACGTTCAAGAAAATGTACTCTGGGGACTCCTAGGCAGAACAAAGACAAAAATGATGTTAAAAGCCTTTATTTAGATGAGCATAATGGCTTTAAACACCAACTGGCTTCTCATCATGGTGGAGATAAAAACAAACTAACTGCACCTGGGATTCTTGATAGACGACCATGACAAATATATTTCTTTCCTCTATAAAAATATAGAAGAATTACTTCAATGTGTCCCTGAAACAAAAGTTGCCGTTTCATTTTGCCTCTACCACTTACCAGGTGCACACATTTGCTCTACCGTTTAACTGGCATCTACCTGCGTTTACCGACAGTGAATGCGACATGGGTGTGCAGTGTTTCCACACTGCCTCGCCCAAGGTCAAGTCTCTCTCTCTCTGACTGGATTAGAGACACTGATCCAACATGGACACACAGCCTGCAGCTTAGACGCGTCATCACAGAGCGACGCTCGCTGTGCTGACGGAGGTGTTGAGTGATGGTGTCTTGCTTCACAGCGGTCTGATGTAATCCTGTGAAGGGTTGCAGTGCAGAGCTGAAACATGCCCAACCCTGCCTTTTCACGGGACAGAAAGTGATATTAAAGTGCTGTCATGTGGCGGTTACAGATTTGAACCACGCCTGCTTCTACTGAACTTACAAGCTTACAACTAATTCAGAACAAAGGTCACTAGTTTTCCCTGTTTCGCAATAGTAACAGCACACTTGTCATGGATTACAGGTCTCTTTATGTCTAAACAAATATGTGTTTGTTGAAATAGCTTGATTTGAATCATCACTCAGACAACTTATGTTATCCTGCCAACATATCTTACTGGTAATATGCAGGTAACACTGTATTCCAAGTCAAGTCAGGAACAAAACCACATTGAGTCTGGGAGGGATCATTTTCTGTTATTAGTAGATAAAGACTTTATTGTCATGTAGAGGCATGTGTGTCACACAAAAGCTACAATTACACAATGGAGTGACTCTTGAAACTCTGGGTAATGGTCAATCCGGGTAAAGAAATAATAAATATGTGTTCTGAGTTTGATACCCATCAGAAAATGTGTTATTAACCACTCTGCCAAATGTCCATATATCCATCTTCAACCTCCGTTGGCTGGAGCTGATCCCAGCTGGCATTGGGAGAAGGCGAGGTACACCCTGGACAGGTCGCCAGGCTGACACATAGACAACCATTCACGCTCACAATCACACCTACGGGCAATTCAGAGTCATCAGTTCACCTACACTGCATGTCTTTGGACTGTGGGAGGAAGCCAGAGATCCTGGAGAAAACCCACGCTAACAGGGCGGAGAACATGCTAACATCAGAGTTGCGATTGACCAATGAGCATGCACACCCTGAATTACATGCACAGACAAAGGGCCATTAAAACCATTTTTTTGGACCCTCCACCAGCCCAGCGATGTGGCGGCCCACTGGGAGTTGTACCGGGATGCCAGACGGTCACGACACCTGGCTGTGGGATTATTTTTATATCGTGTTAGGGGAGGGGTTATGCTAAGAGTGGCTCCAGTCATCGAGCCTTGATTTACCAAAAAATCCTGAACGCAAACATGAAAAAAAAAAAAAAAGTTAAATGGTCTAACTCCACAATTCAATACTACATACAGTAGTTCAGTCTTTTCACATGATTTCCCCAATTATTTTGTAACATGTATAATGTGTTTAGAAACAAACCTCTGATTTTACTTTACCTGGACTTTAATTGGTCCATATTTTTTGATTACTAATAACTCACTAACAAATAAACTCTACTTAAATATCCCAAAGAAGTCAAAGTGAAGATGACTGCTAGCAGCTCTTACAATGACAAAGCTAACATGCTGATATCTAGCAGGTATAATCTGTGCGTTCAATACCCGTTCTACCCGATTATTTAGTAGGCCAGAAAAAAATGAGTAAATGCCAATAGAAATACCAGGATGTCCTACTACATCCTGTCACATTTTGCAGTATATAAGCCAGCATGCTTTCCTGGTTATTCTGACACACAATCATCTGTGCAGCAGAAATATAAACAAGAAGGTCAAAAGTTCAAGGCACAATGTCACGACGAAGTAGCGTGTCCCAATTATTTACACACTGCATGCAGCAACATGTACTTTTTAAAAGGGCAGCTGCAGTATGTACTGAACAGCTGAGGCTTATGGGAGTGTCATTAGTGGTGCAGATATTTGCCGATTAGTAACGTATTAGATAAACTGAGATAAGATAAGATATTCCTTTATTAGTCTCGCAGTGGAGAAATTCACAACTGATTGTTCAGTTTGGAACTTGATTGATTAGTCGACTGACTGAAAACAATTAACAGATTTTCTATGAAACTCTGTTGTTTGCAGAGTGAAAAACTGGCACAATTTTTCATGTCTTCATTAAAACAAAAGGATTACATACCCCTTCATGCATCTGTTAAAGCTTGATTTTTACTTTACATTGTGAACCACTGGCAGGTCGTAGACACAAGGTTGGCACTGGACAGTAGTGAGAATTTGGAGTGATTGGATTAATATGACCGAGGCTGTTCATTATCAGGCAGGTTCACAGTAATGACTGAGCTGTGTAAACATCAATACACACACGCAGGGCAGTAGGGAATTACAGAGGTGTTAAACATTCAAACAGCGATTGCTTCATCAGCGCAAGAGGCAGAACAAAAGAGCAGATGTTTAATGAATAGCTGATGAGCGCAATCAATATGAATGAATGAGCAACGCGAGCCGCTCGCTTAGTAACTGCACATATTGACGGCGTCACCACATGATAATGACATACAGCCACTGCAGGGCGAAAGCAGCACTTGGCAATCAGTGTAAAACGGACACGTCTGACACATTTCAAGCGTTGCTCTGTCAGTGGGGTCAGCCAAGGTAACTTTTCTGTCTCCAAAAACAGAATATTTCATTCCAATAATATTCATTTTGTTCAGAATAATATTCAGGAAAATCATTTCCTGCTGTTTTTTTTTTTTTTTTTTTTTAAACAGGACCCTTTTATTAAATTGTCACCAAGTCATGAGAGGGATGCCTTCCAGTTGAAAATTAAACATGCAAGTGCTCTCTGGTGGACAAACTATGCAATGCAGACACATCCTTAATCTTTTGTTTTTGTAAGGTGCACTGGTACAAAATTCAGCAAACTTAAATTGCACAAACTTGCTGGAAATCGCTTGTTTCAACCTTGACAAATACCACCTCTGGATGAGAGGGTACATGTTGGTCAGATCTCAATAATCTTGCCCCAAACTGCTGTACAAGACTGCCTATCCTGCAAATACAGCAGTGAGAGTTGGGAGCCAGATATTACTACAGCTGTCAACGCAGAGCTGGACTGTGTTGGAAAGAAACAAGAAATGGTTTGAATGAAACAGAATGACTGAAATGGGATGCAGTTACAGAGATGATGAGAAGATGTGGTCTGAACGAAGCATTTAATTAAGTCTAGGGCTGTCAAAGTTAACATGATAATAAAGTGGAGACGCAAATTCGTTTTAACACCACTAATTTCTTTAACGGATTAAGGCAACTCACGATTTTTAGGTCATAGAAGGAAGTTACATAAAATTTTGGCAAGGAAAAACTGACATGGCTTGTTTCAAAAGGGCCCCTTGACCTCTGACCTCAAGATACGTGAATGACCCACCAGTCTCTCCTTTACATAATAATCGCATGCAGTTTGGTCTGCATAGTCAAGCACACCGACAGCTGTTGTAGCCTGTTATATTACAAAATAATTACAGTATTTGACATTGTTTTGTGCTGATTTTCAATAATATATATAAATACATTTGCATATTTTCCCATGTTGAGAGTATTATATACTTGACAAATCTCCCTCCCATACTGAACAGATAAAACGTCTGATTAATTTGCAATTAATCATGATTAACTACGGACAATCGTGATAAATCACCATTAAATATTTAACCGACTGACAGCTAAACTTCATTTCTTTTACTAGTCCTGGTGGAAGCTTCACTAAACAACATAGTAAATGAGCTTTCCAGCATTGCTGCTGACCGGTACAGATGGTGACAACAGCAGTACATCGAGTGACAGGAGGATTACAGCGTGGACAGATGGCAGCCGTGGCACTGCCAAGCAGACGGCTGCAGGGCTGAAGCCAAAGTGGGAAATACAGCAGGTGATCAGAGCAATACGGTGGAGAAAATGACCTGCGGAAAACACATTCTGAGCCTTTAAATAGATTCCTGATTCAAGAAACAATGCAAGACCAGCTCGCACTGAAATTTGCAATAACACTTAAAATCCATTTTGAATGATACAAAGTCCTGATTTTCCCCATAAGCTCTTTTTAAGTCATTTCCCAAAATCAACACATAGATTCTCTGCAACTGACGCTCATTAATTCTCATTGGTTTCGTTTTATCTTGGCAAAACATGATGGTTTTTCTGAATGTGACGCCATGCTGTGATGCTGTGGTTTCAAATCCAGGTCACGACCTGATGACACAACCTACTTCCATCTCTATCCTGTTAATTCCTATATTAACTTGAGGCAGAAAAAAAAACAAGTACATTCACAGTCCACTAAGAGCTCCACAAGCTGAGTAAATCACAAATGAATGAATCCAATGTGGCTCCGTCTTTTCTGTTCGACAGGAAACTGTGCACCACCTCCTTGCGACAAAAATAATCCCCGACGGTGACATCATGCGTAACAAGATGAAATCTTAGAGATTCCCCTAAAAGCAGGTTAACATTTTGATTTGAAGCAACATAGTTTAAACAGAGGACCTGAATTCAAGCTCTGCTGCCCTACTACTGTGAATAACACCATTATTATTATTATTATTATTATTATTATTATTATTATTAGAAACAAAGATGCATAAACTAACTACGGGACTTATTACTACTTACTACTAAAAAGTAGTAATTTAAATGTATTTTTCTCCACTAACACGGCCCTCTACATTAGTATTGTCCAAGTCATTTGCTGCGTTATCTGTGTGGACGTGCACTAAAATCTGATTATAATATCACTTAAATTTCCACACGTAGTTAACCCGCTTGGAGACCAATGTTGTTAGCAGTGCTTGTATGTAAATCCACCTGTTAAAATAATAATGCAAACCCATTTGAGCGCTACGTACTAGGTGGTGCTATGTAAGGAATCTGGCGATACGATACGCATCATGACACAGGGGTAACAATTCAATACATTACAATATAGTACTGTAAGCAAGGCGAGATATTGCAATCTTTTTTAACTCTAATTTTAGGAAAACCGTCAGTTTAAAGACATACCACCATATAAAGTCTGAGTGAAAAAAGTCTCTATGTGAAATGCTACTATAGGGACTAACATCATAATACATGCCAGTTTAAATTGCTAGTGGTTGATAGCTAACGCTAAGTGAGCTTGTTCTCCCAGCGTCATATTTCTCCCCTCTCATATTTCAGTCAACTGTTGCCAAAAGAAACGTTAAGCAATCGGATGCATTTCTACAACTAACTGCAGTATTATAGTTCAGATTTTCTGAGATAAAAACAAGAATTAAGATGTCTGTGATATTAAAAATTAGATTAAACCAACTGATGACTCACCAGCAGCATACATGACCGCGAGCATGATGGAGGAGATCCACGCGATCTCACTGTAGGAGGCATCGAAGATGAGCTGGATGTCTTTGAAGTAGACTGTGATGGCCTTGGGGAAAGCGTACGAGAAGCCTATGGAAATGAAGGATGCCAACACCACAGCCCACCCCCAACCGCCGTCTGGGGGGGGCACGGCGGGAGGACTTGTGGCTGGGGGCGGCATCGCTGGCCCACCTCAACGCTGACTAGTCACTGCAATGACAGACAGGAAGGAAAAGAGGAAATTAAAAACTACCATCAACACAGACCTGGACCACTGTCCCCCAGAAGACTTAGCTTCTAGTACAAATAAAGTTCATCTTATCTTATCTTAAATTACTTGAGTCCAAAGGGGCTTTTGGCATGGGTAACATACAGTTACATTACGAAGCAACTGTGACGTAAAAGCAAATTTCTGGTCCTCTCACATGGTTCCATGGTGGAGAGGAGGTTGTGTTGCTCTGGCTCTATCTATTTGGCGTGGGGAGGAGGACGTGTTGCTCTGGCTCTATCTATTTGGCGCGGGGGGGAGGACGTGTTGCTCTGGCTCTATCTATTTGGCGTGGGGAGGAGGACATGTTGCTCTGGCTCTATCTATTTGGCGTGGGGAGGAGGACGTGTTGCTCTGGCTCTATCTATTTGGCGTGGGGAGGAGGTCGTGTTGCTCTGGCTCTATCTATTTGGCGTGGGGAGGAGGACGTGTTGCTCTGGCTCTATCTATTTGGCGTGGGGAGGAGGTCGTGTTGCTCTGGCTCTATCTATTTGGCGTGGGGAGGAGGACGTGTTGCTCTGGCTCAATCTATCTGGCATGAAGAGGAGGTTGTGTTGCTCTGGCTCTATCTATTTGGCGTGGGGAGGAGGACGTGTTGCTCTGGCTCTATCTATTTGGCGTGGGGGGGAGGACGTGTTGCTCTGGCTCTATCTATTTGGCGTGGGGAGGAGGACATGTTGCTCTGGCTCTATCTATTTGGCGTGGGGAGGAGGTCGTGTTGCTCTGGCTCTATCTATTTGGTGTGGGGAGGAGGTCGTGTTGCTCTGGCTCTATCTATTTGGCATGAGGAGGAGGTTGTGTTGCTCTGGCTCTATCTATTTGGCGTGGGGAGGAGGTTGTGTTGCTCTGGCTCTATCTATTTGGCGTGGGGAGGAGGACGTGTTGCTCTGGCTCAATCGATTTGGTATGAAGAGGAGGTCGTGTTGCTCTGGCTCTATCTATTTGGCGTGGGGAGGAGGACGTGTTGCTCTGGCTCAATCGATCTGGTATGAAGGAGGAGGTCGTGTTGCTCTGGCTCTATCTATTTGGCGTGGGGAGGAGGTCGTGTTGCTCTGGCTCTATCTATTTGGCGTGAAGAGGAGGTTGTGTTGCTCTGGCTCTATCTATTTGGAGTGGGGAGGAGGACGTGTTGCTCTGGCTCAATCTATTTGGTATGAAGAGGAGGTCGTGTTGATCTGGCTCTATCTATTTGGCGTGGGGAGGAGGACGTGTTGCTCTGGCTCTATCTAGTTGGCGTGGAGAGGAAGTCTGTGTTGCTCTGGCAGAAGAAAGTCTTGTTGCTGGCTCCGTTTGGTGACGGCAGGAAGCTGACACATTACTCTGGATCCACTTCCTCACACAATTATGTTCACATTATATGTATAAATTTTTTGTCATATGGATTGCCTGTGTTGTCTTTTCATTATGTTGTTTCTCTATACACAACAGCTGTTGCACGTCTGTCCATCCTGATAGAGGGATCCCTCTGTTGCTCTTAGTGAGGTTTCTTCCCTTTTTACCCTGTTAAAAAGGTTTTTTTTTTTTAGTTGGGGAGTTTTTCCTTATCAATGAGAGGGTCGTTATGTAAAGGACAGAGGGTGTCGTGTACAGATAGTAAAACCCCCTGAGGCAAAATTGTGATTTGTGATTTTGGGCTATACCAATAAAACTGACTTGACCATCAGCATTCTGGTTCTTGTGTCCCCCTGTGCTGTTGCTCATATTGATGTGTGACCTCATTCTGTCCTGTGATTGATTATTGATCATCAAATCTATTCAGGTTCCTGAAGTCATTTACAACTTTAGGTTTAAAAATAAATTAACCTGAATCTGAGCAGTTGTTTATAGGAAAAAGTCACAGATCATTACTGACAGCATACATATCAGATGCAGCTCTTGTTGACAGTATACAAACGGCTGTGGGATTATAAAGGAGGTGAAAGCGCTGTCCGCACATTTACATGAACAAATGCCAGCAGTAACATGACACGAGAAGGACAAGGACATACCAGAGGTCCGTGTCCTGGAGGAGACGTGCAAGCACAAACACAGTGCCAATTATCCGTCTAAGGGAACATACACTCACTGTACCTGAGAGACCAGACCTGCCCCGCCCAGTATTCACCGTCAACACCTCCCAGTTCTCAAGCAGCACTGGAAACAGGGCACAGGCTGTCAGCTCATAGAAGCATTTCAAACCAGGTGCTGCGGTGTACAAAGCAAACATGCCCTAATTACATGCAGAGAGCCAAGAGTGGCAATTGTTCACAACCACACTTCACTTCCCTTTTTATTTTTTCTACAAGCTTGACACGGACAAACACGCATATATTCACACACCCTCATAGTGCAAAATGGGCCGCCGTTAGGTTTCAGCCCTTTCTAACGTCATTAGCCTCACCTTTCTAATCAGCCTCCAATACCTCACAGCTATACAGTTAGCTTATGTTGCACACTGCGATGATGATAGACAGTTTGTTGTTTCACTGAAATAAACAGCTTGAGGGAGAATCAACAGGTTTCCTTGTGTTAATGGGAAACTAATAACTGCCACCAGTGATGGCAACAGCTACCCATAGCAGAACAGAGACAAGTTAAAGGGGCGCTCCACCCATTTTACACATCGAGGTCAGTTGACTTGTCATGGTGATACTAAACACTGTATAAAATATAAAGTATAGTATATCGTGTTCTGCGGCTCTGGAGGAAGCTGGAACATTGAAAAACACCCCTGGCCATGTAATGAGGGTTGCGGCCTGAGGTCATAAGGGTTAAGGAGCTCTCCTTTATGGATTGGATCTTGATACATATAGGGTCTAAAAGTCAACTAACAACTTTATGGATGTACTATACAAAAAACAAAAAAAAAAAAAAAACATGACAGATAAAGTGGATGACCGATAAGGTGGGTACAATGTCAGTATAGAGTTGATGTTACATTTTCCCACAGCCTGAGGAAATATATTCAGATTGCTTATACTGGCATATAAGACAGATTTAAACATTTCAGAAGCAACCAGCAAATGTTCTGCATTTTTGCATGAAAGAAATACTTTAAATAACTAAAATGACTTCAAATTGATGCATCTCTACTTTTCACCATGTTGGCTTTTCAGTGTGGATGAGCTTTTACATAACTGTAAAACACAAACTGCATCTTCAAACCAATCAACACTAGTGTGAACATGGCCTAAGTCAGGAGCCTTGCTGCATTAAAACACCAGATAAGTATTTAGGCAGAAAAAAACTGGGTAATGTTGGTGGAGGTCTACATTTTACAGCAGCAAGCTTCATTTAACAACACTAAAGCCTCACAAAGGAAATGGACACTTTGGTCCTCCGAGTGTCTGTAAATGACCCGTGAACACCAGCTACCAACATCAATAAATGATGTCGCTCTCTTTCGCCAGATCAGGTTGAGATGTTGAACAGATTCACACATACGGAGATCTACTCTAAGTGTCAGCAGGAAGCCATTAATGAGATGACTCATACATTTGTCAAGTTTTTAAAAACGTAAATAATATTCTCCCTAGAAAGAAATACAGAAAGCAAGGAGTAGTTGGAGGCCTGTACGGAGGCCGGAGAGTGCCACCATAATAATTATAAACTTGTTGATGGGTTTGAACTTTGTTCATACGTTTCTAAACTAATTTAGCATATATATATATATATATATATATATATATATATATATATATATATATAATTTCATTTAAATAACTCAATAAAAAGAGACAAAATGGGACAAATGTGTTTCAAAATGAAACAACATTTGATAAAAAATGAACACAATAATAAAATTTGACTGGCTGACGTGAGTTCTTTTTTTAATTACTTCCTACAAACCAAGTGGAACATGTTTTCATTTGCAAGCAAAAAAATAGTTGAGCTCTTTTATTTTGTGATGGTGGTTGCCTACACATTATAGGTACAGTAGCATTTGAATTTTGGTATTGGTAAGTAGTACCTTGTTTTACCCAGATGGATGACTGAATACTAACAACACATCTTGTGCTAAAACTGGTGAATGGAAATATAATCCTCTGTGTATATCCATTGTATTGCCCCTTTAATCAAAGTTAGAGATTATGCCTGTCCATACTGTGGGTCTAATCCATGCTAATCAGATTACAGACTGTCCGCAGCAGCACTCAGTGCAGATACTGGTTTTGACTGATTGAACGTGACGACAATGCATGGACGAACCTCAGAACTCATAAGCAGCTTAAGTTGATGGGCTCAAATATGAAGTTCCAAACAGATTGACCAGAAAAGAGCAGCTAAGGAGAGGCGACAAGGCACAACTCCAGACAAGCTTGACGAATTTGGTTTATGATCAACCTCGGAAGTGCGGAAGAAGTCAAACAAAGCAAAGTCACCGTTGAGTCACTACAATGTCAACACTTCCTCTGCTTTAGAAGCCCTGACGCTCATCATGTGCCGTGTCCTTCACCAGACCGGACGCTACTGACTAAAAGAGCACCTGACAGAAAAGTGACTGACAGACGGCGATCACGTCCGGCGGGTTCTGAACGCCGTATTAAAACACAGGAGAGCGCCAAGTCAAATGGAACGCCGGTGACACCAAAATATCTATCATCACTTGATAGACAAAGTTGAAGGTTACTTTATTGTCATTGTACAACACGGGGTTGCGCAGTGAAATGCACAAACAAAAAAGCAAAGAAAAGGAAAAGAAGCCACTGCAGTCAGCAGATACTCTTAGATATGCTCTGCGCAGGCACCTCACCGATATCACTGATGCTCGGTAGATGCGTACCAATGATATCCGGGCCGATTCAATCACCCGCTGCAGAACCATTTTGTAATGTTTCCATGTTAGAATAGCTGTATCCATCTTTCATCACCTTTTGCGTATGGCCGTTTACATTACTTCAACATACAGTGAGTCACTGTTATAATATGGCCAACATGTAGTAAACCATTATCCGTTCATAGGAGCTTCCTCCATGGCTAACTTGGCGTCCTTGAAGCTCCGTCTGGTCCCCTCCTTGGTCATGATTCTCAGCCATAGCGTACTCCGCCAAGTCGTCGCAGTTAGGATCTACCGAGCTGACAACCCCCGTTACGGTATGGATATTACACCCAGCTCACTGATGCACTGTGGCCAAGGTATCAGATGTTTTTTGTAATCTACATGCAGTTATAGATTATGCTTAAGAAACCGAAGTTCGACTGCCGATAACAAGCTCGGTTGCATCACTTCTTTCAGACCACTGTGTCCTAGTTCATGTTCAGAGATGGGGCCGGATAAACAACCTCGGGTTTGTGCTGCCGTTTAGGGGAGCTGGTCCTATCTCAGATATACTGAGGAAGGCTCCTATCTGGGTCAAGGCCCTACCTTGGTCTAATGAAGCAACATCAAGCTTTGGCCCTTTGCTATCAGTTTAGTAAAAACTCAGAACAGAGCAATCCATATTTAACATCAAGTATCTGACCTGCAAATGCTGAAATCAGCAACGAGTAATCATGCAGCAATAGTCAAAATTAAAAAGGTTAAATTCAATTCAAACAGCCAAAACTGGAATATAGTTCATTTAAATCAAATACTGGTTCAAAAAGACAAGACATCGCTTTTAAATCAAACACCTCAGGCTAGAAAACGTTTAATTCAGTTCAAATACTTAAAACTGCCAAATATTTATTTAAGCATAAAACTGTCACCTGTAACTATTCAGTTTATCATGAAAAGATGTTTTGATTCAGTATTCGACAATTCAGTAGTAACCTTGCAATTCAGCATTCATTTACTGTCCTAATTTAAAAGATATTAAGCCCATCTCAAGGGGTTTCTTACCGTTGGTGTTGACGCAGCAGGCGTCAGTTTTCTGAGAGAGGATCAAAACCAGGGACTTTTAATCAGATTGAATGTACAATCTCTTTTTACTTAAAGGCCCAGCAAATACACGCTATGGCTATGACATTTCTATGAAAAATAAAGGTAAAGTTCTGATAAAAAAAAAGCTTTATCCATTAACTTGCTTGTAAGACAAAATGCCAAAATAAAAAGAGGCAAAAACAAAAATTAAAAAGAAGAGCAACACAAACTCTCCCTCCATCTGAACCTCTAACAATGAGGTCGAGAGGGGGAAATCAAAAACGAAAAAGGCGAAATGAAAAAGAAGAGCAAAAAAAAAAAAAGACTACATGCTGATGTGTCTCCTTTTAACACACTATGGAGGACACGGAGGAAGCTATTGCTACACCTATCTACGTCTAACATGAAACCCTGTGATAAGATACACAAAAAAATGCTCTACAAGCTCAGTTGTAAGAAGCTATAACTACCTCTGATCAATTATAAGGTATGAAGGTCAGAAAGCTTGGATGTCTGTCGCAACCTGAGCGTACTACCAGCGGAAAGTTAAAACAGGAAGTTTTGAAGAGTGCCAGCTGCACCAGGCAGCCGTTGGCCCAAATTTCACAGGAAGTTATCAATCACGCATTGCCTAGAACCAGTGGTTCACCAACCTTTTCAGATCAAGGACCCCCAAACTGACACAAATTAGAGCACAGACAGCATTTGAGAGGACTTTGTCCCAGGGTCCCCCATCTGATAGCGTTTTTACTTTTAGATGTATGAAAACCAAAATAGTCACATACTCTGTCACTGTGTGACTTATTAATGGAATTATAGTGAAGATAAATGATTCCTCTTTTTGCTGGGTACCCCCTGGAAGGATCCCTGGGGGTCCCAATTTGAAAACCTCTAGCCTGGCCTAACAGCCTGGGTCATCAACGATGCGGAGGTCATTATTGAGGTTATTATTGGGAATCAATTAACAACACAAAACAATGACAAACATTGTCCAGAGATCCTCACAGGTACTGCATTTAGCAGAAAAAATATGCTCAAATTATAACAGGGCAAACTGCAGGACTATGACTTGCCCCAAACTGCATGTGATTATCATAAAGTGGGCATGTCTGTGAAGGGGAGACTGGTGGGTACCCGGAGAACCCATGACGTTCTTCCTGACGAACTAGATGTGGTTGGTACCAATGGATTTCTTCTAGGTCTGGTTTCACATGATACCCGTATCTAAATGAGCCTGCGACAACCTAAAAATTGCAAGATGCATTACTGCGTTCAAGAAATTAGTGCCGTTAAAACACGGTCCCTGTAAAATCCAACATCATCGCACTGCTTTCAGAGGGCGCATATCTTTGAAAATTAAATAGAGTATTCACGACACTGTAAACCGTTACTCAAAAAGCAATACAGTTTCACAAAACATAATATTGCGATATTCATTTTTTAAAATATTTTCTCACCCCCCCTAATGGCGACCTATTCAATAATTGAGATATTTCAGTTCAGGTGGACTGACAGAGACACTGCCGTCCCTAGAGCCGTAAAAATAGCCTGACTCAAACAAGGGATTATCATTGATTAATCTGATTAATCACTTGCTAAAGTGTCAAACAATGATGAAAATTCATCACAAGCAATAAGCATACAAAGTCACGTCCTAAATGGCTCATCTGACCAACAAAAATTCATTGAACGGAGAGAAGGGATCCCATTTCAGAGACCACGGAGAATCATCATCAGGGACAAAGACCCACAGTTAAAAACACATGAACTATGGACACACACACACAGTCATGTCTATCCTTGTGAGGACACTCATTGACATATTGCATCCCTAGCCCCTTACCCTAAGCATCAAAAAGTCCGAAGGCGAGGACTGGCCTCACAGTGTCCTCACTTTCCAGAAAGGTCCTCTCTCTAAAGGTCAAAAACTCAAACTGGTCCTCGCAAAGATGGCTGGACAAGAACACACGCAAACAGACACAAGGCTTGACTTTGTGTTGCTGGGCTGAACACACAGTTTGTCTTGGTTCAGTGCCGTCTGCGTGTACTTGAGATGGCTGGTTGCCTTCACACTGGTGAGCCTATTCCAACGACAGAGCCGAGTAAGTGAGCAGCAAGGAAGCGTTTCTATAATCAAATCATCCAACTGGCAAAAGCTAATCAGGCAGAGTTACACAGTACTACACTATAAGAGCACAACTGTGTGTCTGTCCGGGGCAGGAAGTGTATTCTTTGTTGCATGGACAGAAACGAGATATCAGGTTTATTCACAACAAGGGCCGAGCTGAGACCCCGGTGTTGCATTTCAGGTGAGTTTCAGTGAAGGAGGGGTGTATGGGTGTGGCTGCCAGAGGCAACCACAGCTCATGCACATACTGTAGAGAAGTTAAGTCACTGATAGGTTTCTGAAACTTGGATTTAGGTTTAATGTTTGTCACCATTGCAGCCATTTCTTAAGCCATATATATATATATATAAATATGGTCTAATGGGGAAGCCTGGGTGGAGCCGAGGAGGGACATCAACCACTGAAAGAAACCACACACCAGCAAAACACTGAGGGTGGTAATCACCTGAGGATCACAATATTATCACAATACTTCAGTTACAGTAATAAGATACATTGCAACCCTTTTTAACTGCAAAGTATGCAGTTTGTCAACATCTGTTTTATATAATAAAATACAGTTTTCACTGTGTTCATCTCAGAGTTTCATTCACATATCTTGAGGTCAGAGGTCAAGGGACCCCTTTGAAAATGCCAGTTTTTCCTCACCTAAAGTTGGAGCCTTATTTAGTGCTCTTCTGGATAAGCTAGCATAACATGGTTGGTACCAATGGATTCCTTAAGTTTTCTAGTTTCATGTATCTTCTAGCTTCAAGACTGCGGCTGCTACAACCTCTGAAAGCCAGACTAGCAGCCGGGCCATCAGATTATTAAGAGGTTAATAGTTCATAAAGATCGACACTTGACGTCTGTGTATCTACACGATATTACCGTGCAGAATATTGTGATATCAATATCTATTTCTTCCCCCACTGGCATTAAATGCTACACTGTTCACAAGGCAGTCCCCATCTTATTCTGTTATTCTGGTTTTGCTCAAAATAGCTGCCTGTCGTCTGGAAACAACGCTTGTGAGAGCCGTGAAATAGTGAAGCTGTGGGCCCCAAAATCAAAAACTGTCAGCTGAAAGGTGCTAAACTGGGCCATAAAGCCGGGAGGAACTGCAGATTCTCTGTGGGTTCATCACTACAAGTTATACCTGCATGATTACGGCCAGCGCAACGTAAGTCAGCTCCACAAACCTGAAGGTAATGGCTGGCTTTTAGATTAGGAGGCGCTTTATTTGATAAGTACCCAAAATTGTGATTGCGATTAATATTCAATTGTGCAGCCCTACTGTTCTTTTACACACTATCATTTGATTCATTGTTAATATAAAAATTAACTAATAAAAAAAACACACCTGAGGGGCGTTACGGCTGCTGACATGTCAATAAAGATTTGTTTGAAAGCTCCGAGGCAGGTAAACTTTTGTTTTTGTTGGTCTGTATGGGTCACGATGTTAACAAGGCAGAAACGCGCTTCCTTGATCAGCGTCCGGTCTGCTGAAACATCTAAAAAAAAAAAAAAAAAAAAAAAGATGTGCCGACGCATGTGGACTCGCAGGTAGCGAGGAAGACATGGACAGTACAGCTTGTCCATTTTGCAGAAAGAACTGGAGGTAAGCTAGCTACGTTTAACTATTTCTATTGTACATTGTTATCTTGATAGCTGCGCTCTAATTGCTGTAAAAAGAGGAGAAAAAAGGACTTTGGGAAATCGGTTCATGGCTCCGATTCGCCTGTGCGAGAGCCTGTAGTCGGCCAACCAAAATTTCAGATATGACAGAAATTCATTTTAACGACACCCAACGAAGCTTATGTGAATTATCATTTGTCAAATATAAATTTCTGGAGTGTGAGGACTTTGTCTTTTGAGAGAAACTGGGACTTTTACACAGACTTCCATATTGTTAAGACTGTTTGGAGCCATCCGTTAATGACAAAACAGAGGCTGCCATTCGGAGGAAAAAGAGAGTGCCGCTGCATTTTCCACAGTAATAAAACAGTGATTAAAGCTTTCTTTTGGCTTCTTATTAGCTGGACTTCACTGATCGAGGACAGCCAGTGATCACTTGGTAATGCTTTATTAATGTGGGCTTTTGTGACGCCCTGTTGGACTTGTAAGCTCATTGACAGACGCTTTAGTGGGAACATGACTACATCATAAGGTTTATGATATGCAGTATCTTTGAAATTACAGGATTGATAGTTGTTGTGACCTTGAACAGCAGAAGTATTCAACACTTCCAGTAGATATGATTCAGATAAACCGGTGCTATAAGCCCTGTTAGACTCTACAAAAGGAAAGCTGACCTCTACAGTCAGCAGCTACCAGCGTGACCCCCCCCCCCCAGGTCTCATGGGACGTTAAGTTATGGCAACGCAAGGTAACCTTCGAGTAACACTACTCACTTTGTTGTAGAAGTAGTTCATCATTAACCTAATCGGCGAAACGGAAGCACACATTTCATTATCAGTATCTAATCTCACTACAGTGACCCCGTGAATATACTTAACCTTGACCCTGAGCAGCAACAAAACAGGGGAGGATGCCACAGAAACTCTCTGAAAGCTGCTTTCTGGTCAAAAAAAGCCACCAAGCAGGTCTTCACATAAAACACTGTATACTATAATACCCGTTCTACTAAATTGTCACTGGGGCTGGGATGATTTACTCACCTCCTGATTCGATACTGTCACAATACCTGGCTGCCAACTCAACATGTATCATGATTTTTAAGTGCTGCGATTCAATATTACAATTTATTGCGATTTTTAAAAACTTTTTTTAACACTAGACCATGGGAAAAAGCTGTATCATACACTTCTAGGGGCTTTTACTTTGGAAAATATAAATGTAATATATGTAAAAATGTTTCATTTTCAGCACATATGTAGTCAGAGATGTCAAATATATCAGTCAGTCAGGAATTATTTATCAAACTAATTAAAAAGAGACATTTTCCTCACAAATTAGTGGTATTTTCTTTTCAGTTTATAAGGAGCATGTAATGTTTTATACTTCTGGTGAATATAATCCATCAACCTTATTTCCATATGTGTTTTGTATATTTAGTTCCATTTAGTAACACCTTATTTTGAAAAACAGATGTAGTCACATATACATATATATATATATATATATATATATATATATATATATATATATATATATATATATATTCCTTGAACTTTGCAAACGTCGTCGCTAGCTCTCCCGTCTTTTTATACATCCATGGTCAGCTCCATCGGGGTCGTTTGACCACAGAGATGAGAGTGACGGCCAGCTTGACCACACGTTACTATTATACGTTAATGTTTAGTGTTTCCATACTTTACTGTATATGTAGTGTTTACCACTGTGGATTTAAAATGGGAGGGTGCAGGTTGTATTGACACCAAACCTCCGCTGTTTTCTACTTCCTGCAGTTTGTTTTGGCTGACGGATACCGAACGGATATCACGTCACATTACTCAGACTACAACAATAAAATTAGAAAAGTCCCTCTACATCCACAAAGACTCAAATGAAGAAAATATATCAATCCTGGAATTGAAAACACTATTTAAATCTGTCCAAAAATGCGATATGAAAGTGAATTGTCATGCATCCACTTTTATGTAGCACTCCTTGGCAGCTGGACAACTGGCATCATCATCACTGACATGCAATTTGTAAAACAAAAGGACTCTCCTTGCGTCACAGCTACACCTTAGTTGACACAATAGCACGCTGTGATTCAGCCATTTCACTTTTTCCATGTGGGCCTGCCAACACTCACATTCAACATCCAATCAAAAGCTACCGCTTCCCTCCACACCTCTGAACGTCATGAAGGTCAGAGGCCCTGAGCTTTCAAGACTTGAGACAAAAACATGGACATTATGTGCTCATATAGGACATTACTTATCACAAATCTAGCATTTAACAGGGCATCTTCAGATGTACAGTACAACATGAGGCTCTGATTCTTACAATGAAGGTTGTATTTCTTCTTTCAAAGAAAACCACCTACAGAAACTTCATCAGCAGAGAGGAAGAAGACTTTACCCACAGTTTGATTGACAGGCGATCTCTAGGTGGTAAAGCGCTTAATTAAAACCCTGTCAGTTATCAATTAACCACCTCCCACTGCTTTTAAAGTGAGATTTGCATTTTTCCATAAATACCTAGGCTCCTAATTACATTTATAGATCATTTATATATTTTAAAGTGAGATTTGCATTTTTCCATAAATACCTAGACTCCTAATTACATTTATATATTTATTAACTTTTTTTGTGTGATACATACTGATTTTAATCACCATGTCAATGCTCTCTAGTGAAGAAACTGTTAAATGATGACACTGTCTAAATTACTTTAAAATTACTTCTGTACTGCAGTTTCTTATCAGATATACAGTATAAGCAATAAGCTAACATCCACTGATATATCTGCCTGGCTGACGTATTGGTGCAGCTCTTCTAATATCATCTCTGCACTTCAAAATTAACTTAAACTTCCAAATTAAAAATGACCTCTCTCTCTCTACCCTTGTTTACTGCCCGCCTCTTCACTGCCACTGCTATTGTCATATTATTTATGCTAAATGCAATACACATGAGGGTTTCTGGACAATATTTGCCTTTTTTTGTGCTGTTAACTGAATTCAAATAATAAGTATGTGCACACATTTGCATAAAGTAGCATATTACCACTCATGATAAAAGTATTAAATACTTCACAAATCTCCCTTTAAGGTACACTTTGAACAGATAAAAAATGTGATTAATCATGATTATCTATGGATATTAATAACATTTTTTTTCAATATTTTAATCAACTGACAGCCCTAAATAATACATAAGCAATTTGAGACATCAATGTAATTTAATTAATTATTAAAACAAAAAATAAAATGGAAGTGAAAGTCTGTTAGCTTCTATCAGGCTCTGGATTTACTAATTTTGTTTTATCCATCATCCTTGTTAGACATGGAGTCATATTTGGAGGGAAATCTGTTGAATGCATCTTTACACAACAGAGAGAGGGTGCTGTTCTGTGCTGCTGAAGCCAAATGTAAGTTTTATTTATATAAATTTGGATATTTTGTTTTTAGTGGTAGTGGAAGTAAAGGAAGCAGCATTAACTTCTGCTCTTAATGTGGAGTACAATGCCTTGTTCTGCATCAGGTGGTTTTGTTTGCACACAGCGCACTTGTATCCACAATAAACTTCCACCAGGGAACATGGCAAGAGGCCCTGAAGTTGAAATTTGAGCCAAACGTAAGATAACACACATGAAATCTTCATAGCTGCAAGGTACACAGGAGCACACCCCTGTCAGTCAGTACTATGGGAGTACAACCTCACTAACAACATATAACAAAAATGACACCTGGGTAATGGAGAGATAGCAGTTTCTAAAAAAAAAAAAAAAATTATTAAAAAAAAAAAAAAAAACAGGTTTGCCACTAATGTGCCCACATGATCAAGAGGCCACTGCTTTCGAGGGAAACATACAGTGTGGACAATGACTACCAACCTAAGAGAGTTTAGTTTACCGTCAAACTGAAACTTCATGGAAGACATTGTTAAATAACAAGAAAAACAAGGTCGCGATAAGGCAGGAAAAAAGGCCGGGGGCCAAAAACTAGAAAAACTGAAGGTTGCAGAGCAGCCTCGGGTTAAAAACATCAGTGACACCCCATCCATCAATATATGTATTCATGGATGTTTCCAGAGGAGCCTAAATATTATCTCTTGGTGGCTTCAAATGGGGCCATGTGTTCACATGAGAGTCCATATGTTGACGTCAGAAATGGTGGAAACTATGATTGGGGTTATTTTTTCAGTGTATAATAAGTTAAGGTTGTGTAATTTTAGTCGTATATTGTTTTTCTTAATAATTTTATAGTATGTCTGAGGAAAATGTTAATATTCCCAACAACTTCATCTTTCTCTGTCATTATGCCTTTGTATTTCCCGCAATATGTTACCCGCTTGCTAGCGTGCTAAATTGTTAGCCTCCGTAGCTTCTAGACGCTGACAGTAACGTTAATATTGCCGTTGCTCAGCTATCACAACCTAACCACTTGAACGCCGAACATAATCTGGACACACGACGTCCTATGTCGTAAACAGGAGCTCATGAGTTTCCTTTGAAGGCACCATATTGTCCAAAATGTCCTCCCCAACAAGAAAACTTGTTGCTGATAGAGAGGTGACGAAAACTGTGTGTTGATACTACTAATTATGGTGTGCTTTTAAAGGAACAGGAAAACATGCCACACCACTCCCATGTGTGTACGGTAAATATGAAGCTACCAGCAGCAGCAGGTTAGCTTAGCTCCAGGAAGTCACTGCACCTGGCCAAGAAATAGTCCAACACATAACCCCCATAAAACCACACAGTGATGTGTTTTTACAGTTCAGTTTGTGTACACATTAAACAAAGGAGATATAACATGTTAACTAGTGAGGTTAGGTGCTGGGAAGTGAATCATGTTACCTTTGGACAGGGACAAACTAGCTAGCTGTTTCTCCCTGTTTCCAGTCTTTGCGCGAAGCTAAGCTAATTAGTTGCAGCTTCATATTTAGCATACAGACTGGAGAGTGGTATCTATTTTCTTATCTAGAAATATGTTTAAGTGTTTAGGCTACTTTTAAAGGAAAATTATGTCATTTTTGAGAGAGAAAATAAAACAAATGGACTCATTTCAATACAGGACTCAGGCGTTTGTTGATATAACCTTGACCATTATCTTATGGAGGCTGGTGTTAGCTAATGTTGGCTAAGTTTTAGTTAGATAATGGAGGCTGATGTTAGCTATTGTTGGCTAAGTTTTAGTTAGATAATGGAGGCTGATGTTAGCTATTGTTGGCTAAGTTTTAGTAAGATAATAGAGGCTGGTATTAGCTAATGTTTGCTAAATTTTAGTTAGATAATGGAGGCTGGTGTTAGCTGGTGTTAGCTAATGTTAGCTAAATTTTAGTTAGATAATGGAGGCTGGTGTTAGCTAATGTTGGCTAAGTTTTAGTTAGATAATGGAGGCTGATGTTAGCTATTGTTGGCTAAGTTTTAGTAAGATAATAGAGGCTGGTATTAGCTAATGTTAGCTAAGTTTTAGTTAGATAATGGAGGCTGGTTTTAGCTATTGTTGGCTAAGTTTTAGTTAAATAATGGAGGCTGGTGTTAGCTAATGTTAGCTAAGTTTTAGGCAGATCATGGAGGTTGGTGTGAGCTAATGTTGGCTAAGTTTTAGGTAGATAATGGAGGCTTTAGCTAAGTTTAGGAAGATAAAATGGTTTCGCTAACATACTAACTAGCCAGTTCTTTGACTTTTTTTACTTTTCTTTACACTATGTTTTGGCATTTAGACTGAGCAAGATTCAGCAATTATAACTTGTTCAGTAAAAATGACATTAACTTGCTTTAAAATTGTTGTGATGCTCCTCCACAGCAAACTAGCTGCTCGAAAGGGCAGTAAAAACGGATGGTTTATTTCAATTTTAAGCTCAACATCTGACTCACAGGATTACAGACCTGCTTGGAACTACTCAGTCGAAATAAATAGTGAGCTGTGAAACACTTTCCAGGGGAAAACAGTGACATGTGAAGTTATTTTTACATGCTCATCTTGTGGCAAAGGGGAAAAACACATCACATCTTGGGATAACAATAGACTCACTGTTATCTCTCATGAGAAAACCAGTTCAAGTTTGACCCCCATCACGAAAACTAATGGATGCAACAGCAGAGTGACTCCTCAGCACTGCAGCCTGATCATATGATGCTGATGTAAGGACAGGGACCGGCTGAAGCCAGTCTAAATGCCCAGGGCCTACATCGGCTAAACGGGGCGCTCACTGTCAAAGTAGCTTAACAAAAATTAAGATTTTATTCATATCATTTCCTCCAGCAACTGACTGTGCGTGGCATAGGGATTTACACCTCTCTCCAAAGGCTCCTGAACGCATCGCAGAATGTATTCAAACACCCCACTCACGCTAAGCCCTTTCTCTTGATATATTTCTCATTCATCGCAGCACATGCTCATCTCCGCATACCGCCGCGTTCAGAAAACGCCGAAAGCCCGGTTAATCCTCCTGATCACCGACAGCAGCGGCGGCGGCTCGTCTTTCAGTGCCGTCTGCGATAAACGGGCATTAAATGTTACTTTACCTTTGGGAGGAATGGAGATGTGTACGCGTGCGTCCTGTGGAGGCTGCCGGCTCGGTGTGACCTTGGAGCAGAGAGATGCGTGTCTGCCGTGGACGGCTCCGTGTTTAAATTTCCTGAGTAGTGAGTCGCTTCCTGACGTGAGGCTGCCGCGGGCTGCAGAGGGCGGCGCTGCCTGCCTCCCTTTCTATTTCAGAGTAGAGCAGCTCCGAAGGATAATTGACTCAGTCATTCAGAAGTTACGCGTTACATCCACACAGCCCTCCTCCTGTTTAGGCCTACTGTAGTGCTTCTTTGTGCTCTGTGTCCCATGCAGGCAGTGAAAATGCTGGATATTATCTGAACACAAGGGCTGCAACTATTTACAGTTTGACAGATTTTTTTTTCCAGAATCCAAAGATATTTAAAGCAGCAGTAGAGAGTATATTTTTTTGCCATTATCAGGCAAAAAATCCATAATAACCTTTCAGCATATTGTAAGTGTCCACGGAGAAAACTCCACCTCCTCATGGCTCTGTTTTAATAAGATTTAGCCCATGATGGGAAACTTTGGCCAATCACAGGTCATTTCAGAGAGAAAGCGTTCCTATTGGCTGTGCTCCGGCTGGTGGGCGGTGCTTGGTAGTTCTTCAGAGGTTCTCAACATGGCTGCCAGGTCACAAACATTTTTTTTTTTTTAATTTTACAGCCACAGTACACTACAAGATGTTTCTGACAACATTTAATAAAGATATACGTCTTACAGTAACAGAATATTGATTCATGTTTGATCAGCGCTGCCTAGTTTGACAGCTGATCAGAGACGGCAGCTTGACTCTGATTGGTTGTTTTCCTCCAGTCTGTGAAATCTTGCAGATGCCGTTAGAAGCGCTTGAGGATTTTTTTTTTTTTTTTTTTTTTTTTAGATTACCTGTCTCATGCACTACAGTCAGGATATAGTCATATATTAAAAAATAACTTTTTAAAATTGTATTTGCTCCCTTTCTACTCACTGCTGCATTCATTTATTATCATATTAGACGAAGAAAAGCTCAGAATCCTTACAGTTGAGAAGGTGGTTCAACCCAATGTTTCTGCTTGTTTGAAATTTTTGCTTGAAAAAATGAATCTCTTATCAGACTACTTTATTTTTTTATTATTGTATGTATTTTATTTTGAATTGTTATTTAAAGCAGCCATAAGTAGAATTGGAGCAAATATGATTTTAAAAGGTTATATTCATAAAAGTCATTTGTCCCTCTGTCTTCCGGTGCTCCTAATGGCATCTGCAAGATTTCACAGACCTGAGGAAAACAACCAATCAAATTCGAGCTGGAGCAAAAGTGTCCTATCACGGGCTAGATTTTTTAACACACCTGAATTATAAGGGAGGTATATAAATATAATTTCAGTCGAACACCTAAATTATAATATGCTGACAGGTTATTATGGAATTTCTGCCCAATGAAACTAAAATTTCTCTGCCTACTGCAGGTTTAAAGACAGAGATGAAAGTGTTTGAAACATCAGTTGTAGATGTGTATGTACACTACAATTTATTTATTTCTATACTTTTCATTTATACAGATTTACTTGATATAGCTGAGTGTTGCATATGTTTCCCAGTGACATTTATACTTAATCCCTCTATTTGCTGTCACTGTTTGCTTCTGCTGTCCCCCCCCCCGACAAGGATCAATAGTCTTGTGCAATCATTTAAATCCAGCTTTCACCAGCTGCCACCAGAAGTGTGTAATGCCTACTGATACTACAAGAATACTCTGAGAAATATTCAGTAAAAGTTAGTTTTAGTGTTGGCTGAAGATGAAAAAACACAAACTGAGACTTTGTAACTTTTGAATGAAGAAATAACAGTCTTCATCTTAAAGGTGCAGTGCGTAGGATCTGGCGGCATCTCGTGGTGCGGTTGCAGATTGCAACCAACAGAAACTTCTCCCATTTGCCAAACATGCAGGAGAACTACGATGGCCGACATGAAAATATGAACAATTCTCATTTTCAGGTGATTATACATTAAAGAAAACATACTTATTAATATTAATTTCTGCCCCTTAAATGTTACACAGTGTTCCTTTAAAAAAAAAAAAGCAAAGAGTAAATTTCAATCGACTAGTGACTCATTTTTTCAACTAAAACACAAGATGTGATTCTCAGAAGTAAAAATAATGAGTCTCAAGGGTCTTAAACATGATCTTTTTGTGTGTAATTTTATAATTCTGAATAGCTTACTACTACTAATAACACTATTACACTAATGAGAAAAGCTGAAGTGGCAGTTGAAATAGTAAAGCCGAAATCTGAGTTTCCAGATTCAGTTGAAGTGTCAGTTAAAGTGTGAGCTGAGAGAAGTTGTCAGTGGGCTCAGCTGAAGTGAACATGCTGAAACAAGTCAACTATTCAGTTGAAAGCAGCTGAAATGTCGACCAGAATGGTCACAGATTGATTTTCTGTACATTGACATTTGCCCTTTCAGCATCAGATGCAGTCTTCCCCCTAAATGTTGTTCTGTGTGCGCATAAAGCTGCTGGCATCACCAGTGGAAAACTCAATCTGGGTCATTTGAGCTCAGTCCGTTGGATTAATGTGAAAGGGTCACAGCGAAGCCTGTGCATATGGTGAGGAGGACTTGCCAAATGTGGAGAAGACATTTAAGAACGACTGAACAAAAATATAATGGCTGTTAGATGAAGTAAATGGAAAACATATGATAAACTGCAATGACTTTGACAAGGGACACGTTTAAAGCAAAACTCGCTAGGCTTGTTAACAGTAGCTTGTGCAACAGGAGTGATGCAAAAGCAAACCAACGTTGATTCTAGTCTGGGGAGTGACTCGTGTTAATGATAGTTAATTTTCAGGAGGATTTGCAGAATAGAAGTTGCTTCAGTCATTTCTTCATTTCTCTGTGTGAGTCATTTCAGTTTTCTGCTTTAGTCTACTGTGTAAGCCTGGATCAAGAACAAGAAAAAACTGTATACTAAGCGATTGCCTCTGACATTGCTAATGTTTCAAGTTTGTTTAGGATTGGCAGTTTACATACAAAATAACTGTGATTCTCTCACCGGTAACTTTGGCATGCACTTGTCTGAACTCTTCCTCTGTGGTGTTTCCTGCAAGTTAAAAATTGCAGCAGCGTTTCATTCTGTTTGACTGCATGTATCTGTCTTTTTCGGGCATCTCTGTGCAGCTCTTTGGTGAATTGCATCATTTTCAGGTGGACAAATGTACCAAACTAAAGGAGGAAAGTGCACTTTTCTGAGTTCAGAAGCTCTCAGTTTACCATAGAGGACAATCATTAAATTTTCATTCATAAATGCATCAGTAGCAAAGATGCTGAATATAACTTTGGGAAAATGCTCTGTCTTCTGACTTCTTTCGGGAGTATTTGCCATGTAGGCTGTAGCTGAAGTATGAATATACACAGTGTGTGCAGGTAATTGTGGCTAAATGACACAATGGATTACCTGTACAGGAAATACATCCTTGTCCAACACAATCTCACTGCAGTTTGTGAAACACTCACAAAATTTAATCCATTTGATTTGTGCATTGAAGTATTTTTCGTGCATTTTCCTACGAATGTCCAACAGCATGTGATATATGTCGATTTCTGCTCCAGTCTTTTCAAAATAAAATTACTTAGTAGTACTTGTAAGATTTAGGAACAGATTGACATGGTTAGGCTTTGGCAACAAAACAACTTAGTTAGGTTTGTGAAAAGATTGTGGTTTTGGTTAAAATAACTTAAGTATGGAAGTTATGACAAAAACTACTTAGGTTTAGGAAAAAACACATTTTTTTTTGTTAAAATAACACCAAAAGTGGCGTAAGTTAAGTGACAAAAACTACACAGTTAGGTTTAGGAAAAGTTCATAGTTTGGGTTAAAATAACTCCAGAAGTGTCGTAACTTAAGTACAGACGTTACGTGACAAATAAATCAGCTCTGATGTTTTGCCGCTCTTTATACTTCCATACGATTACATACAAATTGATTTCATGCTGACATCACAAATATAACATGAAATTTATGACTATGTACATGAATCAATACATTAAATCTGCGAGTACTTCAGGAACTGCTGTGCGACTAGGCTGCCTGGTCCAGCCAAAGGTGTATTTTTTTTTTTTTTAAATCTTTGAAGGTAACTTGATGTTTGTCCAAAATGGAGTAGAAAACGACCCCCAGAGTTTGAAGATCAGCAAAAAGTTTTAGCATTAAGAGCACCATGGTCAATAATAATTCAAAATCTTGCCAAACATGCTGCGACTGCCAGTGATGTCAGTTATTACAGCAGCTTTTTATCTGTAATCTGCTCAGTCCTGAGCTCTGTTTCCTTCCCCTGATCAACTGATGGGGTTTTATTGCATTAACAAGAGTTTATCTCTTATTACAGATCTTCCAAACAGGCTGGAAAACATTTGGATTTCTTTATACATTCCCTAATATTCGGTGTTGTTTTGCGAATGTTTTCCATGTAAATGCAATGAGTTGTCCCACGTGGTGCAGCACTCTGCAGTAGAACAGCTCTGTACACAAACATCCTTTTGTTAGGCTGGTTTCAGTCCAGAGTGTCACATGCTGGACTGAATACTGCTTCAGAGACTTTTCCACACTGAGAAGAGTGAAATATCTATGAGGCATATATTACATCAAAATATAAAAGATTTAGCAGATCTTCACACCAACGCACCTGTAGTTTGGGAACATATCACAATAACAATGGCGCTTATTGCCACGTTTTTATATCTGCCAAAGGCTGCACATTGTCATTCAACCAAATAAGCCGTCTTTGCAGCAGCATTGTCATTAAGTATAAAAGCAAAGAGACAAATTTCTGGTGTTTGTTTTTTTTTTTTTTTACAATAGCTGCTGCCGCCATTTTGGACTAAAAATGTTTATTATATTCATGTTATTGTTCAACATTTTGGTAGATAATGACAACAGAATATAAATAATTTTGTTTTACTTTTGTACAGCACTTTTTTAGCTGAATGTTTTACTGCCGTCCGGTAGTCACTTTTAGTCTAAAGTCCAAGTCCAATTGATGTTGCAGTGGAATGAACAACTGACTTTCACTTCTTTGCAATATACGTTCTTTCGTATTGTACCTGTGAATAAATTACATTATATATTATTTAGTATTTTAATCCATTACAAAGACACAAGTATCCAGACTGACTAGTGTCAATCATGTTAATGAAGATGTCAAATATTTGTTAGTTACAGTAAATTCCCAGTTTTTAACGGTGCTTTACCTCTGGAAATGTCATCATAATAGCATGTTTTTATTTTAAAATATTAAATACTTAACGTTCCTCTATTCAATTCAATTTATTTTTACATAGTGTCAAATCATAACAGAATTTATCCCAAGATGCTCTATGGACTTCCAAAATTGACAAATTATTGGCTAGTAAAAGGCAAGTCAAAAATATAACTGAATAAATCAATAAATAAAATATAATAAAGTGATTAGTGTAAGCGTAAACTAGAAAACAAAAACATTTTGACATCTTTAACTTCCAGTAATTTTATTTTTAATAAGAGAATTTCTTCTCTTTACCATGATTCAGTTAAATAAAATAAAACTTTTTTTAGTTTGTTTGACATTATGAGAAAAGAGAGACAAACGGCTACAATTTGTCAGGGGGAACAAAACAAGACAGACCTGTCTGCGAGCTTCAAGCTAACATTGTTAGCGTTAGCTTTCTGGCTAAAATGGGTTCACTAAAAAAAGTTTACATAGTGATGCTACGGCAGTATGCAGTATCGTATATGGATAATTAGCATGTGCTAGCTGGTGTAGCTTTATGAAGTTAGATTTAGCTAGGTAGCCTAGCTAGCTGAAAAAGCTTTGTGTTTTGTCATCATTGTTTACTTTTACACTCCATTTTGATTATTTATAGATATTGTTATTGGTATTCTGTTATTATTTTTGACTTACTAATATTATTTATTTTGTCAGTTTCAGGCCTCCATATGTAGATTTCACATGTTAATGTTATTTATCACCGAATGGGGCGCTGTCTAAAAGTACATAAGTGAGTTTAAACACAAAAAATAACAAGGTATTAAGTATTTTATTTTAGATTTAGACTGTAGTCTATGTTTTTTCACTGTATAGTTTTTGAAAACAGATTAATCACTTTCATATCAGTCCTCTGTTGAATGGCTATTTTCAGTATAAACAAGCTGTACAGTACCAAATTTAGCCACTAGGGCTACGTAACCCTCCACACGCTGCAGTCTGTGAGAATTCACATGATCCTCACTGTTTGAAACTGTCAACAATAAGCTTTCAGGTCGTAGATAAAAACACAAACATCAGAGCTCAGATTATGGAGGCATGGCGCTCCCAAAGTCCAAACAGAAACCTCACACCAGCTTGCACTGTGGAGGCAGAGGTGAACACACAGGGGAAGCCAAGAGAAACGTGGTTTTTATCTCACAACGGTGAGACCGAAGGGATTTAGAGTGAACATGATCTCCGAGCTAAAACATTAGTATCCAAACATTTCTATTGTTTTATGAACTAAAACGCTGCGACAATGTCTCTTTTGTTGACATCTACTGTGTTTACACTTAAAATATTTCTCTAGTTTTGAATATCTGAACAATACTGCAGCTTGTTTGTTGCACTTTGACACAACTTCACAATCCAGTTTACACCAATGTGTGCCACATTAAGAGTTGAGAGCGAGGCATTGATTGAGTGATTCGTTTTAGTATCCCATAGGGTAGACAGACAAAAGACACAACAGGATACCAGCTCTCCATCAGAAGAGTACAACCCGACACATCACTGTTTACTCTGCTGATCAGCTCCCTCTACCACCCAGCCCCCTCCTTATGTGCTATTGTTGATATAACTAAGATTTAATGTCCATGTATGTGTTTGTTCAGGGAGGATTATCTTTCTCAATCCACATCCCTCCTCAAATTCGTCCTTAAAGGTGCAGTGTTGTGAGGCTGCAAATTGCATCCGCCTGAATACCTATCTGCTCAGCTCGCAACACTATGGTGGTAACGCTTAAACGTGAGCTGGCCAGAGTCAGTCTTTGGTTTATACTTTCTGTGTTACTGTAGACGGAGCAACATTGTGTACTTCATGAAGAGGACCCGCTCCCTGTGTAGATATGATGGGCTCATTCTTAGCTACTTAGTACATGCTTGAATCCCAGGCCATTCTCATTCCCTGGGCATTAAATACAGAGTGTCATGGCCGGCAGTGTTCAATACCGCTGCTTAAGGCAACCTTTAGACATGAAACACACCAGGTGCTCCATTAACTGCAATAAAAACCCATCCGCAGACACAGTAAACGCTCAGAGAAAGTGTGCCGGTAGTGTGGTGACATAGTTTAAAGAGTGAAAAGAGACACACCAAGTGGGTGGGAAGAGAGGTGGATGGGCCCAGCAAACAAAAGACTTTGTATCTTGTGCGTCACTTTACAATCAGCTGTTCACTCATGTTCACAAAGTTCAGTTGTCATTCACTGTACAAACGTAGTAGTTTTAAGCCCATCCACCTAACTATAGTGGATTTATTGCCTGAAATAAAGTAACACCAAGGGGCTGGGGCGAGAACGATTCCTTTCCTCGCGTCCTCGCGTCCTCGCGTCGTAGTCCCTCTCACCTGAGATACAAGCAGAGGAGGTTGTACATGGAGAGGGGAGTCGAGGCAACGGGTATTTACCAAAATGAGACACCTGTGCTTCGGAAACTCCATTTTAAAGTGGCGTGAAATAAATATGACGTGGGACACAGCTCTGTGTCGCATCTCTTTCATATGTCATAATTTCTGCAAAGGATACACCTGTGCATCCCGCTCATAGCTCCTCCGGCAGGCCTCCTCTCTCCTCTTTATGCATTTGATGCATTGATTTTCTTGTGACATAGCAAGAATCCAGGGCTGCACAATGCAGTGGTTAGCACTCTTTCCTAACAGCAAGAAGGTCGCAGGTTCAAATCTGGCTTCTGTGTGGAGTTTGCATGTTCTCCCTGTGTTAGCGTGGGTTTTCTCCGGGTACTCCAACTTCCTCCCACAGTCCAAAGACATGCCATTTAGGTTAATTGATGACTCAGCGTAGGTGTGAATGTGAGTGTGAATGGTTGTCTGTCTCTATGTGCCCTGTGATGGACTAGCGACCTGTTCAGGGTGTAATATGCCTTCGCCCAAGGTCACCTGGGATCAACATTGGGCTAAATCCTGCACTCTGGACCTTAAATGAGCAGATCCATCGAATCTAACTGTAGCGTTTAAGTAGCACAAGGTCATTTCTAGGAAACAAGACTGAAGTGAGGTAGTTATTATGTACTCTGTAAGCTTTTGGACTCATTACACCAATGTTGACCCAGTACACCCCTACTTTTCTTATAGTGATTTTAGTTTGCAGTAATGCCCCAAAACTCACTCTGTTTCATAATACTACAGCACATGAAGAGCTCTGACTTTCACTTTAGCTTACATTCATTGACAGATGTCGAAGAACTGTGGCTGAGCACTAGTTACACTACAAACTCGTCATGTTAACCAGCATGCAACACTAATATGATCAATAAAGAGGGTTTTCAAATACATCCATCCTCAACCGCTTATCCCGTTTGGAGGGGCTGGAGCCGATCCCAGCTGGCATCGGGCGAAGGCGGGGTTCACCCTGGACAGGTCGCCAGTCCATCGCAGGGCACACAGAGACAGACAACATAGAGACAGACAACCATTCACGCTGACATCCACACCTACGGGCAATTTAGAGGGCAATTTAGGGTTATCAATTAACCGAAATTGCTTGTCTTTGGAAGCCGGAGTACCCAGAGAAAACCCATGTTTACACAGGGAGAACATGCCCCAAGCCAGAACCTGCGACCCTCTTGCTGTGAGGCGAGAGTGCAGCCCGGTTTTCAAATACATTTTTACCTAAATAAGGAATAATTCAACTCAACCAAGTAAGTACTCAACCAAAGTGAAGACACAGTTGTCCTGGTTTACAAGTGTTTTCACAGTTTCACTGGTGTGGCTGTTAAAGGTGAACACCTGGTAGAGGCAAGTCTCAACACATTCAGATGTATATGAAATAGCTCAGATATACTGCTCATACCTGTCCTCCACTACACCTCAGGGTCCACCGGTGGGTATCAAGTCTGAGAGTTTGCACTGTAAATATATGCTGAGAGAAATTATGCAATGAGGACAACACGTGGATGAGGAGCAATGAGTGGAGTCCCACCAGCAGGGGGCGGTGTGGTGGATGAATCCTAAAGGTCACAAATGAGCTCAAGTTGTCTTTCAACCAAGAACAGAGGAGTATTTGTTCAGGTTCATTCCTTTATGAGGGCAGAGGACATTTTTTTACTGACTCTCATAAAGCTGCACCTTTCCCATCCTGGTGTGTCATTTAAAGCTTACAATGCCTATAATGCCCAATGGCGCTTCTCAGATGCTGGTAATGCTGTGTTGTTTGTGCCACCACTCTACTGTATATTTTTAAGTTCACCAAATGTCTTCGAGAGGGATTAACTCAGTCAAGCAGCATATAATCTGTTCCATGAGGATAAAATATGAATATCTGTTCCACAGTTGTTCTGTAAATCAAAGAAGAGGTCAAGGAAAATGTGAAACCTCTGCAGAGATCAGAGTGCACCAAACACGTAAACTGGTATTTGTCACATGCAATAACATATCAATATATCAAGTAAATTTAATACAAAATAAATAAACCCTGCTTTATTGATTTATGTCAAGGATTATTACTTTTGTGCAAACATGACTCAAAGGGATTAAATCAAATCATCTAATGCAAGGTGACAGAGGAAGACCCACAGTAGAGGCGAGACAGTAAATGTTATATACTGCCTGGTTGTAAATATAAATGTTCAGCAGGCGCCGTAGCTTTGCTTAATCCAACTAAACACCACAGCAGCCAGCCATTAATATTCATCCATTCGTGCACCCTGCTGAGAACCCCAGAGGCAGATCTATTTCTATAAATGCTTGTTGTGAGGATGAGCTTGTTCAAACACACAGTGAGCTGGATTTAAAATTCTGGTGGAGATCCCGAAGTTTTCAAGGACGGCAGATATGTGATACTAAATTACAAGAATGAGTGGATAAAAAGATGCATTAAATATACAGGATTTTTTTTTTATTTTATAAACGTTTGAATGAACTTTGCACTTTTCACAAGCACACAGTACTTCATTCATTTTTCATTCAAGTCCTTATCCATTTATTTATAAGTCCTTGGATATCCTGAAAGGCACCATCAAATAAAATGTATTATTATTATTAGTATTATTATTATTATCAGAGGAAATAGGTGCACTTCTCCTGCAGTAAATTTTCTTCAGCCTCAAGAAAGGACAGCAATATGTTGTTGATCTTTGTGACTTATATTTACAGCGTATTGATCTGCAAAATGTGTGTGTATAAAGTTGACAGCTCTCTTTTTAAAGGACACATCATGAAATCAACAATTTCAGCACCTGCGCACCACTGACTGACCACAGTAAAATATTCAAAAATGTCGATTTTGTTCTTCCTTTCTAGTTGTATAAGAATGAAGAGCAAATGACACTTTCCATGACACAAGATGAGGGACAGCCCCATTATTTGCATAACGAGGCAGAAACACATAAAGAAATGTTAAAACAAAAGCATGAAGAAAAGAATTCAGAAATAAATAAGTTTCAGGAAACAAATGGGGAAATCATGCATGAATAATACAAAAATAATAAATACATTTTAAAGTAAATGAAACAATAAATGGAAAAATAGTAAATTTTAAAGTCAATAAAAGATAGATAAATAAATTAATACATTGAAATGAATGAAAAAATACAAAAAATTAAGTTTACAAATTAAATAGATAAATAAATAAATATGTTAAAAACTAATGAAAAATATTAAAATAAATATATATATTAAAGTTAATAAAAATGAATAAATAATAACTAAATGAATAAATATGGGAATTAATACAAAGGTAAATAAATCTAAAGGCAAATTAAAACAGAAATATCAATTTATGTCACATTTTATCAAATAATTACACCATACTTTTGTTTTTAATATTGATTTTTAGCAAGTTCTGTCCTTACAATTCAATCTTTTATAATAAATAAATCATAAAGAAAACCACTGACTCTCATAAAAGGCCTGTAATGCAGCATTTCTCAGGGCCGCTCATTCTGTCCATGCTGACAGGAATGCAGGTAAATCAAAGAAGGAGATTTGGGTGAAGAAAAGCTCAGCAGTCACTGAGGAGATTTGAAGCTCTGAGCACAAACGAAGCCCAGTATGAGCACACTTACTCCCCATCCGCTATCTCTGCCTCTAGAGGTCACCATGCACCAGAAATCACCTCCACACCTCGGAGGGAGGAGCAGTGCTGTGCTCTCCCATCATCACATCACCTCTCACATCATAATGTTCCCTCTGTGCTAGCTGCTGTTCAACTTCACAGCCTGCGTTCCTGATTTAAGGCTGTATTTAAACCACACAGGGTTGTGTGACTGATGAGACCACCGAAGGAAGAGACTCCTCTTTCCACACCTTGCTGTTTACCTTTCCTGTCAGCTTGTTTCCACAAAAGCCAGCGACGACCCCGACTGTTTGGGTCGGAGGGACCGCAAGTGGGGAGGGCTGCATTCTCACCTCAACACCTCCCTCTGGTGTGGGGTTGACATCCTCCACCTGTCTCATGCTGCTTTTTACATTCATATACGACAAACCTGGGTTTTAATCAGTCTGTTGTTTAGTCCACTTCTCATAAAGGTGTCGTTAACTCCAGCGTTGAGACTCAAAGTTCATTCCTGATGCTGGAAACAGTTGCTGACAGAACAGCCTCACCTGTTGGCTGTCTCAGTCTGTTGGACAAAGCTAGCTGTTTCCAGCCTTTATGCTATACTAAGGAGGCTAAGCTCACCAGTTGATGGCTGTAGCTTCATATTTACCGTACAGATATGAGAGTGATATTGATTTTCCTAACTCTTCTCTGTAACTCCTGTCAGTGTGGAGAAAAAGACAGGAGTTATTTTAGCCACCTACTAAAAGAAAGGCCCATCAAAAAAAACAAAAAACAAACAAGTTTAAGTGTATACTATATCTAGAATATTTTCACCACTTTACTTTGCTGTCAGACAGCAACAGGGTTTGGGGTCAACTGCTGCCTCGATCGGTTAGTTTGTTTGTGTTATTGTGTGACTTTGGTGAAACTGACTAACTAAAGTCCCACAATAACACAAACATACTAATAGATCGAGGCAGCAGTAGACGTGCAACTCCCGTGTTGTTTTTCTTTTTGACAATGGATTCTGGTGGATTTGAAGAGAGTATAGAGGGATGCAACGGCTTCAGTTCCCCATCAGAAACACAGACCGTAAAGAGGCGAAAATACTCTAAGTATAGCGTATACTTAGAGGATATCATGAGATACAATATGATACGTTACGTTAAGTTACGTTAGTGTTTGTGTGTATTAGTTATTATAAAGTTACGTTAAGTTACGTTACGTTACGTTAACTTATGTTAAGTTACGTTAAGTTACGTTAAGTTACGTTAAGTTACGTTACGTTACGTTAACTTATGTTAAGTTACGTTAAGTTACGTAATCACGCTACAATACGATGCAATCCGATAAGATAGGTTACGTTATGATACTACATGATAGGATACGTTATGATCCAATGTGATGCAATACAATAGGATACGTTATGCTACGATACAATACGATGCAATGCGATGTGATGCGATACAATAGGATATGTTGCCATACATTATGATGCAATGCAGTAGGATACAATAAGATACGATGTGATACGATGCAATGTGTTGTGATGCGCTGCAATAAGATAGGATATATCACATTATGTTACGTTACCTTACGTTACCTTACCTTACGTTATGATACGACAAGATACGATGCAATACGATACAATGTGATATGATGTGATAAGATAGGATACATTACATTATGTTATGTTACCTTACCTTACGATATGATAAAATACGATATACTTTATTGTCTCCTTGGGGAAAGTTGTCTTGGACTCAGAACAGAAACAGAGAAAAACAAAACAATGTACACAACAAACAACATATATTGCACATTGCCCATGTTGCACAAGATCTATGTACAACAGCATAAATAAGAGATTGAGAATGAGAACACCATGATGCTATCGGACGACGCTACAGCTTCAAGAAACATCAATTAAAATGAAAAATTCTGATCTCCTGTAGGTAATACACTGAATATGGATAAGTACCTCTTCAAAACACCTGAACTATCCCTTTAATGTGTGTGAACATACAGTAACTGATTGGTGTCAATGAAGGGATGTGGTATGGAAGACAAAGGGGCAAACAACCATTTACAGCGATGTCAAGAAGCAACGACAAGCAATGGTGAACTGGGAGGAAGTAAAAGAGACTGAAAATGTCACCATGTCTGGGGAGTAACCTCGCACTAACTTTAAATGTCAATGGCAGCTGTGCGGCTTCGTTTTGGTAGCAGTCCCACCACATTGCCTTAATAAACATGCAGAAATTTGATTTTGTTCGGTGTGTTCTGCCAGATTTAAAGTGCTCATCTGTATACTTGCTGCAGAAACAGATTTTGGCAGGTTCTTTGGAAAGGAACAAGCAGACAATTTGAAGTGTTGTATAGACTCGAAGATCAGTGATTGGTCTAAAATATCATGTGATGGAAAAGCAAGACATCACCTCCCCTCCCATACACCAGGTATCTCCGGAAACAAACAGCTCAAGTTGGGCCTGAATGCTTTGCATCGTTGGTCGCTGAACAATAGGTCAAGAATAGGAGGTGAGAGGAGGAGGGAGAGCATTCAGGAGGCAAGCAGCGGGGGGTTTGTGGAGGAGAAAAGTTGGGTGGGGGGCTGGGTTGAGTCATCAGAGTCCCTGGGGTGCTGTGGAGGTGCTCTGTCCCTCCTCTGATTACCTCAATGCTCAGCAAACACCATATATCATCAGGCTATTTTGGTCCTGACAGTTAGAGGGGTGTTAATCAATCACAACTAATAATTTCACCCATGTTTCAGAGTTAAAATTATAGATCCATTCAGGGACGCTCAGAGTATCCATTCAGAGGACATTTTAAAGAGGATTTAAGTTATTGAATATAGGTGTTACATCAGACCTTTACAAATATTGAAATGTGAGTACCTCCCAGAATTAAAACAATAAGCAGTCTGGTGTCGCTCTAACTGAAAACACATTTCCCCCCACAGGCTCTCTCCGAGTTATCTCCCATCAGATAAGCTATGCTCACTTCCTTTATAGTCTATTCAAAATGAGTCACCTATTAACAGTACATTGTTTGCAGCAATGGCCCTTTTAACCCATCACTGACTTGACGACAATGTGGTTTCATCTAACAAGTGCTCTTTGAAATGCAAATGTACCGACCCCCCTCGCATGCCCCACCATCATTGTCATGTCAAACCAAAGCATACCTCTGCTCCCATTTCAGCTCTGGCCAGCAGGTGAGGGGGAGGATCAGACATTTTGGTTGTTTTGTTGACCTTAGCTAACAGGATTTTTACCCTGAGGGTGTTGATGCACAAGTTATGGGGATCAAATGTGTGCTACAGACAGACAGGCTTAAAAAGCTGCATTAAAGCAGCAGTAGGTAGAACTGGAGCAAATGTGTCACTATATCCTGACAGTAGAGCGTGAGACAGGTAATCTGGGAAAATAAATCAGGTGCCTCTCTGTCCTGCAGTGCTCCTAATGCTATCTATAAGATTTCACAGAGGAAAACAACCAATCAGAGCCAAGCTGGAGGCTGACGTCTATGAGCAGCTGTCAATCACTCACAAACAACGACTAATGCCCATATCTCACCTTAAATGTTCTCAGAAACATCTCGTAGTTACTGTTTAGCTGTAAAATGACAAAGATGTTTCTGAGAACATTTGAGGTGAGAAATAGACATTAGAGTAACAGAATATTGATTCATATTTGATCAGCGCTGCCTAGTTTGACCATCTGATCGGAGTTGAGAGTGATTGACAGCTGCGTCCACTGAATGAACAGCCAATAGGAATGTTCCCTCTCTGAAATGACCTCTGATTGGCCAAAGTCTCACGTTCTTTCTTTTTTAAAAAACCTGAAAACAGCCATGAGGAGGTGCAGAAGTCTAGTTTTCTCTAACAACACTTGAATTACAATATGCTGAAAGGTTATTATGGGATTTTTGCCCAATGACTCCATAATTATACCACCTACTTCAGGTTTAATGTTTGATTTATCTAACTTTGTTCATTTGTGATTGATTTTAAACTAAGACAGGACTTAAACCCAGGAGACCAGAGTTTGCATCTGTGTGAATCCAACAATATGTATTTGTCTTTGTGTTCATAGTTATTTTAAACCCAAAACATGAGGTTTTTCCTAAACCTAAAGAAGTTCTAGTTTTATTACCTAAACCTGAAGAAGTCTTTGTTTGTGTCCCAAATGTGACGTTTCAATCACTTTTACAACATATAAGGTTGATATATAGATAGATAACAGCCTTGTGGACCCACTATTAGTTTAGTAGGCCCCTACTAGCCCACAAACATGGAAAAGATGCTAATGCCTAGTCAATAGTCTAAAAGTAAGATCAGGTGCTTCCTTGTGCAATATCTGTTAAAAAAACACTCTTTAATTCAACCTTCTGTTAGTTTTTTTCTTCACTGCAGTTATGCTTCAGTTGACCTAAAATCTGTTATGTAGTTACTTTTTTTAATATTGAAGGGTCTACAACCTTGTCTTGTCTTGAAGACCTGCAATGGATTAGCAACAAAAACTAATGTTCGAACAATAATTAAGAGGCAGTTTTATTTATTAGGATATGTTACTGGGGTGTGGTAGATCCCTCTGTTAAAATGTGTTTTGGGATTATGTCAAGGCCAAGGAGCAGATTTCCTTCAGTTAGTATCAATGCAGAGTTTTAGCATTCCGGTTTTAATTTCAAGATTTGTTTTTTTTCTCTGGTTATCTGGTGGTCTATTTATATGCATTAGTGTAATTCCTGTAAACTAAATATGCTGATGTATCCCTCCCACCACCCCTGCTGTGCTCCCTCCAACTGTCTGAACAGCTGGGCTTTCTTTATCACTGCTGTGGACCCACCGCTGATTCTTCCCGGTGGGAGGGGTTCCTGAGGTGAGTTAAGTGAAGGTGGGGGGTCCTGGGGGTTGGAGGCTCTCAGCAGGAAGGAGGTCTGGCGGTGTGACTACTGCCTTGTTTGGCAAGACACTGATTAGAGATGCTTTATAAGTCTCTAGATGTCCACAGGAGTTGTGCTAATAGAGCAGAAATGCCTGAGATATAATTGGTAAATATAGAAAGATGTGTAATGAGATTCCAAGGACACTAAAGCAGTGGCCATGAGGAGGGAGTAAAAAAAAAAAAAAAAAAAAAACACAAATCAATGGTTTAACAGGAATACTGCCGTAGATATCTACAGCACAGGTTTTGTTTTACGATCTCATGGGAAGGTGTATAAATAGCATGACATTACAATTTTACACCACGCAACAAAACTACGCTAATAGTCGCAGTTAGGTTTAGGCTTCACTTCAAATTGTTCTCATAGCTGTACCTATGAAAAGTAATACAGTGTAATTTCAGAGGTCATTTATTTGGCGTGAAACTGACGTACTTAAGTAACGCCATTTCTACAGTTATTTTAAGCCAAACCAGGATCTTTTCCTAAACCTCCCTAAGAAGTTTTCCTGCCTAAACATAAGGAAGTTGTTTCCTGTGAAGACAGAAGTTTGAAAAACTGTATACATGTAACGAGTAGGAATTGTTGCAATCATTGCGCTGTTGCAATTGTTGAGCGTGTTACTGGGCATTCGTTGGAAAACAAACGAAAACATTGCTCACTTAGGTTTAGGCAACAAAACCACTCAATAGATTTAGGAAAACATCATTGTTGGGCTTGAAATAAGGATGTAAAATATGTAAAATAGGTTCAAAAACGAGGTAAGGGAAGTATGAAAAACACCTCACAAACGTCACAAATGCTAACGTAACTTCAAAAAACACGCTGGGACACGATCATTGGTCTCAAAAACTGGTTGCAAGTCCTGTGTTTGTTGGACCCGTACACCTCCCCTTCTGCTCACCATAAGCAGTCTTTTTCACTTTTTATTCATTACCTCTGAGTGTCATATATTTATATGACATATATTAATATATTACATATATTTTGTAAATTTCCCCACTGTGGGACTAATAAAGGAATATCTTATCTTATCTTATCTTATTTACAGTGCATGGTGTGTTTACACTGCAGTCAGTACAGACTACATGGTACAAATAACACGCCAAAAGCAAGAACAGCGTTCCTATTGCACATGAAAAGATTGCAAATTATAGTTTCATTTATACAACATTTAGTGCGACCAGGCTGGTTCATATCGTTTTTTCATTTTCATTTTTACTTGTTGATGTCACCACAGCAACACTAGATGAATGAATTGTATCTAATTGGGATGTATCTTTAATTATAATCCTGACTGCTTGCATTTGTTCATACTTTGGGATATGAGCAAAACTTGGATGATTTTGTTCGTTGTTCTTTTGAAGCATACTGCAGCCTTTAGTCTGTCTGTTTCTAATCTACACTCCCTTTGGTAAAAAAGAAGCAGATGGAGATCCTCACTATCAGCAGCTCTAAAAACAGCACTCTTAGATCATTTATTAAAGAAGACCTATCATGCTTTTGTGATTTTCCCCTTTCATTCATTGTGTTATATCGTTTTTTTGTGTATGTAAAAGATCTGCAAATTTACAAAGCCCAGAGTCCCCCACAGAAACACTCGCCAGAAGTCCCGCCTTTTCTAGCATGGTGATGTCACCAAGTAACACATTTGCATAATACCGTCCTAGTGGCTAGTTTGGCAAGCCCTCAAACAAAGTTATTTAGAGCGGATAGTTTTATTTGGTTGACCAATCACAACAGAGTGAGCCAGCTGACCAATCAAAGTAGACTGGACTTACAAGTATGCCCATGAAAACAAGCATAATAGCTCCTCATTTCTCCAAGAAGGGAATTATATATGGCATAAGCATGTGTTTGCTGGTTTTCATCCTTCAAATGAAGTTAGCACCATTTTTTTTTTCATCTAATAACTGCACTGTGCCGGGCCTATTTAGCATACATCATGTGAAACATGCATATGCACTAATGAAGTCGGGCACCAGGGTGAGTTGTGCAGTAAATATCAGTGAGGGGGAAAGTGCAAAAGGTTGACTGGGAAGTTAAATTGGATATTGAACTGGCTTGTCTGTATTTCGGTGTGTCTTCGTGCAGAAGGGTTATTATTAGATAATAAAAACAGTCTTATCTAACAAATACAGGAAAATTGTGCTACAAATGAGGTGCAATTTCACCTCGGGGCAAAAGATAATTACAATCAATACTAACCTCAGGCAAATTGTCCTATATACTCTGACCTTGAACCCAAGGTGAATGCATCTATGCTTGTGTTTTTCCCGCATTTAGATAACTGATATCAATATCAGTAATGATTTCCATATGGTGTCAAAAGCAAGATCGACAAGTTCAGGATTATGAACCTGCTCCAAACTGTTTAGAAAAAAGTGTGTCGCTTCTGTTTCCAGGCAGTGTGTGGCTGTGTGTTTTTCGGGGGGTGAAATTATGGGGTGAAAGGACGCATGTTGACAAATCATATGGCCATCAGTCTGGGCCACCACACTCCATGCCAAAGTCAGTCGTCCCATTAATTATAAGAGGCAGGCATCCTAACCGAGCCCCACACACTGCCTCATTTATCCCCGCTGACCAGTTCACACAGCACACATTTTGTTTCGGGCTCTGGGACTTGTAATTGGCGGCGGCCACACAACGCAGACTTTAACACGGGCCACTTTGGAGCCTCTCAGCCACCCGTCAACATCAACCTCACACAGGCTTAGCCCTGACAACACATACACTGTTCTGACGTTTAAATGCTCCTGTGTTGGGCAGTGAGGACGTGAATATGGCTCGACACCTGGAATGAGCTTCGGTGCAGCAAAGATCCTCCAACAGACATGATGCACACATGTACTTTAAGTAATAACTTCACCTGTTTTATGTTTCTGGTTTGTTTTGAACTTGCCTCCATCCCATTAAAGTCATGGAACTTGAGAGAAATTCAAGTATAACAGTCAATAAGAAAAAGTCAGAGACGCAGCAGATTGTTATAATCATAAAATTATGCAACAGTTGTTTTGGAACCAACCAGTGTTGCTTTCAAAATTGCTGACAAGACAAATGGCCACCTCAGAAATCCCAAATGTCTCCTTAACCAAATTCCTTGCCAGGATTTCTCTCGACCTCCTCTGTGAAGTAGATGTGGCAGCAGACATTATCAGTCTACATGCTAATGTCTGCAGTCAACGTATCCTTGTGTAACGGTTCAGTTTTGAAAAGTTATTCCTCTTTTTTTGTGCATTTTCCTACAAATGTTCAGCAACACATGCCACATGTCAATTTCTGTCTGCACAGGAAAAAACTTAGTTAGGTTTAGACAACAAAACTACTTAGTAGATTTAGGAAAACATCATTGTTGGGCTTGAAATAATAATATACATACATACATAATAATATGTAAAATACGTAAAATAGGTTAAAAAACGAACGAGGTAAGGGAAGTATGAAAAACACCTCACAAACGTCACAAATGCTAACGGAACTTCAAAAACACACTGGGACACGATCATTGGTTTCAAAAACTGGTTGCAAGTCCTGTGTTTGTTGGATGTGGATGTGAGCTAAACTACTTAGGTTTAGGAAAAGAACGACTTAGGTTTAGGCAACAAAACTACTTAGATAGGTGTAAGAAAAGGTGAACTTGGTTAGTTCTAGGCAACAAAACTACTTACAAAGCTTTATGAAAAGCTCAACTATGTTAGGTTTAAGCAACAAAACTACTTTATTAGGTTTAGGGAAAGATTGTGGTTTGGGTTAAAATAACACTGAAAATGGCGTAACTTAAGCATGAAAGATACATGCCAAAAACTACTTAGATAGGTTTAGGAAAAGCTTGACTTGGGTATGATTAGGTAACAACACTACTTAGTTAGATTTAGGAGTTGATCAGTTTGGTTAGGTTTAGGCAACAAAATTATTATTTATGTTCAGAAAAATGTGAACTTGGTTAGATTTAGGCAACAAAACTACTAAGTTAAGTTAAGGAAAAGATCAACTTGGTTAGGTTTAGGAAACAAAACTACTCGTTTAGGTTTAAGAAAAGATCGACTTGGTTAGGTTTACACAACAAAACTACTGAGTTAGATTTAGGAAAAGACTTTGGTTTGGGTGTTTTTTGACCCACCCGTCCACCCTGACCTCCTCCCTTCTCAGCTTTTGACGCTCTTTATACTTCCTGGTTTACAATTACATGGATTACATCCAAATTAATTTTATATTCATAGGTGTAGCTACGCATGATGTTTGCAAACAGCCTGTCTGTTAGTTTGGACTGAGTAGAAGAACTGGGCTGTTATCAGCATGAATTCATTTTTTGGCCACTTTGGGGCAGAGAAACAATCATTAAACACAACACTGACAAATTATCATCTTCTAAAGTTGCTAGCAAGCACTTGCTTATTTGCACAATCAACCTGGCTATCTGGCTATCTTGGTTCCACTATGTTCACCAGCTAGTTGCTGACTTTGCCCATCCAGTGTTTGGTGCTGGGCAGGTTGCTGTAAAACTGGGTTGATGAGAGCCGTGGGACTGAACCAAAACAGTAAAGTTGTGGGCCATAAAACCAAAATAATGAGCTTAAAGATACAAAAACCCTCCATAAAGCCCGGAGAACTGCAGACTCTAGTGATAATATATTGTGAATTCAACCCCTTTCATGTTTACATAGTAAATATTTCATTCATTATATAAAAATATCGATTGAACCAGTTTTAACATGAGCAGCCGTGGATCAATCAACAAAGAAAAGAGCCATTCACAGAAACTAAAGCTTTATCAACACAAAATCAAGCAGAGGTCACAATTTCATGTCACATTCAGCATTCACTTTTGAATGAGTGTTGCAAAATTAGAAAATACTGATAGTTTTAATTTGGTGCATAAAATGTTTCCTATACTTTGTGCTTTTATATAAGCAATATTCACTGAAAACACCTATGTACACACAGACATACCTTCCATGCCACCCTGCCCCTTTACTGTATGTTGTTACTGGCACAGAGCGGTACCTGGAGCAAGGCATGATGGGTAGGCATTTTTCAGCAACGATACTATTCTGAGTATAATAACTGGCCGCCAGCCATGCGCAGCATTAGAAGCTCGGCGAGCTCGCTGCCAACATCTGTACGTGCTTCACACAGACTGCAGAGGTTCTGGCACACTGACGGACCAACTTACAGTTGTGCATACCTCGAAACTATCCAAACTGTCTGAGGACGGGGTTAGGGGGATACAGCGAGGGGTACGGGGAGGTGCTTCACAGCCAGAAAAACATCTATCATGCAGGCGCCGCTGTGACCAAACAAATCAGCGGCGGCTAGAAAATATGATTTCACCAGGGGAGGAATGTGAGCGCTGAGGCACGCTGCAAAGCTGCTGCACACTGTGTACGCTGTGCAGACAGAGAGCATGATGGGATCGGTCGCGGGGATGATTCTAGGGGCCTAGAGCTGGCGAGAGCTGATGGAAAAGGCCCTTTAGATGCTTGGGGGAGGTCTGGACTGAAATGCCCAGCTACACTGTTTGATGAGACATTTCAAAACATTAAAAGAAGAAAAGAAAATTAATGAGCAAGTTGACCCTTACAAAAAAGAAGTTCATACAAGTGTGCTATTAGTGTGCGTCTTTTAAATTCAAAATAAAACAGTATGCTCAGTTTACTTTTTATGTACATTTAAGTACAAAGTTAACCTAAGTATACTGGATGTACTGACCAGTATACAGAAAAGAAAAGTGTACTTGGCATGTATACAGAAAATGCAAAGTATACTTGGCCTATACTGACAAGTACACAGAAAAATCTAAGTGTACTTAGCAAGTATACAGAAAGGTCCAAGTATACTTGGCTTATACTAACAAGTATACAGAAAAGTCTCAAAGTACATGGCAAGTATACAGAAAAGTCTAAGCTCACTTGGCTTATACTGACAAGTATACAGAAGTCTAAGTATACTTGGCTTAAATGGACAAGCATGCAGAAAAGTGCAAGTGTACTTGGCTTATACTAAAAAGTATATATATATATATATATACAGCCAAAATATAAGTATATTTTGGCTAAGTACTATAAGTAAAGAAACCTTACAAGTATACTTGAGGTAAAAAACATAAAACTAGTACTGTACTGAAATTATACTTTAAAGTGTACTTTCATTTTTTTATTTTATATTTTTTAGGTGCTTATCAGTACACAGTACACAGAAAAAGTCTAAGTGTACTTAGCAAGTATACAGAAAAGTCCAAGTATACTTAACTTATACCAACAAGTATACAGAAAAGTCTTAGTGTACCTGGCAAGTATACAGAAAAGTCCAAGTATATTTGGCTTATACTGAAAAGTATACAGAAAAGTATATGTTCCTTGTAGTTAAAACTTTTAGATTTAAATTTACTGAGAGTATACTTTAAAGTGTACTTTCAGAAACTAAAAAGGGGGCTACAAGCATATACAGTAACTAGTAAACTAATAGTATGCCTATAAGTTCACTTGTACCATAGTTCACATTACTGTTGCAGTACAAAATACAACTTGGATGTAAACTAATAGTACTACTCTTACATTTAAAATATACTTAAAAGTATACTTTTATACACTAAAAAGTGGGCCAATTTAGTCCCAAGAAATTGTAAACTTTCAAATTTACTCCTAGTCCTTTAACGTTAGTATACTTATTACATTAAGTATACTTGGGATTGTACTTGAACAATACTGTAGGTTGTTTGTAAGGGGAAGTAAGAAGAGAGATTTTCTCCTAGGTCTCTAGAATAAACAGCTCGTCGGGCTACAGATGGAGGTGTTGTTGTTGTCTGGAGTTGGTTTCTAGTGTGAGGCCTCAGCCGAGGAGAGCATCAGGAAGCAATCAGCCCATCGATGAGTGGGCCTGTTGGGACGGTGTGATCCCCCCTCAACTCTCCCGAAGTCCTGCAGGAGTCTGCAGGGATCTAATCAATCACCACAAGCCTGCAAAACACTCCCGAATGCCATTCCTGCCCCAGATTCCTGCTAAGTTTGTGTTTTTGTTTGTTTTTTCCCTGCTGAGAAGTCAGCACGCCGAATAAAACACCCGACTCTTTAAGGAAAACGTGATCAGCTGCGTCTAGTGGGACATTTTCTCGATATTCGTTATTAGGATTTAATTCCATTATGCTGCTGCCAGATTACAGCAGATGAACCAGTTGGACTCACGCCACATGGCTCTTTTGTTAAATTGATTCATTTGCTCAAATTAAATCAGACCGCTCCTCCTCACACCAGTAACTTTAAATTAATGAGGTAACAAACTACAACAGCGATAAGTGGAAATAAAGTTTTCATTATATTTTCAGGACGATAACGTTAAATCACCTTGGCGTATGTGTTCCATCCCATAAGCATAGAATCAATATGCTATTCAACAGCCCAGTTCCTTTCTGGCACAATCCAATTTATTGACAACTTTTAATTAAAAAAATGACTGAAGATGAGAAAAAGTAGAGCAGCAGGAAAATGCTGTGTGCTGTGTTTTGCCATTATAAAATGCTTAATAGCTGCTGGGATTGGCATAAACAATGCTAAATAAAACAATTGACTATTACAAGCAGTATGTCGGAGTCTTCATTTGTAGCTGCACCATTTGCGCAAAATGAAGTTGCTACCTGAACTGAGCTGAGTCTCACACCTCTGAGCAGCTGTCACAGAGGCAGTAAACCATTCACAGCGTTCAGAGACACAATAGTATTGCTTATCACCAATCACCCGCATTGTAAGAGCGAAAACAGCCTCATACCAAAACAATACGGTCTACTGATGTGTATTTACTCAAAGTGATGTCTGGCACTGATGGATGCTGTATGACTTGGATGTGTATTGTCAACACAACCAACAAACCATTAATATATTGTTGCCAGTTAGTTCATTGTGATCAGAGTGACTGAAAAACACTATAATAAGCGTGGAAGAGTTCAAAGTGAAATGTACTTTGCACCACAGAAAGTAATTCTTGCTTACAGTTTAGGCCTGTTTGAATGTGTTATGAAAACGTAATATGTGTAAATGTATATTTAATCTTTAGGCCTAAATTTCTTGAACAGAACTGCCTGAGTGCAAAATGAAATTCAGTACAAACTGACAATAAAGTTGTATTGTATCATTTTATCGTATCATATCGTATCGTATAATATTGTTCAGTATCATAATTATTGTATCGTATTGTATAGTATTGTATCAGATAATATTGTATTGTATCATATTGTATGGTATTATATTGTATCATTTTGTATCATATTGTATCGTATTGTATAATATTGTGTTGTATCATTTTGTATTGTATTGTGTTGTATCATATTGTATTGTATTGTATTCTATCATTTTGTAGTGTATCGTATTGTACAGTAATGCATCGTATCATATTGTATCGTATCATATCATATTTTATTGTATCATATTGTATCGTATCATATCATATTTTATCGTATCATATTGTATTGTATCATATCATATTGTATCATATTGTGTTGTATTGTATTGTATTGTATTGTATCAAATAACATTGTATTGTATTGTATTGTAGCATTTTGTATCATATTGTATCGTAACGTATAATATTGTATCGTATCACATTGTATTGTATTGTATCATATAATATTGTATTGTATCATATTGTATTGTATCATTTTGTAGTGTATCGTATCGTATAATATTGTATCATATTGTATTGTAATGTATCATATAATATTGTATTGTATCGTATCGTATTGTATCATTTTGTAGTGTATCGTATCGTATAATATTGTATCATATTGTATCGTAACATATAATATTGTATCGTGTCATATTGTTTTGTATTGTATCATATAATATTGTATTGTATTGTATCGTATTGTACAGTAGTGCATCGTATCGTATAATATTGTATCATACTGTATCGTAACATATAATATTGTATCGTATCATATTGTATTGTATTGTATCATATAATATTGTATTGTATCATATCGTATTGTATAATTTTGTAGTGCATCGTATCGTATAGTAGTGCATCATATCATATTGTATCAGATTTTATCATATCGTATCTCATTGCATCTCATCACATCGTATCGTATTGTATCGTATTGTATTGTTTTGTATCGTATCATAGTTGTTACGAAATGTTTACACCCTGTAGGCTAGGTGTGTCTGTTGCGTAGCTAACTGAGCTAACAAGCTAGTTAGCTAGTATAGTTTATAAAAAGGCAGTTGGACACATCATCAATATATCTGACATAACACTTCAGCACGCTAGCCTACACCTGTGACCAAAACGACCAAATAATGTCATTTAGCTTAGCATCATCAGATGATCAGACTATCCCACTCCCACTACAATGCATGAAAATGAACGCTGACACACATTCTTCATGTACCGACATTTGAAAATAATTGGGGGTTAAGCTTAGTTTTCCTAAAACCATAATTTGAAGGTTGTTTTATGTTGTGATACAGTGACTTCCTGTGGATTGTTTACAATTGGACAGTGCTGCATAACCAATAAATTGCTAGTTAGGAACCAGCTAGTTGTTAACAATGTTTGTAAGAATTTAGCAAGGACTTCACCCACAAACGTCGGCTTACAAATAGGAGAAACCAAATCAGTGTTTTTTTTGTTTGTTTTGTTTTTGGCACGCACTCTGTCTTATCAAAGTATGTTGAGCATCTTATACAAAGTGACTCATCAACATTTATTTCAATCCAGTTACCATCAAGATCTGTCCGACTTTCATCTGTGAGTCAACAGATTAATGAGCTTGTGTCCTCACTGAGAAGAGGAAGTGCCAGAGGACAGTGAAAGTACGACCTTGGTCAACAGGAAACTGTTGAACACATTGCCTTGGGGGAAACTGGCACATCTGCGTGGGCATGAATATCCCATGAAGGGCCTTTTAATGTGGAAATGAAATGAGAGCACACACCTTTTAAATTGCAAATGAGTGAATATCAGTCAGCTTTCAAGTGTAGAATGTCAATTAAAATCTGTTAGTGGCTTTGCCTTTAAAATGAATGAGGCTGTTTTGTGTCCGACAGCAAGGCAGAATTTGGCCCTCTGCGTTCATGAATTGCTGATTGCTAGTGTGCAGAAAAGATCAATTAAACTACTTTAAAAATTATAATCTATTATGAAATATTAATTAAAATTCTGTTTAATAAAAAATGTTTATTCAACATTACGGTTTAATTAAAGGACCAGGCAGTGGATTTTTGTAACAACAGCTAATACAAACACGAGCAGTTGATGGAAGAAGTACTCAGATCATTTACTTATGTAAAACTAATAAGACTACAATGGAAAATACTCTGTTGTAAGTAGAGAAGAAACAATTTGTCAATTAATCAAGTCAAGAGACAGAAAGTTCATTGGCAGCTTTAATCACTGAATCATTTTTTCATTTCATTTTTAAGTGTTTTTTAAGCCAAAAACCAAATGTCCATTGGTTGCACTTTGTGAATATTAATATCGTTAGTTTTCTTCAGTCTATTTTTAACTTACTGAATATTTTTAGAGTTTTACACACAAAACATTTGTTTAAAATGTCTCAGTTTGAGCTCTGGGAAACTATGATGGGCATTTTCATTATTATTAGACACTTGGACCAAATCAAGAAAATAACCCTGTGTTACTTACATATTAATAAAAAGCAGTAATGTTGTTGGCTAGCTGGTTAAAGTGGAGCTGATTTTGAATGCAGTCAATCATATTGTTTCTGCTTTGGTAAAACAAGACTGTTCTTCAGATTTTCTCATTTATTTCAAAGGTGATTGTCCCTTTACAACTATATGGATGAGCTAAAGTTATGTGTCATATAAAATCTCAAACTTGAAAGAAAACTGGGACTTCAGCTGTCAGCTAAATGCGGTGGAGTTAAACAAGTTAAACATTTCCCACCGAAATATAGTGGACTGAATATATTAACTATCCCAAAAATGTCAATGGCTACTCAAGTGAAGTGACTTTACTTCTGTTAAAACTGTATTGTGTAATTGCCAAAGAAACACCAGTTTGTCGTGGTTTTGGTTTTTATTTATGCTTGGCATCATTCAGCTGGAACGCACCTGAAAGCTGGAAATTTCAACTGGGAGAATTCCCGCCTCCGAGCTGTCTGGAGCGCAGCGAAAGAAGAAGACGTATAGTCGCTGTGACGCCACCCATTGGTTTGTGGACTACAGTTTTGAAGCCACGAATTCGCCATTGTAATTTTCGGCTGTTGCCATCTTTGCTATTTGCAACCCGAAGTGACGCGAGGGTGGAGCCAAGTACAACCAAACACTGAACAAGACGTTTTTCATGAACTGAAAACACACAGTGAAAGCAGTTGTGACTTCTCTCATTTGTAAAATACAAAAATTTGAGGAAATAAATTGTACTTGTTAAACCAATTGTATATTTTTTTTTAAATATTGAAAATATATATGTATTCTGCAGGTGTTGTGGAGCTGCTCTGTTGGATTACATTACTCACAATACCTGTAAATTCACACTGACAGCAAAAAAGATAAATGATCACACACAGGGCCTGAATACATTTTAAATGAATTTCAAATGTAGATATGACTGGAAAATAATGTCTTAGAATCAAAATAAATAGTATCTTGAAATAATAAATAATGAGATATTCATCACTTTGAGAAATTAATTAATTATTTGAGATAATAAGTCATTATTTTGAGAAAATTTTCAATATAATGACTTACCAGACTTTTTCATCACATGGACAGAAATGTATTAGGGCCACATTGAGGGGAAAAAATGAGAATAAAGTCATAATATTAGGAGAAAAAAAGTCATAACTTAATGAGAACAAAGTCATGATATTATGAGAATAAAGTCGCATGATTTCCATGTTACTTTGGAGGGGAAATAGCGCAGCGTGTTCCCTGTGGGAAAATGGGGAACGTGGAGCATCTTGTGAAGTTATATTGTAGGTCAGGTTTCACAATAACAGAATCCTTCATCTTTTGGCACATCAGCACCACATTATCATCAGTATCAGGACCTTGAGACGGTTGTGCAAGAAACTGCATTTATTCTGAGGAAAGAACCACATGGACCTGAAGGAAAATACCTCCTTTGTGTTGGGGAAATTACTTTTGTTCCCATGACGTTATGGCTTTATTCTCATAATATTACGACTTGCTCTCTCATAAAGTTAAGACTTTATTCTTGTAATATTACAACTTCTTTTCTCTTAAAGTTATGAAATTATTCTCAAAGTATTACAACTTTTTTACTCAGAAAGTTTTGACTTTATTCTTGTAATATTAGGACTTTATTCCTGAAATATCACAACTTTTTTAATCATAAAGTTAGGACTTTATTCTCATAATATTTAGCTTTTTCTCATAAAGTTATGACTTTATTGTTGTAATATTACAACATTTTTGGAACAAAGTTATGACTTTATTCTCATAATATTACAACTTTTTTCTCAGAAAGTTATGACTTTATTCTCGTAATATTACAACTTTTTTCTCAGAAAGTTATGACTTCATTGTTGTAATATTAAAACTTTTTTCTCAGAAAGTTATGACTTTATTCTCATAATATTACAACTTTTTTTCTCATAAAGTTATGACTTTATTCTCATAATATTACAACTTTTTTGGAACAAAGTTATGACTTTATTCTTGTGATATTGCAACTTTTTTCTCAGAAAGTTATGGCTTTATTCTCATAATATTACAACTTTTTTCTCATAAAGTTATGACTTTATTCTCGTAATATTACAACTTTTTTCTCAGAAAGTTATGACTTCATTGTTGTAATATTACAACTTTTTTCGCAACAAAGTTATGACTTTATTCTCGTAATATTACAACTTTTTTCTCACAAAGTTATGACTTTATTCTTGTGATATTGCAACTTTTTTCTCAGAAAGTTATGGCTTTATTCTCATAATATTACAACTTTTTTTCTCAGAAAGTTCTGACTTTATTCTTGTGATATTGCAACTTTTTTGTAACAAAGTTAGGACTTTATTGTAGTAATATTACAGTTTTTCTCATAAAGTTATGACTTTATTCTCGTAAATTACAACTCTTTTATTATAAAGTTCTGACTTTATTCTTGTAATATCGTTTTTTATAATAAAGTTATGACTTGATTCTTGTAATATTAAGACTTAATTTTCATAATATTATGACTTCATTATTCATGAGTTTTTTCCCTCATTGTGGCGCTAATACTCCGTCGCAGAAATGGGCTTTAATAGTATCTTTCTTTTGAACAACACACCTTCTTTTCTCGCCTAAAATTGTCCCCCCTGGTACAAATGTGCAGGATTGGTGTGGACTACATATCCCAGGCGCCCCTGTGGTCCCTCCCCCCGCATACCTCTGCTGTGTGCTCACGCTGAGCTGCGTGGGGATCCCGCACAGCTCCAGTCGCCCCAACAGCAGCAGCGACGAGACGCACCGCACCGAGAAAAGTTTCTCCAGAGGAATGGGCGAGTTTCAGAAGATCGCTTTTCTTTTAAATCGCTCATCTACGACCTGCAGAGCGACGCCGGATTGGATATAAGCGGCCGCTGCGTCCACCAGCACCAGATTTGGGATTTGTGTTGGTGATTTGTCCTCTTTGGATCGTTCGCTGCGCTTCATCCGAAGAGAAAACTGAAGCGTTGCCTTGTGTAGCCAGGGGGGAGGATGAGCTCCTCTACGCAGGCTCGCAGTTTAGCGAGCTTTGCGCTGCTTTTTCTACTGTTTTTGAGGCTACAGCGTGGATCCGGTGCTAACGCGAGGACGTGTCCCCTTCCCTGCGTGTGCATTGGGGAGCTTTTGGACTGCAGTCGGCTGAAAAGGGGCCAAATTCCAGACCCGATCCCGGAATGGACAGTTCAGCTGTGAGTCCTAAAGAGCCTCTATTACTGCCATAAATAGTTGTGTTATTTATCAATATATTGGTTCATTTGAACATATTTTGGTGATGATCCACATTCCAGTCCTAGTGAAAACGCAATGGGTTGTAACCACTTGAAGAATCCGGTTTTGCAGAAGAAAACCACTTTTCTGTAACTAAAACTACTTCATTTATTTTACAGTAGATCTGATTCAATCTGCAAACTTTGTGCAAAGCTTTTTTTCATCCTCATCTGAAGTTACAGAATGGCAAGAGGGATCTAAAAATCTCGCCTTTATGCAAGTCTTGCGTGCATTTAGGGCGTTTAATAGGTTTTATTTGTCCCTGCAGCAGGTATGTTAAGCTTCTTGAGGCCAGCAGGGAAGCACAAGCAGCCTTTCACTGTGTTTTTACACATCAGTGTGCCATTGTCAGTCCCTCCAAACCTCTCCTTAAAGTGTAAATACTTAGGAATAAATAAAGGAAATACTTAGGAATAATAAATCTGAATACATCTTCCAGTGCCTGCAGGTAGTGCTTTGAAAATCATGATTTCTTGTGTGGTATTGTAGGGTATAAGTAGTAGTAATAGTGCTAATACTAGTTTTAGTAGTAATAACACAATAGGCTCCTAGAGACTCCTAGGTCTGCCGCATAATTGCAACTAAAAGGCATCCATAATGTTTGGTTTGACAGTGTGGTTACATCCACATTTGCATTTGCAATGATTGCTGTTGGTTGAGTCTTCAGGTTTCAGCGTCACACACCTCGAGGCCTCCAGAGCCATAAATCAGTGTGTGCAGCCTTGGACTGCTTCCTAAAGTAATGTCTCCATTACTCTCCGATTTGCCTCCTGGCTCAATAAGATGAGACGAGGGCTGCAGCTCGGCCTGTTGAAGCAGAAACACAACTTTAATGGCATGTTCTTCACTGTGTTTTCCTTTACAGATAATTGTGCTTACTGGATCTTTATTGCCCCGAGTTAAGCTGCAGTACTTGGTTTTTATTGTACTGCGTATAGGCTGTAGAGCTTGATTCACTGCCTGGGTTGAAGCCGTTGCCCTGCTGTTGGGTTTAGTTTTTCTCCGTCTAAAATGTGCTGCTCTGGAAACTTGACATTGCCAGAGAAAACAGACCCAGCCTGAGCCTCATAACCGAGGCCGGCCTTCCAAAGAAAATGAAAAAAAAAAGTTCCACATGGGGGGAAAAATTCTTTTCACTCTGGCATGCTAATTTACGAGTCGCTCTCCAGCACATCTTAAACCCCTTAAACCGCCCGAGCCTTTGTTTTCCAGCACCCCATTATTTCTGCTGAATTAGCAAGTCCAGAGCCAGCGATGGTACTGATTAAGGAGGAGCATGTAGGATTAAGTTTGAAACTAACTCAGAAAGAAAAAACGGGGGAAGGAGAAAGTAGGACGGCGAAGAAGAGAGGAGCATAAAGAAGTGGGATTAAGCCACGAGTATCTGGGAGGTTGTTGAGGGGAAATAGGCTACAGATTTACGCCCAGATTTAATGCCTCGGTACTTTTAAGAGTGGGGCACGACTGTGGTTTTAATCTGATCTGAACAATAGTGCATTAATTAACTTTGAGTCACAATAATATGTCTCCGTTGAGACTTTTACAAACATTTATCAGATGTGTTTTGGCACTAAAGAACATTTATTTGGCCATGTACTTCCAATGAAGTACATGTGTACAGTGAAAAGACAGGAAGTAAACTAAGACATGGATAATAGGAATCCTTGGGGTTTGTGGTATGGCTAATGCTAATTTACCAGTACGTTAGCAACTGACCTTAGACCTGAGGGTCTTGAAGCAAAGACACGAAACTCCACTGTGGCCATTTTGGATTATATTATTATATTTACAGTACTTTATTTTTCGTTTATTGTGCCATTTTTTGCAGAACATAACAATAGAATAGAAATAATTTTGTTTTTGGTTGTCACTTTCAGTCCTGATGTTGCAGTGGAACCAACAATTGACTTTAACTTCTTGACAATAGACGTTCTTTTCCAAAGATTCCTGGGTTGACGGGAATTGTCGAGGAATTTGATGTTTTTTGGACTAATAGAAGTACATTGATTTGACCAGTTAGCACACATGCATAGTGAAAAAGACAGGAAGTAAAACAAAAAGCGACTGATAATATTAATCCCTGAGGTTTGTCTTATAGCTAATGCTAATTTACCAGTACGTTAGCCAACATTCCCATGTTGAAGCTACCTAGCAATCCAGACACTTCTTACTTTAAAAAAAAATACAGGGGTAGTATATGAACTCCATTAATATTTTAATTGTACGAACATTTATGTGAGGATTTTGGACCATATTTATTTGGCCAGTCACACTAATGACCAGGGGAAAGGACTAAAAGTGTAGAGGAGGAGGATAATATAGATAACATTATCAATCCCAGTGGTTGACATCACAGCTAATGCTAATTTACTGGTACGTTAGCTACTTAGCTAACACTCCCAAGTTGAAGCTAACTGCACCATTTAGTTTAGTGATAAATAGATAAGTTTGAGTCGCAGAATGACATAAAACATAGACACTTCTTACTTTAAAACATCAAACCTCTGAAGGAGTACATGAACTCCCTTAATATTTTGAATTGTACAAGCATTTATCTGAGGATTTTGATGTTTGTGGTACAGTAAAAGAGGAGCTAAATGACATTAGTAATCCCAGTGGTTTGCATCACTGCTAATGCTAATGCTAATTCTCGTAAGCAACTTACCTGACTGTTGTAGCTAACAGCAATAAACTAGCAAGCTATAGTTTCTCATACTGACTTTACAAAATCACAAAAGTCATCATTAATGAAACAACATAACTGCCACTTCTGTGTATATTTTTGCTAATGTTCACTCTTTAGCATTCAAATTTTTGGCTAATTTGCAACAAGCTTATGTCTCTGGTTTCATCCACAAAGATGGAAAGCAAACATCTTTGGAACTTAATGAAATCTGCTGATACGTCCCATTATCGTAATCTAAAATATTAGCGGCAGCTCTTTTAACCTGAAGAGCGGCTCATTTATTCACTTTTCAGCCTTTGATAAGAAAGTGGCGCTCTACAGTTTCACCAGACCAGCAGATAGGCTACCGGCTGTAGCCTGTGCGCTGCACATTGTGTTATCTTGCTGTGCTCAGAGACTGCTTTGTGAGGGAAGTGGAAGTGTCAGAGCTACTTAGGGTTTATCTAGGAAGTATGATAGGACACCTTTCCCACATGGCCCCCAGCGCTGGAACTATAGCATCGAAAACAACAGCGTGCTTGGAGCGTTAGCGAGGCGAAGACGTAAAACTGGCTGAGTGGTTTCTGAAACTTTCCACCAAAGGACAAAAACAGGCCCCAGAAAATTCGACAGGGGTGTTTCGGACGCATGAAAGGCGTCCCTCTCGCTTTTCCCGGCATTGTGAATACATTACCAGTTGATAGGTTCTTCCCTCCCCCCAGAGCTCCTTGATGGATTCCAGATGAGGGAGGTAAGGAGGAGGAGGGGGTGTAAAAAAAAAGTGTCTGGCATCGCCGCATTGATCGTGCGCAGCACCGTCAATAACTCCACCGCTTTATGGCGCTCGAGGCTCCGCTTGCCAGACTCCTTGAGCTGATTTTCAGACTCCTTTTCGAAACAGGCAGCAAAACCAAAAACAAGAGCCTCCCCCACTTCGCTGCAGCCAAGACCGCTTCAGTCCCGGCTTAGTCGAGTCTGAGTCAAGCTCAGATCCAAATCAACTACTCGAGACTAAAACTGGCGATAACCAATCTATGCATGCTTTGAAATCAACAAATAATTGTTTTTGGCTACACGTTGCTGGAGGTTTGAGGTCCCGTACACAGAAACGAAGCTAAATATCAATGAAAATACACAAATCTGTTTGATTTGGGGTGAAGGTTTAAAGTCAGAGTAGGAATGTGGTTAATACAAGTCCAGGCACCAGAAAAGATGTCTGGTCCGAGCCTCGGCCAGCGCCGAAACCTCGACTCCAGCATTTTTATCGACTCCCCTCACCAGTTTTCGGCCTCCTTTCAGCACAAAGAGAATCTCACCCCGCAGTAACTTATCAGCTTGTCTGTTTTGGCTCTGCTTGTCGGAGGCCTGGACATGAAGTGAGCTGTTTTGGCATCCATGATAGTCTCTTCTGTGTTATAAGGAAGGGATGAAAAGCAAATTGAACTTGTAAGCCTTTTTTTGGCCTTGAATGAGAAGCTTTTTTTGGGAACTTTTTCATTTATAATAAAACTCTTACTTTAAACTACTACTAATTAAATAGTTTATGCTGAAGCGACATCTCGTTAGTTTATAATCAAAACCTTAGAAACTGAATAGTGAACTAAGTTTACCAGCTGAACTACTTTGTTGGGAAACTGTTGACATTGGTTGACAGTTTCTTGTTGACTTCATGGTTTCTTTAGGTGATATCTGAAACTGTATTCGTTTGTGACTGCCATAAATCAAATTGTTGCTTATTTTTCTGACCATTGTTTCATTTCATCCCCATCACTTTTGCACCGTCTCACAGTTTAATTACAGTGACCTCTCTTTGATGCATGTCCTCCATTCACACTGTCAAGGCACAATAACACAGAGCATTTGTATGTAATTATGTTTGACCCAAATGGAGGACCGTAGCAGCTGAGAAACACAATCCATGGTGTATACTTTTCCTTTAATTTCTGCCTTTTTTGTCCTTTGCAGGGACTTGAGCCATAACAAATTGCAGGTGCTTGACGGCACTTTGTTTTCCAAACTACAACATCTAAGTGAAATGTAAGTATGCCTTGTGTAAACACAAGATTTTTCAAACAGCCTCCATCACTGTCCTGCATGTGACAAATCTCTTTTTCTCAATGTGCACAGAAAGCTGAACCACAATGAACTGGAGTCAATACCTGATTTGGGCCCTTATGCTTCAAACATCACATCGCTCGTTCTGTAAGTAAAAACTTCTCACTTCAGCTTGGTCTCGAGGGTAATCCTCCACCACAGTTGTCATTGCTGGTTAACGTAGCGAGCTGGGAAGTGGTTCTCCCCCCTGCCTTCCCTCTAGAGAGCAAACCCTTTTGGCTGAACCGGTTCCCAGACGGGGCAGTCTGAGACATGGCAGCCAGCCCCAGACGGGTCACGTGGTCAAAGACAAATGCCATCAACAGAAATGGAAATGTTTTGTTCGGTGGCTGCTGGTGTATTTTTAACCTGGAGGCAGTGACGTGACGCTGGGAAGAAAAAAAGAAAATCTCATGTGAAAATCCAAACTTGGTGATTTTCATGTGGACATTGTGTTTCTGTGTGGCCCTTTATGGGAAATGAATGGGGATTAATCTGGAAACAAGGCTCTGAGTTCCTGGTTCGTCACTAAAGAAGCCAATTAATCCCAGTTTTTGTTTGTGTATATATATATTTATATATATATATATATATAAATATATATATACAACATATGCAGCAGAAACATAACCGTGTCTCAAAGTGCTCGCCTGTTACTGTGAGATCATTCAGGGTAAAACCGTTTTTGTCGTATTTCATCATGTTCAGACCATAACCAGAAAATCCCTTGGTCTATTGTTGTGCAATGCGTGCTTTCAGAAGAACACCAGATATTACTGTGTGAAACCCCAACAATTTTATTTGCCCTCTGTGGCGCGTCTCTCCAAAAACCGACCGACGTGAAGTTATTGTGGAAGAATGCATCCGACTCCCGGCTCGATGAGGCGTATTCCTCATCAAGCCCCAACACGACGCTCTGCGGCAGCCGCAGGACACGCGGCCATCAGACAGTTTGTTTGCACGTTTCAGTGCAGGAGTGTCGCCTCCAGCTACAGTATGAGTTTCAGCACGGGAGGATGGGCATATTTATTTAAAGCTGCAGTTGGTAACGATAATAAAAATAACTTTTTGTCATATTTGCTTACGCTGTCACCGTATAATCTGTGAAAAAGCTTGCTCTGCTTCCTTTTAATGCTCCTCACGGTATTTGGAAGATTCCACCGAGCCCAAAGAAAAACAACCAATTAGAGCTGAGAAATCTCGACAGCAGCCGTCAATCACTGCTCGTGAAGCTTGTGATCGAACATGAATCAAGATTTTGTCATTGCAATGACTATTTCTCGCCTCAAATGCTCTCAGAAGCTTTTCAATCATTTCAACGTGGCGGCTGGGACACAGACCTTCTCATTTTGCATAAATTTTACATTATTTGTCTCACGTACTACTGTCAGGATATAGTGACAGTTTGAGGAAGTACGACAAAAAGTTATTTTTCATTGTAGTTACCAACTGTAGCTTTAAGGGAAGCTCTTTACATCTTAGATGTCATATTTTACTGCATTATTTGAGGGTTAGTTTGTGTATATTTGATGCAAGTTTCATTGTTTTTTCATTATTTGTTCCCTCTACAAATAACATCTGGCTTTGTTCCCTTAATGGTCAGAAAGAGGTCACCGGTTCATCAGCCACAACTGTGTGTTGTCCAAGTACCCGCGAGCAGCTCTGGATTCAAGTGCAGAGTTCCTGCACAGATTCCAGACTTTCTCCAAACCATAATTTCTCTGTTTGATTTGTTGTTCAGCTTGGTTTACCCGAAGTCGTGTCATCCGTGTTAGCGCTGCCTGAACACACTCCAGATAAATACTGCGCTGATTGCTTTTGGAAATGGAGAACTTTGACTTAGACAATAACATGAAACACAGACACTTATTTATCTTAAGATGTCCTATTTTATACTCTCAAGGGTATACAAACTCCCTGGAGATTTCGAAACGAACGAAGTACACTTAGCTTCACCTTTGCTGAACCACAGTCACTGTGACCATGATTGATATAATGGTTAATATGAAAATGTCGAGTATCAAAAGTACAAGTAGAGAAGACTGATAAAGACACCTAAGTGGCTCAGTAATGTCAGTTGCACAGAAATATCCAGCTAAACTTTGCTAATATTAGCCACCATTAACTACTGCTAAGGGAGCCAGTAGCAGCAAAATATTTGAGTATACTGAGCTAATACTGCCTTCAACTGGAGCTAGTAAAGTGGTATTACAACACAGGAAGTCGTGTACAAGATATGCTTGGCGTTCGTCGTGAGAACGGCGCCGTTACGCAGCAGCAATATTGACGTCTGCGTCTAAAAGCCACCGAGGCTAACAATATAACAAGCTAACTAGCAGGTAACGTAATGTGGGGGCTGCAAAGGTATAATGACAAAGGCTGAAATATCAACATTTTCCTCAGACATATTGTAAAATTACCAAGAAAAACACTGTACGATTAAATTACAACATAATATAAAATACAAAAATTAGGAATCCTAGTAGTTTGCATCATAGCTAATGCTAATTTACGTTACCGAGTTTTAAATAGTTATTCTAGCTAGTAGCTCCAAGCTATTAAGCCACAATATATCATGCAATCCTTCCCAACGTTGCTAAATCCGTGGTTATTTAATAAAAAAGACCTGACGGACATTCATAATTATGAAAGTTATGCGTTCACCATTCAAAGTTGCTATTGCCAAGTTGACGGTTTAGTTAGCCCTTTGGCTCCACTCTTTGAGGTCAAAGTGGTGTCGTCCGAGCTGCCTTAACGCACTCCAGATAAAGATTATTTTTCAAAGCAGCAAATGTCGCAGTAAATAAAAGCGGGTTTCAGTTGATGAAAAGCATTGCACTTTCTGTCTGAACAAACGAACACTGCCTTTTTGTGTTAAAGACTCATATTTAAATATAACGAACTATGGTCATTAGCTGCTTTGGTATTGCCCTCAGAAACCCCAAAAGACACCACATTGTGAAGCCGTTAAACTGTTTTTGGACGTCAGGAGCATCGTTCATTTCAAATTAGTCAAAGCAGTATGAAGAAAAACAGCACACGCACAAGAAATTGAAATTCACACTTGCTGTCTCACGCTGCGACCGTTGGCTGCCGCCCTCCTCCTTCAGATTAGGTGGCGCAGTGTGATTTTTTTTTTTTTTTTCCTGAATTTCTCTCCCTCCTTCAGTTTCTCCAAGCTGGGAGGATAGTAAAGAAGAAGAAGGGAAAAAAAGACCTCTGGGTATCGAATACCACTTATTCAAACAGCCAGTCAGACATAGCGGCAGCTCTCGCCGACTTCTTTGACCTCGCAGCTCCGAGTAAAAACAAACGGCAATAACCCTGCAGCTGGTAGTAATTGAGTCGTGATCATCTTAATTAATTGAACAATTTCCCAGGAATTTATGGAGGAGGTTAACCCCACCGCCTCTAAATCCCTCTGCCTGTGATTGGTGGGGGTGGGTTCAACAAATGACCTGGAGATTCCAGGTCTGATTAGGTATATTATGAGGGGAACCTCCTGGTATGTCAACGGATATGGGAACCTTGTTGAAGATGAGAGTTAGAAACCACAACAGTAGCAATTATAGCAATAATCTATGGCATTTTCATAAAGTGCAATAGAGATCCAACTAGGGCAGCAACTATTATGACTTTTAATAATCTGTTTTTGATGAGTATTTATTGTTTAGTCTATGTGAAAAAGGCTTTTCCCAGTTAACCAAGGTGACATCAGCTATGGACCACTTAAATTTAATCAGCAGAAATTTTAAAGAATGCCAGTCCTGTCCATATACACCACTGTAAAGTGGGCGTTGCATAAAAATACACATTTTGAAAATCAGAATGCAAAATGTATTCACGGACATGCACAACACCCATAATTTGATGTGTTTCAGCATTGCAGTCAATGCAGAAACGCATTGATACATCAGAAATTGTGCAGCTCCCCTGTTATTTTATTCAAAGGTCTTTCAGTTCGCACGTTAATCCGATCGCTGCTTCTCTTCGCTCCCGACTGGGAGCCGACGCGTTCAGATGATCGGCCATCTGAGTGAGATATGTTCATGAGTTTAATATGGCGTCTCAACAGCGCAACAAACGCAGCCCTGGTTTTCATTACAGGCGCCACTACAGGGAGAGGGAGTCATCGGATGGCTTCTCAAAACTCTGTTCTTTTTCCAATAGGAAATACCACACACACGAACGCACCACCACACATATGCACACACACACACAGTGCGAGCGAGACAGTTTTCAGAAAAAAGCCGCTTTCCATTTAAAGAGCTTCTTCCCCCATTAAAAGCATTAGTTGCCGCTCGGTGGACAAAACTTTGCTGAAAACAAAAAACTTCATCAAGGATCTCTGAATCTTTCGTGCCAACATGACTTTTCAGTGTGTAAAAATGGTCAGTTTGACGGCCAAAATACTAGTTTCAGCATAGAGTGCTGGCAGGTATGTGCTTGAGTGAAACCAACACCAAGTTGGTGCAATAAGCTGGTAATTAAAAAGGCTTTACCCACTCACAGCTTATGAATTCAAGCACTGAGCAGATAAAGATTTTTCAGTTAGTTACACTAACTTTACATCATGCATAGGAAGCATTTTTTGGTTGTGATCACAGCACCACATTAGCATAGAGTGGTGCAGGGTGACGTGTTTTTGTAGACCAATCCAGGAGTTAGCATCACCCTGGGTTCCCTCGACTAAAAGTCAAAGAGATTTTTCCGTTTGGGTTTTGGATTATTGCAGAAAATAAGCTCCGTGTCCAACAAACGTGTATGATATTTAAACGTTTTGTAAAATAATCACAAATGAACACCACTTTTATGATTTTTGAGGCATCAGTGCAGTCAGGTGCTGCACGGTGTCGCCTCACAGCAAGAGGGTTGCAGCTTCGAATCCGGCTTGGGGCTCTTCTGTGTGGAGATTGCATGTTTTTCCCACGTCAGCGTGGGTTTTCTCCGGTTTCCTCCCACAGTCCAAAGACATGCAGGTTAATTGATGACTCTAGAATTGCCCGTAGGTGTGAATGTGAGCGTGAATGGTGTCTGTCTCTATGCGTCAGCCCTGCGATGGACTGGCGACCAATATCAGCTGGCATCGGTTCCAGCCCCCACCCGACCCTGAACGGGATAAGCGGTTGCAACTGGATGGATTGAAACGCAACCGTCTGAAGTAAAAAGCTAACATTAGGCTATAAATAAACGACACCACGGTCGCGGGACTTCACATCACACCACTAAGCTAAAGGCGAACATGTAAATCTCTAAAGCTTGTGTTAACCACAGACTTAGGGAACCGGAAGTGCTAAAATGCTAACTCTGGGTTTTAGGACTCATTCCTGTATCACTGTATTGATTTGGTGTCTATCTGCTGCTTGCCTCAGTTTAATAATGACTCCATGTTCTATTTACACTAAAAATGCCTCAGGCTGTTATTGACACACAGCTGGCCCTCTATTGAGCGGCGAAGCCCTCCAACCACAGTTGTAATGTCTCTATAATGACATCTGATAGCAAAGTGGGTGAACAAATTTGAAGTGTGTGCAATTGAAGTGCACAATGCTTGTTTGTTTGCAGAGAAGACGGAGGCATACTCATTGAGATGAGAGGGGAGAAAGGAAAACACAGAGTTTATGGCTGACTTTTAAAGGTGCACTACAGAGGAGTACTACAAACTAGCTGTAATGAATCCAAGAGGGCTCATATAGGATTATGGAATAATTAGCCAGATTTCTGATACCCCCTTCCCAGCCTCATCCTCAGACAGGAAGTGTGCACTGAGCACCAGCCCATCTCCACTTTCCCCCCTGAGAGAAACTGGAAAGACTGGTTCTTTCTCACCGGGCGGCCTTCCCTCTCTCAGCGACCAGTCAGGGGAACATGAAAACTGAGATTCAGGTGGTGTGCGGTGCTTTTGTTTGGGACCTGGGGGCCGTGGTGCGTGGAAAGCCCTCTGCAAATCTCCAAACAAAAGAGCTGCCTGTGCCGTTTTTTATTGTACACCATTTACTGTAGCCGTGTAGTTACTGCGCACCAGATTTTTGTACAGAGGGAAGGAGGCATGATGGGAAAAGGCCCCGCAGGCCGCTGAATCGTTTTAAATGTGGGGAGGCCACTGCGGTGAGTAGGCTCATACACAAAACTGAGGCCATGGTGTAGTTTCAGAATGATATGAAGAAAGTTTTACTTTGGCTTTCCATTGTGCACAAGCATGCTAGCTGGTCTGTGTTCATACACCAAACTCCATGTAACAATTTAATAATTTAATCCAGCAATGATTTGATTTAAATTCTTTCAGCTGTTTCAGTTCATCTGAAAAAGTCTTATTTGTGTAATTTAGGCACAACTGCCCCCACCAAGACTCAAGCATTAAAGGTGCTATTGATAACATTCAGACTCCAGATGTCACATTCTCCCTCCCCTGTTCCATCGCATTTACTTCACAACGAGTGGTTGCCAGGCACTTACGTCCCTCTCAGCCATTTATCCGTTTTTTCTCACACTAACTGACCACCCAGAGATACCACGTAGTGCCACCATGGTTTTACCATTGGCTCACAAGCCTTTTTAGAAGTGGGAACGAAACATCAGATATCTTCCACAGAGATAAACAAAGCATTGATTTTGGACCTGCCAAAATTTTTAAAATGATTAACCCGCAATCATAATAACTTTTATTAGGCACCTGTCCAAAAGCTCTATGGGCGTATTATTATTATTATTATTATTATTATTATTATTATTATTTTGTCTGTGACAGCTTTAAAGCTCATTGCAGCACAGTCCCACCAAACCCTCTGGGCTGTCGTCCATCTTGGATCTTTTTGTTGACTGGTGAATCTTCCCTACTGTGTGTTTGAATCAGAAGATTTCCAAAAGGTGTCGCACTTTCCAGACGGAGCAACCCCGTTTCTATGGAAATGTGCTCTGGGAGGAAGTCAACAACACATGTGGAAAATGGGTCAGCGTTCTCTCGGTGTGATGATTAGGTGAGACATCTCGGTTTCACAGCGGCGTGGTGCCATGCTGTCTCTCTGCCTGAGTCTGTGAATAGACTGGTCATAATACCCAATTTGCTTATACATAGCTGAACTTAATTAGATTAATGAAACAATCAGTTATAAAAATAATTTGCCATCGTCTCTTGTCATGACAGCTGCCACTCTCGTGAAGCAGCCTGTACTGTGGGTCAGCTGATTGACAGCTTCCAACAATTAAACTTTAACGACACCACATCCCAAATTAAACCTGCATTAGTAAACTGTCCTCAGTGGTTTTTTTCGAGGGCTACTGGAAAAACGAATCAGAAAAACTAACATCTCTCTGGTCAGTAAGGTGTAGCTGGAGGAGGGGGGGGGACCGTAACCATCCCAATGAATACTGAAAACGAGGCCTGTAGTCTGGTGCATTGGAGGGAATTCCTGCCTCCCCCCTTCACTCTCTCTCTACTGCTGAGTCCCATACACAAAGAGGGCACTGTACATGCTCTGTTTATAACTAAGCAGTCCCTGCACTGCAATTTAGGAGGCGTGCAGCTCAGGAAATTGCTGGCCTCTGCCGGGGCATGCTTTCACTGAGGGAATGGTATTCATCAGCCAAGTAATTGGCAGGTTACGTTTTTAAATACCTTGTTGGTAATTACCTTATAAACAAAATCACATATCACTAAACCAAAAGGTTGTTTGGACTCAGTTTGAAGAGCAGCGACATTGATCATTCTTAGCAATTTGTAGGCATCCTTGAAATATGCATGCAAAAAAAAAAAAAAAAACAGTGTTTCACGTTGGGTGGTAAGTTATAGCTTTACAAGCGCGTGGGAGTTTGTAATTTTTTTAATACCACGGGCTAATTGAGGGACTTGACTGTTTGCATATCTGGAAATGTGAAACCGGTGCGCGCTGCTAGTCAAATACACAGTATTTTTGTCATTTATTGGAGCGATGGTGTCTGTGTTTTCAGAGCAAACAACAGGATCACCAGGATCTCTGTGGAGCAGCTCGGGCCCTTCCTCGCTCTGGAGACGCTCGACCTCAGCAACAACAACATGGTGGAAGTAAAGGCGAGCTCCTTCCCCGCTCTGCCTCTCAAGAACCTGTGAGTGTCTCCACTTCTGTTAGTGCCTGATTAGTCTATTTAATCTAAGTCGAATATATTAGTGGGTCTGACCCCCAAAATGTAGGAACCAAGCACGTCTCTGTTGTTTTAATAGCGTTCTATGTGTCTTATTCATGAAATCTTTCCTTCTCAGGTTCCTCAACAACAATCGTATCTCATCACTGGAGACGGGCTGCTTCACCAACCTGTCCAGCACCCTGCAGGTTCTTCGGCTCAACCGCAACCGCCTCTCCACCATCCCAGCTAAGATCTTCCAGCTGCCCAATCTCCAGCACCTGTAAGCTTTTCTTGCTCTATTAGAGAGAGAATCATAATTATGTCAACATCTTGATGCTTTTTAAGACTTTCCAGACATTCAAAATGAAATTACTCTCTCTCCTAAGTCCTGAGGCTCATCGTTCGCAAAGTTGAGGACATAAAGTCGTTCGTACTGAAAAATTTACAAACTTTGCAGAATGTTCTTGCTCTCTCTCTTTTCCGTGGGACAGCTGTGATTGGCTGACTGCTGACCAGCATATCGATATGCCAGTATCTGGCATTTTTAGGGAAAATAGCTCTCAGTCACAGAGTTTTCCAACATGATCTAGCAGGAATCACCACAATGGCCCCACGATAAGATATTATCACCGTTAAATATTACTATGGTGCGATTTTATCACAATACAATATTATCACAATATGATATCATTATGTGATATAACGCTACAATATTATCACAATACAATATTGGCATGATCACAATACGATGTTATCACAATATGATGTAACGCTACAGTATTATCACAATACGATACTATCACAATATGATATTATCACAATACGATACTATCACAATATGATATTATCACAATACAATATTATCTCAATAAGATACTATCACAATACAATATTATCTCAATAAGATACTATCACAATACAATATTAACACAATAAGATACTATCACAATACGATATTATCACAATATAATATTATCACGATAGAATATTACCATGATACGATATCATCATGATCACAATACAATGTTATCACAATATTATGTTATCACAATACGATATCATGATACGATATTATAACGCTACGATATTATCATAATAGAATATCATAATAGAATATTATCTCAATATGATATCATGATACAATATTATAACTATGATATTATCATGATCACAATACAATGTTATCACAATACGATATTATCATGATACAATATTATAATGATATTTAAGTCACAATATGATCTTATTACGACATTTTGTGATAGGTGGAGTATTGTGATAAGATGTATTGCAATTTATTACCTTTTTTAAACTGCAAATTAGGAGTTATTAACATCAGTTTTATCTAATAAGATATAGTTTTACTCCGTTCATCTGAGTTTTCATTCACATATCATGAGGTCAGAGGTCCCTTTGAAAATGACCATGCCAGTTTTCCCCTGCCAAAACTTAGCGTTGTTTCCAGACAAGCTAGCATCACATGGTTGGTACCAATGGATTCTTGAGGTTTACGAGTTTCATATGATATCCTCTGGCTATTAGACTGTGTCCACTACAACCTCTGAAAGACAGAACAGGAGCCGGCCGACTATCGGGCCGTTACATTGTTAAGAGGTTATAGCTAGTTTATATAATAAAAGATAAATATTTGACATCCATGTATCAATACAATATTGCCACGCAAAATGTCGTGATACTATGCTGTGTTGTTTTTTTCTCCCCTACATCGATGTCTGTTTCTGACACCTTTCCATGTTGAAATCAGTACAGTTCTGTAGAAACATTAAATAATGAAACTAAGTGTTTAGGGCATTGTTACAGTTTCCTTGTAAAATATCTGCATGTTTTGCTCTTACGCTTACGGTTCTTTGTGTGTGTTTCAGGGAGCTGAGTAGGAACCGGGTTCGCAGGGTGGAGGGCCTGACGTTCCACGGCCTGCACGCCCTTCGATCCCTGAAGATGCAGAGAAACGGCCTCAGCCGCCTGATGGACGGAGCCTTCTGGGGCCTCAGCAACATGGAAGTCCTGTAAGCAAATCTGCAATGAAACGTGCATCTAGTTCTGTACTTTTAAATGTAGTATAAAGTCTCATTGTGTGTGTGTGTGTGTGTGTGTGTGTGTGTGTGTGTGTGGGCCTGCAGGCAGCTGGACTACAACAACCTGACGGAGGTGAGTAAGGGCTGGCTGTACGGCCTGCTGACTCTGCAGCAGCTCCACCTGGGCCACAACGCCATCAGCAGGATCCGACCTGACGCCTGGGAGTTCTGCCAGAAACTCAGCGAGCTGTGAGTCCACCTTTTTTTCCCCTCCCTCCCTCTGCGCCCTCTTTTTTGCCCTCCTCACTTTCCATTCACACTCTGAACTCCCAACACTCCTCCGTGTCGCCCTCTCCTCCCCTCTGGCGCTCCCTCCTGCCCTTCCTCACACTCCACTTCCTCTTGTTGCCGGTCCACGCAGACAAAGCAGCGTCTCTTATGCTCTGCCAGTGAGTGCCAACATATTACACACCGCTTTGCCTCTTCTCTTTTCTGCCGCCACTTGAGCCAAAACAACACCTCCGGAAGTCCCACTTATTTTTCCTATTGGAAACTCTATTATTAGTCTTTGTCAAACACTCTGTTGCCCACAAACTTGAGTGATATCCCCCCACATCTACACACATTCCTGGAAGCAGATTGAATTTCCTTTGTTGTGGCTGTTGTTTACAGCAGCGGTCAGTGCAGTGTTTGCAGAGTCTGGGGTGTTTTTCACAGATAGGTTGTTGTTCTTTTCCGCCGGTTTCTCTGTCTCGCTCTTATCACACGGCGCTGAGAGTAAACAAGCCGCCTGTCGGCTGGGAGCGCCCGGCTATCTGATTTGTTCTCATCTGAGTTTACTTAAAAACTGACTTCTCGGAATCGCCTTAAACTCTCTCGCAGTCAAAATGAAATCACCATTTTTTAACTTAATTCTTTACTGTTATTGTTGTCTGTCCTACAGGAACCTCTCCTCCAACCACCTGTCCAGACTGGAGGAATCCAGCTTCGTAGGCCTCAGCCTGCTTGACGAGCTCCACGTCGGAAACAACCGCGTGAGCTTCATTGCCGACGGAGCTTTTCGTGGCCTCTCCAGCCTGCAGATGCTGTGAGTAAAATTTAACAGTTTTACACAAAACACTGCAAAAGGTTTCCAAATGTTTTTCCGTCACTTTTAAATTCCCATCTAAACATCTATGGAACGGATATGGAACCAAAAATCTGATCACAACACAATAAACTTGTTGTTTTTACTCTTGAACAAAGGGGATCTAATGTGTTACGAGGCTTTAGAGGCACTGGTAGGCTGATTTTACTTTATTTTTTTTTAGTTTTGGCAAATCTAGGCTAGCAGTTAAAGTGTATGCACACAAAGTTCATATTTTTTCGAATGCGTTTTTTTAAAATCCATTATCCGATAAAAAATGCAATGCACAGAAATCGTGCACAGAGTTTGAAGTGTTATTAGTCTACTCATTGCGAAAATTTACAATACGAAACAACACTTAATTAAACGTAGATGCAATGGATGAAGTCCCAAACGGAGCTGATGGTATTAGCAAGAAGCTAATGCTTAGCGGCCTAGATCTCAATCGCTACTGTCTAATCTTTCATACATCCTTTGTTTTGCAATAATTCCTGTTTCCGAGTTGTTCTGCAACCACCTGCCACACCCTATATTTAAATTCCACATCTCATCTATTTGTTTATCTTAAAGTGCTTCATGCTGGGAGATGAAGTGAATCAGCTTATCAGATGCCATTTTTCTGGTGATGTTTTGCACGGATGGTTCAAGGCTTCTGAAATACTTTATCACATCACATGGAATTATGTCCAAATTTAAGTCTGAAAGCCTGAATTTTGACATAGGAAGCCAAAATGATGAGATATTAAGTCAAATGTATTATAAAAAGTCATAATTAAGAGAATTAAGTTAAACTTTTGACTCAAACTTGGGGAGTCAAACTTAAAAGATACGACTCAAAGTTATGTATATTTATTGTTGTATTTTTTTTTATTGTGTTTATTTTCATTTTTGCAAGGCTCAATTTTGAGATATTTTGTCACATTTATGACTTTTTATGGGAATGAAGTCCAAATTTTAAGTAAATAAGATTTTGACATAGTAAAACACAGTAGTGAGCTATTAAGTTGAATTTATGACGTTTTAACTAATTCTGATCATTTTCTGAATGCACTCGTACCTCTATACACTAACAGGAAGGGGACATTTGAGGGTGTTATTTCTAGGTTACTATGCAGTGGTTTTACTGTCCCACTGGACTAAAACTGGACTGTATGTGGCCCCTGAACTAAAATGAGTTTGACACCTCTGCTTTAAGTAGATGCTTTGCGTGATTCAGTGTTTCAGCAAACAATAACTTTAAATGTAAGCACAGATCCCTGAAAACAAGTAGTAAAGTAGTTCATACGCTGCCCTGTCGCCCCTCCCTCCCTCTTTAAACCCACCTCCACCATTAATCCTCTGCCTGAGTGGAAATATCCTGCCTGATTTGTTTTGGGGATGTGAAATAGATTACTGTTTTGAGGTCTCTCCACACACATAAAAAACCTCCAAGAGGCACAACCCCGACCTCAACAACCCCCCAACCTCTCCCCTCCCTCCGCCTGACCCCCCCGCCTCTCTCCCACTTCTACCCATCCCCCCTTTCCCACAGAGAGGCTCCGTAACATTTCCCCAGTTTGGGATTTTTTAACTGGAACCAAATGTGAGCTGTGCTGCTGAGGTCACCGTAGGGCAGGTGTGCAGCTAGGTGGACATGGAAAGCTTCAGGGCTTCAAATCCACCACCCCCTCCCATACACACACACACACACACACACACACACACACACACACACACACACACACACACACACACACACACACACACACACACCCTTCCTCAATCTCAATCAGCCATAACCAGGCATGCCGAGGAGGAAAATAACAGTTTGAAAGCATTAAAGCAGCTGAGGGATCAAAGGAAGCAATTTCTCTGGGAAATTCATGGCCTATAGTGATTTAGTACTCAAATGCTGTGTATTTAGTAGTTTGGTGTATTTTATGTCTTTCTGTGGATGGCAGGTATAATGTGTCCACATTTTGTCATCAGTCACAGTTTGATAGAAAATGTTTCAGGGAACATCTACGATAATAGTCATGTTCATTCCCTCAAAATCAAAGCGCAAGAGCTTTCTCTGCAGAGCCGCTACTTTTCTCCGACGTTCCAAGATCATAGTGGAGTCCATGAAAGTAAAGAGAGACCAATTTCTGTATCCACAGTGGTGGGAACAAGGTTGCACCAGCTGCTCTTAGGTTTAAACTTTGTACAAACTCGCATTAGAAATAGGCTAAGTGATGACGCAACGCCAAATGAAAGCAGCTCGCGCCACACGAACTGGCTCCAACGTAGATATTATTTTTACTAAATATTTACACATACTATGTGCCAGATGTGACTGAGATTTGATGGCCCTGTTCCGGCTCATTCTTTGTCATTTCAGCCACAGATTTCGTCCGTCTTCAGAGACTGAACGAGGGACAGATATTAAACGTAACATGCTGCTATCTACGGTTTACCCTTTCTGGCGTGTTCGTGACGTCAAACGCAACAAACCAAAAAAACAGAAAGGCAATGGGAACGGCGTCTGTCGCCTATTTTAGCAGGTTTTCCCATGTTTAAAAAACCTGCATGTGCGTGCTGATTTTGGTGGATAAAGGGTAAAACTGAGCGAACTAGTAAAATGTTTGCTGTATGACATATTTAGATGTAAGAGTAAAAGAGGTGATGAGGAACATGGTTGATCAAAATACTGTTTAACAGTGGTGGAAAATGGGATTTTAAATTACAATTTCCAAAAATAATGTCAGACTAAACGGCCGATAAATGCTGGTCAAGATAATGAAATAAATATATGGAGAAATAGTGTTTCATAGTTAGTATTATGATGTTAGTTCGCCATTTAGCCTGACGTTATTGGCATAACATTTTATAATTAGGTATGTTATGTTGTTTTTGTGAAATGCAAAACGTGTGTGCAGCGTGTGTGTGTGTGTGTGTGTGTGTGTGTGTGTGTGTGTGTGTGTGTGTGTGATATATATATATATATATATATATATACACACGTTAAATGGCACACATTATATTGCAGCATTTCCTTGTAAAACTTTTTCTATACAACACAGAAAAAAAAGCCGTTGCAGACTTTTAAAAGTGCCGCAAAAGCCAGGAACTTCCTGTAAGGCACGGAGCCACTTTGAATATAATTTTAAAGTCTCAAGTCTAAAGTCCCCCCCCCCCCCCACACACACACACACACACACACACACACACACACACACACACACACACACACACACACACACACACACACACACACACGAAATGTAAAGCCGCATAAAGTTTTATTAACATTGCAAGTGCAGTTGTTTTCTGGGTGTGGATGTTTTACGAGGTGGTCTGTCTTTGTTTTCTTCGGAAAGGGATCTCCAAAATAATGAAATCTCCTGGACCATTGAAGACATGAACGGCCCTTTCTCCGCGTTGGACAAGCTGAAAAAACTGTGAGTTCATGGTCGTCGTTAATGCCGTGTTACTGGCCTTGCACTGGGTGACTTAATGGCTGAACAAAGGTTTGAAATTCAATTATTTTTGTCGTTTTCCCAGGTTTCTGCAGGGGAACCAGATCCGCTCGGTGACCAAGAAGTCTTTCTCTGGCCTGGACGCGCTGCAGCACCTGTGAGTCGGCCTCGTGTTTCACTGATTGTTTCCAAAAGTCGGAGCTGTAAACTGAACGGGGTGAATCACACGGAGACACAGAGGATGTTTGTTAGAGCTGTACACCCAAACTGTCTTCTCCCAGTCCTCCACTTTGATGTGGAATCAAGAAAAAGCTCAGCCATTAGTATCTTTACATGTGTGCCAGACTATATCGATCAGCGAGTGGAGCTGTGTGTGAGTGTACAACAGCTGCATTTGATTCTAATTAGAGTTTTTTCCCAGCCGTTGCCAGAGCTCAAAGCAGCCCGGAGTTGGGCCTCCCTTGATTAACACAGAAAACTGCTGCCCAGAGTTTTATTGTTCTGGAGCCCAGACCTTTTTTTCCTTCTCTATTGAAGTTTTTGTAGCCTTCACTCTATATGGCTGATGTTGGCAGAAAAAAAAGCTGCCATCTTACCAGTCCTAATTTCCTTTTCTCTTCTCTCCACAGAGATTTGAGCAACAACGCTATCATGTCTGTCCAAGCGAATGCCTTCTCTCAGATGAAGAACCTGCAGGAGCTGTAAGTGTGGCCGTGTTTAAGACCAGCTTCAGTTAGTTTTTGTGGTGTTGATGCAGGACAGAGCGCCAGGTGAAACTCATTATGGTCTGCTGAGAAAGTCGGCACCAAACAGCGCTTGCTCCGCTGTTAATAAAGGGTTCACAGGTTCCTTTATCTCCTTCCACCAAAGGATAGTTTCTAGTAAAAAGCTTTGCATTGCAGTTTTAAAATTTTGCCTTAATGGGTCGTATGTTTGAGAAATTTCCCACACAGTTTTAAGTATTCTATCAGTAAGTAAAGCAACATTAAAAAGTAGTATTTCCAAAGACAAATCATGCTGCTGCACATATCAAAATCACAGAAAATCAGAGTGAAGGCGAGGAAAAACTGGCAAGGCCATTTTCAAAGGGGTCCCTTGACCTCTGACCTCAAGATATGTGAATGAAAATGGGTTCTGTGAGTCTCCCTTTTACAGACATTCCTACGTTATGATTTATTATGAATAATCACAGGCGGTTTGTGGCAAGTCATAGCCAAGTCAGCGCACTGACGCACTGATAGCTGTTGTTGCCTGTTGGGTTTGGGTTTGCCATGTTATAATTTGAGCATTCTTGTGTGCTGAATGCAGTACCTGTGAGGGTTTCTGCACAATATTTGTCATTGTTTTGTGTCGCTAATTGATTTCCAATAATAGACATATACACACATTTGCATAAAGCAGCATATCTACCCACTCTCATGTTGATAAGAGTATAAAATACTTCTCATTTCTCCCTTTAAGGTACATTTTGAACAGATAAAAAATTGTGATTTATTGCAGTTAACTATGAACAATGATGTACTTAATTGTGTTTAAATATTTTAATCGATTGACTGCCCTGGGTTAAAGTGATATCATTGCAGTGTGAGCATAGTGTTTTGTGGTCTTCCCCCTGGCAGGCGCCTGAACACCTCCAGCCTGCTGTGCGACTGCCAGCTGAAGTGGCTTCCCGTCTGGGTGGCAGAACAAACCTTCCTGCCCTGTGTCAATGCCAGCTGCGCCCACCCGCAGATGCTGAAGGGCAGGAGCGTGTTCGCCGTCAGCCAGGAGGAGTTTGTGTGTGGTAAGCGATGCATTCACTTAGTGTAACACCTACACACACACACACACAGGTTTTCCATTTACGAGCTGACCCAGATTGTTCAGTATTTTCCTCCCCGACTTCTGGACAAGCTAATGAGCCTCATGGAGAGAATGCTGTGGAAATGTACTAGGTTAAGTTTTCAGCTTTCCTGGTTACCATCATAGAGATGTACTGAGGAAATATTTCAGTTTTTCCCCTTTCAGAGAAACGTTTATATAGAAAGAAACATTTACATAGAAATTTTGTCTTCCCAGATGACTTCCCAAAGCCTCAAATCACCGTGCAGCCGGAGACCCAGTCGGCCCTCAAAGGCACCAATGTGACGTTTGTGTGCTCGGCGGCCAGCTCCAGCGACTCGCCCATGACCTTTGCCTGGAAGAAAGACAACGAGGTCCTGAACGAGGCGGAGATCCACAACCAGGCCCACTTGCGGGTGCAGGGAGGCACGGGAGGTGAGACAGAGGTGACGGAGTACACAACCACCCTGCAGCTACGCAATGTGGAGTTCTCCAGTGAGGGAAAGTACCAGTGTGTCATCTCCAACCACTTTGGATCATCCTATTCCACCAAGGCCAGACTCACTGTCAACAGTAAGTTTGGGATGGGAGAAACCAATTTGTTGGTCTATAAGGTCCATAAAATTTTGTCTTAAGTCTTAAATGATTCTAATTAAAGCTCTTTGTCTCACTTCCAGTGCTCCCTTCTTTCACCAAGATGCCAATGGACTTAAGTATCCGTGCTGGAGCAACAGCCAGGCTGGAATGTGCCGCCGTCGGTCACCCTTCGCCTCAGATCGCCTGGCAGAAAGATGGAGGCACTGACTTCCCTGCCGCCCGCGAACGCCGAATGCACGTCATGCCGGAGGATGATGTGTTTTTCATAGTGGATGTCAAGACCGAGGACATTGGCGTTTATAGCTGCACAGCCCAGAACACCGCTGGAGCTATTTCTGCAAATGCTACGCTAACTGTGCTAGGTGAGAAACAGGAACTCTACGTTTAGAGCTTTGATTTTAGCTTGAACGACTTGTATGAAGGATAGATGCTAATATTGTTTTCACACTAACCTAATCTGCTGCGGTCCTTCTTCCAGAAACACCTTCCTTTTTGCGGCCCCTAATGGATCGCACCGTGGCCAAGGGCGAAACCGCCGTCCTCCAGTGCATAGCCGGCGGCAGCCCTCCCCCGAGGCTAAACTGGACCAAAGACGACAGCCCGCTGGTAGTGACCGAGCGACACTTCTTTGCAGCCGCCAATCAGCTCCTCATCATCGTCGACGCTGCTGAGGCCGACGTGGGGAAGTACACCTGCGAGATGTCCAACGCGCTGGGAACGGAGAGGGGAAACGTCCGTCTGGCGGTCATACCGAACCCCAACTGCGACTCTGGCGTGCAGGGCGGCGTGGGAGTTGGCGTCGTGGGCGGGGCGGGATCAGACGACGACGGGTGGACCACGGTGGGAATCGTCATCATAGCTGTGGTGTGTTGCGTGGTGGGAACGTCACTGGTCTGGGTGGTCATCATCTACCACACCCGGCGACGCAATGAGGACTGCAGCGTCACCAACACAGGTTGGTTCATGATGGTTCTTTGAGTTTTACCTTTATTTTATCAAAGTCAACGACAGATCGCAGAATCTGTTAACAATAAAAATGTCATTGTACTCCAGACGAGACCAACCTGCCTGCCGACATCCCCAGCTACCTGTCCTCCCAGGGCACGCTCGCCGACCGCCAAGACGGCTACATCCCATCAGAGAGCGGCAGCAGCCATCAGTATATGGCGTCGTCAATTAGCGGTTTCTACCTGCAGCCTAAAGACATGAACGGTAAAACACTTGCCCTAGCTTTTTTTGTCCTAAAGCTGAATCTAGGGCCGTCAGTTGATTTAAAATATTCAACTACGATTAATCACAAGATTGTCCGGTTAACTGCAGTTAATCACAAATTAATCACACATTTAGTATTTGTTTAAAATGCATCTTAAAGGGAAATTCATGAAGCATTTAATACACTTATCAACATGGGAGTGGGTAAATATGCTGCTTTATGCAAATGTATGCACATATTTATTATTGGAAATCAGTTAACAACACGAAACAATATCAAATATTGTCCAGAAACTGTCACAGGTACTGCATTTAGCATAAAAAATATGCTCAAATCATAACATGGCAAAGCGTGTCAGTGTGCTGACTTGACTATGACTTGCCCCAAACTGCATATAATTATCATAAAGTGGGCGTCTGTAAAGGGGAGACTGGTGGGTACCCAGAGAACCCATTTACATTCACATATCTTGAGGTCAGAGATCAAGAGACCCCTTTGTAAATGCCCACGACAGTATTTCCTCTCCAAAATTTAGCATAAGTTTGGAGCGTTATTTAACCTCCTTCTCGACAAGCTAGTACGACATGGTTGGTACCAGTGGATTTCTTAGGTTGTCCTTAGTTTCATATGCCACCAGAATCTTCACTATAGCCTTTTAACTGAGCCGCTACAACCTAAAAATCGCAAGTTGCGTTAATCTCTCAAAGAAATTAGTGCTGCATTAACACGTTATTATTGTGTGGCCTTTGACAGCCCTAGTCGAATCCCCCTGCAGTGTCCCATGTTTCTGACATGATACCGCTCCTTCGCCCATACAGGTTTTTGTCAGCTGGATACAGGAAGTGAAGCAGACATGGAGGCAGCCATCGACCCTCTGCTCTGCCATTATCAAGGTCCAATCAGCTCACTGCTTCGCCGAGACAACATGTACTCCGCTGACCCGTCAGAAGTCTTCACGGGTCCGTACGAATCATCTGTCAAATAGACAATGTTCTCTTGATCATTATCCGTTAATAATACTGTGAAATGTTGTTGATACAAAACATTTTGTCCAAATTTTAACTAATAATTCCCTTTTTTTACCTTCAGGCTGTTCCATCGACCAAAGGCCCGTCGGCATCGACTCCTACAGTGGCAGCCTGACCAGCTCTAAAATGAGGGACTACTTCCTGTCCGAGCATTTTGACCTGTGCTCCTCCTCCGTCCTGATGCAGCTCCCCAACGCCAGCCTCCATCACGGCCCCTCCCACCAGCAAAGCGACCGCCGACCATCTGTCGAGGAGGGAGAAACCAACGACTACGGGAGACCTCACGAGTCTCTTTCCCCCTCCAGCACATTCATGGGTAGGTCTCATGTTGATCAGTTTTCCAAACTTTACTGGATTTCATCTGCGCGTTGGTCTGACTTTATTTCACGCCTTTCTCGCTCAGGAACATTTGGGAAAACTCCCTGGAGGCCTCAGAAGGACCTCTACACAGGCTTCACCCCGCCATTGACGAAACATAACGGAATAACTCTGCACGAGAATCCTTACGCCGCTCCAGACGCCGATTCAGACCTCGAGGAGGGCAGCATCGCCAAGGATTCGGCATCGGAGCACAGCAGCAGCGTTTATGAACAGCCGTTTGACAGCAGCAGGACTGATCCCGTCCCGCAGCGCAGAACGAGCACTTAGCTGAGTGACTCTTGTTTTTCATGAAGAGGACGACCAAAAATAAAACTTCTACCTCACTGAACGGACACTTTTGCAATAAAGGACTCCTCAAATGTGCAACGAGTGAATGTAACGGACAATTTGATGTTCCTAGAGAAAAGTAAAAAGGAGCATATTAGCAGCTGTTCTTTAAGGACCCAGCTCCAGTTAAATAATATAGATGAATATATACATTTTCTATATAAAGTTTATTATATTTTGTAAATTGTATATAAACAGATTCCATTATTTTTGCTTACCTTTTGTGTATGAATATTTTGCAGCCCTGCCTATTCAGTTATCCCAGCTTTGAATGAAGCAATGTTTTGCACATGTGTAAACAATAAAAAACACCTTAATGTGTGCTGCTACATTCACTTCAGTGCAACGAGTCTTCAGTGATGTCCCTGTCTTGATTGCGCAGGAGATGTGTTAGCGATTTAGAGGACGTGGTGCTGGTGGTGGGTGTTGAACGCCGGCCTTCCGGAGCAGAACCACAGACCGCCAAGGACGCCTCAGGTCTGTCATCAGTCAGCCCCCCCACCGAGAGAGAGACGGAGACAGAGAGGATGGTTCACTGTTTGGTATCACAATCTGGTTCCATGTAGGGCTGGTCAAGAATTACAAATAATAGTTTATCATATGGTACAAATTTACTGTTGGCCAAGCTAATGATTTAAAACAAGCTGAAGGGTTTGATCTCAGGTTATTTATTGTCCTCTTTATTGTGATTTAAAGAGGACCTATTATGCTTTTGTGCTTTTTCTTTTCCTTTAGTGTGTAATATAGATTTTTGTGCATGTAAATGTAAAATTTACAAAGCCCAAAGTTCACACCAACGAGAGTTACGCTGCTCCTGAACCGCCTGAAACGCTTCACGTGAAGTCCCGCCTTTTCTTCCGTAACGTGGTGATGTCACCATGTCACACATTTGCACAATACCTGCCTAGCAGCTAGTAAGAGTGGAGCTGCAGCAGAGTCGGAAAAGTTTGGTTCAATTGACCAATCACAGCAGAGTGGGCCGGCTGACCAATCAGAGCTGACTGGGCTTTTTATGGAGGGCGGGGCAGGAGCTCAAATAGCGCTGTTGCCTCACAGCAAGAGGGAAGCAGGTTTGAATCCGGCTTGGGGCTCTTCTGTGTGGAGCTTGCATGTTCTCCTTGTGTTAGCGTGGGTTTTCTCCAGGTTCTCCAGCTTCCACCCACAGTCCTCTAAATTGCCCGTAGGTGTGAATGTGAGTGTGAATGGTTGTCTGTCTATGTGTTGTCTGTCTCTATGTGCCCTGCGATGGACTGGCGACCTGTCCAGGGTGAACCCCGCCTTCGCCCAATGCCAGCTGGGATCGGCTCCAGCCCCCCCGCGACCCCTAACGGGATGAGCAGTTGAAGATGGATGGATCCTTAAGACTAGCCTTGCAGTTGTATCAACCATATGGTCCATTGTGACTTTAGTTCAATGTCATGATTTATAATAGTGTTGCTCCACAATACTGTTTTTATTACTACTGCATCAACTAGTTCTACCACTATTGCTAATACTATGACCATTACTAATATTACTAATTACTATTAGCCTTTACCCAGAGTTTTCAATATTATTACTGCTATGATTTATAACACTGCAGTTGTTAAAGGTGTTAAATGTGAGATTGGGAGCATTTCTATTGCCTCCACACGTTTCTCAACATGGCGACAGCTGAGTCGGTGGCTCACCAATGATTATAGAAGCGAAGAGACAAAACTGGTGTTTTCTTGACAACAAATGCTGCAACCATGTTGGACTAAAAACGCTGAAAGTGTATGATGAGTTGTGAGAGCAGCCACAGGCTCACCTGTACCAAGCTGACTCTAGAACCAGCACTGGTGATCCCAATCTGAACACAATCAGTGCTCCTATAAGCAGGAGTGGAGAAGAACATGTCTCTGTTTGTGCTGCTGCCATCCAGACCTGATCCCTTGCCTTCAAGTGCATCCTTTAAAGTGAGTTGTTCTTTTTCATGCCTTTGTGTTCACTTTGACTCAATTCCTGTGTACTGGAATATTGTTTGGGTTCAGTATTACTTGGCTTTGCTCTGATAATATTAAGACAATAAGTAAATGTATGTGCAGTACACTTTATGTCATGCATCGCCCAATGTTTGCGTATTAATGCAGATAAACCACATGATGAGGTTCTCAGCCCTGAACACTTATTATATTTATAATATTTTATTGTCCAACACAGGTCATTTCAGTAGAATATGACAACAGAACAGAAACAAGTCGTTTTTAGGTGAATGTTTCGCTCGCGTCCTGTTGTCGCGTTCAGTCCAAAATGGCAGAAGCTTAGCTTTGCCCGCTGGGCGCCGATGTTGCAATGGAACAAACAACTGACAAAATACTTTCTTTGGCATGGCGGTGCTGCGACGGCGCCACAGGCTGGGACGCCGTTATCAGGTGTAACCGCTGTATGAAATGCAGAGTGGTAGCTGTGAGCTAGCCAGTGGGGCATGCTCACATGCACTAATAGCAAAGCGAGGCGAATTACAACACACAGAAGAAAGCGACTTCATTCCCTGCTCAGGTTGACACAACAGTTTTTTTTGTTGCTATATTAATGCTCTGAATATTATATAGTATAACTATGGCTAGGACTACCCCTTCTGCTGCTTCTGTTATCAGACAGTAATAGTAGAAGTAGTAGCAGCTGAGAGATTAATAGAAGAAACAGTAGTATTAATAGTATCGCAGTGATAGCCATAGCAGTAGAAATAGAAACTAATGCAGGGCGGGGCGGCAGTAGCTCAGTCTGTAGGGAGTCGGCTTGGGAACCGGAGGGTCACCGGTTCAAGTCCCGACATGGACCAAGAACTGAGTGTGAACTGGTAGCTGGAGAGGTGCCAGTTTACCTCTTGGGCACTGCCGAGGTGCCCCTGAGCAAGGCACCAAACCCCCAACTGCTCTGGGCGCTTGTCAGGAGCAGCCCCCTCACTCTGACATCTCTCCATTGATGCATGTTTGTGCATGTGTGTGTTCGGGTCTGCATGTACCGTGTATAAGTTAACAACAGAGTGAAAAAATTGAACTTCCCCTCGTGGGACTAATAAAGGACTATCTTCTTCTTCTTCTTCTTCTAATACTACTGTTACTCCTGCAGCCAGCTATGATTGACCACCGTTGCCAATTTTACCGCTCCAACCACTATCATTAATAATGGCTCTATTAATTATGATGGTCATAATTAAAAACAACTTAAAATAATGATATGTAATTCATGTTAAACCCACAAATTGCTGTTAGAACAGTACAGCTCTCTCTGTTTGTTGGATGACCGCCCCCCCCCCAGCCCTTCTCGCCTGGCGGTTTGTTGTTTCAGGCCTCTCCTCTCCAACATGAGGGAAAAAGGTGTGCTTGTACACCGGGCGCTAGCTGTTGAAACTTGCACTTGGAAAGCGTCTTGCGGGCTCCCAGCCTGCCGCAGTGGAGTTGTTTTTATGAAATGGCAGATTCACGATGGTGGTGCCAGCAGTTTAGAGGGGATTTAGTCAGATCCTCTATTCACGGGCAGTTGTTTCAGTGTGCCGTTTAATCTGGCACCGTCAAAAGAGTGAAAAGTAGTAAAATGGACTTTTTGTTATAATCATATGCACCCAAGGTTTATTTGGATTCCTCTCACTTAGTTTGTGTTTGGAAATGCTGATGATGAGATTTGCTTTCATAGGACATGTTATTTCGCTCCCATCCCTCAGGCTGACTAATGTTTAAGTACACCTGGCTGTTGGCTACGCCGCGCTGGTTCCTATGCCTTTACCCCACTGTAAAGGAATGAGGAGTTTCGTTGGAAGTCTTGCCAGTTCTTTGAGGAGACTGTGATTAAGACAAGATGGTGGAACCACACACATCCAAACACCTGGGAAACAGCTGCCGCCGCCACTGCTGCTGCCGAGGCAACATTCAAGGACCAGTCCACTCCAGCCTAATAACCTTATCTCGGTGCAAAGTCGTGTCTGGTTAGAAATCATGTCCAACAAACCTGATCCTCCAGGACGGATTAGTGAAGCCTGGGAGTGATTAATGATAAACTCAGTGGGCTCTGAGTGCACTTTTTGTTGGGCAAAATGTGGTGTTATTTAGAGGACTGGCACGTTGTAATGTTTGAAAATACATTTTCAAACTTGTGTGGGCAAAATGATGTATGGTGAGCTGGTGATGCATGTAAGATGTGTATGGTCAAAACAGAAAGGGATACTTTTTGTAGTTGTGGTTGTAGTTTTTGGGCTTCGCAATAGCTCGGCTGGAGTAGCGGGACAAGTTTCAGGAAAAAGCTAACCTAAAATGCTTGAGCATCGTCACCTTATGGTCCATTACGTTCACCAGATAGTCGGTCTGTCTGCTGTTTGTTGCTGAGCAGGTAGAACAGAGTTTCAGAGTGGTTTTGCAGAACTGCAGTCTGGACATTGTCTGCAATATAAAAAAAACATTTATAAAGCAGCCTTAAGCATCATAAAAATTATAGCTTGAAATATTGTGTCAGACCCAGTGGGCAACCTCTGAGTGAAGCCAATGCTGAAGTGCCTTAAACTTTCATTCTTTCTAATATCCAGTAGGGGGCGACGACTCTGGTTGCAAAAAGAAGTCTGATTGTGTAGAAGTCTATGAGAAAATGAGTCTACTTCTCCCTTGATTTATTACCTCAATAAACATTGTAAACAGGAGTTTATGGTCTCAATCACTAGTTTCAAGTCTTCTTCAATACAGCATGATGTTCATTTAGTAAATTATGGTCCCATTTAGAGTCAAATAGACCATGGAGCAAAGGCTGATTGAGGGCGGGGCTACCTTGTGATTGACAGGTTGCTACCGCTGTGATGTCCGGTTTAGGTGTTTGTGTTTTCTTCTTAAAACGTTGATCTCAGTGTGTTTTCAGTTCATGAAAAACATTTTGGTCATCTGAAAATGATTCAGTCTTATTCAGCATTGTAATTAACTCCATCCAAAAAAAATAAGATGGTGACGGCCAAAATGCCGAACTTGAGGCTTCAAAACGACAGTCCACAAACCAATGGGTGACACCAAAGTGACTACGTCCACTTCTTATGGACAGTCTATGCTCAGAATGAAGACAAAGGGCTTCTTTTAGTTGAAAAATGTATTGTTAGAGGAGGTAGTGACATCCATTTCTACACCCACAGAAAGTAGAAAATATGGACTAGAATGGCTCTGCAAGAAAGGTTATTTTTTTTGTTTTTTTTTAGTGCAGGCTTCAATTCTCGCTCTTTATCAACTAAAGATTTACACTCTTTCTACGGCCATATACATGCTGAATACAACAAGCTCACACATGTTTTATAGCAGTTGCCAGTAGACATAATGAAGGAAATCTCTGGAAGGCAGGCTGAGGGAAAACAGGTATAGAGCTATATTCTATTACAAAATCACTCCTGGATTGTGTTGAAAAACTGATTGTTAACCATGTAAGAGGAGCCGAGGGAGACTTTTCCTTGAACTGCCTTGCTCAAGGTCACTTAATTGCAACTGTGGGAAGAAAATGTCTTCCCCTTTTCAGAGTTTAGCAGCTGGTGTGGTGGACTCAAACGCTCCTCTCAACAATACATGATTCCCTTTTTTGTAGGCAGGGTTTTACACTTCACTAAACTATGCGTGTTACAATTAAGCGGGTGGATGTAATTCCCCTCAGAATGGTTTATTTACTCCTTGAGGAAAGTCTCTGAAATTGCTGCAACCGAAAAAACAATTTGTGGCCTAACAAGCGACTGAGGCGTAGTAGGTTTCCACTTTTTAAAAAGGCGCTGTGGATCCAGGAGTCTCCTGCCGAGTCTGCAGCCAGCAACGACAACCTACACATTTCCAGCCGGGGGGAAAAAGAAAACACCGGCCAGATTGCAGAATAATTTCCCCTCTTTGATTCTGCGTCCAGAGAAATGAGACAGGAAGTTGACGATTCCTCCAGACCACCAATGACTGACAGACGGCTGATGGAGTCCGCTACCCCCTGCTCTCAGATCAGCGTCTAATCTCCATTTTCTGACCCCAGAGTGATCAAAATAGTAGTCAGACGCTGATCCAGGGTCAGCTCCTCGGGCCATCTCTGCTCTCCACACCCCAGAGACTGAGCCAAGAAAATGAATTTAGCACACCACAGTCTTATCTCATTGCCAGACACTCTGAATTTTGTAGCTAATTTGCCTTCATTATTGCCAGATGTGGTGACATGCAGACAGATGTTTATTATATTAAATAGCTAAAGGCGGCTCACAGGAATTATTATTCCTCTGTTACGAAGCTCAGAAAATCTGATGGGGGATGGGTGTCTGACTTTTATGACCACTGAGCTTGCTTCTACATTAGATATGCTTTGTCAGTGCTGATATACACATTTAAAAACAAGGTGACCCCAGCTTTTGGTATGTGAGGTCACACTCATTTTGGGTTTGACTCCCCAACTGTTGACAGACAAATCCAGCAAGATTTGTGTTGTGTTGCTTTTCGCAGATGGTTTTCGCCTCTCCCTGGCCGATCCTTTGGGTTTTCCTCTTACGTGACGAAACATTTCGATCATTCGCAGATTATCTTCAAGCTGGGCGAGAATCTTTTGACCATGTCAAATCACAGAAACCTGCATTCGCTTGGTGCGAACACCAGCCGAAGCCAACTTCGGCTTGGAAACACTTGAGCTGCAGAAATCCCACGGTCCTAGAATGTGTTCACACGAGCTGCCATCAGTGTGAATCCCAGCACGGACTCCATAAAACCCCATCAGACCATCTCTTTTCAATCTCCGATCCAGCCAGGGCTCTTTGTATGATTAAAAGCACATACAACGGCTTTGCATCTTGCAGATGTTGCCATAAATCACCGGTTGGCCCTGCCTCTGCAACTGGCTGGCTGACAAATGTTCCACAATAACTGGGGCCCCCACCCCACCCTTCTAGTAAAAGACAGAAAAAAAGAAAAGGGGGAAAGAGAAAGGGGGGGAGAAGCCTGGAATTTCTACACGGCTGCTTGTAACTCTTTCAGGACTATTGTAAAGTCTCAGCCATGTCAGCACAGGTGGAAACCTGAGGGGTCGTAAAACCAGAGAAAGAAGCCCGCCCACTCCAGGCTTTCTCTTTCCCAACAATGTCTGAAACTCCCCGCTGTCTCGGCCAGCTCTCCACTGTGACTAATTCCACACAAATCTAAAGAGTGTCTGTGGTCAGCCGTAACCGACACCCCCATGCCTGTAAAAGACACAACCATAATGGCTGAGACTGTGAATCACGGTCTCTAAGGCATCGGAGAAAGATGCTGTCTGTAGGCACTTTCAAAGCTCAAATCTTCACCCTTGTGCTTTAAAAGGTTTAACAGTACTGAGAGGAGCGAAAGCCAATTAGGGATAATTGAACTGGACATGTCCAAGTCCAATTTTTCCGTTTTCTGCAGGTTATATCAGCCTGTAGGGATTCGTTTGAGGGATGGATGACAAAGTCTGAAATGATGAAATCCCAAAGCGACAAAAGGTCTGGCAGCTAGACCTTATCAAAGGCCAACATATATTAAAAAAGCCCAGCACTTTAAAGTAGTTTGACATTTTGTGAAACAAGCTTATTCGATTTCTGTCTTTCGAAAGATGAGATCAATTAAACCATTCTCGTATCTGTCGTTAGGTGTGAAGCTACAGCCAGGACGTGCTGGCAGTAATCAGGGGGGAAACAGCTAGCCTGACTCTGTCCAGTTAAAAGAAGCCCACCTACCAAACAAACCAAACAAACGATTTATAACATGTTAATTGAGAATGATTTATTTAAACTTTGGAAGGAGCCAGGCTGGCTGTTTTATTGCATTTAACATTTATGCTATGCTATGTATGCTAAGCTAATTGTCTCCTGCCTCAAGTATCAATTTAAAACTGCAACAGAAACAAGCTGTGAATGCAACACTGACATCAGATTATATGGTGAATCTATTTACACATTCAGCAGATACAGAGCAACATTAGCATTCATTTGGAGTCGTGTTTTTCTGGTCCCAGACAAACTCAATATTCACTCTCTCTGAAGCTCTGTGCTAACCTCCACAGACTGCCGAGGGAACTATGAGGCTGTAGCTCCTAGCCTATGTGCTACACCATGCTAGTCCTCCATGCGGACAAGCTAGTCGCTAACTTTGTCTAAATGCGCCGCTATGTTGACAAGCTAGTCGCTAACTTTGTCTAAATGCGCCGCTATGTTGACAAGCTAGTCGCTAACTTTGTCTAAATCCTTCGCCATGTTGACAAGCTAGTGACTAACTTTGTCTAAATGCTCCGCCATGTTGACAAGCTAGTCTCTAATGTCTAAATGCTCCGCCATGTTGACAAGCTAGTCGCCAACTTTGTCGGGCTAAATGCTCCGCCATGTTGACAAGCTAGTCTCTAATGTCTAAATGCTCCGCCATGTTGACAAGCTAGTCTCTAATGTCTAAATGCTCCGCCATGTTGACAAGCTAGTCGCCAACTTTGTCGGGCTAAATGCTCCGCCATGTTGACAAGCTAGTCTCTAATGTCTAAATGCTCCGCCATGTTGACAAGCTAGTCTCTAATGTCTAAATGCTCCGCCATGTTGACAAGCTAGTCGCTAACTTTGTCGGGCTAAATGCTCCGCCATGTTGACAAGCTAGACGGTAACTTTTGATGTTTTCAAAACCGCATACTGTACTAGCAGTATGTACTGATTAGGCCAAAATTTGCAGTTTGCTAAAAAATGCCCAGGTGTCTTACTGATTCAGAGAAAATCCCCAATATGCACCGGACCAATCTATCTCACCTGCTGTATCCCACAATGCAGCACGTTGAGCTACGCCACAGGCTACCATTTTTTATTTTGTCATTTTTTGCTAATTTTTAAATATTTTCTGTAGCTATTTCATCACTTCTGAAAATTCTTGAGGTGAGAAATCAAGATAGTTTGAAGAAGATAGTTTGTTTAAATATCAAAACACAAATGTCCATTATAAATTTAGCTCCTGGCTACAGCATGCTTTAAGTCTAAGTCGAGTTCACACTGATACATATTGCATTTCCAGGTAGCTTTTGAGATTTGAAGTATTTGTAGTGTGTATTTTGAAGGGCAGAAGTTAGGTGTGAGGGCTTGTAGTGATGACAGTAGAGATTTATGAGCACAGACTCTGACAACCAAACACCAGAGGCTAAGCTGTTTCCCTGCACCTGGGACACTCACTTCTTTGTTTTACGTTTACAGCTTTACTCATCATCACTGAAATACTTATTTCAGGAATGCATATTAATTCAAAATTGGTAGAGAGACTAGTACATCTAGCAAAGCTGCTGATGGTTCCAGCGTCGAGCACTTCAGAAGTAATCCCAGACAAATTGCCAATAAGGGTAAAATTGTTGTCTGTCTTTAATCAATCATTTGGCCTGGATGACTCCAGGCTGGTGCATTGACCCTTGAGGATTTTACGAGCAGCAGAAAAATCAGATAGTGGTGGCGCAAAAAACGCTGAACCCGAATAGGTACACTGCAGATTGGATGTTCTGATTCAGATCTAGACACACACACAGCGTAACATCTGCAGATGTCTATCATCATCATCACAGAATGAAAACACACTTCGCTCTGCCTGGCTGACCCACAAAAAGTGGTAAAATGAACACCCAAGTTCAGGTTAAACTCCAGGTGGCTTCCGCTCGTCCTGTCAACACTATCCGACGCTCCAGCCTCGTTGCATTCCTTCGCTGGATGCGAAGAGAGCTGTGACATGGTGGCTGGTGTTGTTGGCAGCCTGTAATTATCTTTTCAATTAGTTTGAGCCCTTTTTGACAGTGTCTGGAGAGACCTGTGAGAGTGGATGCAAATAAAGAAGTGCACGGACGTCAGCACAGGTGAAAACATGAAAACAGACAGGTAGACAGAGATGTAGCCAATATCAAACTTTAAAACACAAAAGTAAACCACAAATGAAGATCCACAATTGTGAATTATCTAAATATGAATAAATTCGTATGAATTCTTGCCATTCTGATCAAATATTTGGGAACATCCAGCTCATTTCATATGTGATATTTTCATAAATGTACAGTATTTGGTATCAACTGGTCTAAAACTTGCATTTTTCAGGACTCAAATCTACATCTTCCTATAAGCATGTGGGCTCTTGGTCTATCATTTTTCTAAAATGCTGTTCACTGATTGGTTGTCATGGTCTGTCTTTTCTCTTATTGGCTACAGGAAACTTCTGTGTGATTGATGGGTTTACCAGATAGCGACTTTCCACTCCCACACAGAAACATCTACCCAAAATCCCCTAGCATAAGCTAAGATTAGCCACCATTAGCTACCGGTCATAACAGACCATATGAAGCAGTAACAGCAAAACCTCCACTGTACACTGAACTACAGTATATAAGGGTGCGTTTTGTTTTGAACTTTTAATTCTTAAAGAGGACCTTTTATGCTTTTGTGCTTTTCCCCTTTCCTTTGGTGTGTTATATAGTTATTTGAACATGTAAAAGGTCTGCAAAGTTACAAAGCCCGAAAGTCCAGCTATAGCGGGTTACTCTCGACGACAGAAACACTGCTCGCTCTGTAACATGGTGATGTCATCAAGTAACACATGCATAACACATAGTTTGGCACAGCTAGTAAGACTGGAGCCAAAGAGTCCAAAGATTTTGGATCGGTTGACCAATCACAACAGTTTAAGATGAGGAATGTGATATTTCCTCCTTCAGAAGTTACACCATCATCAAGTGTTTTTCCTCATCGATTGACCCTTTTTACTTACTTAGCTTTACTTAGCGTCTCACAGACACTTCTTGTAATATCAGTAGGCATTACACACTTCTGGCTGCAGCTGGTGAAACCTGGACTTAAATGATTGCACAAAACTGTATTGATCCTTGTTGAGGGGAAACTGCAGAAGCAAACAGTGACAGCAAATAGAGGGACTGAGTATAAATGTCACTGACAACATCTGCAACACTAAAATATATCAAGTAATAGATATACATGAAAAGTATAAAAAATAATATATTGTGGTGTACATAAAAATGAAAATGTGCTTTTCACAGCTTAAAATCAGTCTAAATAAAGCTAGTAGAGTCAGTAATCAGTCTCCGCCTGACCTTTGACCTCCTGGAGAATCAACACTTCAGACACTCCTGGGTCAAACACACTGGTACTGAGTGTGTGCTTGACCCGTGACTATGAGCCAAGAGACACCCACCCACAAAAACACTCAAACCTGCCTATTTTACACCGCTGTCGAATAATAAACGCCAATATTGATATGATAGGAACATTTTGTTTATTTTTCAAACGGCTGAAAACAGGGCCTGATATTTTAACACTGAACACGTAGCTTCTCTGTCATGGCAGGTAAAGGGGACCAGACTGTGATACTGCTTTTAAATTTTCAAGCCCACCACCCGCCCCACCGAATGCAGTTTTCAAAAGGCGTGAGCGATGCTGTCCCTTGAATGATGGGAAAATCCTAGCGCTGACAACGAGCAAACAAACACTAAAGGTTTTTAATTTCAGGCCAAGCCTGCTGTCGACAGCTTGAACAAATGAAAGCAAAGAAGGAATGAAGGCGAGGGGGGAAACGGAGAAGAGAAAGACCAACACGACACGGCGCTAATCGAGGCTCTTTCTTTAAAAAGAAGAAATATCTCCCCTCCTTTTGTTAATGCTGAGAGCTCTTTGTAGAGGCCTAATCTGATAACAGGGTGTGAGTGTTTTCATAAGTTAACCTCGCCACTATTTACTGAGACCCAGAGCCGCCAAATGGTGTTTCTGAAACCTGCTGTGCCGCATTGAGCCTCGCTAAGGGAAGTAACACTTCCAAACAGTTTCATCTTGGCGTACATCTCAACTGGATTTCCAATAGCTTCTCTGGGAAGGAACGTTTGGAGCGCCACAGTTTATATGTTGGCTGGAATGTCATAGCAATTAACTCATCTTTTCTTCATGTGTGCCAGTCATTAATGAGTACAATATGGACGCCGTTCCCTCCACATGCGATGAATTCAACCCTTTTTCCTCATGTGGATACAGGATTCAGGGAATTTTATATTTTGCGTCTCTGGAAGTGAAAAGAGTGCAGTCTGACAAATCTAAAAGCCCGTCACACACGGTGAACCCTGCGAGCGTGTTCTGGCAGGCAGTGTTGTGCAAACAGCGCTGCTTTTTAGAACAACTGAGCTGTCGAATATTTATTGTTTGGTTAAGGTTTCAGTGAGAAATTACGACATCAGTAGGCGGCATAGGAGCAGCTCAGCGAGGGGGGGGGATTTCCCACTTTCCCCTCCTCAGACCGGCGCTGTCTGAGCCTGATCCATGCACAGAAAGACTGCGTGGAGTGTTGATGGATAGTTTCTTTGGCTGATTCTCTTTGAAACTCAACAGCCATAAAAGGAAACGTTTGTGCTTGAAAGCTATACTGATATTTTTGGTTTGAAGCAGTTGATAGATTATATTTCTTGGCATTACAAGAGTTTTATTGTCTGTTTTGTTCTTGTCAGAGTGGTAAAGCTTCTGAAACACCATCTCTCAGCTGGGCTCAGACTGCTGAAATATCCATATTATTAAAGGACTCATCTGTTTTCTGTCAACTGTTGTCAATATAGACTTTTAACTGCTCCACAAAAAACACGCTTTGAAGAAAATCTGACAGAGTCTTTGGTACAAAATCTTCTTTTCAATAAAGTCAGAGCATGTATTGTGCTGTTAACGACCAAGCTTAACTAGCTAACTATTGTGACAGATTCAAGATTGTGTATTTCAAGAATGTGTATGACTGTCACTGAACACAAAGTGAATTTATTGTATATAAAGTCAACAGGAAGACCATAGACTGCATATAAGAAGTGGACGTAGTCAATGTGACGTCACCCATTGGTTTGTGGACAAACTGCTGTTTTGAAGCCTCAAGTTTGAGATTTTGGCTTTTGTCTCCATCTTGGTTTTTTGCAACCAGAAGAGGCTAGAGCTAAGTTACAACCAAACACTGAGAAAGACATTTTTTGGTGACCAAACAGTTACGATTAACTGAAAACTTGAACTGAAGCGAAAGGATTAAAGTTCTATGATGAAAACACAGACTACTCCCAGACTGGACAACACCACTGTAGCAACCTGTCAATCACAAGCTAGCCCCGCCCTAAATCATCCCCTGCTTCATCGTCTATTTGACTGTAAATGGGACCATAATTTAATAAATGAACATCATGCTGTATTGAAGAAGACTTGAAACTAGCGATTGACACCATAAAATCATGTTTACAATGTTTACTGGGGTAATAAATCAAGTGAAAAGTAGGCTCATTTTCTCATAGACTTCTATACAATCAGACTTCTTTTTGCAACCAGAGGAGTTGCCCCCTGCTGGATATAAGAGAGAATGCAAGTTTAAGGCACTTCAGCATTGGCTTCACTTTTCAGCTAGTTTAACTAGCTATTGTGACGGTGCTTGCATCTTCCCAGCTGGTTAGCCTGTGAGCAGTTAGCTCGTCAGATACAATTGCGAGTCCAAGCCTCCAGGTAGAGCGCTGGTGGTTGCCAATTTTCATGGTGGCTAAACCGCAGTACTACAACTTCTGTGTCCATCACATGATGCCATTGGGCCCAAAAAGACTTTTTCCCATAGACTTACACTGGGAAAGAGACGTCTGTAACCCAGCGGATAATCATTTTGAGGTGAGTCAACTTCCCAGTACAAGCACTTGAATAGCCCTTATTTAAATCTTTAGGTCTTAAAAATTATAAAATGAACTAATATTCAAATCCAGAGTTATGCCCCTTCCTCACTGCCTCATTCAAGTCAATGAGACCCAGACTGATGGCGCGAGGGCTGGGAGGCGGAGTTAGCGGGCTTTGACAACACTGTGACGGCTGTCACTCCATGACATGACATGACTCCATGTGACTGAGCAGACGCAACTAAGATCGCCAGAAGATCCGGGTACTTTCCAGTTGGAAATCCAGCCATTTTGGCTTCATGCACCACTGAGCAACTCTCATAGGAATGAATGGGGCCCCGCCCTCATACATCCATAAGCGAGCCCTGCAAATAGTCCCCATGTATGGCTGGACTTTCCTGTGCCACTCATTGGTGTGACCATGCAGCTGCTGGTGTCAGCCAATCAGAGTCTGGTGTTACTGTGACACAACACGCCCAAGCAGCAAATTTGCCCAAGCAGCCGTATGCAAGAGTCAATAACATTTAAACTTGAACAAAAACATAACCAAGAGACAAAACACAAAAACAGAAAAATAGCAACATGTACTCACACCTTTTCAGCTGTTGAGCTGTGTGATTTGTTGCACTTTTTAATTTGACTTGATTGAAGCAGGTTTAAATAACTGCACCGAATAATAAATTCCAGACAGAGTGAAACTTCATATCAAAGCAGAACATCATGACTAATATTTAATGGCCTCATATATCAGTCCAACTCTACTCAAAAAGTGCTGAGAAATACAAAAATAATCCCTCACAGACTTTAATACGTCATGTACGCGCCCACCCAGAACAGCGACTGCAGCCATTTGTCTTTTTTCATAAGCTATTTTATCATCTGCTCTGCTGTGCTGAAAACGTACACACGTCCTCCCACGCTGATTTCGGCGAACTCCAGATGGAAAACGGAGCCATCTTTCCCCCCAGCGCCAGGGTGGACGGGCATCTTTACGCTCTTTTCATAACAAAGATTTTCAAATGTTTTCCAGACTGGATGGCAGCAGCCGCTGTGTGGCGACTGCCTCAGCGTCTTGGATAATGCCTTGGCACCGTCCGTTCAGTTTCTGAAACATAAATAAGGCTGTTTTGAGTTCTGCTTGGCAGGCGGGGGCTCCAGCAGACCTCCTCCTCTTGTCGTCCATGTTGCCCCCTCCCGTTGTCAGGACAGGGGACGTTCACATGATCTTGTTTTTAGGCTGTTAAGCCTTAAATCCCTATAATATTCCTATGATATTCCTGTCCAGACTTAAAGTGTGTCTCCGGGGTAATATATGTGATTTATGGGGCCATAAACTCCAATCACAGCAGCACATCAATGAAAAGGGTCGGCCGATATGCTTGCAGAGTGTAAAGAGACATTCAAAGTATAATGAATAATGATTTTAAAGGAGGGCAAAAGGAGACATTTTTATAAAAAGAAAGACTGAAAGTCAAGGTTGGAAAGGAAAAGAGGGAGAGAAAGAGGAGAGAAGGCCTACAGAGGCTACGTCTATCCTGGCCTGAATTACTATCATTATTGTAATGACTCTGTAATGTTTTCTTTCCTGGACCAGTAATTGTTACCAAGCCCACTGTTCAGAGGTGCAGGTGGACAAATTGCTGCCGAGCATTACTTTCCATCATGGCGAGGGGAACATAATCATTTCCACCGTCAGGGCTCAAACAGGACTTTTCCCTCTCTTGATCAAACTGTTGGCATTCGTGGCTAATTCACTCACCAAACTATGTTCAAAAAAGTCACATTTTAAAGCACAAAAACAAAGAAATCTGTTTTTACTCTCCCTTGAAACTGGTTGTAGATAACTTAAATTTCTCTTCTACGGTAAATGTCTGATAGTATACCTGCTCAGTATTAGTCTAACATCAATTACAGAATCGTTAAAGGTCTTTTTAATATGGAAATTATGCCGACTTTTCCTGAAATTCTGCCACTTTCCCCCTTTTCTCCAGCTCTCCACATGAGCCACAGTTGTGTTATATCTGCATGTATTGACCCTTTTAAACGTCCACGCTCCATATAACCCATATGAACCCCCGCCCACCACCACCACCTGCGGCAAACTGTGCATGACACTTAAAACCAGCCAGATGTTGCTTTACGTCTAGGATTCCTATGGCTTTTCACTCGCAGGATTGAAGCAAATTAGTTCGCTGATGTTGGAGCATTTTTATTGTTAATCTATGCGTAAATTATACAGTATGTCATTAAACTAACCTAATTAGTGAAATAATGGAAAGAAGAAAGTTATTGATGTGCTGGATACAGAAAAGGGGCCTATTTGGAGAAAGAAAAAAAGAAAATGTCCATCATGTTTCTCATAAAGTGTAATTGTATTGCCCTCAATATGAACTCCACTTTGGTTAGACAGTTCCTTCATTTCCCAGAATTCCTTTCAACTACCCCCGAGAACATGTCTGGACTTGTTGTCAGCATTTTTAGGAGTAGGAGGAGAAAATGATGACTGCCGGATGCATATCAGTAGAGCTCGATTTTTTAAGTAAAAAACTCATCTGTCTTGTGCTTGTATTGCATTCTGGCCTGTTTTATGCTACTGTTGTTGTACAGATTGATCTCTGTGCCTCTTCTGCAATAGATTTGACGCTGTGTTACTGTCTTGACCTGTGCGAATTTGTAAGTCTAGAAAAAAGCCTTCACTTGTCAATTCTTAGGTACTGACACCAAAACATGACATTAACCATTCGATTAGACTGTCAGGCGATTAAATACTGTTGGCGTTATCAGTCGCAATAAGCCCCATAGATGTGGGTCAGTAGGGGCCTACTACACCCATTAGTAGGTTTTATCATGTAGTCACGTGATAGATGACCGAAAGAAGGAATAAAAAACATGTCAGTGATGTTTTTCCCTGAACTTAAACATTTTTTAGTTCTGGTGTCTAAATCAAAAGACACTGTGGTGGTGTTGTCTAAAGCTAAAGACATTGTAGTTTTGTTGCCTAAACCTAAAAAAGTTGTAGTTTTGTTGTCTAAACATGATGAAGCTGTGGTTTTGTTTAAACATAATGAAGGCATGGTTTTGTTGTCTAAACCTACAGAAGTTGTAGTTTTGTTGTCTAAACATAAAGAAATTATGGTTTTGTTTCCTAAATCTGAAGAATTTGTAGTCTTGTTGCCTAAACATAAAGAAGCTGTAGTTTTATTGTAAAAACCTAAAGAAGTTGTGTTTTTTGTTGCCTAAACCTAAAAAAGAAAAAAACTCAACTTTTCATTCAGTTTTACAACATGTTATGTGTTGCTTTTAAGTTTCACTTTCACTTTTACACCATAGTAGGCATAGCAGGCACCTAATGACCCACATCTATGGTGCTTATAGGAAGTGATAATGCCCATTTAATGGCCTGATAATAGTTGAATCAAGTGCAGCAACTGTTGATGTCTCAAATTACTGAAGCATTTTCCACTATGTCCAGAAATAGTCATAGAAATGTTCAGGCCTTAGCAGAGAGGGTATCAGAGCAGCATAGGACTACATACATTTGACATATCATACAGACTCAACCAAGGTTTCCAGAGACCTTGCTTCCATTTTCAGACACTAATGTGAGTCTTTTTTCCCAGCAGCATCCCTCTTTTCAGTCCCAGATGGTCGTCCTCTGAGTTCTTCAAAGTCCTCGCAGGCGAACATACATCAAACGGCGAATTCCACATCTTTTGAAAGTGTTGTAATTACCAGTGTGAAAGCAGCACATATGTGGCGCACACTGCATCAATCATACAGCGACACCTGATTTTAATCACCTCGCGCCATGACTGCAGTGACTGTTTTGACAACCACAACACTGAAATGTAATTTCTCTAATTTTGAGAGAAAAAGCACATCAGCTACCAGCTCTTGTTGTTTTTATGAAATGACAAAACATCCTCGCATGAGTACATTGTTATGATTCTCTTCCCTGCAGTGAAAAATTGGCTCTGACATCCTATTAAATCACGTCTTTATTCACCACCACAAATAAAAACACAGAAATTTAATTTTCTCAGTTTTGATGACAAAGAAGAGAGGCTTTAGCGGAGAAGTTCTGCATGCTCAGATGTGACCACACTGAAATGCTTTTCAACCGCTGTTAGTCTGTTAATTGTAAGTTGTTTCTGCACTACATTTCCCAGAAATCCCCTGTCACATTCTTGGCTCCCCGATGACAGCGCACTATCTCCTTTTAGCTTTGTTTTGGTCTCCACCAGCTTATGAGGGTAATATCTGGCTCCTTAGCTTCAGTTTGATGCCGGGCAGATAGTGTGTAGTGGTTTTTAGAGCGTAGACTTTATCCATGTTTCCATTCAATTGTCAATTTTAAGCCAACTTTTGAAACGCTGCAAAAAAAGAAATGTGAATTAGTGTTTCTATCAACTGAGTGTAGTTTAACATAAATGTATATTAAAGTGCACTTTACCTAAAGTGCACACACTAAAGTATCACTATACATACACCTTCAAACTAACTGTAAGTATTTCATAAGTACTCTAAATTACCACTAAAAATATTTACAGTTATAGTAGTATAGTTACAATATACTCTTAAATAATACACTGAAATACAGCTTAAATAAAGTTACATTAGTGCACTTTTTGTAAGTATCCTTGAATACACTATTAAAATACACACTAACAGTCTGTTATATGGGACATGAAAATAACTGTACTTTACACTAAATTCTCATAAGTATTTGCAATTTAATATACTTTTTAATAGTACACTGAAATACAGCTTAAAATCAATTTATAATAAAGTGCCCTTTTTGTAAGTATACTTAAATACACTTCTAATCAAATCAAAATGCATTTTAACAAAACATACTACTAGTGTATTTTAGGGACTTTAAAATCATTATACTTTTTACAAGTACACTAAATTAGCACTATACGTATTTTCAATTTAGTATGCTGTTTCAAATTACACTTAATTTACAATACACCTACAACAAAGTACACTGAAATACAATTTTAAATATCCACTGTACAAGTATTACAGTTGGTATGTTTAATTTTAGTACACTGAAGTACTTAGTAACATCTATTTTGAAGTACACTCTTTTACTGGATCTAATGGCTCAGATTGTGGTAATATAGAGTAATTTTGGGTTCACAATCAAGTCCAATCTAGTTCTGTTTCTGGGTTTGTTTCAGTTTCGTGCTACCACTTTAACTTCGACTATCTGGGTTTTTATCCCCTATGACATTTTTAAAGGGCTTCTCTTGGTATTCACATGCATTTTTGTGCTGGGCATCACTTACTTATGTTATTTTGCAGCCCCTGGCTTATTGTCTTTTGCCCTCGCCCACCGCAGTGTAAGTCGCTGAGCCTCGCCATGCTGTATGGGACATGTTTCTGGTCAGTGACTCATGCAGCATTTTGAACCATGTGAAACCACAGCTCTGTGCCCCTGTGTTAGTCTGCCAGGAGGCCTATGCAGTACTGTCGGAGCATGCCTTACAAGCCGTTTCCATGCTCTCTCAGCGAGCAAACTTGCAAACAGCTGCGTTTTCCATCAGAAGTGGTTTCTGGAGGGTTTTTTTCCCTGAGGTGGGGGTGACAGGATCGGGGGGGATCGGGAGGCAGGGCTGCAGATAAAGTGAGTTGTGCCTCGCACTCGGTGGTACAATCCGTGCACACGTTTATTAGCAAGTCTTGAATCATATGCAGACTAAGATTTACTGCTGGTGGAGACAACTTGAAGAAGGTCGCCGTGGGCTGCGGGGCAAACCCAATCACAGTGTTTTCTTAACTAATGAACTGTGAGATGAGTCACTTAAACTCACAGTAAAAGAAAAGTAAGAAATGTTTTCAGGTTCAGTCTTAAATGGGTGCAGTTTGTTAACTTAATGGGGGGCTTTAAAAAGAAAGCACATCACTCATTCTACTGTATACTACCACACCTCCAATATACTGTGTGTATTACCTCTATAACAACAGTGCGGGTATGTAAACACAGGATTTGATTTGTGTTTACACTGTGATACAGTTGTCAGTTCCTGAGGTTAATTCACAGGTTAATAAAGTGGATTAAAGCCAGTGTAAAGTGAAGTTTTACCTGGGGGGGGGGCTTCATGTGTGAAACAGGAAGCAGCACCAGAGTGACCTCTAGTGGTTTCATATACTCATCCAGTTTCTCCAACATAAAGCACCCAGCCAGGCCATTTTAAACCAGGACAACAATATGCTAAAGTGCATTTACCATCACTAGTCACAGAGCATTACATTTTTGTATGGTTATAATAATCTACAGAGGCAAAATACTCAACAGAAACACATTTTGCTGCTCTGCACCAGACTGATTTTTTTACACATGCTTGAACATTTTTAGTGAATTTGCAAAAAATAGTGTGGAAATTTATACATTTTTCTCAAAAGTTTTCTTGTTAAAGAGCAGTAACACAATTTAGTTTAATAGATGTGATTTCAAGATTGAAAGTATTAGTAGTAGTAGTAGGAGTAAACATTCTACAACTTTACTAATAATATGATATCCAAGCATGCAATACATATAATAAACACTATTATATATTTATTTTAGATTAAGTACATGTATTTTAGGTGAACTAAAGTTCAATTTGAAACTAACTGAAATAAAGTACTCTTTATGAAAGTATTTCCTAAGTACACTAAATTAGCACAAGTACAACTTGAAGCCAATTAGAATAAAGCACTCTTTTATGTAAGTATTTATTTAAGTATTAAGTACATAAGTACTTTAGTACATAAGTACTAAATTGCCACTAAAAATATTCCCAATTTAATATACTTTTAAACAATATACTGAAATACAGCTTAAATAAAGTTAAATTAAAGTGCACTTTTAGTAAGTATACTTAAATACACTAAATTAGCACTATTCATATTTTCAGTTTAGTACACTTAAGTACAATTTACAATACACTTCAATAAAGTGCACTTTTTTTATAAGTACACTGAAATACCACTTTAAATATTACAGAATTTATTTTAGTACACTGAGGTTGAAGTAGGGCTGCACGGTGGTGTAGTGGTTAGCGCTGTCGCCTCACAGGTCGCAGGTTCGATTCCGGCTTGGGACTCTTCTGTGTGGAGTTTGCATGTTCTCCCCGTGTAAGCATGGGTTTTCTCCGGGTACTCCGGCTTCCTCCCACAGTCCAAAAACATGCAATTTAGGTTAATTCATCACTCTAAATTGCCCGTAGGTGTGGATGTATGTCTCTATGTGCCCTGCGATGGACTGGCGACCTGTCCAGGGTGAACACCGCCTTCACCCAATGCTAGCTGGGATCGGTTCCAGCCCCCCCGCGACCCCCAACGGGATAAGCGGTTGACGATGGATGAATGAATGAATGAATGAGGTTGAAGTACACTTTTCAAAAGGACATGTTAAATATATTTAAATTCAGCACAAAAGGTAAATTTATACTTAAACGTTTGTATATTTAAATTATATTTCTACTACACTAAGTATACTACTTTTAACACTGGACTTCACTTTGGATCCTCTCTTTATTCAAATCACCGAAGTTCATTTGAAGATCAATGTGTTTTTCCTACTTGGGCTATGTGGAGTGTTTTATCGTCTGTGTGTTTTCTTTAAGTTTACTCTTTAATTGCCTGCTGCTGGCTCCGGCAGCGAAAAGTAGCTGATCAATAGAGTCGGGGTGCAATGTTAAAAGCTGGATAAGCGACTGATCCTTCCTCGCCCGCCGGTGACTAATGAATGTGATATGCAGTGAAGATACGGGGTCAGAACCGTCCTCGCCCTCCTTAATAATGAACCCCCTGCTGAGATAGAGCCGCCACAGGTTAACTCAGGGAAAAGATAATTAGACAGATTGCTGCAAGGGTTCAAGGTGTGTTCTCGTTTAAAGTTCTGCTCTGATGATCAATGGCAACACTAGCTTGTTAATGTTCTTCTCTGGACCGAAACTCTAGCTCTGTACTGGGAATCAAACACGGCTTGATTAAAATCTTTAGTAACTAACCCTTTAAGTGTTTGTGCATCATGTGACCTTTGTTTACAACCTTGTCTGCTTGTACCCTGTAATCTCTGAACCTCAAAGAACCAAAAATGCACTCAACTAAATGTTAGCAGTCTGATTTTGACCGTATCAAATGTAGTTTAAGCGCTCAAACCCTTGACCTTCCAGTTACAGGACAGTCAGGCTATTTCTGCTCTCTAGCCCACTCTGCTGTCCCACTTCTTATCTACTGTGTCAGAGACGGGCGAATGTCAGCAAAAAAGGCATCAATCCTCCCTCACACAGGTCCTCAGTGAAGGCACGGTAATCCCTCCGGTTGTGGTGTTCAGGTTCAGCTGCTCTGCTGCTGCCAGAACTCAACCGTGACAAAGCCGCCAGATTGGAGGACAGTTATCTGGACTCGCGGCGCAGGAGACGGGACTAGGGGTCAAACTAAATTGGCTCACCAGAGAGGGGAGTCGACCCTTCAGGCAATATCCCGCTTCTCCCTTCAATGAATTGGAAGTCCCAACGGCCGCCCGCTCGGCTCGAAGAAGGCCGGCCACATCTCACAAATGGGGGGGGATAGGCGGACGAGGTGATCCTCTGGTGTCCTTGGAGTTTTGAATGACAAAGAATTCAAAAGCAGGAGAGATTTCGGTCTTGGCTGACTTCAGAGGACTGCTCAGGACTCCAGACCAGACTTCTCTTGGACTAGTAAGACCAGGTTTATTCTTGTGACGAAGGGTTCATGTTTTTCCTGCACTGAAATGACATGCCGATTGTTACGACAAAGGCTACGGCTTTGGATCAAATCAAATCAATGAGCCGTTCAGATCCACATACAAGAGCTGGCCACCATGTTTCTACAGTAGCGCACAACAGACAAACCAAACACTGGCTTTGAGTAGGGACATTAACGTTTTCACATTTTTGCGTCGGCCACCATCGTTCTCCTACACACCTGGCACACAGGAGAAGAGTTCAGTCGGGGGGGGGGCCCTATTTTTGTGGGGAGTTTTTTGGGGACCGGGGGGCCCCCCTTTTCATCCCCCCCCTGGACCAAAAATTAAATTTGAATTTTTTATTGGGAGGGGGCCCATTTTCCCCTTTGCCCCCCCCCGGGGCCCCCTGAGCAAGGCACCAAACCCCCCACTCCTCGGGGCGCTTGTCAGGAGCAGCCCCATCACTCTGACATCTCTCTTTTTTTTTTTTTTTTTTTTTTTTTTTTTGGGTCTGCTTTTACCTTTTATATTTTAATAAAAAAATGAAAAAAATTTAATTTCCCCTTGTGGGACTAATAAAGGACTATCTTCTTCTTCTTCTTAATCCTACACACTGCACCTTTAAAAAGTTGCACTAATCAATATTTTTGTTTTAACAATGGGAAAATGTGAAAGGTGTTGTTTGACGAACCGACTGAAAATTATTCCCAAACTCTGTAGTTCAACTCTACGAAATGTTTTAGCATCTTTCAGCTCATTGTTTTGGTTTCACAGCTCGTAGCTACTTTACAGATATCGTTCTCTCTTCTCAACTTTATTTCCAGCTGTTTTCAGTAAAGAAATTTTAAAAACTCTGATAAACCCACTGTATGCTAGCTGCCTAGCAGACAGGGAAAGTTAGCAACTAGCCGGTGAAGATAAATCGAGCAAATGCCAGCTAAAGAGGCCGATGTTTCGCTCAGGAGTTGGTGGAGACCAAAACAAAGCTAAAAGGAGCAAGAATACATTTGCTAAGCATGAATGCCAATGTTGCTCTGTGAGTAAATAGGCAACTGTTAGCTAACACGTTTACCATATCAGCTTTTTAACACTGTGCTCATGTTTATTGTGCTGCCCCCAAGAAGCCAAGAGATCAGTTTACGCAGATATAAGCAATCTGACGAGTTGATTTAGGGCAATTTCCTTTGACTTTATCCAAAATCGCATACTATGCACTACATACCCAATATGTGATCTATCGTTCAGCACACCTGCGTGTGAATAAACAGTAGTATGTATCGCTTCAGACACACACAAAAACGACTGTTTGTGAGAATCAAAGTCTGAATTAATGGAAAATATATATTAAGCCAAGCAAAGTGAAATGTTAGAGTGAAATTGAAGCGTCGCTGAGCTGCCCGTCAATGTCTGTCATGAACTTTGTAGTCACTACCGCATTGCATTATGGGGATGTTTTTGCTGCCGTAGTGTCCAGCATTGCATAGTGTAATATTTCAATGGAAATGGCATGCAATTTGCATACTACTGGTTTCATGCAAAGGTTTCCGACATACCAAAATATCTTGCATACTGTTTGAATTTCGGATGTAACCTGTATCTTTAAGGACACCAGGAAGACAAAGTTTTCATCTTGTTCTGTGTGTGCCAGCGCTAACTGCTAATTACCTCTGATAGTTGTCTCCTAGACTGAGAGAAACCAAAGTGTGTCAAGGTTTATTAGCCACAAATTCACCTCTAAACATAGGTTGATACTGGATTGATGGTGATTACCCAAACCCATTCATTCTGTGTTGTGCTCTGCTCTCTATTTTCATTCTGTTCAGGTGGGTTGTTTTATTTGTTTCACAGTTTCCTTGTGTTTATTGCAATTATCTTGTTTTTTTTTCTGTCGTGCCCTTACTTTCTAGACATATTCCTCAGCTTTCAATTCAGTCTATGCAGAGTTTTACTAAATCACTTTCAACATGACTCACAATACTTGTCAAGGTTAACAGAGCTGGCTGTTGGGATGAATTAATTGGCCGTCGCCTTTAGGGAGCGTTAATAAAAAGAAAAACAGCCCTGCTCTTACCCCAGGACATTGTCCAGCGGTTGTTATGTTAATCACTTAGGCCTAATTAATACCATGCATATCATTAGCAAAATGGAGATTCAAATGCCAACATGCGTTAATTACTGTTGTAGAAGTCATCTACATTTCTGCAGCGAGTGGTAACCGTCTGCTGGCGCTAATTTACTTGAACCCCTTTCGGCTGTGCTGGAAAATGAGAAAATGACATGTTGTAGAAGTTTTCAGAAATACTGGAGTGGAGACACATCGACATTGGTTTACATGTGTTTTATTCGGTTTGACTGTCCAGTAAAACCTGCACTTAACTCTCATACAGGATGTTTAGCAGTATCAAGATGATCTACTGTGTGCGTGTTTCAGGGGGATTTCCTGATATAATCTCCAGTCCTTTCATTCCTAATAAACCTCATTCAGTGTGCCACAAATCCCTCGATTTACTGATTGAGACAACGTGGGAAAAGGACACATAACTAACTCACCACCTCCTCCCTTTCTATTTGACTTGAAATGACTGCACAATGATTTTGTAAACACTAATCTCAACGTAGGCCAGACTTTATCAGTTACCCATATAGAGTCGAGTTGTGCCGTCTCCCTTTAAAGCTTACCCGTAATTTTTTAACAAGTTAAATGCGATAACCATTTGTGCGTGAAGGATCATGAAACCTGTACACTTACAGTGGATTTAGATTTTCTCAATACGCTCTCATGAAGTGTTTTGATCAGCTTTTCTTCATATTTGTCCTACAGGGTTTCCTGCCTCCATATGTGCAAAGGTTGTATTTCCGCCATGAGCTACTCAACCTGTTTGTGAAGGGGAATGAGTGTTGGTCATACTTCTATAGATGTGAACTGCATGTGATTATCATAAAGTGGGCATGTCTGTAAAGGGGAGACTCGTGGGTACCCATATGACCCATTTACATTCACAAATCTTGAGGTCAGAGGTCAAGGGACTCCTTTGTACTGCACCACAGATTTGATTCACTGTACTAAACTTCATTTCCAGCTGCAGCAGGCAGCTATTTTCAGTTAAGATTAAAAACCTCTGATAAACTCATGAGCATGCAACTCACAAGCATGAATGCTAATGTTGCTCTGTTGCTAATGGAACCACTTTGACAATGGGCATGACCGTTTTTCCTCGCCAAATTTAGCGTAAGTTTGGAGCTAGTATGACATGGTTGATACCAGAGGATTCCTTCGGTTTTCTAGGGGAATGAGTGTTAGTTAGACTTCTTTAGACTCTGCAGCGAGTAAAGTTACAAACTCCAGGTCAAGCAGGAAAACACAGTAGTTTGTCCGTTCTGGCGGCCGGCTCCATGTAGGGGACCCGCTCCATATGTAGATATTAACGGTTCATTCAAAGCTAACAAAAAACAGGGACTCTAAGTTTCAGGTGATTATACACAAAAGAAAACATACTTAGTAATGTTATATTCAATTTCTGCCAATGGATCCCCTAAATGCTACACACTCTACTACTTTCTTTAAGAAGTTCAGTGTAGTTAAATCTGTATGGTCAACCAGCCCCTAGTCATGTTACTGTAATATTTTCTGTTCCTCCATATCACTAACTCCTGTAACGAGAGGAGTTACTGATATGGATCAGATTCCACCACTCCCACCTGTTTGCATTAACCTTATTCCCACCATTTGCTTCACCTGAAGCTCCCCACCTATCTCTTCACCTGCATCTCATTCCCTCATTAGTCCCTCGGTATTAAACCGGTCCAGTTTCACTTATTCTGCCAGATTGTCAAATTTTTGGGGGCTCTTTTTTTGTGGATTCTCCTGCTTCCCCCTTGTTGGCATTATTTGCCTGATCTTCTGGTTTTGACCCCTGCTGACCTTTGAACTGAGTAAGACTGAACCACGCTGATTGCTCTCTGAGTCATGCTTTTTCATCCAAGTCTGCCATTTGTCTCAGGTCTTGGAGCTTGTCAGGACTTAATTTCCAAGACTTGAGGCTCACTTGCAACTTGTAAAATAGTGACTTTTTCCCACTTCAGTACAATGGAGGTGATTTAATTTAATCTCACCGCATTCAACAGCATATCTGTCTGCAAATCATGTCCTCGGTACTCAAGACAATCCACAGAGCATGCTGTTTTCATAGGAACTATTTCTTTGGTCAAAAGTAGTTTTAAGATTAACAATGAGGTCTGTGTAAATTCAGGTAATAGATGGCCTTGCTTTTGTGCCAAAAACTTGTTTAATTTCACAAAATCTAGTAATGCAAGCTCTGCCAGCTTTAAACGCCTCCTTAATTAATCCTCAACTCACACACATAATTAATTGATACACATGCCCACCTCCACCCCTCCACAGTCTCAAACAGTGCTTCCCTGCTGGGAAAGTTAATTGTCAGGTTGGAAAGTTTGCCTCCAGAGGATTTGTGCTGTGAATTATAATGATTTCAACTTTTTCTTCCACTGTCAGTGTCGCCTGTTAACTACCTAATGAATTATATCACATCCCAAAGTACCACATGCACTGTAATAGTTCTTAATCTGTATTATTAAATACAGCACATGCTATCTGTTGGCAATTATGGATACTCACTGGTCATCTATGGATTTGTCAAACTATTCCTTTAATTGGAGTAATAACAATACATCTACTAATACTACAACTAAGTCAGACAATCAGACTGTTATCAGGCTATTAAAAAGGTATTAATGGTCAATATAAGCACCATAACTGTGGGCCAATAAGGGTCTACTATGTCCAATATTAGGTTTTATCATCTATTTACATGGTAGATCACTGAAAGGAGGTAGAAAAGAAGTCAACAGCGACCTCTAGTGACCGTAGTAATTAAGACAGAAACAGACAGGTCTGATAAATGAAGCCAATGCTGAAATGCCTTAAACTTGTATTATTTATACTATCCAGCAGGGGGCGACTCTTGGTTGCAAAAAGAAGTTTGATTCTATAGAAGTCTGTGGGAAAATGAGCCTACTTCTCACCTGATTTATTACCTCAGTAAACATTGTAAACATGAGTTTATGGTCTCAACCACTAGTTTCAAGTCTTCTTTAATGCAGCACGATGTTCATTTAGTAAATTACGGTCCCATTTAGAGTCAAATTGTCCATAAAGCAGGGGATGCTTTAGGGGCTACCTTGTGATTGTTTTCTGCGTTTTTGTCTTACAACTTTAAGCCTTTCACAGTGTGTTTTCAGTTCATGAAAGTTAATTATAACATTCCGGTTGCTTGAAAATGAAATCGTCTAATTCAGTGTTTGGTTGTACTTTGTGCCACACTCTCTCGTGTCACTAATGGTTGAAAAAGCCCAGCATGGCCACAGCCAAATGTTGCCTAAACCTTGTTTGTGTTCAAAACTTTTTCTTTCAGTTTTAAATGTTGTATTGCTTTTAAGTTTCGCTTTCACTTTTATAACGTTGTAGGCCCCAATGACCCACATCTATGGTGCTTATAGCAACAATCTGTTGTCTATTTAATAGCCAGATAACAGTCGAATTGGATGCTTTAGTGCTAATATAGTTACTTCAGCTACTACAGCTCCTGCTTTTACAAGGCTAAACTGCTAATTCTGCTATTTGATAGCTACGGTACTTCAATTATTTTCTTCTTCATTTTTGTCCTTTTTCATGTTGTTTCTCATTCTGGATATTTATCCTCACATATCTGTGTTCAAATATGATGTCAGCTGATAAAACAAGGTTCACAGCGGCCATCTTTAGATTTGCACTCTTGTCCTCAATCAGCTGAATATGATTGTTGTCCTCAGGCTAAAGAACAGGCGACTGGACTCAATATATTTTCTTTGTTCAAGTGTTTCCCCAGAGTGCTGGAGATGGGACTGAAAAACGACCACCTTGGCCAAAGGATGCCGTGTCGAGCAGCTTTTCCCCAGGTCTGCTTCCTTCTTTCCGTCACATTCACTCCAAAGTCATCCAAGACCTTGAGAAGCAAATGTGTGTGCATGTCGAACATTTTTCCCCCCGAAGCTCATCACTTACTTTTAATTTCCTCTGAAAAGATGTATTGTGCAGAAACATGCATGGCCAGAAATACCAATCTCTCAGTAGAGCTAAATAATTCAGCACTCTCTCATTATCAACTCCACCCCCATGAAGAGCAGGCACCTTAAAACTTCACAAAGGCAAGCGGGTGTCCTCGCACTTGGTCGCCTCTCCACGCTGCAACTAAATCTGGCATTATTCTAATTAATGAGACGAGTTCATTAGTGCTCTCGGGGTTAATGTGTTGTCCTACAGCAGATTAGAGGCGGGATTTCAATGTTGCTGGAGCATCCTAATTAGATCACAGTGGGTGCTGCCTGCTTAAATAGATGGAATAATGAAAGTCGTCACTCTTCGCAGCAGTCCCTTCATTACTGCGCTCTATCACTGCTCATAAAAGGGCCAAGATTCACCTGGAAATGGATTCAATTATATGTATCAATAAAACAGTAACAGCACTTTCTTTTCAACTTTGATTGGATGTTCTGATGAGGAGGATTTGTGGCCAAAACTGCCACCCAAAGGACTAGGATGGTACTACAGTCATGAATGAGGAAACTATTAAAGCTCCACAGCACAATGAACACAGTACAGTATACCTGCTGTCAAAATATTGAAATATGGCTATAACTACATTATTACTACATTTCTTTGCTTGAACATACACATGCTGTTATTTTGACAACAATCTCTGTATACTGCCGCATACAAACACTTATATTTTCCTTTAAAGGGGAAATATTATGCTCATTTTCAGGTTCATACACACTGTCTGAATATACCTGTATTCAGTCTGTTTTAGCACCTGTCTCTTTAAGACCCCCTCCTGAAAAAGCCCAGTCTGCTCTGATTGGTTAGAAAAATATGGCGCACTTCTGCACTGGTAGTTTTCAATCCGGTTAAACCACTCAGAGTTGCCAAGTCCACTTATCATAAGCACCTTTGTGCTTGTTTTCCTGAAAAGTCTCTCAAAAATATTGGTAGTCAGGGGTCACAGTTTTTTGGGCTTGTTTCTAAAGTGGTGGTCTCACTCCCGTCTCTCTCCGACAATTCACAGGCAGTTTGCCGTAATTGTAAGTGTGATATACGATGCACATCATGCCGATCTGGTTCATGTTGGCACTGAAAAACAAAGCAGAAACGCAGCACCGTTCTCTTTAATGAGGCTTGCCGAAGTTGGAGTCACGGTCTTTGCAAAAATGAAATGAAATGCAAAAATTAAATTAAATGTTCAACTTAGTTAGACAACTCTGGTTGACAAGAAAAAATGTAAAGTCAAAAAAGGCTAAAAATGGATGCAAAAATTAAACAAAATTAATTAAGTTTTTAGTTGACAAAAAATGCAAACTTACAAACTAAAAATGCCATACAAAAATTAAATAAAATGTTCTATTACTTAAGTTTAGTTGACAATAAAAATGAAAAGTTACAAGCTAAAAATACAATACAAAAGTGAAATAAAATGCTCTGCTATTTTAAGTTAGTTGACAATAAGAATGTAAAGTTACAAGCTAAAAATGTATGCAAAAATTAAAAATGTTCTAAGTGTAGTTGACAAAAAAATATAACATTACAAACTAAAACTGAAATAAAAAAATAAATAAGCTAAATTTAGTTGACTAGGAAAATGTAAAAGTTACACGCTAAAAACTCAACTGGTGGTTTTAAAGCTTTGAGAAATTAATCCTTTTGCAAACCAATTTGCTAGCCGGTGAACATAGTGGAGCACTTAGCAGCTAAAGAGCCAGATATTTCCCCCAGCAGTTGGTGGAGACCAAAACAAAGCTAAAAGGAAAGTCAATATCAGACATTCATTATATGACCTCAAACACGACTCCAAATGAATGCGAACATCGGTCCGTGTCTGCTGATGATTAATAAACAACTGTTTGTTGACACGTTTGCTGTAAGTTGAAATGAGTTTATGGTCTGCACTTAAATTGGTCCCCCAATTAGACTTTATTATGCAAATAAAAGAGAATAGAAATTCAATTATCAGGGCCGTAACTTATGTCTTTTGTAGTTTTTAGCAGCTCAGCAACCTGGGGGAAGTTATCATTGCTTAATAAAACACGTTAACATGGTGGTTATTTCAACAGCTCTGGTTCCAGTATTTTTACACTGAATACAAGACCTACATTGACATTTTTTTAACCGATAACCGACCCTCATTAGCCGACTATTAACCGTTAAAACCAACAAGATTAGTGCGCTTGCATCGCGGTGAGCCAAAAAAAAAAAAAAAAAAAAAAAATATATATATATATATATATATATATATATATATATATATATATATATATATATATATATATATATATACATATATACTACAGACGTCTCTTTCTCAATATAAGTCTATGAGAAAAAGTCTTTTGGGGCCCAATGCCACCGTTGGCCACTTGGACCATGTTGGGATCAATGACCGGCGCTCCTCCTGGAGGCTTGGCTTCAACTCCTCAGCTCCAGACTCGAGCCAACTTCCTATATCTGCAACACCAGCTCAGACTCTCTTAAGGTCGCCTGTTAAGGTGGACCAGCTTTTCTCCTCAAACTGAGCCGCTCCTCTGAGTTTCGCTCTGCTTTTTAATTGTTTTTAAATAGTTCTTTTAACGATTTGACCGATAGTGTTAATTGGTTAAAATTCTTGGTTGTTGTTTATTTATTAACCTTAAATAGTGTAAAAAACAGTAAAGTCTCTCTTTGGAGCCAGTTTGGTGTTTCCGTTACATGGCGGACTCTGTGAAGAGGATCTGCTCCCTATGTAGATATGAAGGGCTCATTCTAAGTTAACGAAAACACCTTTCCTCGTTTCAGGTGATTATGCACCAAAGAAAACATAGTTCTTCCAATAGATCCCTAAATCCTCAACAGTGGACCTTTAAGTCCTGTACTCTGTACAAGAGCATGAAATAAATGAACTTACAAATTCACAACCTTGTTCCACAAGTCTAAATGTATTGTATCTAGTAGCTGGCATTTGATATGTGCCGAATTTCAGCAGTAATTCTATTGTTTTGTATGATTTCTTTATTTAGTCCACTTGGGTGTATGACAGTGCACAAATCCAAATATCATTCCCCTCTTTTGTTTTCTGGTGTTTGTCTCAGCATTAATCCCGCTGCCTCGAAGCGGTTTTCATCATTTTCTCTGTTAAGCTTCTAAAATTAACCTAATCTTCTTTGCTCGTCATCCCACCCACTCGCCTTGCTGTTCGAGCCCACGCTCATCTCGCGTTTTCTGAGAGCAGAGCGTCGAGATAAGTGGCGTATTACACTCATGGAGCAGACACACCAAGTGACTTTGTGATTGTGATGCAGAGGGTGTTGTCTTTGAGATAGGAAGAAGTGGAGGAGGAAGGAAGGGAGGGAGGGAGGATTATGAGGCTAATTCCCTTATAACTTTTTCCCTCATTAATCTCTGTGGAGAGATACGAGATTCTTTAAATGCTAATGTCCAATAAAGATGTCAGCGGTGACATTTTACAGTTGCGGCGCAGATGTGAACAAAGTTGACTGTGTTGTTGTGGAAGAACTTTTCTCACTCGACTCCTATCACTTGCCTCACATGTTAATTTGAAGAATCCTCTCTCTCGGGATTAGACATAAATGTCTTATAATCAGTACTGCGCATACTTCTTTGGTAAGTCATGAATTGTGCGTCAAGGTTGAACGTAATGCCCCCGTCTTGTCCTCACAAATAACTTTGTCAGAGGAATCGAACTTTAATTCAAACACAATTCGGTTTAATTTAAGTACAATCAGCTCTATTTACAAGAAATGAGTGGAGGTCAATGTGGCAACACGATGAAAAGCAAACAAATACATTTGTCAGCAAACATCGATGGACAAAAATGAAATCCTGCATTTCCTTAAAAGCACCCATTGATCAAATAAAAACAAAGACAAATAAATCATATGGGCCTCGTCTAATAATTTACGTCCACAGCAAAATCACTCCTCACACTCCCTTTATACAGAATTAGAGTAAAAAATGAAGGTAGAACATGAAATGTACTGTAGCTCCTTCCTTTGCTTTCCTCTTCCAAGGACAAATCACTTTCTGAAAATCCCTTCTGAAGGGATTTGATCGGTTTCCACACACTTGTCATTCTGTTGAGGTTTTTCTGCTGACCAGGGCCTTGACGCCGCCAAGCTCTTGTCAGCGTCACCGCCAGTCACAGCACCCTTGGCGAATGAAATGAGAATGTGACGACATTAAAGGTTAGCATAATATCGATCTCTGTTCTCATAATCTCTGTAGGCGAACTTAGCGTCCTTCTTTCCGTGCGGGATTCGTCCGAACGGCGCGTGGTCGTTGAAACACGAGTCGAAGACCTCGTCCACTATTTTCTCCGCCTCCTCTCGGCTTATTTTCCTCACCGCCAGGATGGAGCGAAGGGCGCGGCCTCTGACGCACTCCTGTCAGAGCAAACAACATGACCGCAGTGTTAGATTACAGACAACAACCCTGAAACCTGCCAGTAAAAGTCATATTTATCTCAGTTCAGGTACCTGATGGTGCTCCTTCAAGCCGAAGTTGAATCTGGAGACTTCGTTGCTAAAGGAGCAGTCCTCACTAAGGTTAGCGGCACGAATCTGAAATAATGACAGAAAAAAAGTCTTCAGCAAACACAATTTTTAGCTTGGCAGGATGATGATACTTTTTTCCTGAAAGTTTAATGAAAAAGGGGATAATATTTTCTAAATAAAACAGTCCAACAATGCAGCTGGAAGAGAAAATGAGATGTGGATGATTAGGATTCATCAAAATTTGCACGCAATTTCACGCACCGGGAGCTTGATGAATAAACAACACAAAATTGAAATACACACCTGCAAATATTACAGTATATGTCTCATGCCATTATTGTGAAAGATAATAATGGAAGGAGTGGATCTGGTCTGCACTGCCCTTGAGAGGAGAAGTAAAGTTTGCCATCCTGGTTCAGACTACAGAGCCTCCGTGGTGTTGTTTCATAAATACAGGCCAGACTCAACCCAATCCACACCACGTGATTGGTTGACAACTTTATTCACAGTGCGAAATCTCAGAAAAATGACCTTGTTCCAAAAAAATATGTGTCCTAGAGTCCTAGTCTAACAAAATGTGATTGTACATATGCAGCCAACAAACCCATACAAAGGACTGCTACAATCCACCAGCCCCCTGAATTATATACACATATCACACTGCAAGCAATAAACGCACAACATGGCGAAATTCAATGCACATACATCTTATTGCCATATTAAAGGGATATTGTGGGTGTTTTGAAGTGGTGAGGTGGATGAGGCAGCAGCAAAATGTATTTTAGCCATCTAAAAGAAAGACTCACCTAAAAAAAAACACATCAGTGTACAGCAGTGTACGCTATATTTATAATATTTTCACTGCTTTATCTTGCTGTCAGACAGCCCTTTCAGATGGCGAATGGAACTGAAAGTAAAACTTATCTCTGCTGTCTTCAAAGCAGCCAGACTCAATAGATAAAAACAGCAATAAGTTTTACTTTCAGTTCAGTTCACCATCAGAAAATATTCTAAAATATAACTTACATTTCAACTTATGGGTTTTTTTCAGGTCTGCCTTTCTTTTAGGTGGATAAAATATGTTACGTAGCTCCTGTCTGCTTCTCCAAGCTGGGAGCATGCCGACCATCATCTAATAACGGAAAGGATAAGTACCTCATACAGCCCCATTTAAAAACACCCCAACTATCCCTTTAAGTTACTTACTGTAACATGGAAATGTGACTGCTTTGAGTTTTTTCCCTGCAATTTTGGTAAAGTTTGATGTAATAATGTTACCACTGCACATAAATGCAGCTAGTGTCAAACACACTGGCGCTCACCTCAGAACAGGCCAGATGTCTGAAGTTGTTGAACCAGTCCACGTGGGCCCGACAGTGGTCAAAGGCATGAATGAGCTCGTGTGTGACCACTCGGTTCATGTGGGACTGCTGGTGGATGTTGTTCTGACACAGGACGATCTGCAAGATAAACGCAAATATAATTCATGTTGAACAGTCATCTACACCATCAGAACCAGATTTATCTTTGTTAATGCCGAGATCTCTTTCTTACTTGAGAGGAAGCTGCGTCAAAGCCACCGCTGACCGTCCCGTCACAATCTTCACAGGAGAAATGTCGCTCTTTAAACACTTTGCTGTGTTGAGAGGACAAAGTAACTGTAAATTACTGTTAAATTGTTGTAAAAGTGTCACAAGTTACCAATGAGATGGAAGGAGGAAAACAGGTGGAAATTATCAAATAAAAGATAACAATATAGACATGGGATATTTACTAAGAATTTGACTTTTGGTGCCTACATGTAGTAGATGCTCTAAACACAAATGATTAAAGGACACATTCAATTTAATTTGAGATTAAGATTCATTTGCACCATCCATAAAGCAATATCAATTCTGATTAATTAAAGGGGAACACCACCTAAATTAAGAATACCAATATGTTATTTGCCTGGCCTAAGAAAGGTCAATCAATATTTGTGAACGTGGGCTCATCTCTCTCAAAGCCAGAAACCGGAGGAAAAAAGTTTCAAATTTGTGATGTCATAGGATATAATGGGTGGAGCTGCTCCATAGACAGTGGATGGGAGACTGATTTTGTGGATCCACGGGATATTTGTTTTCTTTTTATACCCAAATAAACTTTATACTTTTGTAGTGTTGTCAGTTGATAAACAGAAAATAATCCCATATACTCAGAACATTCCCCTGGGTGTTCAGTTTCATCTTGAATATCTCTCACATTCATTGTCTATGTTCACATGGACATAAATAATGGGAATAAAGACCCAATCAGATTAAAAATGCTTCATGTAAAACAGTCAATCAGAAGATTCTGATCCGATACGGCCCAATCGAAAAGAAAACTCACTCCGAATGAGAGAGGTGGTTTATGCCGATCGTTGTTCCGATTAGCGTCCATGTACACACCCATTGGGATCATGTCTTCCTGGTTGGGGTAAAATTATCTCCGCTGCACATCGGTGCTACGTCAGCGTGACGCGTTTCTGCCTTTGTGGGAAATGTGTGAGGGGCACAAAGAGTGAACGAGCTGAGGAAGTGCAGATAACGCAGCGTTTGTTTATAACACAGGTGAAAGTACAGTTTCTTCTTCTTCTACCACTTCCAGAAAATTAGACAACTTGCGCATGCCCAAAGATTTATTCTGATTAAACACTTGGTGCATGTATACACACGTCATGATCAGATCATTTTATTTAGTGTCCATGTAACCAGTGGATCTGGAATTTCCGATCAACCAAGTTTCAGATCAGATTGGAGAAATTTGGCGCATGTAAACTTAGCTAGTGTCTATGGAGCGGTTCCACACTTTACATCCGATGACATCCCAAGCTTGAGTTTTAGCATGCTAGTTTTTGGACTTAGGAGAGAGTTGTTCACATTTACTAATATTTTCTTGGACTGTCTTAGACCATATGAATAATATATATGAATTTTGAAAATGGGCGTAGTTCCCCTTTAATGTCATCAATTCTCCATTTAAAAACTGACACCACTACTAGTAGTAATATTTGCAAAACTATTATCTGCCAAGAAGGTCAACAGGTCAGGTCAAAATGTTAAGACACACTTATATATTACTTGTAAATGATACATACCATCCTGAACTTTTCATGGCACTGAGGAGAAGTTTGGCATACGGACCTGAGAGAAACAGAAACCAGTCAGAGCTGAATGTAGCCTAGTTAGCATTCACTAACAGAAACCGCTGCTAGCTAAATGAGCTAACGCTGCGTGCTGCTACTCTGACAGCGAGGTTACAACATTAACAATGCACGGGTATTTAAAGTCACAAACGCAGCTTCTTAGTCGAAACACATATATGCTGTTTACTGCAGAGATGACATTCCCTCTGAGGGGACTGTTAGCATGCTACAACACTCACTAGTTTCCATTGCGAACTGTAACATGACCTGACACTTGTGGTTGAAAGTGAACAGGCTCTCCGCGATCGATCGCCCCTTGTAATTCCTCGTGTTTCTCTCCGGGAATAAATCGTATCCATATTCCTCCTCTTGCTTAGACTGGTCCATTGTATGAAATGTTGTCTGCAATCTGGAAATGCTAGCATAAGTCCCCTGGTTAGCTTAGCTACCGCTAGCAAGAGAGGTCATCGCCGGTTTGTGGATCACGTGGTCACAAAAGGTCAAAGGTAATGAATGAGATTATTTATTTGTGATTTGATTGAAATCGCTCTCATACAAAAAAGTCGATAATTATGTAGTTTAGTTTAATTCAATATAAAAAAATAAAATATTTTTCCAAAGCAGTTTTGTTGGCAATACGGCATAGAGCATCTATTCAGTACGTACAGACAGGTCTTCAACTCGTAGCACAATGCGTGGACCAAAGCCAAGACCGATACACCAAACTAGAAAGGACAGTTCCCAGAACCTTTTATGTTGATATTTTGTGTATGTATTTGCACAAAAAGTCTAACGTACATCGTCCACGAATAAGACCGACAGCTGTGTGATGTGTAGTCCGTTTCAGTCGGTTGGTTGCGGACTTTTACAAACAAAGCTTCTTGTAGTAAGTTATCAGTATAGTTGCATCATAGACGATCTTTGGTTATACCCAGGCGCAGGCGCAGCTGCGCAAAGGCTGCTGGTACTCGACTGTCATGGCTCCTAACGTAAACAGAAAGCTATGAATAACGACACATTTTGTCGGAGTATTAGGCCAAATTATCTGCAGCTACATTTATACTACATTTTATCTACCGAAGAAACAAATGCGAGGTATTTTATAACGTTCAAGTAGCTAAAGAGTCGCTTACATGTACTTTATTTGCTCTAAATGTTTTGGTATTTGTGCTAGCTAGCTAGCTGCTAGCCGCAAAAGCATGACAGCGTGATTCTCGTGTGTTCCTCTTGGCTGCGACTTCAAGACTACAACTACACCAACAACGTGTTAAGACTTTCTCCAAAACAAATGTCTGTTTCACAGGGGATAGCATGTCCGGGGGAAACAAAGCCATTGAGTTACAGCTTCAGCTGCGGCAAAATTCGGAGGATCTGCATAGCTTCATGAGGGAGCTGGAGAGCTGGGAGACAGACATACAGAAGAAGGATGAGGAGTTGAGGAGGGGTGGACTTCAGGAGGACCAGGTTTGTCTTTCTTGTACACATCCATCCATCCATCTTAGGAGCAGGTGATGTTCAGGATGATTCAGGTGTCAGCAGCTTGTTGTCTCTTCTTTGTTGTAGAAGAAGCTCCCACCTGTACGCAACAAAGACTACAAAACCAAGATGAGAGAAAGGAGGAAGAAGCAGCCAACAGGAAATGGTGACACAAAGGCAGAGGAGCCCAAGGAAGCCTCAAGGATAAAAGCATACGACTACAGATCATGGGACAAGTTTGACGTGGTAGTTACTGCAAATTTATAAAGTATATTTAATATTAGGTCATGGAGTACTTGACTAAATGCTTCTGTGGTCGCAGGATAAGGCTCTGGCAGAAATGGATAAAGAGGAAAGTCCTGCAGAGTCAAATGAGTCAGACTCTGAGGAAGCTGCAGCTGATCAGGAGAAAGCACTGGCTGAGAAAGAAAAGGTAAATACTATACAAGAAATACTGCAAGAACACTAACTAACTAGGAGAAGAAATGACCCTTTCCTAAAGCAGATTATACTTTTATTTTTTAGGGTAACAAGTTTTTCAAAGATGGGAAGTACAATGATGCTGTTGAGTGTTACACCAAAGGGATGGCTGCAGATCCTTACAACCCTGTGCTTCCCACAAACCGAGCCACTTCCTTCTTCAGACTCAAAAAGTAAATATTGATTATAAGGCTGCTGTATTGCACTATAAAGATGGTTCTAAGTATTTTTCAATAAAATTAACCATTTTTAAGGCGTAGTTCTGGTGTTTTGAAGTGAGGTTGTATGAGGTACTTATCCATAGTCAGTGTATTGTCTACAGTAGATGACCGTCGGTACGTCTCCTGTTTACAGAAGCAGACAGGAGTTACCGCACAGAAGCAAAGCAATCTACTGCTGTGGACGGGGCCGGTAGCAAAACATACTTTAGCCACCTAAAAAAGCCTTATCAGTTTAAGAATAGGCTATATTTAGAATATTTTTACTGCTTTACCTTGCTGTCTTGCCAAAGCCATCAGACTCCATGGAATAAAACTATTTTTTAGTTGTTTTTTTTTAATGTTTTTTAATGTGACTTTGGTGAATCCGAATTAACCAAAGTCACACAAAAACTCAAACAAACTGATTGAGGCAACAGTAAACCAGCAACTCCTGTGTTCTGTGAGGTAAATTACTGTTTTTTTTTCCAATGGAGTCTGGTTGCTTAGGTGAGAACATAGACTGCTTCAATTCCTCATCGGACTGTAAAACTGTCCGACGGCAAGGTAAAGTGATGGAAATGTTCTAAACATAGCATACAGTTAAACTGATACTTTTTTTTTTTTTTTAGGTGAGCCTTTCTTTTAGGTGCTCATGTGCAGTAACTCGTCTGCTTCTCCAAACTGGGGGTGTCCTGACTGCCATCTACTGTTGATAATACACTGACTATACAACCCCAGTTCAAAACACTCCAACAATCCTTTTAAGGAGGATGTGTATGCAGCGGTGAGAGGGTTTGTTCCTCTGTAAATCACTTTGTTCTTTGCAGGTATGCTGTTTCAGAGTCCGACTGCAACTTGGCGATAGCTCTGGACAGCAACTATTTCAAAGCATATGCACGAAGAGGAGCAGCACGGTTTGCACTGAAGAAATATGAGTCTGCATTAGAAGGTGACCAACTGAACTTCAAATAGTTAGATTATATCGTCTCTTTAACCTGAGTGTCCTGAGATAAGAACATGAATTTGTTTCTGAATAGATTATGAGATGGTTCTCAAGCTTGACCCTGGGAACGCAGAAGCACAGAATGAAGTGGCAAAAATCAAAGAGGTGAGGATCATTTTGAGGTTTTAGCCTCATTTCCAGAGTCTACTGTGTCTCTTTTATTTCCTCTCTCCCTGGCTGGTTTCAGGCTGTAGGACATCAAGCACCAGCCATCCCGAGTGAAACCACTCTGCAACAGGAGGCTCCCACAGTGGACCCTGAGCAGCAGAGACTGATGGAGGAACAGCAGAGACGACAGGAGGCGGCTGTACAGAAAGACAGAGTAAGCTTTGCCTCTTATGCTGCAGTGTCCCAGTTGGACTGTTAGGCTAGTAGATCAAAAATGTGCCTAAATGTTCATGTGAGGAGTCGTTTTAATGTTCTAGATATTTGTGTAAGAAGTTTTAGTTTTTACCAGTTTGATTTGCCCCTTTTTTTGCTTTATTAGTACTGGTTAAAGCAACAGTCTAACATTTTAGGAGGCTCTATTAGCAGACACTGAATATAATATTCATATTATTCATATTCATATTCATATTCAACTGTGTTTTCATTAGTGTATAATCACGAATTGTTTTTCATTAGCTTAGAATGAGCCCTTCATATCTACATAGCGAGCAGGTCCTCATGTTTTTACATTACCTGAAGGCCACTGTAGTTCTCTGACATGCTTATGAAACTGCAGTAATGTGAGCCACAGAGTGCAAAATCGTGGTACCGCCAGCCGCTGTCTGACTCACGCTTCCTCCTGCTAAAGTAGTGTTATTATGGTAAGGATGGCCTCTGAGCGAGATGAATGTAGGGCTGGGCAATATATGGATATTTCATCGATACCATGATAGGAGAAAAGATATCTTATTAGACTGTAATACGGTATGTGTTGTCAGTTCGTGGTTTTAAAGGCTGCATTACAGAAAAGTGATGTAATTTTCTGAGCTTACCAGACTGTTCTACCTTTTTTATTATTTACTTACTTATTCATTATATCCACATTACTGATTGTTATTTATAAAAATATCATTGTGTAGATATTTTTTTAAAGACACCAATGGTCAACCCTACAATATCAGCATGATTTTGTGGTATTTGGTCAAAAATATTGTGATATTTGATTTTCTCCATAACGCTCAGCCCTAGGCCAACACCGTTATCACTGTTTTGCACTCAGCAGCTCATGTTACCTCAGTCTTGGAAAGGGAGGAGTGAGTGGACGGATACTCAGTTGGTTGCAATCTGCAACCACACCACTAGATGCTGCCAAATCCTACACACTGTACCTTTAAGAAGAGTGTATGGTGGCCATACAAGAGCAACATTTGAGAACAGGCAAAAGGATTTTGATATTGTCTGAAAAGTTTCAGTACTGTTTGGCACCAAAGAGTTTTTTTAGATCTTGATATTCCTTTAAACAATGTTGTGAACAAATCCAGCCGTGTTTATTTGGAGATGGTTTCCCTAAGTTTTATGAATGTTCCTTTCAGGGGAATGCTTATTTCAAAGAGGGGAAGTACGAAGCGGCCGTTGAGTGCTATAGCAGAGGAATGGAGGCAGACTGCATGAACGTCCTGCTGCCGGCCAACAGAGCCATGGCCTTCCTCAAGCTGGAGAAGTAAGCACAACTTTCATTTCTAGAGTGAAAAGGCATGAAGTGAAAACTTACCCTTGTTTTTCCTGTTTGCTGCAGGTATAAGGAGGCAGAAGAGGACTGCACCAAAGCCATTTCTCTGGACAGTTCTTACTCCAAGGCTTTTGCCCGTCGTGCCACCGCCAGAGTGGCTTTAGGGAAATTGGAGGACGCCAAACAAGGTGCTGTATAGAACAACACTGTCCTCCGAAGCCAAACAGCCGCAACTATGCTGAAAAGCTGTCACATATCTAGCTGTATTGTGTTGTGTTTCTATAGTTGCTTTAACTTTCATGCTTACATATGTTGCTAAAGTGGTCTTAATTTAATTTAAGCCTGTTCACAGCTTAGGCTCATATTCTGTTTATTTCTAAATCAGCTTTAATTACCATGATGTGCTTGTAGCATTGTCATGAACTGCATTGTGTAGTGCTGACTGGATGAACAATTCTCGAGATACACGAAGGGCAGTCGTACATACATACATACATACACAGAGAATACTTCCTTTATCCTAAGATAATCCTGCTACAGCACAACGTATTGGCCAAACAGCACCAAATTTCAGACATTATATCTACAAATGTCTGCCAAATGTGGTCGCAATAGCACAAAGTGTTCAGGAGATATGACATTATTTGTAATATAAGCCCTCTCCACAGCATTTGAGCTAAATTTAAGGGCCAATTGTAGAACCAAATTGTTGTTGTACCAAATTTTGTGAAAATCGCTCAAAATTTGAAGGAGGTGAAGCAAAAAAAAAATCTGATTTGGACAAAATTCAAAATGGCAGAAAATGGATCGGCCGTAGCTTATACAGATAGATTTGTGTGAACCCACAAAATCCAGGAAAAGTTTGTTTCTGAAACATATGGTTAGAAAGTTGCAGAGCAAAATATAAAGTTCAATGTTATAGCACCACCATCTGGCCATATTGCACCACATTCAACACTAATACACTCACCACGTGTGAAGAAGATAGCAAGAACGGTTCTCGAGATATGTGAAGGACAGACAGAGATTCCTCGCTCTGTAGGCAGATTGACTGTTTAGTGGCATGTAAACATAGTCTGTGTGTTTGTGTGTGTTTGTGTTACAGATTTCCAGGAGGTGTTGAGACTGGAACCAGGGAACAAGCAGGCCCTGAATGAGCTCCAGAAACTGCAGATTGTAAGATCAAGTCATTAGTTCACATGAGTTCAGTAAATGTAAAAGGTTTAGATTGAAGTGAGGAGAAGGAACAATGTTAAAAAAATATTAATAGCAGTGCTACTCATGTAAAACACATTATTGCGATACAGAAATATATTTTCTTTTTAGTCTAAACTTTGCATTCATTGCTGTTGGTTGTTGTAACGTGACGGTGACTTAGAGACTGAAGTTTATTCCTCTACTGTATTTCAAGTCCCTGTGGTTATGAGACCTAAATTCCAAGCTAATGTACAGCTGGTTAATGGACACCATCCATCCATCCATCCATCCATCCATCCACATCCATCCATCCATCCATTTTCTTCTGCTTATCTGGGGCTGGGTCGCGGGGGTAGCAGGCTAAGCAAGGACTTCCAGACATCTCTCTCCCCAGTAACTTTTTCCTGCTCTTCTTAATAACCCTGAGGTGTTCCCAAGCTGGACGAGATATATAATCTCTCCAACGTTTACCCCGAGGCTTCTTACCAGTTGGACGTGCCCGGAAAACCTCCAAAGGGAGGCGTCCAGGAGGCATCCTGATCAGATGCCTGAACCACCTCAGTTGGTCCCTTTCTTGGAGCAGCAGCTCTACTCCGAGCTCCCTTCGAATGTCTGAGCTCTTCACCCAATCTCTAAGGCTGAGCCCAGCCACACTACAAAGAAAGCTCATTTCGGCCACTCGTATCTGCGATCTCATTCTTTTGGTCATTACCCAAAGATCATAAATATCGCTGAGTATTGACAGTAGATGGACCGGTAAATTGAGAGTTTTGCCTTCCGGCCCAGCTCCCAGAACAGCGCCTGCATAACTGCAGACGCCGAATCAGACCGTCTGTCCATCTCCCACTCTATTTTTCCCTCACTCTTGAACAAGACCCCGAGATACTCGAGAACAATGGTATCAGACTTGTAGGTACTGAATTCTTCAAACTTATATTACTGTTTTTATAACGTCACTCTGTTGTGTCAGGATGTGGCTTCCAGCGGCCTTCTTCAGACACCAGACGGCACACAGAGGAGAACAGTTCAGCCAATAGACAAACCAACACATCTACGCTCAACTGTGAGTCTTTCCCTCAGTGCAGAAGTCTTGTTTGATGAAAATACAGTCTGTGCTACACCGGAGGCAGTTAAGGCAGAGATTAGTAGGCGCTGATGATCCGACTGCGTTCCAGTTGAAAAGTGTAACAAAGAAGCAGGATAATGTGCTGTATTTAAAGTTTTAAAAGGATCTTTCATTTGATGAATCAGTTAGTCAGTAACTTAATTTTTGGACTTTTTCAAGACATTAATTTGAGCTCTAGGAAGATGTGATTAACATTTGTCTTTTTATTTGACATTTTATAGGCTAAAATAGTTATGACAACTGGAAAAAAAGATTAATTTTAAAATCATTTCACAGTTTGTTTGTTTTTTTATAATCTTTTTATAATTTGTACTTCCAGCTTAAGCTTGTACTTAAAGCTCCCATGTTTACAGCATGCTTTAGCATTATTTGTCCAGCAGGTGGCAGGATAGACTAGACAGTAATGTACTGTAGATTTAACATCTGGATTCTGTAATCTTTATTTTGTGATGTCTTTACTAGAGTGCAGTTCAGCCAGTGATCTGAATGTTTTGGTGTTTGACTGATTGTGAACATCCAATTATGATCCTCAGAAACCTCTGAGGAGGATCGATATTGAGGAAGTGAGTGGAAAGGTGACGGTGTCTGAGGTGGAGTCCAAGTTCTTAGTCCAAGAGGTGACGAAGGAGGCTGAGGATGAGTCCTCACCACTGTCGACATCGCCCAGCACCAAGATGATCAAGCTCGAGGAGATAGCAGTCCCCTCGCGCTCATCTCACCAGTTAGTGGCACCACCTATTCTACGTCACTTTTCATTTCCTAAAGTGTCTGTAAAGCACGATGTGTTGCATTATTCTGTGGAATATGGTGTTCATAATTCCTCTCCAGCAAACAGATGTTTTGCTTCTGTTTCACAGAGCTCCTGCTAGCAGGCAGACCAAACAATCAGCACAGGAGGAACTCATTCATCCTCCTGAGCCATCAGCCGGTCCCTCCTCGACAGCAGCAGACCTGCCTCCTCCGCCCACTAACAGCTTCCAGCTGGAGGCCGACCTCCGCAAGATCGGACACCATCCGGAAGTGATTTACAGATATCTGAGGGTGAGCTATGTGTTTGCAGATGAAAAATCTGAATGTTCACACTGACAAGATCATATTTGTGAGTTCAGACAGTATAATTATATGCTGTCAGCACAGCATTGGTATTGAAGTATGCAGATTAAAAGAACAGTGTGTAACAATTATGGGGATCTATTGGCAGAAATAGAGCATGGCATTAATTTCTTGAGTTGTTGGGTTTTTGTTACCTTGTAAAGAGCTGTTTATATCTATATAGGGAGCGGATCCCGTCTCCATGGAGTCCGCCATGTTTCTGCAGTAGCCCAGAACCGACAAACCAAATTTTCCTGTTTGGGCCAGTGTCAATAACATTACTCGCTCCTGTCGCCACTGCTTTGTCTCTTTTGCTTCACCACTCACTTCCCACGTACACACACGCTGCTGGAGCAGCTCTAACATGCTGTAGAGAGGTCCATTCAAATTTTTGCTTAGGCCACCATAGCTCTCTAACATGTTTGGCCCACGAGGGGGCTTCAATTGGTTGCAGTCGCCTCACCTCGCTGCTAAATATCGCCAGATCCTACACACTGGACCTGTAAGCTGCATTTCCTATCTAAGAGCTCTGACTTCAGTGGAATGGGCTAATTTTATGATTTACATGATGCATTTTTCTCATTGCTATGTCAACCCAAGTCTCCACAGGTGTAATCTAATTTTACATCACCAGCAAACTAGGCTTGAAACTGAAATCTTAAATTTGATGGAAAAGGTACATTTAAAGTTAGGGTTGGAAATGTTGTTATAGTCGTAATTTTCATCACATCTCGACAACAATAAATAAATCAAATGCTCTAACAAAAAAAAAGAGAAAAAATAATCTACTATCTGTGGCTGTCGCAGGTCTGTAATAAACCTGTCCAATCATTTAATTTGGCCTAAATGAAATGATTGGACTACCTGTCTGTGTGCTCTCATTGAGCATCACCAGACACCTAGCGTACTAACTAATAGCCATGTTCGTTGTTTACATTCTTAATGATAATTGTAGAGGAGTGGCTTTTGAGGGAGGCGTCAGTGCTGCAGACTTTACGACTTTCTCTCTTTCTATATATACAGTATATATGTATTTTTTTATAGGTGAAAAATCAAAACACCAGTTACATTACAAGTAGTACAACAATGATAAGAATTGGAGAAATACCCAAGAAAGGGCAGTTAGTGCTGCTCGCTACTGTCATTGGAAAAGAGTTTGCAACACTGGACTGGATTTTTTGGTTGGATCATATTTAAAATCTAGCATTCTCTTGCTAGTTTCTTAAGATTACCAACCCTAGTTTTAATTACTTCATTTCTGAGTCTTTAAATTTTCACAAAATACAATATCTTTGATGAATTCAATGAACTAATCAGACTTGCATCCTGCATTATTTAGTTTTAACAGCCTTGTTATTGTTCCCGTCTCGCAGCAAATCAAACCCGAAGCTTACGCAAACATTTTCCACAACTCCCTGGAACCTGACATTCTCAACCAGATCCTGACGACGCTGCACGGTTTCTATATCAAGTGAGTTTTAAGAGCTCCTGAACTGGTTTTCTGTTACACCTACGGTATTGTACTGATCGTTAACACCAGTCTTGTGCAGGAATGAAGCCCCGGCCGTCACGCTGGAGATCCTCAGGAGCCTAGCGAGCGTGAGGCGCTTCGACATGGCCGTCATGTTCCTGTCGTCCCCGGAGAAGAAAGGTCGAGCCTCTTTGACGTGCTGCAGCAGATGACTCGTACATTTCACCCACACATTCCAGCGTATTGATAATTTCCTGTACTGTTTTTTTTTTTTTTTTTTTCTTCCAGTGCTTAAAGAGCTGTTTGACTTCCTTCACCAAGCCGAGCTGGAGGGCTCATCTGTCACAGCTTTACAGAAGAAGTACGGTGTGTGACGCTTCTACAGACTGTAAATTTCAACAGTTACATTATTTTTATTCAAAGACAACTGAACAACGTAGTTATATTCTAATACTGAATAAACTTAAGGTTTTATATCATTCTGTAGCCGCACAGTGGGGTTCATTATATATTCAAAAACAAACATTCGAATTTTGGTGAAAGTAAGTGTTTTAGCATGAAAATGCAATTTTCCCAAGCCCCTCTAAAAACCTTTTCCCACATGACCGAATGTAGGTTTCTACATGGTGATCGTACTACATTTACAGTATCTGTATATCCTACCCCAGGTGGGAGTATCTCTGTGTACCTCTGTGGACACCACGTTAGTTCAGATCCGTAAGTCACACAATAACACAAACTAACTAACTGATGGACGCAGCGGTAGACCAGCAACACCCCTGTTCTGCAAGGTAAAGTGCACAATTAATCTAAATGTTACTGAAATCGCAGTACGGCCTGCTGCAATTTTCAAATCAGAGGCTGAGGAGGAAATATTTAAGGCGAAATATGTGTCAAAATACCATTTTAAAGAGATCTCCACATCATTTTCTAGACTTAAAGAAACATAATTGTTTGGTATAGATCCCTGCAAAAAACAAACAAAAATAAATGTTAAAATTATCATTCCTAATATTGCAAATCATATGTATTTACAATATCGGTCAAAATAATTGTAATTTTATAGTTTTTTGGAAATCATACAGCCATAGAGTGGAGTCTGGCTTTGAAGACTCTGATATAAGGGCTTCAGTTGCCCGTCAGAAAAGACTGATGGAAAGGTGAAACGGTAAAAATATTTGTATATTAATATAAAACAGACATTTTATTGGCTAACCCGGCTCAGTTTGACTGAAGAGAACCGCGTGAGAAATCTCTTTTCAGAAGCTGAACAACAAATAAAGGTGTATTTTTTTAATTTGTGCGTGGGCTGTTGTTGAATCAGTCACTACAGAAGTGAAAAATAGTTTTGAACTCCGTACGTAATCTCAGATGTGTCACACAGATGATGAATTGGCAGAAACTACAGTAGTTCATTGTTTATTAAGCATAATAGTGAATATTGTTTGGCAAGACAAATGGGAATATATCATGAAAGAAAATGAGATTAGCCTTGTGTAATTAAAAACCCCAAAACACATTACTCAAGCATACAATCCATATCCTCATTCTATATCTGTTTAATCTTGTTCAGGGTCACAAAGAGGTTGGAACCTGTCCCAGCATGCATTGTGCTAAAATCAGGGAAACACCCTATTCAATTTGCCAGTCCATCACATATAGAGTACACAATGCTTGAGTAAATGCAGCCACTCATGTACAGTAAGTCATTATTAAGAAGATTGCCAAACTATAACTTAGTTCTCCACTGTGTGCAGAGCATTTGCAGATCAGGAGAAAAGTTGAAGTTCTTCCACTGTCTCAGCATCCACACCAGTGAGGATCTGCAGCGAAAAGCCCATGATTTAGATTTAAATAACCACTACAAACTCTGTCTAAATACACGCAAACCTCCAGCAGCAGCCTACCTGAGACACTGATTGTCTTGTTGACCGTCGCCGTCTTCCCGTTGTATGGGTTCTCAGCCTGGCAGCTGATGGACTCTCTGGAAACGTGGCGGTTCACGGTGATGTCAATCACGCTACCCGTCATAGTCTTCCCGTACAAGGTCCATTTGAAGACGCAGGAAGGAGAGCATTCTGCTAAGCACTTAAAGCTTACTGTAACCCCGATCTCAAGAGTATCCGGTCCTGCAATGGTCACGTACTTTGGTCCGTCTATAAGAGAGGAGCCACAAATACAAGCTAAAGCATGTTAAATCATAAAACAACCTACTCAAACAGGTACATGCAATAAAGTTCATGGAATCATACTTCAAACTCTGATATTTACTTACAAGGCACCACCACTGTGGTCAAAGCTGTTCTGTTTTGCTTCGTCACTGAGTTTAACACCATGCAGATGAGGGCGGCCTCAAATGGAGGTGTTACAGGTGTGAAGAATATGGTGGCGTTTGTCGACAGGGGCTTGCCATTATAAAACCAGCTGATGTGGCAGGCGGGGAAGCAGTCAGCTGAACATTGCAGCTCTGTTGTGGATCCAGGCTCGGCGATCATCTCCTCACCCACCGGCCCTTTGTTGGGTTTCACAATAAGCGTCTCATCTGGCCCATCTGGATGATATAATACAACATATTCCATACTCAGTACTGATTGGGTTGACAACACATCTAATTACCAGCACCTTAAAGAAATATTTCAACATTTTATGACGATCAAGATGAGAAGCTTAATACCACTCCAAATTATATTTCGAAAGAATAGAATAAGGCTGTTGGCAATAGCTTCATATTAAGAAGCTGAGCCGAACAGAATAGCTTAGCATAGCATGAAGACTGGAAGCAGAGAGAAATAGCTAGCCTGGCTCTGTCTGAAGGCAAAAAACTCAACCTACCACTACCTCTAAATCTGATAAATTGTCATGTCTGTTTAATATGTACAATTCATTGTCTTGTCACAACAGTCTCACGGCAGTTTGTGAGATAGTGAAGAAATTGAGTGTATTTTATTCTCGTACATTGACACAAATTTCCCTTTTTTCCATGACGCTCAGCACCACTTTCAGCAATGTGTGCTTTTTTCTATGACTATCCAGCAACACATGACGCATGTGTCAATTTGCACTCCAGTCTTTTCAAAATAAAACTACTCAGGTTTATGAATAGATCGACTTGGTTAGGCTTAGGCAACTAAACTAATTAGCTAGGCTTAGGAAAAGATCAGGGTGTGGGTTTAAATAACACCTGAAGTGTCATAACTTAAGTATGGAAGTTATGCGACAGCAGCTACTTCTATAGCTTTATGGAATGATCAAGGTTTGGTTAAAATAACACCAGAAATGATGTATGTTAAGTAATTTACGAGACAAATAATTCAACTTTGACTTCTGATTTCACACTGGACACCAACACTGGACTCCTGAGCAAAAGTCCTGTGTTTACTGACCTGCCCATCCACCCTGACCTCCTCCCTATGTGACAGTCACCGCTCTTTATACTTCCCGGTTTACATTTAATCTGGATTTCATACAAATTGACTTTGTGCTGATCATCATGAAAAAAAAAGAGACATTTGTATGTACACAAATCAATACATGCGATCAATATGTGCGACTGGGCAGACAAATAACAGTCTGGGGTTACAAGTACATTCATGACCCTGGTATACTCACAGTTTACTTGCATCTTGTAGCCAACAGACAGGATGGGGGTTCCACGCTCAACTGCTACCACTAATGTGTTGTAGTAGAGGGTGTGGTTCCCACCCTCTACAACCAAACATTGGTATATCCCTCCGTCCACCCGCAAGAGATTCTTGAAGGTAATTGTGATGTTGTCGGGAGAGAAATGCACTCTTTCAGTTGCTGGCATTTGCAGTTTGTTCTTGAGCCACGTGATGGAGGCTGGGCCCCGAGGGCCAACACACTGCAGAGAGAAAGGCTTGCCTTCGACCGGTGGGGCCTGGGAGGTGGGATGCACTGAGAATGGGTCTGTACGGAGAGAAAATTAAAATATCAAGTGATGAACAGTGCTAGTTTTTTATGATCAAAGACTCCTACACAATAACACAGTGGCGGACTCAGGCTATCTGGGATGCAGGGGTGGTGTGGAGTGTGGTGGGGCCCCAGCATAGAAATACAAATAGGAGTGGAATGGATATTCCCATTCAAATCAATGTACCAGGATGGTCAAAGCGGTAGCCATTTTCATGTGTACCTTTGCCAGTAACACCATTGTAGTATAAACTAAACCGACTTTCGGAAAGTCGTAGATTCACTGAAGTGAGGGTTTGCAGAAAGGACTAGGCCAAGTGGAGTAATGTTTGCATTACAAAGCAGTAAATGAGTAAATGAGCAAAATTTAACAACTTAATGCTTCATCCACATATTGCTATCGTCAAATGAGTGACAACTTTGTTCTCTTTTCTGTAGTCAGTGTAGCATTAAAGCATGGTGGAATTGGCAAGCTAGCTTGCTTGCTAACTCGTGGACAGGCTAGTTAGCTCTTGGGCTAGTTCCACCATGATTTAATGCTACACTTGCTACAAGGAAATAAGCCGTACAGCGGGTTGGTGGCCAGCGCTGGGTGTAATAGTCCCTCTGCCTCACTCCTTGCCACTCCAGAGAAAGACAAGCTAGATAACTTGCCAGCCATCAGTCTCCGGGAGCTGGATTTGTTCTTTTCCCAGAAAGCTTGAGCTGTGACAACACTTTTCAGCCCCACTAACGTTGCCACATTTTTTGGCCTTCAGCAAATTAGCATGACAATCACTTCTACTCCTATTTTATTTCTATGGGAACATTTAGGGAAACCAAATGGCACTTCATCACATTTTCTCCACTGGAAGGACACCTTTGATGGCACATTATCATTTTTTATATAGCAAAGGGGAATCCGAGAGACCACTTTTGCCATTCCACCAGTCCATAATATATTACTCGAACCAATACAGAATCTTCAGGAGTAATATCACAGACTCACCAATAACGGTGAGGTTCAAAGTGCCGGTGATAGTGGCGTTAGATGCAGTGTTTGTTGCCTCACAGGTCAGAGGCTCAACTTTAGAGTAGTCGCTAATAGTGATCTCCAGGCGACTGGCGAACTTTTTCTTGTCCCCCTTATGCAAGATGGGTATCTCGATTTGGTTACCATGGAAAGTCTCCCCCATGTACCTCCATGTGATTGCACAGGATGGAGTGCATGTAGCAAAGCATGTGTATGTGTACTGTTTTCCCATTGCTACTGCGCTGTCACCAGCGATTGTGATGTTGGATAAACCTACAGAAGGAGATGACAAAAGACATTTCGATGTATCACGCTCATTTGACAAGGTTACGGCAAAACATGGGTGCTATCGAAACATCACCAATGTCATCAACAATCCAGTAGGTGGATTTGTCGCTCATTGATTCATTTTCTCGAGGTATGTTCTGTCACATACTTGCCACTGGCAGCTGCAGGGCCTTTTCGATGTAGAGGTGTGAGATGGTGTCCTGAGCCTTACAGATCAGAGTTTCAGAGACGACAGCACTAGAAGGGGGAGTGACAGAAATTGTGTTGCCCACTGCAGTACCGAGTGTCTCCCATTCCCAAGTAGCCGTCCATGAGTAGTAGCAGGTGGAGGAGCAGTCAGCTGAGCAGGTAAAGTTGGATGCAACTCCTGCGGTCAGGAAGGTTGGACCGCTGATATGTATATTTGATGGTCCAGCTAAAAATGAAAGGAAACTGGGTTTAGGGATTCCTCCTAAAAAACAAACACAAGCTTGAATTCTTTTTACCTATCACTTGCAGCGTCTCTTGAGCAGTGGCTGATTTTTCTGTAGCAGGATTGACTGCCTTGCATTTCAGCGTTTGTGTTGCCGGTCCTTCCCCAAGTTGCAACCTCAGCGTCGGGCCGAGAGACGTCACATTACCCCTGGTCCAGGTGAACAGGCATGTCGGGTAGCAGCTGGCTGAGCAGCGGAAATCATACAGCATTCCCACGGTTATTATGTCGACCCCAGTGATCACCACTGACGACGGTCCGTCTGCGGTTGGAGGTAGAACAGATGATAGTTACTGAAGACAGATTTTTGGGAAAACGCGTAAATCGCAGAAACATGTAAATAACACCAGCGTGCATAAATGTTTTGAATCAGTAATTCATACAATAAATGGAGTAATGAACAAGAGAAGTTGTGCACGGCAACCCGCATGGTGACATTTTTGCATTAGATTAATTTTTCTTTCCCTTCTATAGTAATGGATTACACCCCCAAGTGTTTAACGCAAGGAAATGCATTCGTTTCTAGATGGTTAAAAATGTTAATTTTGTCTTTTTTTTTTTGCCATCCAGTCTGGACGAGTCACATTTATACATTTTTTCCTAAATGAAAAGTTCAACGGCATATTGAGCTAACATTGGTAGCATGCTAGCTCAGTAACCTGTATAGATATAGTATAGTGGTTCATAGGCTATGTCTTTTCACAAAATATTTCACAAAACTGCTAAATATGCTGTCAATCTCTTCACTTGGAAAAAAAGAGCTGTATTACATTCATCAATCAGTTATCAATATGCTAAATTGACAGGAAGTTAGCATAAAATGCATTGTGTGCCGCAGCAAGTTAGCATTTTATGATAATTTCCTGAGGATAGAAAGGCGAAGTCTCTCCCTTCTGGTGGACCCCATGGGACCTTATTTCTGAAAACATATGTACGGCAGTCAACTGCGAGAGACAGATATTTTTTGATCCCCTTTGAACTGCGCCATGAATCACACATATGATGTTTGTGGCAATTTAAAAAAAAATTTTGCAAGTCAAGAAGGTCTTGTTGTAGGTTTGTCATCATGTCATTTAGTTTTGTGTGAATCTGCTCAGTGAGCTACATCTCTTGTCTCGCACAATATGCCTCACCAACAGTAGCTAGCTAGCTAACTGTGACCACGCACAAATGAAACGTGGCGTAACTGATGTGTTTTATCCAGCGTCTATTGGTGTTTCCGGGAGGAGAAAGAACAAGCAAGACCCGCTGCTTTCTAATTGTGTATTTTCAGTCTTATACTCAAACAGTTTTACAACAAACTGACTTTTTTTGACAACATCAAAATCATGTGTGATTCAAATGGGTTCAAAAAGTTAGTTGTCTCACTGCTGATTACTGTTCATATTTTTTCCGAAACAAGTTCCTATGTTGGTCCACCGGACGGGGTGGGACTTTGCCTCCCTATACGCTAATTCAGTAGGAGGTTAGCATAAACTGCACCGTGTGCCACAGTTAGCATAAAATGCAGTGCGTACGATCTGTCCGAAATCTACTGCAGTTCAATTTTTTCAACATACTTCAAAACAAATACAGAAGGAGGAGTTTCACAAAGCCATCAGAGATCACAGAGGTTCCCATAGGAATGAATGACAATCACATATGTACACAGAGCTATGTGGAAATAAGGCATTAGGGCACCTCCATGTAAGTTCACGAGTAAGTTTATTTTTTGCTCTTTTTCCTTGTGCAAATTTTTTGTAGCTGCTTAACCTCACATTTGCAACTTTCTTTCCCCGGCCCACTTCTCAAGCATGTTGGACACTGACTGCACCATGAGGTAACTGTGATGGCCCTTGTGTACTCACAAATTACTTGCATCTTGTAGCCAACAGACTGGATGGGGGCCCCCACCTCTGCCACCACACATTGGTATAGACCGTCGTCTTGCTGCAGGAGAGGACTGAAGGCCATCGTGATGTTGTCAGGGGAGAAATGCACTCTTTCAGATGCTGGCATTGGATGTTTGTTCTTCAGCCACGTAACGGAGGCTGGGTTCTGAGAGCCGACACACTGCAGAGAAAAAGGCATCCCTGCCTCTGACATGCCCTGGGAAGTGGGACGCACTGAGATGGGGTCTGTGCAGGCAGAATATTAAGTATCATACCATCCTCATACCATTTTTTTAATTAAAAAATCAAGGTGGGAGCAACGTCACAGACTCACCAATGACGGTTAGGTCCTTGGTGGTGGTGGTAGTGGCGTGAGATGCAGTGTTTGTTGCCTCACAGGTCAGAGGCTCAATTTTAGAGTAGTCACTAAAAGTGATCTCCAGGTGACTGGCGAACTTTTTCTTGTCCCCCTGATGCAAAATGGGTATCTCGATTTGGTCACCGTGGAAAATCTTCCCCATGTACCTCCATGTAAAGCTGCAGGATGGGACGCACAGGGCGAAGCACGTGAACATGTACTGTTTCCCCATCGTCACCGTGCCGTCACCAGTAATGCCAACATCCGATATGCCTAAAGAAGGAGTTTGAGAAAAAAAGAAGCTTGAATATGTTGTGCTTATTTTACAACATCAGAACATTAATTCAAAGTGTCAGAAATAATCTCAAGACAAGCTCCATATGTTAGTTTTTACAGATCTTTCTTCTCATCAGCGTTATATTTTTTAAAACCACTGACATGTTAATGGACCACTGTGTAACATGTAGAGGGATTTACCGGCAGAAATTTATCAGTATGTTTTCTTTAGTGTATAATAGAGGTCAACCGATTAATTGGGCCGATTATTTGACTCTTTTTCATAATCGCATCGGCCGATGTCTGAGCATATTAAGCCGATTATCAAACAGGTGCATAAATGCTGCTAAGTGCACTAAAACTTTATTTTTTCAACCAGAAGTTTATTTGATGAATTTAACTTTGTTGATTACGTGTTTCATTATGTAGATTTTACGTTATTTTTATTTAAAAATATGTAACTGCACTGCAGTGCAGACACAACATAGATTGGAGAGAAAGACCATAGGTGTTGTTCAATAAATGTTTACTGAAGTTGAGAAATTTTGTGTATCGTTTGTTATTATTAAGCTGTTATATTTCATCAGATGGAGGAAAAAAACAAAAATCACCCAAACATATCGGCTCCCCAAAAAAGTGGCATCATATATCAACAGTTATCCTGATTCGCCAATAAATCGGCATCGGCCATAAAAAAAACCCATATCGGTTGATCTCTAGTGTATGATCACCTTAGAATGAGCCGTTTATATCTACGTGAGGAGTCTTCACGGAGTCGGCCACCATGTTTCTACAGTAGCCCAGAATGGACAAACCAAACACTGGCTCTCGATAGGGCCATTCATGTTTTCATGTTTTCGCGTCGGCCACTATAGTTATACGGGAGAAATTTCAGTTGGTTGCAATCTGCAACCTCACCACTAGATGGCGCCAGATCCTACACACTGCACCTTTAATTTGTCACATGCTAAAATGTGGTGTAACAGCAACACAAGTCAGAAAGAGACTCGGTGATGTCAGCAACACTAATGTAAAATTAGCAAACACTGGCTAACATTAACCACTGTTAACAACTGTTAGAAGAAGATTGTGTAATTTCTTCATTCAAATGTCATAAATCTGGCTTTAAAGCTGCAGTTTTTAACTTTGAGATAATATGATAAAGGTTTTTTTTATAAAACTCTCACTATATCCTGACAGTAGTGCATTAGACAGATCATCTGTGAAAAACAATATGTTCCTAGTGCTCCTATTGGCATTTGCCAGTTTCTACCGTGCCCAAACAATGAATCACAGCCGAGCTGGAGCTGAGTATAGTCAACTGTCAATCATCGCTTGTGAAGCTTGCAAAACGACCAAACTAGGCAGCACTGATCAAATATGACTCAGTATTCTGTTACCGTTACTGTAATATCAGAAACATATTTTAATCTACTGTTTAGCTGTAAAATGAGAAAGTTTGCTCCGGCCAGTGGGCGGGGCTTGATTTCACCTCGACTGTTTTCAACATGGGGGCCGGGTCACAAACTTTCTTATAGGGAAACAAGCATTACAATAACAGAATCTTGATTCATTTTTGATCGGTGCTGCATAGTTTGACAGTTTAATTGGAGTTTGCAAGCAGTGATTGACAGCTACGTTAGAGACTGCTCGGCTCTGATTGGTTGCTTTCATTTGGGCATGGTTAAATCTTGCAAATGCCTTTAGGAGCACTAGGAGAAAGAGGAAAGTGTTTTTTTCACAGATTATCTGTCTTACCTGCTCTATGTCAGGATAGAGTGACCGTTTTACAAAAATAATGTTTTATTATATTTGCTCAAAGTTACTGACTGCAACTTTAAGTATTAAAAAATGGAACATAATAGTAATTAAAACACAGAAATGCAAAATATCCAATCACAAATCTGAGTCACAATGTAATATGCAAGCTAGCCAGTTACAGAAATAAAATTTGAATTTAAATAATTACACTGACTTACATTATGTCCAAGACAAATTTCCCCAAGGGGACAATAAAGTGTATCCATAGTGTATCCTAACATATTCTATCATATCGTATAACTAAACTGCTTTAACAGTAAGCACACACATTTTTTCCCATTCAACATAACCAGTGGGGTTGATCTCAAATGTATGTTGCTTATTGATCATTCGAGGTGAGTTTTTTCACATACTTGCCACCGGCAGCGACAGAGTGGTCGAGATGTAGAGGTGTGAGACGGTGTCTTCAGCCTCACAAGTCAGACTTTCATAGAGGATAGTACTGGCAGCTGGTGTGACAGAAATGGTGTCGCCTTGTGTGGTACTGAGCGTCTGCCCTTCCCATACAACAGTCCATGTGTAGCTGCAGGAGGGGTAGCAGTTGGCTGAGCATCTGAAGGTGGATGCGGTTCCTTTAGTCAGATAGGATGGACCGCTGATCTGTACGTTTGATGGCCCAGCTAGAACGTTTGGAAATAGATTTGGTTGAGGGAAGTGCTGCTGCGGGACCTCATGAATTTGAATTCACTTACTCATACCTGTCACTTGCAGCGTCTTGTGGACAGAGGCTGACTTCCCTGTTGTCGGGTTGAAAACCGTGCAGGTGAGGGTCTGTGTTGGCACTATGTGCAGGAGCTGCAGGCTCAGCTCAGGACCCTGAGAGGTCACGTTACCCCTGCTCCAGCTGAACCTGCAGCCCGGGTAGCACAGGGCCATGCACTTGAAACCATATGGGATTCCCACGGTCACTACATTGACCCCATCAATTTTCACTGAGGATGGCCCATCTGCAGGAGGACGTAGAACACACAAGACTTTTCTAATTCAAAAATATTCAAGGATGCCTATGAATGACGACTATGACATACAGCACATTAAGAGAGTCAGAAAAGAGCAGACGGTTTGCTTTGATGCAGTTTTTAACCATTTGAGAGAGGGATGCACCAATACTGATATCAGGCCGATTCTTGCTCAAATAACTGGATCAAGTATCAGTGACAATGGGGCTGATTCACTTCAATTCTACGTTTATAGACTATATACTGTACATTATAGTGTATACTGGAATCTCAATCCCTGTTTAAATTTTAACCAATTTGTTGCTGCATTGAAAATAGTTTCCAATAGCAATTCCTGTTAATTTTGAGGATTTGCTTAGAAGTTGCTGGTGTAGAATCTATTATTTTAATAATAAATAATAATTCAGTAGACTCAATCAGGTTTATTTCGCCAAGTATATACAGTACATACATGTTTTTATGCAGCCCTCTCAATGTACTTACACAGAATAGAAATCACAGAATAAAAGTATCCAAAAAAATAAATAAATTAGGCAAGTAAAGTATTCTGGAAGTTTTAACGGTACAAATAGTGCAAATAAATAAAATTGGATGGATATACGTGGATTGGATGATTATGTCCAGTATATACATGTGGAGATGTCTGTATACTGCATGTACATTGAGTAAGATTTATATTTACAGTGAGAGATAGGTAGATATTACAATAGTGACACATGATATGTACATATTATAAAAAAATGTGCAGAAATGTGCATTTCAGACTCTAAGAATTATGATAATGGCAGCAGAGGATATTTGGTGTTAAATGGGTTTTTACAATGTATGACTGGTTAAGTGTTCAGAATTAAAAGTAAATTTATATCTATATATGTGTTTGTTACATTTCGTTTTACAAAGTTAGGAAAGCAATGTTTAAGTCAAGCCTGATGCTGCCTTACCCATAAATGAATGATCCCCGTCACTTCCACACAGTGAGGCATGCAGCTTATTGATTAAACACTGGTATCAGATCAGCACTCAGTTTAGGGATGTAAGGAAATATTGAAAAAAATGAATATTGTATATTATATTTTTATGTTTTTGATACTGTATCAACTGTCAAAAACACTACTGATTTTTAATTTACAGTTTAATCACTGCTTATTTTCATTTGCATGTGCCGTCTGAAAGCAATGCTATGATTTTGGATATTACAATGTCTGATAAATGCAAATGCAAATCTCACGGCTCTGATTGCATAAAAAGAAAACTTTTTTTACTCAGATTTCATGCATATGGTGGTGTGTTCTTTATAATATGACAGTTTTCCTAAAATTAGAGTAAAAAAAAAATCACAATATATTGCCTTGCTTACAGTATCACAATATATTTGTAACCCCTATATCATGATACATACTGTATCTGGACTTGGAATCGGACATTCCCCAAAGCCCAGGTATCCCTATCGGTATCAGGACTGAAAAAAAATCAGATCGGTGCATCCCTTTTAACACAAGAATCAAAATGAAAAGGATCTTACATGAGGTTTCTCCCACGTTTCCACCCTGCTCAGTTTCACTGACAGAAAAACCTTGGTTATGAGGAAAGCAAATGCATTAACATTGTCAATTTTCTGGCAATTTATACAACACAGCACTCATCTAAAAGAAATTGCGTAATTATTTTTTCAGTAAATATTGTCTAAAATTGACTGATAATGCTGCTAAAATGCTGAGTAATGCCAGTATCTTACCTGCCAGGCAGGTGAGCAGCAGCAGACAGGCTGAGTGATGATCCATGGTGCTGCAGGCAGACTGAACAGCTATCCACACTCTTAGTACCATCCACACTCTTATAAAAGGCCTTGCCCACTGTTATCACCATCATCACACAAAACAAATGACTACAAATGACCTAATGTTACTGGCAAAGGAGAGCAGCATGCAGGTTATCAGCTGGCTTTATTCTCTGCAGAGGGCATGCATGCAAGTGGCCGACATGTCGTGTGATGTTGTCTTGTTGTGGTTTCTTTTGTGTCAAGACGATGTGGCTCAGTCTGTTTTATCATATCTGCCTGCGATTGTAAAGATTCTAAAGTCAATTTATCACAGCATCTTGACGGAGAACAACTCCAACATTTTAGTTTCATAGGATATCTGTAGCTCTAAAACTGAACCAGCCACAGCCTCTGAAATGTGGCCAGTGATGAAGAAGAAGAAGAAGATATTCCTTTATTAGTCCCACGAGGGGAAATTCAATTTTTTCACTCTGTTGTTAACTTATACACGGTACATGCAGACCCAAACACACACATGCACAAACATGCAACAATGGAGAGATGTCAGAGTGATGGGGCTGCTCCTGACAAGCACCCCAAGCAGTTGGGGGTTTGGTGCCTTGCTCAGGGGCACCTCGGCAGTGCCCAAGAGGTAAACTGGTACCTCTCCAGCTACCAGTTCACACTCAGTTTTTGGTCCATGTCGGGACTTGAACTGGTGACCCTCCGGTTCCCAAGCCAACTCCCTACAGACTGAGCTACTGCCGCCCCCAAGGTAGGTGAAGATGAAGGTGTAAATCAAACCTTAGATTTATAGCTCAGATGTTGGAGTGGTTTAAATGGCATCTTTGTTTTATCGAAGCAAAACGGAGTACAAACAACAGTGAAGCGCTTCTCAGAAAGACTGATATGAACCCGGGGTGTGTCCACAAAGTGTCAATGCTATCTGCCAACATAAGATTAGAGCAAACATGTACCTGCAGTGTGTGGATGTATTGAACTGGACTTTCATTTAGATTGCATTGAACACATGAGCATTTCCCCAGATAACATACACACTGTAAGTACGTTATAAATGCACTTGTGTGATCACACCACTTCTCATGAGTTAGTCACAGGTTTCAGTGGTGCACCATCACTATCCAACCAGCAGGAGGAGCCAAGGCTGAATAAGATAAGATAAGATAAGATATTCCTTTATTGGTCCCACAGTGGGGAAATTCACAATCAAGAAGAAGAATCAAGACCATCAATTGCAATAGCTCCAGTTTAAAGCCTCTACCCATCACACACCCACACAGGTGTTTTCACTAATACTAGCACAAATATTTGACATCTCCCTCACCCTCCTGTCAGTGTTATCACACTTGTTAGAGTGAAACTAATTACAGCTTTATGATTTTCATTAGGTTTAGTGACTTTAGGTCATTTCCAGTACAGCTCCACCCAACACACAGAAGTCTTACTGAAAACACTTTTGTCTGGATGGAAACCTACACAGGTTTATTGCAAATATATTGCACATATAAACTAAGGAGTCATTCATACAGACAAACAATGTCAGAGCCAGGGGAGATCGTTTAAATAAAAACATTAAAAAGCACGAATAAATTAATCACACAGCTTTCTTATTTTTTTTTTTTTTATTTAAAATGAGTTCACTGTACAATTTGGTTTCATTTTTAAATGTTATAAATAAGGGTTTAAAATGGCTAGATTTGGATTGATTATTATTATTATTATTATTATTATTATTCGCTAAAATTAATTTCTAAATTATTATATATAATTCTTTACTTTTTAAATATTGTTATTATAGAAACCAAACTATACATTATGCCAGTACAATAAAAAATGTTAGAAATATAATATATTATGTAATATATAAAAAAATATGTACAGTAATATGTCAATATTAAGAGTACCATATAGATACATCCTTCCAAACTTTCTTGGTGTCTGGACATTGCCAGAGCAGGTGCAGCATCCTTTCTGGAGACATTTCACAACAAGAGGAGTCAACACAAATGACTTTTTTAAATTTAGGAAAATAATAACTAGTATAATAATATATATGGCACATTTTAAAAGAAACTTCCCTTATTTATATCGGATTTATTTTTTGTGTATGAGAGCTCGTCAGCGGCAAGTCCATTCAAGTTGGGGGAACATGCCCCACCGGATTTTTTGATATCTTGAAGTTTTTAGATTTTTATTTATTCATTTTATTTTATTTATATTATGTTATATTACTAATTGTAAAAAAGCATATCGTTATCGTCTTTTTATATGAGTTAAACTCTTTTAATTATGTCACAGCTCATGCCTCATAAAGCCGGACACCCCTTTTATCTATAATATTGGTTTATTCCAAAAGGCGCCGGATGAAATCAGGTCACAGGTAGCTACGTACATTTAGCAGCTAGCATGCTAAGGAGCAGTAGGCTACAGCCTAATGCTGGGATGCTGAAGGGGTTAGTAGTGCATTAACGTGTGTAAATTAAATACACTTAATTAAACACACTTAATTAGAAGACACACCACATAATTGAGTAGTACCAGGTAAAGTTAGTACCATTGTTAACACTCTGGTTAGCTAGCTAGTTGTGAGTTGTCATCGCATAGTATCCTTTTTAGTGCTCGTAAAGGCGAGCTGTGGCAGTGAACCGAGTTTTTTAACCACCATTGTCACAGGTTATAGTTAGTAAAACACTGAATTCCACTTGATATATCCAGATATTTCTATGTCTGCAGGTCAAGGTGCAGAGGAAAATCCCGTCATTCTTTTAAAAAAACGACCGGAAGCCACAGCAGCACTGTCCAGTCAGGAGGGTGACAGTGCAACAGGTAGGTTGTCTTAGGTGAGATTCATAGTGGTAATTGGCTGTTATTATATATTACATATATCTTTACATATACATTACACCCTTTCAGACCAGTTAAGGGTGATAGTGATGATCAGGCAGTTTAACTTGTTTATCTCTGTGTGTATGATAGTGAATGCTGAATTTGAATAATGAATAATGTTGTGGGATACTTCCTCATTTTATGGGCTGTTTTTGGGGCTTTATACATCATTGTCTCTATATCTGTCAATCTATATATACGCTCTGGCCACATAATTAGGTACACCTTGCTAGTTAAAGGTTGGACCCCCTTTTGCTTTCAGCATTGCCTTAATTCTTCGTGGTGTACTTTCAATAAGGTGTTGGAAACATTCCTCACAGATTTTGGTTCATATTAACATGACAGCATCACGCAGTTGCTGCAGATTTGTTGCACATCTATGATGCGAATCTCCCGTTCCACCACGTCCCAAAGGTGCTCTATTGGATTGAGATCTGGTGACTGTGGAGGCCGTTGGAGTACAGTGGACTCATTGTCATGATCAGGAAACCAATTTGAGATGGTCTGAGCTTTGTGACGTGGTGCTTTATCCTGCTGGAAGTAGCCATCAGAAGATGGTACACTGTGGTCATAAAGGGATGGACACGGTCAGCAACAATACTCAGGTAGGCTGCAGCATTTAAACAATGATCAATTCGTACAAAGGGGCCCAAAGTGTGCCAAGAAAATATCCCCCACACCATTACACCACCACCAGCAGCCTGAACCGTTGATCCAAGGCAGGATGGAGCCATACTTCCATGTTGTTTATGTCAAATTCTGACCCTGCCATCTGAATGTCGCAGCTGAAATCGAGACTCATCAGACCAGGCAACGTTTCTCCAATCTTCTATTGTCCAATTTTGGTGAGCCTGTGCAAATTGTAGTCTCAGTTTCCTGTTCTTAGCTGATGGAGTGGCATCCGGTGTGGTCTTCTGCTGCTGTAGCCCATCTCCTTTAAGGTTCAACGTGTTGTGCGTTCAGAGATGGTGTTCTGCGTTCCTTGGTTGTAACGAGTGGTGATTTGAGTTACTGCTGCCTTTCTATCATCTCCAACCAGTCTGCCCATTCTCCTCTGACCTCTCACATCAACAAGGCATTTTCATCCACACAACTGCCGCTCACTGGATATTTTCTCTTTTTCGGACCGTTCTCTGTAAACATTAGAGATGGCTGTACGTGAAAATCCAAGTAGATCAGCAGTTTCTGAAATACTCAGACCAGCCTGTCTGGCACCAACAACCATGCTACATTCAGAGTCCCTTAAATCCCCTTTCTTCCCCTTTCTGATGCTCGGTTTGATCTTCAGCAAGTTGTCTTGACCACGTCTACATGCCTAAATGCATTCAGTTGCAGCCGTGCAGTTGACTGCAATTTGTGTTGACAAGTAATTGAACAGGTACCTAATTATGTGGCCGTTGAGTGTGTATATATGTATATATATATATATATATATATATATATATATATATATATATATATATATATATATATATATATATATATATATATATATATATATATATATGTGTGTGTGTGTGTGTGTGTGTGTGTATATATATATATATATATATATATATATATATATATATATATATATATATATATATATATATATAGTCCCTTCATCCCCCATCCAACCACTTTCTGGAGAGGTGCCAGTTTACCCTGTGCCCGGGGGGCCCCTGAGTAAGGCACCAAACCCCCCACCTCCCTGGGCGCTTGTCAGGAGCAGCCCCCTCACTGTGTATATATATATATGTGTGTGTATATATATATATATACATATATATATATATATGTATATGTGGGACTATATAAAGGAATATCTTTCTTCTTATATATATCTATATATATATATATATATATATATATATATATATATATATATATATATATATATATATATACAGTATGTACATTATAATTAAACAAAGCGCTTGAATAGTGATTTGGAGGTTGAATACCATGTGGCTTCAGAGCATTCGGATCAGCTCTTGTGGAAACTGGTCTTTTTATGTGAATTTATGTCCCTTAAAATTTCTGTGTGAAGCAGACAAGATTTATCTCTTTTTCAAGAAAAGTGGCTGCAATACAGAAGCGAGTGAATTAGTAAGTGTCATTTTCAATAACCATAACAGCCCAAATACTTGACATGAAAATCTATCAATAAATATGGTATCTATCCTAATATAAAACTGGAGATTACGTAGCTACACAAACCGATTTAGTGAAGTTTTAAAATCATTCCTTTGAATATATATTAGTCTAGGCATTTTACCAAAAAATGTGGGTCAACCTCACTGGCTTATGTGTCCTCAATATGTTCTGAATCAGAGAAAGAAAGTCTTATGTAATTGTATGATGATTATACAGTATGATCTGGTATTATTCTACCTGTACAATAACAATTACAGAATACTCAAAAGTAATGCAAGTAACAGAAATACTGCCAATCTGTGATAGGAACCCTTTCAAATATGTAATAATTATTGTAGGGTGGATGGTGGCCATTTTGAATTACCTGTATTTCAGGATTGAATGATTATTATTACACTTTATGAATGTCAAAGAGAATAATTTTAGTGATGTGATACAAGTAAAATAGCTCTTGATGCATCTTGTGTGAGGCGAAGTTAAATTATAAAAAATTTATATATACATTATAAATATGGACTAATTTAAAAATAAATTACAGAAAATTGCGTCATTATTTTGGCTTGCGTGATGTCCCAAATTGTACATACTTGGTAACAGATTCAGCGTTGTCAGAGTCTTGTGGTAAAAGTCATCAGTGCTGTTTATTTATGTATAGACATCAATATTTAAAAATATATCAATGTGGAAGAACCTTACAAAAATCTTCACAACTGGGCACACTTTGATATTGAAGCCCCCCCCCCCCCGCAACTTAGTTTTCCAAATTCAATATTTGCATCATAAAATCAGATATCAGGCGGTCCGTTGTGGCGACCCCCAACGGGAATTGCTGAAAGACGAACGTTGCCACTGAAGTGCTTTTCCACACCTCCACTAGAAAGCGCAAACAGGGTTCAACCTGCTGTTGACGTGTGAGGGGGAAAGAATGCAGAGTGAGATCACCGGTACATGAGTCAGAAGTCCTCCACAACTCAACTACTGTTTTTCAAAGTCATGCACAGAAAGAAAGACCTGACAGACGGAGACAAGGACAGAGAGAGAAAGAGCTACCGGGTTCGGCTGAGCTATATGTAAAAAACTTCCTTAAAAAACTTCACAAAATGCTGTGGTGGTCTTAATTGTTTCTAAAAGACGACCCTTAAAGCCACTAAAACAACAGTCCAAGTGTTTTTTTTTTTCAAACAGGGTTTCTTTGGCTATGATTTCAATATTTTAGTAACAAAATCAATGTATGACAAATTGTATTTATACTTTCTAAAAAAAAAAGTATGACAGTTTTTTATATTGACCATACTGGACTTTTTGTTATCTTATTTACATTGTTATTGATCTCATTTGTTATCATCTAACTTTTACTTGGTCATATTTCATTATTTTAATAAAACTACTCCATTTAGAGTCAAATAAGAGTAAATTATACAATTTAGTTGTTTTTTTTTTAAATTAATTTTATTCTGTGCACCATGGTAGAATCTGATGATTTACAGGGTAAATGTCATGGCCAGTGGCTCCATTTTGTGCATATAGCCTCCTGTAGTGGATATCAGTAGTATTTTATAGCCAGGTTCCCTTTCAATAGGTAGGAAACCCATTTGGCACACTTTGGGTATCTAAGTGGCCAAATGGAGAGTTCGCCTGTTCCTATTCTGACTAAAACCTTTGTAGAATCTATGTGCTTTGTGAAAACATTTTAAGCGAGGATAAAAATGTAAATTTTTCCTTTGGTTCATCACAATTTACTCAGGCATAGTAACAGTCATAATGTTACTTAAACTGGGGAGGGTTTCCCTGAGGTCTTACCTGCCCATAGAGAGAGATCAGGCATATAGACCTGGTAGTTATGGAGTTATTCTTGATTTATTTAGGATATATCTGTCTAGGCAAACTGCACCTTCTGAAACCCTAGGGCTTAAGAGGTTAATAATAGATAGAATATGTTGCGACCCATAAAATTAACATTTAAAAGCAACCAAAACATGTTGCTGGGATCATACAACACTACAATACAGCAGAAACGATGAAGGTCAGCAGCAGCACAGCTGAGGTGTGTCCAGGACGAATGGACGGGTTGCGATCTGACCCTGAACACAAGAAAAAAAGAAACAAACGCAGGTCAAATAACTATTTACAATGTTAATATATGACATAAGATGCTGTACATTAAATCTACCTGTTATTTGTACAGTTTTTACGGCTGTAGCGGTCCTCTTTGAAGCTGTGTTTTGAGCCTCACACTTTAGAGTGACAGATTTAACAGGATGATCCACCGTCATCTCGATTGCGTTGCCCCTCACAGTCTGACTGCCCACAGACGACACATAGCGGCAAGAAGGCAGACATTCAGCGGTGCACGCAAACTTGTACTTTTCTGCAATTTCTATGACGTCTGGGCCCTTGATCTGAATATTTGATGGACCAGCTGAAAGAAAGATAGTGAGGAGAGATCAGAAAAATCTAATACTTGATTAGAAAATGCAAATGTAATGGACATTTCACCCCACTAGTAAATGTAGTGAAACTCTCGACTCACATATCACAGCGATGTTTCGAGTCGCAGCGACAAACAGCCCAGACACACTATTGGTGGCTTTGCAGATGAGAATTTTGGTGTTGTCCGTCTCCTGAGGAGTGATAGAAAGGACATTCCCTTGACCACTAATCCATGGGCCTTTATCTGTCTTCCAGGCGTAGCTACAGGATGGCCGACAGTAGGCGTGGCAGCTGTAGGTGTGGCTCACTGATGGATGCATCAAATCGGGGCCTGTGATGGAAACATTGGCAGGTCCAGCTGAGGTGAGAAACACAAATATATGAGTCATTAGAAGGGAAAGACGTTCACAAAGCACAGATGTTGTGAATATAGGCCAATCATGGAAACCGAATAGAAGAAGAATGGACATTTAAATCACCGTAACAGGATGGTTAGAGGGGCAGCCATTTTTATGTGCACTGTTGTCATTGCGGCCATCGTAGCGGGCTAGCTCCAGTATAAACTAAACCGACGAGGTGAGATGAGGTTTTGCAGTAACAGCTAAAATTAGCAGTGGAGTAACATTAGCGTTACCAAGCATAGAGAGTCAGAGTAAATGAGTAAAATTTAACAACTTAATGCTTCATCCACACACTCATGTCAGTGTCGGAAAGTGCGTAGCTATCACCGGATGAGTTACAGCTTTGGCTGATTTTCTGTAACCAGTGTTGCATTGTTAAGCAGCGGCAATATTAACGTTACTGTCCGAGTCTAGAAGCCACAGAGGCTAACAATTTAGCAAGCTAGCAAGTGGGTAACATATTGAAGGAAGTGCAAAGGCATAATGACAGAGGAGAAAGCTGAGGTCGTTGAGAATATCAACGTTTTCCTCAGACGTATTGTAAAATTACCAAAACAATGTATGGCTAAAATTACAATATGCTGTATAATATTAACTTATTATGCACTGATAAATGAACTTCTACGGGCTCCACCATTTCTCACAACACATCACAAGTCGCCAACTCTGAGCTTTCAGAAACTTTCTGCTTACAAGGTCATGAATACGACATGAGGGCGGCGTTCAGAAGGTCCCAACTTGTAAACACGGTAAACACGACCCCATTTGAAGGCTCCATTTTCCTACAGAGCTGGACCCATTGACATGTCTACAAGTCTACTAGTCAAATGACGACGGAAAATAGTTCAGTGTCCGTTCTAACTCCTAATCTATTTCTGTGAAGCCAATTATTCTGAAAGCCATGGTACAGGCTTTTTCTTACACCAACAATATCTGATTTAAAAACAAAGAAGCTGTCACTTACCTAACACTTGCAGTTGTTTAGTTGTGGTGACACTCGGCCCTGAATTGCCACGTGTGGCTGTACATGTTACTGTTAAGGCCTCCACCCAAAAGTTAACAGTGAAGGCTAGCACGTTGTCCTGACCCTGGGCAGTCTGTCCATCCAAAGACATAGAATAGGTACATGTAGGGCAGTTGGCAACACACACAATGCTGCTGGGCACGCCCACAGTCACGTAGTCCGGACCGACAATTGTACAGTTGATTTTCTCGCCTGAACATGTTGAGTCACAATTACCAGGATGATTTCACTTTTTAAAAATGTACACAGATAGCATCTTTAATATGTTTTATTGTTAATTTGAATGTGAAATCACTTACCCATGTCATCATCATCTAGTTCAGCGTTCTCTCTATCTGTAGACAGTACTGGCTGAAGGCCTACATAGTCAATGAAAACATATTTCATTGTCATCTAAAACATTAAGCAAGCAAAGTTGCTATGTGATGAGTCAATTTGCCAACTTTATATGTGCTACCATTAAAAATACTTTAGCATTTACCATTAGCCAATAATTATCACATGTTGCTTAAGTGGCTGCTATATAGCAAATGTTACGTGGGCTTTCAATACAACACTGTAGCCTAAAAATACCACTTAACATAAATAAAACACAGCATTCAAAAAAGTGAAAGCACAGAAATATTATTTGCAAAATATACTATATATAAGTATCAAACTAATAGCACTCATTATATGGAAAATATGTGCGTGTATTGTATAATTGGATTGGAAGGAGCATGTTACTGTTGTAGCTGGTTGAGGTGAAGCTAATTGTGACCACTTAGTATTGTGTAGTTAAATTTATAGCAATGCTTCGTATTTTAAAAGCGGATATGTTTGGATGTAAAACCTTCATCTTCAAAGTGAGCATAGCTTTCAAATATGAATGTGGAGTAAATATTTCTTTTGAGGTTTAGAGGACAATAAATATAAAGTAACTTGAAATGGAAAAAGAAAACATGCACAAGTTTACTGTAACTCATGATCTATCACATTTATAACGGGTAATATACACAAAGGAAAACACACAGTAAAAAGGTTTTTCCATCAGCTATTAAAACCAATATGGCAGTACTCACTGTACCAGTGACCGCATTATCACAACTAAAAACTGACTGCGCCACAAGTATTTCTGTCAAAGAATATCCTCGTATTACCTGCCAGAAATAGCAGCAACAAATGTCTCCTGAGATTTGAGCGTCCTCCGTATTGTTTAGATATGTAGGTGTTATCCATTGTCCCGTAAGATTCTGTGAAAGTGTGAAGCCACCAGGAAATAGACAACTGGCACAGCGCAGTCGGTCAACATCAGCAGGCAAACAGCTCTTATCAGAGAGAGCTGAGAAGAAGCATATCTGCCCTCTCAGTCACTCTAATGAGAAGTCCATTGCTGTTAATTGATGGGAGATCAAAGTCCATAGAAGGTGATCCACAGTCACAAGAAGGTTTCGCCTTGTGGCTCAGAGCCAGTTTAAGGGAGTGTTTTGGACAAAGTAGGATGGTGTAATGGCTTGTAGACTGCCCCAAATAGGGACATGTCACCGGTCTGATCACTGTAAAAGGGTACTGAGCAAAAAGAGATTTCATAATGGAAAACACATATACAACAAAATGTAACATAGCATCATCATAACTCAGAGTAAATGAAAAAAATACAATTTTATAATTATTTCTTTCTCCGTGTGTCACTCACAATTAAAAACACATTTTTACATGAAGAGAAATTGTTTGTGGGACGTACTGTGGTTAATGTGACATCTGAGATTATTCACTTCTGTATTCCCAGCATTCACCTTGGTACTGTACAATGGGTGGCCTCACCCTTAGTTCCAGAAACGTGTCCATTATCAGAGTAAATCAAAACGCAAACAGACCCAAAAAACAAAGCTACGTAATGGATAGACTGACTTTGAGGAAGCAGTAGAAGTTAGTATGAATTTAAACAAGTAGATAAATAATCTGGCGCTCAAACATTCAACTGAGCCTCTTAACAAACTACATTACTACTACATAAACACAACAAAGTCGATAAGAAAATTATATTTATGGGCTCAGGGGTATGTATGTGTGTGTTGTTAAAGTGACGTCTCTCTGGAGTCCCTGGGCGGCCTGAAGGTCAGAATCTCTGTGAACGTGTGACCTGCACAAACACAAAAAACAGGATTATATATCACGAACCAGTCTAAATCATGACTGTGTCCTACTTTCACATCCAAGTTCAACACCTGCACCTTTTCCCTTAAAACTGTCTTGTTACTTCTCTTGTACATAGAATAAATGTCCCCTTCTGTGTATTATTTCATGCTAAAAGCTCTTCAGTGACCTCGTCTGGCAAACAGCAGGTACTGTCAATTTGACCTGAAAATTTGCAAAACTATACAGTATATCCCTTAAAGGAGAGTAACACTTCAGACCTGTTTCATGTGATCCAATATTTGCTCTCCTATTATCTTTCCTGTTATCATGTTCACTAAATCCTTCTCCTTTTATAGCACATATTTCAGCTATACTACCATACCACATATGCTGCTACTGAACATAACATTGCACTGGTCATTTTATCTTTTTTTATCAGTTTTATTGCCTGTCCATATTTTGCATCCCTTGCTATTTGTTATTTTTACTTATTTACTTGTACTTTTGTGCCACACAGCTGAAGAACCAGATTTTCATTGTTCTTAGCAAAATGACAATAAGGATCTATTGTATTCTTAAGCTGTTAAATACTCCACTACTTTGCTGGTGGTCAGGTAGTGTTAAGTGGGTTTATCAGAGCTTTTTCACCAAAACTACCAACAGTAGTTACAAAACTAGCAGTTGCTGTGTCTGGAAAGCAGCGAGAGTGAACCAGGTCTGGCAGATTACAGAGAGAGGAGATGTCGCAGAATGATGCATGTCTTTGGACACAGTGTAAATATAGTATACACAGTATTTTTATGTATGGAGCTGTAATGTATGCAAAACATACAGAAAAAAACTGTTTCTATTCATGAATCTACATCCGCAGTATCTACAGTACCCATTTATCATATATTAGACTACATTGTGCTATCTAATAGGATAATATAGGCAGTATTTACAAAAGGATTAGATACTAATGAAGACTGAAATGTATATTTCACTCACTATATACAGTATATAGCAAGGCTACTGAAGTTTTTCAGCTGAGCATGTGGGAACTGTTGGATAATATAAGAACTTGTCCAAATGTAATAAAATTGATTTATATTTCATTTAGTTTGCTAATAGCTTGATAATTTACTGAAGTAGGGCTGGGTTAGTTACTTTATGACAGATTTGTCTTTTTGCAGGTTTATTTGGAAAAATTTAAAAAAGGTAATGCTACAAATGCATGTGCAATGTACTTAAAAAACAGATGCGCCTACAGCTGGTGGTACCGTGAGGTGGCCGGCTTATTATTTTGTTACGTAACGGCGGATGCCTCTCTAGGTTGTCTCCCACTGTCCCGTCATCTACCGCTTTTTCATCTCATCGCAGATGTCTCGCAGCTCCCGCATCTCAAAGTCTCGCCACACATCTGTGTCGTTCTCGTCCCTTTTTTGTTTATGGGCCACGACGACCCGTGACAGTTACGTCACAACTGTGCGCCCTCAAATAGGTTTGTCCCACCCCGGTTGTTAGCGACCCTGGTCTGTGCAATTCACATCGAAATCAACCCTGGTCTGAGCCCGATCAAAGTGGGTTAAACCCTTTCATACACACAGTCAACCCTGGTTCAAACCTGGTTGAGTCCTCGGAGTGAAAGGGGTAAAAAACGCCTTGCTTCAAGTCCTGCCTTTTCTTTCGTATCATGGTGATGTCACCAAGTAACACATTTGCATAATACCTGCCTGGTTTGGTACGCCCTCAAACAAAGCGAGGTAGAGGAGAGAAAAGAGTTCAGTTGACCAATCAGAGCAGAGTGAGCCAGCTGACCAATCAGAGCAGACTGGGCTTTTCGGAGGGCGGGAGCTCAAACAGAGCGTTTCAACAAAAGAAGTGCTGCAGCACAGCCAGTATGAACATTAAAGCATGTAAACATGTTCTAGTGGAAACCCAAACTACAAGTATGCATCTGAGAATTAATACAAAAATATTGATTATTACAGCTTTAAATCTAACCCAGCATCTCCCCTTTCTCTTACGTTTCCACTGGTCCAGCGGTAGGTCTGTGTTGTCCATGGTCTGATCATAAGGCAGCGCCTCCGTCTCCTCTTCGGCATCTCTGAACTCGCTGAAGAAAGGAAGGTCGAGGGCCTCTGAGGCGCTGACCCTCCGCTCGGGGTCCAGGAGCAGCATCTTCTCCAAGACGCACACGGCTGTGTTGCAGATATACACGTCAAGGTCAGCATGACAGAGTTTAATGCCCCAATAGCTGGATAAACTGGTGATCTGTACATACCATTTGAGGTAGCTTTGGCAAACAGAGAGTGCAAGTCTTTTTTTGGCACTTTTGGTAGACTTCTGAGGTAATTTTTGGCCTGTTGAGAAAGTGGAGAGAAGGATTACAGAGGTTGGTTAGCTAGGGTTTTCTTAGTCACAGAGAGAGGTCAGGTATGGACAAGATTTTGTTCTGTCTTTTATATTGATTAATTTAAAGGGTTACTTCCTCACACAGTGTAACACACAACATAGGCCAGCGGTTTAGTGGGAGTGAAACACTTGGAAACAAAGCCCAAAATGCATTTAAATTAATTAATATACTATAAATGTAGTAGTACAAAACGAAATTCACATTTTGTATGGAAAAAAACAATGTTTTCAAGCTGGTTTTCTGAGACTATAATGATCTATCAGCAGTGACAGCTTGAGTCACCTTAAGTGTTATTCCATCCAAATTATATCAGCACTCAAACACTTGTGTGAGTGCTTCAAACCTACTGGGCAAAAAAGGATGGAGAGTTATGGAACAGGAGGTGTTTGAGAAGTTTCTGTGGACATTCTGATGCTTATTTGTACGACGAAAACTATGAAAATACTGTGAAACTCACTATTAAACTGCACTGTGTAACAACCTCTCAGAAAACTGCAAACTTTTAACAACTTTACTACCAGTGAGTGTTTCATACAGATTTTGCATCACAGTTGTCTTTAATATGTCCGTCTAAGCTCAGGGTATGACTTACATCTTGGCTCTGTAGCTTCACAACAAAGTCAGCAGCTGGGGTTCCCGTAATCTTCATGATCTCTCTGAGCTGGTCCAAGTCTGGCAATGGCTAGGGTCAAGTATCATCTGTTGCATTGATCTTTAGCTTTCAAATATGAGCTTTCTACTCAGCTTGTAATGCTAGCATAATAATCAAACATGTACAGACAGTGACAATAGGCAGTTAAATGATGTGATGATGAAGTCCAATGAGGTCCAGTCTGGTATTGATGACATTTAAGGATACGATCACTTCCTTTGAACAGCGGCTTTCCCAGCAGCATCTCCGCCATAATACAACCTGCCGACCAAATATCCACTGCAACACAGAGCAAATATCAGCTTAGGTCTCTTTGCCTTTTTCTGCACTCCCGTTGACACAAAATGTGAAGAGAGTTTACCGGTTTGCGTGTAGTGCATCCAGTTGAGGATAACCTCGGGCGCTCGGTACCAGCGCGTCACGACGTAGCCGGTCATTTCTGCGTCGGCCTGCCTCGCCAGGCCAAAATCAAGAATCTGAAGCAGGAGGGGAAGCAGAACTGTAGCACTGAAGTGTGTAGGTGTATGGGATGTTCACATTTAATTTATGTAAAGTTAGAGTACCTTTAGCTCACAGTCCGGGTTAATGGCTAGATTCCCAGGTTTAAGGTCCTGTGCGAAACAGAAATGTGAAAACAGAAAAGTCATCAGATGGCATTTGTAATTTGTTCATGCTTTAAGGAAATAATCAGTTATGTTTAAATGACTAGTAAAAGTAAATGGATATATAAATCATTAAATAATTCCACATTCATCATCATATTAATAAAAATGTTTATTTCCTGAGATACACTTGAGGGTATTTCAAAACTTTGAATTCGAAGGCTGCTGCACTCATTATGAACATGAATGTGGGACATTTCAATATAAAATTAAAAAGGCAGCATATCATTCTGTCTTGAGTGTAGAAAGAGATGACAAATACCCACACAAAGCTCCTTGTGTGGGAATCAGGATGAATGGGATCGAGTGTGAAAAAGAGCAAGAACCCCACCCCCAAAGCTCATAGTCTGAAAGGTTAAAGTTCACGCACCCTGTGGATGATCCCTGCAGAGTGGATGTACTGAGGAGAGAGGAGACAGACAACATCAGCAACTTGAGCTCAACTCACTGGAACAAGTGTTTCACCCTCACATGGGGGAAACATTGTAATCACATTCCTTTTTTAGTCAACTAAGACACTGCTCTGACAGATACTGTATGGTCTACTGTATCCGTGTCGGTCGAGGTGTTCACCTTGAGTCCTTTCAGCATCTGATAGACGAGGAACTGCACCCTGTCCTCTGATAACCTCTCCAGCTTCATCAGCTTGCCGAGGTCTGTGCCCATGAACGGCATCACCAGGTAACTGTGGACAAGAGAAGAAGAGTCCAGTCACTCCAGAGGAACAACAGTCCATTTTATAATCAGCAACAGATCAGGAACACATGGGAACTTACAAGTCACGCAAGCGGTCCAACGCGATCTCGGCAGTGAAAACATCCAGCAGCCCTATTACCTGATCAAGAGAAATAAAAGAAAAAATAAAATCAGATTAAAATAACGTTTCCTCATGACGGTTACCCTTCAGCCTGTCTAATCTGCTTCTACATCATGCTGCAGTCCCATTCCTCTTGTTTTAAAAACCACAGACGGTGCATTGTACATCCAAAGAACATACAGTATATTGCTAAGAAGTCAAATCAGCGCCAAGCAGCAAAGCTACACTTCCGCCATTTTGGACTGAAAGTGACTACCAGAAGTCATTAAAACGTGCCTTAAAAGTACCATACAAAAGTAAAACAAAATATTTATATTCCATTGCCACATCCCACCAAACTGACCTGTGGTAAACTATAAAATATTTAAAATATAATAAGCGTTTTCAGTCCAAAATGGCGGCAGTGGCTGTTTCATTTTGCTTTGCTTCTATCCGCTTTGGTACATCTTTAAAATACTTTGCGTTCTTACATTTTCATGCTTCATGTGTTTGAGGAGCCGCAACTCTCTGTATGCCCTTTTAGCAAAAAGTTTGGACTGGAAGGGCCGATGAAGTTTCTTGATGGCCACCTGCGTCCCCATCCGGCGGTCCCATGCTGAACTGAAACAGGCACAGACATCGTCATGTGATTCTAAAGAAATTGTTGTGTCCAAACTCCATCACGGCCAAGATTTGCACACCTATGAGACCTACAATGTAGTTAACAGCATCTAAATGGTGTCGCAGTTCTGATATTAATTACACCTGCGCCTTTCTTCCTATACAAGCCACATTTAAAAAAAAAAAAAAAAAAAAAAAGTCTGTTTGCGACTGAAGACAATGTAGTGGTGCCTTTAACTCTGGGTCTTTGACTTCGTCCAACAATGAGACTGGGGGGTGGTTTTCTTTGTTGACCCTCATCCATACAACACAATGCAAAGCGAGTCCCTGCAGAACCAGCTGTGATGAGCCTGATGACCAAAATATGGTACAAGCAGTACTGCTGGAATACTACAGAATACTCAGGTAGAAGTAAAAGTACTGAGGTACAAATCTACTTGAGTAAAATAGTGTAAAAGTGGCTCATTAAATGATCTAAACAGGGTACTTTTACTTTAGATTTATTGTTTGCTTCTCATGCAATAGGAAAATATGTGATTTCTTTACACATGTGTATAATACTTAAAATACTACTAAACCTTTACGCAGAGCCACTTCTGTAGCCATACCTCTGTACTGATTGTGGATTTGAACACTAAGTACAACAGAAGAGGTGTTTTGGATGAAGGTGCATGGCATGGTATAAACCCTGTGGTCAATCAGCTGACACCAGCACTCAGTCGGTACCTCTGGGCTGTACATGGACTTACCACACAGTCCCGTAGGCTCCTGTTCCGACCTGCTTCAGGTCCCGGTACCTCTCCGGAACCTCCCACACGGTTCTGTTTACCTCCTGCCGGTAGTATCCCGTCCTGGAGCGCACAGCCATGTACCCTACCGGCTGGACGAGGCTGAGGTCAGGATGTGGGTCCGCTCGACTCTCGGGTCCGGGTCCGCTCCGCTCCGTCCTCTCATGTGAACGAGCGGACTTTTTTTTGTAATTATTATTTCCAAACGCAGCAGACTCGCAGTCCGTCCCGCAGAGCAGAGTTTGGTGTTGCGCAAATTCCTCCAGATGAAGCAGCGCTTTGCGGGGTCGCCAGTAACACCCCCAACACACGCATTGTTAGTCGTGGATCCTGGTCGCCCAGGGCAGTCTATGGGTGTGTCTACAATGTGGGGGAAAAGCCACAAAACATCTGCCCACCCTGTGGCTATACCCCTGTAATCCCCCTACAATAACCCTGTTCCTGCAGGGGACGCTAACCAGCCTTAACCTTAAATGACTGATCAGCAGGTCATAACAAACTTCTACTAGCTAATGTTTACTGTTACACTTCCTGTGAGTAAACTGGAAAGGTTTCAGTGTGTATTTCTAGTGGCATTGTTGCTTAATAATCTATGTACAGTATATTGATCTTGATAATCATGTTACATTGTTTGTACAGTCCTTTGGTGACATCACAATGTTACTCATCTACTATACTATTATACTCTATACTCTACCGATTACTGTATATTTAATATACTATGCTATTCCATATCACACAAATCTATTCCATACTAATCTATACTGTACTATACTATTCTATATCATAGTGTGCTATGCTAGACTACATATACTATTCTATAGTATACTACACTATTCTTTACTATACACAACTCTACTAGACTATATTACTCTAGACTATACTATCCTATTGCCAGCTACTATATTATACTATATTATAGGCTACCATACTATATGTGACTATACCATAGGCCACCATACTACACTATCCTATATCCTATATACTATATGCTACTATACTATATGCTACTATACTATGCTATATGCTACTATCCTGTACTGTACAATAGGCTACTATATTATACTATAGACTACTATACTGTAGGCTACTACACTATACTGTATAATAGGCCACTATACTATACTGTAGGCTACTACACTATACTGTATAATAGGCCACTATACTATACTGTAGGCTACTACACTATACTGTATAATAGGCCACTATACTATACTGTAGGCCACTATACATTACTATACTGTGCTATACTAGCCTTTATGCTACTATGTTATACTATACTAACCTATATGCTACTATACTATACTATATTAGCCTATATGCTACTATACTATATTATACTAGCCTATATGCTAGTATACTATACTATACTATACTATACTATACTATACTATACTACTAACTACGCGTAACTAGATTAGACTGTACTATACTATATTCTACCCTATTCTGTATGTGGACCACTAAGCTTATGTGCCCATATTTGAACATCTCACCTCAAAAGCATGTGTATGCTGCTACAAGAGCCTCCACTCTTCTAAGAAGGCTAATCTACAAGTTTTTGGAGCTTGGCTGACCCTTCAGGTCTGTGTGGTTCGCAGTTGATGTTACAGTTCATCCCGTATGTGTTGGATGGGGTTGAGGTCAGGGCGCTGTGAAGGGCAGCCATGTTCCTCCTCAGCAGACTGGAATAACTGATATTTTATGAAACAGGAAAGGGTCTTTCCCAAGCTGTTCCCACAAAGGTGGAAATGCACAAGTCATACCACACATAATTCTCCAAACTGGAACAAGGGAAACTGGGCTAAAAAAACTGTGTACCAAAAGTTTGTGGACAGGGCTGTTAGGATATTAAGACAAGAAACTTTCTGAAAAACTGAGTTAACAGAACTGATGGTGTTTATTCTGTTGAAGCCAAGGCTTGCCAAGTCATGTTACCCGTTGATAATGAATAAGGAAATCATCTGAATCATTTGAAAACTGACCGCTGACATTCAGTTAAGTGATTTGAAAGTCATGGCTACCATTGAATCACATACCACCATGTATTCAAAAGACACTTCTAACTTGTTACATACATACAGTATACATATACATTCAATTTGCAGTTTGCTATTGAAATCCACCACATATACAACATCCACATAAGCACATAACACTTTAACATTCAGAGCTCTAACACGCTTTGACTGAGACTGACAGTTTTTGATTCATTTGGACTGTGAATTCAACATCTTGCATCCAGTGTTAATGGATGACTCGCGTTAAAGGCTACATGTAGCACTCCAGTGTGAACCACTACAGGGGAGGAAATACTTAAGAGTAGGTTTTCCTGCTTGTGCTCCTCAAAAATTAGGTTTTAGTTGTGGCCTACTAATGTTTTTTTGTTTTGTTTTGTTTTTTTGAGGCAGAAATAATTTCATTGAGTGGGTTAAGCCACTCAGAGAGAAAACGGTGTCACTGCAACAGCGTTTGCTGTGGACAGGGCCTGCCAGCAAGACGTATTTTAGCCACTTAAAAAAACAGCAGTTTAAGCTATAATTTGAATATTTTCACTGCTTTACCTTGATGTGAGACGGCTTTGCAGTCTACTTTTATGACAGGGAACTGAGGTCATAATCTATGCTCTCGCCAAAGCCACCAGACTCCCCTGAAAAAGCCAGAAGACAGGAGTTACTGGTCTACTGCTGCCTTGATCGATTAGTTTGTGTTTGTTATTGTGTGACTTTGGTTAATTCAAATTCACCAAAGTCACACAATCGGACAAACATACTAACTGATAGAGGCAGCGGTAGACCAGCAACCCCCACGTTATGTGAGGTAAAATTTACTTTTTTCTCTATGCAGTCTGGTGGCTTTGGTGAGCGCATCGATGGATAAAACAGCTTCAGTTCCCCGTCGCAAAGGGCTGTCTGCTGCAAGGTAAAGCAGTGAAACTGATATTGATATTTTTAGGTGGCTAAAATACATTTTGCTGCCGGCCCGTCCACAACAGTACATTGCTTTGCTTCTGTGTGGTAACTCTTGTCTGCTTCTCCAGACTGGCCGGCCATCATCTACTGGAGGTAATACACTGAATATGGATAAGTACCTCATACAACCCACTTCAAAACACCTGGACTATCCCTTTAAGCTATTAGTGCTGCTACTTGGCATTAGATACCCACTTTACGCATGCCATTAGTATCCCACTTGTATCCAGATAGTATCAGATTAAGTATATATATCTGCAGCAGTCAGATATGAACTGGATTTACGTCTGCTCCTGATTTATCTCCCAAGATATAAACTGGCATTAGTTTGCGAACCCTCCACTTTACTTCTCGTTCTGCTGGTTTTTAGCAAAGTAACCTCAGTTTGAGTGACAACCGTATGTGTCCTTCATACTGTAGTTCTGTGCTGCGCTAAACGGGAGCTGCCAATCTAAGTTAACTACGTCAACTATGACAAAAAACACTGTTTTTTCTTTTAGTAGCCTATCAGAGTAGTTCCAGATTTCATAATATCAGTATTGTCCTCTTTTACCTCTTGACATTTTCACTGACCTCCAGCCATAAAGATGGAAAACCTGTGCTTCACTGGCCTGACACACTGTGGTTTAACACAAGATTATTTCTACCTCAGCAAAAAGTTTGAAGAACTAAAACTCCAGTCTGCTGCAAGATGAATGACACAATGTCAGTGAGGAAGTCAGCCATTCGTTGTGATAATCTGCATTATGCTTCGTGCGTTACCTGCGAGGGTGTTCTTATGTCGCAATAAGCCATGAACTGCAGTGATACTGGAATACCCACAACAATCGAGGTAAAGAACATCCCCAGTGCTTTTATACTATGGTAATTAATGTGTACACCCTGTGTTGTTTTCATTATAACACTCAAGCATCATGACAACTAAAAAGATCACTACTAGCAACCAAATAAAGATGCTTTATGGGACTAATCAGCCTGGAGTGTTTGACCAATCATTACGTCATGGAGCTGGGTAATATACAGTATTATTATCCAGTTTACAAAATGCCCATGATCTTAATTATTGTAAACACAACCCGGGGCATTAAAAGACACAACTATGGAAACCTGATGGAGCGCTGCCAAAGCTAACAGGTGATCAGAAATCAGCCATCAGCAGAAACTTTATATGTGAAGCGAGGTCGCACTGTAAACAAACACAGACCTGCAACACAGTCATTCTGCTCCAGCTTTGGCATATATTCATTATGTTGCTAATTAATAGCACAGTTGGTGTTTACTACTCTGTAAGCAGGAGAGGGTGGCTCTCATCTGAGGAAGAACAGTTGTTTTTTGTTTGCTTTTGTGTCAAACTGCACTTTAGTTATAAAGATAAAACAAGGTTGAAAGTTGGTCACATTTCCTGGTAGTGCCTCTCTCTGACCCTCGGGTTGCTTTTATAGCAGTGTGGCAGATGCAATAAGCAGTCTTAAATGGTAATATAATACAATGCCAGTAATATTCTGTAATAATAAAATGCACAAAAATCATGCAGTAGTATGCAGGCTAAATGCTAAGCTGCTCTGTGACATGACGTGGCGTCGCTGTAAGCCTTTAAACATGAATTCCATATATGAAATCGCCAACTGCTTATGTCATTTGTCATGATGAGGGCGGCACTCTTTGGAAATCCTAGTGTGCGTTTTTTTTTCCATCCTTCGATATCTTTATATCAGTCTGTAAACTCAGTAGTTCCGTAAAGTTGCTCCCTCGTATGAGTCCTTGCATCCTCTGCCATCCCTGACGTCGAATGGTTCCTCATTATACCCTCGCTGAGCGGAAACATAAGAGGAAGCAACTTTCTGGACTGGAAAGCTCCTTTTATCGGATTCTTAAATGCTCCCTGTAATTGCAATGTGTGCATCTGATCCTGTGCCGACCATCCTGATCCACTGCTCAAATAAACCCATGACAGGCAATCAAACACAGTCACGCTGAGCAGAGGGAATGCAGAAGTTTCTTCAGGCGGTCTTGCCACAGTCCTTCTCCCAATCACTGAGTATGTGGTCCTTCTTCAGGGTTAATGGTTGAGGCAGGGCAGAAAGAGGATTACTGCTCCACCTGAAGGCTATCAGTCTTGCTGCCGGATGCTTTGATGCTGCTCACTTCTTCGAATACCAACTCTGCACATGAGAGAGAAATAAGGGGGAAGAAAACACGTTAGAGATGCTGATTAAGATTGGTGTAAACGGGGATGTTTTTCAAACCTTAAGGTGAGAAAAAAAACATTTCCGTCATAACAGAGTACCTTTGTATATAAACCCAGAGTCCGCCGGTGCAAGCTTTTATTGTGTACTATTATAATTGTGCTTGCTCAGCTTGGTATACTGGTCTATCGAAGAAAAAAAAATCCAGCATGACTCACATCAGCTTCAGAGCATTTCACAAACCATAAAACTCCCTGCTGAAATGAAATGTAGGTTACTCATATTCATGATGTTATAAATGGCATCTCTAAACGTCTCTGATTTTATTTTGGTGGTGTACTCGGCGTTCCTGCAACAACTGTGCGAGCTTAAAATCATCATTGCGTAATCCCCAAAATGAAAGGGATAGTTTGCTAGAGTGTTAGTTAGAGTGTTTTGAAGTGGGGTTGTATGAGGTACGTATCCATAGTCAGTGTATTACCTACAGTAGATGACGGTTGACATGCCCACCATTTGGAGAAGGAGACAGGAGTTACCGTACGGAAGCAAAGCAACGTACTGTTGTGAACGGGGCCGACAGCAAAACATTCATCAAAATCAATATCAAGTGAAAATTATATTTAGAGTATTTTCACAACTTTACCTTACCATCAGATAGCCGTGTCTGACTGGGAACTGAAGCCGTTATTTATGCTCCTGCCAAATACACCAGACTCCATTGGAAAAAAAAACGTTATTTTACCTCACAGAACACAGGGGTTGCTGGTCTACTGCTGCCTCCATCGATTAGTTTGTTTGTGCTATTGTGTGACTTTAGTGAACTAACTAATCAGAGTCACACAATAACACAAACAAACTGACTGATTGAGGCAGGAAGACCAGCAAGGTAAAATTACTGTTTTTTTCAATGGGGTCTGGCTGCTTTGGCAAGCATATACTGCATTCAAAGGCTTCAGTTTCCCATCGGACACATAGACTGTATAACTGTCTGATGAAATCAGTGGAAATATTCTAAAGATAGCGTACACTTAAACTGATTGATTTTTTTTTTGGTGGTAGTTGGCTGAAATACATTTTGCCGCCCGCCCCGTCCACAGCAGTACATTGCTTTGCTTCCATGTAGTAACTCCTGTCTGCTTCTTCAAGGGGTGTGTTGATCATCATCTACCGTAAGTAATAATCTTACTATGAATAAGTGCCTCACACACCCCTACTTCAAAATACCCAAACTATCCCTTTAAGTGCTTTGCAGCTTGAAGCTCACTTAGGATCTATGGTATCAATTTGTGCAAGTTCCTCCTCTGCATAAATCATAACCTGCCCTTCGAAAATTGTTTACAAAAGGAAGTGACATCATTATTTTGAAAGAAATTGAGAAGTAGACAATTTCTGTACATTTTAAAATGCCATGCATATGCTGCAATCATGTTTTTGCTGTTGTCTCCTGTCAAGTATGATAGGGGAAATAAGGGTTTGATTGTTGTAGCCGCTGTTGTAAATCATATACCTTTCCACTCTTCTAGAGTTCGGTCTTTACTTTCCAGCGTTTGGTCGTAAGGCGGGGCCTCTGGCTCGTCATCCGGATCGTGATACTGTGAGAAGTAAGGGTGAGACAGAGCCTCACTGGCCGATATCCTCCCATCACAGTCCAGAACCAGCATACGCTTCAGTAGATCAACAGCTAACAGAGACAGAAACAGACAGAGTGGTGAAAAGGGATGTGGTAGGAGATTGGAAACCAGTTTAAACCCAAAGGGCCAAACCTGCATAACCGAATTACTCGTTCCAAATATGGAGAGAACAACTTCAGCTTTGGCAGTCTCTCGAAGCCTTCCAATTGAATTTAAGAAGCTGAAAATCTAATCTGCGGTGTATCACCCACCCATTGGATTTGCTCCTCTAAAGATCTTTTCCAGGTCCTGTTGGGGCATGAAGGGCAGAGACTGGATGTACTTCTGCGCCTGTGAATAGAGACCAGCGTTCAACTCATGGCATGTGACAATGTGGATGATTTGTGATTGATCAATCACCCCAACGCTTACACACATTGACTACTCAGTCAACAGCCTTGTCAATGGAATGACTAATCAATTAGAAGAGGCTGCCTGTCAGTGGACGCAACATTACGACCATTCCTACATTAATTTTTCTCACATGTTCAGAGCAGATCTTCTTTAACAGGTCGGGTGTTGGAGTTCCAACCACCTCCATGATTCTCTTCAGCTGGTCAATATCTTTATGCAGGAGGAGTTAAGGACTGTTTGGACCATGAAGAAGTGGATACAGTGTTGGTGGCCTGTTCATTCCTATGAAAGCTACTCAATGGTGCATGAAGCCAAAATCGTTCAACTGCTGAATGATGTGCTCAGATCATCTGGCGATCTTTGACAGTCACTGGGCCTCCCAGCTCTCAGTCTGGGTCTCATTCACATGAACAGAGGAAGGGTTATAACTCTGGACTTGGCTAGTTGTGAATTTCAAAAGTTATGACGTTCCCAGTGTAAGTCTATGGGAAAAAGTCTTTTTGTTGCCCAAGTTGTAATTCCATCATTTGGCCATGATGCATTTCCTGGGGGCTTGGTTAGGATCACATCGGAAAAGGCAGAAACTCTACTTGCTGAGCACTGCTGAGTCTGAGTTTTCTAGTCCCACAACCCACAAAGATCAGTAAATCAAATTTGTTTTAGCTCTGCTCTTAGACACCGAATACAACAACCTTTTGTGATCGCTCCTATTCATTCCCCACTTCTCTCAGTCGACGCACCTCCCTTTCAGAAAGGCCCTGGATTGTAATGCAAATCCACAAGAGGTCTGCATCCACAGGGCACATTAAAAGAAGTAATGGACGCTTGATGCTAAGAGGGGGAAACAAGCTGCAAATTGCAATGGACTCACTGCCGCGCTGATAAAGGATACAGTCAGTGCCAGGAAAAAGGACTTTTCCTTTCAGCAGCTCTCCCATAATGCATCCCACTGACCAAATATCAACTGGAACAGAAACACCAGAGGTTTAATCATTTAATGAGTTTGAAAAAAACATATTAAATGTCTATAGTTTGATGGCATCCTGGTATCGTACCATTCTGATTGTAGTGCATCCAGTTGAGCATGATCTCCGGCGCTCGATACCAGCGAGTCGCCACGTACCCTGTCATCTCGTCGTCTGTCTGCCTGGCCAATCCAAAGTCGAGGATCTGTAGGACAGGTAGACAGCAGTTTTAATTGATGGAGAGTGAAGGACTCGTAGGTTGTTTAAACTGAAGGTCAGTCTTACCCTCAGCTCGCAGTCCTCATTTACTGCCACATTACTAGGCTTGAGGTCCTGGGAAAGATAACAAAGCAGACAAGGAAAGAAACATGATTAAATGAGGATGTATCTGCAGAGAGAGGGATATGATTAGAATATGATTATAACAATGACATATACCACTCAGCTTCTCTTTGTAGTCCATTTTTGTCTAATTTCATTGCATTTATATAGAGCACACTATTGGTGATAGCCATTCCTGTACTTTTTTATGTCATTACACAATATATTTTGAGGCATGTATCTGATTTTTATTCTTTTCTATAAATATTCACTCCTGTACAGGCAACTGGATTCCATTTAACTTTAACAACCTTAAAACCACGGAAACACAATTAGTAGGGCTGTCAGTCAAATATTTAATCACAATTAATTGCATGATTGTCCATAGTTAATTGCGATCAACTGTAAATTAATCACACTTTTTATCTGTTCGAAATGTACCTTTAAAGGGATATTTGTCAAGTATTTAATACTCTTATCAACATGGGAGTGGGCAAATATGCTGCTTTATGCATATGTATGTATATATTTATTATTAGAAATCAATTAACAACACAAAACAACAACAAATATTGTCCAGAAACCCTCACAGGTTCTGCATTTAGCATAAAAAACATGCTCAAATCATAACATGGCAAACTGCAGCCCAACAGGTAACAGTGGCTGTCAGTGTGCTGACTTGACTATGACTTGCCCCAAACTGCATGTGATTATCATAAAGTGGGCATGTCTGTAAAGGGGAGACTGGTGGGTACCCATAGAACCCATTTACATTCACATAACTGGAGGTCAGAGGTCAAAGGGCCCCTTTGAAAATGGCCATGCCAGTTTTTCTTGCCAAAATTTAGCATAAGTTTATTTAGCCCTTGCACTAATTAGTGGCTTTAAAACGAATTTGTGTTAACACATTATCGCATTAACTTTGACTTAAGATTATTTTTTTATTATTATTTTAAACCAAGCAAGTGCTGTTATGCTATTGTTCAAACTTGATTGTCAAAAACGACAAGAAGGGCAAAGAGAAGGCACTCACTCTGTGGATCAATCCCGCTGAATGGATGTACTGTTCGACAGGCGGAGGGGTGGGGCAGGAGGATGGAGAGAAGAGAGGAGAGAGAGGACATAAAGGGAGACAGGGGTCAACAGTGCAGTTCACCATATTAGCCCCTGCCTAAAGGGAGACTGCTTTTGTCTGTTCCATGGTAACCGTGAAGGCCGGACAGCCGACCCTCCGGCTGCCGGACCGATTCAGTGTGAACGTGCAAGCTTTGGACAGAATAACAGAATGTCGAGCTCAATATAAATACAGCAAGTGTTTGTGTAACACAGACTGTGGTGTCCAAATTTTGACAGAAAGATTGCTGACAGACTGCATTCACTTTAAGCATGGTGTACCACAGCGACTCCCAACCAGGGGTCAGCAGTTGCCAGGGGATACAGGGGGAAAATGTAGCTCAACAGATATAGATAGATAGATAGATAGTAGATATATATAGATATATAATATAAATATAGTATAAATATTTGAAAAATTAGAAAATATGATTTGATTAAAAAAAGGATCCATATATTGAGTCTGCTGTAACACCCAAACATTGTTGCAACTGAGTGTGTGAAAACTGGTAAGCAAGCAGAGAAGTCTAAACAATTAGCGAAAGTAATGGATAAACAGTTCGAATCGTTAGGTAACTGTAATGGATAAATGGTTCAACCTGGTCTCATGGGAAGGCGTATAAATAGCAGGAAATTACACAGACATACTGTTTGTTATGAGGACATATTTTAGGCTTTTTGTATGTCATTTCTGCTCTGCTTTTTGCATGTCAAAACTACAAAACTACAGTAACGTCCACAGTAAGGTTTAGGCAACCAAACCACTTAGGTTTAGGAAAAATGTCATGGTCAGCTTAAAATAAACACAATCTAAGTAAAAAAAAAAGCAGTCTTTCTCGCCCTTTATTCTACTATTCATCAATTGTCGTTTCTATTCTTGCTCTGACCGTTGCATATTTCCATGGTCAGTACAGGTACAGATTACATGACGTATAAATGACACACCAGAAGCAAGAAAGCCGTTCTTATTGCACACTAAATGTGTTGCACATTATTGTGTCACTCATACGCCTTTCCCTGCAAACGGGCTGAATGGTTGAAATGAACAGCTTCAACTTCTGTTAGTAGAATGAAATGAAACTATAGCAACCTAAACATTGACAGTTCATTTGTATGAAAATAATATTGTAACAATATCCACTTTTATATAATGAATAGCGTTAAATAGCAGTTTCAAATCAATTCAAATGAACACATTTGGAATGTGATGGGAGTCAATGGTCATGTGTCAAGGCTTTGGGAGACAAAAACAGCTGGGAATCACTGGTGTACTATCTGCATGCTAACTCATATATTATATACAGTATGTTCATCAGGTGTATTATGATGCTGTGAATTACCTTGAGGCCACGTAGAAGCTGGTAAATTAAGAACTGCACATGCTCGTCTGACAACCTCTGAAATTTAACGATGTTATTAAGGTCTGCACCCATCAGGTTAGTCACCAGGTAGCTGGAAAAGGGGAAAGCGTATGAGTGAATGGGGGGTTGGGAGGTGAGAGGAGAACATAGTGATGCTGCCATGGCAACCGTAAGACATCTCTACAAGCCCGTAATCCTCTAGGATCGCCTCAACCAACACCCCCCGTCTAATAGCACAATCACTGCATTTTCGGTGAAAGGTGGACAGCTGTATTGTAGCTGGATTTACAGTTCATTGAAGTCCTCTAATGTTGCAGCAGGTGTGAAGACATCCAGCAGCCCTATTACCTGCAGAGACAGAGACAGAAATAAGTGGAGCTGATCAATAACAGAGCGGGAACATGCAGAGAGCTGCGTCTGTCTGTCTCTGGGTATTTTCATGAGGAGCACTAACATTCTCATGTTTCATGTGCTTGAGCAGCCTGAGTTCCCGGTACGAGCGGCGGCTGTGGATCAGAGACTGAAAAGGCCTGGACAGCTTCTTCACCGCAACCTTCTGCCGCAAGACGACGTCGTACGCCGAGCTGGAGAGAGAAAACAGGGAGAAGTAAACATAGCTGAGTTGTTGACATCACAAAAGTGAGTATTTTTTGTATTAAAACCACATTGTTTTATTTCACAGTCAGACAAAAAATAAATAAATCAGCAGTAAAAATAATATTGGACTGATACCATTTTAAAGGTGCTCTATAAGATATTCAGAGCATTAATGTAGCAGCAAACAACTATTTGCTATCTAAAGATATAGTGGAGTAATATCTACCTGAGCAGAGAATGACGTCGCCATGTTGAGAGCCACGCAGAGGCAATTGAAATGCTTCCAATCTCACATTTAGCATCTTTAAATTAATAGCTTGACATTTTGGGAAATACGCTTATTTGTTTTCGTGCCAAGGGTTAGATAATAAGATTGATACCACACTCATATCCATTTGGTAAATATGAAGTTGCAGCCAGGAGGTAGCTGGCTTAGCTTAAACTGGTTCTTTCCATGGGTAACATAATCCACCTACTACCACTCGTAAGGCTTACTTAGCAACATCATGTTTGTTCAATCAGTACACAATGCAATGTGTAAAACTACTTTTGGAAAGGAACTAGGCTAGCTGTTTCCCCCTTATTCCTGTCATTATGCTAAGCTAAGATAAGTCCAGCACATTGTCTTGAGGCAAAAACACATCAAATTGTCGTTTTCAAACTTTCTTTTTTTAGAAACTAAACACATTAGATAAAACATGTTAATTAGTGAGCTTTAGAAGTGACGGTAGGCAGATATTGTTACTTTTGGAAAGCAGCAAGGCTAGCTGTTTCCCTCCATTTCCTGTTATTATGCTAAGCTAAGCTAAGTCCAGCACATTGTCTTGTGGCAAAAACACATCAAATTGTCGTTTTCAAACTTTCTTTTTTTAGAAACTAAACACATTAGATAAAACATGTTAATTAGTGAGCTTTAGAAGTGACGGTAGGCAGATATTGTTACTTTTGGAAAGCAGCAAGGCTAGTTGTTTCCCTCCATTTCCTGTTATTATGCTAAGCTAAGCTAAGTCCAGCATATTGCCTCAAGGCAAAAAATCATCAAATTGTCGTTTTTACACTTATTTTGTTTAAAAAACAAAGCATATGAGATAAACAGTGTTAACTGGTGAACTTAAGAAGTGGTGGAAGGCAGATTTTGTTACTTTTGGACATAGCCAGGCTAGCCGTTTACCTCTGTCTCCAGGCTTTATTCCCTATTGTTCCCAAATTACCACACGTGGTATCAACTAATGATATAATGCCAATATTAGTGATAAATGTTTGACGGAAGTAGACAGACTGACTAATGCAGAAAGGGAAGGAGATGGTGAAAGAGGATGTGGTGGAAAAAGACAGGCGCGGATGTCAGATATTTTAGAAGTGCGGTTGGTTTATTTCATCTGCCGCGTTTGAAATGTAGATGTCATTCCGCATATTGAACACTGAGCCCTGCTGCTTGTGATGCCGCTGCCTTTGTGGTGCCAGTGTCTTTACAGTCCTGCCTGGCTTTTCAGCACTCACAGTATTAGTAATAATACAGCCAACAGAGAGCAGAACAGACAAACAGGAAGGAAATATGGGTGAGGATTGTGAAATACTGCACAGCACTGCAGAAACAGAACAAGAAGTGAAACTAACTGGAAAACATGAACATTTAAAGTGAAAGAAGATCGATACTATACATTTAAATGTAGTACTGACACAATGCATGGTATAGACTTTATTATGTGGTATTAGTTTGTATGACTGATTTTTGACCACTTAAAGGGAAAATCCATTCTGTCTTACACTTGATGTTCAGCTGAATGTATGACGCTCATTTCAGGAATTGCTCAATAACGAGGTGCCCTTTTGGAGACCACAAACTGCCTTCTCGTCTTTCATGTCTTTCACGTCTTTCACTACCTTGTTTGACAGCTTTTTTCAACAAAATCTGCAGCCAAATACTTGTATGAAATGAGGGTGGAGACAGTGACACTACATTAAATGCAATATAATAAACAAGCTGCACCTGCTTACTGAAAACCTAACTTTTATTGGCTGCACAGGCTAACTGATCAGTTTTATTGGGTGCATGTAAGCTTTTCAGGGACAGTGCTGTAGAAAGCTCTTGAAACAAGCCATCAACTTAACCTTCAATTTCTTTCTTTTCCTAAAAACCTGCAAAAATTCAGCTCACAGCAGGTACAGGATGTGGTCACATTGAGTGCCCATCAAATGATGCTCGTCTCCTGTTTTATTCCACAGTGTGAAACCCACTGTAAATATGACAGTATCATTTCATGGTGACCTCCAATGCTTACATGCATGAGTAAACTACACTCTTGCATGCTTCTGTGCATCCATGTGTCTTGTAATCTGCCTGCTGGCAGTCCGGATGTCCCTGCTGGGCTTAAGCCAGGACGGCAGCCAGTCTCCGTCTCTGACATGAAGCAGGCCTCGCCGCCTCACACATACCTTCCTCCCTGCCATCTTCCATACATGGGTCTGACTACACTGCTGTCAGCACACACAGCCCAGCCAAGGCATCGATTTCTATCCTCTTCTTTTGTCTCAGTTTTTTTTTTATTTATTTTTTTATCCGAGCTCTTAATGCACTGACGGTTTCAAAAAGGAAGAGGGGGCAGGGGCAGCTAATATCCAATGTGAGATGAATCAAGACTGTTTATCCTCAGAAGAAAACTGTTATATTTTTGTATATTTCAGATCTTATCAGATAATGTGATTCACTCTTATTAAATCAAGAGGAAACCCTATATGGTTTGCATATATTTAAAAGGGGTAGGGGAGGAGTCTTTGAAATACAGAGAGGAAATTGTAATTTATTCTATAGATTATTGTCCTCAGGGTTTGTTTCTTACATCCAACACTGCATCCATTTTTATGTATTTGTTTGCAACCATTTACCCACGAGCCAAGATAAGGCACCACTCATATCAGCTTGGTTGCATGAAAAGGCACATAATTCACAAGGCATTTAGCAAGCAATAAGAACGCCTTTCTTGCTTTTGATGTCATTTACACACCATTTAGTTTGTACTGAGTCCAATGTAAATGCATCCGCTCAAATATACAACACTCGTGACCTTGAATAAAAAGTGAGAAAGACTGCTTACAGTGGATGTATCCAACAATCACAGGTCTTTCAACCAGGAGACCGGCGGTTTGTTTTGTCGGTTATGGTAGTGTAGTAGTTTTCTGTACTTTATGTAGTTTTCATATGTATTTTACTTAGTTTACATAGTTAAGCCCAAGATGTTTTTCCTAAACCCAACCAAGTGGTTTTCTTGCCCAAACCTAACTGTAGATGTTACCATAGTTTTGTTGTGTGGTGTACAAATGGCACGCAAAAAAATGGCGTGCAAATGGAGTGATGCAGGGATGATATGTTTTTGCAGGTCAACCAGGAAGTTAGCATCACTCTGAGTTCCCTCGACAACGAGCCAATGGGATTTTTCCTTTGGGTTTTAGATAATTGCAGAAAATAAGCTCTGTGACAAACTAACATTCATGATACTTGCAAGTTTTGTTCTGTAAAATAATCTCCACAAATAAACACAGTTTTTAAGATTTTTGAAGTGTGAATGCAACTTGCAGAAGTAAAAAGCTGACATTAGGCTATAGATGAACTACACCTCATGACATGAGCGCGAGTATACACAACAAAGCTGTAAAGGCAGTGTGATGACATGCTGTAGTCTCTTTTAGCCACCTGATTGCAAACGCCTTTATAAAGACATACGGTATAAAAGCTTCAAAATTCACAAGTGGAATATTTACTAATGCATTTTATATTGTAGAGCAAAAATGTTTAAGTCTCTTAGACGTGTGTTAACCACAGACTTCATTTCAGGCATCTAAATGAAAACCCATTCACAAAAACCATTGACTTTGTGATGAGGGAACCAGAGTCGGTGCTTCGAGTGCTAAAATGCTGATTTATTTAAGGAATTTAGGACTCTTTCTTGCACCACTCTTTGGCTCACAAAAAGCCCAAAATGCCTCCTCATGACACACAGAATGTCCTAATGTCGGGCCATTCATGCTTTCCAATGAGATTGGGATGCATATGTCTGTACGCTGGAAATTAAGCTACCAGCCAGTAGCCTCTTAGCTTAGCTTAGCATAACGACTGGAAACAGAACAGCTAGCATTGCTTTGTCCGAAAGTAGCAAACTCAGCCCCTCTATAGCTCACTAATTATATCTTGCATGTTTAATTCATGCAAAAAAAGATCTGCAAAAACTTCTGTGGTTGTGGTTTTACACAAACGCGGACTGACTTGTGAGACAGTGAGCTACATTATGCTAAGCTATGCTAACTGACTGTATTTTCATCCGGAATGGACAGACATTACAGTGGTGTCAATCTTCTCACCTAACTCTCAGCAAGATAGCGAATTAACATATTTCCCAAAATGTGAAACTATCCTTTTAAGTACCATTCACACACATACCCACACTCGCACATACAGGTACTCTATCATTACAGCCCGCATGCATCTGTGTCTTTTAAACTGCGCCACATTTACATGATATCCCATCCACCCAAACAAGATCAGCAACAAATCAGAACCCCTATCTTGTTTTCTGCCTGGTTTATCATATTTCCAACCAACAATCCGACGAGCTCAGCCATAACAATTGTGTGAGGAGAAAATGAAACAGTCATGTTTTATTCATAGCTATTAAAAAAAAATGAGAGGCTTCACGCCAAAGTTCTGGTTTACTGAACAGATGTTACATATGGCGACATGAGATGAAAGCAGCCTTGATCAGCTTCATGCATATTCTTGCTTGATGTTCAGTCTCGACCGGTCCAAAATTGGCCCCCTTTTTGTTTTATCTCAAGCACAAAAGAGAATATTCAGTGGGATTAGGGCTTCACAGCAGGAAAGTGAGTAGACAATGAATCTGGATTAGGCTTGGGATACGAAAATGTTCAGTCCTTCAAACTTTTTGTCTCATGACTTATCAAAATTCAAGAGGCACAGCGTGTTAAATTATTAAACAAGCTTTGTATTTCTGGTGCTGCGCTCTCTTCTCTTCTGTCTTACTATCTAATATTACTCCCTTACACCTACTGTACTGCTCTGTTTCTAAACTCTTTCTTCCCGACTCTCCCATGGGTGATGGGGGCATAAGTTCTTCATCTCTAGCTATAATGGATTATATGAGCTTGTCGGATCTTTGACCTCAGGCCTGCAGTCTCGAGAGGCTTCACTGGGAGATAAATGATGAGCGCTGTTTTGCTGTGCATCTCAAGAGGTAGACTGTGGGACTATCCTAAACCCCCACATCATGACACACATACATATGTCGTATTCTGAACCCCCATCCCCCAGCTGGTTTCTAATCAAGCCTTGTCATGAGAAAGTCACTGACAATAGCTGGAGATCAGCAGTAACAATGCAGGGCAGTGCTGGGTGGTGTGTGGAGGAATTCCCTTGTATGTGTGTGTGTATAACTTAAGATGGAGTTTTAGTCATTTATCCTGTGCCATCATTCACACTGATGTACTATATGATGCCTTTAACAGCTCAGAGTGTGCAGTGCATTAGACAGGAGGAGAAAAACACCCACTAAACACCTAATCTGTGTCTCGCACTTTAAGTTCTTCTGATAATTTCAAACAAACCAGACATATAAAACACATCGCTTCCTGTGTGGCAGGACACAGCTTCCAGACTCCAAGGATTTAGAGCAGTGATTGAACTAAGAGTACTTGTATGTTAGTGCAACCTGGCCTCACCGGAAGGCGTATAAATAGCACAGCATCATATGGAGCACTTGGAGCACCAACTCTGGTTCCCTCGTTTCAAAGTCAATGGGTTTTTTTCAGTGGGTTTTTGGTTGGATGCCTGAAATGAGGTCTGAGGACATGAAGAAATGAGGACAAGTCTAAGAGATTTAAACATTTCGTCCTACAATATAAAATTCATCAGTAAATATTCCACTTGTGAATTTTGAAGCTTTTATATGTCTTTATAAAAGCGTTTCCAAACAGGTGGCTAAAAGAGACTATAAAACATCATTCCGCTGCCTTTACAGCCTTGTTGTGTATACTCACACTCATGTGACCGTGGTGTACTTTGATATAGCCTAATGTTAGCTTTTTACTTGCAAGTTGCAAGTATCATGAACGTTAGTTTGCCACAGAGCTTATTTTCAGCAATTATCCGAAATCCAATGGAAAAATCCCATTTGTTTGTTGTAGAGGGAACCCAGAGTGAAGCTAACTTCCTGGTTGGCCTACAGAAATATATCATCCCTGCACCACTCTATTTGTACGCCATTTTTTCAAAGCTATGGAAACGTCTGCAGTTAGGTTTGGGCAAGAAACCACTTGGTTGGGTTTGGGAAAAACATCTTGGGCTTAAAATAACTATGTAAACTAAGTAAAATACAACTATGTTATATAAGTACGGAAAACACATCGCAAACATCACTACAAAACATGTTACAAACAAAAGTCACTACCATAACCTCCAAAACAAATCAGCGGTCTCGAACACCGGTCTCCTGGTTGAAAGCCCCGTGACTGTTGGATACATCCACCGTAAGCAGTCTTTCTCACTTTTTATTCAAGGTCACTAACTCACACTGTAGTATATTTACGCGGGTGCATTTACATTGGACTCTTATTGTACGCTAAATGCCTTGCGACAACCTGACCTCACAGGAAGGCGTATAAATAGCACAACATCATCCGGATACTCTTCATGTGTCATTTGTACACCACACACAGGTGCAGTTTGCGTTCAAGGGGTCACTGAACCCCCCAGAAATGCAGATTATATTTTTTATAACAACACAGAGCTATTAATTTATTGTAATGATAAATAATATCAACCTTGTGTCTTCCTATTGACGGAATACGAAACCAACATGATGAGAGGATAGATTTGTGGTCTATTATAATAACATTGGATGCTCTGTCTATATATTGTTAAGAAGAAGAAAAAAAAATCTACCTTTTTTATTCCCACAGTGGGGAAATTCAATTTACACTCTGTTAAACTCATACATGAACATGCAGACCTGACCACAACATCATTAATGGAGAGACGTCATAGTTGTGGGGCCTCCCCACAAACGCCCCCCGCAGTTTTGGGGTTTGTGCCCTTCCCCAGGGCACCCCCGCAGTGCCCAAAGGAAACCAGCACATGATGAGCCCAGGTTAGATTTAGTTTTTGGTCTATTCGGGACTTGAACCCTGTCCCCCCCCTCCCCCCCCCACCCCCCCCCACAAAAAACCCCCCCCCCCCCCAAAAACACCCCCCCCCCCCGGAAATCAAACCCCGGTCTTCCGCGTAACATTCGGATGCTACTGTCCACTATACTACGAGGAGTTAATATGCACTTTCTGTTACGCCATGTGAACAAACTACGTAAACTATCAGCTGTGCGGTCAAGATCCAACGTTTATGTTTCTTAGAGAGTAAGAACCGGTTTAATACTGCAATATGTACTGAACATGACATGACTTCTGCATTGGCTTCACTTTTCTGAACCGGAGGTTGCTCACCGACTGAGGCATGAATGGAAAGTTCCTATACTGATCACTGCTTGGTTGTATATCACACTTGACACTAATTTGTCATCAAGGGGGAATAAAGAGACTCAACTCACACATTTTACCCTGATCACATGCTCAGGAAAGCAGACCTTTGTTTGCACAACAACAACTGAACCTTTAGAGATCATGAGAGCAAATATGAATGCCACATAGCTTTAGGCAATATTGTTTTTTCCGCCAACAAAGATGAGTTTCATGTACCGTTAAATGGATGCTTTGATAACATGGCACATGCATTTGTAGCACGAGTCCAAGATGGGAATCTAACCTAAACTTTAGTAGTTTCTTTCTCTTAAAATGCCCTCGTGCAGATCATCATCTTCCCGAGGGTGAATGAAACAGCTGAAAGCATCATCCAGCTCTCTACATTTTTACTACGGTGCTATTCTGAGCTTTAAAGCTGCAATGTCGGCAAGATGTTTACACACAAAATACTCCTGTGGGAGCCTGACTCGTGAAGTAGAGCTTTGACAGATAAGCACATTCAGACTGTGTCTTAATTAACATCTGAGCTGACAGGAAGTCAGCTGTGAGGATGATACATCCTCTCTGAGAGGTGTGGCCAAACTAGCCAGCGTATGAGCTTCCTATCAGAGGGTGATGCTATCCTATAAGAAAAACCACTCTCTCTCAGACATAAAGGACTGACAAGAATAAGATGTAGCGAATTCAGCCGTGCTCAAAATTTAAATGTCAGTTAGGGATACGTCTTTGCCGACACAGAGGAAGCCCAGACAAAAGATGATAAATTAAAACTTAACGGTCAATTCCAGACTCGTAAACAACAGAGTGAGTGCTCCATCTGGGATAAATTTGGACTCACTGATGTTAAATCTGCCTCTCTCATCCCCCTGGTACAAAGCATCACAGGATCTGGACCCACAAATTATGATTTTTCTCTGTATAGTCTGGAAGTAGTCAGTGGGCATATGCTTGGGTCAGGGGTGTCTGCAGTGAGGTGACATTAGCTTTTAACCACCTTTACGAAAAACTAGCATGCTTCAAGTTTTGTTTTATTAAGTAAACTTCAGTAAAGTTTATTTCCCATGTATACTTAATATAAATGTGCTAGTAGTATACTTGTCTACCATCAGTACTTCTTGGGACTAAATTGGCCCACTTTTTAGTTTACAAAATAAAATATAAATAGATAAATAAAATATACTTATGAGTGTAAGAATAGTAAACTTTCAGTACACAATTAGTTTACATCTAAGTTGTATTTGGTACTGCAACTATATTATGAAGTGACCTATATTACAAGTGAACTTGAAAGCATACTAGTTATATACTTGTAGCCCACATTTCAGTTTATGAAAGTACACTTTAAGTATACTCTTAGTAAACTACCAGTTTAATAGTTTTTACTGCAAGTATACTTGGAAGATTTCTTTAACTTATAGTGCTTATAGTACTTATAGTGCCAATGATTTGAGCCTTGCTCCTTTCGCTACGTGACGAGATGTTTTGTGATGAGATTTTTAAAAATGAATACCAGTAAAATTTGTTTTTCTTGCATGGCTCACAACGACTGGATAATGCAAAAACTCTTGATGAATTGAAGTAAATTCATATCAAAGCATATGTTTACAAACTGATACACTTTAATAGGATACTCCAGTATATTTGGCTTGTAGTATAAGCCAAATACACAGAGTTTTCTGTATATTTAATAATAATAATAATAATTTTATTAAGTATATCCCCATAAAAAGTAAACTGAAAGCATAGTCTTTTATTTGAAGTCTACTAATAGCACACTTGAATAAACATCTTTTTGGTAGGGACCGTTTTCACAAAAGTGGCATTTCAAGTGGAAGATCATTTCATTCCAGACAGATTCTTCATTTGACCCTCCAGCGCTTCTTATACATAGATTGGCCGTGCCTCTCCATAGTTCAGCTGCCAGGATCAATCGATTCTATTTTAAAGATTTTCAGACCACTTGAGTTACTTTCCACTGGTCCATCAGCGAGCTGCCAAAATGCAGTGTTGCATAAAACATCTTTAACATCTTATTCAGGTATTAAAAACAGGATTAACCCACGATAAGATCAGTCCCACAAACCGTCATTTCCTCAGTTAACTGTCAGCCTGCTATTACAGCTTAATTAATATTGGCTGCTGGAGGTGGTATCGCCATCACATCGCCATGGCGACGCCATCCCACCGGCTGATACCAAATTGGTTCAAATTTAAAGCATGTTGCAGGATTGGAAGTGTCTGCATCCACACTAGAGGGACATCAGACAGGACGGTGGGGTGTGCAGGTGAATGGGCCACCAAGAGCAGCTGGGCCCAGGTTTTCCTCTTTCCAGATGTGTGTGTGTGTGTGTGTGTGTGTGTGTGTGTGTGTGTGTGTGTGTGTGTCTGGGTGGGTTATTGGGAAATTCCTGTGCTGAAGCTGTCTCATTCTTTAATTCCCCTCTACACATATAGAAACAGCAACAGACTGAGCTGAGGGATAAACCTGCTGTCTGTCTACAATCCCTGACAGCATCGCACATAAAGATATCACATGCATCTGCATATTGAAATACACAGAAATCATAGCATTTTATGTTTTTCTCCAGTAATGTTGATGCAAACGCTGCAAATTGGATGATGGTAATAAAACGCCGGTAAAAACAACAATAGAACCCCAAACGATCAGTTCCCACCAGCGGCTTCATCCCGACGCAGACGCATCGCTATGCTGATGCATCATGACCAGTATATACGGTAAATGTTGTAGCTGTGCAGCCTCGCCCCTCCACACACACACAGACACTCACCACACCGAGCCGTAGGCTCCGGAGCCCACCGGCGTCAGGTTCTGGTACCGCTCCGGAACCTCCCACACAGTCTTGTTCAGCTCCTGCCGGTAAAATCCTGGTCTGGCGGACATTTCTCCGAGCCGGCTACGGAAAAGAAAGGAGTGGGGACGAAACAGGAAAAGAGGGAGGATGGAAATGAACGGAGGAATAACGGTAGATGGGACCGGAGGCGCGGGCCGCCGTCTGCTGCCTGAGCCGAGCTGCTGTTGCACACCGACCAGTGACAACCTAGCTCTCTCTCTCTCTCTCTCTCTCTCTCTCTCTCTCTCTCTCTCTCTCTCTCTCTCTCCTCCTACAACCACCACCCCCCTCCTGTGGCCAGTAAAGTATCATTAGTCACAGATATAGAAATATTATGTTAGCTCATGTTATAAATACATTATATTTTGTTACAATATATTATAATATACACTCACCGGCCACATAATTAGGTACACCTGTTCAATTGCTTGTTAACACAAATTCCCAATCATCCAATCACAATGGCTGCAACTCAAGTCATAGTCAAGACAACTTGCTGAAGTTCAAACTGAGCATCAGAAAGGAGAAGAAGAGGGGATTTAAGGGACTCTGAACGTAGCATGGTTGTTGGTGCCAGACAGGCTGGTCTGAGTATTTCAGAAACTGCTGATCTACTTGGATTTTCACGTCTTTTTATTTTTTTTTTTTTTTTTTTTTTTTTTTTTTTTTTTTTTTCTTTTTTTTTTTTTTTTTTTTTTTTTTTTTTTTCTTTCTCTTTATTTTTTTTTTTTTTTTTTTTTTTTTTTTTTTTTTTTTTTTTTAAAAATATTTTATTTTTTTTTTTTTTTTTTTTTTTTTTTTTTTTTTATATCTTTTAAAATTTTAATTTTAAAAATTTTTTTTTTTAAAAAAATTCATAATAATGTATATAGTCAATTGTTCTGACAGGAAAACTAGACTTCTGTACAACCTTGTGGCTCTGTTTTCAGGCTTTAACAAAATCTAGCTATCTATCTATCATGGCTGCTGGGTCACAAATGTTCTCATTTTACAGCTTTACCAAGAGTAGTCATTACAGTAACAGAATATTGATTCATATTTGATCAGTGCTGCCCAGTTTGACCATTTGATCAGAGTTTGTGAGTGATTGACAGCTTATCAGAGACGACAAAGCTCCAGCTCAGCTCTGATTGGTTGTCTTCCTTCGGTCATGATTTTTTTTTTTTTTTTTTTTTTCAGATTACTTTTCTCATGTACTTCTGTCAGGATATAGTGACTTTTATAAAAAAAAAAAAAAGATAACTTATTTAATCATATTTGTTCAATTTCTACCCACTGCTGCTTTAAGGCTAAATTGTCATATGATATTGAACATGAATGAGTTGTAGAAATACTATTCTGAAAATGTACAACAAAAAAGACACTAAATGAGCCAATTTTTTATGTTAGAAACTGATGAACAAACGACTGCAAAACAAAGCATTAAAAATGATGACAATAATGCAAATCCATTACTGTCATCTGGTGGTCAAAAGCAGCACCAGTGTTATGTCATGTAATCAGCGTCACAGTGTTTCAGATGTTGCAGCTGAACATGTATTGTGGTGAATACGAAATAGGCTACTGTTAGTGAGATAGTCATATCTCACAGTATGTCAGGATGGCCGAGCGGTCTAAGGCTCTAAGTCTCTCCTGGAGGCGTGGGTTCGAATCCCACTTCTGACAGATGGTGTTTTTCAGTAGTACAATTCTGGGGAAACTTTAACTAAGCTATTTGTCCCTCTCAACAGAGGACTGTACTTTGAAGCAGGATCTGCGGTCAACGAAGTAGTTTTAAAATTGGGATCTTCTGTCCTACGTCGCTGGTTCTGGGTTAGATAACTGTGGTAACATATGCTGAACCTTCTCCGGAGCAGGTTATGTTGGAGATAAGAGATCACCTCGTATGATAGCACCTCCTACTGATCAGTCACATCTTGGTGCGCAGATTGTGTGATATTATTACACAAATACGAACGTACACTCATAATCCAGGCAAAAAGCAACACAGTTTAAATTTGTCACATTAGCCAGAAAAGATAAGGTTTTTACAAACTATAATCAATAAATAGCATTAGCTAGGTCCATGTGCTGCATGTGTGTAGTCAGTTAGCCTCCCCTGCAGGTGTGGGTTTGAATTCCACTTCTGACAGATAATGTTTTTTACTAATATGATACAGGAAAACTGTGATACTTCTGTCATCTGTATCGTCATGCGCTACCTCTGCTGTGTGCTCTAATATGGAGCCATCATGTCGTTGTTAAGCTGTGTTGTGGTTCCATGGTGTAATGGTTCGCACTCTGGACTTTAAATCCACTGATCTGACTTCAAATCTCAGTGGGACCCAGATTTAAGCCACAGAAGATTGTCATTGTCATGCATTTGTGAAAAAGCTGCTATCAAAGGCTTCACGCCTCCTTTCTCTTGGCCGCCAAGTTGCGTTTCAACACACAGCGAAGACTACAGCTGACGTCCAACTAGCACGTACGTCCTGCATCTACGTGAAGTAACTCTTCACATGGGCAGGTTCTACTAGTCTGTATTCATCATTCACAAAGGACAACCAGAAGACTGAGGACTGCTGCTGTCCAAGCTGTGGTTATGATATGTACATGAAACAAACTAGTGTTTGCCGACTATTTTCACACCACTCTCAGTCACCACTTAGCTTCATTCCAGATGGCCATGTCGTCGTGAAAATATCCAAGTGCTGGAATGATCAAATGTGATGAAGACGAACAATGAGAAGAGCCTTCTGTTTTTTCCTCTTGACTTTACTCGTTTGCTTGCTCTCCTCACATCCGTTTTTCTTCTCATGCACTGATTCGTTGAAGCTGAACAGCCAGTCACGAGTAATTTGTCTCATCGACGAGCCGATTCAACAGGATGAATCATCCGAGAAAACCTCCAACGCGGGCAGACTGAAGCCGACGGTGTGGTACACACCGCAAAAACTAGGCCGAAGGATGCTCGCCGAAGCCCCTACTGACCTGTTTTAATTGATAGTTTACGTGCAAATATGAACTCAGACAATAATTTATTTAGCAGAGAGATGCACCCTCTCAGTGTATGTAGTAGTAGTAGTAGTGCTGTGATGATGGATGTTAGAGGGACTGTGATGAATGCAAATGAATATCCCACTATGATTGCATAGTTAACTTTTTTACTCCAATTTTATGCATATGGTGGGGTGTTCTTTATATTATGACATTATTATTATCATATTTATCCAAAAATTAGATAAAAACTGCAATATATTGCCTTGCCTACATCACAGTGTATTGAAATGTAACCCCTGTATCGTGATACGTATCGTATCGCCATATTGTTGCCAATACACAACCTTTTTGGATATCTGTTATTGACGGGATGCTGCTGCCGATCAAACTTATCTGATGCATCTCTACAGAGTTTCATACCAGAGTGAAGACAGATGACAGATTAAAAGTTTATTATTTTATATAGTTATTCATGTGCAGGTGTTTGTTAAACTGGTAACAGGCTACAGAGAGAAAACACTGCTGCTCTGCTGCTGATAACTGTGTCTTTATTAGTCGTTGTACAGTTACAGACACAAAATCCATCAAAATTCTCTACAGATGTTAAAGTCGACTGACAGTTGATCCAGATGTGGTCAGCTGCCATCATCATCAGAAACGTACGTCACTTCATGTGACACTTCAGACGAAAGGACGCCTCATTTCTCTAAAAACATATTTCCTCACATCCTCTCTCTTCACATCTCTTCCTTGCCTCCTCCTCTCGCATCTTAGGTGGGAAGGACTAAGATGCAATGAAAGGAGTCGAGGAAAGGAATCAAGGAGGTACAAACTGGGTAACTGGAAAGGCCTAGTGATTTCCTGTAACATATCTCTTTGGTGACTATTATCTTTCTACTATCGCCACCTTGTGGACATGTCGCCACAGTACAGTGTAATTAGACTGATGACTTTTATGTCCAAAATCCAACACCAGCTTGTAAAAAGATCATTTTTCAAAGTGAGAAGAAAGGAAGAAAAGTGAAATCTTGTTGTGAAAATGAATCACCATTTCCTGTTCTTCTCTCTGCTTTCAGTCTGTGGAAACTGCAGATGGTCAGGTATTTGGTTGGTGTATAAAATGTGTAAATGGCATCATTGACCAGGATGGTATGTCTGATACAGTGGTTGATATCTGCTCTTTTTTCCAGTCTCAAAGCAGTGTTTTCTGCCTGTGGTGAGAGCTGACATCCCACTCAGCTGTGCTGCCATGACTTTGTTTGTGAAGGCACCTGAATACTGGTCTTTGGAGGCATGGTTGAGTTAGGGAAAACACACCAACAGCCTCCATGAACTCCAGGTAATGCTGCACAGTTGTGATTTTAACCCTGCTGCTGTAGTGAAGAGAATTTTCAAATATTGACTTTGGTCCCATGTGGTTCAGGCTAGTCGCTGGCTGTAGAAGAAGCTAAAACCCAGAGCACCCAGGTAAAGGTTTGCCTCCCTGCCCTTGGATTGGACACATCTTCACTCTTGTGGGTAACAAGTGTTACCTGATTGGAGGACTGGCCAATGATAGTGAAGACCCCAACGGTCTTTACATTCGGAGCGGTGGTGAAATAACTAACAAAAAGCAAATAAAGATCCTCAATATATTCTGTTCTGTCCTCAGATCGAGCAGCCGCCTCAGAGGCAGTGTTACTCTTCAAATCTACAGTCAGCATGCTTCATGTGGCTTAGCGCCCCCTGGTGACAGCAGACTGCTACATCCTTCAGATCCAGCCTACACCTCCACCAGCCAAACCAGACAATGAACAGGGAGGGCACAGACTCTCTCGGTATGGAGGGTGAACATATTCAACTATATCCTCAGTGAGGACAGCAGAGGCTCTGCAACAAACATGAAATATCTGAAGAATAGGAAGAATATAGGTTACTAAACAGTAACTTTAAATAAGAATCTGGACCAAATTTATCAGGATGAGGAACTTTATGAGGATGATTTTGGCTATATAGTTAAATTTTGCTTCACTCTCCTTCCTCAGATGTCCAGTCTCTTCAACCTCCAACTAGAGGAACCACTAATGAAGAATCAAGCATCAGTTCAGGTAGATGTGACTTACTTAACATGCTTTAATCTTTAAATAAAGATTTTGATTATTACCTGTAATAACACACCCCTGTTTTAGCATTAGATAAACTGAATGGCAGCCTACATGTTATCCAGCAGCAGACCAACCACAGAGATGTCAGTCCTGTTCTTTCAGACTGAACTTGAACACACTGATGTTGTTTTTCTACAGGGCATTTACACTGAGTCCGAATGGTTTCATCAGACGCTGCTGTAATTGTTCCCCGAGTCTCTATTCTGAGACCTCTTAGATTATTTTAGTTGCATACAGTTTAACTGAGCTTCCATCCAGTTTTATCATTTTTATTTAATTTAGCAAAATAACACTGCATCGTGAAGGATCCCCGTCAGTTAGCAAAGTTGAAAATTGACTTCAGTTTGGTGTGGAAAGAAAACTCAATGAGTTCAATGTTAAATATGAAATCAGAGCTAGTAGCTTTAATAATTATCACTATGAATTTCAGGATGCTTCAGCACATCAGGAAACTACAGCAGAATGGTCCAATAGTTCAGCAGAGACCGAAGCAGAAGGAGGGACGAGAGCTGAGAGGGAGTCAGAGAAGGACTCTGACACTAAACGCTGCAGTAAGTCTTTGTGTTGTAAATGCTAGGGGATCTTTGTGTTTCCACAAATGTAATTGTTAGTGAGACCAAAGGATGCAGTAGGTATTATTGCAGTAATATATGACATTTTGACGATCTATTTTTCTATATATTTGGTAAAGGTAAATATTAACAGTGTATAGTTTAGAGTGTCAGGCAACCTGATTGGCTGATCCAGCTCCTGTCAGGAGACCAGATTAAAAAAGAGAAGAAAACTATGAATAATAAAGACCGTGTGCAAGACTCTTGGGCCATGTAAAAAAATAAAAATAAAGATGAATTAAATATATGTACATTTTCGGTTGTGGTTGCATTAGTACATCAAGGATGTAAGATTAACTATATTACTAAAACTAATTAAGAGCTAATTAAAAGCTAAAGTGAACAGATACGTTTTTAGCTTACTTTTAAAGATATCTGTTGAGTTGACTTCCCTGATATCTAAGAGTAGTGTGCTCCAGAGTTTAGGGGCGTAAGTAAGATACACAACAACTCTCCATCGTAACTTTCCCCAAATTAATAAATACATGGTTCTCTGGAGAACAAGCCAATAATCTTTATAAACAACTAGATTTGATGAGTCCAGTTTAGTCAACACATGCATCGTATAAGATCTGCAATGGTTATGAGTTTTATATCATGAAGGCTTTAGTCTGAGGACTGGCTTGGTTTGTTGCTACAACTGAAAACTTTACTTAAAATACTGATAAGTTCAAACACATACATCATGATAGCTTCTTGATCATTTTCTGGATTCCTCATTGAAACTAATACGAACAATTATAGTAAATGAGAAAAGTGTCTTATAAGAAAGTAATGTTCAAAATTACAAAAAAACAACATGTCAAACATTTTCATTTTTAACAATATTTGTATTGGGGTTTTCACATAAAAAGAAACAGTATATACAAAAAAGAGCTTATGCAGTCTTTATAGCAAGCACAGTACAGCATCAAATTAATGAGTAAACAATATAAAACAGTAACTGAAACAGCAGTAAATATACAGATTTTAAAGAAAATACAGTGCAAAGAAATATTAATGGACACATGGGCCACTCCACTCTTACAATCTCTTTCCTGTTAGCCCACCCACACCCAGCCTCTTACTCTGTCAATTATCACCAACATTTGGTATCATAAATTCCATAAATCTCTTCAAAAACTGCCAATTTTCCTTTAGTGATGTATGTTAGTTATCTGCATGGCTGTTGATAAGTTCCTGGTAGACCTGGATGTCTGTTAAGTCCTCCAGGGCCTGAAGAAAAAAAATGCAAAAAAATGTGTTGTGTGAAAATATCATACAGCTCCAAACCTCCATTTAAAAGAACCCATTTCAGTCAAATTGAATTGTAGAAATATTTACACACAGATGAGTATCAGACCTTCAGAGAGTTCACACCTCAGATATTATTGTAAGATGTTTTTCACAAAGACGTCCCCATTTTCACTTAATGACTTCCACAGACGTGATCATTTCTAACATGCATTAAATAATGTGCTTAACTGAAAATACATTGACAGACACTGAGGCGCCACCAAATATCTCCTACTGTTGAGCAGCACCCTGATAGCAGTACCTTAACTGCAAAGCCTTCTGGGGGGAAGACGAGCTCATTCTGGTAGACGAAGTTCAGCATCAGAGTCCTGTTTTCCAGAAAATGTAGATTGATGTTGATGGCTGCGTGTTCTTCCTTCAGACAACATGATACCTGTGAAAAGAAGAAGATGGTGAACATTTAAATGTAAAGGCAGCTTTAATTCTTCAGTTGCAGCTCCCAGAATCTTCAAGTGGATGTGGAGGCGGAGGTCGATAGCAGAGGCCATAGGTGGAGATTAAGGTAACGCCTGTTTGCTGTATGTGCAGGTGTAGATGGAGGCTGCAGGTTGCTGGTGACAGATCAAGGCTGGAGCTGGAAGAGGTTGTACATGGAGCAGGTTTCTGGAGCTGTCTACCAGAATGGACAGGTGGATTGCTAGGAAAGGCTGGAGGCAGGAGGAGGCTTCATTTTGGTGGCAGAAGCTGTAGGTGGATGTATGTCAGCCAGAATCTGAGGGTGGACATGGAGTTGGAGGTGAAGGGCAGAGACCATAGGTGGAGATCCAGGAGCACCTGTTTGCTCGTATTTGAAGGTGCAGATGGAGGCTGCAGGTTGTTGGCAAAGGATCCAGGATGGAGCTGGAAGAGGCTGTACATGGAGCAGGTTTCTGGAGCTCTCAACCAGAATCAACAGGTGGAGGTGGTGGTTGTAGATTCCTGGCAGTGGCTGCAGTCCCATACCGCCACCTGCAGGTTCTGGCAGACAGCTGCAGGCTGCCCCTCCACCTACAGCCTCTGCCAGCAACCTGAAGCCTCCTCCTGCCTCCACCTCCAGCCTCCCCAGCAATCTACAGCCCTGGCCTCCACCTGTTGATTCTGGTAGACAGGTGCTCCATGTACAACGTCTTCCAGCTTCAGCCTGGTGCTGTCGCCAGCAACCTGCAGCCTCCATCTGCACCTTCAAATACGAGCGTGCTACCTGGATCTCCACCTGTGGCCTCTGCCCTTGACCTCCACCTCCACGTCAACTTGAAAATTCTGGCATCTGCAACCCAAGCCTCCACTGTCTTTTCCAGCAAACTGCACAGCCACCTCCACCTGCAGATTCTGGCAGATAGTTCGAACCTCTACCTTGGCAGTGGCTGCAGTCCCATACTGCCACCTGCAGGTTCTGGTAGACAGCTGCAGGCCGCCCCTCCACCTACGGCCTCTGCCAGCAACATGAAGCCTCCTCCTGCCTCCACCTCCAGCCTCCCCAGCAATCTACAGCTCTGGCCTCCAACTGTTGATTCTGGTAGACAGCTCCAGACACCTGCTCCATGTGCAACCTCTTCCAGCTCCAGCCTTGATCTGTCACCAGCAACCTGCAGCCTCCATCTGCACCTGCACATACAAGCAAACAGGCATTACCTTAATCTCCACCTATGGCCTATGCCCTTGACCATGAAGATTCCAGCAGCTGCAACCCAAACCTCCACAGTTGCCTCTACCCTGCAGACGCCTGAGGTGGTGGTTTGGCCCACAGCTATCTGCCGGAACCTGCAGGTGGACGCGGGGCCCGCAGATTGCCGGCAGAGGCTTTAGGTGGAATCTCGGCCCGCAGCTGTCTGCCGGAACCTGCGGGTGGAGGGGGGCCCGCAGGTTGCTGGAAGAGGCGTTGGGTGGAGGCTCGGCCCACAGCTGTTTGCCAGAACCTGCAGGTGGAGGCGGGGCCCGCAGGTTGCCGGCAGAGGCCTTGGTTGGAGGCTGAACCCGCAGCTGTTTGCCGGAACCTGAAAGTGGAGGTGGAGCTCGCAGGTTGCCGGCAGAGGCTTTGGATGGCTGCCCAGCCTGCAGCTGTTTGCCGGCACCTACAGGTGGAGAGGGGCCCGCAGATTGCCGGCAGAAATGTTGGGTGGAGGTTCGGCCCGCAGCTGTCTGACAGAGCTTGTGGGAGGAGGCGGGGCCCGCAGGTTGCTGGCAGAGGCGTTGGGTGGAGGCTCGGCTCGCAGCTGTCTGCCGGAGCCTGAAGGTAGAGGCGGGGCCCGTAGGTTGTCGGCAGAAGCGTTGGGTGGAGGTTCGGCCCGCAGCTGTCTGCAAGACTCTGCGGGTGGAGGGGGGCGCACGGGTTGCCGGCAGAGGCTTTGGGTGGAGGCTCGGCCCGCAGCTCTCTACCAGAGCCTGCGGGTGGAGGCAGGGCCCGCAGGTTGCCAACAGAGGTGTTGGGTGGACGCGGGGCCCGCAGGTTTTTGGCAGAGGCATTGGGTGGAGGCTCGGCCCATAAATGTCTGCCGGAACTTGTAGGTGGAGGCGGGTCCTGCAGGTTGCTGGCAGAGGCGTTGGGTGGAGGCTCGGCCCGCAGCTGTCTGCTGGAACCTGCTGGTAGAGGAGAGGCCCGCAGGTTGCCAGCAGAGGCGTTGGGGGAGGCTCTGCCCGAAGCTGCAGGGTCTGGCAAACAGCTGCAGGCCGAGCCTCCACCCAATGCCTCTGCCAAAAACCTGCGGGCCCCACCTCCACCCGCAAGCTCTGGCAGAAAGCTGTGGCCCAAACCTCCTGCAGGTTCCAGTAGACAGCTGCAGGCCGAGCCTCCACCCGCAGTTACCGGCAGACATCTGCAGGCCGGGCCCCCACCCAACACATCTGCCGGCAACCTGCAGGCCCCCTCCACCAGCAGGTTCCAGCAGACAGCTGCGGCCGAGCCCCCACCCAATTCCTCTCCCAAAAACCTGCGGGCCCCGCCTCCACCCGCAAGCTCTGGCAGAAAGCTGTGGCCCAAACCTCCACCTGCAGGTTCCAGTAGACAGCTGCGGGCCGAGCCTCCACCCGCAGTTACCGGCAGACATCTGCAGGCCGGGCCCCCACCCAACACATCTGCCGGCAACCTGCAGGCCCCCCTCCACCAGCAGGTTCCAGCAGACAGCTGCAGGCCGAGCCTCCACCCAATGCCTCTGCCAAAAACCTGCGGGCCCCGCCTCCACCCGCAAGCTCTGGCAGAAAGCTGTGGCCCAAACCTCCACCTGCAGGTTCCAGTAGACAGCTGCGGGCCGAGCCTCCACCCACAGTTACCGGCAGACATCTACAGGCCGGGCCCCCACCCAACACATCTGCCGGCAACCTGCAGGCCCCCCTCCACCTGCAGGGTCCGGCAGACAGCTACATGCCGAGCTGCACCCAACGCCTCTGTGGGCACCTTGCAGGCCCCACCTCCACCTGTAGGTGCAGGCAAACAGCTGCGGGCTGAGGCTTCACCTAAAGCCTCTGCCGGCACCCTGCAGGCCCCAACTCCATCTGCCGACTCCGGCAGACCGCTGCAAGCCGAACCTCTACCTAAAGCCGGCAATCTGCGGGCACAGCCTCCACCTTCAAGTTCTGGCAAACAGCTGCGGGCTGATTCTCCACCCAACGCCTCTGCCGGCAACCTGCGGGCCCCCATTCACCCGAAGGCTCCGGCAGACAGCTGCGGGCCGACAACCTGCAGGCTTCGCCTCCACCTGTAGGTGCCGGCAAACAGGTCCAGGCCGGGCATCCACCCAAAGCCTCTGCCGGCAACCTGCAGGCCCCACCTCCACCCACAGGCTCGGGTAGACAGCTGTGGGCTCAGCCTCCACCCAAAGCCTCTGCCGGCAACCTGCGGGCCTCCTCCACCCGAAGGCTCCAGCAGACAGCTGCGGGCCAAGCCTCCATCCAACGCCTTTGCCAGCAACATCCTGCCCCTCGTCCACCTGCAGGGTTTGGCAGACAACTGTGGGCCGAAACTCCACCCAAAGCCTATTCCGGCACCCTGCACGCCCCGCCTCCACCTGTAGGTGCTGGCAAACAGCTGTGGACAAAGCATCCACCTGCAGCTTCGGGAAGATCCTCCCCCCAACACTTCTGCTGGCAACCTGCGTTCCCCCCTCCCCCACAGGTTCCGGCAGACAGCTGCGGGCCGAGCCTTCACCCAACGCCTCCCACCTCTTCCACCCTCACCCACAAAATCTGGCAGAAAGCTGCGGCCCAAACCTCCACCTGCAGGTTCCACTAGACAGCTGCGGGCCGAGCGTCCACCCGCATTTACCGGCAGACAGCTGCAGGGTGAGCCCCCACCAAACGCGTCTGCCGGCAACCTGCAGGCTTCGCCTCCACCTGTAGGTGCCGGCAAACAGCTGCAGGCCGGGCATCCGGTAGACAGCTGTGGGCTCAGCCTCCACCCAAAGCCTCTACCAGCAACCTGCGGGCCCCCTCCACCTGTAGGTAGGCAAACAGCTGCGGGCAAAGCATCCACCTACAGCTTCGGGCAGAGCCTTCCCCCAAAGCCTCTGCCGGCACCCTGCAGACCCCAGCTCCATCTGCCGACTTCGGCAAACGGCTGCAGGCCAGGCATTCACCCAAAGCCATTGCCCTTAACTTGCGGGCCCCACCTCCACCCACAGGCTCCGGTAGACAGCTGTGGGCGAGCCTCCACCCAAAGCCTCTGCCGGCTCGGCCCGCAGCTGTCTGCCGGAGCCTGCGGGTGGAGGCGGGGCCCGCAGGTTGCTGGCAGAGGCGTTGGGTGGAGGCTCGGCCCGCAGCTGTGTGTCGGAGCTGGCAAGTGGAGGCAGAGCCTGCAGGTTGCCAGCAGATTTGGTTCGATCTGCAGCTGTCTGCCGGAACCTGCAGGTGGAGGCGGGGCCTGCAGGGTGCCGGCAGAGGTGTTGGATCGAGGCTCGGCCAGGAGCTGTGTGCTGGAACCTGCAGGTAGAGGCGGGGCCTGCAGGGTGTGGGCAGAGGTGTTGGATCGAGGCTCGGCCAGGAGCTGTGTGCTGGAACCTGCAGGTGGAGGCGGGGCCTGCAGGTTGCCAGCAGAGGTTTTAGGTGGAGGCTGACAGGTGTTTAAGATATAACTATTTTTCACGGTTAGAGGCGGAGGAGATGGTGGACACAAACGGATTTAGAAGGAGCATGTGTGCATCCATCTGCTGTCTGCAGGTGGAGGCTAGGACAGCAAATGGCTGCTGAGATGAAGTCGGTCGGTGGCTGAATTTGGTGGAGGTTGGCAGAGGCTGTTCACTAAAGGTGGATGTTTTGCTAGTAGCTGATGATGGAGACTGTAGGTGGAGGATCTAACCCTGAACTGCATGTACTGACTAAAAACAGATTATTCTTATAAAGAAAACTTAAAATCACAGTATTATAAAGAATCCTTAAAATCACAATATTATATAAAGAATACTTAAAATCACAATATATACAGATTTAATCAAATAGAGCTAATTTGATAGGGTTTCATTTCTTCGCTCTTTTAGTTGATGGCATCTTTGGCTTTGGTTCTCCCTGAGTGTCGACATCATAATGGGGAGGAGAGACTCCAACCCCGTATGACACCTCCACCTGAACCAGCCCGTCTTCACCGACTGATGACGTGAACGTTGGACGATTCAGTCTCTCCCACAGCTTCTGCTTGATGCGCCGTCCAAGCTCTAAACTGTAGGGACGCTGGCGGCCATTCTTGAACCTGTGAGGAGCCGAGGTAACACACATTTAATCAGAATGATTTGTGTGGTCAAAATGCTTATTTTTAGGTTGCAGTTGTTGAAGAATATAATAATGATCTGATTGAAAGAGTCCTGATGTTTGGCTCAAACATACCTCAGCATGTCATCAACCACTTCGTGGTAGATCCGCTGGTACTCTTCCACCGGGTAGTTGTTGATCAACAGAGGGCCGTCGTCGAGCAGAGGAGCAGAGGAGGGCTGAGGGCTGGGGGCCACCTTGGAGACCACTGGCAGCTCAGAAGGGGAGATGGTGGCAGATGGGATGGAGGGCTGAGGAGCGGGGATCTGCTTCACCACCTCTGGAGGTTCAGCCACGGAGGTCCGCTTCCTCTTCCTGGGAAGGCCGGTAGTCGAAGCACAGCGATGGTGCTCCTGGAGAAGGTAAGAAAAAAGAAAGGATGTCAGACTCCAGTTAACTTCTGACTGAACTATGAGCTTTTATTATCTCATAAGAGAAAAATACACCAGATGCACTGCAGAGGACTAATTCCTCATTTTTGTGCTTTTTAACTGTACTTCTGTAGACATTAAGTCCTGGATGGCAGAGAACTTTCTACAGCTCAACCAGGACAAAACTCAGGTTTTAGCTATTGGTACACGGGATCAGAGAGAGAAACTGGTGAGCAAACTACAAGCCGCCTCTTTTAGCCCATGTTAACAAGTAAAAAATCTTAGTGTAACGTTTGACTCAGAACTGAATTTTGAGGCTCACATGAAGGACATCATAAGAAAGGCATTTTATAATTTAAAGGACAAAGTACGCTAGTTTCTCTCTCAAGCCAATGCAGAGGAACTTATTCATGCTTTTATTACCTGCAGGATTGATTACTGCAATGCTCTTCTTTCTGGTCTCCCTAAAAGATTTTGCAGCTGCAATTACTTGAAAACTCAGCCGCTCGAATGTTGATAAAAACCAGAAAGAGAGCTCACATTACACCGATTTTAAAGTCTCTGCATTGGCTTCCTGTGTCTTTTAGAATTGATTTTAAAAGTCTTTTATTGGTTTATAAAGCTCTAAATGGACTAGCTCCTTGTTATTTATCTAACTTGCTTTTCCCATATGAACCCAGCAGAGCCCTCAGGTCTTCTTGAAGTGGCCTTTTAACTGAACCCAAAGTTAGGACTAAAACATACGGGGAGGCATCTTTTTACTACTATGGAATAAGCTGCCTGAAGATCTGAGGGCGATATGTAGTATTAATAGTTTTAAAAGTAAGCTTAAGACCCATCTTTTTAGTCTGGCCTTGAACTAAATTTGTCTTAATCAATTTTAGGTATTCTGTTTTATTTTATTAAATGTGTTCAGTTTTAATGAAACTCGACAGGAAAGTTGCTGTAATGTAAAATGAGTCTAATCAGCAGTGCAATAGGTCTGTACAGTAGACCGTGTCCCAAAACATTCAGTATTGTCCACCAAGTATTTACCATTAGTGTAAAACTGTCTGACTCTCTACTTCTTTAAGATCACATTGTGAATAATTGAGGACATAAACATGTTTTTCTATCCAAAGGAGTGAAATGAGATGTGTTACCTGGCTGCCCCTGCAGCACGGACGCTGTCTGACGGCTGCAGGCTTCCTGTCTCTCCTCTGTCTGCAGTAGCTGTGGTCTCCCAGAGCGATCAGCACATCACACTGCAACAACACATGCTCATGTTAGAATGAGGCTTCACAAGGACAGTAAATGCAACACACAGCACTGAATAATGGGAATTTCATTCTGCAATTTTCTGCAAAAATTCAACTAGATAATAAAATAATGACGTTACTGTTAGGGCGTGACCTACAGGGGAGACAGGAGGAGCTTATTGGCTCCTCTTGATAACACATGAGCTTCACTTATTCATATTTTTCTGTATCATCCTCATGAATCATTGAAATTAGGTTATTATTCATGTATCATTCATGCATGAGTTTATATGCTGTTTATTTTACAACATTTTGTCTATTTGTGTGTGTAGATTTCTCCAAAATTCACCAAAAGTTACCATTAGATAATGCCTCATTTGCTTATTAAAAATGCAATTTCAGAAAAAAATGTAATACAAAGAATAGTTGTCTTAATGTAAGTGATCAACTGGGGAAGTTTCATGGTTTCTATTAGTGTTTTTTTTTTTTATCTTATTTACCTGTAGTGTCTTTAAAATGTCTGTAATTTTATAATCCATATCTTTAAAGGTCCCTTTTCTCAAAATTATTTTTTTTCTGAGACTCTTAACCAGAAATCCTCCACTTCAGTAGTCCTCACACACTCACACATAGTTTATCTGTGCTGAAATATTAGCTGGTCCCAGATCTGCTGTGCTAACCTGAATAAACAGTTTTAATTTATGAATATAGGTCTTTTTTGACACAGCTGAGGCCTTCATCAGGACAGATCAGGTAAAAAATCAGGACCAACATTTAATATGTTTGGTATTATGTTTTAGTGCTGCATATCATAACATATCAAGTAAATTAGCTCAAACCACTAAGTTGCCATGAAAATATAATGTCGCAATGTTCATGGTACAGTCTGTTTACACTGTATGATGAGGGCTCTGGGAGCACATGGGAGAAGTTTGCTTTAAGGGCTTTCTACCAGAAATCTTCTTACATTTAAACAACAACAAACTTGGTTAAGTTCAAGACAAGATGAGAGTTTGAGCTCAAATAAACCCTTGAAAACAAACAGCTCCAATGTTCGCTCCGAGAGCCTCGACGGTAAAATACATAGAAAGTGTTCAAATCTCACATTTTCCATGGTGAAGACAGTCACTCCCCTTTGGTCACTCTCTGAAAGTCTTCAGTCTTTCACACGATGGATGAAATTCTGACTGGACCCTGTAGTTTTCAACAATTTGTCGAGTGCAACTTCTGGACAAACTTTTCCGGCCGTTGGAGGATTTGTTGATGTTGAAATTCAGCTTTATAAATGATGCGCCTGAGAGAAACCATGGCAACCATGGACGGGCATTTTGTACGCACGAGATTTTCCAATCAGGTGTCACCTCTGTGATGTAAAGTTTCATCCAATCAGCTGCTAAAGGCCTGAGGTCAAGTCCCCATCTAAGTACTGTGTGAAGAAACATGATGGCGTCCTCAGTCATATTGTCTGATAGATGTTTGGTTCCAGTCTCATGCGCAGCTACTGATGGGGATGACTACAAGTCTTTCTGCGACTCCTCAAACTGATGTTTGTTCACTCTGTCTGTTAAAACTCAAAGGAATAAATACTAAAGTATTTATTCATTTTAGTTTATTAAATACTTGGAGCCACCACACAGCAGCAGACTCGATGTGCGTCCCCACACTGACAGAGGTGCTGTGCGCATTTTACGCACGTGGCACTGCGTCTGAATCTTCATTAATGAGGCCTGTTTAAATCTCCAGATGATCTAACGGGACGGAAACCACAGATATTTCTACACATCACTCAGTTTTGGTATTTTGCTCAGATTTCAGGTTGATTTAGTGTAAACATTTAGAACATAGCCGTCCTCGGGCTTAGTCCAGCTCCATCAGAGCTGTCGAGACATTTTTGGGGATGACTACAAGTCTTTTTACAACTATTTAACACTGAGATTTAACTGCAACCTCACAGGCCTATTACAAACTGTCCATTTAACATCTATTTCAGAGTTGCAAACACGTAGTTGAGTCATGGCTCTTTCGTTTTGATCTATTGCAGAATAAAATGTCCGTCTCCCCACTGAAAGATGCGCAGTGCGCATTTTACGCACATGGCACAGCATCTGAAATTTTATTAATGAGGGCTATTTAAATCTCCCAACAGGACAACAGGATCGTTGAGGATCTAATGTACATATCACTCAGATTTACTGTTTCACTCAGATTTCAGGTTAATTTAATAAAAACATCTGGAACGTAGCAGCCGTCCCCAGGATGAGTCCAGCTCCATCAGAGCTGTCGGGACATTTTTTTTATAACTAAAAATCCAAACATTTCCTCTAGAGGATCAAAATTATTTTTTTCATTATTTATCATTACGCACAGACATTGTCTGGAAACACTGAAATTCGTAATTATATTCAGTGTAAATTGAAAAAATAATTATTAATTCAATAAACACAAGCAAGTAAACACTCAACAAAAACTGATCCTTTATTACCGGTGGTTTTATTACATTTCATTGTATCCTGTTTAGTTATTACTGTTTATTTATTTTATTTATCTCTATAATTATCATAATTATAGTGACGTGGCAACTTCATGTCTACACTAAAATAAAATATCAACAACATATCGATACCACACAGTATTATCGTCACTATAAGGTAATATTGCTTCAACACACATACAAGTGTGATACTGTCAACTTTTGCGCTTTTAAAACTGTCCCTGCTGCTCGCCGTAGTTAATCATAAACACGGAAGTGACGTTGTTTCTCCGCGCTGTTATGTTGATGCCACTAAAGGAAATTTTGGTCAGATAGTTATCACAAGATCTCTTATAAGAGCATTTTGACACCCTTAGAATGACCAGTTGCGTCTTAAATATTTTTAAGGTATCTATGCGGAGAAAAAAAGTAATGTCATAATTTCGAAGAAATTGCAAGGGGAGCTAGTGTTAGCTTGATACCGTTAGCTTAGCAGTTGTCTCAAAGGAATGGCTGATAGCAAAGAGAAAACGTTCAGGTTTGTGGTCGTAGGAGGTGGCATCGCTGGTGTGACATGTGTTGAGCAGGTGAAAATGAATCGACAAGTAACACGTTAGGTCTCCACAGAATATTAACCTCGCGACAGAGGCTGTACCACAGTAATGCGTGTCATGTAGCTACTAAACATGAACCTTAATCTCCATTGACAGCTGTCATCCCAGATCCCATCAGCTGACGTGGCTCTGATTACAGCAGGTCCCCATATAAAGGCAGTGACCAACTATAAACAGGTCAGGGTGATGTTGATGATGTTCAGGGAAACATTATTATACTTCCACATGTTGTGCACAACCACTTGCAGGGGTTGTTTCCCAATTGGTGTCATACAATGAATGCATGTACTTTTATCAGATACAAAAAAGAAAATATTTTTATTATTTGACATATCCTCATTAAATTAACTAGTCAATCACCTCATTATATACACTGCACTCAATAATCTGTACGTTTTTCCTTTGCTCTCCTTTGCAAGGTGTCCAAGACACTGGAAGAGTTTGATGTGGAGGAGCGACCTTCCAGTGTTTTAGAGGAGAAGTTTCCCAACCTTACTGTCATCCACTCCGCTGTCAAATCACTTCACACACAGTCACATGTACGTAGCTTTTCAGTGTAATAGAAACCGATAGATCTAGTGTGTATAAAGACAATGAATATGTATTTTATGTTCTACTGTTTTCCAAAACATGTTGCTTCTGTTTGGTATTCTAGATGTAATAAGAAATTGTGACTCTTAATAATATTTGTATGTGACTAACAATTGTTGTAAGTAACATATGCCACACATACTGTAGTTCCCTTTTAGTTGCTCACTGATTTTAGTTTTATAATTGCAATGCAGGCAGTGGTTTCTTGCAACATATCTCTTTGGTGACTATTATCTGTGTACTATCACCATCTTGTGGACATGTTGTCAAGGTACAGTGTATTTAGACTGATGACTTGTATGTCCAAAATCCAACACCGGTTTGTAAAAACAAATATTAATTTCCCAAAGTGAGAAGAGAGGAACAAATGTCAAAATGTACTGTGAAAATTGTGACGATTTCTCTTTCTTCTTTCTGTTTTCAGTCACTGGAAACTGCAGACGGCCAGGTTTTTGGTTATGAGAAGCTGTGTATCTGCAGTGGGGGCAAACCCAAGCTACTAACCCAGGACAACCCTTACGTCCTGGGGATACGGGACACAGACAGCGCCCAGGTACAACTCCATCACTCTGGATGTTTGTATTGTTATTCACATGTATCTTCATCTTACAGTAAAAATAAGCAGTTTGTCCAAAAGTACTTCCAGTAACAATTCAACAACTGCAACTGTGACAATATCTTGTTGCATTTGTTTTAAACATGAAGGCAATAAAAGAGTACATGTAGTTCTCTAATATTTAAAATAGAAGTTGTCTAGACACGTGCTTGTAATCGACAGCCAAAACAACTTGACTTGAAAACATAACCTTGTTAGGGGTTCAAGGGATATTCTGGGGGTTTTGAAGCAGGGTTGTATGAGGTACTTATCCATAGTCAGTGTATTACCTACAGTAGATGATGGGTGTCACACCCCCAATTAGAAGAAGCACACAGAGTTAACGCATGGAAGCGAAGCAATGAATTGCCATGGATGGAGCTGGCAGCAAGACGCATTTTAGTCGCTTAAAAGAAAAGCCCACTTGAAAAAGTCAATGTCTGTTTAAGTGTACATTATTTTTAGAAAATTTACATGGGTTTACTTTGCCTTCAGATAGCTATGCAGTCTATGTTTCTGACAGAGAACTGAACTCCCTTGAAAAAAAATAGTAAATTTACTTCGCTGAACATGGGAGCTGCTGGTCTACCACTGCCTCAATTTCTTAGTTTGTTTGTTTTTTGTATGACTTTGGTTACTTTGGCCTCACCAAAGTCACACAGTAGAACAGACAAACTAACCGATCGAGGCAGCGGTAGACCAGTTCTGCGAGATAAAATTCCAGTTTTTAACAAAGGAGTCTGGTGGTTTTAGCAAGAGCATAGATGGATACAGCATCAGTTCCCTGTCGGAAAGCGTTGTCTGACAGCAAGGTAGAGCGGTGAAAATATTCTAAATATAGCGTACACTTTAACTGAGTTTTTTTTAGGTGACTAAATTACGTTTTGCTGCTGACCCCATCTGCAGCAGTACGTTGCTTTGCACCTGTGCAGTAACTCCTGTCTGTTTCTCCAAACTGGGAGTATGCCAACCATCCTCTTGTGTAGGTAATACACTGACTACGGATAAGTACCTCATACAACCCCACATCAAAACACTCGAGCTATCCCTTTAAACAAAAAAAAAAAAAAAAAACATGTTGATGCTTAACAGTTTTCTTTGTTTTTGTGTTTTAGGATTTTCAGAAGCGGTTGTCCAAAGCAAAGAGAATTGTTGTTGTTGGCAATGGAGGTATTGCCCTGGAATTAGTGTAAGTAAATTATGGTAGAAACTATAAGTAAATTATACCTAATATACTAAAAGAAAAATTTCAGGTGTTATTTTTTAAGATAATGTGTTCTTATTTCTAACTGAAGAATGTATAACGTGACCGGTATCTTCAGAGATCATTCACACTGTCCAGTCATTCAGTCCTTCTGAATATAACTTCTGTATAGGTATGAAGTGGAGGGCTGCGAGGTCATCTGGGCTGTGAAGGACAAGGCCATAGGAAACACCTTCTTTGACGCTGGGGCGGCGCAGTTCCTTATCCCGTCCCTGGAGGCGGACAAACCGGAAAGAGCTGCTCCCTGTAAGAGACCTCGCTACACCACAGAGGAACCAGCACCCAGTGCATCCCAGACCTTCACAGCAGGTCCTCATCTTAGGTTTATTCCAAAGCCTGACACATGATTTTTTCTTCTACAATAGAATATGTCCCAAGATCATCTTATTCTTGTTTTTGTGTGATATTAATCCAGATAGAAATGCACGAAGGCAAGGTTCTGGTCCTACAGAGGCGGGCAGTGCCCTTGGTCCAGACTGGCATGAAGGAATGGTTCTACGAGGAGCAGAGCAGGTGAGATAGTGTTTGTTACTGAGAGCAATCCAAAAGCATGGAGGTCATAGATATATAGAGGAGTAGATATTTACTTTTATATACTGTGTCTTGACCTTCTGTTGTGTTTTATCTCATCTCGCTCTGCTGGCGTGTGCTCAGGTGTCCCACAGAGTTTCAGTGGAATACCAGTGTGAGGTGGAAAAGATCTTCACTTCAGAGGAGCTGCTCAATTCCCCTCAACAAATACTCAGACATGAGAACGGTAAGAACTAGACCTGCTGCTCGGATGTGAACTCTGACTCATCCTTTCCTCGCTCGCTGTTTCCATCAACTTAAGTATTTCTCTACTGTCAGTAGGCTCCTGGCCGGTTTACATCCGGCTGACCAACGGCAAAACATTTGGCTGTGATTTTGTTGTCAGTGCCACCGGCGTTGTGCCAAACACTGAGCCATTTCTCCATGGCAACAATGTAAGTAAACTCAGGCATGAAAAATAAATCATATTTGCTTTGGGGATCTTTGAGCTTTTTGTAGTTTTCTATTAGATTCAAGTAATTCCTGATGTTTCTCATTCATCATGTGGTCACGTATGTAGCTGACCAGCTTGTAATTAAGGCACGTCAAATGTCAAATCAGGACTACATTTGTTCAAGGACCATTATGTCTGCCATTATATCAATGGTCACATCTCGGAAAGAATCTGCGAGATCAGGCATATGTAAAGGTGTCTTGTGCTCCAAATACTTTTAACTGTGCCAACACTGCAAGTCTGCATCTTCTTTTACACAAAGTTGAGGTTATTTAATTAAAGGGGAACACCATCAAAATGAAGAAGTCTGTTATTTCCATGGCCTAGTAAAGTTCAGTTGACATTTGTGAACATGAGCTCCTCTCTCTCGAAGCCAGAAACCAGAGAAGTAAGTCTCGAACTTTTGATGTAATCGGGTATAAAGTGAATGAATGGGAGGCTGATTTTGAGGACCCACCAAATGTTTGTTTTCTTATTTATATTATATTTACATCAGTGTCAACTATAAGATCTCTCCCATTCATAGTCTATGGTGCAGCTGCACACTTTATACCCAATGACATCACAAATTTGAGGTTTAGCACTGTAGTTTTTGGATTTGGGAGAGCTGTTCATATTTATTCATATATTTTGGACTGTCCCAGACCAAAGCAATGACATATATGGAGTCTGAAAATGGGTGTAGCTCCCTTTTAAGACCTCTGGATGTCACTGAAGGACAAAATAACCTTCAGAAAACTTAACATTTATAGATGTTTTAGTGCCCAATTAAAACAATAGATGATTAATATATACATGTCAATACTAAACTATGTTTTTGCTGGTCCTGTCTATGTGTACAGCTTGTCTGCAGTGTCCTTTTATATGAACAAATGTTACTTCAGTTTCTTCTGATTTTAACTGTGTGTCCTTTTCCAACATTTGAACTGTGTCCTGATTTATGTTTTTGATGTATTTTAGGAAGACTTTTAAACTGTATGCCTTATGTTTGTTTTGATGTGTTTTAGGATGCCCTATGTAACATCTTGGCGAGGGACAAACGATGAAAAATAGCCTTTTGGCTACTTCTGGCATTTTTATACCATGTGTATTTATTAATATGTGCCGTTTCTTCTTACATAAACTAAACTTTAAGCCCTCTGGTTTAAAGCTTAAATTCTCCATGGAAAGCTTTTCCCCATGTAGATCCACCTCATCAAAATGAAATTTTTATTACTTTGTTTCTCACTTTTTTAAGCATAACACAATTATCATAAACTGGTCCTTAACGATAATGACTTTTTCCCGGTATTTAGTTTGCACTGGCAGATGATGGCGGCCTGCAAGTAGATGACCACATGATGACATCAGAGCCAGATGTGTATGCTGCAGGAGATGTGTGCACTGCATGCTGGGAACACAGCCCACTGTGGCAGCAGGTAAACTAACCAACATTCTGCTTATTTTTAGGTGCATACTTATATTTTGGGTTTATACTAGAACATGACACTACATACAGTATGTCACAGCAGACACTCGTATTGTTCTCTGTCAGCTCAGTGTCAGCATGGTTCTCTGACTTCGGACCAGCGTTCACAACCACTGTGCGCTGTTAATTCGTCTGTAAATATCACTAGCACTATCTGAAAACCACAACATTAAAGTAACTCCCGCTGTATTGGCAGCCGTGCTGCTTTGAGTCACGTATAGGCGCAGCTGCAGTAAGATAACACGGCGCCAACCAGCTGACCAACTGCCTCATTATGGATCATGAATGAAAATATGAAATAAGTGAAAGCAGAGCGATGAATGTATCCAAATGGAACAGAGTCAAAGTAATGATTTTTCTCTAAAAATCCACTCAGTTAAAACGTGTGCTGCATTAAAAATACTCTGGCAGGTACAATTTACTCAAACAGTTTACAAAACAGTGTTGTATTTCCTCTATAGATTGAAATCTCATACTGTGTGTGTGTGTGTGTGTGTGTGTGTGTGTGTGTGTGTGTGTGTGTGTGTGTGTGTGTGTGTATGCTGTGAACAGATGCGTTTATGGACGCAGGCCCGTCAGATGGGCTGGTACGCCGGCCGCTGTATGGCAGCGCACATCTTGTCAGAACCAATAGAACTGGACTTCTGCTTTGAACTCTTTTCACACATCACCAAGTTCTTCAACTACAAGGTGCGTGACCCGTTACTGCCGGGGACGGGGGGGTGAACTGTGGGAATTATAACTATTACTTTCAAGCGCTGTCAAGGTCATTTCACAAAGCTACCACTCTTGTCTCTAACCCCTAGGCTCATTCACACTGCGTTTACACAACTTCCTCTCTGCTGGTCATTCCACAGGTGGTCCTGCTGGGGAGGTTTAACGGGCAGGGGCTGGGGCCCGACCATGAACTGCTGGTACGCTGCACAAAAGGCCAGGAGTTTGTCAAGGTGATACTGAAGAGACTTACAGCGCACTAATGCTCTTGTTTGTTAAAGCTGCAATCGGTAACTTAGAGAAAATATGATAGAAAGTTGCTTTTATAAAACTGTCACTATATCCTCACATTAGTGCATAAGACAGTCTGTGAAAAAAAAACAGGTTCCTCTTCCTTCCCCCATGTGCTCGTTTTTTCAACCACACCCGAACAAAATCAACAAATCAGAGTCGATCAGCTGTCAATCGCTGCTCACAAAACTCGCAAACTCCGATCAGATGGTCAAACTAGGCAGCTCTGATCAAATGTGAATCAATAATCTGTTATTGTAATGACTATCTATCCTCAAATGCTTTCAGAAACATCTTGTAGTTACTGTTTAGCTGTAAAATGAGAAAGCACCAGAGGAACATGATTTTTTTTTACCTCTCATGCACTACTGCGAGCATATAGTGACTGTTTTAAAAATATATATATTTTTAAATCATATTTGCTCTGTTTCTGTCCACTGTTGCTTTAATGCCGGTTACATATGCAGTATGAAAGTCATAAGATATTGGAGAGCCTTAGTAGCCGAGTGGTTATGGCACATACCATGTGACCACACGTCCTGGGTTTGATTGCAGCCTCGGGACCTTTGTTGCATGTCATACTCTGTCTTTCTCTGCAATTTCTACACTGTCCTCTGTCAAAAAACTGTGAAATGCTAAAAAGATAATCATAAAAAAAATATATCAGAATAAAATCACAAGTTGTCTGGATGCTTTTAGACTCTTATTAGCTATTATTCTTGCAGCTGGAAAATTTGCCATTTGAATTTTTGTAGCTGTGTGAAAGACGCCACTGTTTTTCTGTGGTTATGATCTAATGCTGCCAGTGAGCCAGAAGCTAAACAGGATCAGCTGGTTATCTGTTAAAATTGTGAAGGGTTGGCATTTGAAGATGTCTTTCCTCATCATCCACCACTGGAGAAATCAGGTCTAGCCTCGTTTTCACACGCAATGTCCCCCAATTGTGTTTTTGCTCCAGGTTGTTCTTCGTGGAGGTAGGATGGTGGGGGCGGTGCTGATCGGGGAAACAGACCTGGAGGAGACTTTTGAGAATCTGATCCTCAACCAGATGGATCTCACCCCGTACGGGGAGGAGCTCCTCAACCCCGACATTGATATAGAGGACTACTTCGATTGAGTGTGAGGGGTGTGACTCAGCGACATGGTGAGCCTGTCTAAAGGCAATGAGAAGGAAATGTGCATGTGCAAGCGAATGGGTGTGTCCCCTTTATTTTTTATTAACAATGAAAAGTATAGTAGCTCTCTGATGAGTGACAATCTTGGTTCTTATTAAGACACTTGTAAATTTAAGAATATATTTTTGCTTTGAAATAAATTATTTTCAAAACCAAGTATACTAAATTAACACTTGATTGATATGTTCAGGATGGATTTTTTTTATTTTGTCGTAGCATAAATGCAAATCGGTCACTTTAGTAAAGTAGCAGTGGGTAGAAATGGAGAAAATCTGATTTTAAAAAGTTATTTTTATAAAACGGTCACTATATCCGGACAGTAGTGCATGAGATTGGTAATTTTAAAGAAATCATGTGCCTCTGTGTCCTCAGGTGCTCCTAATGGTATCTGCAAGATTTCACAGACTGGAGGAAAATAACCAATCAGAACTGAGCTGGAGCCTGCCATCTCTGATCAGCTTTCAATCACTCACAAACTTTGATCAAACGGTCAAACTAGGCAGCACTGATCAAATATGAATCAATGTTCTGTTACTGTAATGCCTATTTCTTGCATAAAATGTCCTCAAACATCTTGTAGTTACATCTTGTAGCTGTTAGCTGAGAAAGTTTGGCAGCAGCCATGTTGAGATCTGTTAAGGAAATACCAAGCACCGCCCACCAGCTGGAGCAAACTTCATCATTTTACAGCTAAACAGTAACTACAAGATTTTTCTGAAGACATTTTATGTGAGAAATAGGCATTAGGGTAACAGAATATTAATTCATATTTGAGCAGCGCTGCCTAGTTTGACCATTTCATCAGCATTCATGAGTGATTGACAGCTGCCTCAGTTTAATGAACAGCCAATAGGAACGCGCTCTCTCACTGAAATGACCTGTGATTGGCCAAAGTCTACCATCACAGGTTAGATTTTCTAAAGCCTGAAAACAGTCGTGAGGAGGTGCAGAAGTCTAGTTTTCTCTCAGAACACTTGAATTACAATATACTGAAAGGTTATTATGGGATTTTTGCCTAATGATGCCTAAGATATTCTACCAACTTCTGCTTTAACTTATATGACAAATAGTTGCAGGTATGAGACACTTTTTTACTCAGAAGAATGGGCTACATTCAGCAGTACATTATGAAGAAAGATAATCCTTTTTGCTGCTATGCCATCTTAGTGAGACTTGATCAAATTTCAACCTACATAGGGACTACGACTCCTCCTGGGCCTCAACAGGCGTTATGACAATAGCCATTATCAGTTTATTGTTCCAGATATGTTGCTCTTGGATAAGCTAGTATTTGAAAACCCCCTGAAAATCCACATTCAAAAAGACAAGAAACATTAGAAGCAAATTGGACAGAGTCACAAGAGGAATTTAAATGACTAAAAGAAGTCAAACTGACTTTTCCACTTACTATTTTGCCTGAAGGTGTGTTTTGGGTTAGTAGTTCACCTACCAGCACACATTGATTTAGCTGCTACCATTGGTTGATAAAGGGATGTACTACTACTGTACATCCTGTCACATTTTGCAGAATGCAATGCTTTTCTGGCTATTGTGACCCACAATGTCTGCTCAGCGGATGTATGAGTAAGAGTGTTGGATGATGAGGTAGATGTTATGAGGAAGTACAGTAGTCTGTCCCGATTGTTGCATACTGCATGCCCTTTGTAAGGACATCTGCTGTATGTACTAAAAAGAAAAAGTATGCGATTCGGAACATAAGTCTCCAAAAGACATAACCCTAACCCAGTAAACATGAATAAAAAGCACTCTTTTATCTAAAGAGCTGCTGATAAGGTGTCCCTGGGCAAGATGACACCCTTCACTCAGCTCAACTGGAGCTTTCCCGTTGACCAGCAGGAAATGACCGACTGATTGCACTGGGCAGCTCTCCCGAGTGTACCGGTGTGGTTTGAGAGCAGGGCTTTGTTTACAAGGTGAGTCAACACTGCCCATGGTGGATAAAATTCAAATCTCTGATAGATATGGAGGGTAGGGCAATTAGTGCAATGAGATCCCTTGTAATGTTTTACTACGTTACCAGGCAACAAGGCAGATCTGGCATGAATTTGATGCCAGCGTGGACAAACTGGTTTATGGTCAAGATGGAAACACACCAGGGGTATCACCATTGATATAAAGTATATTTAGATTAGAGGGGCGAAGGCCCTGCTTTCTAGGGGTGTTTCCTCAAGTGGACTTTTTAAAACATACTGTAGGTTGCAAATAGATTTTGTAAGTTGTGATGGACCTGAATCAGCTTAATCAGCAAATATGATGTCAGACTAGACAGCACTGATCAAATATGAATTAATATTCTGTGACTGCAATGCCTGTTGCCTACAGAGTGTTTTCAGAAACATTTTGTAGTTACTGATTAGCTGTGAAGCTCTAAACATTAACTACAAGATGTTTCTGAAAACATTTCAGGAGAGAAACAGGTATTACAGTAAAAGAATATTGATTCATATTTGATCAGCGCTGCCTTGTTTGACTGTTTAATTGGAGTTTGTGAGAAATTAACAGCTGAACGCTCTCTTTCTTAAATGACGTGTGATTGGTCTCCTGTAAGCCTGCAGATCATTCCCAGCCAAATGTGGCACTGTGTTGAATAACGTTTTTCCTGAACCTCCTTTTGTTTCTTTTAGACGTGCCCCTACTCTTAAGGACAGTCTCAAGCATTCATATCTTCCAGCAGATAAAAAAGCCACTTGGCTGACCAAGCTTTTCAGCACCTTTAAATGCATGCATTGCCCTCACTGTGAATTTGTGCAAACTAAATATTTTGCTGACATTAACATAGATAAAACCCATAAACAAAGTCATTTCATTAACTGTAATACTACCTATGTCATATACCGCTTGTCCATGTGAGGACGACACTCGATAGATCGCCTCACCGATCAATAATATGCCATCAGAGTCAGGAATCACAACTACTCCATGACTGGGCACTTCAGTATCACGGTACATGGTTTGTTATACATACATAACGTTGGCTGAGGGTGAGACAAAAACTATTTCTTTGTGATATTTTGTAATATTTTGTAATAATATTGTGATCATGTGATTGATTCCCATTGGGTGTCGATACCATATAGGTGAGGCCACATCTGCTTTGTCTGTTTTAAGCCATGACGAAGACCTACAGTGGTCTATACACGATGGATTTTTATTGGTTTAGCTACTACAATAAATGCTTTTTAAATATATTTCCTCCCTTGTTGGCACTTGTTTTAGTATTTTAACTCAAATTAATCAGACTTTCAACTCTCAATAAATAAATAAATATTTGTATATTATATATATATGTGTGTGTGTGTGTTTTTTTTTTTGTGTGTGTGTTTTTTTTTTTTATTTTTTTTTGACTAGAAAGAGGGATTAATTTGAGTTCAGATGGATTTAACCTCTGTGACGTACCGCAGCTCTTACACTTAAACTGCTCAGTCTTGTCACAAAGCTCATTTCATTCAAGCAGATTACGGATGTGACGACAGAAGCATGGTGCGTCACACGTGTGCGCTTGTATGTATCCACCAAGGACTAGAAACTTGAATTACCATTGAGAGGTTTGAGTCATATCTTTATTTGACACTCGTGTATGTTTTAAAAGTTTATATGAGTTCTTTGTCTTTGCATTAAATTAACATCACGTTGCATATTTATATGTCGGAGTGATGAAGCTCCGCCTGCGGGGCAAGCTGACGTGTTGAACAAGCGCTTCTAGTGAGTCATCCGACTACCAGCATGCATCAGGAGCGGAGAACTTCTTTTTTTTCTGGTGGGTGGGATTTTTTGAGAGGCGTTGCCGCACACCGACTACTCCAGGATTATATATTTCTGTCGCTGGTCACACGTTTTCATACATTGCGCAGTTAGACGCCGCGAACAGCACGCTAACCGTCAGAGTTTGAGATATTTCAAGAAATAAAGTTTTAACAATGGCCAACTACATTCACGTACCCGACGAGGCTCCCACTGTGCCCAAAATAGACGTGACAGTTGACGAAAGCGACTACAGATCCGGCGCACTGAAGCTGATCAAGGAGCTGAGACCGAGCTGGAAGCCATCTGAGGTCAAACTAAAGGTGCAGTTTATTTAATTTCAAACCTTTTACTGTTAGTCTGCTCGCTATGACATGTCTCCACATTCCCTTGTAAATTCCTGTCTGAAGTTAAAGTCGTGAAAACTGGTGTTAGCTAGCAGCGTGAAAAATTCAAGTTAGCCTGCTGTTAACGTTTAGTCAAATGACACACGAACCCAGCTATTATAATGACACCACAGGCAGCTGAGATGTCAAAATGTCACTATAAAATAGCTGCTGACATCCACTGACAGATGGTAGATATAATTTCCACGCTGTATTGCAGCTCCGAGGATACTGCGGTAATTTCCTCCCGTTGGGGTCAACGTTTTGCCTTTGCAAATAGCATCTGCGCCACTTCAGGCTCTGATCAAACAGTGGGAGTTTCTCCCCGTTTATGGTGCAGTCCGTACAACCATAACGTTACCTGTTCACCTGAGTGACTTCACCGAACATGTTTACATATAAAACAATGAAATAACAATTTTAACCTGGTGGTGGTCCCACAGATGGAAGAGGGGTGTGTCTGTCGGCTATTATCGTCATGCTGCGCCTTATTGACAGAGTTTCTGGGATTAATGAAATAGGTCGAGTCACTGTGCTGTATTCAACCTGCAGTAGGCAGAATATTTTTGGCATAATCGCGCAAAATAATCATTATAATCTTTCAGCATATTGTAATTCAAGTGTTCTGAGAGAAAACTGGACTGCCTCCTCGTGACTGTTTTCAGGCTAAAAAAAAAACTAGCCTGTGATGGAGGACTTTGGCCAATCACAGGTCATTTCAGAGAGAGCCTTCTTTCTGAGTGTTCCTATTGGCTGTGCTCCAGCTGGTGGGCGGTGCTTGGTATTTCATCAGCTGATCTCACCATGACTGGCAGGACACAAACTCTGATTTTACAGCTAAACAGTAACTACAAGATGTTTCTGAAAACATTTGAGACGAGAAATAGGCATTACAGTAACAGATTATTGATTCATTTGATCAGCGCTGCCTAGTTTGATTGGAGTTCGCGAGTGATTTGCAGCTGCTCAGAGATCCTCTGGTCTGTGAAATCTTGCAGATGCCATTAGGAGCACTGGAGGACAGAGATTTGTGATTTCATTCAGATTACCTGTCTCATGCATTACTGTAAAGTATAGTGACCACTTGACACAAATCTTATTTTTTTAAATCATACTTTCTGCGTTTCTCTGCACTGCAGCTTTAAGTGTCTATTCTTGTAAACTTCTGGAAGAAATTACAGATTACAGAGCGTCACTACCAACTACTTGTTTTTACTTAATATAATCGTATGTAAGCTAAAATAAGTTAAGATAAGATGAACCTTTATTAATCCCCGGAGGGAAATTTGGGAAATTCCTTGATCAGCTAAAGTCTAACAAAAGAAAATAAATCAAACAGGAAAGAGAACATTATGTTCTAACATGAGCTTTCATTATCCTGGAGAAGCAAGCTCAACATTACTGACACCCAGTGTACCGATAACCAGTAACAGACTGGGGGTGTGGCTCCACTTGGTAAACACTGTGAGGATGGGAACTGGTCACATGTTCCTCCATGCTCTGCCTATATTCATCAATGAGGGCAATGTGAGAGCTCAGCAAATGCCTACCATAGCTTCCTCATGCAAAATAAAATTCCTGACAATCCTGTTTTTCTCAGTCAATCCCTTATAGAGTGAACAATTAGGGCTGGTATGTTGGGACCCCCCCCCCCCTCCCAAAAAATCCCAGCTTCCCAGCAGAGACATTTCAGCTTAAATCAACTTGGACAAGCATTAATTTTCCAGTGCTACATTCATTCTCCTTTGTGTAGCTTGCCAGAGTCTCACTCCTCTCACATCTTGTGTAATACTCAAAAAAATAGTAGGTTTCTACAGTGCTTCAATGGTATAATGTGGAGGATGGTCCCACTGTCATCTCTCTGTAGGCATCAAGCTAGATTGTTGGAGACAAATTATGATTTCTCTCCTTTCTCCTCTCTTTCCTCTATTTGTCTTTGCAGTTTTTCACAGATGGGATAACCAACAAGTTGCTGGGCTGCTACGTGGGGGCAGTCATGCAGGATGTGGTTCTGGTCCGTATTTATGGCAACAAAACAGAGTTGTTGGTCGACCGGGAAAATGAAGTGAAAAGTTTCCGTGTACTACATGCGAACCGCTGTGCCCCACACCTATACTGCACGTTCAACAATGGCCTTTGTTATGAATTTCTGCAAGGAACTGCTTTGGAGCCCGAGCACATTCGCAGCCAACCTGTGTTCAGGTAAAACAACAGGTCTTTGTTGTCCAACAAAGAGCCTTGAGACCTGCTCCTATCCCCCAAGGCCAGTCGTGCAGGCTTGACCATTATATTAAAAGACTCAAGTTGCTTTAAAGCACTGTCATTAAGTGTATCCTAATAACACTATTTTAAAACAGATTTATTGCTGTAACCTGAATCTTGTCAATTTTTTTCTATTGTTTTCTTTTTGTCAAGAATATATGATTTAGACTGTTGCATGTTGCTTCTTGCCACCCTAATTCAAATCTTCTGATTTTCTACCTTGCAGGCTCATTGCCAGGCAGCTGGCCAAGTACCACGCCATCCATGCCCACAATGGCTGGGTGCCCCAATCTGACCTCTGGCTGAAGATGGGCAAGTACTTTGCTCTCATTCCCAAGTACTTCAAGGACCCTGAGCAGAATGCCAGGTGAGGCCATGTTGAAGATTAAGGTTGCTGAAATTTGTCAGAACCTTTGATGTGGCTGTCACACTATTCCCTGTTGCCCTTTAAATGTTTAGATACACTAATGAAAGTTTAAAAGCCCTAATTCAGTTTAATTTGCACAGCTATGATTGAGAAACTATATGAGTTCAGATATGCAATACCTCATCCAGGGGGGTCTCTCCTTTTTTTATAGAGAAAACAATCCTGTGTCCCTCATAGACGTAGTTGAAACATGTTTCATGTTACTTTAAAGAACTCTAATAGTAACAACGCTATTCAGAAGAGTTGCTGGTCACACCCAGAATAAATCCCCCCCAAAAAAAACATTTCCGATTTGTTTCCCCTGCCATGTCCTAAAAAAGATCCTAATCGTGGCAAAACAATTATTAGACATGTATAAAACAAACATTTGTTTAGTAAGGGATAAAATGCATACATACTTAAAATTACAGTCCAAACACACGTTAAATTGCGTTGACATCTATGGGATCTTCAGTTTTCTATCACCCAAAAAAGGGGCGTGGCCTTGTTTTTTTGCAAAGTACTTGTCAGGTTAATAAATACAATGACTCGCCAAACAAACATTTAAGAAGCAGAGTACTGATTGAAAATAAAACTTAGGATTATAAAGTAACTTCAAGGATGAATAATTTTGTCATATTTTATGACCAGTCCTGCATTTAAGTGGACATGATGAAGTACAAAAAAAAATAAGCCTTTTAATAAATAGATTTGAGGAACGTGTATCATACAGTAAATATGATCTTTTAGGTCTTTTTAACAAGGCTGAATAGTAAAAAAAAAAAAAAAAAAAAAAATAGCAGGCTCTGTCAGGCATTGTTTGGGAACATATGGCTTTGTCTCTTATATTCTTGTGTTCTGACATATCTCACATGAAATCGTGGCTCCCTATCTGTCTTATCAGTGAGTCATAAATGATAAACCCCAAATGTAAAATGCCACATCACCAGTGTTTCCGTTATCAGTTGTTGATGTCTCACATGCCTGAGGAAAATACAGTACAGTAAGTGAAATTCTTCTGATAATAATCACTTTACAGCTCTGGCACCCCTAAGAGATAACACAGAAGAGTGACTAACTCTTCCTCTCTAAATGGCATGAAACAGCACCCTGAAAACATGAAAAATGGTAATTTTTCCTTAAAAAAAAAAGCAAGATCAATAAAAAGGTCTGTCAGATTGTTACTACTGCTTCCTATGAAAGGGGTCATTGATATTATTAGTTACCACAGTGACTTTTGTGTGTTTTTTTAAGTCTTCTATCAATCTTGTATGAGCTAAAAGCATTACAAGCATGGTTGTCAATCAATTAGGATATTTAATCATGATTAATCACTTGATTGTTCATAGTTAAACGCGATTAATCGCACATTTATCTGTTCAAAATGTACCTCAAGTGAGACTTGTGAAGAATTTAGTACTTATTTCAATGTGGGTGTGGTCAAATATGCTGCTTTAAGCAAATGTAAGTATACAGGTATTACTGGAAATCAATTAACAACAGAAAACAATGACAAATATTGTCCAGAAACCCTCACAGGTTCTGCATTTAGTATAAAAAATATGCTCAAATCATAATACGGCAAACTGCAGCCCAACAGGCTGCAACAGCTGACAGTGTGTCAGTGTGCTGACTTGACTATGACTTGCTCCCAGACTGCATGTGATTATCATAAAGTGGGCATGTCTGTAAAGAGGAGACAGGTGGGGACCCAGAGAACCCATTTACATTCACATATCTGGAGGTCAGAGGTCAAGGGACCCCTTTGAAAATGGCTATGCCAGTTTTTTCCTTGCCAAAATTTAGTGCAAGTTTGGAGCGTTATTTAACGTCCTTCTAGAGAAGCTAGTATGACATGGTTGGTATCAATGGGTTTCTAGTTTCCTGTGATACCACTGTCTTCTAGCTTTAAAACTGCCTGCTGCAACCGGAAAAAAAATGTCAGTGTGTTAAAGAAATGAAGGATGCTAAAACAAATTTGCTTTAACCCATTATTAACATGTAAACGTTGACAGCCCTATTTACCAGTATTTGTTTTGCTATTAATTATCCCTTCGCCAGAAGATATTGAATACCAGAACCAGCCTGTTCACCCTGCTGCCATCTGGCATCACTCCCATTTCCCTGCGCAACCCTGTGTTGTTGTGGAATGACAAACAAACCTTGTAACTCTATCTTTCCTCTAAATATGTACAGTATGTTACTTCAGTCACACTCTAAAGCTGTGTCTATACCAACACAAAATAATATACGGTAGGTGTTATTTGAACATTGCATTAGTTATAACAACTTAATTTCCCAGAGGCCACCTGCAAGACTGCAATACCCACAGCATCTCTGGTGTTCTTCTATGTTGCAGGCAAAAACAATTCAATAGGCTTGGAGTGTGGTTTGTGACCACAAGGATTGTGCTGCTGCTCTTTCCATTTTGTGTGGCACAATGTTTGTTTATTGTCAAACAAACATTTTGTAGGGGTGTGTCATCTGATCATGTCCTGGTATCAAGAAATATACCACACAAACAAAACCAAGCAGCCAGAGAAAGACAATTTACATAAAATAAAGACATTTTCTAGAAAATAGACAAAAATACTATACTGCTGTAAGTAAGTAGCGCTGAGTATAAGCAGTGTGTGTAGAGCAGCAATGATTAATCAGTTATGGAGTAGTATTTTTTTAAGAAAAAAAAAACAAATTCTCTGATTTCAGCTTCTTAAATGTGAATATTTTTCTTTACTCCTATGACAGTAAACTGATTATGCTTGAGTTGTGGACAAAACAAGATTAGCGAGGATGTCATCTTTGGCTCTGGGAAACACATTTTCACCATTTACTGACATTTTATAGACCAAACAACTAATCAATTAATCAAGAAAATAACTGACAGATTAATCTGCAATGAAAATACTGTTAGTTCCAGCGTTGGTGCCATTAATGGTGAAACTACTGTAATAATAGTACATAATCTAACAGGTGGGAATGTCGATGTAAGCAAGCTGCTGCGAGAACTTAAGTAAAGTCACAAAATCTTTTACTGTAGTAGTAAAATTTGAGGATTTCAGTTGACTCTTTCTTATCCTTTAAATGAAGCTCATCAGAAATGTTCACATTTTGATTTAAAAAAAAAAAAGTTTGTGAGACAGCTGCTGTTATGTTGAATCGATAATAATGCCTCAAGGTAAATTTGTTTTACTGCCACTATTTTCTTTAACGCATTGACAGGTTGTAGCAGGCTCAGATTTAAGAGTGAAGATACTGGTATCACATGAAACTAGAAAACCTAAGGAATCCATTTACGCTAAATTCAGTACCTGTGAGGGTTTGTGGACAATATTTGTCATTGTTTTGTGTTGTTAATTGATTTCTAATAATAAATATATACATACATTTGCATAAAGCAGCATATTCGCCCACTCCTGTGTTGATAAGAGTATTAAAAACTTGTCAACAGATAGAAGAAAAATAAATATAAAACAATCATGCAGTTAATCAATTGACAGCTGTGAATAGTACATAAATCTGATCATGTGGTTTCTTTGTTGTTGATTAAGAAAATGCATTGTTTTGCTCCACTTTGGCGTCATAAATTGTTTTGAAACCCGTCTGTAAAATCAGCGTGTTATTCGTTTCCCTTGCTTCGTATTTTCTGTTCCTTTTTGCATCCTCGCATCTATTTTGAGGTTCCCTGTACTGACCTTACCTCCATGTCCGTCTATTAATACTAATAACCCACCTCTGTGACTCTGCCCCCTCCAGGTTGCGTACGGAGGTGCCCAGCCCACGGTGCCTCCGAGAAGAGCTGGTGTGGCTCCAGCAGAGCTTATCTGTGCTGGGCTCCCCCGTTGTTCTCTGCCACAACGACCTGCTCTGCAAAAACATAATCTATAATGAGGAGGCAGGTGAGTATTAACAGCACAAGCTTAGTCATGTAGACATTACCGTGTGACTGAATTGTGTTGTAGTGTGAACTGCACTGGCCTCAGGTAGGACTGCATTAACTGCACCTCCTCGACCGTAGTCACATGCTTCACCCATTGTCAGTGTTTGCGTTGGGCTGCAGGCGTAGAATTAGAACGCTCAGAAAAGACAAATTTGCATGCTCTTGCTTTGTTCTAGATGAATCCTCATTTGAAAAACACAAATTAAAGTTGTGTGTTGACTGATGGGATTGGAGGGTGGGGCATGGTTACATGCGTCTTCTTCCAATCAGTTTGGCAAAGATGTATTAAAGCAACTCATCTGGCACTGAGTTTATTTAATTAATTTTCCATACCTCTTTAATTAAAGTTGTGTTGATTGATGGGCATCGGAGGGTGAGGCATAGTTATGCGTATCTGCCACCAATAAATTTGCAAGTCATCTGTCACGGATTTGATTTTATTTTGCCAGATTTTCAATTTCTTATACCTTTTTTAAATCCTAGGAGACCTTCTGTAATAAGGTTTCGTTCTGAGGTGCAAAGCAAAGCTGTTTCTAATATGGATTTCATTCCTTTTCATACATTTTGTCTGATCTGTCGTTTTAATTCTGTGCTGAAAAGTTAGGCCACTGTTATCAGCCTGAACAAACAATTCCATTACATTATACCACATACCAAGTCTTAGTTTTATTGACAGCACATGTTTTTGGTGCTTTTTTTTTTTTTTTTTTTATGAAATGAAGATCAAGCTACCTGTCCTCAGGCAAGCGTATTAGCTTTTTCACTGAGCAACAAACTGTTGTAATCATTGTCTTTGTCAGGTTAAACGGGTGACAACGATTAACACGGGGAAAGAAGAGAGTACAGGGTTTTTTTTTTAATATGCATGTGGGAGGTGGGGTGGGGGTGTTTAAGAGCTGTCAGCCCCCTCGTCGGTTTTGCGGCGAGGGGCGGGGCCCTTCTCACAGCTCCTTGTGTCTAGCCTTTCTCCCCTAGGAATGACAGCTGAGGCTGTGGCTGCCCCACGCCGCCCTGCCCTGGGGAGGCAATGGAGAGAGACAAACCTCACGCACAGTCGGCTTTGAGGGCCCTCGCGTAGTCTGCCCACTGCTCAGGTTAATCGGGATGAGTTCACGGCAGCAGTAGGAGCCACGTTCCTCCCTATTACCCTCCAGTGCTACTTGCCCACCGGTTGTCCCTCTGACAGTAGTGAGGCTGGTTATTACACACATGTTTTTATGGTTTGCACTTGCTTTGAGTCACTCTGAGCACCAGCCTAAAGTGTAAAGCTACTTTCCGTCACTGCTCCTTACTTCCGCAATTTCCATTTCATAGCATCAATATTGATCACCGGGCAGATCATATAAATGGAAGGATATGTCTGGCGATATTCTGTATTTTTCTTATATTGTCAACAAATTCCATGAAAAATAATCAAAACCAGCACTGAACTGATCAGACTAACAAGTACTGCCCGTGTAGTCAAAGCCCTCCATATATATATATATATATATATATATATATATATATATATATATATATATATATATATATATATATATATATATATATATATAATTCCTCTGTGCTACAGAGCTCCATTGTTGTCCAGGAAACAGAGCCACACTGTTTAACTGGGAGACATGATGAACACATGCAGTGTACTTTATTTTGAGTCAATGCCACATACACCATCCTGCTGCTATAAATACTCACTAGTGTACCAAATGTGTATTAATCCACAGCTGAAAATAGTCAATAAATTCATGTTTGAGTAACATTGGCTAAAAATAACAGTGCTCAGCTTTGCTAGGAATCTACTAAGCCCCTTTTTAAAATGAAAGTGTAAATTTGTGACCCAGTTTGTAGAGATTTGTCTTCAGAAAGGATGGGGTTTGTACTGAGAGCCACAGACATGCAGTGGAAATTGGAAAGTATTTAGAGACGAACTAATGCAATGTTGTTTTTTTCATGGAATGTGTTGACATTAACAGTCATATAGAATATCATCAGCTTTGTCCTTTTGCAGCTGAAACATGCTTCTGTAAAAATGCGGGGAAATACCTGTGCATGAGTTCACAGAAAGTGTTTCTGGGTAAACGGAGAAATAAACCTGCACACCTGCAGATTCTCATTTGAATCTGTGGTTCTTTATATCAAACCAGCGCTGATTTGTTCAACAAGGAAAGATACCAAGCTTCACTGGAATTGGGCCGATACTCGGCCCACAGAAGGGAAAAATTGCCACCTTCTATGTGGATATCCTGTCAGTGTAGATAGTAAATGTGGTCAATTGATGCAATAAATTCCTCAGAGTGTGAAAGTTAATTTTGTAGCTGTAAAATGTGTTATTCTTTCTGCATCCAGCGCTGTCATTTGACATGATAGTGGCATAGTTGGATGCAAGGAAGAACTACAGACTGCTATTTCAGTTTGGATTTCTAGTCTCTGCCTCTGGATAGCTAGGGCGCATACATGCTCTGGATGTCACTCAACAGAACTGCTTAAACCTGTTGTGTTTCATTGTTCTCTTATACTATCTGCAAACTGCCAAAGGACATGGCCTCTGGGCGTTACAAGCTTGTACGCAATGCATGTACATGAATGCACTGCCTGAACTCCTCATAAAAGGTGGCAAATGTTCCCTTTAAAGTCTTATACATTCAGTTGTGACAAATACAACATGCTACTAAGTTAATGAATAGTATAGATCTATTGTACAGACATTTTTAAAAGGCTGTGCACAACATCCACGCATATTTGCAGAATCATATTTCAGGCTTCAATAAGTAAGGCAGATGATCTTTTTGGAAGTATTATTAATTAAAAGCCAGAATAGAAATAAATGTCTTCTTATCTCAGTACCTCTAGTTTAATCACATGCTGGCTTAACACTGCAAACACAACTAGACCACCACAAACTCAGTGGAGTGGACACCAAGATAATGGCTACATTTCTGACTGCGCCCAAGTCAAGCTGTCTTCACCGTCGTCCTCATCTTACTCTGCATTTATAGCCTTTTGTTGACTTTAAAAGCAGAGCAGGGTTGAAAAGAGACTGAACAGTCACACACTGCTTCTCGTCACTTCTTAGCTGGAGTCGAAACTACTTGTCTGCCAAACGCGACAGCAGAGAAGCCTCCACAGACCATAAAGAGAAGTGGTGGAAAGCTCAGTTATTTTTCTCAGTTTTCCAACTTATAAAATTTTCAAATATACTCTCAACAAGTTTTCTTCTTTCTTCCTTTTGTCTCTCTTTACTGTGTCTCTCAGCCTCCAACATGGGCTGTTTTAGTTTCCCTGCCCTTCTCACTTTTACTCAAAGAAAAATAAATCTGCACACATTTTACTGGGTCTCAGAGGGCCACAAAATCTGCAACTCAGCAGCCAACAGGAAGCCCCTCAAAGATTGTGTCATTCGCAGGAGCCGCCGAGGTGTCACGCTATTGGGTTCACAGCGGACCAATGGGAAGGGAGCATTGGAGGGGAGTGTTGTGAGAAGGGGAAGTGAGGTTGCATGTGTTGGGAGGGGAGGAAGGGGAGGAGGTAAAGGAGCGGGAGCTTGGCTGCCGGGCCTGATGTTTCGACACTGTGCGTGGGAGTGAGAATGGTTAAGAGACAAATATGTCAGTGTGAGAGTGAGCATGTGTGAAAGATGTGTTTGCCCCAACCTTTTCATCTGCTGCACAGGGGGGGCTATAGCCACTGCCCGGAGGTGTTCAGTTGTGTCCCGCTAGGACCTACACGTCGGCTGGTAACCCACCTCAAAGTGTCTTTCTCTGTAGTCCAGCACCACCTCAAAAACTACATATTAAGCCAAAGAAATTAGGCAAGGCCAAAATAAACCAAGAGTGGAGACATTTGATTAAATGCATTGTACTTTAAAAATCCATTTATTTATATATATCTCTGTAAGAACCGGGCTTGTAAAAGTAAGGGTTTGTATTTTGAGATCAACCACCACTATTTCGCGATCTTCCCTCTTTGTTCATCGTTAATGCTGACACCTCATATCTTCACTGGCCTACAAATGCAATCAACAACACATTCTTTGAGCCTTCCTCTCGGTGCACGAACATCCGGATTTACAAGTTTAAACAGACGCGTTTTCAGCCGTAGATGCCGAGAATTTATTTTAAGCATTCAAGCTGTTAGCCTAGATGTAAGGGACCCTCATAAAGTATAAAAAAAGTTTTAAATTGGCGTATCTAGAAGGTTTAGTGTGTATCTACAGAGCTATAACTCCAGTTGGCTCTCAGTTACTGAGATTGTCTGCTGTAAGTCAACAAAGTCCTGAGAGAGCATGTATCAAACGGTGTGTTGCTGTACATTTGCTTTGGCAGCTCACTGTGCTTTGTCTGCTTTAATGTCTTTTTAGTGTTTTACTATCTTCCTCTCTTTGTCTCTCTGCTTTCTTTGCCTCTTTTTTCTTCCGTCCCATCTTTTCAACATTGACTTGACCATTTTCCCTTTTCTTCGGTGCATGTATCCAAAACAAATGTTCTCTAAAAAAGCCAGATGTAATCCTTTTTTTCCCCCCCTCCCTAAATTTTTGTATGCGTTCCATGTGTTGCATCAGGCATTTTTCATCTCTGCTAATATAACCCAGCTGCCTAGTTTTCAGTCTTGCAGAAAAAAAGGCTGATAAGTCAGTTACTAGTACATCTAATCTGTTTACTAAGAAATCTTAGGAGATTGCTTGATGTGCAAGCTATCTACATGTTCTTGTTTGCTTCCCATGTAGTCCTACATTTACATCACAAGAGCTTTTATTCTAAACATGTATGTTGACTCTGACTTCCTTAAACATTGCAGCATGATTGTATTTGTCCTAAACAGCATTACAGTGCATGTGTAGAAGTGTTTGTCTGTAGTTATTTTCAGAAGAATACCTCTCAAGTTTAAATGTGTCTTCCCTTTATTTCATTTTCCGTCCTGAAGTCTCCCACTAGTCTTACCTTCCTCAAAATGCAAGCTCTTACTCCTTGCCCCACAATCGGCTAACTAGCCAGCCAACTCCAGTCAGACAGGAAGAAAGTAACAGTATGAAAAGCCTTGACATTCAGAGTTATCAAAGGGAAAACACATCATAATCATTTAATGTCTGCTTCCCGTGTCTCCTGTCTAAACAACGCTGCTTCTCTCTCCAGGCAATGTAAAGTTCATTGACTACGAGTATGCTGGGTACAATTACCAAGCCTACGACATTGGGAACCATTTCAATGAGTTTGCTGGTGAGTATGACTTCTTGCACTGCTTGAGATGTGTAAATAAAGGACGTGTGTATGAAATGCTAACTGTGTGTTTGTGTGCGGCAGGCCTGAATGAGGTGGATTATAGTAACTACCCTCAGCGGGCCTTTCAGCTGCAGTGGCTCCGCTCCTACCTGGAGGCCTATAAGGAGCACAAAGGCCAAGGCAGTGAAGTGACAGACGGAGAGGTGGAGGTTCTCTACGTCCAAGTCAACCGATTTGCCCTGGTAAGCATTTGTATTGCACATGCATTATGAACCGTGTTAGATTAGAGTAGAGCACATCTGACACTTGGCCTGTCTTTATGGTCAAGAGTCGAGTTTTAAAGACGGAAGATGGTGATAGTTTTTGGTTGGCAGATACAGTGGAAGCCGCTTAAAGTAATAACTCTCTTGTAGTAATCAAATTGTCCAATTTATTTTTGGTGTTTTCACACATGACAATATATGGAAACAATATTTAAAACCACAGTAATTCTATTCATTTTTACTCTTTGGTCTGTTTCCGGCTGGCTACCTGAGGCTGGTGTTTCATGCGTATTTAAATCATGACGGGAAAAAAGAAAGTAATTTTCCGTAGTTTCCTTGAAGCTTATGACAAACTGCCACGAGCCAACAAGATGAAACGGTGTTCCTCAAGCTACCTTGTATGGGTGGGGATGAAAACGATACAGCATACTATTGTGATATTTTGTGTGGCAATTTTGTATTGATGCACAAACATCAAGTTTAATTGTTAACCTCTTAACAATCCTGACAAACTGCAGAACTTGCCATTGGGGAAAAAGGTAATAAATTGCAATATATCTTATAGCAAAATGTTTAAATTTGCAATAAGATTTTATCGTGATTTAAGTATCATGATAATATCATATCATGGGGTGTCTACTCAAACGAGAAACAGTCATGGTTGCTAGTGATGAAGACAGAAAACGAGTGTGCACGGGGAAAGCGCCTGTGGTTGAAGCCACTCTTGACACAGTGTATTTTGAGACAGTCAAATTAATTCAGTAAATTATCACTTTATATTCATGCAATGAATATACCAATGTCAGTTAGATGGTGATCTGCATGAGCAATGAAGGAAAAGAAAAAAATGGTTTTAATAATCATCCGCTTGTAGGGATCAATTTGACTCACAGTCATGAACGCTGTAGGAGGTTTCCACTGTAGTAGGTAGCTGTCTGAGTACATTTAAGCCTTCTCATGAGTTATCATTTGGGAGCCTTAGTTGTTGCCTTAGTTATGGGTTCTGTTTGCCAAAACACTTGAGCTTGATGTGCTTTAAGGGTAGTGAAGGCTGATACGAAACAAAGCTGTCACCAGATCTGGTCAGAATATGAAAAAAAAATCTAACATTAGATTAACATATGTACTGTATTTTTTCAGTAGTTAAATTGTTAATAATAAAACTAAGTTATATTTATGTTAGTCTTGACATATACTGTACGGTGAAGGAAATAGTGAAAGGACTGAAACTGAACACTTGTAGAGCAGAGTGTAAAGTGTCCTGGTGCCTTGATGTGAGGGGACTTTCCAGGCCTGCAGCCAGGTGCTGGGTCAGCAAACATGGATTATAGCGTGAAGTGGGTTAAACATCAGAGTGATGTGGGCCATAACCTGCCGGCGCTACCTGTCCTGCATAAGAGATTTAGATATATGGATGTTTGTGATGGGCCGCCGATGCGGCCAGCATATGGGAGGCGCTCCTAATGACAGCTTGTAACCCCTCTGAGGCTCGGCGCTCTCCCCCGAGCCACACTCCTGCCTTGTTTACTGTCAAGAGGAAAAGAGGGCAGTGTGGAGGATGGGCAAGCACGGCAATTGTGTTCGCTATTTGTCGCTGTTGCCATAGGGCTTCTGCTGGCTTTGTGCAGTACATGTTTGAGCGTGCTGTGTTAGGTAATTAGACACGACATTTACTTTTAGACAGCGAGTACATGCTAATCCTGTGTGTCTCTGCAATGTTCTCTTTTTCCTCTGTGTCCAGGCATCTCATTTCTTCTGGGGTCTCTGGGCTCTGATTCAGGCCAAGGTGTCCACCATCGACTTTGACTTCTTAGGGTATGTTGCCACCTTGGAATAAACCATCAATCACACTTTATCAACAGCTATTTTACTTTGCTCAGCCATGCACATTTCACTTATTTAATTGCAAGACTGATATGATTTATGTCACCTCAGTGCAGTGTGTTTAGCTAACATGTCATTTTTTAATTTCATTGCTGATGCTGCTCTTCTCTCTGTGTTTCTCAGATATGCAGTTCTGCGCTTCAACCAGTACTTCAAGATGAAATTGGAGGTAGCTGCACTCAACTTACCCGAATAAACCCCACCACAACACCCCCTCATCTTCTCTTCCTCCCGCTCTTCCTCCCTTCCAATCTGCTCTGAGCCTCACATGACGACTGCAGAGCGCCCTGTAGGGGTCTTATGTAGGGAAGAGCCAGACTGAGAGTCTGTCCTGCTCAGTGCCTACAGGTCCCCTCTACATTTACCACCAAGTCGCCCAAGTCATTTATAATGTGGGCTTGTGTGAAGTAGAGACTTAAGACCTGCTATAATGTGAAACCCACATGGCTATATTTGTTGCGGTATTCTAATATCAATTAGATTAGCATGATATCAGTGTATTGTATTTGTAAGCAGCTTTTCTAGTAGCTCAGATCTTTATGAATAAGACAAAGGTGGTCATCTCATTCACAACCATCTACATGACTGACAGGTGGCCCAAACACTAATCTGATCGACTTCCTTCCTCCTATGCGCATTCCAGGGGAAAACCCTTGAGCGCTAGCCCAGCTCACAACCAAATTTATAGCGACATGAAAGCAACACAAAGCCTGCTTTGTTTGCTGAAGATGAAAGAAATGCCAACACGGAAAGACCAGTGCTGTCCCTTAATCCCATGTGAGATGAGCCAAATTACTCGGAAAAAAACTCCAAAACCTTGTGGCCTGCCTTGTGATTCTCTTGTTTTCACCCTTATTTTCCTCAGCATGCTGTGGATGGGTGGTGCGCCAGAGAAGCCATGTAGTCGTTGTTACTGCGTAGTTTGGTGAGGGCTTATGTTTTTAACTTTATGGACTGAAGGTAGAAACATGGAGTTGGGAGGAGAGTATTCTGTGTTTACATCTAACCACTCCCTTTAGTTAAGTAGTTATACTGCATGTCAGTGAGTCAGTCTTTTGACTCAAGGGAGATTTTCACTGTAACATACATTGCTTTGGCTTCTGTCTGCGTCTTCACTGGGGACAAGCTCGCATTTCACTGTAATTTGAACATTCCTTGTTCATAACGCTAGATAGGAAATGGTTCACATGATAGCAGTGTTGGGGAACTTTATTCACTGTGACATCAACTGCAAGACATGCTGTACTAAACGAGACCAAACTATTATATTGTCTGCTCCGTGTCTATCAGGGAACGTTTGGGAATCATCTTTACAAAACACTGCTGTTTAGTCCTGATAAAGTAACGATGTTTTATACACTTGTAGACCAGTTTTCATTCATGTGTGTGGATACATGTGATTTGTCGCATTGTTGAACTACTGTTGGCATTCATTGTTTTAATGTTGAGGGTCTTTTGAAAAGTGAATTTTTTTTTTTTTTTTTTTTTTTTGGTGGAGTGGAGTTACACACATTTGTGTTAAGTTAAAATGTAATGAAAGTCAGCTGTTGGTGGGACCCGAGGAGCAAGAGCACCATCTGTTGGAGGAAAAAAATAACTGCTGCTGTCAGTAACTTCTTGATATTCACCTTTTGACCTTGAGCTTTAGGAGGCCACTCGTAAAAACTAAATCAAGTTCATCTCTTGGTTACTTTAACAAGCGTACACCAAAGTGCTGTTTTTTGCTTGTACATAATGCACACTGTATCATTGTCCATGTAGCACAAAGAGAGTTAGAATAACAATTATATGACTTTTTATACTTGTTGAGGTCTTTGAGAGTGTGTGGATGTTTGCGGATGCAGCAGCAGATGACTCTTGGACAAGCACAGCATATTTTAAGCAGAATTACAAAATTAAGCATGCCAGAAGAAGCTGATTTTCAGCTTCCTGAGCAATTTAAAATGTGGTGAAACAAGTTTTCTTGTTTACTCAACAGCTTTTAAATGGTGTGTTTGCCCAGGTGCTCTCTGTTGTAAACAAGTAGGCAAAGCTCAGTGAAGAGACCATTACTGAAACGACGTGATTGGCCATGTCTGATGTTCACTAGTCTGCCAGTGTGCCTGTGAAAGCTCTTATTTTGTCCTTGTAGTCCCTTTAATGTCGGTGAATTAAGATGGAAGAATATGAATTATATGAATTTGACATGTATGTATGTTTTCTTCAAATGTGAAAATCTTTCATAAAAGCATATTTAATGGTAAAGTTAGTTACTTGTAACATGTTAAGAGTCTGTGAAAGATATTCTGTTGGGTGTCCGGTTTAGTGCCGTACCCTGTCAGACCACATTTACATATAACGCATAAATTAATTTGTCAAATTTGACTTCTGCAAAATCTGAATTTTCAGAATATTAAAAATAATACTGCTGAAATATTTCCTATAGGCTTTATTTCCCCATCTATCTGAAACGAATGAAGGCATTTTCACTGTGCGTTATATGTAGGTCATCTTAGTACTGCTAATAACACGAACCTCCACTACTATTTAACATTGTACAGAAGTCTGTTCTTAAACTTCTCTGGCCACTTTAGCATATGTTTATATGTACAGTAAAACACATGTAATATCTTTGCTTGTTCTCAAATGTGAATGAATGTACATAGAGGGGGTTCTTTTTTTAAGTTGCATTAAAGTGAATAGTTGCTTGGGGTAAGAGGTGAAATAAAAAAAAATACATTTTCAATACTGGAAAAAAAAACTTTGAAAAATAAAGTCTATTTACCCTTATCTGTGTCTTCATTTTGTCTTGTGACTGTGATGAAATAGTTCATATCTGGATGGTCATTTGTTTTGCAGAGTTGCAATTTTTCTTACAGCAAAATATTTGTACGATTACTGACCAAAGTATCTTTCAATTGACTTTTTATATAAAGTAGTTCAATTCATTCATTTTTTAATTTTGATACCAATTTAATCTCATGTATTTTTTCACCTACTGCTTGGATTTAGTTCAAGTTTGCACTTATTGTGCTGTGACATCTACCCTATCGTTTAAAAAATTAGAGCCTAGAGACTTTTAAATACAAAGTTGTCATAGGTGGAAGTTTCACACAGACCCCTTTTTAAATATAAAAGTTATTTTTACTTAAGGTAATATTCTGTATAATGGTATGTTGGCACAGTACAGACAATCAGACAAGAAACTTAGTACATAAAAAAGGTGTAACATGAGTGAAATGCATGTTTTTTTCATGTAAAGGATGATAACCATGGATATATTTACACAGGTGATGCTAAGCAAAATACTTGCTTAAATATTTGTTATTTATTTGGCATGTTTTATGTTATTTGTTTTAAATTTAATTTTGTTTGTTTTTATTTATCCATTCATTTCCTTCATATGCTTACCTATGTATTGGTTTAAATGCTCTTTGTATTGTTCACAAATTCAAAATAAAGTATTATTTTTTCTTTTATTATTATTAATTTTATTTCAAACTGTCAGTACACACAGTAGCAGATGGGCACAATTGAAACAGTCATAGGCAGATGAAGCATAGCAAAAACATAAAGAAAAAGCAGAACCAAACAGAAAAAGGACATCAGAAATGAACAAATCATAAAATTAAAAAAAAAAAAAGAATAATATGGGAGTATGGCAATAAAAACTTTGAGGAAATTGCATAAAGGAATGAGGAAGCACCCTAGTTCAGGTAAAGAATAAGGTGAAAAGATAATGTCTGTTTAAACTTAACACCCTACTGTAGTAGATAGTTACTACTTTTAAAGATTTTATACAGATTTTATTAGATATCTTTAGTTTTGAAGCTACTCTCATTTCCACACACCCATTTTCTATGCAATTTTGCCACAATTTACAAGATAAGTATAATAAATAAATCAAAACAACGTCATGTTTGGCGAACAGGGAAAAAAGGGGACGAAGAAGAAGACCAATCAGCAACACGGCCTCTGATTCGTCGACACTCGACCCGGTGCATCTTGGGATATACCTTGAGTTAAGTAGGTATGCTACAGCTAGCTAACGGGTTGTGACAGCAGCAACTCCTTTCAACACGGACAAGTAGAAACCTAGCGGACAGTAATTATTGGACTTATTAGTTTCATAAAATCTCTAAAAGACGCGACTGTTGTTTTCTGCTGGTAAAGCTTCTGAAAGGGACGCGACTCTCGTCGGAAAGCTACAATGGTGACGGAGCGGAGGCAATTTAAACTACAGTGAGTCCCAGAAACATTATAAAAGTAGTAATTCGAGTACTTTGATGTCATAGACGATATTGCGGGTTTTAGTTTTAAATTGTCGCCTGTCAGTTAGGTACCAAGACCGCATGCAGTCCCTGCTCCTTGCCTAATCACCATTATGCTTGTAACCTGTTGGGGTGTCGTGCCAAAAATCTGACGTAACTTCTTACCCCTCTGACACCTACAATCCACCATTTTTTGTCTTGTTTAGGGGGTACAGCGGGTCTTTAGGTCAGCAGTAGATGTCACATGGAAGTGGTGTACATTATCTGAAAGATGTGAGTCAGGATTATTTTGAGATGCAGCTCAGCACATGTTCTAGTCATAAATAATATCAATGGAACTAAAATGAAAGGTGATTTGTCAGTGCAAATATTAACTTTTTCACACACCAAGGTTGGTTGAACTTGAAATTAATGTAACTCTAAATTTGATGACTTTATTTTGTGTTTCATCGTATAGACTTGCAGGCGGACTAGTGTTAAGGTGGTTCATGGAAAGCCTGAAAGTCTTCAGGTTTGTCCAGATCCTCTGCATCTTGGTCAATTTATTCATGAACATTATGCAGTTCTCCATTTTTGAGTGTTAAAGCTAATTACATAACTTTAAATTCCATAAAAGTGTATTATTGTTGCATTGTTTTTACTTTACCTGTCTGTTGTGTTGTATGTTAACACTGGTGCTTTTATTTATCACACGCTTTTATATATGCGTCCTCAATGGATGACATCTGACAGAAGAGGAACGTTGTACAGACCAACTGAGAGGACATTTTCTCTGTGCTGAAGCTCTGTGGTAGGATATTTTTTCTCATTACAAGCTGCGTTGTTTTTATGTTGTTGAATATTGAAAGTGTATAAATAATTTTGAATCCAGCTGCCCCTTTGTCTTTGTTATAAACTTATTGAAATTTAATGAAATTATAGGAAATGGTGGTCTGTAATAGACATGGACATTCAGACATCATTCAGTGTGATTTTTACACTTCCCGAGTATCATTATCTCTGATGTTAAGAACTGTAGAATACCCGAAGCTGACATTACAGCCCGCGTAAGGAGCTCATTTGTCATTTTTTGTCGGTTCTCAGAGAAAAGACACAAGGTGGAGGGAGAGAGCAGCAAACCGGATGGAGAGGAGGACATCAAGACGAGGATTGGTGGACCTGAAAAAGACTGTCTGTGCACAGAATAAAAACATAAAAACAAACAAATTAAATTTAAAACAAATAACATAAAACATGCCAAATAAATAAGAAATATTTAAGCTATTATTTTGCTTAGCATCGCCTGTGTAAATACATCCATGGTTATCATCTTTTACTTGACAAAAAATGTTTTTAGTACATAATGTGTTTTATAGAGTTAAAATTAGATTTTTCATCTATTTCTAACTGCAACAGTCAAATGACATGATTTTTATATTTGTTTGTCTAAATGTCTGTAATTTGTGTGTTTTTTTGTTTTTTTTGTCTCCCTCCTCCAGCAAATGGAGGGGCAGCTTGACAACGTCAGTGTGGCTCATCAGACATCATCACAGCCTTCTGCGAGACAAGATCAAGGGATGCGCAGAGGTTGGTGAACACAAGTAAGCAAACACTAGTAAAGCAAAATATTGTCTTAATACTTTGATTATTGTATCAGTAAGTATAGCATATCATGAAAAATTCAAAGTATAGTATGACATAAGAATGTCATAATATAGTATTCATAAAAAAGTTACATTATAATGTGCCATGAAATGTCATGAAAATAACATTGTAATTTATGGCAGGAAAGACTCACAAGAAAAGCCTTAGCCATAAAAATGCCTTAAAATGTCATCAAAAAGTAATCTAAAGTGTGCCATAAAGAAATCATAATGTATTATGCTATGAAAAAGTCAGAGTATGCCATGAAAGTGTCATAAAAATGTCATGGTATAGTATGTCAAGAAGTCATAAAAAAAGTCTCAGAAATATAAAACATACCATAGTGCCTAAAAAATTGCATGTTGCTATAAAAATATAGTATAGTATTTTTCCAGAAAAGTGTGATTTATAATGTCATTAAATAAGTCATAGCCTTTAAAATGGCCTAATAAATTTCATAAAAGTCATATTGTAAGTACAGTATACCATAAAAATAGCTAGTATAGTATGCCATACAAAATGTCATAAAAAATGTCATAATATAGAATGCCATAAAATGTCAAAAAGAATATCATAGTATAATATGCCTCAAAAATGAAAGAAATGAGTCATTGCAATATCACAAAAGAAGTCATAGCATTGAATAAGCATACTAAATGTCGTAGTGTCATAAAAAAATAAAAAAGTCATAGTATGTCGAAAAATAAAAAGTCATAGTGTGTTGAAAAAATAAAAAAGTCATAGTATAGTATGTTGGAAAAATAAGTCATAGTACAGTATGTTGAAAATATAAAAAAAGCCATAGTATAGTATGTTGAAGAAATAAGTCATGGTATAGTATATCGAAAAAATAAAAAAGTCACGGTATAGTATGTCGATAAAATAAAAAAGTCATAGAATACTATGTCGAAACAATAAAAAAGTCATAGTATAGTATGACGAAAAATAAGTCATAGTATAGTATGTTGAGAAAATAAAACGTCATAGTATAGTATGTTGAAAAAAAAAATTAAATTTAAAGTCTTGTATAGTATATAAAAAGATTAAAAATGTCATGGTGTAGTATGTCGTATGTAAAAAAGTTGTAGTATAGTATGTCAAAAAATTTAAAAGTCATATTATAGTATGTCCAAAAAAAAAAAATCATATTAAAATATGCTGGAAAAAATAAGTCATGGTATAGTATATCGAAGAAATACTAAAAGTCACAGTATGTATGTCAAAAAAGTCATAGTATAGCTTGTCGGAAAAAAAGTCAGTATATTATGTTGAAAGAATAAGTCATAGTATAGTATGTTGAAAAAATAAAAAGTCATAGTATCGTATATTGAAAAAATAAGTCATGGTATAGTTTATAGAAAAAAAAGTCACAGTATAGTTATGTTAACTGTCCTATTATAGTATGTTAAACAATATTATGATGAAAAAAGTCATTATAGTACGTTGAAAAATTTCGTGAAAAAAGTCATAGTATAGTATGTCGAAAAACTTAATGAAAAACAAGTCATAGTATTGAAACTTGAAAAATTTCATGTTAAGTCATATTATAGTATGTTAAACAATATTATGGTGATAAAAAGTCATTATAGTACGTTTATTATTGTTAAATTTCATGAAAAACCGGTCATAATGTGGAATTTTGAAAAAATTCATGTTAACAGTCACATTATAGTATGTTAAACAATATTATGATTTAAAAAAAGGCAAATAATATGTTGAAAAATTTCATGAAAAAAAGTCAACGTACAGTATGTCAAAAAATTTCATGAAAAACAGGTCATAGTGTGGAATCTTGAAAAAAATCATGTTAATAGTCATATTATAGTATGTTGAACAATATTATGATGAAAAAATCATTATAGTACGTTGAAAAATTTCATGAACAACAGGTCATAGTATTGAAACTTGAAAAATTTCATGTTAACAGTCATATTATAGTATGTTAAACATTATGATGATAAAAAGTCATATAGTATTTTGAAAAATATAATGAAAAAAAGTCATACTATAGTATGTCGAAAAATTTCATGAAAAACAGGTCATAGTGTGGAATATTGAAAAAACTTCATGTTAATAGTCATATTATACTATGTTAAACAATATTATGATGAAAAAAAGTCATTAAAGTACGTTGAAAAATTTCATGAAAAAAGTCAACGTATAGTATGTCGAAAAATTTCATGAAAAACAGGTCATAGTGTGGAATTTTGAAAATAAATTCATGTTAACAGTCATATTATACTATGTTAACCAATATTATGATGAAAAAAAGTCATTATAGTACGTTGAAAAATTTCATGAAAAACAGGTCTTAGTATTGAAACTTGAAAAAAAATCATGTTAACAGTCATATTATAGTATGTTAAACAATATTATGAAAAAATGTCATTATAGTACGTTGAAAAATTTCATGAAAAAAAGTCATCGTATAGTATGTCAAAATTTCATGAAAAACAGGTCATAGTGTGGAATCTTGAAAAAATTAATGTTAGTCATATTGTAGTTTGTTAAACAATATTATGATAAAAAGTCATATTATAGTATTTTGAGAAATTTCATGAAAAAAAGTCACAATAGTATGTCGAAAAATTTCATGAAAAACAGATCAGTGTGGAATCTTGACAAAATTCTTGTCAACAGTCATATTATACTATGTTAAACAATATTATGATGAAAAAAAGTCATAGTACGTTGAAAAATTTCATGAAAAACAGGTCATAGTGTGGAATTTTGAAAACATTCATGTTAAAGTCATATTCTACTATGTTAAACAAAATTATGATGAAAAAAAGTCATAGTATTTTGAAAAATTTCATGAAAAAAGTCATAGTATACTATGACGTTTTTTTGGTACAATTTTCCAACATTTCACGAAATGACTTTTGTCCACCATAGAATCATTCTACAGGCTATAATACGACCGTTTTCATGTTTTTTTTCAACTTGAAAAAAATTTGACGTTTTCATCGAAAAATTTCGACATACTATACTATGGCGTTTTTTTTTTTGTAAAATTTTCAAACATTTCACGAAATGACTTTTGTCCACCATAGAATCATTCTACATGCTATAATACGACCGTTTTCATGGTTTTTTTTTCAACTTCAAAAAAAATGTGACGTTTTCATCGAAAAATTTCGACATACTATACTATGGCGGTTTTTTTTTTTTTGTAAAATTTTCCAACATTTCACGAAATGACTTTCGTCCACCATAGAATCATTCTACATGCTATAATACCACCGTTTTCATGTTTTTTTTCAACATCAAAAAAATTTGACGTTTTCATCGAAAAATTTCGACATACTATACTATGGCGTTTTTTTTTTGTAAAATTTCCAACATTTCACGAAATGCCTTTTATTCACCATAGAATCATTCTACATGCTATAATACAACCGTTTTCATGGTTTTTTTCAATTTCAGAAAAATTTGACGTTTTCATCGAAAAATTTCGACATACTATACTATGGCGTTTTTTTTTTGTAAAATTTTCCAACATTTCATGAAATGCCTTTCATTCACCATAGAATCATTCTACATGCTATAATAGGACTGTTTTCATGGTTTTTTTTTCAACTTTAAAAAAATTTGACGTTTTCATCGAAAAATTTCGACATACTATACTATGGCATTTTTTTTTTTTTTGTAAAATTTCCAACATTTCATGAAATGCCTTTCATTCACCATAGAATCATTCTACATGCTATAATAGGACCGTTTTCATGTTTTTTTTTCAACTTCAAAAAAATTTTACGTTTTCATCGAAAAATTTCGACATACTATAGTATGGCGTTTTTTTTTTTTTTTTGTAAAATTTTCCAACATTTTACAAAATGACCTTTGTCCACCATAGAATCATTCTACATGCTATGATACAACCTTTTTCTTGTTTTTTTTTCATCTTCAAAAAAATTTGACGTTTTCATCGAAAAATTTCGACATACTATACTATGGCGTTTTTTTTTGTAAAATTTTCGAACATTTCACGAAATGACTTTTGTCCACCATAGAATCATTCTACATGCTATAATACGACCGTTTTCATGGTTTTTTTTCAATTTCAAAAAAATTTGACGTTTTCATCGAAAAATTTCGACATACTCTACTATGGCGGTTTTTTTTTTTTTTTTTGTAAAATTTTCAAACATTTCATGAAATGCCTTTCATTCACCATAGAATCATTCTACACGCTATCATAGGACCGTTTTCATGGTTTTTTTCAACTTTAAAAAAATTTGACGTTTTCATCGAAAAATTTCGACATACTATGCTATGGCGTTTTTTTTTTTTTTTTTGTAAAATTTCCAACATTTCATGAAATGCCTTTTATTCACCATAGAATCATTCTACATGCTATAATACGACCGTTTTCATGGTTTTTTTCAACTTCAAAAAAATATGACGTTTTCATCGAAAAATTTCGACATACTATACTATGCCGTTTTTTTTTTTTTAAAATTTTCCAACATTTTAAAAAATGACCTTTGTCCACCATAGAATCATTCTACATGCTATAATACAACCGTTTTCATGGTTTTTTTCAACTTCAAAAAAAATTTGACGTTTTCATCGAAAAATTTCGACATACTATACTATGGCGTTTTTTTTTTTTTTGTAAAATTTCCAACATTTCATGAAATGCCTTTCATTCACCATAGAATCATTCTACATGCTATAATACGACCGTTTTCATGTTTTTTTTCAACTTCAAAAAAATTTGACGTTTTCATCGAAAAATTTCGACATACTATACTATGGCGTTTTTTTTTTTTTTTTTGTAAAATTTCCAACATTTCAGGAAATGCCTTTCATTCACCATAGAATCATTCTACATGCTATAATACGACCGTTTTCATTGTTTTTTTTCATCTTCAAAAAAATATGACGTTTTCATCGAAAAATTGCGACATACTATACTATGCCGTTTTTTTTTTTGTAAAATTTCCAACATTTTAAAAAATGACCTTTGTCCACCATAGAATCATTCTACATGCTATAATACAACCGTTTTCATGTTTTTTTTTCAACTTCAAAAAAAATTTGACGTTTTCATCGAAAAATTTCGACATACTATACTATGGCGTTTTTTTTTTTTGTAAAATTTCCAACATTTCTCGAAATGACCTTTGTCCACCATAGAATCATTCTACATGCTATAATACGCCCGTTTTCATGGTTTTTTTCAACTTCAAAAAAATTTGACGTTTTCATCGAAAAATTTCGACATACTATACTATGGCGTTTTTTTTTTTTTTTTGTAAAATTTTCCAACATTTCAAAAAATGACCTTTGTCCACCATAGAATCATTCTACATGCTATAATACGACCGTTTTCATGGTTTTTTTCAACTTCAAAAAAATTTGACGTTTTCATCGAAAAATTTCGACATACTATACTATGGCGTTTTTTTTTTTTTTTTTAAAATTTTCAAACATTTCTCGAAATGACTTTTGTCCACCATAGAATCATTCTACATGCTATAATACGACCGTTTTCATGGTTTTTTTCAACTTCAAAAAAATTTGACGTTTTCATCGAAAAATTTCGACATACTATACTATGGCGTTTTTTTTTTTTTTTTTGTAAAATTTCCAACATTTCATGAAATGCCTTTTATTCACCATAGAATCATTCTACATGCTATAATACGACCGTTTTCATGTTTTTTTTCAACTTCAAAAAAATTTGACGTTTTCATCGAAAAATTTCGACATACTATACTATGGCGTTTTTTTTTTTTTTTTTTTTTCAAACATTTCTCGAAATGACTTTTGTCCACCATAGAATCATTCTACATGCTACAATACGACCGTTTTCATGGTTTTTTTCAACTTCAAAAAAATTTGACGTTTTCATCGAAAAATTTCGACATACTATACTATGGCGTTTTTTTTTTTTTTTTTGTAAAATTTCCAACATTTCATGAAATGCCTTTTATTCACCATAGAATCATTCTACATGCTATAATACGACCGTTTTCATGGTTTTTTTTCAACTTCAAAAAAATATGACGTTTTCATCGAAAAATTTCGACATACTATACTATGCCGTTTTTTTTTTTTGTAAAATTTTCCAACATTTTAAAAAATGACCTTTGTCCACCATAGAATCATTCTACATGCTATAATACAACCGTTTTCATGTTTTTTTTCAACTTCAAAAAAATTTGACGTTTTCATCGAAAAATTTCGACATACTATACTATGGCGTTTTTTTTTTTTTTTTGAAAATTTTCCAACATTTCACGAAATGACTTTTTTCCACCATAGCATCATTCTACATGCTATAATATGACCGTTTTCATGTTTTTTTTCAACTTCAAAAAAATTTGACGTTTTCATCGAAAAATTTCGACATACTATACTATGGCGTTTTTTTTTTTTTTTTTAAAATTTCCAACATTTCATGAAATGCCTTTCATTCACCATAGAATCATTCTACATGCTATAATACGACCGTTTTCATGGTTTTTTTTCAACTTCAAAAAAATATGACGTTTTCATCGAAAAATTTCGACATACTATACTATGGCGTTTTTTTTTTTTTGTAAAATTTTCAAACATTTCTAAAAATGACTTTTGTCCACCATAGAATCATTCTACATGCTATAATACAACCGTTTTCATGGTTTTTTTCAATTTCAAAAAAATTTGACGTTTTCATCGAAAAATTTCGACATACTATACTATGGCGTTTTTTTTTTTTTTGGAAAATTTTCAAACATTTCACGAAATGACTTTTATCCACCATAGAATCATTCTACATGCTATAATACGACCGTTTTCATGTTTTTTTTTCAACTTCAAAAAAATTTGACGTTTTCATCGAAAAATTTCGACATACTATACTATGGCGTTTTTTTTTTTTTAAAATTTTCAAACATTTCTAGAAATGACTTTTGTCCACCATAGAATCATTCTACATGCTATAATACGCCCGTTTTCATGGTTTTTTTCAACTTCAAAAAAAATTTGACGTTTTCATCGAAAAATTTCGACATACTATACTATGGCGTTTTTTTTTTTTGTAAAATTTTCCAACATTTCATGAAATGCCTTTTATTCACCATAGAATCATTCTACATGCTATAATACGACCGTTTTCATGTTTTTTTTTCAACTTCAAAAAAATTTGACGTTTTCATCGAAAAATTTCGACATACTATACTATGGCGTTTTTTTTTTTTTTTTTTTAAAATTTTCAAACATTTCATGAAATGCCTTTTGTCCACCATAGAATCATTCTACATGCTATAATACGACCGTTTTCATGGTTTTTTTCAACTTCAAAAAAATTTGACGTTTTCATCGAAAAATTTCGACATACTATACTATGGCATTTTTTTTTTTTTTTGTAAAATTTCCAACATTTCATGAAATGCCTTTCATTCACCATAGAATCATTCTACATGCTATAATACGACCGTTTTCATGTTTTTTTTTCAACTTCAAAAAAATTTGACGTTTTCATCGAAAAATTTCGACATACTATACTATGGCGTTTTTTTTTTTTTTTTTGTAAAATTTTCCAACATTTCACGAAATGACTTTTGTCCACCATAGAATCATTCTACATGCTATAATACAACCGTTTTCATGTTTTTTTTTCATCTTCAAAAAAATTTGACGTTTTCATCGAAAAATTTCGACATACTATACTATGGCGTTTTTTTTTTTTTTTTGTAAAATTTCCAACATTTCATGAAATGCCTTTTATTCACCATAGAATCATTCTACATGCTATAATACGACCGTTTTCATGGTTTTTTTTCAACTTCAAAAAAATATGACGTTTTCATCGAAAAATTTCGACATACTATACTATGCCGTTTTTTTTTTTGTAAAATTTTCCAACATTTTAAAAAATGACCTTTGTCCACCATAGAATCATTCTACATGCTATAATACAACCGTTTTCATGTTTTTTTTCAACTTCAAAAAAAATTGACGTTTTCATCGAAAAATTTCAACATACTATACTATGGCGTTTTTTTTTTTTTGTAAAATTTCCAACATTTCATGAAATGCCTTTCATTCACCATAGAATCATTCTACTTGCTATAATAGGACCGTTTTCATGTTTTTTTTTCAACTTCAAAAAAATTTGACGTTTTCATCGAAAAATTTCGACATACTATACTATGGCGTTTTTTTTTTGTAAAATTTTCCAACATTTCATGAAATGACCTTTCATTCACCATAGAATCATTCTACACGCTATAATAGGACTGTTTTCATGGTTTTTTTCAACTTTAAAAAAAGTTGACGTTTTCATCGAAAAATTTCGACATACTATACTATGGCATTTTTTTTTTTTTTTTTTAAAATTTCCAACATTTCATGAAATGCCTTTCATTCACCATAGAATCATTCTACATGCTATAATAGGACCGTTTTCATGTTTTTTTTTCAACTTCAAAAAAATTTTACGTTTTCATCGAAAAATTTCGACATACTATAGTATGGCGTTTTTTTTTTTTTTTTTGTAAAATTTTCCAACATTTTACAAAATGACCTTTGTCCACCATAGAATCATTCTACATGCTATGATACAACCTTTTTCTTGTTTTTTTTTTCATCTTCAAAAAAATTTGACGTTTTCATCGAAAAATTTCGACATACTATACTATGGCGTTTTTTTTTTTTTTAAAATTTTCGAACATTTCACGAAATGACCTTTTGTCCACCATAGAATCATTCTACATGCTATAATACGACCGTTTTCATGGTTTTTTTTCAACTTCAAAAAAATTTGACGTTTTCATCGAAAAATTTCGACATACTCTACTATGGCGTTTTTTTTTTTTTTGTAAAATTTTCCAACATTTCATGAAATGCCTTTTATTCACCATAGAATCATTCTACATGCTATAATAGGACCGTTTTCATGGTTTTTTTCAACTTCAAAAAAATTTGACGTTTTCATCGAAAAATTTCGACATACTATACTATGGCGTTTTTTTTTTTTTTGTAAAATTTTCCAACATTTCAAGAAATGACCTTTGTCCACCATAGAATCATTCTACATGCTATAATACAACCGTTTTCTTGGTTTTTTTTTCAACTTCAAAAAAATTTGACGTTTTCATCGAAAAATTTCGACATACTATACTATGGCGTTTTTTTTTTTTTTTGTAAAATTTCCAACATTTCATGAAATGCCTTTTATTCACCATAGAATCATTCTACATGCTATAATACGACCGTTTTCATGGTTTTTTTCAACTTCAAAAAAATATGACGTTTTCATCGAAAAATTTCGACATACTATACTATGCCGTTTTTTTTTTTTTGTAAAATTTTCCAACATTTTAAAAAATGACCTTTGTCCACCATAGAATCATTCTACATGCTATAATACAACCGTTTTCATGGTTTTTTTCAACTTCAAAAAAAATTGACGTTTTCATCGAAAAATTTCGACATACTATACTATGGCGTTTTTTTTTTTTTTGTAAAATTTCCAACATTTCATGAAATGCCTTTCATTCACCATAGAATCATTCTACATGCTATAATACGCCCGTTTTCATGGTTTTTTTCAACTTCAAAAAAATTTGACGTTTTCATCGAAAAATTTCGACATACTATACTATGGCGTTTTTTTTTTTTTTTTGAAAATTTTCAAACATTTCACGAAATGACTTTTGTCCACCATAGAATCATTCTACATGCTATAATACGACCGTTTTCATGGTTTTTTTTCAACTTCAAAAAAATTTGACGTTTTCATCGAAAAATTTCGACATACTATACTATGGCGTTTTTTTTTTTTGTAAAATTTTCCAACATTTCATGAAATGCCTTTTATTCACCATAGAATCATTCTACATGCTATAATACAACCGTTTTCATGTTTTTTTTCAACTTCAAAAAAATTTGACGTTTTCATCGAAAAATTTCGACATACTATACTATGGCGTTTTTTTTTTTTTTTTGTAAAATTTCCAACATTTCATGAAATGCCTTTTATTCACCATAGAATCATTCTACATGCTATAATACGACCGTTTTCATGTTTTTTTTCAACTTCAAAAAAATATGACGTTTTCATCGAAAAATTTCGACATACTATACTATGCCGTTTTTTTTTTTGTAAAATTTTCCAACATTTTAAAAAATGACCTTTGTCCACCATAGAATCATTCTACATGCTATAATACAACCGTTTTCATGGTTTTTTTCAACTTCAAAAAAATTTGACGTTTTCATCGAAAAATTTCGACATACTATACTATGGCGTTTTTTTTTTTTTTAAAATTTCCAACATTTCATGAAATGCCTTTCATTCACCATAGAATCATTCTACATGCTATAATAGGACCGTTTTCATGGTTTTTTTTCAACTTCAAAAAAATTTGACGTTTTCATCGAAAAATTTCGACATACTATACTATGGCGTTTTTTTTTTTTTTTGTAAAATTTTCCAACATTTCACGAAATGACTTTTGTCCACCATAGAATCATTCTACATGCTATAATACAACCGTTTTCATGTTTTTTTTTCAACTTCAAAAAAATTTGACGTTTTCATCGAAAAATTTCGACATACTATACTATGGCGTTTTTTTTTTTGTAAAATTTTCCAACATTTCACGAAATGACCTTTTGTCCACCATAGAATCATTCTACATGCTATAATACGACCGTTTTCATGTTTTTTTTTTCAACTTCAAAAAAATTTGACGTTTTCATCGAAAAATTTCGACATACTATACTATGGCGTTTTTTTTTTTTGTAAAATTTCCAACATTTCATGAAATGCCTTTCATTCACCATAGAATCATTCTACATGCTATAATACGACCGTTTTCATGTTTTTTTTCAACTTCAAAAAAATTTGACGTTTTCATCGAAAAATTTCGACATACTATACTATGGCGTTTTTTTTTTTTTTTTTTGTAAAATTTCCAACATTTCATGAAATGCCTTTTATTCACCATAGAATCATTCTACATGCTATAATACGACCGTTTTCATGGTTTTTTTCAACTTCAAAAAAATATGACGTTTTCATCGAAAAATTTCGACATACTATACTATGCCGTTTTTTTTTTTTGTAAAATTTTCCAACATTTTAAAAAATGACCTTTGTCCACCATAGAATCATTCTACATGCTATAATACAACCGTTTTCATGGTTTTTTTTCAACTTCAAAAAAAATTTGACGTTTTCATCGAAAAATTTCGACATACTATACTATGGCGTTTTTTTTTTTTTTGTAAAATTTCCAACATTTCATGAAATGCCTTTTATTCACCATAGAATCATTCTACATGCTATAATACGCCCGTTTTCATGGTTTTTTTTTCAACTTCAAAAAAATTTGACGTTTTCATCGAAAAATTTCGACATACTATACTATGGCGTTTTTTTTTTTTTTTTAAAATTTCCAACATTTCATGAAATGACCTTTCATTCCACCATAGAATCATTCTACATGCTATAATACGACCGTTTTCATGTTTTTTTTCAACTTCAAAAAAATTTGACGTTTTCATCGAAAAATTTCGACATACTATACTATGGCGTTTTTTTTTTTTTTTTGTAAAATTTCCAACATTTCATGAAATGCCTTTCATTCACCATAGAATCATTCTACATGCTATAATACGCCCGTTTTCATGGTTTTTTTCAACTTCAAAAAAATTTGACGTTTTCATCGAAAAATTTCGACATACTATACTATGGCGTTTTTTTTTTTTTTTGTAAAATTTTCAAACATTTCTCGAAATGACTTTTGTCCACCATAGAATCATTCTACATGCTATAATACGACCGTTTTCATGGTTTTTTTCAACTTCAAAAAAATTTGACGTTTTCATCGAAAAATTTCGACATACTATACTATGGCGTTTTTTTTTTTTTTTTTTTAAAATTTCCAACATTTCATGAAATGCCTTTTATTCACCATAGAATCATTCTACATGCTATAATACGACCGTTTTCATGTTTTTTTTCAACTTCAAAAAAATTTGACGTTTTCATCGAAAAATTTCGACATACTATACTATGCCGTTTTTTTTTTTTTTAAAATTTTCCAACATTTTAAAAAATGACCTTTGTCCACCATAGAATCATTCTACATGCTATAATACAACCGTTTTCATGTTTTTTTTCAACTTCAAAAAAATTTGACGTTTTCATCGAAAAATTTCGACATACTATACTATGCCGTTTTTTTTTTTTTTTTTGTAAAATTTTCCAACATTTTAAAAAATGACCTTTGTCCACCATAGAATCATTCTACATGCTATAATACAACCGTTTTCATGTTTTTTTTCAACTTCAAAAAAATTTGACGTTTTCATCGAAAAATTTCGACATACTATACTATGCCGTTTTTTTTTTTTGTAAAATTTTCCAACATTTTAAAAAATGACCTTTGTCCACCATAGAATCATTCTACATGCTATAATACAACCGTTTTCATGTTTTTTTTCAACTTCAAAAAAATTTGACGTTTTCATCGAAAAATTTCGACATACTATACTATGGCGTTTTTTTTTTTTTGTAAAATTTCCAACATTTCATGAAATGCCTTTCATTCACCATAGAATCATTCTACATGCTATAATACGACCGTTTTCATGTTTTTTTTTCAACTTCAAAAAAATTTGACGTTTTCATCGAAAAATTTCGACATACTATACTATGGCGTTTTTTTTTTTTTTTTTGTAAAATTTCCAACATTTCATGAAATGCCTTTCATTCACCATAGAATCATTCTACATGCTATAATACGACCGTTTTCATGTTTTTTTTTCAACTTCAAAAAAATTTGACGTTTTCATCGAAAAATTTCGACATACTATACTATGGCGTTTTTTTTTTTTTTGTAAAATTTTCCAACATTTTAAAAAATGACCTTTGTCCACCATAGAATCATTCTACATGCTATAATACAACCGTTTTCATGTTTTTTTTCAACTTCAAAAAAAATTTGACGTTTTCATCGAAAAATTTCGACATACTATACTATGGCGTTTTTTTTTTTTTTTTTTTTTTAAAATTTCCAACATTTCATGAAATGCCTTTCATTCACCATAGAATCATTCTACATGCTATAATACGACCGTTTTCATGGTTTTTTTTCAACTTCAAAAAAATTTGACGTTTTCATCGAAAAATTTCGACATACTATACTATGGCGTTTTTTTTTTTTTTTTGTAAAATTTTCCAACATTTTACAAAATGACCTTTGTCCACCATAGAATCATTCTACATGCTATAATACAACCGTTTTCATGGTTTTTTTTTCAACTTCAAAAAAATTTGACGTTTTCATCGAAAAATTTCGACATACTATACTATGGCGTTTTTTTTTTTGTAAAATTTTCCAACATTTCATGAAATGCCTTTCATTCACCATAGAATCATTCTACATGCTATAATACGCCCGTTTTCATGGTTTTTTTCAACTTCAAAAAAATTTGACGTTTTCATCGAAAAATTTCGACATATGGCGTTTTTTTTTTTTTTTTAAAATTTTCCAACATTTCATGAAATGCCTTTCGTCCACCATAGAATCATTCTACATGCTATAATACGACCGTTTTCATGTTTTTTTTCAACTTCAAAAAAATTTGACGTTTTCATCGAAAAATTTCGACATACTATACTATGGCGTTTTTTTTTTTTTTTGTAAAATTTCCAACATTTCATGAAATGCCTTTCATTCACCATAGAATCATTCTACATGCTATAATACGACCGTTTTCATGTTTTTTTTTCAACTTCAAAAAAATATGACGTTTTCATCGAAAAATTTCGACATACTATACTATGGCGTTTTTTTTTTTTTTTGTAAAATTTTCCAACATTTTACAAAATGACCTTTGTCCACCATAGAATCATTCTACATGCTATAATACAACCGTTTTCATGTTTTTTTTTTCAATTTCAAAAAAATTTGACGTTTTCATCGAAAAATTTCGACATACTATACTATGCCGTTTTTTTTTTTTTTTAAAATTTTCCAACATTTTAAAAAATGACCTTTGTCCACCATAGAATCATTCTACATGCTATAATACAACCGTTTTCATGGTTTTTTTCAACTTCAAAAAAATTTGACGTTTTCATCGAAAAATTTCGACATACTATACTATGGCGTTTTTTTTTTTTTTTGTAAAATTTCCAACATTTCATGAAATGCCTTTCATTCACCATAGAATCATTCTACATGCTATAATAGGACCGTTTTCATGGTTTTTTTTCAACTTCAAAAAAATTTTACGTTTTCATCGAAAAATTTCGACATACTATAGTATGGCGTTTTTTTTTTTTTGTAAAATTTTCCAACATTTTACAAAATGACCTTTGTCCACCATAGAATCATTCTACATGCTATGATACAACCTTTTTCTTGGTTTTTTTTTCATCTTCAAAAAAATTTGACGTTTTCATCGAAAAATTTCGACATACTATACTATGGCGTTTTTTTTTTTTTTAAAATTTCCAACATTTCATGAAATGCCTTTTATTCACCATAGAATCATTCTACATGCTATAATACGCCCGTTTTCATGGTTTTTTTTCAACTTCAAAAAAATTTGACGTTTTCATCGAAAAATTTCGACATACTATACTATGGCGTTTTTTTTTTTTTTTGTAAAATTTTCAAACATTTCTCGAAATGACTTTTTTCCACCATAGAATCATTCTACATGCTATAATACGACCGTTTTCATGTTTTTTTTCAACTTCAAAAAAATTTGACGTTTTCATCGAAAAATTTCGACATACTATACTATGGCGTTTTTTTTTTTGTAAAATTTTCCAACATTTCATGAAATGCCTTTTATTCACCATAGAATCATTCTACATGCTATAATACAACCGTTTTCATGGTTTTTTTTCAACTTCAAAAAAATTTGACGTTTTCATCGAAAAATTTCGACATACTATACTATGGCGTTTTTTTTTTTTTTTTTTTGTAAAATTTCCAACATTTCATGAAATGCCTTTTATTCACCATAGAATCATTCTACATGCTATAATACGACCGTTTTCATGTTTTTTTTCAACTTCAAAAAAATATGACGTTTTCATCGAAAAATTTGGACATACTATACTATGCCGTTTTTTTTTTTTTGTAAAATTTTCCAACATTTAAAAAAATGACCTTTGTCCACCATAGAATCATTCTACATGCTATAATACAACCGTTTTCATGTTTTTTTTCAACTTCAAAAAAATTTGACGTTTTCATCGAAAAATTTCGACATACTATACTATGCCGTTTTTTTTTTTTGTAAAATTTTCCAACATTTTAAAAAATGACCTTTGTCCACCATAGAATCATTCTACATGCTATAATACAACCGTTTTCATGGTTTTTTTCAACTTCAAAAAAAATTGACGTTTTCATCGAAAAATTTCGACATACTATACTATGGCGTTTTTTTTTTTTTTTTTTAAAATTTCCAACATTTCATGAAATGCCTTTCATTCACCATAGAATCATTCTACTTGCTATAATAGGACCGTTTTCATGTTTTTTTTTCAACTTCAAAAAAATTTGACGTTTTCATCGAAAAATTTCGACATACTATACTATGGCGTTTTTTTTTTTTTTAAAATTTTCCAACATTTTAAAAAATGACCTTTGTCCACCATAGAATCATTCTACATGCTATAATACAACCGTTTTCATGTTTTTTTTTCAACTTCAAAAAAATTTGACGTTTTCATCGAAAAATTTCGACATACTATACTATGGCGTTTTTTTTTTTTGTAAAATTTCCAACATTTCATGAAATGCCTTTCATTCACCATAGAATCATTCTACATGCTATAATACAACCGTTTTCATGTTTTTTTTCAACTTCAAAAAAATTTGACGTTTTCATCGAAAAATTTCGACATACTATACTATGGCGTTTTTTTTTTTTTTTTTGTAAAATTTCCAACATTTCATGAAATGCCTTTTATTCACCATAGAATCATTCTACATGCTATAATACGACCGTTTTCATGGTTTTTTTTCAACTTCAAAAAAATTTGACGTTTTCATCGAAAAATTTCGACATACTATACTATGGCGTTTTTTTTTTTTTTGAAAATTTTCAAACATTTCTCGAAATGACTTTTGTCCACCATAGAATCATTCTACATGCTATAATACGACCGTTTTCATGTTTTTTTTTCAACTTCAAAAAAATTTGACGTTTTCATCGAAAAATTTCGACATACTATACTATGGCGTTTTTTTTTTTTTTTTTTTTTGTAAAATTTCCAACATTTCATGAAATGCCTTTTATTCACCATAGAATCATTCTACATGCTATAATACGACCGTTTTCATGGTTTTTTTCAACTTCAAAAAAATTTGACGTTTTCATCGAAAAATTTCGACATACTATACTATGGCGTTTTTTTTTTTTTTTTTGTAAAATTTCCAACATTTCATGAAATGCCTTTCTATTCACCATAGAATCATTCTACATGCTATAATACAACCGTTTTCATGTTTTTTTTCAACTTCAAAAAAATATGACGTTTTCATCGAAAAATTTCGACATACTATACTATGCCGTTTTTTTTTTTTGTAAAATTTTCCAACATTTTAAAAAATGACCTTTGTCCACCATAGAATCATTCTACATGCTATAATACAACCGTTTTCATGGTTTTTTTCAACTTCAAAAAAAATTGACGTTTTCATCGAAAAATTTCGACATACTATACTATGGCGTTTTTTTTTTTTTTTTGTAAAATTTCCAACATTTCATGAAATGCCTTTCATTCACCATAGAATCATTCTACTTGCTATAATAGGACCGTTTTCATGGTTTTTTTTCAACTTCAAAAAAATTTGACGTTTTCATCGAAAAATTTCGACATACTATACTATGGCGTTTTTTTTTTTTTTTTTTGAAAATTTTCAAACATTTCTCGAAATGACTTTTGTCCACCATAGAATCATTCTACATGCTATAATACGACCGTTTTCATGTTTTTTTTTCAATTTCAAAAAAATTTGACGTTTTCATCGAAAAATTTCGACATACTATACTATGGCGTTTTTTTTTTTTTTTTGTAAAAATTTCCAACATTTTACAAAATGACCTTTGTCCACCATAGAATCATTCTACATGCTATAATACAACCGTTTTCATGTTTTTTTTTCATCTTCAAAAAAATTTGACGTTTTCACCGAAAAATTTCGACATACTATACTATGGCGTTTTTTTTTTTTTTGTAAAATTTTCCAACATTTCATGAAATGCCTTTTATTCACCATAGAATCATTCTACATGCTATAATACGCCCGTTTTCATGGTTTTTTTTCAACTTCAAAAAAATTTGACGTTTTCATCGAAAAATTTCGACATACTATACTATGGCGTTTTTTTTTTTTTTAAAATTTCCAACATTTCATGAAATGCCTTTCATTCACCATAGAATCATTCTACATGCTATAATACGCCCGTTTTCATGGTTTTTTTCAACTTCAAAAAAATTTGACGTTTTCATCGAAAAATTTCGACATACTATACTATGGCGTTTTTTTTTTTTTTGAAAATTTTCAAACATTTCTCGAAATGACTTTTGTCCACCATAGAATCATTCTACATGCTATAATACGACCGTTTTCATGGTTTTTTTCAACTTCAAAAAAATTTGACGTTTTCATCGAAAAATTTCGACATACTATACTATGGCTTTTTTTTTTTTTTTTGTAAAATTTTCCAACATTTCATGAAATGCCTTTTATTCACCATAGAATCATTCTACATGCTATAATACGACCGTTTTCATGTTTTTTTTCAACTTCAAAAAAATTTGACGTTTTCATCGAAAAATTTCGACATACTATACTATGGCGTTTTTTTTTTTTGTAAAATTTCCAACATTTCATGAAATGCCTTTCATTCACCATAGAATCATTCTACATGCTATAATACAACCGTTTTCATGTTTTTTTTCATCTTCAAAAAAATTTGACGTTTTCATCGAAAAATTTCGACATACTATACTATGGCGTTTTTTTTTTTTTTTTTGTAAAATTTCCAACATTTCATGAAATGCCTTTTATTCACCATAGAATCATTCTACATGCTATAATACGACCGTTTTCATGTTTTTTTTTCAACTTCAAAAAAATATGACGTTTTCATCGAAAAATTTCGACATACTATACGTATGGCGTTTTTTTTTTTTTTTTTTGTAAAATTTTCCAACATTTTACAAAAATGACCTTTGTCCACCATAGAATCATTCTACATGCTATAATACAACCGTTTTCATGTTTTTTTTTCAACTTCAAAAAAATTTGACGTTTTCATCGAAAAATTTCGACATACTATACTATGCCGTTTTTTTTTTTTGTAAAATTTTCCAACATTTTAAAAAATGACCTTTGTCCACCATAGAATCATTCTACATGCTATAATACAACCGTTTTCATGGTTTTTTTTCAACTTCAAAAAAATTTGACGTTTTCATCGAAAAATTTCGACATACTATACTATGGCGTTTTTTTTTTTTTTGTAAAATTTCCAACATTTCATGAAATGCCTTTCATTCACCATAGAATCATTCTACTTGCTATAATAGGACCGTTTTCATGGTTTTTTTCAACTTCAAAAAAATTTTACGTTTTCATCGAAAAATTTCGACATACTATACTATGGCGTTTTTTTTTTTTGTAAAATTTTCCAACATTTTACAAAATGACCTTTGTCCACCATAGAATCATTCTACATGCTATGATACAACCTTTTCTTGGTTTTTTTTTCATCTTCAAAAAAATTTGACGTTTTCATCGAAAAATTTCGACATACTATACTATGGCGTTTTTTTTTTTTTTTTTGTAAAATTTCCAACATTTCATGAAATGCCTTTTATTCACCATAGAATCATTCTACATGCTATAATACGCCCGTTTTCATGGTTTTTTTCAACTTCAAAAAAATTTGACGTTTTCATCGAAAAATTTCGACATACTATACTATGGCGTTTTTTTTTTTTTTTTGTAAAATTTTCAAACATTTCACGAAATGACTTTTGTCCACCATAGAATCATTCTACATGCTATAATACGACCGTTTTCATGTTTTTTTTCAACTTCAAAAAAATTTGACGTTTTCATCGAAAAATTTCGACATACTATACTATGGCGTTTTTTTTTTTTTTTTTTGTAAATTTTCCAACATTTCATGAAATGCCTTTTATTCACCATAGAATCATTCTACATGCTATAATACGAACCGTTTTCATGGTTTTTTTCAACTTCAAAAAAATTTGACGTTTTCATCGAAAAATTTCGACATACTATACTATGGCGTTTTTTTTTTTTTTTTGTAAAATTTCCAACATTTCATGAAATGCCTTTTATTCACCATAGAATCATTCTACATGCTATAATACGACCGTTTTCATGTTTTTTTTCAACTTCAAAAAAATATGACGTTTTCATCGAAAAATTTCGACATACTATACTATGCCGTTTTTTTTTTTTTGTAAAATTTTCCAACATTTTAAAAAATGACCTTTGTCCACCATAGAATCATTCTACATGCTATAATACAACCGTTTTCATGTTTTTTTTTCAACTTCAAAAAAATTTGACGTTTTCATCGAAAAATTTCGACATACTATACTATGCCGTTTTTTTTTTTTTGTAAAATTTTCCAACATTTTAAAAAATGACCTTTGTCCACCATAGAATCATTCTACATGCTATAATACAACCGTTTTCATGGTTTTTTTCAACTTCAAAAAAAATTTGACGTTTTCATCGAAAAATTTCGACATACTATACTATGGCGTTTTTTTTTTTTTTTTTGTAAAATTTCCAACATTTCATGAAATGCCTTTTATTCACCATAGAATCATTCTACATGCTATAATACGACCGTTTTCATGTTTTTTTTCAACTTCAAAAAAATTTGACGTTTTCATCGAAAAATTTCGACATACTATACTATGGCGTTTTTTTTTTTTTTTTGTAAAATTTCCAACATTTCATGAAATGCCTTTTATTCACCATAGAATCATTCTACATGCTATAATACGACCGTTTTCATGGTTTTTTTCAACTTCAAAAAAATTTGACGTTTTCATCGAAAAATTTCGACATACTATACTATGGCGTTTTTTTTTTTTTTTGAAAATTTTCAAACATTTCTCGAAATGACTTTTGTCCACCATAGAATCATTCTACATGCTATAATACAACCGTTTTCATGTTTTTTTTTCAACTTCAAAAAAATTTGACGTTTTCATCGAAAAATTTCGACATACTATACTATGGCGTTTTTTTTTTTTTTTTTTGTAAAATTTCCAACATTTCATGAAATGCCTTTTATTCACCATAGAATCATTCTACATGCTATAATACGACCGTTTTCATGGTTTTTTTCAACTTCAAAAAAATTTGACGTTTTCATCGAAAAATTTCGACATACTATACTATGGCGTTTTTTTTTTTTTTTTTTTGTAAAATTTCCAACATTTCATGAAATGCCTTTTATTCACCATAGAATCATTCTACATGCTATAATACGACCGTTTTCATGTTTTTTTTCAACTTCAAAAAAATATGACGTTTTCATCGAAAAATTTCGACATACTATACTATGCCGTTTTTTTTTTTTTGTAAAATTTTCCAACATTTTAAAAAATGACCTTTGTCCACCATAGAATCATTCTACATGCTATAATACAACCGTTTTCATGGTTTTTTTCAACTTCAAAAAAAATTGACGTTTTCATCGAAAAATTTCGACATACTATACTATGGCGTTTTTTTTTTTTTTTTTTTTGTAAAATTTCCAACATTTCATGAAATGCCTTTTATTCACCATAGAATCATTCTACATGCTATAATAGGACCGTTTTCATGGTTTTTTTCAACTTCAAAAAAATTTGACGTTTTCATCGAAAAATTTCGACATACTATACTATGGCGTTTTTTTTTTTTTTTTTTTTAAAATTTTCAAACATTTCACGAAATGACTTTTGTCCACCATAGAATCATTCTACATGCTATAATACGACCGTTTTCATGTTTTTTTTTCAACTTTCAAAAAAAATTTGACGTTTTCATCGAAAAATTTCGACATACTATACTATGGCGTTTTTTTTTTTTTTTTGTAAAATTTTCCAACATTTTACAAAATGACCTTTGTCCACCATAGAATCATTCTACATGCTATAATACAACCGTTTTCATGTTTTTTTTTCATCTTCAAAAAAATTTGACGTTTTCATCGAAAAATTTCGACATACTATACTATGGCGTTTTTTTTTTTTTTAAAATTTTCCAACATTTCATGAAATGCCTTTTATTCACCATAGAATCATTCTACATGCTATAATACGACCGTTTTCATGGTTTTTTTTCAACTTCAAAAAAATTTGACGTTTTCATCGAAAAATTTCGACATACTATACTATGGCGTTTTTTTTTTGTAAAATTTCCAACATTTCATGAAATGCCTTTCATTCACCATAGAATCATTCTACATGCTATAATACGACCGTTTTCATGGTTTTTTTCAACTTCAAAAAAATTTGACGTTTTCATCGAAAAATTTCGACATACTATACTATGGCGTTTTTTTTTTTTTTGTAAAATTTTCAAACATTTCTCGAAATGACTTTTGTCCACCATAGAATCATTCTACATGCTATAATACGACCGTTTTCATGGTTTTTTTCAACTTCAAAAAAACTTGACGTTTTCATCGAAAAATTTCGACATACTATACTATGGCGTTTTTTTTTTTTTTTTTGTAAAATTTTCCAACATTTCATGAAATGCCTCTTATTCACCATAGAATCATTCTACATGCTATAATACAACCGTTTTCATGTTTTTTTTTCAACTTCAAAAAAATTTGACGTTTTCATCGAAAAATTTCGACATACTATACTATGGCGTTTTTTTTTTTTTAAAATTTTCCAACATTTCATGAAATGCCTTTCATTCACCATAGAATCATTCTACATGCTATAATACGCCCGTTTTCATGTTTTTTTTTCAACTTCAAAAAAATTTGACGTTTTCATCGAAAAATTTCGACATACTATACTATGGCGTTTTTTTTTTTGTAAAATTTCCAACATTTCATGAAATGCCTTTCATTCACCATAGAATCATTCTACATGCTATAATACAACTGTTTTCATGTTTTTTTTCATCTTCAAAAAAATTTGACGTTTTCATCGAAAAATTTCGACATACTATACTATGGCGTTTTTTTTTTTTTTTTTGTAAAATTTCCAACATTTCATGAAATGCCTTTTATTCACCATAGAATCATTCTACATGCTATAATACGACCGTTTTCATGTTTTTTTTTCAACTTCAAAAAAATATGACGTTTTCATCGAAAAATTTCGACATACTATACTATGCCGTTTTTTTTTTTTTTGTAAAATTTTCCAACATTTTAAAAAATGACCTTTGTCCACCATAGAATCATTCTACATGCTATAATACAACCGTTTTCATGGTTTTTTTTCAACTTCAAAAAAATTTGACGTTTTCATCGAAAAATTTCGACATACTATACTATGCCGTTTTTTTTTTTTTTTAAAATTTTCCAACATTTTAAAAAATGACCTTTGTCCACCATAGAATCATTCTACATGCTATAATACAACCGTTTTCATGGTTTTTTTTCAACTTCAAAAAAATTTGACGTTTTCATCGAAAAATTTCGACATACTATACTATGGCGTTTTTTTTTTTTTAAAATTTCCAACATTTCATGAAATGCCTTTCATTCACCATAGAATCATTCTACTTGCTATAATAGGACCGTTTTCATGGTTTTTTTTCAACTTCAAAAAAATTTTACGTTTTCATCGAAAAATTTCGACATACTATACTATGGCGTTTTTTTTTTTTTTGTAAAATTTTCCAACATTTCACAAAATGACCTTTGTCCACCATAGAATCATTCTACATGCTATAATACGACCGTTTTCATGGTTTTTTTTTCAACTTCAAAAAAATTTGACGTTTTCATCGAAAAATTTCGACATACTATACTATGGCATTTTTTTTTTTTTTTTTGTAAAATTTCCAACATTTCATGAAATGCCTTTTATTCACCATAGAATCATTCTACATGCTATAATACGCCCGTTTTCATGGTTTTTTTCAACTTCAAAAAAATTTGACGTTTTCATCGAAAAATTTCGACATACTATACTATGGCGTTTTTTTTTTTTTTTTAAAATTTTCAAACATTTCTCGAAATGACTTTTTTCCACCATAGAATCATTCTACATGCTATAATACGACCGTTTTCATGTTTTTTTCAACTTCAAAAAAATTTGACGTTTTCATCGAAAAATTTCGACATACTATACTATGGCGTTTTTTTTTTTTTTTTGTAAAATTTTCCAACATTTCATGAAATGCCTTTTATTCACCATAGAATCATTCTACATGCTATAATACAACCGTTTTCATGGTTTTTTTCATCTTCAAAAAAATTTGACGTTTTCATCGAAAAATTTCGACATACTATACTATGGCGTTTTTTTTTTTTTTTTTTTTTGTAAAATTTCCAACATTTCATGAAATGCCTTTTATTCACCATAGAATCATTCTACATGCTATAATACGACCGTTTTCATGTTTTTTTTCAACTTCAAAAAAATATGACGTTTTCATCGAAAAATTTCGACATACTATACTATGCCGTTTTTTTTTTTTGTAAAATTTTGCAACATTTTAAAAAATGACCTTTGTCCACCATAGAATCATTCTACATGCTATAATACAACCGTTTTCATGGTTTTTTTCAACTTCAAAAAAAATTGACGTTTTCATCGAAAAATTTCGACATACTATACTATGCCGTTTTTTTTTTTTTGTAAAATTTTCCAACATTTCAAGAAATGACCTTTCATCCACCATAGAATCATTCTACATGCTATAATACGACCGTTTTCATGTTTTTTTTTCAACTTCAAAAAAATTTGACGTTTTCATCGAAAAATTTCGACATACTATACTATGGCGTTTTTTTTTTTTTTTTTGTAAAATTTCCAACATTTCATGAAATGCCTTTCATTCACCATAGAATCATTCTACATGCTATAATACAACCGTTTTCATGTTTTTTTTCAACTTCAAAAAAATTTGACGTTTTCATCGAAAAATTTCGACATACTATACTATGGCGTTTTTTTTTTTTTTGTAAAATTTTCCAACATTTTACAAAATGACCTTTGTCCACCATAGAATCATTCTACATGCTATAATACAACCGTTTTCATGGTTTTTTTTTCAACTTCAAAAAAAATTTGACGTTTTCATCGAAAAATTTCGACATACTATACTATGGCGTTTTTTTTTTTTTTTTTGTAAAATTTCCAACATTTCATGAAATGCCTTTTATTCACCATAGAATCATTCTACATGCTATAATACGACCGTTTTCATGTTTTTTTTCAACTTCAAAAAAATTTGACGTTTTCATCGAAAAATTTCGACATACTATACTATGCCGTTTTTTTTTTTTTTTAAAATTTTCCAACATTTCTCGAAAATGACTTTTGTCCACCATAGAATCATTCTACATGCTATAATACGACCGTTTTCATGTTTTTTTTCAACTTCAAAAAAAATTTGACGTTTTCATCGAAAAATTTCGACATACTATACTATGGCGTTTTTTTTTTTTTTTTTTTTGTAAAATTTCCAACATTTCATGAAATGCCTTTTATTCACCATAGAATCATTCTACATGCTATAATACGACCGTTTTCATGGTTTTTTTCAACTTCAAAAAAATTTGACGTTTTCATCGAAAAATTTCGACATACTATACTATGGCGTTTTTTTTTTTTTTTTTGTAAAATTTCCAACATTTCATGAAATGCCTTTTATTCACCATAGAATCATTCTACATGCTATAATACGACCGTTTTCATGGTTTTTTTCAACTTCAAAAAAATATGACGTTTTCATCGAAAAATTTCGACATACTATACTATGCCGTTTTTTTTTTTGTAAAATTTTCCAACATTTTAAAAAATGACCTTTGTCCACCATAGAATCATTCTACATGCTATAATACAACCGTTTTCATGGTTTTTTTCAACTTCAAAAAAAATTGACGTTTTCATCGAAAAATTTCGACATACTATACTATGGCGTTTTTTTTTTTTTTTTGTAAAATTTCCAACATTTCATGAAATGCCTTTTATTCACCATAGAATCATTCTACTTGCTATAATAGGACCGTTTTCATGGTTTTTTTCAACTTCAAAAAAATTTGACGTTTTCATCGAAAAATTTCGACATACTATACTATGGCGTTTTTTTTTTTTGAAAATTTTCAAACATTTCTCGAAATGACTTTTGTCCACCATAGAATCATTCTACATGCTATAATACGACCGTTTTCATGTTTTTTTTCAACTTCAAAAAAATTTGACGTTTTCATCGAAAAATTTCGACATACTATACTATGGCGTTTTTTTTTTTTTTTGTAAAATTTTCCAACATTTCATGAAATGACCTTTGTCCACCATAGAATCATTCTACATGCTATAATACAACCGTTTTCATGTTTTTTTTTCAACTTCAAAAAAATTTGACGTTTTCATCGAAAAATTTCGACATACTATACTATGGCGTTTTTTTTTTTTTGTAAAATTTTCCAACATTTCATGAAATGCCTTTTATTCACCATAGAATCATTCTACATGCTATAATACGCCCGTTTTCATGTTTTTTTTCAACTTCAAAAAAATTTGACGTTTTCATCGAAAAATTTCGACATACTATACTATGGCGTTTTTTTTTTTTTGTAAAATTTCCAACATTTCATGAAATGCCTTTCATTCACCATAGAATCATTCTACATGCTATAATACGCCCGTTTTCATGTTTTTTTTCAACTTCAAAAAAATTTGACGTTTTCATCGAAAAATTTCGACATACTATACTATGGCGTTTTTTTTTTTGTAAAATTTTCAAACATTTCTCGAAATGACTTTTGTCCACCATAGAATCATTCTACATGCTATAATACGACCGTTTTCATGGTTTTTTTTCAACTTCAAAAAAAATTGACGTTTTCATCGAAAAATTTCGACATACTATACTATGGCGTTTTTTTTTTTTTTTTTGGTAAAATTTCCAACATTTCATGAAATGCCTTTTATTCACCATAGAATCATTCTACATGCTATAATACGACCGTTTTCATGGTTTTTTTCAACTTCAAAAAAATTTGACGTTTTCATCGAAAAATTTCGACATACTATACTATGGCGTTTTTTTTTTTTTTTTGTAAAATTTCCAACATTTCATGAAATGCCTTTTATCCACCATAGAATCATTCTACATGCTATAATACGACCGTTTTCATGGTTTTTTTCAACTTCAAAAAAATTTGACGTTTTCATCGAAAAATTTCGACATACTATACTATGGCGTTTTTTTTTTTTTTTTGTAAAATTTCCAACATTTCTCGAAATGCCTTTTATTCACCATAGAATCATTCTACATGCTATAATACGACCGTTTTCATGGTTTTTTTCAACTTCAAAAAAATTTGACGTTTTCATCGAAAAATTTCGACATACTATACTATGGCGTTTTTTTTTTTTTTTTTGTAAAATTTCCAACATTTCATGAAATGCCTTTTATCCACCATAGAATCATTCTACATGCTATAATACGACCGTTTTCATGGTTTTTTTTCAACTTCAAAAAAATATGACGTTTTCATCGAAAAATTTCGACATACTATACTATGCCGTTTTTTTTTTTTTTGTAAAATTTTCCAACATTTTAAAAAATGACCTTTGTCCACCATAGAATCATTCTACATGCTATAATACAACCGTTTTCATGTTTTTTTTCAACTTCAAAAAAATTTGACGTTTTCATCGAAAAATTTCGACATACTATACTATGCCGTTTTTTTTTTTTTTTTTGTAAAATTTTCCAACATTTTAAAAAATGACCTTTGTCCACCATAGAATCATTCTACATGCTATAATACGACCGTTTTCATGGTTTTTTTCAACTTCAAAAAAATTTGACGTTTTCATCGAAAAATTTCGACATACTATACTATGGCGTTTTTTTTTTTTTTTTGAAAATTTTCAAACATTTCTCGAAATGACTTTTGTCCACCATAGAATCATTCTACATGCTATAATACGACCGTTTTCATGTTTTTTTTCAACTTCAAAAAAATTTGACGTTTTCATCGAAAAATTTCGACATACTATACTATGGCGTTTTTTTTTTTTTTTTTTTGTAAAATTTTCCAACATTTCAAGAAATGACCTTTGTCCACCATAGAATCATTCTACATGCTATAATACGACCGTTTTCATGTTTTTTTTTCATCTTCAAAAAAATTTGACGTTTTCATCGAAAAATTTCGACATACTATACTATGGCGTTTTTTTTTTTGTAAAATTTTCCAACATTTCATGAAATGCCTTTTATTCACCATAGAATCATTCTACATGCTATAATACAACCCGTTTTCATGGTTTTTTTCAACTTCAAAAAAAATTTGACGTTTTCATCGAAAAATTTCGACATACTATACTATGGCGTTTTTTTTTTTTTTTTGTAAAATTTTCCAACATTTCATGAAATGACCTTTTATTCACCATAGAATCATTCTACATGCTATAATACGACCGTTTTCATGTTTTTTTTTCAACTTCAAAAAAATATGACGTTTTCATCGAAAAATTTCGACATACTATACTATGCCGTTTTTTTTTTTTTTTTTTTTTTAAAATTTTCCAACATTTTAAAAAATGACCTTTTGTCCACCATAGAATCATTCTACATGCTATAATACAACCGTTTTCATGTTTTTTTTCAACTTCAAAAAAATTTGACGTTTTCATCGAAAAATTTCGACATACTATACTATGGCGTTTTTTTTTTTTTGTAAAATTTCCAACATTTCATGAAATGCCTTTCATTCACCATAGAATCATTCTACTTGCTATAATAGGACCGTTTTCATGGTTTTTTTCAACTTCAAAAAAATTTGACGTTTTCATCGAAAAATTTCGACATACTATACTATGGCGTTTTTTTTTTTGTAAAATTTTCCAACATCTCTCGAAATGACTTTTGTCCACCATAGAATCATTCTACATGCTATAATACGACCGTTTTCATGGTTTTTTTTTCAACTTCAAAAAAATTTGACGTTTTCATCGAAAAATTTCGACATACTATACTATGGCGTTTTTTTTTTTTTTTTTGTAAAATTTTCCAACATTTCATGAAATGCCTTTCATTCACCATAGAATCATTCTACATGCTATAATACGCCCGTTTTCATGTTTTTTTTCAACTTCAAAAAAATTTGACGTTTTCATCGAAAAATTTCGACATACTATACTATGGCGTTTTTTTTTTTTTGTAAAATTTCCAACATTTCATGAAATGCCTTTCATTCACCATAGAATCATTCTACATGCTATAATACAACTGTTTTCATGGTTTTTTTCAACTTCAAAAAAATTTGACGTTTTCATCGAAAAATTTCGACATACTATACTATGGCGTTTTTTTTTTTTTTTTTTGTAAAATTTCCAACATTTCATGAAATGCCTTTTATTCACCATAGAATCATTCTACATGCTATAATACGACCGTTTTCATGTTTTTTTTTCAACTTCAAAAAAATATGACGTTTTCATCGAAAAATTTCGACATACTATACTATGCCGTTTTTTTTTTTTTTTGTAAAATTTTGCAACATTTTAAAAAATGACCTTTGTCCACCATAGAATCATTCTACATGCTATAATACAACCGTTTTCATGGTTTTTTTCAACTTCAAAAAAATTTGACGTTTTCATCGAAAAATTTCGACATACTATACTATGGCGTTTTTTTTTTTTTGTAAAATTTCCAAACATTTCATGAAATGCCTTTCATGTCCACCATAGAATCATTCTACATGCTATAATAGGACCGTTTTCATGGTTTTTTTTTCAACTTCAAAAAAATTTGACGTTTTCATCGAAAAATTTCGACATACTATACTATGGCGTTTTTTTTTTTTTTTTTTTGTAAAATTTCCAACATTTCATGAAATGCCTTTCATTCACCATAGAATCATTCTACATGCTATAATACGACCGTTTTCATGGTTTTTTTCAACTTCAAAAAAATTTGACGTTTTCATCGAAAAATTTCGACATACTATACTATGGCGTTTTTTTTTTTTTAAAATTTTCGAACATTTCACGAAATGACTTTTGTCCACCATAGAATCATTCTACATGCTATAATACGACCGTTTTCATGGTTTTTTTTCAACTTCAAAAAAAATTGACGTTTTCATCGAAAAATTTCGACATACTATACTATGGCGTTTTTTTTTTTTTTTTTTTGTAAAATTTCCAACATTTCATGAAATGCCTTTTATTCACCATAGAATCATTCTACATGCTATAATACGCCCGTTTTCATGGTTTTTTTTTCAACTTCAAAAAAATTTGACGTTTTCTTCGAAAAATTTCGACATACTATACTATGGCGTTTTTTTTTTTTTTTGTAAAATTTCCAACATTTCATGAAATGCCTTTTATTCACCATAGAATCATTCTACATGCTATAATACGCCCGTTTTCATGGTTTTTTTCAACTTCAAAAAAATTTGACGTTTTCATCGAAAAATTTCGACATACTATACTATGGCGTTTTTTTTTTTTTTTTTGTAAAATTTTCCAACATTTTAAAAAATGACCTTTGTCCACCATAGAATCATTCTACATGTTATAATACAACCGTTTTCATGGTTTTTTTCAATTTCAAAAAAATTTGACGTTTTCATCGAAAAATTTCGACATACTATACTATGGCGTTTTTTTTTTTTTTTTGTAAAATTTTCCAACATTTCAAGAAATGACCTTTGTCCACCATAGAATCATTCTACATGCTATAATACAACCGTTTTCATGGTTTTTTTCAACTTCAAAAAAAATTGACGTTTTCATCGAAAAATTTCGACATACTATACTATGGCGTTTTTTTTTTTTTTTTAAAATTTCCAACATTTCATGAAATGCCTTTCATTCACCATAGAATCATTCTACATGCTATAATACGACCGTTTTCATGTTTTTTTTCAACTTCAAAAAAATTTGACGTTTTCATCGAAAAATTTCGACATACTATACTATGGCGTTTTTTTTTTTTTTGTAAAATTTCCAACATTTCATGAAATGCCTTTCATTCACCATAGAATCATTCTACATGCTATAATACGACCGTTTTCATGTTTTTTTTTTCAACTTCAAAAAAATTTGACGTTTTCATCGAAAAATTTCGACATACTATACTATGCCGTTTTTTTTTTTTTTTTTGTAAAATTTTCCAACATTTTAAAAAATGACCTTTGTCCACCATAGAATCATTCTACATGCTATAATACAACCGTTTTCATGTGTTTTTTTTCAACTTCAAAAAAATTGACGTTTTCATCGAAAAATTTCGACATACTATACTATGGCTTTTTTTTTTTTTGTAAAATTTTCCAACATTTCATGAAATGCCTTTGTCATTCACCATAGAATCATTCTACATGCTATAATACTACCGTTTTCATGTTTTTTTTTCAACTTCAAAAAAAATTTGACGTTTTCATCGAAAAATTTCGACATACTATACTATGGCGTTTTTTTTTTTTTTTTGTAAAATTTCCAACATTTCATGAAATGCCTTTTATTCACCATAGAATCATTCTACATGCTATAATACGCCCGTTTTCATGTTTTTTTTCAACTTCAAAAAAATTTGACGTTTTCATCGAAAAATTTCGACATACTATACTATGGCGTTTTTTTTTTTTTGAAAATTTTCAAACATTTCTCGAAATGACTTTTGTCCACCATAGAATCATTCTACATGCTATAATACGACCGTTTTCATGGTTTTTTTCAACTTCAAAAAAATTTGACGTTTTCATCGAAAAATTTCGACATACTATACTATGGCTTTTTTTTTTTTTTGTAAAATTTCCAACATTTCATGAAATGCCTTTCATTCACCATAGAATCATTCTACATGCTATAATATGCCCGTTTTCATGTTTTTTTTCAACTTCAAAAAAATTTGACGTTTTCATCGAAAAATTTCGACATACTATACTATGGCGTTTTTTTTTTTTTTTGTAAAATTTTCCAACATTTCAAGAAATGACCTTTCATTCACCATAGAATCATTCTACATGCTATAATACAACCGTTTTCATGTTTTTTTTCAACTTCAAAAAAAATTTGACGTTTTCATCGAAAAATTTCGACATACTATACTATGGCGTTTTTTTTTTTTTTTTTGTAAAATTTCCAACATTTCATGAAATGCCTTTTATTCACCATAGAATCATTCTACATGCTATAATACGACCGTTTTCATGGTTTTTTTCAACTTCAAAAAAATATGACGTTTTCATCGAAAAATTTCGACATACTATACTATGCCGTTTTTTTTTTTTGTAAAATTTTCCAACATTTTAAAAAATGACCTTTGTCCACCATAGAATCATTCTACATGCTATAATACAACCGTTTTCATGGTTTTTTTCAACTTCAAAAAAATTTGACGTTTTCATCGAAAAATTTCGACATACTATACTATGGCGTTTTTTTTTTTTTTGTAAAATTTTCCAACATTTCATGAAATGCCTTTCATTCACCATAGAATCATTCTACATGCTATAATACGACCGTTTTCATTGTTTTTTTTCAACTTCAAAAAAATATGACGTTTTCATCGAAAAATTTCGACATACTATACTATGGCGTTTTTTTTTTTGTTAAAATTTTCCAACATTTCACAAAATGACCTTTGTCCACCATAGAATCATTCTACATGCTATAATACAACCGTTTTCATGTTTTTTTTCAACTTCAAAAAAATTTGACGTTTTCATCGAAAAATTTCGACATACTATACTATGGCGTTTTTTTTTTTTTGTAAAATTTCCAACATTTCATGAAATGCCTTTTATTCACCATAGAATCATTCTACATGCTATAATACGACCGTTTTCATGTTTTTTTTTCAACTTCAAAAAAATTTGACGTTTTCATCGAAAAATTTCGACATACTATACTATGGCGTTTTTTTTTTTTGTAAAATTTCCAACATTTCATGAAATGCCTTTTATTCACCATAGAATCATTCTACATGCTATAATACGACCGTTTTCATGGTTTTTTTCAACTTCAAAAAAATTTGACGTTTTCATCGAAAAATTTTGACATACTATACTATGGCGTTTTTTTTTTTTTTTTTGAAAATTTTCAAACATTTCTCGAAATGACTTTTGTCCACCATAGAATCATTCTACATGCTATAATACGACCGTTTTCATGGTTTTTTTTTCAACTTCAAAAAATTTTGACGTTTTCATCGAAAAATTTCGACATACTATACTATGGCGTTTTTTTTTTTTTTTTTGTAAAATTTCCAACATTTCATGAAATGCCTTTTATTCACCATAGAATCATTCTACATGCTATAATACGACCGTTTTCATGGTTTTTTTCAACTTCAAAAAAATTTGACGTTTTCATCGAAAAATTTCGACATACTATACTATGCCGTTTTTTTTTTTTTTTTTGTAAAATTTTCCAACATTTTAAAAAATGACCTTTGTCCACCATAGAATCATTCTACATGCTATAATACAACCGTTTTCATGGTTTTTTTCAACTTCAAAAAAATTTGACGTTTTCATCGAAAAATTTTGACATACTATACTATGGCGTTTTTTTTTTTTTTTTGTAAAATTTTCAAACATTTCACGAAATGACTTTTGTCCACCATAGAATCATTCTACATGCTATAATACAACCGTTTTCATGTTTTTTTTTCATCTTCAAAAAAATTTGACGTTTTCATCGAAAAATTTCGACATACTATATGTGACCGGTGGTGAATGTCCCTCCTGGGCCACCGTAGAGTTTGGCTGCAGTTAGCCCCTCCCACTACTCAGTCACCAAATTGATATAAGCTGGCAGACAAAGTGTTTGCTTTCCCTTTGTTGCTGCTGCTGCTTTCCCCCCTCAGTTGTGGTCAGCATAGATTGCCACATGTGCTGTGGTAAGGTGTTTTTTATCTGTTAGTACGTTTCATGGTTTTGTGTGTAGTTGGGCTACTTCTTTTGTCCTTAAGTTATATTTTCTTTGGCAGAATGGTTACTCATTTAACTTGTTTGCTTTCATTTATTATAGACAGACTGCCACTGCTGTTTTGTTCTGATTGTTTGTATTTTATTTCTTTTCATTTAGTTGGTTTCATTGTCTAGTCAGAAGCTTTAGTTCTTAGTTAGTTAGTATTATTTTTCCTTTTAATATATTAGGTGGCCCTTTTAACTGTTTGTGTTCTGGCCTATGTCCTAGGCCTCTGGGGCCTTGATTCCCTTCCCCCAAGATATTTATTATAGACTTTTGTAACAGTCTTGTGTTTTTAACATATTTCTTGTTTGTCTTTTTCTTTGCAGGAGTACTGCGGGACTGGTGATAGTGTGGCTGCCCGGATGGTGGAGGGATTGGTGTTCAGGGTTCTCACCCCAGCTCCACACCCCCTTAAGTGTGCGTGTGTAGTAGTAATTTTGCACGTCCTTCACACCTTATTGAGTTTTCCTTGCAGTTCAGTTATTTTTGCCGTCCGTGTGCATGTGCTGGGCACGGAGCGTGGTGAGTGCTCTGGCCCTGCCTAACTTTTCCCTCCCCGACTACAGCTACACCCGGCCGTCCTGTAGTGCTCTAGCTTGTATCGTCCCTAGGTGTAGGGCTAAATGTGGTATATTTTACTCATTGTTATTGTAATAAAGGTTGTAATCTTGGGGGAAGACCTTTGTTTCTGACCATTATTTGACCGTCATCTGTATCATTTTTTAGAGATCTGTGGCTTTTTGAGGGTTTCAATGAATCTTGTGCATTAAGTGCCTTAATGTAATTAAGCTTAATTCTGAGCCCTGGAGCAGCGCAGGCCACATTCACTATGGCATTTTTTTTGTAAAATTTTCCAACATTTCACGAAATGACTTTTTTCCATCATAGAATCATCCTATATGCTATAATACGACCGTTTTCATGTTGTTGTTTTTTTTCAACTTCACAATAATTTGACGTTTTCATCGAAAAATTTCGACATACTGTACTGTTTTTTTTTTTTGTAAAATTTTACGGCATTTCACGAAATGCCTTTTGTTCACCATAGAATCATTCTACATGCTATAATACGACTGTTTTCATGGGGGTTTTTTTTTGACATCAAAAAAATTTGATGCTTTCGTCAAAAAATTATATTACTGGTCCTGCAGCACCTCAGGCCCCTGGTGAGTGACTCCCTGGATCCCCTTCAGTTTGCATACCAGGCAAACATTGGCGTGGACGACGCCATCATCTACATGCTCCACAGAGCTTACAGGCACCTGGAGAAGCCGCAGAGCACAGTGAGAGTCATGTTCTTCAACTTCTCCAGTGCATTCAATACAGTCCAACCACACCGGCTAGCTGAGAAGCTCTCAGCTATGCAGGTGGACCACGACCTGGTGGACTGGATTACGGACCACCTCACCAGCAGACCACAGTATGTCAGACTGCAGGGCAGCCTGTCTGACGTGCTGGTGAGCAACACCGGTGCTCCCCAGGGAACTGTGCTGTCACCGTTCCTGTTCACCATCTACACCTCCGACTTCTGCTTCAACTCCCAACATGCCACCTGCAGAAGTTCTCCGATGACTCCTCCATCGTCGGCTGCATCACAGACGACAACGAGGAGGAGTACAGGACCCTTGTGGAGAACTTCGTAAGGTGGTGCGACATCAACCACCTACAGCTCAATATTGGTAAGACCAAAGAGCTGGTGTTTGATTTCCGGAAGAGGAGGAAGAGCTCTCCTACTCCCATCACCATCCGTGGGGAGGAGGTGGAGGTGGTGGACAACTACAAGTTCCTGGGAGTTCACTTAAACAATAAACTGGACTGGTCCAACAACTCCGAGGCCCTCTACAGGAAGGGACAGAGCAAACTATTCTTCCTGAGAAGGCTGAGGACCTTCAACATGTGCAACAGGCTACTTCAGATGTTTTACCAGTCTGTAGTAGCCAGCTTTCTGTTCTTTGCCGTGGTATGTTGGGGGGGCGGCATCAGCACCAGGGATGCCACCAAACTTAACAAACTGGTGAGGAGGGCTGGGTCTGTGGTTGGATGTGAGCTGGACAGTCTGGAGGTGGTGGCAGAGGGGAGGACCAGGAGGAAGCTGGAGTCTATTCTGAAGAACCCCTCCCACCCCCTCTATGACCAACTGGTCCAGATGAGGAGTACATTCAGCAGAGACTGATCCCCCCTCGGCACACTACAAACCGTCTGGGTCAGTCCTTTCTTTTGGTGGCCATCAGGCTCCATAACCAAGGTCTGACCCCCATGTGACTCTGTGATCATCTGCTCCGTATTTATTCCAAATGTATATAATAACATATAATTATATAACTACATATACATATGCTGTGCATATACAATACCCACCACCTGCTGCACTTTACTTATTACCGTTACTGTTACTTATTTATTTTTATTGTCAATTATCTTCATTGCACCTTATTTCATTCACTGCACCTTCTCTTTTACTTTTTACTGTACTGTATTTATCTGTACTGTTGTTGTTGATGCTGCTAAGACACCTGAATTTCCCTCCGGGGATTAATAAAGGTTCATCTTATCTTATCTTATCTTAGTATAGGATGTTGAAAATAAAAAGTCACAGTGTAGTATATTGAAAAAATAAAAAAGTCAAAGTATAGTATGTCGGAAAAATAAGTCATACTATAGTATGTTGAAAAAATAAAGTCATAGTATAGTACATTGAAAAAAGAAGTCATGGTGTATTATATCAAAAAATAAAAAAGTCATAGAATAGTACGTCGAAAAAAATAAACGTCCAAGTACAGTATGTCAAAAAAAGTCATAGTATAGTATTAAGAAAAAATAAGTCATGGTATAGTATGTCAAAAAAATAACAGTATAGTATTAAGAAAAAATAAAAAAGACATAGTATAGTATTAAGAAAAAATAAAAAAAAATAAAAAAATCATAGTATAGTATGTCGAAAAAATAAGTCATGGTATAGTATGTTGAAAAAAGAAGTTGGTATTGATAAAATAAAGAAGTTAGCTTAGTAAAAAGAAAAAAGAAAAACGTCAAAATATATTATGTCAAAAAATAAAAGTCAAAAAATTAAAAATGTCATGTTATAATACATTGAAAAACAATCTTAGTTTAGTATACTGAAAAAATAATTAGGTCATTGTATTTTATATTGAAAAAAATACAAGTCATAGTCTAGTATTTCAGAAAAATAAAACTCACAGTATAGTACGTTGAAAATAAGTCTTTGTATATCATGTTGAAAAAAAAAAAACATTTAAAAATCGTATGTCGCAAAATAAGTCATAGTATAGTATGTCGAAAAAATAAGTGATATTTCAGTATGTTAAAAGATTACAAATGTCATAGTATAGTGTGCTGAAAAAGTCGACACTTATTGTAGTCTGAACACCTTAACAGCAGAAAATATCTTAGTAGAGTATCATAAAAAATAATAGTATGCCATAAAAATAGTTTAGTATAGTTAAGTGAGAATTTTTATTCTTACATTATTTGAATGAACTCTTGCTGTGTCATTTTATCAGCACTTTAGTCTGCAAAAATGGGAGCAGTATATTGAAGTGCTATAATACTGAAAGACAACAAGAGTCAGTCAACATCCACGTATTTTTATTATAAAAAATGTAGACCTTGTGCACAGAACAGTTCACAAAAAAAATCTAAATATTCAGACTCTCGGCAAACAAAATCACAACATAGAGTCCTTTACCTATATTCATCTTCATACGTACGTTTCAAACTTATTTGTTCCTTAAAAACACAGTAAGACGTGTCTCTCCTTTCCTACGAGCGTGAGAAACAACCTTTACAAATGAACGATGAAAGAACAAAAAGCACAATGCCAAAAGGAACTCAATAATACAATTTATAGTATTTCCAAAGGGAAACAAATAGATTTTAAAGCGTAATGCTGCAAATACATTCTTTTTTCCAGCAGAGACAAACAAAACAAACCGTAAAATAAGCACTTTGGTCTTCCTCCTCAAACACACTGAAAATGATTATGCTAGCATTTTCATGAATGACATTAGTTTCAGTTAGCAAAATGCTAACTCGTTAACTGAGGCAACAACAGCATTTTAAAGATATTTTCTGTGGGTATAACTTCATGTACCATGTGGGGTTTACTTCAGAGAGTGATGTGAATTGTCAAGAGCTAGCATTCGCTTGAACAGCGAACTCATACTGTGTCAAGCAAGTGAGGTACCGAAAAAAATCTCTTGACAGTGAAACAAGATGCGACTTTGATTCTTCCATTTTAAATCTGTCTTTAAAGTGCATATCTTCATTCACGTTCAGACCGGTTTTAACTGCAGAGGACTTTACATTTGATCACATGAATTTCATGCACATGAATCTACCATTTAATTAGCTCAGAGTTTGATATACATTTTTTGCCAACACTGACGAATCTGACAGTCCCTAAAAATGTTGCAGGAGCTAAAGAAAAAGCTAAATTTAATTTAAATTAAATGTAGGTAAAAGTGTTGCTGTACTCAGCGAAATGGTGGACAGTAAAAAATGAGGGACTACAGACGGGCTGCGGTCGAATAGTCAAAAGGTAAAAGTCATCATACTCTGCTAACAAGTCATGAGGCTCTGAGGACATGTGACTACATACAGTACACATGTATTAATAGAAATACTGTCAAACCCACTGATATGGGTCATGAGATAAAAAATAATCTTAAACTTAAGAGGTTTTCTGTAAATGTCTATCTATGCTCCATGTGCTGATATTTCCATTAAATGGATGATTGTTTCTCTGCAGTGCTGATGTCGTCGTGGCATTTCACATCTCAAAACCCAGGAACTGGTTTCTCAGCTAAGTCAGCAAATTAAAAACTTTACCTGCGTATATGTAATTTACATTTGGGAGCTGGTATGAATAGGGAAGTTTTTATTTGTCAGATACCAGGAATTTCAGTGGACCTTGGTAAGCTGAGATAATTCAGTATCCTTGTGATTGTGGATTTCACTCTGGTTTAAAGTATCTTTAAAGATTTTTAAATGAATTTACTGAAGTTTAACCATTAGGTTAATCAAACTAGACACTCGCCTTGACAAATTCTACCAAATCAATTTGTCGTCTGAAGAAAACCACTGGACTAAGACGTATTTTAAAAACAGACTTTAAGGTTGTAACAGAGTTTGAAATATTGTTACACATAAATAACTTTCAGTTTAAGCAAAAAATGTACAATAAAATGATTGTTGTCCCATCGGCAGCTCAATACTTTGCCTTCAAATATATGAATGAGCTGAAATGAAAACTGAACTGTTGCAAATGCAGCTGAGAACCTAAACCATCACGTTAAACATAATTTATGCTTAATAATAATACTAACACTTTTTGTAGACAGGTAAAAGATAGCATTGTTTTGTGTCATTGAACACAAAAATGAAACAAACTACAATTCAAATAAACCCTAAGTAAAAACACTGAGTGGGTAAATAAATAGTTTTTGAATTGCACAAAGTGGGAACGTTGAAGGTGAAAGCACTCCGATATGTCGAGACCGACGTTCAGTCTTTGAGTCAGTCGATCGTTTAATCAGTCAGATGAGCGTTCAGTGAGAGAAAGTCAATGCCGTTTCTCTGTCCACTGTCACGATTTAATCTTCCACAGCTGTGAACAGGAAATTAATCTTAATTAAAACACAAACCTGCTTGGTTCACACGTTTTAATAGACATGTAATATGGAAAGTCGCCAGTTATGTTTTAAGTTAAATGGGAATGGAAGTAAAAGGACAATATTTACCTTTGAAATGTATAAACTATATACCTTAGTGTAAACTATATATAGTGCTAAGTAAAATTTTAATGAATGGATAAAATCAATGTGTTGCCCAGCTCTATTGGTGCTAGGAGGCTGGTGGTGAAGGGACTACCTGCAGGACCAGTCTCTGACGTAGTGGCAAGCTAACATGTTAGCAAGCTTACTCTGATTTGAACTTTCTGAGTCTGTTTCTTTACAGGTCAACACTGTGTGAGGAGAGAGGACGAAGGTGAGGAGGGAGCTGTAAAGAGGAAGCTGAGAGGAAACAGGTCAGAGGAGATAGGAAGAAGCTTTGAGGGAGTCGAGATACGGGAGCTGTAAACAGGGAGGAGTGAGGGAGCGGGAGCAGAGAGAGAGAGAGCAGAGGGGGAGCAGGAGCAGAGAGAGAGAGCAGAGGGGGAGCAGGAGCAGAGAGAGAGAGCAGAGGGGGAGCAGGAGCAGAGAGAGAGAGAGCAGATGGGGAGCAGGAGCAGAGAGAGAGAGAGCAGATGGGGAGCAGAGAGAGAGAGCAGAGAGAGAGAGCAGAGGGGGAGCAGGAGCAGAGAGAGAGAGAGAGGGGGAGCAGGAGCAGAGAGAGAGAGCAGAGGGGGAGCAGAGAGAGAGAGCAGAGGGGGAGCAGGAGCAGAGAGAGAGAGAGAGAGGGAGCAGGAGCAGAGAGAGAGAGAGAGAGGGGGAGCAGGAGAGAGAGAGAGAGCAGAGGGGGAGCAGGAGCAGAGAGAGAGAGAGCAGAGGGGGAGCAGGAGCAGAGAGAGAGAGAGCAGAGGGGGAGAGCAGAGAGAGAGAGTGGGAGCAGAGAGGGAGGCGGGAGCAGGGATATGGGAAGAAGGAGCTGTAAACAGGGAGGAGTGTGGGAGCGGGAGCAGAGGGGGAGCGAGAGGGGGAGCAGAGAGAGAGAGGGGAGCAGAGAGAGAGAGAGCAGAGGGGGAGCGAGAGAGAGAGAGAGAGAGAGAGAGAGAGAGAGAGGGGGGAGCAGAGAGAGAGAGAGTGGGAGCAGAGAGAGAGAGAGAGCAGAAGGGGAGCAGAGAGAGAGAGAGAGAGAGGGAGCGGGAGCAGAGAGAGAGAGAGAGCAGAGGGGGAGCAGAGAGAGAGAGAGAGAGAGAGAGAGAGCAGAGGGGGAGCAGAGAGAGAGAGGGGCGGGAACAGAGAGAGAGAGAGGGGAGCAGAGAGAGAGGGAGCAGAGGGGGAGAGAGGGGAGCAGAGAGAGCGGGAGCAGAGGGGGAGAGAGTGGGAGCAGAGAGAGGGAGGCGGGAGCAGAGATATGGGAAGAAGGAGCTGTAAACAGGGAGGAGTGAGGGAGTGGGAGCAGAGGGGGAGAGAGAGAGAGCAGGACCAGAGGGAGGGGGAGATATGAGAAGAAGGAGCTGTAAACAGGGAGGAGTGAGGGAGAGGGAGCAGAAAGAGAGCGCAGGGAGGAGAGAGAAAGAGAGCGGGAGCAGAGAGAGGGGGAGCGTGGGAGCAGAGAGAGAGAGAGAGAGGGGAGCAGAGAGGGAGAGAGCGGGAGCAGAGAGAGAGAGGGGGAGCGAGAGAGAGAGGGAGCAGAGAGAGAGGGGGGAGAGAGAGAGCGCGGGAGCAGAGAGAAAGAGAGCGGGAGCAGAGAGAGGGGGAGCGTGGGAGCAGAGAGAGAGAGAGAGAGAGAGCGGGAGCAGAGAGAGCGGGAGCAGAGGGGGAGAGAGTGGGAGCAGAGAGAGAGAGAGGGGGAGCAGAGAGAGAGAGAGAGAGAGGGAGAGAGAGAGGGAGCGGGAGAGAGAGAGAGCGAGAGCAGAGAGAGAGAGAGGCAGAGAGAGAGAGAGAGGGAGCAGAGAGAGCGGGAGCAGAGAGAGAGAGAGAGCAGAAGCAGAGAGAGAGAGAGAGAGCAGGAGCAGAGGGGGAGAGAGCAGGAGCAGAGGGGGAGGCGGGAGCAGAGAGAGCTCCCCCTCTGCTCCCTCTCTGCTCCTCCCCCCTCCCTCTGCTCCCGCCTCCCCTCTCTGCTCCCGCCTCCCTCTCTCTCTGCTCCCTCTCTCTCCCTCTCCCCCTCCCTCTCTCTGCTCCCCCTCCCTCTCTCTCTCTCCTCTCCTCTCTCTCTCTCCCCCCTCTCTGCTCCCCCTCTCCCTCTCTCTGCTCCCGCTCTCTCCCCCCTCTCTCTGCTCCCCCCTCCCTCTCTCTGCTCCCTCTCTGTGCTCCCCCCTCCCTCTCTCTGCTCCCTCTCTCTGCTCCCCCTCCCTCTCTCTGCTCCCCCTCCCTCCCTCTCTCTGCTCCCTCTCTCTGCTCCCTCTCTCTGCTCCCCCTCCCTCTCTCTCTGCTCCCCCCTCCCTCTCTCTGCTCCCCCTCTCTGCCCCCCCTCCCTCTCTCTGCTCCCTCTCTCTGCTCCCCCTCCCTCTCTCTGCTCCCTCCTCCCTCTCTCTGCTCCCCCCTCCCTCTCTCTGCTCTCCCTCTCTGCTCCCCCTCCCTCTCTCTGCTCCCCCTCCCTCTCTCTGCTCCCCCTCTCTGCCTCCCCCCTCCCTCTCTGCTCCCCCCTCCCTCTCTCTGCTCCCCCTCTCTCCTCCCCCCCCCTCTCTCTGCTCCCTCTCTGCTGTCTAAAGCACATATTTGGTGGCCCAAATGTGAATGAATGTAAAAACATGACAGCTTAACAGAATAAAACTGAAAACTCAATTTCTTTGTCTTCAGTCTCTATTTTTGCATAAAAACATTGAATCTTCAGCTTTTTTAAGACAATAATTTATTATTACATTTTTCTTAAACCGTCAGTAGGGGAATTTAAGTATTGTCCAGCTCCAGTCAGTCATAACAGAGATGGGACAAGTGTCGTGTTGACTAATGAACCTTTTCAGGCGGCGGAGAACAGAAAGAGTCACTACATCACAAGCTCTCTAGTCTGACTTTAACTAGTCTCTCAACCAAGTGAAGACAAGTAACACACACTTACCTTCAGGTTAAATCCTAAAAGGTCAGAGATGACTCCTGACACGGCGGACAGGATGACCACCTGGGTGATGTTGTAGAGCAGAGGGTTCATAGTCAAACCATACAACCTGAAAGGAGTATCCAACTCCTGGAGAGGGATAAACAATAGTTGAAATTATAGTTCATAAAAAGACTATTAAAACAGTATTAAAATAGAAAGAGTTAAAGAATCCTGATAATCAGAGATAAAAACTGAGTTTTGGTGGAGTTGTGAAGCCAGACAGTACCTTGAGTAGTTTGGTAGCCAGTTTTAAGACGTTGTTCACCAGTGTCAGCTCCTCTTTCTTGTTTGGCTTCTTCTCCATTTTCAGATACAGGTTGATCTGTGAAATGGCGTCAACGTCAGTGTTTGAGGACATGTCCGCCGTGCGGTTATGGGTGTATTTTCTATGTGTACCTGTTCAGTGAGAAGTATGGAGGTGTTGCTGTACTTCTTGCTGGTTTCAGAGCCCAGAGTGACGAACCTGAGCAGGAACAGAGACAGACTGGAGCACCAGATCACCAGCTCCCAGTTATAGTGGCACTCCAGGAACGTTTCGTGGACATGGAGCAACTGGAGGAAGAGAGTCGAGGTACATTATTCAGTCTGCAAAAATTTTCATTTTGATAAAAATTGTCTTTTGAAGTGGGGTTGTATGCCGTACTCCATAGTCAGTGTATTACCCACAGTAGATGGTCTGCATGCCCCTAGTTTAAAGAAACATACAGGAAGACAGGGACACCAGCAAATCCTATTTTAGTCACCTCAAAAAAACACTATCAGCTGCACGCTAGGTTTAGGGTAAAGCCCTTTTGCTCTCTTCAAAGGTACCAAACAAAAACAGTAATTTAACCTCACAGAACAATGAGGTTGCTGGTCTGCCGCTGCCTCAATCGGTTAGTTAGTTTGTGTTACCGTGCAGCTTTGGTGTTTTAAAGGGTTAATCCAGCAACTTCCATGTTCTGAGAGGTAAATTACTGTTTTTGTCAAAGGAATCTGGTAGCTTTGAGGAGAACTGAGGTGGGTATATAACAGCTTCAGTTCCCTATCAAAAACAGCTGAAGTTAGCTTCCCATCAGATGGTGTGGTGAAAATATTCTAAACATAGCGTACGCTTAAACTGATATTGATTCTTTTAAGTGGATAAAATATGTTTTGCTGTTGACCCCATCTACAGCAACTCCTGTCTGGTTCTCCAGACTGGGGGTGTGTCAACAATCATCTGCCGTAGGCAATACACTGCCTATGGATAAGTACCTACAACCCCACTTCAAAGTACCCAAACTGTTCCTTTAAATATGTGTAGAACTGTAGTATCTGGTTTTGGTGCCTCCCAGTGGTAGTATCAAAAAAGACACTGTGGCAGACAGCAATGCTCTGAAAGCAATGTAGACGGTACTGGTTTTCACTGAGGAACTCATTGTTCGACTACATTGTGCCTGAGTAGCAGTGCAGTCTACATACCACCAGTCAGCGGTGGCGCCCAGTGGACCGGGTAAGACTGGCCTGTAAACAGGGAAGCTGCAGTCTTTCTGAATAAAAGGCACTAGAACGTTTACACTTAACTGATTTCAGTGAGTCGTTGCTATAATTAGTGGTTTATGATCTGATTTGTCTATATTTCCAGCTCTTGGTGCAAAATACTTTGAATCCTCAGCCAATAATATTTACCGCATGTACACATATACAAATCTAAATACATTTATAGATTTTTTTTTTCAAACATCTACAAATGTGATTGAGCACATGTGGATTCTGATAACACATTTGCAGATTTCTGTACGCGTTCACAGATTGAGACAGATTACAGATAGTTACACATCTCTTGTGTTTGTTGTCACACGATGTGATATGGTAATAAATAAAAGCTAACCGGTTTAATGAGGACATATTCTAGGACATCAGAGCTATTATGTTTTGACCTACCTGGGCACAGCAGATGAAGACGACGGACAGAGTGAGCAGGAAGGCAGACGACACGATCACGTCCACTGAACGCTGAGGACCCCGTCTCTAAAACGCAACAGTACGGAGTTTCATTCATGACAGCTGTGAATGTGCCCAAATTAATAGATTTGTAAACATAAATGTTGAAACAGCATTAACATGGATGAACTTGATTTATTTAGAGTTAATGACTGATATCACAGCTACAGTGCATCTTTAAAAAGGGTGTGATTATCATCGTTGAGGTACCTTGAGGTAGGAGCGTAGCGACAGCCACATCTTGATGTTCTGAACTTTCTTCAGTCTAAAATGGGGGACTTCAGACTTTCTGGCTCTGCGGGCTGAAGTCAGGTGACCAAACAGCTTGGCAAACAGTAGCCTCTGAAATACAGATATTATTAGGTTTAATCAGTTAGGAGTTACTGAAGTGCTCCAGAGGTTCAGACTGTTTTTTTTAGGTTGTTATATCACAGTGGAGCGCCTTATTCAAGTCTGAATGATTCAAATTTTGGTCAAAGTAAAAAATTTTGGGAAAGAAATAAAATAAAATAACTGCTTATTAACCGACATGATTAGTGCGTCTCATGCAGCGGTGCGTTCGCTGTAGTATATGAACACAACAGATAACTGAGACAACAGTTCGCCATCAGGAGAGTTACTGTAGCAGCCACACATGCTACATGAACACAAGTCCACCACCACCGCCGTGTCATTTAGTTTAGTTTAGGTTGTCAGCTGTGTGTCTGCCTGACGTAACGATGCTCTGTCGCCTGGCGTAACTTTAGCGAGTGTCCGACAGACCACGTAGAAGAAGAAGAAGATCTACCTTTATTAGTCCCACAATGGGGAAATTCAATTTACACTCTGTTAAACTCATACATGGTACATGCAGACCTGAAACACACATACATGCACTAATGGAGAGATGTCAGAGTGAGGGGGCTGCTCCTGACAAGCGCCCCGAGCTGTTGGGGTTTTGGTGCCTTGCTCAGGGGCACCTCGGCAGTGCCCAAGAGGTAAACTGGCACCTCTCCAGCTACCAGTTCACACTCAGTTTTTGGTCCATGTCGGGACTTGAACCGGTGACCCTCCGGTTCCCAAGCCAACTCCCTACAGACTGAGCTACTGCCGCCCCCATACTGCCGTATGTGGCCGTGGTGAGTGTGGGGTTGTTGGTGGCGTTATAGCTGTGAACGCAGGTGTAGCAGTGTGTTTACAGTTGATTTGTTGGTGAAGAAATGCTATATTTCTTCAGCTAAAGTGAGCTCGACAGCCTGGAGACAACTTCCTGTATCTTGCCACGCCGGCTCAGAGTCTCTTAAGGTGGGCTATTAAGGTAGACCAGCTTTTTTCCTTTAAGTGATGAGCTGTCCTCTGAGTTTTTCTCAGCTTTTTAATTAATTATTAATATTTCTTTTAACCGATAGCGTTAACAGGTTAAAATGCTGTGGGTTAACGGTTAAATGTTAATTATTAACATCCATAGGCGGTAGTAGCTCAGTCTGTCGGGAGTTGGCTTGGGAACCGGAGGGTCACCGGTTCAAGTCCCGACACCTGGACCAAAAACTGAGTGTGAACTGGTAGCTGGAGAGGTGCCAGTTTACCTCTTGGGCACTGCCGAGGTGCCCCTGAGCAAGGCACCAAACCCCCAACTGCTCGGGGTGCTTGTCAGGAGCAGCCCCCTCACTCTGACATCTCTCCATTGTTGCATGTTTGTGCATGTGTGTGTTCGGGTCTGCATGTACCGTGTATAAGTTAACAACAGAGTGAAAAAATTGAATTTCCCCTCGTGGGACTAATAAAGGACTATCTTCTTCTTCTTCTTCTTCATAGTACTTGTGTTTTAGTGTAAAAATGCTATTTTCCTAAGTGACCTGACGTAAGTTTCTGCACAAACTGACCGATCAATGCAGCGGTAGACCAGTAACTTTGACTCAGCTAGTGCTAGCATTCAGTCTGCATTTCCATTTGAAAACAATGGAAAAGAACGCAGATGGACACGCCCTTTAAATATCCAACTAAGCTTCATGCTTCAAGTAATAAACTCTTGCAGCTTCACCATTAAAAGCAATAATTCAGAATTTCATTGTCTTACCTGTTTGTAGGTCCTTTCTGCAACACTGAGCAGGAAGAAAAAGAGCCATATAAGGCAAACGCGCACCAGGAAGCTCAGTGTTACCATGGTAATGACCAAGGTATCTGATCCAGACCCGCCTCCCAGTGCCACAGACAGCAGCTCATTGGCTGAGAGTGTGGTCAGCTGATCCAAGTCACGGTACTGAGCCAGCCTGCAGAAGGCGGGAAAAGACCGACATTAGTAAACCAGCCAACACTCAGATATTTGTACTTTTATGTTACCTGCATAAAACAGCAAGTAAAAGAGTTTATTAACAAAAAATTTCTCCAGTCCAGTTTTTCTCTGTTATTTCACTCTTAAGAAGTTAATACAGATAATAATAATGATTATTCATATTGAAAGGATGTCTGTTATGCCAGCAGTACCTGTACGCAAAAGGCGTGAGGCCGAGCGTCACTGAAACCAGGTTCCCAAAGACCTGGTAACCAATACCAGGAGTGTAGAGATTCACCTGTGTAGGAGGCGGAGAAACAGAACACAGTTAATCCCTCTTGGCCTCGCTTTGTTTGTCTTTTTTGCAGGTAGGTAGGAAGGTAAAACATTAATATTGCTTTTACGACCACAGGAATCGTCACTCACTCTGTTCATGATCATGCCGCTGATCTCCAGAACGGACATGTCGGCCTTCTTACACTCGTTTCCCTCCCACACTATGGCGCTCACTCTCTCCAAACCGGGGTTGGAGCTGTGCAGCCAGGGAGCGTGACCCTGAGGGAAGAAAACACACACACCACAACATCCACATTATTAGTGACCCATTCACTGCAGCCACTTTGCAGACTGTGGTAATATTCAAATGGGACTTTGAGGAAAGATCAACCAAATCAACAGGTCAGAAGACATCAGGGTTGAAACAGGATTAAATATGTTTAAAAGCTGAAAGTCATTTAGATGTTTCAACAGCATTTAAAGGGACAGTGTGTAGGATTAGCCGACATCTAGTGGTGTGGTTGCATACTGCAACCAACTGAATATCCCTCCGCTTACTCCTCCCTGCTAAACCCTGGAACAGCAGGTCACTCAGAGGTCATCCTTACAACAGTAACACTACTTTAGGAGCAACAGAAGTCAGACGGCGGCTGGCCTCGTCATGGTTTTGCAATCTGTGGCTCAGTTTCACAACTACGGAGGCCTTCCGGTAAACATGATAGACTCTCACTAGAGCCAGAGTTGGTTTGTCCGTTTCTACTAATAGATCCCACAAATGTTACACATTGTTCCTTTAAATTTTTTTTGTTTGTTGTTTTAGTGTTAAGCAGGTCATAACTACAGAGTTATATTCAATCGGTCATTGTGAAATAAACCCTGACAGGGTGATGCTGCACTAGCTGTATATTAGAGGGTGTACAGACCTGATGGAAAGGGTCGTCTCTGTATTCCTTTTTAGCAGGAGGACAGACAGGCGTCCCTCCTCCTTCTCCCTCTGTAAAGAAAAGGTGTTAAAGTATTAGTTTCCATATAAAACCCAACAGGGACAGCACATTAAAATGACTTTAGCAGGTACATCAAAACTAGAAAAGTATTTAAACAGAACAGTCACAAATGCTTGTTTAGCTACTCTATGCCAGTCTTGTCCTCTGACCTGTCTCTGAGGTGCAGGATGATCTGCACTCGGCACAGTGCAGGAAGTCTTCCCACATCAGGTCCTCCGTCTCAGACTCGTGTCTAGTGCTCTCCGAGTCCTGAGTCCTCAGACTGGAACACCTGGAGCTACAGCTGGTTCCAGACTTGGGGACGTCCTGACAGACAGAAGGGAGGATTGTTATTTTTTGGAAAATATCCATGTCTTGTTTGTGTTTTGCTGACATAAATTGAATCAATTTAACGCGTTGCCCTTTGTGTGTCTTTACCTCCACAGTGTAGTGTTTCTTGTAGTGGTGTGTATTCTTGCGGTTTCTGAGTGTACAGTCGCTGTTCATTCTTTCGACTCCCCTGCGGAGGGCGCTGTAGGATGCTTCCGGGTCCTCCTCACTGGACGCCTCATCAGATGCTGGCTCCTAAAAGACACAAAATACACATGAGCCAAATCCTGCAGACCCAAACGGTACTGGTGTCCCTGGTTTGACGGATCACCTTGTTGCCGCTGGCCAGCATCAGTCCCGCACCGCGGGGTGTATGAGCGTGTGCGGGCTGGACGTGGGAGTTCCAGCACACCTCGTCAGCTCTGTTTAGCAAATCACATCGCTGCTCGTGGAGCTGAAGCCCTTCCTCGCTGCTGCGGTTGGTCACTCGGCCATCGAGCGACACGTAGCCGTTGTCTGTCTCTGTCGACTTGTCGATGGACAGTTTGGACTTCTTAGACCTGGAGGAGGAAGCAGAGGAAGGGAAGAAGAAAAGGCGAAGACAGATCGATAGAAAAGGAGACGTATAGATGGACAGACGGATACAGAGACATATTTAGATAAAAACACAGCAGGGCAGTGAGTTTATTTCAGTCTCAGAAGCAGACATGCAGTCAACCCAACACTGTGGAACATTTATATGAAATGAGTATTGTATAAAGAGTGTTGTACTGAGAACTGCTGCTGTTCAACCCTTCAAATAAAACACTGACTAAACTAATAAATGAACCAATTAGGGATAAAAACACTGACAATCAATGAATATAACTATAGTATCTTAAACGTGCAAAACCCAGTGTAACTGCTAATCTAGGCTGAATTTCTAAATAAAGTTAAAAGGCAAACCAGTGAGTAAATCAGAGGATTAATGAATGCAGCACTGAGAAAATTAACTAAGAGGTGGAAATGTCTTGCACAGAGTGCTGGAGTGAGTGTGGCAGGTAATCAATAAATGAAGAAACCAAATCAAGAGTTATTAAAGTGCTCTAAAACGTTCCACAGTGCTGCTGAAAGCTGGTTAAAGTAAAAGCTTGGGGAGGAAGCAGCTGTCTCGGACAGTTATACTCAAATTATAGACATTTAATTGTTTTAAAGAGGGTAAAAATTTTAGCAGATAAATTTAGAAAGATTTATGGCAGATTTTTTTCCAGCAAATAACTCCGCCCCATGCTTCTTCTGAACGCAGCTCGATAAACAAGTCATGCACATCAAAATCAGCTGCAAAATCCCTCCGTTCCTCACTGAAAACATGGTGCCAAAGTTTGTTCTCCTTGGTACATTGTGGTGGCTCAGGAATTAAGAGTTTTACAGCCAGTAATCCACATAAAATGTGACATATTCAGTATTGTGGAAAGATAAAAGTTGTCGATGAGATAGAGGAGGTGATGTTGCAGCTGATGAAGCTCAGATTAGCTCGAGGCTGGGATTCAGTTTTTGACTTTAGTTAAAAAAAAAATCACGACATTAAGAGTAAATGTGTATGAGAACCACTACGATTACTTACTGGTTGGACACAACTCGTGTAATAATCTTGCGAGACCAAATTGAATAATTTGGCCCTAAAAAAATATTTATTCTCACTAAAATTGGCAGAAACTACTATATAACTTTACCCTGGATCACTTGGTGAACTGAACTCCAGCCCCGTCTTTGTACATCATCTCTTTTTAGGAAGATGGGAAACAAAAATACACACCCAGCTTTACAGATATCATGCCAGAAATCTTGGAAGAGAGCGCCCAGGCTGTATGTGGTGCTGGCTGAGTGGGAGTGTGGCGCACCCTCCTGTGTGTTATCGGTAGTGCTAGACCCATCGCCTTCCCTATGCACCTCCATCTGAGATGCCTTCCTCAACTTCCTTCAGTATGGAAAGAATAGAGGGTGGAGAGAGACTTAGAGAGGACCTGGAGACTACAAGACTCGAAACTACAAGCAGTGTGTCCACCGGGAACCTGGCTGCTTTGTCTCATTGTAGTTTAATCAGGTGCTTGCAGTAAAATAAGATTTCACAGACGCTAGACGGCGCCATGTTTCAAAGAGCAAAGCACTGAACTCAGGCACCCACTGGACACAGGCTGATACAGTTAAATGGCAAATTCTACCAAAATCCTCTTTTAGGTTGTTATTTTGCAAAAGTAGAAGAATAAATCAAAATGTGTTGGTTAAATGTAATAGCTTCCCAATATCGAGAGAAAATGAAATCCATAGAGTTGATCTGAGGAGACTAAAAGTGATTTTTCAATGTTTTATAAAGTGGTTTAAAAGCTTTATCGGGTAAACAATTTAGTTCAATGTCTACTTTTGCAGGATAATAACACAGAAGTTGGATTTTACAGAATTGCTCCTTACAGATTTGATAAAGGACATAGAGGAGAGGTGAAGGACAGGACTCTTCTTGTCTTTTGGTTTTCAAATTAAAAACCAGGATAAACAAGATGTTCATACAGGCTTTCATCTAGCACTTCTTAAAAGAAACTACCGGTACAATAATTGCTGGTTATGAATCATGAGATGGCAGACTGATTTCTGTTTGTGTAGGAGATGAAACATCTATCAGACTTAGATGAGGAAAAGAGAACAGAGAAATGTGTAACAGAATCAACTTTGTGTAAATAATATAATTAGACCCTTTTCATGTTTTCCCTGAGCAAACACAAATACCTCGCTTCAACCAAACCCTTTCCAAAACTGTGGCATGGTCCAATTTTCTTCCCGAGAGAAAATGAAAATTGTCTTAAATCGTTGTGAGCCAGAAAGAGCAGCGAGCGAGAGACATAACCACAAACTGCAAGTCTAAAATCTACTAAAAGACGCCAAGTAAAGCAAGCTACTCTACTTCCACACACAATCAACCCCACTGGTCTTCAACCAGAGACATTAGGTTTATCATGGAGAGATTCCAGATTAGCAACTAGTAATCTAGATACAACAGTTACTTTTTCCTGTGTTGGTCCTAATTCTTGCCCATAAAAAATCCTTCAAAGACATTTATAACAATTAAAATAATACTACATTAACAGAAACTCTCCCGTGATAAAGATACTTCTATTCAGTTTGATTAGCAGAAAGCAAACAGCAAGGAGGACAGACGCAGTCCAGCAGCAAAAGACATTCATTTGTTTCCACAACGATCCTGTTTTTCTAGCTTATGCTCCTTATCTCCATTTTTCCTTCTTGTCTTTATCTCCTTCAGGACAGGTTTCCCTCTCACACACAGTATTCCCTCTCTCCCCCCCGTCGTCACCTGCGTCTCTTCCCCCCGCTGCTGGAGGCAGGCTTCGGCGTCCTGGTGGAGACGATCTGACAGTGGACGGTGCCCAGCAGCAGCATGAGCCAGATGGCTCCAAACACCTCGGTGGTGGGGATCCCATGAGGCTGTGGGATGATTACATACAGGACCGCTGCTGCCACTGTAAGCATGGACAAACAGCATCCATTACATCATAAACAAGGAAAACAAACAACAGCGGGGCTGCAACTAACGATTATTTTCATTGTTGATTAATCTTGATTATTTTCTCGATTAATTGATAAGTTGTACGGTCTAGAAAATGGTGGAAACTGTCAATCAGTGTCAAGATGACGTCCTCAAATGTCTAGTTTTGTCCACAACTCAAAAATATTCAGTTTACTGTCATATTAGAGTAAAGAAACCAGAAAATATTAACATTTAAGAAGCTGGAATCAGAATTTTTTTCTTAAAAAAATGATTCAAACCAATTCATTGATTATCAAAATAATTGACAATTAATTTAATAGCTGACAACTGATTAATCGTTGCAGCTCTAAACCTTTTCGCTCATTTTTTTGGTTCTCTAGTTCGCACATTTACCGCATGGTTCAGTCACAGTGGTCTCGTCAGTCAGGCTTCATATGGATTTCCGATACTCTTGCATGAAGAAGACCTGCTCCCTATGTAGATATGAAGGACTCATTCTAAGCTAACGAAAACATGAGTCTTAATTTCAGGTGATTATACACTAATGAAAACATCAATATTATATTCCATTTCTGCTAATAAATCCACTGAAATGCTACACACTGTTCCTTTAAATTCATCGAGTGACTAAAAGTCAACTCCAGTGGGATGCATGTGTCTGCTGGATGTGTAACTAAGCAACTGTTTGCTACCTTAACCACAACAACAGACCAAGTGACTGTATCTCAGGATTGTTCTGTATTTTGTATTCCTGCCCTCTGGTGGTCAAACATCACTTTATGAAACTGTGGTATTGAATCAAAAAGAAGGTGTGTGAGTGTTTTTATGTGTGGGAAGTGAGCAGGAAGGGCGGAGGTTTGCAGAGAGAAAATAAAATCACAGTCTTGTTTTCGTCGGGGCTGAAAAGGGCATCATGATGTAGGTGGTGGAAAACACTGCTCAGTGCTTGTGCAGCTCTGTAGGCGTTAACTGGGACGACTCCATGCTCTCATTTTGAAAACTGCATGTGTACCAGATCAGTCAGTAAATGTGACGCTGCAACTCACCTTTCCACAAGTCAACTGAACATCATTAGACACCATTAAAACTAAGAACTGCTGATAAAAAAAAAGAAATTTTGCAACTGTATGACTTATTTCCCACAATTAATAAACATTTTGGTGCATAGTTTATGAAAAATAAGATATTTCCACTATAGCCGGCAAGATCAACGACAATCTCTTCCTCCATCGCGAACTATACCAGGACTATTACAAATTCAACTACATGAGGCAGCACTGGGAAAAGGAAATTAACAGTAATAGCAGAAGAAATGTGGCTTCATGTAGGGGAAACCCAGTCTACTTCCACTAACTCCATGTTCTGGAGAGATTTCTGCTCTGCTGGAGGGAGACTGGTTTAGTTTCAGCGGACCACGCACATGGTTTTTGGTTTTTGTCCATATGTGCAGCCTTTTTGGAAAGAGTGGGCATTTAGTCTCAGAGATTTTGAACCTGGATTCTGATTTATTTTTTACCTTTTGTGCCTTGGAAATGTTCCTACAGGTCTCAGTAAAAGCCACACATACTTCTGAAGATTATTAAGCCTGCTCATAAGAAAACTATCACAAAATGCTCCAGAGGAACCCTCCCTTCATCGCCTTCTTGCCAACATAAAATCTATCCGCTCAGTGGAGAAAATGACTTTCACTCTTCAGAAGGAGAAGGGGAATAAATACTGGGGGAAATGAGATAGTTACAGCCATCTAGACTAATTTTGCCTGTGCCTACACTCTTTAATGTGCATTTTGAACTGTACCAGTGTTGCCAGATCTCACGGCAGAAACAAGCAACCATGTCTATAGAAACAAGCGACCTTACCAACCTACCACAATATGAGAGACAGGAGGCCACTTGATCACATATTGATCTTTTTTTTTTTTGATTGCATGCATTTCACTGCATTTTTGCATCCATTTTTAGCTTGTAACTTTAAAACTTCAAATTTTGTTGCATTTTTTCAAAGAACATTTTTTCTGCAGCTGCACCACGATCCTGCTCAATAATAACATATAATCTATCATATTATTATGTTCCACCAGTGCCAATCACATTGGAGTGACAGATCATTATCCAGTGAACCTACGTGTCTACTCTTCATACTGATTTTTACTATTTAAACTGAGATTACAGATTATGTGCAGTGAACTAAATAGTGGAAGTGCGCTAACAAACTGACGGCTGTCTCAGTCATAGTTTTATAAAAATGAACTTTGCAACCAAAAGGACGAGCAGAGGTTTTAATCTGAGCTAAAGGTGACTTTATATTGTGAGATACTTCAACGTGACAGCAAAAACGCTGTTCAAAAATGACTGTCGGCACAAAAAAAGCAGTAATTTCAGATAGTACTGAGTAACACACTAATATCTTTAAATTCTGACATGAATATCTGCCCAATTAATGCACTTTGATATGGATTAAATGAGGAAGTAAAGCAGCATTTGTGAGTGGCAATGAGCAGCTGTCTGTGTGGAGGAAGAGGAAGGGCAGAGGGATCTGTGCTGCGTATGGATCCTGCAACAGGACAAACTAGACCAGTATAGACGAGAGAGACAGGAACCTAAATAAGCAACTACACTTTCGAAAAAAACTAACGACTTTTCAGGAAAACAAGCCCAAACTCACTTATAATAATCAGACTTGGCCAACATGAACTGTACACGGCCTCTCTCACCTGTCCTACAGTATGTTCAGAAAAACAAAACACCACAAAACAAAAAAATAATCTCTCCCTCCATGTTGCAGGGAAGGTGCATCCATACACACCTTGCAGCAGATAGAGAGCCAGCAGTAAGAGGAAAATGGTTCTGGAGGTGACCTGGATCCACCAGCGATAAAAGAACGGGAAGAAGACGACCCTGACGATGCCTTTCCGCGTCAGTGACGTCCACGGACTCTCTGGTTTGGCCTTGGCAAACGCCGAACCTGCAGAGGAAGTGAATAAACACACCCAGTTTAACAAGAAGAATTAATTAAGCCAAAAGCTCATCACTTTAATACATCCTGGAGTCACATTAGAGCTGTTTATCTTTTAATCTGTTGCTTCCTCCGACTCCTCTGCTATTTATTTTCATCTCCACAGATCTTTTTCCACTTCCCTTCAAACCCCCCCCCTTCTCTGTTTATCTTGATTATCTATTCTGTCTGTCTTCCTGTGTGATGATGAAATAACAATGGAGGATAAATTGGACTGATTTCATGAATAATTGAAAACGAACACGAGACAGACGCGAAGGGATGAGAACGCAGATGGAGAGATGACGACAGAAAGAGTGAGGATTAACGGTGGCAGGAGGTTGGCACGGCGACGCTGGCATCTCAGGTTCATGCGTGTGTTTTATGAGGAGACAATGTTAATGTGTGTCCTTTAGCTTTAGCAGAGTCTGTCCTGTATTTAACCTAATTAGCTTGATGGAAAGGACACACACACTTTACTCCTCACCTCTAACCAAGTCCACGTCTATAAGGTCTGGTTTGACATGTCCCGTCTTCTTCGGCTTGTTCCTCAAGCCCTGCAGGGGGAGACAGAGACAGACAGAGTCAACACCAGACAAAGACAGAAACAGAGAAGCAAACTATTAATATCCACACACAGGAACTCAACTACAGTAGGCCTCGCATGCACTTTATGCCTTTTCATGAACACACACACACATTCAGTGTTTGAGGAGGCACACGGTGCATTCGGGCTCACACAGCTACTGGCTCTACTCTCCATTTCACTGCATGGCCACACATCTACTACATTTAAAACACATTTATACACTTAAGCATTCAGTTGGTCTACATGTTGAATCTCTTTTGCTACTTTGCATTTGTTCAAAAAAAAAAAAAAGATCCCCAAAGACAAATTTCAGCTCTGTTATTTCAAAAAACGGCCATCATTCATCCCAGCAGTGAGGTTTACAGTTAAAGCTCTAAAAGTTGGTGCTTTGTGCAGTTTATGACCCTCGGATTAAAGCTCCCCTGTGGCACGTCGACTTCCTGTGCCAACCAGTCACTTCCTCCTATGATTCATACACTTCATCTGTGTGTGAGCGACCGTGCTGTCAGCTCTGATGACTAACTGTACTGAAACTTTATGAACTGCTGTAAATTATGACGTTCACATACAACACATCTGGTCCAGCACAGACTCTCTCTTATTTATCTAAACAGGTGTGTGTGTGTGTGTGTGTGTGTGTGTGTGTGTGTGTGTGTGTGTGTGTGTGTGTAACTACAACACTGTCCGGGTCACTATGGTGAGCTGCCGGACAATAGTTTGGTTTTAATGAGGTTTCTTATCAATGGCTTTGAGTAAACAGTCATGACCACACAGTATGTGATGAAACAGTTTCCCACGCAAACCAGTCAACATTACCACATAAAGGCGAATTTCATAGCCGAGTCTTGTGTTGTGTTATATCATGAAACACCTGTGTAACTTTTCTTTAGTTCGACTAGTGCAGCACCCTAAAAACAAAATATAATGTATGTTGTTGCCACTGGTTCTTGAGACAAGTGAAAGCCAGTTATACCTTCATATACTGTACACAGACAGAGGGACAAACTAACTTCTTGTTTGTTGAAAAGAAGTTTGGACATTTGTGTTTGGTGGATTATTTCTCTGTTGTTACTATGTTAGTTGGCTCTTGTTTTGAGCTCCATTTGCTGCCAATCAAGCACCACAAGACCGGACCACAGATCACAAAGTGATCCATTTCATTTTGAAAACTCAGTTTTTTCAAAACCACCGTGACTCAGTTCAAAATTTTGTTTCAAAACAAAACGTCTCTTCTTTGACATGATTTTGACATCAGATGGTCTGCTGCCAGTCAGTGGCACCACTCACTGGTAGCAGATCATCCTGGAGCTCAAAACAACAGTCAGTACCAACAGGACAATACATGGTTTAGCATTGGCAGAACATTTTGGCAAATTTCACTTGGGCGCTACCCACATAATCAGCTGTGCTGCTCATCCCACAAACGCATGATCCTTACAAGATAGGCATCATTGTGAAGGTAAATAAACAGGCTTTCCAACAATGTAAAATACAATGCCAATTAGCATTGTAACAACAGAGAAATAATCCACCAAACAACTTTTCTTTCCCAAGTTTAGTTAGACGATGCTGCTACAGCGCTACCTATGGGCCAAATGACACCAAATTTGCCACGGTCACTCAAACATCATATCTACCAACGTCCACCAAATGTGTTAGCACAAAGCATTCAGGATATATGGCGTTTTTTTTGTAATTTAAGCCCTGCCCATAGCATCTGAGCTAAATTTGAGGGCCAGATTTAACAGCAAAGTGGAACAACAATCCAAAATTTCTGACTCAGTCCAGAGATGGTCTGGTGACGACTGTTCAAAATTTAAGCGAGGAGAAGCAAAAAAATCTGAATCGACAACAAATCAGAGCAGCAGAAAACCATATGGATAGATTCATCTGGACCCAAAAGAATTTTGTTTCTTAGACTTAAGGTTTAAAATGTAAATTTCATTGTTACAGCGCCACCATCTGGCCAAATTGCATCACATTTGACACGACACTCCCTTAGGTCCTGAGCAATACATTAGGGCTGACCCAACAGCTTCAAAGCTTTGACCATTGTAGTGGTATTTATGGATGTGCGTGACCACTTTACATTGTTTGTTAAATCCCAAAATAGTCTATGAAAAAGGGAATAAGCCCACAATTCATGATCAACATTAATTATTATTCGTTATTCTCAGACGGATATCGCTGTTTGTTGTGTGTAGAGGTGCTTGTGTTGAATCGGGGTAAATGCAGACAGACAGAAGAACATGTCAGCCTGCTACAGAGCGTCATGAAGTCACCAACGCTTCACAGCCCAAAGAAAGATATTCAGGACCTACAATACACCCACCTAGTGTGAAGTAGATCAGATGAACAGTTCTCGAGGTATGCGAAGGACATACCAACAGACAGAGACTCCTGGCTTTATAGTTAGACATAAAAACGTTTATATTGAATAAAATAAGGTATCGAAGAAGCATCTTTTTGGTATCAGCACCCAAAGCCAGATATTGTATCAGCACTACTATGAAAAACTTCAATTCTCAGCGTCTCAGTGGCTCAGTCGAAGGTTTTCATTTTCACTGTACAAGAGAGGAGGAAATCTTAACTAGAGCTTCACATCTTTTAAATACTGTACATTTTAAGGACGTGAGTCACAGTCAACAGGACGGTGAAATAACACAAAGTGGTCCACTTGAATCTGACCGGCTCAAGCTAATATTTACATACAGTTCTGTGTTATCAGTTAATGCTCTGATACAGAGGCTTGATGGGGGCGCTTATCTTTAAACAGCACAATGATCGAGCTAATATGCAGTGTGTGTGTGTGTGTGTGTGTGTGTGTGTGTGTGTGTGTGTGTGTTCGAAAGAGAGAGACAGACAGGGAAAACGTGAGAGTGGAAGAGCAAGACAGAAGCCGATCAATAGCTTCCTCTTGGCAGTAGATTTAGCAGTGAAGTCCTTCAAACCTCTCGCCCGGCCATGGCTCTTATCTCTGTGCTATTCATAGTCTCTTATCTTTAAAAACTAGTTTCTCCTCCAGTTTCAAGTTATGGCGTCGCCTCGGTGACCGATTGGTCCAACATGTATAAATGTCAATCATTCATTTAAAGAGAAAAGTAAAACAGCTTCTTCTTCTCTTTACAATCCTTATTAAAACATCCATTGCACTATTGACACACCTTGAATGGTATATCTTTAAAATGTATTTTAATAATGAGAACTGAGCTAAAAACACAGCAGGACATACTGTAGTCTGCTGTTTGTACCAGCAGGTGGCGACTGGCTTTCCTCTTGGAAAACAGCAGAATTGATCATGTATGTACTCATTTTGGCAGAACAGTTGTGAATGCTTTAGCCAAAAGGTGGAATAAAATTATTAATAATAAATATGTCAATAATAGTCTTGTTTATTTTTGTTCAGAGATCAGAAGGGTAAACAGAAGGAAACACTTTTAATAGACAAGATCTGTTTCACTTCCTCTACTTTGCTCAGTGGTCTTCTGTTACTAATTATGCTTTTGCAAATTATTGTACATTGTCGGTAATTAAAAATATGAACTTAGAGAGCATGATAAAGACATAAAAGAGCAGCTGTAGCTTCTCAAACAATGCACAGTTGCCAAAATAGACGTTTATAAACCGGCATATGTTGCAACTGGACTAAAAGAGTTAATAAAGAGAAGTAGTCGCTGCCACAGCTGACTGCTAAAACAGGACTTTCTACAGACAGACCGCTGAGTTCCTCTAGATTCATGAGAAAAAATAGTTATTTACATTTTTTACTATGCTATAAGCAGTACAACTTTACAGGGTGAGGAGGTGACGCATGTTGGGTCCATACCAGGTGAAGATAAACTGAGCTGTCAGCTGCAGATACAAACTCGGCAATTACTCAGGAGACGAAGAACCAAGGTCGCAGCGGTGTGTGTGTGTGTGTGCGTGCGTGTGTGTGTGTGTGTGTGTGTGTGTGTGCACACTTTGAGCTCATTAAAGAGAGTGTCTATCACCACTGTTTACAGGAGAGGTACAGTTAGAGGAAGACGTATAGGCGGGACAGAAAGTAGACAGTGCTCATCAGGAGCCAGTGAAATGTAGATGTGCACAACTTTCATACCTCCTATCACCACTATCAACTTAAAACCAACAGACTAAATGTCGACATGCTCTAAAAATACGGTAAGAGGCACCATCAGGTGCTTGAACTCCACTTTGGGAACATAAGAAAATGTGTCATTAAATCTTAGAAAGGAGAGGTTAAAAGGTCAAAGGTGAGATGTCACAGCAGACAGGTGAAGAGGCTCTAATTTCCACAGCTCTGGACTAAGAGCATGCGCAAACACACACACACACACACACACACACACACACACACACACACACACACACACACACACACACACACACACACACACACACACACACACACATCATTAACATCATTAATTTTAACCCACAAAGTGGTATGATGAAGCAAACTAGGTTAACTATAATGCATCCTACTCAACAAGAGCCAGATGACTATCATAGTTCAGTTGTATTGTGGGTAATGTAGGTGCCAGGAGATTTTCTCTGGTTCTGCTGCAGTGATTTGAGTCAGATAATGTTAAAGAGGTGCACGGTGTTAAATCCACCTCCTTAAAAAGGGACCCATTCATCTCACATTGACATGTTTTTTCTGATTTTATGCTGATTCCTCTCTGCAGTGTCTCCACTTCCCCTGACTCCCGTTTACGGTTTAACCGGTTTACATGATGGCTGCACCAATCCAACCATGTCAGTCATGAAATTGATCCGATTCCAGTGTTTGATTAATAAGCTTTATGCTTCTTTTATGTGTAAGGAAACATCAGGCTTCACTTAAACATTGCTTTCTTAACTTTATAAAATAAATTGTAACAAATAAATACAATATAAATTTACTGAATTTTTACTTCAGTTCAGTTATTAAAATTAGAGCTGTGTATTAGAAAGAATCTACGAATTACAATTCAGTATATTGTGATACTGTAAGCAAGGCGATATATGGCAATTTTTTAGGAAAACTGTTGTAATTAGACCAGTAGGATCAGTATTTACATTTATCATAGTCCTTTTATACATCTATCACCAAAAAACAACATAAAATGAGCCATTGTCTGTGATTGTGAGTATTGTAATACTCAAGTGTATCAATATCGTGTTACAATCCTAATTAAAATAATAAATTGTAAACCAACGACTTGTTAAAGAAAACAAGTTGGTCACAACATAAACAAGAATTAAATTCTAATACATAATATATGTAGTATATAAAATACATAGAATTGAATTATATTAAATTAAATACACACACACAAGGAAAAAAAAGAAACGCACCACGTTTACTTTCTAAAATATGCTTGCCATTGCAAAATTTCAAATGGCTGCGAGTTCAGTACAAATTAGAGTCAAAGCAAAGTGATTGTTTTCTTGGTTGCACTTCATTGATTTTGGTGAGTGATATAAATTGTATTTTTGCATTCCTTATTCATATGTGCTCATGACTAAAACTCAGATACGAGTTTGCTCAACTGTACACAACCATTCCCTATTAAAAGACGCCACCAGGGAACCAAAAGCACAGTTATGCACGATGCCACGACTGTTGCAGCCAGAGAGAGATCGGGCCATTGGCCTGCTCCAAGCTGGAGGCAGTACTCGGGACGTAGCCAGGGAGTTTCACCGCCCAACTACTGTGCGCCTTGCTGAGCGTTACAACACCACAGGCTCCTCTAATGACTGTCCCCGATCCGTTCGACCCCGAGTTACAACCCCTGCACAGGACCGTGCCAATCGCCTGTCACATCTCCGTGACAGGTTTTGACCGGCTACAAGAACTGCAGTTGAGCCTGGAACGCACCACAGGCCGGTGTCCTGTATGCAAATGGGGGTCACATTAAGTACTGAATGTTGAATGAAAAACCTGTTACTTTTGTTAATTAGGGTGATTTATTTATTTATTTATTTATTTTTTAACGTTATTGTTGTCAAAACTGTAATAAATAATAAACCTTTGAAAATTTGGCCTGAAGTTCACATATACATGCGCATCTATTACATTTTCAACAAAAATAAAACTCTGCCAAATAATTGTCCAAAAAGTTGGGATGCGTTTCTTTCTTCCTTGAGTGTACATTACAACTCACCTAAACGTTTTCATATTGCTAGAATCGTATGTTCTACTTGTCTATATAATTAATATATGCTGCAGTGTTGTTATATTATATTATACATTGCTATGTGATCATGTCAGATTTAAACAGGAAGGATTATGCACATTTCTGCCGTGAACTAGAGGCTGGGAATCGACTCCTGATCTGAGTCTGTTTTGTCTACAGAGGAACACGCAGCCCTGACTGGTCACAGAAACGCAGCTATATAACGCTGAAAAAAACAGTTTTGTCTTTCCGCAATCTTTGACCCGACCTTGACCTTCAAGAATCCTGTGTTGTTGTTGTCAGCCTAAAACCGTCCAAGAGTTCGGTGTTTCGGTGCCACCCTGATCCCATGACTCCCTCATTTGTCCGGCTGCAGTTAAAAAGGAAACAACCTCTTTCTGCAGCCAATCACAAAGCGACGTTGCTACAGTGTGAACGCAGAGTGGGGTTAATAAACACTCCAGGATTTTTACACTACGATCAGCCCAATCAATCACAGTCTAGTAGTCTACAGCGTGGGTGAGCAGACGTGCACTGTGGGACAACAAGAGGGATGTCCTCCCCGCTGTATACTCACCAGAGAAATAAACTGTAGAGAGGAGGAGGAAAAGACGGACGGAAGAAGAAGGGATGGAGATGGAGATGAAGAAGAGGAGAGACAGGCAGGTGACACCCAGCCAGGAGGGCAGAGAGGAAAGAGTTAAAAGAAAACACTGGAAAAGAACTGGCAGCATGGTGAGAGATAGTGAAAACTGAATAAAAATGAAGAAGAGGGAGGAAGATGGAGGAGTGAACGTCAAAAACTTGACAAAGGGAAACAAGAAATAGAGGATGAGGAGAGACATTTAGAATAAGCACAGAAAGAAAACACAAACAGGAAAAAAGTGAAACAACCGAAGCAAAAAAAGGGAAACAAACATACCTTTATTTCTCGCTGCTCCACTGATTTCTCCCATATCTGTTGGTCATAAGCGCCAATCTGAAAAACAAGCAAAAGAAAGGACTAATGGTGAAATAGGGAGAGAAGAGCTTCAGAAAGGTTTTAGTTTCAAGATGCCTCGTCATCTTCTTGGTGTTAACAAGAATCCGAACCACAGTAAAGGTTTACTACACACTAAAAAGCTTCACTTTCCCCCAATGAAAGAAGAAGAAGAAGAAGAAGATCTACCTTTATTAGTCCCACAATGGGGAAATTCAATTTACACTCTGTTAAACTCATACATGGTACATGCAGACCTGAAACACACATACATGCATTAATGGAGAGATGTCAGAGTGAGGGGGCTGCTCCTGACAAGCGCCCCGAGCAGTTGGGGGTTTGGTGCCTTGCTCAGGGGCACCTCGGCAGTGCCCAAGAGGTAAACTGGCACCTCTCCAGCTACCAGTTCACACTCAGTTTTTGGTCCATGTCGGGACTTGAACCGGTGACCCTCCGTTCCCAAGCCAACTCCCTACAGACTGAGCTACTGCCGCCCCCAAAAGACCAACATTTACTTAAAAATGTAAAAATAATCTCCATGAAAACAAAGTGAAGTGCCGACGCCCCTTGTCATTATTATTTAAAGCCAGATTACATCCCCGTAATAATGGATTTTCAAGACTGTGTTGTGATGAGTCTGCAGAAACGCATCATTATGGTTGGCGTTTTGTGTGGGAGTTCAGGATTTTAAAGCTCTCGCTTTACAACTGGAGCTGTCAGGATCTCATAAAACAGGCTGGATTTTTACAGCCGTTTCATTACATGCACAGTGATAAATCTTTTCAACGTAAATTAGGACTTTAACTTGGCAATTAGTGTTTAACTCTTACAAAAACCCGTAATTAACCCCTTAAACTCAGCTTTCCACTTTAATATAACTACATGTAGCTTTTAAAAAATCCTCTTGAGACCTTGTGACATTACATATACTGTTTTTTTTTTTTTTTTAATTTTGGGGAATTTAAAGAACAAGAATAAAATAATCAAAACAAAACATAGATAAAATAAAACATGAGCAGAGCTACACAATAAAGGTTTTCTTAGACGCACTAAAAGGCTTCACTTTCCCTACATTTACTTAAAAACATAAAAAATAACTTTGAAGCCAAAGTGAGGAGCCCCTTAGCCACATCATTATCATTATCTAAAGCCCCATAACAAAAGGATTTTCATGAGTGTTGCGAGTCTGCAGAAACGGATCATTATGTTGGTGTTTTGTGTTGTGTGGGAGTTCTTCATTTTAAAGCTCTTGCTTCACAACTGGAGCCGTCATGATCTCATAAAACCAGCAGGATTTTTACAGCTGTGTCGTTATATGCTTTACTTCCTAATCAGTGTTGACTTCATACAAAAAAAATAAATAAATAAGCCCAGTTCTCCCACTTTAATACGCCCCTTAAGTAGTTTTTAAAGCAGAGTTACCACCTCGTGGTTGTACGCCTCCACCAACCAGCCAAGTTATAGTTTACATGGACATTGTGGCGAAACTGTTTAGTCAACTAATAGTGATTTTGGCCTAAAATAAACGCCCTGGCCAACCTGTTACAACTCAAGAAAGTAACAATTTCTCTTTCGTTTGCAAAGCAGCTGGATATGTGACATGATGAGGATGTTTTTTCAGGTCACAGAGACTTTCATTTTTCACCACCAAGATTTGTGCAGAGTTTGAAGAAATTCATTCGAAGCCCTCCTGAGATAAGACTTTCACGAGAACGGGACAGATGTGGTGTCACAGTGACCTTTGACAACCAAAATCTGATCAGTTCAGCCTTGAGTCCAAGTGAATGTTTGTGCCAAATTTGAATGAATTCCCTCCAGGTGGTCCTGAGATATTGTGTTCACGAGAATGGACCAGACGGACAACCCGAAAGCATAATGCCTCTGGCCACGACAGTCACCGGCACAAAGGCATAAAAGTCTTCTTGTGCCACACCTTTTGACAATAACTACCTTGTTATAAGTTATTATTATTTTGTCATTGAAGCTCCATATAAGATGTTTACACCGAGTTAAATATTCAAACCAAGACCATGTTTTTATGGCATTATCAAATGGAAATATTCTACGTCTTGTGTGCCATTTTATTCACATTTCCCCAAAATTGTCTGATATTTTTGGGATTTTTTTGAAAAACGAACATGAATAAAACAAAACAAACCACACATACATGGCATGTGTACAAATGAGTATTGTGTATAAATATATCTCCTTCTCTCTTCCTCTAATACCCATGTACCAAATTGTATTACATTACTTGAAGATGTAACGACATGTTCCCAAAATAAAAAAAAAAAATAAAACAAAACAAAACACATAGAATATAGTACCAGAACTCTTTCCACTGTGAGTTTACTGTGCGTTAAGCATTACTTTTCCATATTATTAAGGCCATAATTGGCTCCGTTGAGACTTTGGGATCTCGTCGCGATCAAAATAAAACTCTATGGATTAAAACAGGGTTTGGCATCAGTTGAAAAGGTTAAATACTTTGGCATTAAATGAAACCTGCTGAGTAGATGACATTATGACCCACAAAACAAGAAATAATGCCCTTACTATCCACAGTACACACTCTTTCACTGTCTCCTCCTCCCTTGTTTACCTCTCTGTCTTTAATTTTTCTTTCTCATCTCTAAAGTGGAGTTAAGAACCTGTGAAATTGGTCCAAAGAGGTCACAGTCAGCTGAAAGTAAAGAAACCTCTCCGACGGTGTGATCTTGTGCTAAAGCCAGTATTTATTAATGTTATACACACATGGTGAAGAAAGGAGGGTGTGACTCTGGGGAAATGCATGCAGCACCACCTGTCGCTGTCACAGATCAATAGACCTGCAGAGAGAGTGTGTGCGTGTGTGTGTGTGTGTGTGTGTAGATTTGTACCTCGTCCAGACATCTGATCTGGGAACACATCATGCAAAACACAAAACAAGCACACTGTGTCAAACTGTACAAATTTCAGTTTTAATCTACACAGTTGTGATTAGCCGATAACACTTGGCTCTGTTTGATGAAAGTGAAGGAGAAAAAAGGGACGCAGCGAGGCTAAAGTCACACAGTTTGGTTGCTTTTTGTTCTTCGTTCAGCGTGTGTGTTTTCAAAGATGTTAAGCGGATCAGTTTCTGATCTGACCTCAGCAGATCAGAGGATTCATGTGCGAGTGTGTGTTTTCAAGGCTTCTGAGTCTGGGTCACCCAGCAAGCTTGCCAGTGGAAAGTCTGCATCTTTAATGAGACTTCATTAAACATGGATAGAAAGGGAGGAAGAGGGAGGTCAATGGCGAGGAAACATGAACATGACAAGTGACAGAAAAAGGGTAGAGAGGAGATAAAGTGTCTATAATGATGGTTACAGGGTTACTCTAGAAATGTCTCTCTTTCTCGCTTCTGGAATAGTTGTAGAAAATAATAATCTCAGAGGGAAATTATCAGCTGCTTGTGCTTTTACTTGTGATATCTCCTAGTGAACCACCAGATACCAGCATGAGATGTGGGTCAGGCAGTGCGTCATGCTGTGCTGGTGTCTGACCCTGGTCGACCTGCACATCTTTTATTTTAAGTGCATCATGATTTCAATGCTTTGCTTTCATTCTGAAATACTTGCACTGCTGCAGCGCGTCGTGACAACGCCACTCCGCAGATAACACGATCGTACAATTACCGTTTTTCGTGTCCAAATAAAAGCAGATGTCATCCAACTGCTGCTAACTTCCCACGCAACGTACTCAGTTTGTTTTGTCTGTAGATAGCCGAGTCCTACGAGTTCATGTGGTTGATTATCTATCATTTCAGCCTGTCAGCATCAACTGTTCAATAGAGACTGTTTAAAAACTTCATTCTTGACTTTGAAAACAGCAAATCACAATATCTCACCACTTTCAAACTCAAAAACTCATTGTGGCGAGGCTGTTTTGTCAACTATTGTATTACTGAAGGTTTTGGCCCCACATAAACTCCTGGACAACCTGTAACTATTCAAGAAATTTAAGTTTCCTCTTTTGTGAGCAAACAGATTCATGTTTGAGATGATGATGAAAGCTTTATAACAACCTCCATCCTGCCTCCTTGTTCACTTCCATGTATCATCTACACACCAGGAGATTTCAGGTTTCTCTTTTGCCATTTCTTGTAAAATTGACTCAGGATATCAGAAAACTAGTTAAATTGTAGTTTACATCCATGTCTGTCCAAAGAGTCATCACTTCATTGAATAAAGATCACAGGTTTTAACCAGGCATTTAAAAGGGCAACATTAGCATTTCCCTGCTGATTTTACTAAACGTATTAGCTGCTGGATCTGCAAAGTCATTTAGCTTCCCCATTTAGCCACTGCACAGGTTCATGTTATGCTAATGGTGTTAGCAAAAGTGGCAGGAAAAAGCTAATGCTAATGGGAAAAGAAGTTGCTCTTTTAAATGCCTGATTAAAACCTGTAATCGTAATTAAATGTGTGAATCCAGTTGTTGATTTCTCTTTTTAAACTTAATTTTCACATAGATTTTTAAATTCCATTATCTATGATTTTATTTCATATTTTTCTGACTCTTGTGGTCCTCGAAAAATAACACAGTGTATAAATTCATCAAGCACTGCACTGTAAACTTTAACATAAATCAATCATTTATTTAATGGGACAATCACATTATTATCTCATTATTCACACATTTTTTGATCTGTACAAAATGTACCTTAAAGGGAAATTTGTCTGGAATGTAATGCTCTTATCCACATGGTAGTGAACAAATATGCTGCTTTATACAAATGCATATATATTTATTATTCAATTACCAACACAAAACAATGGTAAATATTGTGAAACCCTCAGGCAACAACAGCCGTCAGTGTGTTGACTTGACTATGACTTGACCCAATGTGACAATGACTTATTTATTTACTTTACTTCATTTATTTATATATATTATTTAAATACTGGAGCATAAACACCACAGGTTTCCGTGACGACCAGTGGAATGGTGAGCAGAACATTCTAAAGTCGATACATTCTAACATTCTAACTTCAGAACTCTGCAGCAGTATATATTGTGGACCAACTGAACTGGGTTCATCATTTCTACTTTGAAAGCAGACCGGCAGTTATCTCACTAGCACCAGAATGTTGACCGCAAAGCAGAGCAGCAGGAAACGCAGGGTATGTTTAGTAAATGTGGGGATTTATTTGTGAAATACTACTACTGGTTCAGATATTTTATTGACACATAATAATGTAAAGTAATGTAACAGAGCCCTCTGGCCTTTTGATATGAGCAGCAAAAGCAGAGACTTTTGTTTGAACTTTTTAAGGTTAAAATGCCCGATGGTCTAAACAAAATATTATGTGTTTCAGGCCTCTAGAGAGGAGGATGACTCTGTGATGGAGCTCACACGGCTGATGGCCAATCTGACAATTGGGGACAAGCCTCGTCCTACTAATTGGCAGAGATGCTCCGATGCAGTTCTTCCCTCCAAGCGCTTCAGGGCCCCTGACGATGAGTCGGCCCAGCCCCAAAAGCGTTCCAACAAGAGGAAGATGGACGCTGATACTGCCAGCTACAGGTAAGAGTTACATCACTTCTGTTGATGATTTACATAAAACATTAAAAGCATCAAGAAACACATTATAAAAGACAGAAATAAGATGAAATAGAATACATAAAAAACAAACAAACGAAAAGATGGAAAATAAAACCCACTGAATAATAACAATAGTAGTAAACACATTTTCCCTCTGCACTAAAGCCCTGTCAATGAGAGGAGACAGCGCAACCTGGACAACAACAGAGGGAGCTGCACAGTGCCCAAGAAGAAGTCCTATGAGGGTCCTAGTCTGGTTGTAACTGTCCACCTGGACAAGCAGAGTGGGACGACTCAGAGGACAACCAAACAGAGTGCTCAAAATACCACGTAAGTTCTCTAACGCCAACACACCTGGAATCAAGTTATCTGAAATCTCTTCTGCAGAGTAGGAATTGGACAATATTTGGTATGTTTGGAGTAGGGGTTTTAATTTACAAGCTTTGCTGTTCACAGGCCAGAGCACCGCATCGTCCAAGTCCAGAACAAACGGCGAGGACGACATAATAGGAGGAACAGACGGCGTCGGCGTGCTAGAAAACTGAGGTAGGTTCTCCATGACAACAACACACTTCAACTTGTACGAAAGAAATTCTCATCAACAATATGTTTAGTTATCAGGAAGTTACAGTTTCAACCGTTACTAAAATGTGGAATAAATGCTCATCATACAGGTCACTGATCATGGATCTGAATTCTCTGACCATTTGAGATCTCCCCCACCGCCACATGCCACGCTGAACCTTGTACAGAGGAACAGAGCTACATCAGGACAACATCCTTTGGCTGCTGTGGACGTGGGTTTTCTTTGGGTTCTCCAGTTCCCACAGTCCAAAAACAGTGAATGAGAGCCCGAGTATGACGGCTAGTCTGTCTTGAGTGTTACCAAGACTGTAAAAGTCTGTAAAATTCAGGGCTGCCCTCCTTGAGCCTCACACTAAAAAATAAACTGTATAAACTGGCACTATTTGTCTGTTTTTAATATGTAATGCACCCAGTAATATGTAGAAAATATGATCTGTGGATATTTATGCTTTTCCTTCACATCCTCTCAGCCTCTCTGTATGTCTGAAGTTCAGCTCTGGGCGACGGAGAAATCGCCCACAGCAGGCGGGTCTGTGTAGCAGTTTAGCCAATTGCTGATTCAAGATATGATTGTATGACATTAAATTTAGCCAATCAGCATCCTCAAATGTAATCTGAAAATCTTATCGCCCCAAACGAGTTACTGCTAAAGTCAGGACTCTCTACGGGCGGACCACCACTACTCCAAGACCGAAGCCTTGGAGCCGTTTGAGAGAAGAACTTTGGCGGATAAACTACAGGTGAAAGAGCTGGGCCCTGATCAACTCCACCTTGTAATAAAACAGCAGGCTAGTGAAAAGGGGAAGCAGTATGTGCAAGGCTTATCTGGTAGCTGGCACATCAGAAAGACCTGGCTAGCTGGATGTGGTGAGGCTGATGCCTTATTTTGCTTTTTAAAACATTGGGGACTGATCCAGCATGGACAACAAGGAGAGAGAGAGAGATATGAAACACCTGTTGGAAAAAGTAAGGAAATATGAGACCAGGGCACACGTGGAAAATTCGGTCAAGCTAGCCATGCTAGGTCGAGTGAACGTCACTACGCAGCTGGATGACGGCCACAGGACTGTGAGAAAACCAGAGGCGGACAGAGTACACAACTTCACTACTTGAGTAAAAGTACAGATACTCCTCGTCAAATATTACTCTAATACAAGTAAAAGTAGCCTAGTCAAAATATTACTTAAGTACTAAAGTATTTGCTTAAAAAGTTACTTAAGAATATTAAAAAAAAACTGTATCAGGAAATACAAAAAAGGAAATTAACTTTATTGTCATTACAACACACTGATGAGATTCTGCTACAGGCATATTTATTGCTTCTCTATATATCTTGTATAAGGCCTACAAGAACTTATTTTGACATATATGGATAAACAAGTTATTAGCTAGTTTATTTATATCATGCATCACTGCCAAAAATGATCTGGATAATCCACATCAAAAGACAGCCCCACCTCACTAACGCAAAGACACACACGAATGAACTTAATCATTCAGCTGCACTGCGACAGCCATATTTTTAAACCATTTAAAAATGGCAAATGGCTGCAGGAATAAATCAATTAGATAAAGAATAAAAAAAATAAATATTTTTATTGTTATTACTCAATTAAATATTTTGTTAGTATTTACATAACTCTTGTGGTCCTCCATAGTTGAGAACCAATGGGCTATACTGAGCACCGGATAGCACTAAATCTGTCTGACTGATTAACTGTGTGACATTTGGGCTGACAGCTAATTTTCCACATCACTCAACCTATTAAAATATACACACACACAGATTGGAGAGGGTGTTGGAGTGTATGCGGAGGACAGCCAGAGGACAAACATGACCCAACTACGTACTAAAGATAAGGGAGGAAAGAGGGTTTAGATAAGGAGGAGGGCAGGTATGGGAAGATACACACATCATTACAACATGGAGTGATGCAGTGACGGAGACCTGACGGAGTGGAATTAACGGCACAGCAAATCCTCTTACCCCCCCCCCCCCCCCACACACACACACACACACACACACACACACACACACACACACACACACACTCACTTCTCTATCTGTACACCTGATCACCTCCTCTCAAAATAAATTAGCTCTCTTAATTTTGGCGTTATTATTCTGTCTTTAAATGATAAATCAGCTAAAGATTGCTTTAGTAACTGCCCAGGGGTTAGATATTTTTAGCCTTGGTCAAATGGTACACTGATTTCACTGAGCCGTATCACAGACTTTGGTGATTTGGCAAGCAAATCGAGTGCCGAGAGTGCACCAGAAGGAAGGATGACGAGGCCAAGTGTGCCGCTGCGGCAGTGCTGGGGTCACCATGACGACAGATGGAGGGACGATCCGGGGAGGGAGGGAGAGAGAGAGAGAAAGGGATTATGTCGGCAAAGCAACAGAGTTATACAACAGCTGCCTCCGCAATGGAGGGGGTGTCTCACACACTGATAGATGCTGATTTGAAGAGGTATGAGGAGGGTTGTGCTTATGTTAAGTCTCCAGCAGACTTTCATAAGGTTTAACACATTAACACATCACCTGTCAATAATCAGTGTTATTTCCATTCATCTGCTACGTGTTATTATAGAAACGCTGGGGTTTATACTTGTAGCTTCAGGTTACCACAGACTCATCAGATAGTTGAGAAGCATGTTGGCTTTTTTAAAAAAACACACACTCCTGTGCTCTTGATTGCTGACTTGACACAGGAGGTGTAATGTGAACGCTGTCAGTTGTAGTGACATATCCACAGGTGCATGTCCCTTCAGCTCTAGGGAGCGTCTTTCAGCTCATTGCTTTGGTTTCACAGCTCACAACTTTACTTCTTTGGTTCAGTCTCATCGCTCTCTCATGCTGTGTTCACACTACGAGTGACCGAAGAAATAAAATGGCAAAGCATCTATCCATCATCTGTAACAACTTATCCCATTCGGGGTCGTCAGGGGCTGGAGCCAACCCCAGCTGACATTGGGCGAAGGCGGGGTACACCTTGGACAGGTTGCCACTCTGTCAAAGGGCTGACACATCACCAATCATTCAGTCAACACTTAACCTGCATGTCTTTGGACTGTGGGATATTCTTGCAGCCGTACAGTCTTGACGTTTCAAAGCTGTGTTGTGACACCAAAAGTGGCTCACCACAGAGCTAAAAATGGATTTTCAAATTTTCAGAAATTTGTACCAAGACCTTAAAACTATGTGAATCTACTGCATATACACTATAATTCTGTCTATTTTATGTCTCCCTGTAAACTATTCATCTACCTTTTCCTACTTCCTTCCAGTTTGAAAAGCTCAGTACTCTCCACTTTGGACCAGGTTGCGATGGAAAATCCCTCATCTACTTACATAATGTCTGTCTAGGTGTGGTGAGCCTCGACACACTGGTGGAAACGCTGGAGACGCTGCTAGTGTGTGTACAAGGATGCTTTCAGTTCAGAGCTGAGTGTGCAACAAATAGAAAGCTTTCAAGGACTGAATGCATGAATCAAATCTTACATTTCATAATCCTGAAAGATTAAATGCATTGATTGATCCAAATTTTACAGGCTTTAAAAAAATAACTAGAAAAACAGATTTGAACGTTATTTCTGGCCACTTTCTCAAAAGACAACATCGTGCTAATCTGGAGACAAGTTCACTTTAATTCAGTCAAAAACGGGGTCTTTCTATAAGTGATTTCCTACGAGCACAAAAGGAGGATTCAATGACTGAAAGAACAATTAAAAAGGAGTTTGGACCAGACAGCTGGTCGTGGCGTGAAGATTAACCCTCTGCTGTGTTTACATGTGACCATGGCAACGCACACAGAGCGGTGTTGCTGTACTAAAGTCTATTTTCAGCTCAGACAGGTGTGTGTGTGTGTGTGTGTGTGTGTGTGTGTGTGTGTGTGAGAGAGAGAGAGAGAGAGAGAAAAATCTCTCCACTCACTTCATAAATGTCCTGTATGTGTTTCTAGCGGCTAAAATGTTTAATTCATCTACAACTAAAGGGAGGTTCACAAGTTAACTTCTTAAGAGTTCAGCAATAAAAACATTAGCTGAGGACCATGATCAGTTTAGGACTGCACCTAATGATTATTTCCATCACTTAATCTGCCAAAAATCACAATTTTCACAATCCGATTTTCAAAGAACCCAAGGCGATGAATCCACTTCTTTTGTCTGACCAATAGTCCACAACTAAAAGACAGTCAGTTTACCAACACATAAGACAACAAAAGGCACCAAATCCTCATAAGAGGATGGAAACATGAAATATTTGACATCTTTGCTTAAAATGATAAAATAATAGTTCAAATATATTACATCAAAATAGTTGCATATTAATTTTATGGAAGTCCACTAATTAATTAATTACTACTACTACTACTGTTTTGTCTATGCAATGCCAGCAAATAAAGAAAAATGACAAAGATAACATCTTCAAATGTCGTTTTGTCTGATTTGTCTGACTAACTGTCTAAAACCCAAATATATTTAATTTGCTACCAAATAAAGTGAAGAAAAGCAGCAACTCTTGATAGATCAGAAGGTGAAACGAGACAATTACGGTATTTTTGCTTGAAAAGTAACTCAATTAGTGGATAATAGAAATATTTGCCAATTCACTTTCTGTGGATCGACTAACTGTTGCAGCTCCAATATTACTATTAATAATAACTGAAAGACTAGCTGTTTCTGCTCCAATATTACTGTTAATAATAATAACCAAAAGACACTCTGTTTCATCTCTAATATTACAATAATAAGAGCAAATTAATGTGAATCAACACTGTACATCTGTTTTGTCTGGAAAGCAAAAACTAGCCAACTGTGGTCACATTATTCACATTGACAAACATACTTTGAAAAAAGGAAAATTAACTTGTGTGTGTCCTACAACTGAACCCTTGGCCAAATAACTATAAACATATAAATATCAATGTGCTACATAAATAACACATGAAGCTACTGGGTAAATCCTGTGTTGTATCCTCTGCTCTGAATATAGTCATGTCCTCCATATATAAACTCATTTCACACTGAGACTCTTCACAGCTACAGATGTTGTCCACATACCAAGGATGTGAATTATGTTGCTTATGTCTAAAAAAAGGCTTTAAAGCCACCACACAAATAGGCTATAAGCTGATTTATTATTGTGCAACGTTTTAAGCTCAAATATATCACTGACATGCCAGAGAAGCAGGCGACTGGCCTCCCACTAGTAAGCACTATGTGTCAGACATTTATAAAAACAATGTCTAGTGCTGTAACAGATCTAGACTGCATGGCTGCTGCATGCGTCTTCACTGTGACATGGGCTTGGCATGGCACCGTGGTGAGAATAAAAGCAGCTCCCAAACAAACAACACTGAGTCTATATGCAGCCTCTGTAGACAGTGCAGTCAGAGATATACTGTGAGTCATACAGGGAACTGCCTGGAGGCTGGAGAGAGGAGTATGGGAAGTTCAGCTCCACAGACCTTTCTCTCAGACCCGAAATATGCAATTTGAATTAATCGGACTTGTCTTACTGCGGCTGACAATGCAAATAAAAAGCTGCCCAATTCGGCTGATGCTTTTGCTACCATTCTTGTAGGTAGCATAAAAAATCAAGAATGAAGACAATAGGTGAACAAAACACTAAGCTGACGTATTTTAACTTATACAATGGCTGATTTAAAGGGCTGGTTCACCTAAATTACAAAAAAAGACATGCTTTCTCACTTGTTCCTGTATGTAGTCATTGGATTTATCTGCCCAGGTGTTAGGGCTGTCAAATGTGGCCTAAAATAACATTTGAATCTTTTTCAAAAAAAAAAAAAAAAAAAAAAAACATAGGTTACAACTATTCGAATACCTATTTTTGTGCATTATGTCCATGATACCGTGTCCTAACACTAGCTGAACTTTTGTCTAATGCCCTGTTTCTATTTATTCCTTTTGACCACCTTAAAAAAAGCGCCACAACCAACAAAGAACGACTGATTTGTGAAGCTGAAATGAGGCGGTATCGTATAGCTACCGCCTCATCAATCAATCAATCAAATATTAATTTTCATATTCAAATACCTTTTACCGTTTTACTATTTAAATATACAGAATATTCATTGTCATCCCTACCAGGTTTTAAGATATCTGTCTCTAAGATTTCTGTCATTGCAGTAAGACAATAGAGTTTTGGTGTTTCACAAAATTATTTTTAACTTTAAAAAATATCAGATCAAAATATATGTTTTTAGTAAAAGTGTCATATTTATTCTGGATAATCCCACAGTTTTTACAGGGCCTATTTCTTTAGCAGAAAGTAGTTCTGGTGTCCGCAGCATGTTCTGTGGATGATCACAAGTAACAAGGACGGACACTGGTTCTGGAAAAGGCCATTTCTATTGATTTTAAATGTCACATACTGTGAGCACCACAAAGAAAATTACATTCACTGTAATGGGCTGGAAGCAGAAATCTCGTATCTAAAAACCTGGACCAGTAAAACCAAAACTAACTGCATCACTCGATATACTGCTACAGTCAAAATAACAGCACAGCGCAATGAAAACAGTGCATGTCCAAGTTCAGTGATTTTGGTTTGATGAATTTCTCATTGTGATTGAACAAAAATGTGCAAAAGTTTCAGAGACAATCTACAATATAACCTGAGCGATGTACTAATCACAATTACAACACCACTCATACAAGCCAAGAGTACAAAACACAACATGTTTCATTCCATTTGTCAGGAGCCACACTGTCATTTTGAAATATGCACGCTTAAATACTCTCCAGAGAGTTTGAGAGCAGTTTGTTTATTTGGCACGATTTCAGGTGTTTGCTTAATGCCAAACCGCAGACTATCTCTAGCTCCCTCATGTATTTTTAGCACTAACTTGATGGAATTTAAGAGCTGCGAAGAAGCCGTCTTTGCCCTTCAAGGTTCGTCTATCTGCCGTGTTATCGGTCGGCCCGTTAATCACAACACGTACAGAGATTTGTGAATCACTGGAGATAAATAAGATCATCCTGTCCTGGTGACTCAAACAGCAACGACAAGAAAGCTCTAGTCATGACGTCTAGCACCAATGCAATTTGTTTTATTTCTTTTACATTCAGGTAGCTAGAGGGAGAAAAAAAACCACTTAACTTTAAACTAAAAGAGACGTCAGAGTTAGAGAAGCCCTGAGGACAGTCAGACAGGTGTGATCTGCTGCTTAAAAGGGTTTTACTTGAATGATTCATGACTCATCTGTTGCCGTCTCTGCCCAGACAAGCTAAGATAGGCACACGCAATCACTGTTAATCTTAAATTATTTAAAGGAAACACAGATTTTCTGTTTTTAAACCAATTTCTTTGACTAATATTACAGATCTGCACATTTGAAAAGCTGAAAAGACTTTTTTTATGTTATCTGAAATTAAATTTAGGACTTATTTAAGAACCAAAATAAAGAAGCAAAGCTGGGAAAACCTGCTAATTTCAACTGACAACAGTTGTTTGTCTCTAAGAGAGCTTTAATTGAAGTCTGTAACTTCTCATACGAGTCATATTCAGTGTGATCTGATTACAGTGAAATCTTACGTTGACATCCTAGTCTGCCAGGTGCCAGCAGAAGACCTGAGACAGACAGGTTATGACGATATGACAGATGAAAGACCAAAAAAAGAAAGCAGGCAGACAGATGGACGAGCAGAAGAGGCCTAAGAAGAGACAGACGGCGTCCTAATGACAGACAGACAGGTTTATGAGGACAGACAGACAGACGGGGTGTGTAAGCTGAGAGCTGCAGGGGGAGCAGCGCTGGAGTCCAGCAGAGGATCTGATATCTGAGACCATGGAACAAGCAGACACACAACACCGACCCGGTTTCACACTGAGCTGCCGAACGGTCCGACTCTGAAGAGGTCACTGCCAAAACACTGTGCATCATACAGAGCCTGCACACTCAAATATAAGGACTTCTTTTTCTGTTTTAAGGGCGGAAAATTAACATACATTTCAGCTAAGCTTTCCTCAATGCACCACACAGCAGGGCCAATAAATCAATATTACTTTATTGCAGATATATTGATAACTGTATATATGGCTGGTGTAACAGGTAGCAAGGAAATACAACCACCAGAGTACTTTATTTCTCAACTGTAAAATGTCCTGCTTGGTATAGATTGTGGTTGCAATTCATTAAAAATGACTAACAAAAATCTTTGCTTATGCTATGTAAGGGATAATGTACAGCGAGCTGGTAATTGTCGTGACATTAACCCTGACACAATGCAGGGGGGCTGCCATCACCCTGAAGGGGTTTATTTCACAACATTGATCCACTAGCTGTGCATTATCCCACAGCTACTTACTTAAGAAATCAATAATTTCACACCAAAACAGTCCACCAGAGTCCCACAGCAGAAGTGCGGCCATAGCAATGGTCTGTTATACATAGCAACAGCCTGCTATAAAGAAATAACACACTGTTGAAAGCCATAATTGATCAGTCAGAATCGACAAAGCTGTGTAATAAATGTTAATGTAACATATTGGCCTATATCATCAGGCTCTAGTTTGTAATAAACTGCATAAAAAAAACATGTGGGTGTGCAAACAGACTTTGAACTTTATATTACATTCAGCACAACTAAAATAGTGACAATGCACTGTGCAAGCATCATGTGTCCATTCGTGGTTTAAATACTTAACAATTCGTAAATCTGACCGATTCTGCACTATAAACCCATTTTACCCATATTTAGGTCATGACGACTGAGCAACTGAAGAAAACTGAGATGCAGCCGTGAACTTAAGAAAAATCTTACAAGCAAACTTTCAAGTTAAGTTATTTTTTTTTTTTTCTGGTCAAATATTTGAGATATTAATACTTCTTCTTTGCTGACTGTCCTCTTTAGCTCCAGCTGTGTTTCCTACTGTATTTGTGTATTTCCCATATGTAGTGTTGTCACAATACTTTCTAATTTAAATACCATGAAAAATATCTATATCTGATGCCATTTTCGATACACTAATTTCTACACCATTTAAAGGATTTTTGGTGAAGAGACTCATTTGTGTGTGGAGCCTCTTGCCTTTAGGCATTTCTCATATATTGATGCATATCTGTACATGTAGACAACTGGGTCCAACAACATTGACTAGTGGCTAATGAAGGATTTTTCAGCAGACAGCTTATTAAATCCTGAATTAATAAACTAACAAAGGCTCTCTAGAGTGATGCTATCTCCTAATGCCTAGATGCAATAAGTTCAGATATTAAATACGGCATATGCTGCAAAAATTTAAATAAACATTTAAAAAACATTCTTATTTTGTGACGTGCAAAAACAAAGCCAGCATGCAAATGTAAGAAGAGTACTGCGTCTTACCTTTTTCTGGTACCACACCACAGCATCTTTTACTTTGGAAGCCATTTACATTTCCCTTCTCCCCGTCTAGGGCATCTTAGACTGAAAACACACAGCACAGCGACAGAGAGGGGGGCAGTGTGAGTAATGAGGAGAGATAGGAGGACCGAGGTCTATATACCTGATAGGAAGGTGTGTCCTGACAACTGACGAAGGAGTAAGGGAGGGGAAGACACACACATATACACACAGACATACATACAACTACATACAGACACTGTGTGATTTTACCTTTCTTCCTACAATAAGCACAAACACACACACTGCTTTTCCTGAATAACACACACACACATTAGTAATAAGGCCAGTCAATTTTACATGTCGTCTCCCTTGGCACCCATCATACAACATAAACAAACAGTCCTGGGGATGATTATTATTACTAATGGTGGTGGGTAGAGCTGGTTGTTACCACTGAATCACATTCTGACACACACATTAGGAAAGAAAGAAATATGTAAACCACACACACACACACACACACACACACACACACACACACACACACACACACACACACACACACAAGTGCACTAACGATGTTCAGGTGAGTGTATGTATATGTAATGAGTGTATATGTGAATGAGTGCACCCAGTTAGCTTAGCATACTGTCAAAAATCCACCTATCAGGACCTCTAAAGCTCACTTATACAGTAGGTGTGGTGAGGGGTAAAAAAAGAAACAGCCTAGTGTCACAATATTCTGCATGGCAATATCGTATCAGTACACGAACATCAAGCATCGATCTGTAATTACAGTATATAAACTGTAAACCTCATTCCGTCTTTGAGAGGTTGTAGCGGGCTGTGAAGATACTGGTATCGTGTGAAACTAGAAAACCTAATCGGTTGATACCATGCCATTTTAGCTTGTCGGAGAGAATGCTAAATAATGCTTCAAAGCAAAATTATGGCAAGGAAACACTGGCATGGCCATTTTCAAAGGGATCCCTTGACCTCTGACCTCAAAATATGTGAAAACTGAGATGAAAGGGGTGAAAACTATCTCATTAGATAAAACAGAAGTGGACTAACTGCATGATCTGCAGTTGAAAAAAAGGTAATAAATTGCAATATAATCACAAAATGTTATCACAACGCAACGCACATCTCAAAATGTTTAAAATCGCAAAAATATCGCATCAAGGGACCTCTGGCGATTCCCACCCAGGGTCTGAAAGTAGCACCCGCCAAATGCGGGTAAATTGTTGTTGCAGTGGCGGATAAAATCATCAGGCCATCCTCCATTTTGTCAAACAGGGAAAATGTTAGAGATGGGACTAGAGAACAGGCTCCTGTCATGATCGGGTTACTAGCTGTCCGATTCCTTGGCGTCTCATGCTCTGTATCGATGCTTTCCCACAGTTATGCACAATGATGCGTATGCATGCGGCATCTTGTTTCAGTTTGGGAAAGGAGCCACGGCGGACAGAAACAGAAGCGCTCAACAGAACGCTGATTAATGTTTTAACGGTACTTTCTGATATTTACTGTTCATCTTTGTTTTAAATTATGTTTCATGTCTGCAACCGTACATCTGTGCTGCTGCCTATCTTGGCCAGGACACACGGTTTTTAATCTCAAGTTTATACTCCTGGGTAAATATTACACATGTACCGTACTATAAAATATGTATATATACACTGTATATAAACAATTCTAATCTTCACCACCAACCAACACAAAAATATCTTTATAGCTTTAGTTTTGACAAAACCTCCAAAATTTTTCCAGAGCTTTTTAAAAAGGTCAAAATTAACTTTCGCACTAAACTTTATTTATATCCACGCAGCATGGTATTCTGTCAATAATAATATATGTTTAGCATCACACACTATGCTGTATATAGTGCTCTGAGCAGTGAGATTCAAGTATAACTGACCTAACAGAAACTTAGCAATGCCTCAGACCTCAGGTTATTATATCTATATGTGACTTTGGATGATATTCATGAGTAATGAGTAAAATAATCCTTATGTTGTATTACTAGTGATTGATTGTCACTGTAACTGATGGGAGGTTCATGCGACAGCGAGTCAGCATGCATCTACGTATGACTGGGTGTACATTAAGCGTGCAGTGTCAGTGTTACAGTCGGAGTGTGATTACAGTAAGTTGTTTTTGAAACAGGATCTTCATGTGATGGAGGTGATGTGAGCTTGTCTGTTGTGTTTTTTTTTTTTTTTTAAAGGAACCAGAGCAGACAAAGTTAAAGTAAAAAATAGAAGTTAAAACAAACTCATTTAGCCTATGTTAAATATACCTAATCAATAGTGTCACCATACTTGGGTGTCTGATTCGATATGTATCCTGATTTTTAAGTATTGTGATTCGATATTACCATTAATTGCAATTTTTGTTAGCTTTTTGAAAACTAGACCATGGGAAAAAGCTGAATCATATCTAAATTGATATAAGTGTTTGATTTTCAGCATGTATGTAGTCAGAAATGTCCTGAAGACAAATACATCAGTGGTTGAGAGGAATTATTTATTAAAAAATTTCCCTCGCGTGGTACTTTCTTTTTAATTTATAAGGAATATGTAATGTTTTAAACTACTGGTGAATAGGATCCAGTCAATCTTAGTTCCAGATATAGATTTTGTATGTTGTTTCCTTTGTTAACACCTTATTTTGAAAAACACGAATATAATTCTGCCGCTAGCTCTGCTGTCAGCTCCATTTAAACATCCAGAGTCTGCTCAGTTGGGCTCGCTTGAATGCATCTAACATAAATGTCAGCATATGTAGCGTCAGCTGATTTAACCACACATACGCGAGTGACGTCCACACTTTACCACAATACAATACAGGACATTTCCTGTCCATGACAGAGTTAGCATGTAGCTTTAGCCGTGGTGTCTAGTTCTGCTTTTCCTGCAATGTGTGAAAGCCAGAATGTTTGTATGTGTAGCATTCACCACGTTGGATTTAAAATGTGAGTGCAGGTCGTTTCCACGCAGACCCTTCACCGTCATCTGCTTTGTCATTTTGGCTTCCTGCAGCGTTTTGTTTTGGTTGATCATACTGAACGGATTTGACATCATGTTACTCTGACTACAATATTAAAAGCAGTAACTTCCTTTTACTGCCGCATGGACTGAAATGAAACAAATATATTGATTCTGGCATTAACAAAAATCAACTTCAAAACCAAAAAAAAAGCAATACATAGGTGGATTTTCTACATTTAACCACAGCAAACATCTAAGTTCATACAGGTAAAAATGTTAAGAGAAACCTCTTTAGGTCAGTGGAGGCGGAGGAGGAAGACGAGGAGAAGAAGATGCGGTTAATGAGAGAAGTGGGAAAAAAATGAGGTTTTGCGGTTAGCCATTCTCCTTCCCCTCTTCCTCCTCTGTTTCTCGCCTGTCTCTGTGTATTTCTTTGTTACTTCAGTACAAAGTGTTGTCCTGCTGTGGGAGTGGGAGTGACGGAGGGGCAGATAGATGGAGAGTGATGGAGGGCAGCGGCTGCTGGCCAGACTGACTCAGGGCGGCAGCTTTCTGTTTTCTCTGTGGTTTCATCGGTTGGCAGGAAATATTACTCAACCCCATGAAATATTGCAAAAATCTTTATTTTCTTTTTTGAGGGGGAGTATTAATTATGTTTGCCATTTCTCTTAGCTTTTCAAACTTGTCATATTTTCACATTTGAACCTTTAAGATTGAGTGTTTTGCATGTGAAGGCTTGTTTGTGCTGTCAGCCTCAGTCAGCAAGGTAGTCAATCCCTGACGTTAGCGATTCCAGCGACTTCTGAGTCATCCTTTCCTTCAAAATATTTGTTGCACTTCAAAGTGCTGCTACTTCTGTGAGATTTTGCAAAAGAAAGTCACTGATGAGTCAGTTTTGTGGCCATCTGCAGTCTGTGACGCTGTGTGAGGTCAGGACCGTTTAACAGCTCCACAGCTTATCTGCCAACAACCAAACCGCAACACTCGGTGTTTATGTGTGCGATAAAGTCGCCGCCTCAAACGAATGGGTGTCAAAGTCCTCGTTTTCAGAGAGTTTGAGCTCAGTGTGTCAAGAATGTGAGAATTTGAAGCTCAAAAGCAGCCAAGTGTGAACAACCTCTACGTCAAGGACGGACGTCTGCTAGTAGCATTAACTGAACACACACTGAGGGCAAATTACCAGCTGACTAATGCACAAAAATGCAAAGGCCCTTTAACCATAAAAGCTCCCTGCATGCTGCTCATAAGGCTGCAGAGTGCGTATTTCTGCATGCACTTTTGCCCCAGAAGGCCAGAGACATTTTTAGCAACAGGAAGAAAGGCTCTTACTGTGTTGTCTACAATTACGATCATCCCTCCCTCTTCCATCGCTCACTGCTGAACCACACTACTCCTCACATAGCATACAATCCCCATACAAGTAAAGAAAGCATATTAGGGCTTAAACTTGACAGAGAGAAGGAGATTTTTAAAAAAAAAACTATGCTGGTTTGTCCTTTTTACATGTAGTGGGTACACAAGTAAATGAGTTTACAGTGTCAATAATGGCTGTCATATTAAAACTTTAGTGTGAGACTGAGATGGAAGTGATAGAGGCGGTGAAAGAAAGGGATAATGGGCAGACCAAGAAAGAGAAAGGAAGGAGGAGGGTGGATATAAAGAGAAAATACCATGTGGAGGTTGACATGTGGATGTATAAAGAGAACTGGATACAGGGTCGGAGGCGGGGCCCCGTTCATCCTATGAAAGTTGCTCAGTGGCGCATGATGCCAAAATGGCTCGACTTGCGTCAGGAAAAGTGCTCGGATCCTCCAGCGATCTTCCACATCCACTGGGCCATCGGACATGTGAAGTAGCGTCCGCTCGGTCACATGACTCGGTCACATGACTCGGTCACATGACTCGGTCACAGCGTCCCGTCACGCCGTCGTCACAGTCTGGGTCTCATTCACATAAACAGAGGAAGGGAAGTAACTCTTGATTCAGCTATAAGTGTGTTTTAAATCTTTTAGGGCCTAATGATTTAAATAAGGGCTATAAGAGTGTTCGTACTGGGGAATGATTCACCTCAAAAAAAAAGTAAAGAAAAGTACAGAGTCCTTCTTCTTCTGTTCACATAAACACAGGACACATTCTCACATGAAAGTAAACCGTCCATCCTCAACACATAACACGCTTTTTTTTTTTTTTGCTTTAACAGAGACACAAACTATCACAAACTATTCGGCTGGGCAACAAGAAGAAATTTAAATATTACTTTTGCAGGACTTGTGTTTGCTCGCTTACATACCAGAAGAAAGCAGCGCGCACTCAAAAAGCCTAAAGCTGATCATTTTTAGGGAAGAATCAGATCAACAAAATAGTCTTTGTTTTAGTGCTGCAGCTTATAATTATTTTCATTACCGAGTCAGAGGTGATAAAATTAGTTTGTAAGAGGAAACAGCTGCACTGCTGGGTGATGCTCTTGTGACAGTTATGTGCAAGTTTCCACAAATATAGTCAGGAAAAAATAGTCGTCCCGTGGTTGGAAAAAAAAAGCAAAAGGACCACCTCATGTCTTGATCATTTTGGTGATTTTTTTCATACAACTATTGCACTGACTGAACTGCTGTTGCAGCTTGGCATGAAGCCTTGTTAAGAGTGTAACGTGTTGCGTGTCTCATCTGATATAGAGCTCCAACAATTAGTTGTCAATTATTTAATGTATCGCCAAATAAATCCTCTGATTCCAGCTTCTTAAATGTGAATATTTCCTCGTTTCTTTACTCCACTATGACAGTAAGCTGAATATGTTTGACTTGGGGACAAAACAAGACATTTGAGGACGTCATCTTGGGCTTCGGGCTTGGGCTTTTATAGACCAAAGAACTAATCGATTAATCAAGAAAATAATTGTCAGATTAATCAACAGTGAAAATTGTTAGTTGCATCCCTAATATCACACACGGTCCAAAAATTATTTTCAATTTATAATAAAATTAAACAGAGAAAAGCAGCAAAACCTCACATTTGGTGAGCTGGAACCTGACAAAGTTTGCCATTCATTTTCAGCCGATTAACTAATAATCCATTAAATCAGCTAATGCCTTCAGAGCGACTTTGTCTGCTTGTGTTCATATACAGATATAATTTTAGGGGGGAAGAAATGACAAAGAGGTGATCAGCAGCACAAAACTATGGTTATAAATTTGACTATGCACATAATATAAGAGGTTTTCAGATAACATCACTGTTAAATCCACAATAAAAAAAAATACTGTAGAGCAACAACTGCTAACAACTGAACAAATGACAATATGTCAGATTGTGTAACCACAAAACACCAACATAAGCATGACCAGAGAGAACAAAAACAGACATTCATCCACACAGACAGACAAACCGACGGGACCGACACCCCTTCATTAGTGGAGCTGCACCATAAACAGCAATGTTTTCTGTTTTGAACTCTCAGACAGCTTTAAGACTTCAAATCCTCCCCATGCAGAGACAGTGATAAGACAAAACCGGGCAGATCCTCCCTGTTCAAAGCCTCGAAATCCCCTCGTCATTCCTCCATGGGACGCCAATGCTGATTCACACACATTATCAGACAAAAACACACACATTGCCTAATGCGACTTCACACACAGGATTAAACTGCTGGGATATTATTTATGCTGGAAAAACATAAGAAGAAGAACTAGGGCTGGCTGGGTGAGTTATTTTCTAACACACTTTTTCCAAAGCCACACATTCACAAAATACTCTGTGGTTTGCTGGAGGGTATTTAGGGAACAGAGCCGAGACAACAGACGCACACACAGCTGGTTTCTCTTCACATCTATGAATCTTGTGACCACAATATATACATATAATATCTACGGAGGGAACCTCCTAGATTTGAGGCCACATGTCTGACCCAGAACCATATATTTTGAATGTTGTAACATGCTTGTTTTCAATTCATCTTTCTCCACTTCATTGTCATACCAGTAACTCTGCTAACAGCAAACGCGTGTCAACAAGAAAGATCGGTTCACAAACGCACCCCCATTACAAAGCTCCCAAAGAATTCAACGAGCACACGCACACTAATTCACACACAGTCTGCGGCCATCAGGCCTGCCAAGTCTGTCGAACCAGCAGTCTGTCTGTCAGACTGACCCATTTACAGAGAGAGAGAGGTCAACTCAGAGTGTGTATTATGAAGGCCACAGTTTGTATGAGGACTCTGTTTGTGCTTGTGACTGTGTGTGTCTGTGTGAGACAAGTGCACATGCATGTGTGTCTTTGTGAGAGCAGGAAATAGTTGAGTGTAATTAGCCATACAGTATGTCTCTTGCAGCCACTGTATGAATGTTGATGGGAAGGTGGAGTAAGAGAGAAGAAAAGAAAAACAAGGATCACGGTGTTTAACCATCTAAGGGTATTTTTCAGGGAGGTTAAAGGGATGGCTCGGGTGTTTTGAAGTGCGGTTGTATGAGGTACTCATCATTATTATTATATTAGTCAGTGTATTACCTACAGTAGATGACAGCACACCCCCAGCTTGGAGAAACAGACAGATGTTGCCACCCAGGAGCCAAGTTTTGTACAGCTGTGAATGGGACAGCAGCAAAACATATTATAGCCACCTAAAAGAAAGACCCACCTAAAAAATGTATATACATTTAAGAGTATGCTAAATCTACAATATAACTCAGGGCTGTTAAAATTAACATGATATTAAAGCATTAATATAAATTAGTTTTGACACCACTAATTTCTTAAAGACATTCACATAACTTTTAATTTCAGAGGTTGTAGCAGGCTCAGTTTTAAAGCTAGAGTGAAGATACTGACAACATCTGAAACTAGAAAACCTAGTTGGTACCAACTAGGCTTGTCGCGGTAGTCGGGGTTACACGGTGGTTAGGCACACACTGATAACATTACATACCCGCTGTTTTGTTTTTTTTTCCCCCCAGAAATAAAACTAATTTTGTTTATTTTGGCGTATTCAGCGTTTTATCAATAGATAGCTAGACGACGGATGCTATGAACTGAAAGTCAATGCATCTGGTACATAAAGAGACTCAGCTCAGAGACTCTGAGCAAATGCACATATTTGGCTATATTTCAGATTTAAACCTCATGCTATAAGGCAGGGGTGTCAAACTCAAATATACAGTGGGCCAAAAAAAAAAAAAAAAAAAACAGGGGCCAGACTCAATATTTATTGAAAAATTGACTACACCTATAAATGTTTTCCTTTCTCTCCACATATTTTCTTGCGGTAATATGAGGTTGCTAATGAATGTCAAGAGATGTGGGAGGGGACGCTTGCCCGCCTTCACTGACGCGCCAATGCACTAGCAGAGCATTTTGGGATTTGTAGTATTAGCGGTTCATGCGCTCTAACAGATATTTGATATCATCTTGCGGGCCCAACATAATTACACCACAGGCCAGATTTGGCCCGCGGGCCTGAGTTTGACAACTATGCTATAAGGGAACCATGATGTTAACGAGGTAATTGCAGCGAGGAGGACGGGGTGATCACAGCCGGTGTGAGCAGCGCGGCGGTGCAGGGTAAAACCCTGCGGCCCCGCAGTAAGCGCTGTGCACATATTGACCATCATCTTGTTAAACGTCTGTAATTGGTAGCACCAGTGTGACAAGTTTATTAGCTGGCGGGAAAATTTCCTCACTGTTACATTCCAAGTACCAACCACGTCATAGTAGCTAGAAGGAAGGGTAACTAACGCTCCAAAGTTCCCTTTCCACTGACCTCTGACCTGAAGATATGTGAATGTAAATGGGTTCTATGGGTACTCATGAGTCTCCCCTTTACAGACCTGCCATAGTCATGTCAGTACACTGAACACACCGACAGCTGTGCTATTTTATGATTTGAGCATATTTTTTATGCTAAATGCAGTACCTATGAGGGTTTCTAAACAACATGCATCATTGTTTTGTGTTGTTGACCGATTTCCAATAATACATATATACATATATTTGCATAAAGCGGCAGATTTGCTCACTCCCATGTTAGCAAGAGTACTAAATACTTGACAAATCTCCTTTTAAAGGTCCATTTTAAACTGAAAAAAAATGTGTGATTAATCTGCGATTACGATTCAGGAAGTTGGCTCCCGCTTTGAGGGGAGGAGTTGTAGCCTTGTAACATTTATTCATCACAAACTGTACACACACACTGCTACAGCTACGTTCACAGCTACACCACCACCAACAAACATACCCGCAGGGGACAGTGAACGCACCACCGTGGCTACTACAGTAGCGCTCCTGACGGTGAACGGGGGACTCAGTCTGTTGTGCTCATACACTGCAGCTGGCACATCGCTGCAGGTGACGCACTAATTTTGCCGGTTAATAATTGGTTAACGAGGATCGGTTATCAGACAATAACTAGACAATAAGGTATGTTTTACTTAACTGAGTAAATTAAAAAAAAAAAAACAAACAGGGTGATTCATCTCATTTAAAAAGCCAAGCTTACCATCAATCCAACCTGATCACTGATCGGCGACATCGCCTACAATGGCATTAATAGAGTCACAGATGCTAAAGGGAGAGCTACCATGTAAAAATAGCATCTTAAACTTTGGTCCTTTGGTTCAGCAACCAAGCACATACAAACACACATAAAATCACCACAGCTAAATGAGTGTTGAGAGCAAGGGTGTGGTGTGTCTAATGGGTGTGTGTATGGAAGTCACCGGTGTGTTTTAATAATAGTTCTCAGATTTATCGTAATAGGTTAAGTAACCTGCCACCGTTGCCAGACTTTTTAATATGACACTTTACAGTTACCTATTTCACTCTCACACACCTGCTCTCTTTCAGATCTTAATGTCCCACATTATTGCAAATGATTCAGGTTGGTTTCCATTAACCGGTTAAATTCTGCACTCATTTCCAAGTTGTTAAAATACCTCATTTGTGGATGGCAAATATGTAATCCAACTGGCAAAGCCTGATGTGTTTTAAGTCTTAAACATTATGCAGGGTTTCCTGCAGCATTTTGAAGTGGATGTAAGAGGAAATTATTACAGTCTTTATTAAGTATATTAAGCTTATTAAGCTCAAAAACAATTAGTGGTGTTTGTGGCCATTTAAACCATCACTGTGAGATGAGCTGTGTCTGGGTGTGTCTGATTGATCATATCATAGCTACACTTCACAAAAACTGATCAGAGCAGGACGTTGCAATGTTGAATAAAAGATAAAGATGAACGCACGTGAATGGCTTTTTGTCTCAAGCATCGACTTGCATGACCTCTTAGTGCTTGATTGTCCTAATTATGCCTTAAAAGTATGTCTGTGCCAGCGTCTTGAGTTCAGCAGAGCAGAGGAGAAACAAATTAAGGTCAGCCAGTGAAGTGCATGTTTCCCAAACCTTGTGATGTGTAACAGTGTACGCTCCTTCATCCCTCCATCAGAGGTTTTACAAGCTGGATAAACCTTGAAATGAGTCCCGTTAGGTTTTAAATTTAGGGTGGTGAGAGGGTTCATGTGACATTTGCTTAGCTGTGAGAATGTGTCGCTATCTGAAAGCCTCAGGTGGGCGACCTTAGAAAACGAACAGAAAATCACCACTCGGACTGTATAAATCTGCTGCAACAAAACTGAAAAATAGAAAGCTTTCATTCACTTGTGGAAAACAAATTATTTTGCTTGATTACCCATGGAAGTGGCTAAGTTTGGCCTGAAAAAGCATAACAGGGCAGTCAGACAAGTTCAGATGGAAACTGCTAAAAACTCCTCGGACACTGATCTCTGTCAGAGCTGACCACAGAGCTGTTTCACATGGACAAACAGCGAGACAAAAATCAATGGGACGGCAGAAAATAGAGAATAATACTGTATATATAGAGAAGATTAATCTTGCTTATCGGTGTAATGGTTCTCTGGGATGTCTAATGAAAACACAAGAGGCCTCCTCCATGAGTCTGGTAACTCGTGATGTGTAACACAAGCTGTTCCCGCTCTCGCCGGGTGCTCTATATTTCATGATGGGTGCAGGTTACATGTCTAAGCTGGGCCGAGGGGGGTTAGGCACACGTGTGTGTGTGTTTGTTTGCATGCCAGCAGGAAATACGATGCTGTTCAATCGACGATGAAGGGTCGAAGGTGTCAGGGGGATTCTGAGAGTTGAGTGTTGTGTGAAGCAGACGGTGGTGGGAGATGGGGATCATGTTTTTCTTCATGTAGGGTGAATCCCTGACAATCTCAAGTGACATCAAATGACACTATGCTTGACCTTTACAAGGCTTGATTGTATAGCAACACATGCACACTGTACTTCCCCAGGCCCGTGAACTTAAAACATCATTTATCAGACAAGAACATAACTACTTAACATGTAGTATTAAATTGCAAACAGAGTATTTGGTCTCTACAAAAATAAAACGGTTTGAACGGTGTGTGCTTTTATCAATCTTGTGTTTTGCTCACACTACACATTTTGATCAGGCTTTTTACTCGGTTACAACCTGCAGCTTTTATGCTCACTCCGTACAGATCAATAGACCGGCCATGAACAAGGGAGCTCACCGCTCAACGTGAACAAGACCCCGACAATTGATTTTGTCCACTGGCTATTCCAATAAAGTTTATACAAGACAACTGCATCCTCAATAATGGGGTTAAAAAGAGAAAGCCAGGCAGTTTTACTTTGTGCAATTCTACAATGAACGAAAAGCAAGAGGAGAAAGACAAATCACAGCACAGCTACAACGTGTAAAACACTATTCCAACAATATTAAGACAAGCTCACGACAGTCATGAGAAAAATCGGACCGTGGAAGTCCTCAAAAGACAGCAGACCAACATTACTGACATGCCAGAAATCCATCCAATAAGCAAGATTATTTATCATTCAGGTAATTAATTAGGCATCAATCAGTGAGCCACAAACAACAAGCAAGGATTAAAAGGTGCAGTGTGTAGGATTTGGCAGCATCTAGGCACGTGGTTGTAGACTGCAACCAACGGAGTACCCCTCCGCTCACTCCTTCCTTCTCCATGACTGTGATAACGAAGGTCAGCTCGCTCAGAGGCCGTCCTTGACATAATAACACACCTTTAGGAGCGACAGAAGTCAAACGGCGGCTGGCGGTAGCACGGATTTACACTCTGCAGCTCACATTACCGCCATACCGTTTTGCAAGCGTGTCGAACCACGACGGCCTTCAGGTAACAAAAGCTGAAAGTCTCTCTCTAGAACCAGAGTTTGGTTTGTCTGTTCTGTGTTATGGTATAAACGTGGCGGAACAACATGGCGGACTCCATAAAGAGGACCCGCTCCCTACGTAGATAAGAAGGGCTCATTCTAATCTATGAAAACACAACACTTCTAAGTTTCAGGTAATTATACACTAATGAAAACATAGTTATGAATATTATATTACATTTCTGCCGATAGGTCCCCCAAAATGTTCCACACTACTCCTTTAAAATCAGGCTGAATGTGTCTTAAGATCTGAGGCAAAGAAAGTCTGCTTCCTAAAACACAAATTCAGGACATTTTACTAACAAAATGTCAACCTACAATCATGTAACGAGTAATAAAACATGAAATGGACTTGAGGTTTCAGTGCTACCTAATATCACATACACACAGGCTTTTCTCATCACTAAATGTGCTGTTTCTGGAGTTAATAGTACTGTAATACAAACAAAAGGCTTTTGGTGAAATTCTGCTCCATAAAAGGCTCTACACTGTAGTTGTTTTTCGTGAGACAATATTTTTGTAATTTTAGTTTGTATCAGACATCCATAGGCCATCTTTCCTGAAACATAAAGAGCAGTTTGCACAGGGCATCATGACCATTACACTGCAACCTGCTCAGTTAAGGCATGTTAATCAGGCATCTCAGTTAAAGATCTTTCCAGTGAGACGCTGTGCAGGCTAAAGTTTAATCCAAAGTCAGATCATTGTTTTATATTTATTTATTTACTTTTTGAACATTTGAAGCCTTTGTCGCATTTCTGGACGCACTGATAGCACGCAGTAAGAGCACAGGGAAACGGTGCGTGTGCATTTGTTGGATAGAAAAGCAGTAATGCCAGATGAACTGAAATAACTGTGCTGAACACACTCACGCACAAATACACACGCACACACATGCATGCACGCGCACACAAACACACACACACAGAAAAAGTCCTGTTTGCCTCTCGACCTCTCCTCAGAGGGGAAGTATGGTCTTCTTCACATTCTGTATTTCCATCCATCTTTCAGAAATAATGAACAGTACTCATGAACTAGTGTGTGTGTGTGTGTGTGTGTGTGTGTGTGTGTGTGTGTGTGTGTGTGTGTGTGTGTGTGTGTGTGTGTGGACAGCTGACACCCTCACAGCAACAGAACAGGGGTTGCTGAAGCATGCAATGCTCAATAAGACAAAACTATGTGGAGTTGCATGGGGGGGAAATAGTGGTAAATACACACTAGACACACACACACGCTGAACACACACACACACGCTGGACTCACCTCTTGTCGGGCCGTGTAGCTGACTGGTGCTTCGTCCTCACAGCCAAATTAGGACAGCAGCTGGACATGTGGAAACCAGAGAGATAGACGGTCAGGATTGTCTGGCCTGCTTTGAGATTCAAAGCAACAACAGGTGTGTGTGTGTGTGTGTGTGTGTGTGTGTGTGTGTGTGTGTGTGTGTGTGTGTGTGTGTGTGTGTGTGTGTGTGTGTGTCTCTAAGGTTCACTGATGAAGCCAGTCATCCAGGAAAGAGACACTTCATTTATTTACTCAGACTAATAACTACATCTAAATCCTGTTTGAAAAAGGGTTTCCAGTGTGTAATCGAGCTTTGGCTGGCGTCCACGTGATGACGCTGCACAGCGAGGCTTAAAAGCAGCATGTGTCTCCTGCTGAGCTTCAAACACACGCACACCACACACACACACAGGTCGCCTCTAGACACAGTATGAATTCTCAGAAACAATAATGAATAACATCAGGCAGCAAAGTATCCCTTTCTAACAATGCAGCTCTTGTGGAAAGTCAGGAAACCGACCACCACCGTCATCACCATCATCTCCCTCTTTCATCAGCACAATCACGCCCAACATGTCATCTTTAACAACAGGCTAACAAGGCAGGTAACCTGTAACTCAAAGTCACACCTGAAGTTATTCCTCAAGACTCAGCATGACCCTGAACCTGGAGCATTTCACACAATAAGACAATGACATTTCCATATAAATGCATCATTCCTTATTAAAATCTGCCTTCAGGACTGAGTTACACTTTTAAATAAACAGCTTTGCAGCTTGTGAATCACATGGCGGCTCCTGATCTTTGGAAAGTCATATCAAAGTGACAGTTGACAAATACAAACTGAAAAGCCCTCGCCATCAGCTAAACTAAAGGATGACTATCATTATCACAAGGATTCACGCAATAACCTCTAAAGTCATGTGAAAGGAAGAGCGCAAATGCTACTCATCAAGTCCAACAAGGCCGAGGGCTTATAAGTCCAGATGTAGGTTTGTGGAAGATTTCGTTGTTGGTTCCACTGAATCCAACATCCCCCTCAGTTATATGCTGGTGGTTCATAGCACCTCAAAAGGGCAAGGACTAGAAGTCTAGTGGAAGACTGCACTGTGCTAGGGATGCAACTAATAATTATTTTTATTGCCCATTAAACTGTCGACTATTTTCTGGATTAAGCGATTAGTCGTTTGATCTATGAAATGTCAGAAAATGGTGATAAATGTCAATCAGTGTTTCCCAAAGCCCAAGATGACGTCCTCAGTGTCTCGTTTTGTCCACAACTGAAAGATATTCAGCTGTCATAAAGTGAAGAAACCAGAAAATATTCACATTTAAGAAGCTGCGATCACAGAATTTAGACTTACATTTCTTGTATTCAAAAATGAATTGCTCAAACCAATTATCAAAATAGTTGATTAATTTCATGGTTGGCAGCTGATTGAATAATTGTTGCAGCACGACGCTGCGGAAATGAAAACTTCAAGAGTGCAGTGGAATAGTATTATATTCACTGACAAAGATTAGACATGTTGAAACTAAATTCGAGGGAAAAACACCAGTTTATCTGGGCTAGTTTTACTCTAATCTGTTAATTCAAAGATTAAAGGCCCGTGGTACACATGTGATTTAATCTATTTTGGTGGATTAGACTTCTCAGGACTGTGTGGAACAAATTACACCATTATCACTGTTATTAGTGAATGATGTCCACCGTAGGGGTGCAACTAATGATTTTATCCATTGTCACATTAGTCAGTTATTTTCTAAATTTATAAATTAGTTGAATGTTGAAAAATGTGTTTCCCAAAACTTCTCAAAGACGACGTCCTCAAATGTCTTGTTTTGTCAGAAATTCAAAGATATTCAGTTTACAGTCAGAGGATTAAAGAAACCAGTAAATATTATTATTATTATTTTCATTCAAAAATGACTCAAACCAATTCTCAAAATAGTTGTCGATTAATCAAATGTTGATAATAATCGATTAATCTTTGTAGCTCAAGTCCAGTGACCTCGTGTAACACGTCTTCTGTGGTTGTGTCACATCTTAAAGGTTGACTTGTATTAGTGTCTGTACTTACAGCAAGTCTACAAAAATGTGCATGAATATGCCTTTTTCGCAGCAGAAATTTTGACATGACATAGTAGGAAAAGTCCAAGTCACCAATGACATTGAGCCAGCATGCACAACCCCAGGACCCTGATCCTGAAGCAGCTAAACGAAATTCAGTCATCATTCATTTTATTACACCAGTGCTTTTCCCTCCTGACATGTCAAAATGTCTTCTGTGAAAAAGGCCTATGGTATGTCCATAATATGATACAACAAACCACACTGAAGCATCTCTACATTTAACAGGTCCAGAGTCTTAGTGCCCCTGCTGTAGAGTCCCCACTTGGTCTGTAACACTTGATTTCATAGACCTGAGCAGCTATAGCTCATCCTAACAAAACACTTCCAACTTTATCGTTAACTCGACCTGTCAGTCTACTGCAGTACAGCGGAGCTCAAAACATGGCACTTCTCTGAGCGACTGCAAAGCTACTTGACCTTTCCCTGTGACCTTTCTGCTCACACTCTATACTGCAAAGGCTATAATGTTTCTATGAGTTATATCGCCGTGCTGCAGGCCATTCTGCAGCTGTAACATAGGGTGATATGGCAGACGGTCTAGTGTTGTGATGTAACGACATTGCAGCTGGTGATGTAACCAGCTCTGCGGGCAGATTCAAGCTGCACAATACAGGATCTTCCAAGAGACAGACGGTGAGAAATATAAAGGAACAGACAATAGACAGCAGTCTGGGTCTGTGGATGCCAGAATTACACACAAACACTGAGCTGACCTCCGGTTCAAGATCACTGCACAGCTGCTGCACAGCCACTGTATGCTGACTGAAATACTACTGGTCTAACTGACAATAAATCAGCATCTAAAGGGCTGTTTAGTCCAATCCACAGTTTAGAAGTACGTGCAGGTGCGTGTTAGGATCGTCCTGGGAATCCCAGGTCTGTAAAATACCTGCTGGATGTAACACAACGCTGGCCTTGTCAACATGCTATATGCAGCAGCAACAGTAGTTTCATTGCTTATCTCCAATCAATAAACAAATAAACATAACTTGCTTGCAAACTATGTTCCTGCAACCACAGCTTCCTGATGCTCGAGGGCACCTAATGGCATCTTTCCTGACTGGAAACCATCTCTAATATCTCAAGTGTTATAATTATGTTAGAATAAAAGCAGCACCATGTTGCCTGAAAGGCAAAAGCAATGCATTCACAAAGCAAACAGCGCCTAAATCTAATTAGAAGTGTGCGTCATCGTTTAATGTTTTCGATTTTTAGAAATGGTGAACTACTTCCTCTACATTGCACCTTGCTGCCTTACAAACTTGACCTGCATACCTGACTGCAGGTGAAACAAACAAACATTTTAAGTTATTGGCTACAGTTCAAGCACAGTCTAGTACAACAACTGAGACAGTAGATAATACGGTGGATTGTTATTTACGATTTAATAGGCCTGTTCTACTGTTTCAGCCTGCACGGACATATTCTGATTTACAACAACCCCATATTTTGTGTACAAACTACAGGTCGACATAAAAAGTGATATAGATATTAAGCTTTATATCACTGTCCTGGCTGTACTGTATGTTAACATAATGGTTTCTCGTGCAGGACTCTGCCCAAGTGATGAGGTTAATTGTATTGTGTTTGTAGTCCAAGTAACGTGACATCATATCGATTTCAAAAACCAAAACACCACCACAGTGAGCCGAAACCATAGATGTCTTATTAGAACAAGAAAGTAGAAAACGGCGGAAGGTCAGCGTGGATTCGACCTGCGCCCCCTCACATTTTAAATCCAGCGTGGTAAACACTACACATGCAGTAAAGTATGGAAACATTTTGGCTTTCACACATTGTTGGAAAAGCAAAGCTAGACATCACGGCTAAACCTGCATGCTAACTCTGTCATGGACAGGAAACGTTACCCTATTAAGGTAACGTGCAGTATAACTGGCTGTCATTCTCATATCCGTGGTCAAATCGGCCAACGCTACAACCGTAGAGCACCCATATACTGACATTTATATTAAATGCATCCATCATGGATGTATATAGAGAACGGACATGATGGGCCCGCTAGTGACGGACAGCGAGAAGTTGAGTAAAGTGTTAACATACAATACATACAGTATATATAAAATAAGATTAACTGCATTATATTCACCAGAAGTATAAAACATTACATGCCCCTTACAAATTAAAAAGAAAATACCACAAATTTGTGAGTCTGTATTCTTTGATTTTAGCATTGCTGGAACAAATTTAATAAATAATGCCTGACAATGAAGGATATATTTGACTTCAGGGCATCTCTGACTACCTACAGACACAAAATGAAGCATTTTACTGAATTAATTTAGACATTTTCCAAACTAAAAGTCCCCAGAAGTGTATGATTCAACTTGTTCCCATGGTCTAGTCTCAACAAAGTAAACTATAATATCAAATGGCAACACTTGTAGCATCGCAATACTTACAAATCAGCGATTCAATAATATTGTGGTATTATCCCTGCCGTACAAGATAGGCAGAGAAAACCAACACTGGTTATAGACTTCATTACAAGAGTACAGCACGTCAGAGGAGGATAAAATCTAATGTAATGGAGTATAATTTAATAATATTAATTGACCTAAAATTAACCATAAATTATTTCATTGATTGGTTCATTTGTAAGGTAATATTTTTAGCAAAAATACCCTACTTTAAGTTGTTTCAGCCTCTGAAATATCAAGATTTAGTGGTTTCATGGCTTCCAGCCATGCAATGTTTTGTACAGTTTAAGGATAGTGACCTCAGACGATTAGCTAGGAAGATCCCAATAAATTGTTTAACCAAGGTGGTAAGAAAAAATCATTAAGTAGATTTGCTGTGTACCGGATGACCTGTGGTCTTAAAATTGTATTAATTATCTTTATGATTTTAGGCGAGGAGCCTCATCTCCTCTATTTAACACTGTAGATATAATGGTTAGTTGCAGCTCTAATACAGTTTAAGTGGAGGTTAGGTGAGGCTAAATATAGTGGTTTAAAGTACATTTCTGTTAAGCAAGTTACAGTTATGAAGTAACATTAGCAAAACAGTACGACGTTAACGTTAAAGTGTGTTTCCTCTCCTGAAAAGGGCATGACCTGTGCAGCGCTGTAAATCAATTTAAACGCAGCTAATCTTGTAGCTAGCTTACGTGTAGCTACATTTTCAGTCTTCGTGGTTCAGTTCTCGCAGACTGCCCTCCTTCTGCCGCTGCTAGCTCATGTCATGCTAACTACATAGTAAGCTAGCGCTGAGCTACCGGCGGGCACAAAGAGCCCACACAGCTGGCCCCGATTCTCATCAGTGCTGTCCAGACATAACAAGCAGCAGTCGCTCGGTCTTACCTCCTTGGCAGCGACGGCAGCTCCGAGTTCCTCGCACAGAGCCGAAACTGTGCTCACTAAACGTGTTTCAATGCTGCGCCGAGCTAGCCAGTCTTGAGCGGTGTCTGGATGGGGATGCACGGCGTCTGCTCACCGATGTTTGAAGCTTTTCCCTTTCAGCCTCTCACTGTAAAACACAACTTCAGCCCCCTGACCGTAAACCACCGTGTAAATGCGCATATCATATTTGAAGCCAACAAACCTTGCCGATTGTGAGACGAGGGAAGGAAAGTGGGTTTAGGCGTCACTCCAATGAACAAAATAACCAAAAAGCAACATAATATCACAGCAAAACATCGCATTTTAATGTTGTGACACGGTAAATCGCATATAAACGCAACCACTGATTGAAATAGAAAGAACTTTACCCACCTCTAGTGGACGTTAGAACCCACTACAAGAAAATTTAATTGCGCTTTTCCACAAACTTTACGGTTACACCCGAGTGTGATGGACGTCATGACGTACCAAAATTACGACCAATTGGCTTCCAGCATGGGCGAGACATATAACGGACCCCAGAATCTATCGTCTGCTGCAGTTAACGGACAAGTCTGTCGATAATTATGTGAATTATTATCAGAAACGTTATGGGTTTCAGTGTGTGCCATACAGGGAGACGACAATGCCGGCTACCGATGTAGAAATACACTGAAGTAAGTCAGACGGTGTCTTACATAAAACACCAACCGGTTAGCTAAATGCTATTGGGGCTAGCTGACACTGTAATGATAGCTAAATGACAATAACTCATGTAGAACTGATCCTAGCTAGTATCAGTGGCATGTTGTGTGATGTGGTTAATGATACCACGTTTTAAATAGGTAATAGCAGCTATTCTTACATGTCTACTTGCTAAAATACCCCACAGATCATCATTATTATGATTGTTTCTGACCCTGTCTCATGTCCCATGGATGCTTGTCTGTGTCCTCCTCTGATCTGTCTCCAGTCAGTGAGATGTCTCTGGCTCAGAGGGTTTTGTTGACCTGGGTCTTCACCCTGGTCTTCCTCATCATGCTGGTGCTGAAACTGGACGGGAAGGTAAAGCATTTTCTCTCTTGATACCCTCCTCTTTGTTCACCCCACATTTTAATAGTTTTTACTAAATCTAGATAGCCCGATTGTCCACTTAGTGGCTTTCATTTGTGTGATCAATCCCATTTTATTCTGAGGATTCCTATCTTTTCACCCAAGCTAGAACTGGACTTATCACACCGATATAAACAGTGAATATACTAAAAAAAAGGAAACACTATTTCTTAAAGGTGTGGAAGCCATTTTTTACATTTCTTGATAAGACCTAATTGTATAGCTCATGAGTTTTGCTGCTACGTTGTATGTTTATTCTATTTAGTACAGGTGTGCATGCCTTATGTGTTTTTATTGTAAAAAAAAAAAAAAAAAAAAGTCAAAAACAAAATAAAACATTGAATAAACACCATGACAATGTCCTCTCTTGTCCCTTCAGGTGCAGTGGAACTGGTTCCTCATCTTCCTCCCGGTCTGGGTGTTCGATGGCATCCTCATTCTCATGCTTGCCATCAAGATGGCCGGGCGCTGCAAGCCCGGGTACGACCCGCGCAACGGCTCCCCGGACCTGCGTCTGCGTGCCTGGTACCTGACGGCCATGCTGCTCAAGCTGGGCTTCTGCCTGACGCTGTGCGCTAAGCTGGAGAAGCTGGCGGATGTGAAGCTGACGTTTGTGTGCATACCACTGTGGACCATGTTACTGGGGGCGCTGGTGGAGCTGGGACTGAATATCTTTCCAGAGAGGAGAGAGGCCTAAACGGGATGAATCATTACACCAACAAAAAAAACAACTATAAAAAACAGATTTGTGGTTCTATGACCAAGACTTTGTGAGATTGGAGCTTCTGTTTTGGTGTGATTTTGTTTCCAGAGGGGACTGAGGCTCAAGCAGGAATCAAATCATCGTTTCAGATATTAGTATTTAAAGAATAAGCGACTTTGCGTAAAAATAAAAATCATGTTCATATTAGGGCTGTCCTGAATACCCTTTAATGGGCTTTGAAGCTTTGGTGAGAAATATTTAAAGGTATTCGAACCACTGTGCACACTTCTCTACGCACAATAAACAGTGATATCTGTCTGAGAATAAATAATAGTTAATGTTTAGTATGAATACTGAATAATGTGGGATTATTCCTTATTTCATGGGCTATTTTGGGATTTATACATTATTATTACTTACTAAAACAAACAAAAACAAAGCATTTGAATACCGATTTGGAAGTTGATTGTCATGACAAGGGTCGAAGCTTCTGAAGTGTTTGGATCAGCCCGAGTTCATATCGCGTTGGAGCATGCTTCAACCTAGCTAAAAAATGGCTCCATTTTCTTTATAAAGAAAAAAAAAATGCCAGAAGGGGATCAACTGTAAAAGACTACTGTGAAGCCTACACTGGAAGAAACATTAACATCCTGTGATGTTTGCTTTTGTTTCAATTCAAGATGTTCAGTATTGTTTTCAAGTGTTTATTTTCACTGTATATAAGCTGGCACACGTCGTACAGAACGTACGTCACACAGGGAGGAAACCAATTTAATTCAGACATTAACTATCACTCTTGGTACCAAATCATGGAGTGTCCATTTTGTCACATATGCTTTAGATATTGTGTGGCTGTATTTAAGCACAAACACCTTTCTTCTCCATGGAGACTCGTTGGCCAAATATTATTTCATGAGGTACAAATGAGCTGTAGAGGTGTTTGTGACAACAGCTTGGTTTGGCTGCAGTCTTGTAAGGAAACTGGAAAATTTAGGAAATTGTTGAGGACATAAAAACTTCTTGGAACAACTTGTGATTTTTCCACAAACTGCCCTCTCTGCTCCATACAAGGTCTCTTTTGTACCATGTAAATCATCATGTGCCCCATGGAAATCAGTAAGCTGTTATTACTGTGGGTACAAAGTCCCAGGTCGCTGGGAAAACACCTTCATGATAAAGATCACGTTGCCGCTGTAAATTAAGTTGAATTATTAGGTTTTAAATGTGCGTCAGAATCTTTCCGTCAGCAGTTTCTAGTCGGTTGTGTCATCATTGTTTCATATTTTATGGTACGACTGACACTGTGCATGACATTTGTTTATGAGTATTTCAAATATATTATTTGCATTATTTTGCACTATGTTGAAATTAAAAGGAATAGGTGTTTTGAGATCAAAAGTATTTGATAATTAATGCACGTCTTGTAAAAAAATAAATGGATTCTGTACATTGAACGGTCTGAAATAGTCATATAAATACACATGCAGGTGTTTCTCAGAAAGATCAAATTAGTTGCAGACTATGTAAATAAAGTGTTGTGGTTTGGGGGAATCCTGCTGGGACGTGACCTGAAATGTACTGAGAAGCAACCGCAGAGCCTGAAGTCTTCTCTGTCTATGTTAAGTCTTTAAATATCGTAATGTTTTTATGACTACAGAATTTTAGCGGTCAGATATTTAACTGTAAGAGATCCAGTTTGCACTAGCCTTCCCGACACTGTTGTCAGCACCAGCAGGAAAAAGCAGTGTGGCAATAACATAGTGTGCTTAATGTGCTACGGCTGGTTGAGCTTGTAATCATGTGTATGATAGCGTGCTAGCTGCTATTGCACATTTACTGCACTTGTCCCACAAAATCTAGTAATATGCAGTAGTGAAGGCAACTAAGTACACTTACTCAGGTACTTTCTATTAAGTATACTTTTTACTCCACTGCATTTATTATTACAGGTAAGGTTATTGGCCATTTTGCTGATAAAGATTGATGGTTTAATTTTAATAACTGTCTGAGCCTCAAAGTGGTAAAATGATCCAATATTTCACAACAACATTAATGTCAAATAAACGAATACAAACTGGTTCGCTTTAATCATCTCAAGACCCCTCAGATTTATCTTGTGACCCTTAGAGGACTTAACTGTATATAAAAGAGTAAAACAAGGTCCAGACTAGTAAAATACTACTTATAGTACACATTGATACATCTAAATAATATAATATACACTGTAACATCAGTCACAGGAAAAATTTTCTGCAGAGCAAGTACTACTTTTGGTACATTAAGTAAATTTTTCTAATAATACCTTTTGTAATTTTACTCAAGTATGTTACTGCTGTACTTTTACTTTTATATTGTTGTATTGGTGCGATGATTTACATGAAAGCACTTCTAAATGCGAGACTGGGAGCATTTCTATTGCCTCTACATGGCCCCCAATATGGCGACGGGTGAGCCGTAGCTAACGGTGCTAACGGTGCTAATTGTAAAAACAGCGGCAACAGACCTGACAGTGTTAACTTGGGGGGTGACTGGAGGGTGGGTGCTACGCCTCAGTGATGACGGTGTTGGTCGGAACGCTGTTTTAACGCAGCTTTAATCACCATATTAGCACGGTGCAGAGCTAGCACAGTGGGGCACGCACTAAGAGGCACGTCAACAAAGCATGGAGAAGCTTTTCCTGATTTTACATCTGTAATTTAACTGAAGTAGATTACAGAAGGACTTACAACTTTGATACAGTATTTTTATATCATTCTATTGGTACATTTGTTTACATGAAGCACTTCTAAATGCGAGATTGGGAGCATTCCTATTGCCTCCGCACGGCTCCCAATATGGCGACGGTTGAGCCGAGGGCTCGTAGCTAACAGTGCTAACAGCGCTAACAGTGAAAATAACTACAACAGTGCTGATATGTTAACTTGGGGGGGAAAGGAGGGTGGGCGCGATGATGCTGTTGATGGGGACCACATTTAACACACATCCTGATAATATTTCTGTAATTTAATGTAAGTAGGTTACTGTAGGACTTGCACCTTTAATGGAGTATTTTTATATCATTGTATTGGTACGTTTACTTAGATGAAGGATCTTAATACTTCTTATATTCAGTGTTTTAGGAGAAGGCAAAGTAGTTAAGCCCACGTTAATTTCACAATGAGTACTGTTTGTAGATAATTAGTACCATGGCGCTGGAGGAGGGAGTAGCGTACGCTCAAAGACTGGATAGTCTGTGTTTCAATGAGGTTTTTCCCTCCAAAACTCTCTTTCTCTCCCTCACTCCCACTCTGTAAAGGTCAGCTGGACTCCTCTGGCATTCCCGCTGTGTGAGAGAGTCCACTGAGGGATGAATAGGGAGGAAAAAGGCTGTTTTGAGTCGGATTTGACCTGACACACACCAGCCCTGAATTATGGGGCTACTGCATTGTGGTGTGTACAAGCTGTTTGCTCACATCTCGCCTGGTAAAAGTGCTGAGCTCATTGCTGCAGACTGCAGTGAGTGGGCGGCTCGCGTAACGGCAATACAGAGAGGGAAAACAAAGACACCAGTCGGGTATAGTGTATTAGACAAGATGGAGACGTGGCTTGTTAGGATTGGACATATGTGGAGGTTTCTTTAAAAGGTCACGCCAGTTGTTTAATATCAATGTTACTCCACTGATAAACGATCAGTGTGAACTTAAGATATGTCAGCGCTGTATTCACACTTCTGCTGCTCACAAGTGTCAAAAAAACAGTTATTGTAGGTTTAAAGATGCCCTGTGGAGTTTTGCTCTAAATAAAAAAAAGCTGTTTACATTCAGCATTTCCTTCCTCAGAAAACATTTGCATTTATCTGAATTCCTGCATTGTTTACAGACACGTTAGCTTGCTAGCCGTCTTCTTCTTCTTCACTGTTTTTGTTGGTGCATTTGTTGACACATCAGCAGAATAGCATGGAACCGATGGCTGACAAAAATAGACTGTATATAAGAAGTGGACGTAGTCACCGTGACGTCACCCATTGATTTGTACACTGCCGGTGTTTTTGGCCGTCACCATCTTGTTTTTTTTTTTTGCAAACCAGAAGTGATACAAGAGGGTGGAGCTGGACTTTTTTAGGTGGCCATAAATGTTACAATTAACTTTCATGAACTGAAAATACTGTGAAAGGGTTAAAGTTGTAAGACAAAACACACTGTGGCTGCAACCTGGCAACCACACGGTAGCCTCACCCTAAAGCATCCCCTGCTTTATGGTCTATTTGACTCTAAAAGGGACCATAATTTACTAAATGAACATCATGCTGTATTGAAGAAGACTTGAAACTAGTGATTGAGACCATAAACTCATGTTTACAATGTTTACTGAGGTAATAAATCAAGTGAGAAGTAGGGTTATTTTCTCATAGACTTCTATATAATCAGACTTCTTTTTGCAACCAGAGGAGTCGCCCCCTGCTGGATATTAGAAAGAATGCAAGTTTAAGACACTTCAGCATTGGACTCACTTTTCAGACCCGGATGTTGACCACTGTTGACAAACATTGCGGACCAACTTGTAAAAGCATAACTCCATAGAAGTGGTCAACAACTAAATATCTACAAAATTATCTTTAAACCTCACACATCCTCTTACCCTCATGCATAAAATGTTTAACTCTTTCTTAACATATCAACAATATTATGTGTCTCTTTATCAACGTACATTTTTAAAAAACATACCAGGAAACAACAACTCATTTTCCATACATTGAACCTTTTATTAGCTAGGCTCATAATTAAAGTAGAAACCACACTACAAGTTTTTTTCCTCTTTACAAAACTTCTTATGTACACTACAGTGCTGACAGTTAAAAATCACAGAAATAAAATAGAAAAAAAAAGATAAATAAACTCTGTGAAAACAACGCCAGCCCCTGAAGACTTCTATTGTTTTCAACCATAATTTTGTCACATTTATACAAAAAATATAGAAGTTCCTGTCAATTTATTTTGTAACATCTGAAACCCAAAAGCATAAAAAGAGCTGCAGAGTGCCTTGCAATGGGCATCAAGTGCTTAATCATCACCTCACTCTCCCCAAAGCCACAGAGTGAAGAGGTCTGTCTCTGAAATGAAGTCCTCAGACACAAACTCACCAATGTTATGTTTAATTTTCCAGGATTTTCCAGGCCGGCGGCGAGACTAATCATCAAAAACGCAACCCTGCTTTTAGGAAATCGTTTCACAGAGCCACAAAGTTTGACTCATCCCAACTCACGCCGCAGATATTTGGAGAGTTTTCAGCAGCTATAGAGACCAATTTAAGGCTTTTCTCTCATTTTCCAGTGAAAACTTTACTCCATGAAAGGACAGAACCTCTTCCCTATATGACTCTGGACCATTTAATACTTCACAGTTAAAGACAGGCACTGGGGAAATGTTGTGGGCTACATTAGCAAGTGGGCTGTACTCCAATATTGATAGTAAAATCAAGACATCAATGACCAAAAAGAATCAAAGTGGGACAGAGGAGTTTGATTCTAAAATCAGATATTCACCACTTGGAGAAACAGATTCATAGCTGTCGCTAAGACACAATTTAAATATTTCCATTGTACTTTTTAAACACAAGAGGTCACTCCAGTCCTCTGGTTGATAAATAAAACATTTTGCTCCACACTGTAGAGAAAGTGGACTTCAGTTAAATAGATAAATAGTGCTTTGGGAACGAACTCTCGTTAATGTACCTTCTGTGTCCATAGAGAATAAAAACAATTGTTTCATAGAAGTCTGAATGATTAATGTAATAGTTGTGGAAGAACCTAAAACTGCCCTGTTGATCATCTGACATTAGTATCTCCAAATTGTATTGAAACAGCAGTGGACATCCATGTTACAAAGTGCTGTATTGAGCCGCCTCATTGTCTTTTCCTTATCCAGACGCTGTGAGATCAGTGGCGAGCTCTTAACGTAGCTGCTGAGTTACTAATATAACATATATAATATTTCAGATTGAATTGTTTTTAGGAGACTAATATATTCCTGGATGTGTCTTGAATGTGTTTTGTTTCCTGAGACTCTGAAGGCGGGTCTGTGTAGCAGCCTTGGCCGGGTCGAATTCGTCCTTGGCTGAACAGCAAGTGCTCCGTTTCCAAAATTAGGAGACCCTGCTGGTACACATCCAACAGACACTGACAAACACAACACAATTACATTAAGAGCTCCGCCACTGGAGTTGAGGGCTACAGGTACAAGCTGATCGCTATGCTTTTAAGGAGTAGTTTGACTTTTTGGGAAATGTTAATGCAACGACTAATCGATTATTTGTCAACTATTAAATTAAGCGCCAGCAATTTTGATAATTGATCATTCTGAGTCATTTCAGCTTCTCAAATGTGAATAATTTCTGGTTTCTCTACTCCTCTTAGCAGTAAACTGAATATCTTTGAATTGTAGACAAAACAAGACTTTTGTGGACATCATCTTGGACTTTGGGAAACAGTCATCGGCATTTTTCACCATTTTATAGATCAAACAACTTAATTATTCAAGAAAATAATCAACAAATTAATGGACAATTAAGATAATCATTAGTTGTTACCTTTAGTGTGTTTACTTGCTTTTTTATTTGGAGTGTTAGACTGTTACCACTCTGATGTCTATAGCTACCGGTAGCATCAGGTTAGCTTAGCTTAGCACAAAGACTGGAAACAGGTGGAAATAGCTAGCCTGGGTATCAAAAGCTAGCAAAAGCAACCTACCAGCACCCCTAGAGCTCACTAATTCACACATAAATGTGAAAATTACTTGTTGTGGTTTTACAGGAGGTGTGTGTTTTTATGTGCTGGACCATTTCTTAGGGGTGGTGATCACCAGAGGACCCACAATACAATATTATCACGATTCTTAAGTCAAAATATTATTGCGATTGTAAACATTTTGCAATATACTATTAGCATTCCAATAACATATACTGCGATTTATAAACTTTTTTTCAACTGCAAATTATGCAGTTTGTCAGCATCTGTTTTGTCTAGTAAGACAGTTTTCACTCTGTTCATCTCAGAGTTTTCATTCACATATCTTGAGGTAAGAGGTCAAGGGACTTCCTCACCAAAATTTAGCACAAATTTGGAGCATTATTTAGCGTTCTTCCCGTCAATCCAACATGACATGATTGGTGCCAATCGATTCCTTAGGTTTTCTGGTTTTAGGTGATACCAGTACCTTCACTAACTTTAAAACTGAGCCTGCTACAACCTCTGAAAGGCAGATTAGTGTCAGCAAGCCACTGGATTGTTAAAAGATTAATAGTTTATATAAAAAGACTGATACATGACGTCTGAGTACCAATACAATACTGTGCTGTATGATAATACTGTAGATGACAACAAGACTCCAGTGTTTATACTAAGCTAAGCTAACCGGCTGCAGATTTTTATGTAACATACAGATATGCGAGTGGTATCGATCTTTTAACTAAATAAATTTCCCAAAATGCCACACTGTTCCTTTAAACTGTGACTCTCTTTATGGTGCTACTGTATTATACTGTAGCTTCCTATACTTTTAATCAACACGGGGGGGGGGGGGTCCTTTTGTTTAGTAGCACTAAAAACTACACTAATATTCTTCCTGGGCAATAAAAAACTGAAACCGATTCAATAAGACATCACTGGATTTCATCAATACTTTGAAATCAGAATAAAAATACTGATTCGTGCTGTCACCACATCAGTAATGGAGAAATGCATTTACATTTATATTCAGCAGATTATTGCAGAGCATTATTGCTCAAAATACACTATCAGGGAAATGCACTGCGATATACTGTATTGATTAAGATGTATCGATGCAATATGGTAGAGGAAATGTATTAATATTACATCAATACTATAGTGCATGGTGTAATATCACGATTTGACCCATCATTATTCCAGAAACAGTCTTGGGCACAAAGAATATACTAGAAAAAAAGCCACAAAATGGAAGCATTAGCTGCAAGTTTCACAAAAAGGTCACCATCATGACCTTTTTTATATAAATATCCGACACTTTTTTTTTTCCTTCTAACGTCTGATGGCTCACAAAAAAAAAAAAAAAAAAAAAAAAACAGAACCAGACAGCAGTTTGGCAGACTAGAGAGCTCATTCAAACCTTGAGCCTGAAAAGTATCTTCTATAAAGTCAAAACTGGTGCAGCCATACGTGACTGAAGGCCAAAACTACCAATAAATGCAATTAATTCTCAATATTTCTGACCAACTAAAGCATTCAGTACAATCTAAACCAGTCCAGTCAAGAGGTCTCGGGCAAATAAAGTCCCACTCTGCTTTAAAAACTACGATACTGTGTTCATACCGATCCACCGTCTTCCTCATTATTTCCTTTTTACATCGTTTTACAACATCACAACAAAAATAAAACATTTAAAAAGCATCATTATGTACAAAAACTACTATAAAATCTGCTCCTCTTCATGCTTTGGGGGAGGGAGGAGGACAGAAGGGGAAGGCTGAGGGGGAAGAGGAGGTGGAAGAGAAGGGGGAGGGGGGCGGGGAGGAGGAAGGCGGAGGGGGTGGGTGAGGGAAGGACTGAGGCGGGTATTGCGGCTGTAGCGGCGGGTATGAGCCGGGCGGTTGAGATAGGTAAGACTGAGGCGGGAGGAAGTGGTGAGGGGGGAAGTGGGGATGCTGAGGGGGGAAGAAGGTGTTGGCGAACTGGTGATGGTGGGAGAGGTGAGGAGGGAGGGACTGGGAGCTGGTGAGGGGAGGGTTTGGTTGATGCGGGGCGGCGATGAGGGGAGGCTGGTAGTATGGCTGAGACTGCGTGGTGATGTTTGGTTGGTGCGGCGGATGCAGGTGGAGCTGGCTCATGTGAACTGGATGCGGTGGCGCTTTCTGACTGAGATAAGAGTTCAGAGGTTGTGCAGGGAGAGTGGGATTGGACAGCGGATTTGTGGGGAGGATGGGAGGTCTGTGCGGGAGATGGGAGTGTGGCGGGAGAGGGGAGAAAGAAGGGGGAAGCATGTGAGGGAGGTGAGGAGGAGGAGGTGGGAGGTGCTGGGGTGTGTATTGCTGCATGTAGATTCCTTGCCTCCCGGCGTCCTGTGGCGGATGCATCTGCGGTTCCATGGATGTCCTGGCGTCTGCGCTGTGAGTCCATCTCTCTTGGAGTGTCCGCAAGTCTGCTCCTGCTCGAGCCGCCATGTGTGTCCGTGTGCCGGATTGTGAACTTGTGTGTGTTTGTACATCCGCAGCAGGTGCTCGAATGTCTGACGGCGGCAGTGTCCGTGTGTCAGAGGGGACGTCTGGCTTCAGGCGGTCACTTGGTCGATCTGACTGAGAGGAGGAAGGCAGCCGGGAAGCCGAAGAGACGCCGGAAGGAGGGAGTGTGGAGAAATCTGCTGCCGGCTTTGGACTAGCCAGAGAGGAAGTAGCTGAGGTTGACACGGAGGAAGATGTGGACAGAGTAGGAGATGGAGAAGAGGTAGAGGATGGACTGGGAGCAGCAACAGAGGAGCGTAGGGGAGTAACAGCTGAAGGCGACAGAGAAGAGGAAGACTTGGGTGACTTAGGAGCAGAAGAGGAGGACTTTGAACTGGAAGACGTCATTCTGTTGTCCGAATGGTGGTAATGGTGGTGATGATGAAGGTGCTTTGATGATGATGCTTTGGGTTTTGTGTCCTGATGAGGAAGATGAGGGGCAGCAGGGAGAGGTGAAGGTGATTTATTCTTGCAGCGAGGAGGCGCTGGGAGTTCTGCTTTCACTTTAGCAGGAGGTGAATCCTGCCGCTTGGGTTTAACCCTCTCCTTCTCTGCCTCTTTGTCTCTAGCGCTGCTCATGTTTGAGTCCACTGAGAGAGCCGGCTGAGACACAGGAGGGGGATGAAGATCTTGCTCCTCCTTTTTGACAGCTGGCAACGTCCTGTTTTCTGCCTCCTCCTTTATCCTCTCCTTCCCTCCTTTCTCCCCAGTCTCATCTCTCCTCTCCTCCTCTTCTTCCTCCACTGTTTTCCTCTCCTTTTCCTTCACCTCAACCTGCTCCTCCTCCTCTTCTTCCTTCACCTGTTCCTGCTCCTCCTCCTCTCCACAGTGGTACTGTCTTAAGCGGACGTGCCACGCCAGGCTGCAGACAGACGACACCGTCTTGAACTGGTGGACCACGTTACGAGGGATGAAATAGATGTCGTCATGGCACAGGCGGATGCGGGCGTAGTGGATGCCCTCACGACGCAGCTGGTTCAGTTTGGCATCATCCACCCACTGCACACACTGGGAAGAGAGAGGGGAGGGTTTAGATAGTGGCAGTGAAGAACGCTCCAAAATGAAACCTCTGTCTTTTGACACTCACATATGTTAAGGAGGGTAAAAAGAGGTTGCCACGTGTCATTTCACTGGGGGTGCAACATATGTGCAGTAAAATTTGGTCTGCACTCGCCAAAATTTAGCCAATAGCAACGTCCAACCACAGCTCCAGTTACACTGTGCATGTGTCATTCCTCATACCTCAACACCGTGTCCCACACTCTTTCAAAATCATTTTATTTCTCATCAGACAACAGACCAATCAGTGTCCTGTGAGTAGCTACAGCAGCTACAGGCAAGGCTTAGGTGTATGAGACCACAACGTAACAAGACACAGAGAGGTAATAAGATGGTGTAGCTGCTGCAATAGCATCAGTTATATCAGAACAGGAGAGTACTTATTCACTGAAAGAAGAGCAAAGTACAGCACTGAACACGCACAGCAGTGTTTTCACCTTCAGTTAGTTTGACTGACAGATGGTTCATTCAATCACCTGCCAGTTATTTATGAAAGTGCCTGCCCCTTTTCCAAACAGTTTCCACTGGTGGCCTCTCAGATGGTTCTGTGTAATAAACCATCTGACAGGCTCAGGATAATCTTATTATAATAAAATCCCTTTAAGAATAATAATTCTCCTTTTTTATTCTTATGTTTCTATGTTCAGTACAGTAAATACATGTTTTAAGAGCAGATATAAGTGTTTTATAGTAAATAATAAATTATTAAACACTCAATCTTTCTGTGTTCCAGATAAGTTCTCTAATCTCCTGCAGTTCAAACTTAGTCCACCATGCGGCAGCATCCACATCAGATTAATTTAACACCTCATGCAGTGTTGGATAGTGCGTGTGATAATATAAGGTAACTCTGAAGAATAGCTCTAATTTGTGATTTAATAAAGATGACTTTACTGAGGGGACTCTAGTGTACGATGTGTGTGTTTGAGGTAAAAACCTGAGACAGTGGAGGTTCGTAGAGGTCCAACTGCAGCCTCTGGACTACATGAGGGAAATCACCAGCATGGAAACACACAACGTCTTTGGTTACACGAGGAGGCTCCGAGCTGAAAACAGGGGAGGAGAGAGAACGCTGTAGAAATACTGAGCTTCTAAACAAACAGCCATCACTAGCTGCTGTACCCGACAGTGTGATCACATATGTTGCTCCACCGCCTACCTCTCTCCGGCCCGTACAGCCTTCAGCACCCCCACGGCTGCTGTGGTTTGTCTTTCGAAGCCCTGACCGATGTGATCGGCGTGGGCCCGCGTCCGATCCTCAAACAGCATCTCCCTGGGCTCGCTGGTCCGGGGCAGCGACTGCAGCAGGTTCTTCACCTCGTTGGTGGAGCTGCGACGGGACAGAGATAAAACACCAGTGAGTGAAAAGTAGAAAACACATAAGAGTATCCACAGAGATTTCCTGTGTCTCTGCTGTCTAAATAAATACGAACATGACTAAAGGTGAGTGGGCAGCTTGTGTGTTGTTTGCTGTGGCAAAATAAAAGCACCAGACAGGCTTTATCTGCTGGTGTTGTTGTTATCTTTGTTGACATGACGTAATCCAGACGCCACAGTAGGACACTGTAGCAGAGAGGATGAAAACCTGCATTCATGTGGATATAATAAAACATTCTTGTTGTGTATTCAGGTGGTGTTGGAGCATTTCAATTAATTTGATGATTCTTACCTCAATTAATATTTTAATTTTGATCTAAAATGTAAGAAAATAGTAAAATAAATTTAAAAATGGTCACAGTTTCCCAAGGTCTAATTTGACGTATTCAAATGTCTTCCTTTGTCCAAGACCCCAAAAATGCACTTTAATATCAACAGCAACAAAAAAAAAAAAAAAATCAGCATATGTTCACATCTTTTACGCTTGATTTTTTAATTACTCAAAATTAATCAATTGTCAAAATAGCTGCTTATTATTTTTTTGTCCATCAACTAAATGATTAACTGATTTAGCCCTAATGAGGTGCTCCACCTCATACCAGGGCTGAAACAATCAGTTGACAATTTTGACAACCGATTAATAATAATAATACATTTGTGTTTGATTCATTTAAAGTAGATCATCAAGCCCAAATATCTTAAATATGAGAATTTAGTGCTTTTCTATTGCTCTTTTCTATGCTTTTTATGTCATTATAAATTGAATATCTTTTGGTTAGGACTAAAATAATTCAATACGACAATATATTGTCTTTCAATGGAATCGTATTGTGATGAAACCATATATCGAAATATCATGATACACAATTACGTTGTGTAAGTTAATAATAACAAGCACTAACTCAAATTTCTGTGAAAATCTGAATTGATAAGAATTCTTCTTATGTGAATACCTCCGTGTAAACAATTGTCAATAAGACAATTGTCTAAATCTGATTACTCTGTATTTGTGTGTCAGTATAGCTGAAAATATTACATTTTTTTCCTCTATAATTTCACTTGTGTTTATGTTCATTTTGCACTTAAGTTCTCAATTAAATAAGGAACTATTCAATACTTTTAATTTGTCAAGTATCTAATTCATACAAAAACAGGCGTAATCGTGTGGTTATTTCATACAGTATTGAACGAACAGAAAACATGATATATTGTGATATATATTGAGATATGAAATTATCTAAATTGCGATAGAGGATATTGGTCATGTCGCCCAGTCCAACTTTTGAAATGCCAAAAAATATAGCAGGCATTTTTAAATTTACTATTTTCTCACATCTTATGGACAAAACAATAAATCAATAGTGAAGATAATCTTTCTTTGTAGCCCTAGAACAGTTTTGATGTAGAGAATGAAAACACACATTAGTGCAGACATTACAAACATCCTTGTGGTGTATTCGGGGAATGTGAATGTTCTAGGTACCTTTTTCTAGCTTCAGACCAATATGGTTTTCTTCCAATGCAAATTATTCGGTTTTTCCAAAAATGGCTTTCCGCACATGTTTAATACGGTATCTATTCCAAGTCTTCAAAACACAAAATACTGGTGACCCAAAAAAAGAATTAAAAAAAATGGGAAGCAGTTATATCATCTGTGTGCTTTGTGTAAAAAAATTAAGTTGCATTTTAAATAATGGAAAGTAAAAGCGCTCGAACAGGACCGCACTTCCTGCGTACAGACTGAGAAGCCACGGAGTAAAAGCATATAAAATGAGCCGTGTTGCCAAACAATAGAAGCACTGCAGTCAGCTCGCTGCTGGATCAGTGACTCACAGTGGAGCTGCAGTCAGATTCAAACAAGAGTATAAACACACACTCACAGAGATTCCTTCGAGAGTGTAACAGACAGCAGCGAGAGACAGACTACCCGTGCTGAACACTTAATTGTGCATTCATTCATTCAGAGATAAGAGGAGAGAGGAAGGAGCTGGTGGAAGAGGAAGAAAGAAGCAGAGGAAAATAGTACAGAGAGCTCACAGCAAGCTGGCAGTAATGAATGTAAAACCAAGAAAGCTGGTAAATGAAGCCCTGAAATGAAGAGAGTGGGAAGGGAGGAGTGCTGAACATGCACATCCAGAGTCATATTTGAAGTCTACCCTCTCCCTCCTCCTCTATATGTGAGGTCCTGTTGTTCTGGTGGAGGCACAATGTATGTCAGTGCTGCGAGTGAGCAATCTGTCTCTGCACCAAGTCGTCAGGACAGATTCCTGAGCATTTATGGGCAAATAAAGTGGGAGGGAGAAGAAAGGAGGAGGCCGAGGGGAATGGATGAGTGGCAGGGAGAGAGAGAGAGAGAGAGAGAGAGAGAGAGAGAGAGAGAGAGAGAGAGAGAGAGAGAGAGAGAGAGAGAGAGAGAGAGAGAGAAGATAACAGATGGATGAAGATGGAGAGAGAGGTGGGGAGAGGAGGGATACGGCAGTAAAAAGGAGGAAGACTGAGGGAACCACGTTGTCTGACGACAAACATTGTTCAAGGTAGATCTTAAAGCTGCAGCACACACTCTTGTAAAGGTTGTACATTATTTCACACACACACTGAGCTAATGTACCTTAGACATCACACTTGTAAACAATGCATACTGGACTATGATTGGCTTCCAAGGTGGAAGGTGAAATCATGGATGCATGTAAAATGTGGAAAACGTGGCGGTACTGGTTTTTCTACAGTACCGTAGGTATTGTACAGTACCAGGGATCAGGGCTTCAGACTAACTGCGTCCCTTTGTCTCGGGGACGATAGAAAATGTCCCTGATGATGCTACATTATGAACAACAAGACCTAGATAACGTTAGCTGTTAGCAACTAGCTAAATAACACAACTAATTATTATTCATTATTACACTTTAATTTAGCTTTGTTCAGTAGAAATTAATATTAGGTGAAGGTAAATTATAACATTATCATTATGTGTTCAAATGTGATCTTGTAAAATATAGCAACAAGAAACTTGAGGCAAATCACGGTGACGGTAAAACATCCCAGTGAAGTAACATTAAGCAAAACTCATTTTTGAGTAAATAAAGAAGAAGAAGAAGAAGAAGATCTACCTTTATTAGTCCCACAGTGGGGAAATTCAATTTGATTAAATGATTATTATGCATTATTATTAAATGCCTTGTTTTGTCCAACCAACTAACTCAAAGATATTTAATTACAATTACTGTGGAGTGGAACTCTTATCGTGATCATGTTTGTCTGAGTCAAACTGATCACTATAAACGGATGATTTCTCATGCAGATTACCATCTAATTAATATTTGTATATTCATTACATGAAAAAAAGCTTGAATTCAAAAAGTCAAATTCATAATAGGCAGTGGCAACATGAGGCCCGCTGCAATAATAACACTTTTCTGCACTCGCAAGGCGTATTCATGTGTTTCAGGCGGGAAGAAATTCTTGTAACATGCCCCAACTTTTAGTTTGGCTGCACGGTCGCCGCAGCGTTTCATAGACAGCGTGGCAGCTCGCCACAGGCCGTCGTCGCTGCTCTGGTGTGAGTTCAGCGTGAGGAACACCACGTGCTGCGGCTGCTGTATCCTGTCGCAGGCAGTTTGCTTTGACGAGTCTATGTTAGGTAGCCAGTCAGAAGCAGACGGGTTACATAAAATAAATACGTAATAATAATACGCTGTCATGTGGGCTGCACGGTGGTTCGCACTCTCGCCTCACAGCAAGAGGGTCGCAGGTTTGATTCCGGCTTGGGACTCTTCTGTGTGGAGTGCATGTTCTCCCCGTGTAAGCGTGGGTTTTCTCCGGGTACTCCAGCTTCCTCCCACAGTTCAAAGACATGCTGTTTAGGTTAATTGATGACTCTAAATTGCCCGTAGGTGTGGATGTGTGCTTGAATGGTTGTCTGTCTATATGTGCCCTGCGATGGACTGCTGACCTGTCCAGGGTGAACCCCGCCTTTACCCAATGCCAGCTGGGATTGGCTCCAGCCCCCCCGCGACCCCCAACGGGATAAGTGGTTGATGGATGGATGGATGCTGTCATGTATGAAAAGCCCCAAAATGAACACTGTAAGCGCACGACTTGATTACTATAAGCAGATTATTTAAGCATCATTTATATAGGAATGACTCTGTTCCAAGCTTTTTCTTGCATATAAGCTCTTAATCGCTTTAAGCAGTTCACTGTATATAAAATAGAAAAAAGCAGTAAATCCTCACAATGGAGAAGCTGGAACCAGAAGAGAGTTTTTGCTTAAAAGTTATTAATTTATTATCAAAATGGCTGCTGTTGTTTGATTAATTGATAAATCAACTAATCATTTCTGCTCTACTAGAGACTGAGCAGGCTGTGGTTTGACGCCTTGTTGACAGCGAGTGTGATGGACTCAGGTCTGTTATTCGTTAAGCAGTTTGTATCTAAACAGCGTGCGCCTCATCAGTCAGGCCTCTGTCCTGCTGCAGCTGCTGCTGCTTGGCCAAGGTTGCTGCTGTTACTATGTAATTACTGTAAATCTCTGGAAGCTCTTTCACTATGAGCTGAAATATTTGGGTTTATTTTCATCGTCTGACTACTATAATCAAGCTGAATTCTCAGACTGAGAGTCTCGACCTTTTCACTAAAACCGCTGAGAAAACGAAGAAACGCCGGGAAGAGACGCTCCCCATTCAAAAGAAGCCTTCCTTCGAAGCAACATAGGGTCAAACTGCAGACAAGGTCTCACTGCAAATAACATCACATCCTCTCAATATCTCTTCAAACACACTGTGTTTTTCTTTATACACACATACACAAACAAAAACACTGGCACTGCTCTGACGTATTCAGTGTGTGCTCTCTTTAAACACACTTTCAGTGGGTTCCTGAAAATAACAGTGCAGTAAGTCTACAATAAATCAACTTAAAGCTGGAAAGAGGGGTCAGGAGGAGGAAACAGAAGACAGAGCTTAAGAGAAATAGAGAAGGAAAGAGATATTTAGAGGGAGCAGAGGCAAGAAATATGTGGGAGGAGTGGAGGAAAGAAAGGAAAGAGAGATTGAGGAGAGATCTGGGAGCCAAATGGGTGGAAACTATGAGAAAAGTGCACCTTGGTTTGTAGATGTCATTTTGTATTCATATCTCATGGTGATTCATAACAGGGTGATGGGGTGAGATAGGACACAGAAGAAAGAAGAGAAAGGAATAGGAGTTTAACCACGTCTCTCTCTCTCTCTCTCATCAATCCATCTATCCATCTATCTTTGTCTCTATACAACAGATTCCTTCAGCCCCAGCTGTTACACAAGTGTTTTGGACAGCAGCACACACACTAACACTCACACTGATGCAGCACTCTTGAAAGCAGTCCCCTTCAAACACCGTTTCCACCAACCGAAGCGTAACATGTCGATGCAGCAAAATGTACATATTTATTAGAGCTGCAACAATTCATGGATTAGTTAACTATCAACTTAATCACCAACTATTTTGATAACTGATTAATCAGTTTCAGTATTTTTTAAGACAAAAATGTGTTTGATTCCAGCTTCTTAAATGTGAGTATTTTCTAGGGATGTAACGATCCATCGATCTGGATCGATTTAAGGATCAACGTTCCAATGTATTGATAGTGTATATAGAGTGAATATAAGTGAAGGTTGCTACAGTAGCTCTCCTAACGGTGAACCAGAGACAGTGAACGCAGCACCGTGGCTACTACAGTAGCTCTCCTAACAGAGAACTGGAGACAGTGAACGCAGCACCGTGGCTGCTACGGTAGCTCTCCTGATGGCGAACTGTTGATTCAGCTGTCTGTGTGCTCATATACTGCAGCTGGCGAGGCACTAATCTTGTCGGTTATCAGTAAATAATCGGTTAACGAGGGTTGGGTATCAGTTAAGAATTTTTTTCTAAATTATCATCCCTAATGGCATCATCTTTAAGAAAGACCCACACAGCTCTTTTTTTATTGCTTTTCTTTTAAATATCTAGAAGAGCAGAGTAATATATTTGTCAAATCATATTTTAGTTGTTTTTTGTGAGTTGATATAGATTGCAGGCCCCTGAATTAAATCAAAATTGTATTGAGGCAGACTGATATCAGCAAATATCATATTGTTGTCCAGAGTATCAATGTAGTATTGTATAGTGATGAAACTGGTGATTTCTTTACTCATATATGACAGTAAACTGAATGTAGTTATGGACAAAACAAGACAGAGGAGGATGTCAACTTGGGCTCCATGTTTTTCACCACTTTATGACATTTTATAGACAAAACTGGTCGATTAATCAAGAAAATAATTGACAAATTAACAGTGAAAATAATTGTTAGTTGCAGCCCGATAATTTACAGGCTGGATTCAGGTGTAAACACTAATCATAAAGTGACTATACTGTTTGTATTACTCCTTTTATTCACCCTGGAATGTCTGAATGGATAAAGCTTTCTTGAATGAATTATCAGGGCTGTCCTCAACTAAAGAAATTATTGGTCGACTAACCCTCATGATTTTGTTGCTGATTTAATCGACAGATCTGAGTTTCTCTGAAAAGAATCACAAAAGCACCACTTTAAATCTTGTGTTAACCAGAGATGTGCTCATTAGTTTATTGGAAATAAGCCATTCAGCTTTAAAAAAATGACTAATCGACTAAAGTGGACTAACACCAAAACGACCAATTAGTGGACTAATCGACTAAGAGGAGGCAGACCTAGATCCATCCATCTTCAACTGCTTTTCCTGTTAGGGGTCGCGGGGGGCTGGAGCCGATCCCAGCTGGCATTGGGTGAAGGTGGGGTTCACCCTGGACAGGTCCATCGCAGGGCACATAGAGACAAACAACCATTCACACTCACATTCCCTACGGGCAATTTAGTTATCAATTAACCTAAACTGTATGCTGGAGAACCTGGAGAAAACTCACGCTAACATGGGGAGAACATGTAAACTCCACACAGAAGAGCCCCAAGCCGGATTCAAACCTGTGACCCTCTTGCTGTGAAGCAACAGTGCTAACCACTGCACCACTGTGCAGCCCCTAGACCTACAATTCATAGACAAAAATATCAACTACAGCTGCAGCTAACAATTATTTTCCTATCTTACTTTGCTGAAACTCAAAGTGACGCCTTGTTTTTGTCCAAAAAAAAAAATAGTCCAAATATATTCAGTTAATGATATAAAACATAGGAAAGCAGCATATCCCCTGTCCACTGAGACAAGAGAGAAATAAGCGCAGCATGGGAGGAATGTGTGTCGTCCCGTGTTTGGCTGGCTGCCATGTGAAGTAGCGTCTGATGATGTCGACTCTATTAACATAACGATGATCTCATCAAAGTGGTGAGCCACATACCGCTCTCATCACACACACCTTCTCTAATGGTCTCGCTCGCAGAAATCCTGTGTTGTGTGTGTGACAGAGCTTATGTGTGAGCAACAATGACACTGTGACAGACAAACAGAGAGGGTGTAATTGCCTCATCTGGCTACAACAAAGCTTCGTGCTGCTACTGTGGCTGCTGCTTCAAATGTGGGAGTATGTGTTGGTACTGTTTTTTTCATAATCAGTCCTCGTGGGCTGTGCGGAGAGTACAGCTGGCTCAATAAGGTACACACACCAGAGACGTGTAGCCAGCACAAACAATCACAGAGACCAAAATCCCTGCTAATTCGAAATCTCATTGCAGTGCTTAAGGCGGATACAAAATATTGGCTGGCTTCAATTGTGTGTGTTTGTTTATGTAATGTGGGGTAGACTGTAGGGCTGGGACGCTACATCTGTCTTGTGACTCAATACTATCATAATACTTGGGTGCCGATCCAATATGTATGTGGAGTTTTACAATTACAAAAGTATTACAATTCAATATTATGATTAATTGGGATTTTTGATAACTGTTTTAACATACCACGAAATGACCATGCGAAAAAGTTGAATCATCAATCAATCAGCCTTCTAGGGACTTTTTATATGAAAAATATCAAAATCAATACATTAAAATGTTTGATTTTCAGCATGTATGTAGCCAGAGATGTCCTGAAGTCAAATATATCAGTCATTGTCAGGAATTATTAATTACATTTTTTCCAGCAACCCAAAAATCAAAGGATAAAGACATTTCCCTCACAAATTAGAGGTATTTTCTTTTTTAATTTATAAGGGACATGTAATGTTTTATAATTCTCGTGAATATAATCCAGTCAATCTTATTCCCGATACATGTATTTTATATCATGTAGTTTCCTTTTTCCATATAGTCGCACATGTATACTTCATCTAACTTTGCTAAGTCCATCGCTAGCTCTCCTGTCAGCTCTGTTCTCTTTAAATATCTATGGTCAGCTCTGTTTGACTGTATTTAAAATAAATGTTAGAATATTGGTACTTTACAGTTGCAGCGTTGTCCCCCTGACCACGGAGATGAGAGTGACGGTTGGCTTGATCGCATGTTATCGTATTACAATAACGTTTCCTGTCCATGACAGTTAGCATGTAGCTTGATGTCTAGCTCTGCTTTTCCTGCAATGTATGAAACCTAAAGTGTTTCTATACTTTACTGTATGTGCAGTATTTACCACATTGGATTTAAAATGTGAGGGTGCAGCTCGTATCCATGCAGACCCTCCGCCGTCTGGACTTGCTGCGGCTGTCAGCGATTTGTTTTGGATGACGGCTACCGAACGGATATGACGTCACGTTACGCAGACTACAACAATAAAAGCAGTGCCTTCCTTCTACCTCCATATAGACTCTAATGAAATATATCGATTCTGGCATTAAAAAACTAAATTGCGATACATAGGTGAATCAATATTTTTTTCCCATCCCTTGTAAACTGTAGTGTACTCACCGTTTTCTTTTAAAAGGAGACTTTGGTATATCAGCTACAGGTATCATCTGCTCTCCTGGTCTGACCCACATTATGGGACCGTCGTCGCTCTCTGAGGGATCCATCAGCCTCAGACTGGAGAGCGTTCCCCATGGAAGAGTCCGCTGCAGCCAGAGAGACGAAGAAGCAGTTAGTACGTCCCTCGCTTTTTTCACTTAACAAGTATTTTAAATCTCATGTGCAGAAATTGCCCCCCCTGGCAAAACTTGTCACTGGCACCCATGATGCTTCAGAGGGTGCTGAATCAGAGCCAAAGCCCTCGACGGTTAGAAAAGTGCCAGAGGATGTGCTTCTTTTGATATTCAGCATACGACGCCACTCCTCCGCAGTGCATGCAGGAGATTTGAAGTGTCAACACAGAATGGCAAACAGAAGAAAAGCTTGTCACTCCTGCATTTCAGGGACAGCAGTAAACACAATATTTTGGTGGTCTGTTCCCACACACACACATTCATAAAAGAGAACCGACTTCCTGAACTGAGAGCTGCATCAAATCGCTCTGACACACCAACTTAACGTCTCTTCTTTGCCACCACTGACAATATTTAGGTGTGTTTGTTGATGTTTGTATCAGGCAGTATTTCTCCATCTTTTAAGTTTGTGGCATTTCCAAACAGTCTGTGGTGTAAATGCATTAAAATGTCATTTTTCACTTTCCCATTCCCTGTCCATCCACCCATTCTGCTCCTGGGCAGTTTACTGCCATTCATCCTGTCCTGACTCACCTTCAGGAAGGGCGACTCCTCCAGCATACCGAGGAATTCTGGGAAATAATCCCCGACCTCCTCGTCCACGGCTCCCACCAGGCTGATCTGTCTCATTGCCCCGGCTCTGTACGTACCGTTGCTGTACGTCTTCTTCACCTTCAGCAACCACAGGAGAAACACAACATTAGAAATCCTGTTACTTTAACACCACAGCAGGAAGGTGAGGTTGGTTACTCTGCTCGACAATATAATTTTATTTTATTTATTTATTTATATTTTCTGTAGAGGTGAATCTGGGAGATTTCACAGATTTGAGTTTTAACTTAAGAAAAATATTTATCATAATAAACTTTATTTTTATAGCACGTTTCTTAACAGCGTTACTAAGTGCTTCATACAACAAGAAAAAAATTCTTAGTTGACTAAAAAAATTTATCAATAAAACTGATCAGTTGATTCACGCATTTTCTACAGCAACAACACTGGGCCGCCTGCAGATACGCCTGCTTGCTAATCGGCTTAATATGCTCAAGCATTGGCCGATGATGTTGAAAATGTCAAATAATCGGCCCGATAAATTAGCCGACCGATGAGAGGAGACCACAGTAAGGCGATTAGGATACTGGGACTGGGATATGCTACTAGAGGTCAACTGATTAATCGCTACTGTGGTCTTGAATTCCTCTAAGACATCCTGCATGTAATCAAACACGCCTGATATTTCTGTCAGTGGTCTTCAAAGGCGGCAACCTCTTTGGCTCGTCACCCCTTAAAAGCAAAGCCAAGTCTGCTTGCAACGCCTCTTCACAGGCTGCACTTGTTTACCGGAGAGGTTGTTTTGCCCTCGTTTTATTTCAATACTCTGAAAACTATAAAGCAATGAATCTCTGTTCAGTCTTCTTCGCATATCTTGAGAACCATTCACCTGATCCACTTCACACTACACAGGCGAGTGTATTGCTGGGGACATCATGGAGCGCCTTGTTGAATTCGGTTCAATTTGGACACGCCACACGTTCAATATTAATAAACTTTTAGCAGAAGGGTGGGCCTTCAGGGCTCTGCAAACTGGATATACTAACATTACAACCGAGTTGTTCCTCACTTCCCTGGAGTCAACAAGCACTGAGCGGTTCTTGACAAACTCTGCAAGCAGCATTTCATTGGGGCCAAGCAATGACCCATTTCGAACAGGCAGCACACTAGTTTTAAATAACAAGAAAAATGATTTGGTGTAGCAATATAAATAATGCATATAATATAGAAATATGCATTTTCCTTTATCATCTACCAACCAATCAGCAAGACGCCCTGAGGGGCCTGATTAGCAGCTCGGCAGGTTTGGAACCTTTGTTCTACGTGGCCATCTATGAAATTACATTTAATGGGAGGATATTTTAATCACATTGCTAAGGAGGCATGTTATGTATCTATATGATGGTATTAATGACAGCTATCAATTTTGAGCTAACTCACCACACCATACAAACTGAGGTAGAAACTGTTCAGGAGGGTTGAGTTACTCCCTGCCTTGTAGGCTACACTATTTATTGATAGAAAAATAAAAGCTGTGCAATGCATGAACAACTTCAGAGCAGATCAGAGGCATTCACGGTGAATGGCGAGCAACAAACTTTGAAGTCTTTCTCCAGTTCACCAACAATCTTAAAGCATTGCTCCAACTCCTGCAATAGTCCCGTTATTTTATCCTTGAACCGCTTCATGTCTGCGACATGTTGGGTTGCGCACACATCTTTCAGACAAGGAAAGAACAGCGTCACCACCTGAGAGTCTCCCACAATGACAGCTTCAACATGAACGCACATATGCCGATGCTGTCATAATACTGCGCCCTTGCAGCATTTTGTTCAAGCTATTCAAGAGCTCTGCTCTGCTCAAAGTAGAAGACGTAATAGGCAAACTGACAAGGCAGCTCCGGGCCAGCTGTATACAGGTATACCAGTTTGCTTGCATAACAGAATTGCCATTGCGACCTCCGGTACACACATTTAGAACAGCAGTTTCTTTCATTGAAAAATTGCAGCTCATTTTTATACTTTGCAAAATCATCTTGCAGGCCGGATTAAACCCGTTTGCGGGTCTGATCCGGCCTGCGGGCCGTACGTTTGACACCCCTGGTATAAATGTTTACATAAAAACATAAGTATTTAGTATTGTTGCAATATAATCCAGAGATATAAGTGTGTGTGAGTGTGTGGGCGGCTTCACTTGTGATGTTTCTGCTCCGCCGGTGTGACTCTACAGACTGTTTGCTGCTCTTCACTTGGCTGACAGAGCATAGTGTGTGTGTGTGTGTGTGTGTGTGTGTGTGTGTGTGTGTGTGTGTGTGTGTGTGTGTGTGTGTGTGTGTGTGTGTGTGCGCGGTGTGTGTGTGTCTAACACGTGTCCCATACCCTTGGCCCTCAACAGTGTCTTTGTGTGTATGCACGAGTGTGCAGTACGTGCAGCATGTGGCCTGCATGCTGTACTCTTGGCTGATCAGGGTGTGTGTGTGTGTGTGTGTGTGTGTGTGTGTGTGTGTTTGTTAGCCAGATCTTTGGCTGCACGCCTCCAGTGAGTCACCACTTGACAACAAGGCAGAGATAAAGAGAACGAGGGAGAGAGAGAGAGAGCAGAGGGATGAAGAGAGCGAGGACACACTGGAGAGGAAGAATGAGGGACAGATGGAGAGAAGTGGCGAGAGGAAGAGGGAGAGAAAGTTTAGGAAGACAACAAGCTGTCAAAGAGACAGAGACAGAAGACAGGAGGCAGGGAGAAAACATGAAGGGGAGGATGGTAATACTGTAGCTCAGAGGGGAGTAAGGAGGGAAGAGGGTAAGCAGGTGAAAATGAAGATAACACATTTTTGGAAGATAAGAGAGTAAGAACAGGAAACAGGGAGGTGAAGGAGAGAGGAGGACAACAGATACGTAAAAGTAAAAGGGCAAAGATGTGAAAGAGACAAAAAGGAGGGAGGTGGAGTGAGGGAGTGTGACGGGGAAGGTTAGAGAGGATGGGAGGGGGCTCTCAGGTGTGTCCTTGAGCAAGGCGCTAAACCCCATAACAGCTGCTCAGACACTGGTTATGTGAGCTGCAGCCATTTGTCCCACAGTTTGGCTTTTAATAAGGAATCATTGTGGCTCCAGTAGCTTGGTTATCTAGGATAATTTATAAAGAATGGCGTTAACAACTGCATTACGGAGGTTAACGACTTTAAAAAAAATTAAGATTAAAATAACAATTACTCACAACAGACAGATTAAACGACACAACTAATTATAGTAGTCAATAACCAGCTTTAGTCACTGTAAAGTTTAGCAAACTTTAAAATATTTAACACTTATGGAGAGTATAACCCAACTGATATTGAATTTTTAAAGCCAATACTGATATTTTGATGATGTTATATCAGCAAAATGTATTTTTTTTTTTTATCATAAACAAACTCTGGATACAGATCCCCATAGATTTAGATTTCTTCTCTATTTAATTGTGACCAAGATATAAGGTGAGACATTTTACTGTGTAAAAATCTCCTCATCTATGTTCTCTAATGAACAAACAATGTAGTGGAAACAATGGCATTTCTGTACTGTAATTTCTTGTTACGATTATCTATCTATCTATCTATTAATTTTGGCCAATATATCTGTATATCGAGTAGTTATTGATAGCTCTAGTTTAGACCAAGCATAAGAAAATGTACTTGAATTTATACTTGGTGGTGGTGCTGCAATTTAAGATTATTTTCATTACATTATACAATTAAGCCATCAACTGTTAATTTATAAGTATTTAAAAATGCCTAATGCATCTTTCCAGAGCCAAAAGCAACATCTATTGAATGCTTGTTTTGCTCAAACAAGAGTCTAAAACCCAAAGATATTTAATTTACAGTTATATAAAACAGAGAAACGCAGCAAATACACAAATTTCACAAGAGGGAACTTTTTTTTTTGTTTGATAGATCAGTGATTCTCAAAGTGGGAGTCTGTGAAATAATAAGCTATAAATTATAAAAATTGTGCTGTATCATTAAACAGATGCCCATCCCTCCTCAAACAGTAGCTTTGGGCCAATAGAAACTATGATACGGTTGTGACACAGCAGGAAGTTCGGATGCAAAATCAAAATGCAATATGACCCTCGGTTTTAATGTATATAAGTGGAATTAAAATGATTCAAAAATTGAAATGTTTCTCATTATCACTATGAAATAGGGCCGAGGTATTTAGGTTGAAAAGTTTTAAAATATAAATACTTCCAATGGCCTCAAGTACAAATGGTAGTGCTTAATTAATGTGTTACAGTTAAGAAGGGGCAGATTATCAAAATCTTTGATTAATTTCCTGTCAATCGACTTAACTATTAACTGACTAAACGTTCTACCTCTAGTATATAAACATGCTGTTATTATACTCAGTGGATGAAGCAACTTGTCCACACTGCAGGTGGAGGACATACTGTAGAGCTGATCCCCTTAAAAACAGCATGTTGTCGACAGTAATGCGTTTTGTTTAAAGAAAAGCTCCTGCATGTTCACTTGCAAATTGGTCTAATTACGAGCATCAAATAAGGGACTATTGGTGTTAATCTAATCTGTGACAAATTAACAACATAAATCAGTTTATCATGCAGAGACGGGCCGAATCATTTGGTGCATTTGTTCACTTCATTTCGCTGCATCTGTGCCCCGACACACTGAGTAATATCCTCCTAAGATGATGATGATGATGATGATGACTAACCGCTTGAAATACTCACTCCACGCGCGTAAACACATCACAACTTTAAATAGTCTCACTGAGTCAATGACCTAGATACACATGGATTCAAATGCCTTCATGCGTACAAGCGTTTGTGTTTCTCAGCCAGTTATGTGTGTGTGTGTGTGTGTGTGTGTTCAGCTTCCTGCATACTTATAACAGTGTGCCTGCTTACTGTATGAACGTCTATTTTCTCTTCCTGTGAGTGTGTTTACACAATGCATAATTTAACAGGAGAATAACCCCCACGTTGTTAGCAAAGGGAACAGTCTCTCACTATCACAGGAGGAGTATTAGGAAACACCAGCTCTGCCTCATATAAACGGGTACATTTAACAGTCAGTGATTCACACACACACACACACACACACAGCTTGTCTATAATAAGTGAAGGCAAACAGAAGGAAACAGGAAACGTGACACTTCCTCCACTGTTCAAGATGCTCCAGTACTTCCTTGCCTCGGTGTACGTGAGCATTAACACACTCAATGGTGGAATGTGTGAAAACAAATGACCTTTTACTGTTTGCAAACAATGATGATATATGTAAGTGAGCACGCAGTTTGGCAACGGAAGTAAAACAGAGTGCTACAGTATGTAAGGGTTTAACCACCAAAGATCGTGAATCAGTCTTAAATAACTGACTTTCCAGATCATTGTGCTGTTAGTGTGAGGGTAGAAGACATTATCAACCGTTCACTAGATGCTTGCAACTACATTATCTGTGGTCATGTACAGAACGTCAAACACAGCACAGACAGTGCTGAGTTTATCGACTCTTAAAATAGGCGCTACCAATGGCAGCATTTTAAAGCATGTCCTTGTCTGCAGCCATAAAAGCCGCCAGTGTTTTGGTTTAATGAGTGACCGTGTTAATTTCTGACTCTCAGCCAATCTCATATCCCTCATAGATGGTAACCAACTAAAAAAAAAAAGTTGAAATATGCTTCCAAACTTCAACTTTAACCAAACCAGTAATAGCAATAACACTATGCCGAAGAGTCGCTATGTCGTTGGTTGCACCAACGATGAATCTAAAAATGCTGGTCTCCGATTTGTTCCCTTCTCATGTCCAAAAAAAGACATAATGAAGAGACTTAATGGCTCAAAGCTATATACCAGACCTGCATTGCATCATCGCCGAGTCTGTGCTCTATTTGGGGGAAAAGAAATTCGCTGTTACAGGAGAAAGAATGATGAAAAGATGTGTAGTAGGATCACTGTCAGTGTGGAAAATCGCTAAATGAGGTAGGTGACAGTCAGGGTTGGAAATTAGCACCAGACACCAACCAAATGCTGGTAAAATATGCAAGTCGCTGCTAGATTTGCATCACACACCAGCCAAAAAAGACAACAGGAACCTAAAGAGTGGCTGGTAGATGTAGGAATTCACCAGCTACAGAGGCAGGTGGACAAAAAAGTTAATTTAACTAGCATGGCTAGTTAATGTTAGCTTGAGTGGGAGGCTGCTGCAGTAATACAGTCAGACATTAACGTTATAGCAGCGTCAGACTCTCATCTCCAACTCAATCTCAGCCTATAGATCAAACAGTTGGCTATTAACACTAGAGGTCAACCAATTAATCGGCCAGGCGAATAATCGGGTCATTTTTTGCAATATGTATTAATTAATAACACATGTGTATCATTTGTTTTTTTTTAAGCTGTTATATTTACCTGTCATATTTATGTAAGTTACTTCGAACAACCACGGACGCATTCAGCTAAACTTAAGTCTTGAGTCTGACTTTCTGATGCTGGAAATGGTTTTAATTTCCTTAACTCCTCTGGAGGGCTGGGGCAAGACGCCACCTCCGTTGTCTACATGTGCTGTCAATATGTGCACCCATATTTTTTAATGACGTTGGCTATAAAAGTGTCTATTCACAGTACATGTTTCCTTTACTGCTAAACTTCTCAATAAGCTCTATTTAAAATGAGCGATGCTGCTGCACAAAAGCACAAGACGATAAATAAATACTAACAACAATAAAAATTCTGGTCACAAAAGGATAAAACAGACTAATCACTGCTATCTAAAATCTAATCTAAAATGTAATGTATCTCATTTGGTATTCCAGGTCCGCAAATTCACAAGATTAAAAAGCCAACGTCATTAAATATAATCATCATTACTGTCATCTCTTCCCTGCTGTCACTTTCTATGGCTAAAAGCGGTTAGTTTCACTCTCTTTTTTCTTCCCACTTGCTGTTTTTTTACTCAGATTATCTCTCGTCTCTGTCAGCCTCTCCATCTCCTCGTCTGCCTCATAATACTGGCGTCCCCGGTGGGAAGTCGATTAGATCAAGCCTCTCTCTTTCCTGGTCTCCTTTCCGTCTCTGGTGCGGCCACTGTAACCACTTGTTAGTTCTATAACAATGTTCCCTCCTCTTGTCAACACATCCTTCACTCTCTCTGGCTGAGGTCATGTCACATGACATCATCTCGCTGCTCTATCTGACCCCTCTATGACCTCTGTCGGCTTCCTCCTCTCTTTCCCAGCTCTCTTCCTAAATCATTACGTCGGGTCAGACTCTAGAGTACCAAGTCTATTACTGAGCCTGTGCCACAACAAAGTTGTCTGGCTGCAGTCTGGTGCATCATACACAATCACACAAACATTTCTTACATAAACTCTCACTCGGCTAACCCACAAACACACTTTGAATTAAAAATAATCTAATGGTTGCTCTCCACCTTCAATGAAGCCCAAGTTAACGCCAGGGCTGTGTCATGCATGATTCAAACGCTGCAGTACCAGACCGTTTTGTAAACACTTGTGTTGGAGATGGTTTGGAGGCCAAGTTCAACAGGGCTGCATCCAGGTCAGAGTGTATGAAAGTGTAGGAGGATGGAGCTGAAACTAATTACTATCTCAGTTGTGATGATGTTTAACCCAAAACTGTTAAACAGTAAACGCATGATGATGATAAACTGATGCAACAGAATGTGTGTTTTTGTCAGACGGAGAGCACTGAAAATTCAGAAGGTATTTTCTAGCAGACTAAGGCTGCCCTTCTTAGTTGATTAGTCAACTGATCGGTCGTTTTGATCACTAAGATGTCTTTTGACGATTAGTAATTATGCTTTTAATGCTGAATGACTTATTTCCAAGAAAGTTATGAGCACACCTGTGGTAAACACATTTAAAGTGGTGCTTTTGTGTGATTTTTTTGTGGAGAAACAAATGTCTGATGATTGAATAAAGTAATCTATTAGTCAATTAAACTGTGTTAGTTGACTAAGAATCTCTCCTGCGACAGACAAAGAGCTAGCTTCAGTCTTACTATACCTTAGCATTGCCATGCTTATTAAAATCAGCGTGCCAGACGTGTGGACTCAAGTCATATGACTTGGATTGGAGTCACAAATTTGAGATTTCAGACTTCACAAAATCAAAGGTTTGCTACTTGACTTTCGATTTTAACACTTAACGTGGACTTGGGCCTTTGACTTGAAAATACCCTTCCCCGAGCCCAAAGGTTAAAAAGTAAGTAATTTAGTATTCATTTCCTGATTCAACTAACATTGTTGGGGTTCAGTGTCTCGCTCAAGGACACTTCAGCATGCAGACTGTATGAGATGGGGATCGAACGCCAACCTTGTGGTTTAGGATGATCGCAAAACCCAAAATAATTCTCAAATACTCTCCAGCTTCAACAGGTACTAACTGACACCAGAACAACTGTCTCACAGCGTCTTTCTTACAAATCAAATATTATGTACAAGAACTCGTTGGATGTGTGAATGTTTTTCAAGATTTTAAAGCTTACTTCTTTGACTGTAGGTGGAACTGGATAGCATGACCATAGATCTCTTCCTTTCCTTGCCTCTTAGAATAATAATCTGTTGATCAATCATTTCTAATATATTTATCAGTGAACTGCTTGGTGCCTTGGTTAAGATCTCAGATCTGGTATAATACTCAAACATGTTGAATACTAATTGAAACCACTTGAGATTAAATTTACGAGAGAATACTCCAGTTTGTAATATGTTTTGAGTTACAGACCATATTCCTTTTAGCAGTCATATCCCTAAAATGCCATCTGTTAGCTGGTCTACATTACAGGGCGCTGTTGTGGATGCTCTTATACAGCCATGAGTATACACATGAGCACAGATTAATATAAAATTAAAAACTGCGCTGACTGTTTTACTTTGCATTAATCTGTCGTAACTAAATTATTACTTAGTGACTAAACCGGAAAGACCAAATTACTCCACTGTCGAAGCACATCATATATTGGCTGCTGGGCTGTGCTTGCCCTGAGAAAATGGAGTGCTGTAATCTTCTATAATCCCTCGCACCACTGAAAAAGCCTTCAGTCGGGCACTGAATACAAAACACTCACGCGCCGCCTGAACGGCAGCAGAGCAACTTTGATACCTGCGGTCAGATTCTGCACACACACGGCTGATTATCGAGAACGAGTGAAGAAGTGCGTGGGTGATTTGTGCGTCGTACTCCAGCGGAATAAAACGAAACAAGGAGAATGAATGCGCACGTGTACGCAAACACCAAAGGACACTGCAAGCTGTTGCAAATTTCTAAATTCCTCCCCTTCTTCTTGCACAGCTGTCCAGTTGTTTGCAACTGGAACAGAGGAGCAAACAACAGGGCAGAAACATAAAGAGTGGAGGGATAAATGACAGAGTAACGCAAAGGGAGGGGAGACACTAAAGAGAGCTGGAGAGGAAGAAAGGTGGAGGAAAAATGTGTGAGGGAAATCATTAATCTGCCTCTGTGTGTATATATATATCAGTGTGCATGCTCACATCTGTTTGTGTGTGTGTAGACTGTATGTCTACTTCCCAAGGTCACTGCTGAAAGCTAGGGAGGGAGGGGGAAAAAAAATTAACAAGACCAGTGGACAATGACGTTAGCCCTGCAAGGAACACTACTCTTAAAGGGACAGCTCGGGACGCAGGTTTGCAGGGGGAGCTGAATTTAGACAATGGACAGTTTCGACGTTTAATTCATTCATTATCTTTGGTTTCATTTATTCAGACACATGCAGAGATCAAAGATGTGTTTGCTGAAGCAGAGCTGGCCAAAACTGAAACAAACACGCAGAATAACCTTATGAATATTTCATAGTTATTAGAAGAAAAAAAAAAAAAAAAAAATAGCCAGAAGGGGAGTGTTAGAGAGCATAAACTGCTCTACCCCCTGTAGTACCACACTCACTGATAGCTGGTGCGGCCTGCACTCACACTGAAAAAGAGCAGGCAGTATCTCAACAGAAAGCCACTCAGGAGGTTTGAGGCAACAAAAGGCTTTTCATTAGTGAACTATAGACGGTGGGACAGCTCGAAATGAAGAGGTCTAGCTGTGTCGCCGTCCTCAAAGGAGACAATCCAGACAAACGCCAGCAGCAAAACACACATTTCTTGTTTTTCCAGTTGTCCTCAAAAGGTTGTGTAGTATGTTGAGAAGTAGATGAGAGCCTCCCATATTTGGGATTTGAGAAGAAAAACACCTTTTTGTGTTGGTTTTGACTCAAGCAAGCGGTCATCTCTCACCACTTCTTGCTTTCATACATTCTCTATCACTTTCCTATTCTGATATCAACCTTACTTTCTCATCTTTTTCAGGTTTGTCACTTTTAACTTTGCTTTGTGAAGTAAAAGCAGTCACCTGCACACAACTCCACCATTGATAATGTTGACATTTACTCTGAGAAATGAGACATCTGTGAGACTGCCAAAAGCTGTTTAATGCTGGACAGTCTGAGGCAGATGTTCAAACCAGATGGTTGAAGCGTCAACAATACAACTTTTTCATCTGCATACAGCAGTCATCTGGTCTTCAATCGATCTTTTTCCTCCCCCAATCTGCCTTCATCCTCTCGCTCAACTTACTTTATTAACATTTTTCTTTCCCTCCATTCCCCTTCTTGTACCATCTCTATCAGCCTCCCTTCTTCATTACGGACACATAAATGCACAGAAATGCTCGTTGCCCGACAACCTATCCTAAATTTAACCATCTCGTGAGAGTTTCCCAAATTGTGGCTTACCTTTTTGTGAACACATGGTATATACACAAGTCAAACTCACACGTACACTATTACTAATCTGTATTTATAAAAACTACCAAAGCACACAAGTGAAAGAGTTACAGAGTCCAGAATACTCCATTCAATAACAGTGACGCTTTTTCCCTGCAACACACCAGAGCTAGCAGCTAGGGCTGTCAAAGTAAAACGCAAATTTACTTTAACGACACTAATTTCTTTAAAGCGCTAACACAAATTTGAGCAATATTTCAGAGGTTGCGGCAGGCTTTTTTAGATACTGGCATCATATGAAACTAGAAGGAATCCACTGTCACCAACAATGTCATACAAGCTTGTGAAGGAGCTTAAATCACGCTCTGACTAAATTTTGGCAAGAAAAACTTGGCGTGGTCATTTTCAAAGGGGTGAAAATGGGTTCTATGGGTACCCAAGAGCCTCCCCTTAACATCACATGCACTTTCATAGTCATAGTGAAGTCAGCACACTGACAGCTGTTGCGTATTTGTTTATGCTCAATGCAGAACCTGTGAGGGTTCCCGGACAATATTTGTCATTGTTTTGTGTTGTTAATTGATTTCCAATAATAAATATAAACATACATTTGCAGAAAGCAGCACATTTGTCCACTCTCATGTTTATAAGAGTATTAAATACTTGACAAATCTCCCTTTGAGGTACATTTTGAACTGTTAAAACTGTGTGCTTTATTTGCAAATTAATTGCTATTAATCATGGACAATCATGCAACTTAATATTTTAATTGACTGACAGCCCTACCACCATGCTGCATTTTAAACAGAAACTAAGGTATGCATGCATGTCTGTCCATGTATAACACATTTCATTTGTTCATTTGATTAGTGGGCCTCCACCTCTTCCTATGGGTATGCATGCATGTGTGGGAAAGTCATCATTATTTCCTGTTGTACTTCACCTACAAAAACACACCTCAGAAACACTTACTACATTGTGTGGCTTAATCAGAACAGGAAGTTTTGGTACTTTCTAGACAGCGTCTCAACAGGCGCTGTGTTCATGGACAATTGTGACACTGATATTCAGCCAAATAGATTATATACCGAGGACAGACCATAAGAGGCTTGGAAGCTCTCAGCCCTTGCTATTTTGGACTTCAAACTTTTTTTACTTTTCATGTCTGAAAGCTCACCATCTGCTCTTGCTCTCTGCGTGTACAGCTCTTGAACTGAACAACCAAAGACAAAAACTGCATAAATCAGTTTTTCAGATGAGTGACATGTCGGTTCAGTTATAGCAGCATCTGTCCCACCAGCGTCCCACTCCCACACACACATTCTCCCTGTGTGTGTTTGTGTCTGACTGACCTGAGAGTAGAAATTAACCATAGTGGTGGTTTCTATGTCCTTCTTTCCCAGTATTTCCATTTTGACTGGAGCTGATGGGAACTTGGTTGAGAAGTAGTCCAAGAAGTCAGGCAGGTAGCCAGCTTCTCCGTGGACGATTCCCATGACGTAATGAGCTGCCTGAAAAACAAGGACAGTAATGACATGTAAATATCAGATTTGTATTGGAAATACCTACAAAATACCTACAGACAGGAGTCACCGCACAGAAGCAAGAACCAAGAAATCAATATCATTTAAGCGTACCCTACATTTAGAATGTTTTCATCACTTTACCTTGCCATCAGACAGCCTTTTCCGATGGGGAACTGAAGCTGTTGTATCCATCTATGCTCTCTCTCTCCAAAGCCACCATACTCCATTGAAAAAAATATAATTGTACCACGTAGAACGTGTTTTTTTTTTTTTTTTTTTAAATGGAGTCTGGTTGCTTTGGTGGGAGAAGATAACGGCTTCAATTCCCCATCGGACACGTAGACAACATGCCTCAAGGCACGGTAAACCAGCGAAAAATATTCTAATATGATAGGGATTTTTTTAGGTGGGCCTTTCTTTTAGGTGGCTAAAATATGTTAAGCTGCTTGCTCCGTCATCTACTGTAGGTAATAAGATAAGATAAGATAAGCTAAGATATTCCATTCCAATTCCATTCCTGTATTTATTAGTCTCACAGTGGAGAAATTCACATGTTACATATTGTTAATACACTGACTATGGATAAGTACCTCATACAACCCCACTTCTAAACACTCCAACTAGACTAAGCAGCACCAGACTACATTGAACTCAACAACCATGGAACACTAGCTATGTTTACATGGACACAAATAATCGGAATAAAGGCCCAATCAGATTAAAAATGCTTCACGTAAGCATGTCAATTGCAAGATTCTGATCCGATACGGCCCAACTGGAAAGAAATTTCACTCCGAATAAGAGAGGTGGTTTATGTTGATCGTTGTTCCGATTGACGTATCATGTCTTCCTGGTTGGGGTAAAATTATCTCCACTGCGCATGTGTGCTACGTCAGCTTTTATTTTGATTAAACACTCGGTGTATGTATACGTACGTCATGATCGGATCATTTCATTTAGTGTCCATGTAAACACTGGATTTGGAATTTCCAATCAACCAGGTTCAGATCGGATTGGAGAAATTTGATGCATGTAAATGTGGCTAATGTGATCAATATCTCTGTCATACCTGGGAGGAGTCCTCGCTGAAAGCCAAGGTGACAAACTCCTGGGCAAATCTCTGCCTCTGGCACATGGAGAGAGAGGAGAGCTGGGACGTGTAGGCGTGGGCTACCAGGGCCCCTCCGTTAGGCTGGTTCTCTATGTGGATGTATTGTGCAAACTCCAGGCCCGCCATGCCGGGATAGGTGCACTGCAGCTGGTGTTTGGTTTGGGAAGGCTGCGGCGTCTTCACAGAGGATGACGGAGAGTTCAGAGAGTTGAGGAGGGAGCAGTTCAAGAGTGATTTGGGAGCAAGAGGAGGAGAGGAAGGTAAGAGATGTGCAGTTTTGTTGTTAGGTGGAGGGTAGACGGGTAGAGGGGACTTGAATGGAGAGAGGGTGGAGTTATGAGTGGGATCAGAGGAAGAGGAAGAGGAAGTGGGAGGTGGGGAGGACGAAGGGAGGAGAAGCAGGCCAGCACAAATGGTTTGGCAGGAGCGGTGGTACATCTTCACTCGTTTGTGCTTCTCCCCCTCTTTGTGTTTCTTCTTCTTTTTCTTCTTCACTTTTTTGATTTGCAGCTCCTCTGAGTTGATCTTGGCTTTCTCTTTTTCATCTGGACAGAGTGACGGAGAGAGAGAAGAAGGAAGGACTTTATTACTGAGAGAGACGAGACACTCTTAACGGATAAACACAAAAATATGAAAAAATCTAATTTTGAAAGGGCTTAAAAAGGGAATAGGGAGACACATCATTCATGTAAGCTTTGTATAAAAAAAATCGATTCAAGTCTGCTGTGTGATGGATCAACAAACCAATCCTCTGCTCTTTTCAATCCCCTGCTGTAAGAAGACTATTTTCACTCCACAGTGAATCATCTCCTCTTGAAATGACAAAAGCTCAGAGAAAAACTTCCAGTAAAATAAGGTGTGGAGAAAAATGGGAGGAAACTGCAAATGAGGTGCTGATTATGCTCAGCCAAACAGGTTAAAAAAAGAAAGAATACACAGTAGATATTGTAATATTATGTACTTTCCCTGTTTAATGATCAAAATAACCTGCTACCTGATAAATTCCCTATTTAAAAAACAATAACACAAAAAATAATGAGCCATAACTATTTTAAGTAAGTGTAGACAGATGACTCATAGCTTCTCCCAGATGGTGTGCATCTCCTGGGGTGCATGCAGAAAATAAATTGCAGAGCCCTGATATGGCATCCCTTGAGGAAAAGCAGATATGACTAAGCCAGGAAACGAGCTTTCGAGTGGCATATCTGAGCACAGACAATACCGTACATGGTGGACCGGCCGTCTCTTGGATGCCTGAGGCAGGACAGAGCGGAGCACACAGATTCATGCACAGTGCTACTGTATGTGTTTGTGTGCGAGTGTTTTATTTGGAAATGTCTCGCTGCCCGGCTGGTTCGTTCTTACCAGGCAGCGGTTGTGTAAACAGTGGACATGTAAACAGTTACTGTATATGTGCATGTGAGTCACTTTGATAGCTGCTGCCTCAGCATTATTCAAATATCAGTTATCATCTCATTCACACATACACACAGCGTAGTTTGTATCCAACGCACGTTCAACGCCAGATATATAATGCGTGTGCGTTAGAGCAATAAAGAGAGCAACAGCAAGACGGTATTTGCAGTACAATACCTAAAGCTACTAATCCAAAAGCTCTTTAACCCGCATGTCACCCCTCCCCCAATTCTCTCTCTACACACACATTTATTCACACATCTCAACCAGAAGAGCAGCGAGATATGGGGAGAAAATATGTGATGTGTGATAAATTCGTTGGGTATTGCGACGGTGATAAGAAATGTAATAAACAGATATTATATAAGGATGCAAGTCTCAGGGGCTGTGCAAACTTCAAATATAGATACTGAAAGTAAATCTTGTTTTTTTTCTAGTAATAAAAGATCAGATTACAATAATAACAATCGTATCATAGTCATATTCTGCTGTGATACATTGACCAAAAAGCACTATTAAAAACAGTACAAAAGAGATGTAGTCAACGTTTTATAAAGCAACTACTTAGTGGTCTCCACTATTGTATGTTAAACATTAATGAGTGTGTTGTGTGCCTGCAGCTGCTTCATAATAAAAGCCTTCCAGCTATGGCTCCTTCATGGCTAATTGATTCCAGGTAGATGTAAAGACTTTTACAGTGACGCTCGTGTGTACAATGCAAATAACATATCGTAACAACATTACATATTCTGACTTTGGGCTGCAACTCCTTAGTCAAGATTAGTTGACTAATCTGTTGTTTTGGGCTTAGTTGACTATGATTTCTTTAGTTGATTAGTCGTTTTTAAGCTTTTTGTCATGCTGCTTGACTTGTTGCCAAGAAGCTTATGAGCACATCTCTGGTTGAAGATTTAAACTGGTGCTTTTGTGAGAGCAAGTAAGCTTTACAGATCTGTCGATTAAATCAACCACCCGTTTAGCTGACAAAATCATACGTGTTAGTCAGCTATCTTTGGACTGGCCTAAATAACTTACATAAAAATCTATTTTGAATTATATGTTGTTAAACATGTTAAAGAAACAAATCCTCACATTTTAAAAGATGGAACCAGCTAACTTTTGGCCATTTTTACATTTAAAACTGACTTAAGGGCGGTGTGTAGGATTTGTTGGCATCTAATGGTGAGGCTGTCGACTGCAACCAACTGAAACTCCTCCCGTGTGCCGAGCCTGTAGGAGAACTACAGCGGTGGTGAAAATGTGAACGCTCCTATCTAGAGCCAGTGTTTGGTTTGAGCGTTCTGGGCAGAAACATGGCGACCGGCTCTGTGAAGACGACCCGCTCCGTACGTACATATAAACGGCTCAGCCTAAGGTAATGAAAACCCGATTCTTATTTTCAGGTGATTATACACTAAAGAAGAAAACTTAAAGACTTAAAATGAAGACTTAAAATTTCCCTTATTGAGGTTCTAAGTGTTGAAAAAAATGTCCACAATTATGGATGATTTTCCTCTCATATTTAAAAACCAATGTCCCAAGTGCACAAACTGGGATCTCCCAGCAAACAAACACATTGATACGAGAGCAAGCCACTTGGCTAGACGGTCGGTATCAGTTTAAGGTCAGATGAGTTCCCAGTCAAATAAATAAACACACACACACAGCTGGCCACACAAACAGTGGTAGTAAAGCAGCCTTTCTGTCTGAATAGCTGCTTGCTGCTTATTGATTTCCTATATACGTTTCCTCTGGGCGCCCCCCCTCTCTCTCTCTCTGTCGCCCTTTCCAATTGTAAACTTAACACTCTCTTGCTGATTAAATTTCTAACTTCCCCTCCCTGACTCTGTCACTCCCAACATTTACAAACTTAACACTGATTAAATGCCTCGCTCACTAATACTGAAAACCAACTCTCTGGTGGCGCCTCGTCTCCCACCAGGTATCCCAAATGTGTCTCTATTATCGTATACACACGATTAAATACAGGCCTCTCTGGCGGAATGACTGCCGGCTTAATAACACACACTGACTCTTTTTATCAGCCTCTCCCTCCCTCGTAATTCACCTTTACACTTCTTACACTCATCCGGAGGGCGGCTGTGCACCTCACAGAAAGTATGAAGGCTGAAAAAGTGAGCTCTAATTTCCATCCGCAGATAGATACTAGCTATGGTATGTGTGGCCAAAGCCTTACTAAGTCCTTCAAATGTCACAGTGTGGTGAGGGCATACCAGCTCAGAGTCTGACTGGAGCTGTAGAACAAACCTCATCCATCTGAATAAAAGTGTCCATGTATACATGTCAGAGCATGGTGTGTTTAAAAAAGGTCAAGTACAGAGAGAAACAGCGTAGTAGCATGTAACGTCGCTCAGCAAATAATTCACTACTGTCGAAAGGTAAACAATGAAACTCGCCGCCACATTCATAAAGTGCACACACTCACACAAACACACACCAGAGCCTGACTGATTCACACCTGTATCAGTTATGCACACAGAAATTATAGTACATAAATGTTTTATAGGCTACATTTGTATGCATTTTGGCCTGTATTTTCTTCATTCTAGGTTTAAAAATTTAAGTTGTGTTTTTCTTTGTAGTTCATCTATGATTTAACTCAGTGGTCCCCAGACCTTCTCATGCTACCTATAAACAGAAACAAATTAGACCCCCATTTGATAAGATTTTGTCCCAGGGTACCCCATCTGGGAGGATTTTTTCTTTTAGATGTTTTATTAGAGAAATTATATAAAAAAAAAACCATGACCACAATAGTCAGAATTATACTGAAAATACATCATTCTCCTTTTTGCTGGGGACCTCTGGAACCCCTTCAAGGACCCCTGGGGGTCTCCAGACCTCACTTTGAAAACCATCGGTTTAACTTACAGTGGAGTTTACGGTTCAAAATGCTCAAGTAGAAATCAACATGCACATTCTCAAAAATGTTTGTGGTGGTGGGAGTAGATCCCCTCAAACATGTGCTTCTCCAAACAAAAAATGACATGTGCCCACACACACTTTTCTCTGCTTTATAGGTCAAGGTTTCGGTCTTTGTGTGTGTCGGCCTTTGACTGAAACGGAGCAGACGGAGAGAAAAGTGTGTGTTGGACTGTTCAAAATGTACTATTATTATATACAATACAGTTTAGTAAAGTTGTTCAATCACATCATCACATATCACACATCTGTCACAATTCTTTAACACATTTTTTACGTAAGAGGTTATCGACAAAAATATGTATGCTAAGCATAATATTGCAATGTAAAATATAATACCAACACCAATTTTTCTGTAGATTGTTAGTATCATCATCATCATGACATTTTTTTTGTTGTTCTTAAAATTTGTAACACGGAAAGTAACAGAAAAGATAACAGGTAGCCCGTGTGGTGTGGAGCTGAGCCCACTGAGCACAGCCATTGTAATCAATTGAAGAATTGATTTTGACTTCACACACCAACAGAGCTTCTTTCTGCTAACAAATTAACAAATCAAAAACCCATAAACTTGTATACAAACAAGTGTTTTATATTGTATTTTTACATTTATACACCAGGGTTCACCACATTAAATATAAGATGATTTTAATACCATACAGACTGCAATTTAATACCTGTTTCACAGTCATACCGGCTAAAATATGAAAGTAAATTTTGTAGGAATTATTTATTATTATACTACATTTTTTCAGTATTTCCTAGCAGTATATAACGATAATTCCTATGATATAATTAATTCAATTTATGCAACCTGGATACAGATAAGTGGCCTAAAATGGATAGCTGGATTAACCAATTAAGAGCGACATTTGCCCACTATGACGTGATAAGCTTCCGAGCTGCTAGCAGTAGACAGTTTTTTGCTATAGAAACAGCAGAATTTTTGGGAAGACATGTTTTTGTTTTCACCAACTTGTACGAGGCAAAGTGGATCAATAAAACCCCTTTTTGCGTTCACCAATGAGCAGTGTCGGTGTGAGCTGTACGCATAACATCAGAAACGCATCAACTTTCAACAAGTTTTGGATTCAACACAAATAAAACTTCTATTATAGCTCACAAGGCTTCACATATATCTAGGAGTGAAACAATTAGATAATCAATGGGTCAATCTATAGAAAATATATCACCGATGTTTATGTCCTGACTAGGGATGTCAATCGATTAAAATATTTAATCGTGATTAATTGTCCATTAGTTAATCACAATTAATCACATTTTTTAACTGTTCACAATGTATCTTAAAGGGAGATTTGTCAAGTATTTAATACCCTTATCAACATGGGTGTGGCCAAATATGCTGCTTTATGCAAATGTATGTATATTTATGATTGGAAATCAATTAACCACACAGAACAATGACAAATATTGACCCTCACGGGTACTGCATTTAGCATAAAACAATATACTCAAATCCCAACATGGCAAACTGCAGCCCAACAGGCAACAACAGCTGCCAGTGTGTCAGTGCTGACTTGACGATGACTTGATCCAAACTGCATGTGATTATCATGAAGTGGGCATGTCTATTAAGGGGAGACTGGTGGGTATCCCATTTTCATTCACATACTTTGAGGTCAGAGGTCAAGGGACCTATGCCAGTCATGCCAGTGTTTCCTCATCAAAATTAAGTGCAAGTTTGGAGGGTTATTTTGCCTCTTTCTTGACAAGTTAGTACAACCTGGTTGGTAACAGATTCCTCAGGTTTTCTAGTTTCATATGAATCTTCACTCTAGCTATAAAACTGAACCTGCTACAAACTCAGAAGTGTCAGTCACATTAATGCGTTTAAGAAATTAGCAGTGTTACAACAATTTTCTGCTAATGTGTTATTATAGCGTTAACTTTGACAACCCTAGTCCTGACAAATAATTCTCTACATTAGGTCCACACAGTTGAAACAATCTCTCCCACCTGTTATCACTGAAACACCATCCTTACTATACTAAACTGTCTCCATAACAATTGAGCGACTCCATCTGCTGAGGAAGGCCACAGGATGTGATTGAGAGTTTTGGAAACAACAAGTAAGCAGACCATCTGTTGATTTTGTTTTGTCAAGCTGCTGTTTCCAAGGTCAAGAATGAACATTGATTTTCATTTCATTACATCATTATAAATTGAATACTTTTTGGGTTTAGACTTCTGGTTGGACAAAAAGAAAAAAAAACAATTTTATGGATCAAACAATCTTTCAGCCCTACATACTGTAAATCAATTGTATTAATGAGTGTGTGTTTCCACCAACCTTTAATGGGCTGCTTCACTTCTCCGTTCTCCCTCTTGATCTCGTTTATCGCTTTGTGCTTCTTCTCCTTCTCTCGGTCTCTGACCTTCTTCTTCTCCCTCTCCTCTCGTTCTCTCTCCTTCACCTTGTCTTTGTTGGAGTGCTCTATGGAAGCAAGAGAGCAGACACTCAGGTCTCGATGGCAGAAACATATTAGCTTCAATGCCTGGATTTACTCACTACACACATACTACACTCCATTCGCTTCGATTTTTTTTTCCTCTAACCCCTTAACTAAACTCTTGCCAAGTGCTTCACCTTGGCCATCACCCCTTCTCTTAATCTTGTTGGTCTTCCTCCTACAAAGTGTTTGGCTTTTCCTTCCCTGCTACAACAAATCCATCTCTCCACCAAGCCTCTACTCTTATCTCCTCAGCACTGTAATGACCTTCCAATTCCCTTTAAGACTGCAGCAGTCACTCTGCAACTTCACACATAACCTTAAAGCTAAATCTCATCAATATATATCTCACGTTTCTTCCCTCGTCTCATGTTCTCTTGCCTCTGCTAGCTTCAATATGCCCCGGTCTTAACAGTCTTAAAATCCTCCTTAGGATCCTTAGGAGCCTTGCTTTTTGACTCACTTTATTTCCTTTTTCCAGCGTCTGACAGAATCATTTCAGTGTTGAGGGAATATTACAGATCAAGGGGTGCTCTCTAATGTTGCACTCACAGCAAATCGCTCTGGATGAGAGCACCAGTTTAAAATGTAAATATCACACACCTCTTCAGCGCTTTCTGAAAGGCATGTCTAAATGTAGATGGGTGTAAATCATCATCCCTCGCCTCCAGCAGAGCTAAGAAAACCTCATCTTTCTTAAAATAACTTTTATTTTATCATATCTTTTATACGTCCCCTCCTTTGATTCTTTATTTCCTTTCATTTCGCTATAAAGAAATTATATAAAAAAAAAACTCCTTTATTTTTTTCCACAGTTTGCTGATTCTTTCTTTCTTTTCCTCTCCAAAGAACTTTTTTTCTTTGAACTCAGTCAGATCCGCCTTTTAAAAGGAAGCCGTGTTTTCAGACTGTTCACTCTCCTGTGGACGTGGGGAAAGTGAACACAGTGGGGTTGGACTCGCTGTTTGCAGGATCAAAAGGAAAAAATGCTTTGAAAGTAAAAAAGGCTTAAAGGAGCAGTAGAAGAATTAGAGGTACATCGATACACTCTTTTCAGCGATTATATTTAAGAAATGCCTTGGCGTTTTTTGAAGTTTAGTGGGTCATTTTTCTTTGCTGCTTAACATGCAGGTAGTCATTATCATCATAGGCTGTGGTTAATAGGGGGAACGCCAAGAATGCCAACCATTTTAAAAACTGCAAAATAAATGCTGTTAAATTACCAGACACTGTACGCTGCCTGGTGGAGAAAAAACAGCATGTCTCAAAACATCAATTTAGCTCCACAGGAAGCTGCCTACAAAAGAGGGCTCACTTAAACTCACCGGCCACATAATTAGGTACACCTGTTCAATTGCTTGTTAACACAAATAACTAATCAGGCAACCACATGGCCGCAACTCAATGCATTTAGGCATGTATATGTGGTCAAGACAACTTGCTGAAGTTCACATCAGAATGGGGAAGAAAGGGGATTTAAGTGACTTTGAACGTAGCTTGGTTGTTGGTGCCAGACTGGCTGGTCTGAGTATTTCAGAAACTGCTGATCTACTGGTCACAGTACCACAGTCACCAGATCTCAGTCCAACAGAGTATCTTTGGGATGTGGTGGAACGGGAGATTCGCATCGTAGATGTGCAGCCGACAAATCTGCAGCAACTGCGTGACGCCATCAAGTCAATATGGACCAAAATCTCTGAGGAATGTTTCCAACACCTTGTTGAAAGTACGCCACGAAGAATTAAGGCAGCTCTGAAGGCAAAAGGGGGCCCAACCTTTAATTAGCAAGGTGTACCTAATTATGTGGCCGGTGAGTGTAGATCTACTGCCATCTGCTGATTTATAAAAACATCTGTGCCATGACAACATTCATAAAATTTTACTTTAGGGGCAATGGGGGAGAATTAGCCCAGGTTACACTGTAGAACATGGTGGTTTATCACAGCTTGAGATAAAGCAGATATCACATGGCTTGAGTCACAACTGGTTAGTAACTAAAACGTAAAATAATGTCAGGGCAACAGAGCACATAACTAGAGGTGTAAATGAATCACAAATTAGTGAGATTCGTGCCAGTGAATTTGTTTTGTGACTTTCTTGCAGCAGCAGGTTTTGAAGGGGAACCCAGCAGGTGATTTTTGTTGTTCGGATCACAGGAGAGAAAACACTTTAAAAGATGGAGGGCCGGAGGCAGACAGTTTGTTAACTTCAACGACGCCGGTCCCTGCTGCTATCAAACCTTTTAGAGCTGGGGAGGAGAATCATAAATTCAGAAAGTCAACAGGGGATCTACATTTTAATGTTTTTTTATGTAATTCTAGTTTGATGACAAGCTTCTAACTTTATCAGTTTAATGTATAACATGTATCCTGTGTTAATCTGGAGCAGCATGCTGTTTAATGTTGTACCCCAGCCAGGTTTGTGCACGTGTTAGCAATGTGATAAGACTGGCGACCAGTCCGGGGTGTTCCCTGCCTCTGGCCAAATGCATGCTGGGATTCACTCCAGCCCCCACTGTGACCCTGAACGTCATCAAAAAATAGATGAAAGAATCCTATTAAATTTTCAAACAAATGTTTCAGTGTCCTTCAGTATGATTTATTCTATTCAGAGTGTCAGTTATAATTTTGATTTCTTTTACTTGTGAATCTTCATTAACAAGCAGAATGAAGCGAATTCTGTGTCCTTGTACTTTGTGGAGGAATCTGAGGGATTCAAGGATTATACATCACATCTAGTAGAGCAGCACCATGTGAGCAAAATGCTGCACATCATATCTGTGGTAAATTGCCTCACTGTGGCATGTAAAGGCAAACTGGGATGACAGCAAACAGATAAAAGAAGTCACCCAGGGCTACCATGTACATGTGCATATTCAAGGTGTATTATGTGTATTTTCAGGTGTGTACTTGTATTTTGGGATTCTACTAGAATATGTTTACATGCTTTAATGTTTAAAAAACATTATTTTTCTCATCCTAGCTGTGCTTCAGCACCTCCTTTCACCTTCTGTCTGAAACGCTGTTTGAGCTCCACCCAGTCTGCTCTGATTGGTCAGCTGGCCCACCGTTGCAATTGGTCAACCAAACCAAACTCTTCGGACTCCGCTCCACCTCTGCTCTAGCTTTGTTTGAGGTTGTGCCAAACTAGCTGCTAGGCAGGTTTTACGCAAATGTGCGACTTGGTGACATCACCACGTTACAGAAAAAAGGCGGGACTTCAAGCGAGGCATTTCAAGCAGTTCAGCAGCAGTGTTGCTGTGGGGGAGAGTTCAGCCCTCAGGCATACTTTCCACATTTACTTGTACCGGTCACGCAGATGCTTGTGCGGTTCCATTCATACCACATCTGAGGGTCTGCTGTATTCTGTAAATCTAATTCAAATCCAAATCAAATTCTGTAGTCCTTAAAAGATTAATTAAATGAGGGGTAACAGCTGATCTCCTTGCACAACCTGTCTTCAAAAAAGCATCCACTTTGTTATGTCTTCTTCTTGGAAATCCAGTTAGAGGTGCATACCCCACCAACGCTGATGCACTTGCTGTGTGTACAGTCCACACCGTCACAAATTTTAGGCTGCACACAAACATCCACATAGGAGCCGCACAGACCTTCGCCGACATGGGTAGATACAGGCTTGGAAATTAGCACCAGCCACCAGCCAAATGCTGGGAAAATATGCAAGTGGCTGCTAGATTTGCTTCACTCACCAGCCAAAAAAACAATGGTGTGGCTGGTAGATTAGATTAGATACCAGCCACAGTAGCAGGTGGAAAAAAGTTGTGCTCATTCAACACAAGTAGATGACGACATTTACAGACGTCGATGGTATGAATTAACTTACCGCTGGCGTGGACTTCGAAATTTGTAACATTGCAGATCTTCTGCAGGTATATAAAACTATATAACACACTAAAGGAAGGGGAAAAACACAAAAGCATAATAAGTCCTCTTTAAGGGTAAAAACATTCAAAACATCCGGTGACAATCTGATCTATTTTGAAACCTTTTTGGATCCATGTTGTTGGACTCACTACAGGTAAACCTGCCCACCAGGAAAATCCTGCTACTCCAGATGGTCGGTCCACCCCCACTGGTGGCAAATCCACACTTCACCATTCAAGCTGATCTCTAAGTGATTTAGCATTCGGTTCATACACTCTTTGTCATTATATTGAACTGCTTAACTGCTGTTAAGTGTCTCGTAATTTTTGGGACTGAACAAATGACCTAGCTGACAGTAACTTAATTGGGTGCTGATTGCAGCCAGGCTTCATTTTCTCTCCCATTTCCCCCTCCCTGTACACGGCCACAAACGAGTAGTGCTAGACATGGTCAGGGATTCAGTCAGTGTTGTGAATTTACATGCATGCAAAACACCTAATTAATTACTGTGATTCAGACATGAGTCACAGCAACCGACTTCCCCAATAAACCAGGTTTATATGACTTGTTTAATGGTGAGAAAGACGTCCAGAACAATGCATGCAAACCATAACCCAATGGGAATCTGAAATAAACAAACGTAGCTTCATAATTGGTCTTCACTGTTTTGCAAGTTGATGTGTTTATACAAATATGTTTACGCATATATTTATTATTACGACACAAAATAATAAATATTATCATAAAGTGTCTGTAAAGGGGAGACTGGTGGGTACCAATAGAACCCATATCATATCATAGAACCCATATCTATTCAAATATCTTGAGGTCAGAGGTCAAGGGACCTCTTTGGAAATGGCCATACCAGTTTTCCCTCGCCAAAATTTAACATACATTTGGAGCCTCCTTTGCGACAAGCTAGTATGATATAGTTGGTACTGATGGATTCTTTAGGTTTTCAAGTATCATACCAGCATCTTCACTCTAGCTTTAAAACTGAGCCCACTAGAACCTAAAAACTGTAAGTTGTGTTAATGCGTTAAACAAATAAGAGCTGTTAAAGCGTTATTATCACGCTAACTTTGACAGCCCTGATTTAAAGAGTTCACGAAAGCTATTAATTTAAATTGTAGTTATAAAAGTTGCAACACAATAACAAACCAATAGCCGTACTACTTTTTTTTTTTTAATTATTTGCATGAGTCTTAAGCTGACATACAGTATGTGGGACATATGCTAGATCAAACGTAGGATCAAAAGTAGAATAATCTTTAGGAAAGCTGCATTTGGTTGTAATTATACTATATGTAAATACACTGGGTGTCAACAACAGGTCAACTTGGTCTCAGTGAGGATTTAACCTCACTGACCTTTGAGTTAAACAACAATTTATTTCACGCTAGATCAGCCTGCCTGCTGCAATAATGTTTGCTTGTTAATGTTCACTGTATTTAGACTCACGTCTCTTATTTCAGGACCAAATGTAACCAGGAGTCGCTGCTCCCTGGCAGTCGCCTTAAGCCTCGCTCCAACAGCAAACCCAACACTAATAATATTACTGTGATGATGTGATACTCTTCTGATCCCTGCAGGAAAATTCTTCCCATCCAGGAAGGTCAGAGCGCAGTCGGCTTCAGAGCAGAGCAGCGTCCTCCTGTTGAACAGCAGGCTATCTAACAAGTGGGCAAGCAAACACATTTCTGACGCGATTAAAACTGTGTTTTTTCAATGTCACCTTGCGGGGGAACACTGACATACTGTTATCAGCTTTTACAGGGAGATGCAGCTCAACGGAGCATTTTAATCCTTGAAACACTTTGCTCAGGATTAATGTGTGATTTACATCAACACTCTTGCTGCACATTTATATACTTGTTCCTCATCTTCAATTCTGAAGCTACTCAGTTATAATTAGTCTCCCTCCGGCTGGCCAGTGAGTAGCTCACTACAGCAAGTACAGGTTCAGTATTTTGCTCAAGAGCACCTCAGTGGGACTGTTGAAAGAATGCTATCGTTTGTTACTTATGGCTGAATCTATATTTTCTAGAAAAAAAATGTATTCACCTATAAATCGCAATTTTTTTTCTTGATTTTGAAATAGATTAATAGCAGATTTTAACGCCAGAATTGATATATTGGCTTCATTTGAGTCTATGCAGAGGTAGAAGGAAGTTACCGCTTTTATTATTGTTGTCTGAGTAAAGTGACGTCATATCTGTCCCGTATCCGTCAACAAAAACAAACAGCAGTTGGCCACAGCGAGCCAAAACGAGAAAGCAGAAAATGGCGGAGGGTCCATGTGGAAAACGCTACACATACAGTAAAGTATGGAAACACTTTGGGTTTCACACATTGCAGGAAAAAGCAGAGCTAGACATCACAGCTAAAGCTGCTTGCTAACTGTCATGGACAGGAAATGTTATTGTATTGTGGTAACAAGTGGTCCAGCCAACCGTTGCTCTCATCTCACTGGCCAACACTTCAACTTTAGAGCACCAATATAATGACATTTATGTTAAATACATTCAGTCTGCACGATGGAGCTGACCATTGATGTGAAAAGAGAGCTGACGGGAGAGCCAACGACAGACTTGGTGAAGTTATAATAAATATACATGTGTGACTACATCTGGTTTTCAAAATAAGGTACTAACAAAGGGAACTGGATATACAAAATATGTATATGGAAATTTAAAAATTAAAATTAAAAAAATTAAATACCACTAACATGCAGCAGAAATATGTTTATTCTTCGATTTTTGGGTTGTTGCAAAAAAATTTCCTGACAATGTTTGATATATATTATTATTCATATATATTTGACTTCAGAGCATCTCTGACTACATACATGCTGAAAATCAAAAGATTCATTCTATCAATTTAGATCTTTTCCAAAGTAAAAGTCCCTGGTGTATGAATCAACTTTTTTCTATGGTGAAGTGTTAAAAAATAACAAAAAACAGAAGTCACAATAAATGGTAATATCAAATCACAATACATATTGTTTTGGCACCCATGTATTTATTTGTGGTAGTAGCGAATGAGGAGATGGGTGAATTGTCCCAGCCTCAGTATTTTCCCAGTTAGGTTCAGAGATGAAAATGCTGAAGAAGCGTTTTAAAACATTCTCAACATGCTTGCATACAAAAATGAACATAATAAAAGTAATCAAAGTACAATAATTGACTTTTAGTCTTATGCTAGCTTAATAAAACAGTATTAATTACTGAGTTACACGACATGGTTTATTTAACATCCACATTATTTTTTCCACTTTTGCGTCATGATTCTGTGTGAACACTCACACCAGCTATCTGTTCTGAAATCCCTATAAAGCCTGTTTGCACATCCAACACAGCCTTGTTTACATGACTGAGTTGATGAGTTTCTGATGGTGTGTATTGGGATCTACGGGCCAACACCATCACGCCTCGTTCTGGCGTTCTCGCTGACTGCAGTGGCTGTTCAGAGCATGTCATGACCTCTTAAACTACCCAACCGGAAAAGGGTGACATCATGCACTCGCACACATTTGCGTGTGTCCACTCTGTACTCCCGCTAGTGTCCAAAACACTCACACACAGAATGATGTTTACACAGCAAATGCAGAGATTTCAAGACAATGCTTTGGTGTGATGATGATATAACAAGCCACCAAAACACAGAAAATAAAAAAGCCTAAAATAAGTCCCACTAACGTGACGATGACAAACAGAAATAGTGGCTTCGGTGCTGTGACCCAATCAGTTAATTGAATTATTCCTCCCTAAGAACTGATAAAATCTTTCTTATGAAATAATGTATATCATTATTGAGATATGACATTATACATATATCCTGATAGAATATTTTGACCTCTTCGCCCTACTAGAACATATTTGTAATTTTAATAAGATGTCAATTAGGGTTGTGTATTGGTGAGAATCAGGCGATGTGATAAGTATCAGGGGTTACAATTCAATATATTGTGATACTGTAAACAAAACAATATGTTGCGCTTTTTTAAATGTAATTTTAGGAAACAGTATAATAACACAAAAAATAATACTACTATTACTGTTTATACAACCAGAGAAGTGGGATCTGAATTTGTATTTATTACAGTCCCTGTAATCTCCAGCGTCACAGCTCTACTTTTGGTGCAATCTGAGCCGCCATCTGTCACAAATCTTTGCATGTTTACGATTAATAATAATAAAAAATCAATAATGTGATTTTGAGAATCAATGTAGTATCAGAAAACATAATATTGTAATACTCAAGCTTGTCAATATTTTCTTACACCCCTAATATCAATTATGGCTATGATGTACTGAGTCACATGTATATTGATCAGCAGCATATTTAATGTAAAAAGAATATATATACACACACACACACACATATATATATATATATATATATATATATAGTAAGTGTATATGTATATACAGTATATCGATATACAAACACATAGATTGCATATATACATACACATGATAGAAAGCATTTATCTGTGTGTGTATATATATATACACACACACACACACACACACACACACATATATACATCCATACACGCACGTGTGTGTATATGTATATACAGTTATATCTATACACAAACACACATACTGTATATATACAGTAAATATGTATATCCTGTATACGCACACATATGATATAAAGCATTTTATTTTTTTTTTTTCTTTAACCTTTAACCAGGTGAGAAAACTCATTGAGATTAAAATCTCTTTTCCAAGAGTGACCTGGCCAAGAGGGCATTTATTCATGAAGGTTATATACAGTATATTGTTTAGGTCTTAACTATGTTTGTAATACATTTGTAGTAACATGACAATATATCGATATATCTGAATACATATCTCTGAACGCACAACACATGGAACCTTGAGGAAGATTGGCTACAGCAGCAGAAGACCACACCAGGTAGCTAAGAACAAGAAACTGAGACTACAATTTCCACAGGCTCACCAAAATTGGACAATAGAAGATTGGAAATGCGTTTCCTGGTCTGGCGAGTCTCGATTTCAGCTGCGACATTCAGATGGCAGGATCAGAGTTTGAGGTAAACAAAGCATGGAGCCACCAGCACCACCACCAGCAGCCTGAACCGTTGATCCATCCTGCCTTGTATCATTGGTTCAGGTTGCTGGTGGTGGTGTAATGGTGTAGGGGATATTTTCTTGACACACTTTGGACCCCTCAGTACCAACTGATCATTGTCGAAATGCCGCAGCCTACCTGAGTATTGTTGCTGACCGTGTCCATCCCTTTATGACCACAGTGTACCATCTTCTGAAGGCTACTTCCAGCAGGATAAAGCACCACGTCACAAAGCTCAGACCATCTCAAACTGGTTTCCTGATCATGACAATGAGTCCACTGTACTCCAACGGCCTCCACAGTCACCAGATCTCAATCCAATAGAGCACCTTTGGGACGTGGTGGAACGGGAGATTCGCATCATAGATGTGCAGCCGACAAATCTGCAGCAACTGCGTGACGCTATCATGTCAATATGGACCAAAATCTCTGAGGAACGTTTCCAACACCTTATTGAAAGTACGCCACGAAGAATTAAAGCAGCTCTGAAGGCAAAAGGGGGTCCAACCTTTTACTAGCAAGGTGTACTTAATTATGTGGCCAGAGAGTGTACATAGCTATATCTGTATACAGATATATCTATATAGAGAGATATATATATAGAATTTTGTAAAATATTTACTGTTTATAAACAATTAAATGTTAGCATTTTTTTCATAACTTATTTAACTGATTCTTCTACCTGGGTGAAATTTCTTTTTCCCCCCTCTAACCCACACCAATGGTATAAAAATACAGGTTGTTGAGTGGTAAAGCTGCTTTTTGTAGGAGTGGTTCAATGACTACAACATGCTCTGCCTGCTCAACTGTAGAACATGGAGTAACAACAAGCGGTGGAGCTCTGTGTCTGTTTCCCATACAGCCTGAGGTTACAGAGGGGGGCGTGGTGCTCTACCAAAACAACACTTACCCTATAATGGCGGGCGGCTGTCATATTGTTATGACAGCAGCGTGCAGTTATATACGTACACCTCATATAAATATATAAACTCATATACAGTAAATGCGAATTAATGTTACAGAATAACTAACAATTTACCTTATTAGTCACGTTGACATAACAGATTATAACGTTTATAACATCTTATATGCCACTTAATTAACGTGATTGTATATATAGATCAGCTTATATTTTGTCAATAGGACGTAACTGCGTAACAATTCCGCAGCCGCACGAGAGCTGCTGGTAACAGCCAGGTCGCGCGACTGCTGCCCTGGAACGCTGGAGCGCGAGGGTTCACGAGCGGGTGAGCGAGCGACGAAAGCTGGCAGCCATAACCCGCAAAAACATCGACTAAACTGGGCTTTATAGCCGCTCAACTCGATGTAAACCTCTTTAATCATGTTCTAGCAGAAACACGAGCAACCCTCGGGGTGTGTACGGGTTCGTATGCAACATTTTTGGAGCGTCTTTTGAGCAGTAGCTCGTCCGAAAACGGGACTGTCCAGACAAATTAGGGGACTGCACCGCCAGGGCCACATGTTCATATCCCAAGTGGCTCCGATGAGCGAAGTACCTACAAAAGGGCAGAACTCTAGCCTACTTATAATAAACACAACTTTATGAACTGTAACGATAAAAATAACTGTTGGCCTACCTTTGGGTGGCAACATGACCTCCCCATTTTCTCTCTTCACCGCCGAAGTGTTGTTAATTCTGCTGATATCGTTGTTATTGTTGTTGTTACTAGCATTACTCCCGGGTCCGGAGGTCAGCACTAGTTTATGTTTCTTTTTCTCCTCTCCGCCTCCTTTCCCCTTATCCCTCTCTTTCTCCCGCTGTTTATCTTTACTCGGTTTCTTGGGTTTGGGGGAGGAAGGCGCTTTATGGAGGAAGAAATCGCTCTGTTTGAAGACTTTATGCGTGTTTGTAGGTGGTTGGGATCCACCAGTAGCAGGCACCGGAGGGTTGTTGTTGCTCGCCTTAACCGGGCTGAAGCTCCACAAACCCGCGCTGCTGCTGCCATAACTCTGCTGCTTCGTGGACTGCTGCTGCTGGAGTTTCTCTCTGCCGCTACCGTTGCCTCCCACTCCTCCTTCCCTGCTGAGTTTCTTGGGTTTAACGCTCCTCTCCTCGACTCGGACCTTCTTGGGCGGCGGCGGGTTGAAATCCCGGGAAGACTGGGAGCGGTTGTCAGGGGCTGCCTTCGCCTCGGTCGGCTTGACGAGCGGGCTTTTGGCGGAGGAGGCGACCGCCGGGGCTACCGCAGTAGCAGCTCCGGTGAGGGGAGCGGAGCCCAGCGAGTCAGCCATCTTGAGGCTTCTCTCTCTGTTTACTCTCTTCCCCCAACGGCCGCCGCTGCTGCTTTTTTGCGCGACGTGCAAGGAGGCAGTGAAGGGGCGGGGCATGTTTTGATTGACAGGCAGCCAGGAAGAGGGCGGGATTAAGGCTTGATTGACAGGCAGAGAGGGAAAAACTGGAGGCGGGGCTTAGCGGCTGTGGCTGTCCTGTTCTGGTGCTGTTAATATATTTTATGTGAATAATAATGAACTCAAATAATGTAATAACAGCAAAATCGTAAGAAATATTCCGAATAATCTGACTATTACATATTCAGATCTGAAGAGAAGTTTCTTCTGAATAAACTGGGATAAACAATTTTGTTAATGTCATTCATTAATCATTAATCTAACCCAGTGTAGACTTTGACTTAATTAGCACTGCAACTAAGCATAATTTTTATTATCAATTAATGTGTTGATTATTGTTTTCATTAAAGGAACAGTGTGTGTAACATTTCAGGGGATTTATTAGCAGAAATGGAATACAATATTCATAACCATATTTTCATTAGAGTACAGTATAATTGCCTGAAACTAAGAATTGTTGTTTTCGGTGGCCGTGAAGCACATTTCTGTAGTGGCCAAACGGTGGTATTACAATTTCACATCATGTGATGCCATTGGGCCCAAAAAGGCTTTTCCCCATAGACTGACATTGTAAATCAGCAGATTTTTTTTTTTATTTTATTAACTTTATTTTTGAGGTAAATAAACTTCCCACTATGAACACTCGATCTGGGTATTTTATCACTGAGCAGCTCTCATAGGACTAAACAGGAGTCCACCTCCAACGCTGTATACAGTTCTCTTTACACACTCATGACCTACATAGGGAGCAGGTCCTCTTCACAGTCCGCCATGTTGCTTCGCCGTGTTTCTACAGTAGCCCAGAATGGACAAATCAAACACTGACTCTAAAGAGAGCCTTTCACGTCTTTACGTTACCTGAAGGCCACCGTAGTTCTCCGACACGTTTGTGAAACTGCAGTACTTCTGTTGCTCCTAAAGTACGCTGCCAAATCCTACACACTGCACCTTTAATGAACGTTTTTTTTTGTCTGCACAATGACAGAAAACTTCTCTTTTTTTCAGTCATGACATTTCTTTGAGTTATTGATTTTTGGTCTAAAACAGAGACATTTTTCACAGTTTTCTGTCATTTTATAGACTAAAAACATCTTGATTAAAGGTGCAGTTGTCGGATATGGCAGCATCTTGGGTTGTGGTTGCCTTCAGGTAAAGAAAAACATAACAATTCTTATGTGCGAATGAAAACATAGTTATAAGATAAGATAAGATATTCCTTTATTAGTCTCACAGTGGAGAAATTCAGATGTTACAGCAGCAAAGTGAATATTAGATTTAATTTTTTTTTTTAATTTAGATTTAATTTTTGCTAATTGATACCCTGAAATGTTACATCGTGTTCCTTTAAGGACATTGCAATTGACATTTTTCACTGTTTTCTAACATATATTTCAAATTAAACTGAAAAATAATCTTCAGATCAATTGATGAACACAGCTGTAGTTTATAACTCCCACCCTGATAGTGTTTTCTATCCTATTACACAATAGTTGACAATAAAGTTCAAAATATCTAGTTTAATTTCAGTTTTTCTAGGGTTAGTTTTACATCTATTTACTCCAGTCTAAAGTGACATCCATTTTCTCCAGCCTTACAAAACGGCACACTTTCCACAAGTGATTGACAGACCATGGAGAGTGTGGTGGCGAGTATTTGTTGAAATGGAAATATTTACATCACAGGGATAAACTTGCCCTCTTTCATCTGATCTTCATTACTGGATGAGTTTATCACTCTCACACACTAGAGCACATCATTATACAGCGTCGTCTCGTGAAACCTCCGGAGCCGTTTACAGTTTGATTTGTTGACATGAAAACATTTTCGTCACTCAGACCGATTGGCTGAGCTGTCAGCACAAGGCCTGTCTGTCTGTCAGTGAGTGACAGCCAACTGTGAATACTAAACGTGATTAGCAGCCGGTTGTAAAGTTACAGCTGGCCGTAAACATTGTGACAAGATTACTGTGTGATGCAACGCTGAAAGTGGAAATTTGACGTCTGTCTGTGTGTGCAGGAACCAACAAGAGGAGCTCACATTCTTCCAGCAGCTACTGTTTATGACTCATGCAACTAATAATAATCTGGTCAAATACATTATACTCTATTTTCTGGGCTTAAAAACGAAGCTGACACAGTTTTCAGTTCCTTCCTGCTGCTGCTGCTCACACACACTGAACACTGATTGGCTGTATTTATAAGTCATTACATAACATGTTAAACTGCTCCATGGGAAAACTGAGGTGACCCAGTTATGATAGCAACCTGGCTTAATTCATACAACACAGGCAGATAGCAAGAGAATGAGTGTGTGTGTCAGACAAATCAGTTATCTCAGAAAAGAGTGAGTAAAGAGGAGGATGCCAGCTAACTGTACAGGAGGAGTGGTGACACCTGGAATAAATGTACTGGATCCTGCCTTGTCATGCTGCAGGCCATATGTGTTTGTATTGAATGGGTATTATTTTAATAACGCACTTATTTATATGTGTATTATAAAGCCTTTTATATCCTTTTGTATTTTTCTTGATTGACAGCATGTGAAATACTTCCATTAGGACTTTTAAGTGATGTCTCTCACTACTAGAGGAAACTAATAATCCATCAATGAATGTGATTCCCTTGTTTGCATTCTGGTTCCCAACCTGGGGGTCCCGACCCCCATTAGGGGTCCCAAGGCCTTCTTGATTTTAAGGGGTGTAAGGAAAAAATATGCAGTTGGCCTATATCTCAGTAATTCATTCATATCTACAAAGAAAACTAAACTGTTATTTATAAAAATTTAGTTATAGTTTGGATTATTTCCTCTCTGCTAAACAGCCTTATCCTGCATTAGAAAATTTAAACCAAACAATGACCAAGTGTCAGGTAGAGGAAATCACTGAATTTGTCAAAAATAGAAAGCCTATTATGTATGATTATTTAAAATTAAAAAAACATAATACAGAGAGTGATATTAAGTTCCCAAGTTAAGTTTTTTTATCTCAGATGCAATATTTACGGGAAATAACCTGCTCAAAATTCACCAAATCACTCTGAAATCACTGCCTTCACTGTTTGGGTTAATTGTACAGCCAGCTCCTCTGTACTGTTATTGTTATGCATTGAATATAATATGAAATATCCATAAAATATGTTGCTTAGTCAGGGGTCATCAGTTTATCCAATGATAGCAAAAATGTTTGGAGCTACTGCACTACTGCTGCACAACTGCAAATATAATCAATAGTTGTACTTAATTCCAAATATCACTGTACAACAGGTTTGTGGATCTCATTGCTTTAACAGGTGCTTTTCATCTATGACTGTAACCAAAGAGGACTGACACAAAGCTGCCTCTGCTGCACCATTACACATTAAATATTGTATTGTAACGTACTGTATAATTAGTCTGAAATGAGCGTTGGCTACGTGTGAGCAGAAGCAAATAATCACAGTATGTCTTCCCACCTGCTGCGTCTCTCTGTGAGCGTAAAGTGAATACAAATGTGGAACCTTCAAGGTCTCGGTGTAAGACGGCGAGCGACTGTGTTTATACCACCTGCTGTGATTAATTAATTGGCATATTAGTGTGTGTGTGTGTGTGTGTGTTAACATCTCAGCTCTTCCAGGTGTGGGGGAGAGGATCACCTGCTGTGACAACCCCTCCAACACACTCACTATATACAGTATTACATTATATTGTAAATAAAAGCTGTCTATATGTACACACATCTCATACAGAAAAAAACAAAGAGGCGTTTCTTTACTTAATGTTCATTTTTACTGATTGATTTCTGCAACATACAAACATTTTGTGAGTGTGTAAGGAGGGGCAAGAAGTGTGTGTGTGTGTGTGTGTGTGTGTGGGGGGGGGGCTGAACGAGAGTCCCACAAGAGGCGATGAGCAAGCAGCAGCGAATCACATCGTTCACGCTCATGCCGCTGATGATGATTGGAGGAGAGGGTAACGGGGGAGGGCGGGCTCTCACTTAAAGGCACAGGTGGGCTCTTTTCTGAGATCGAGGCTAGTGTGCATGTGACGGGGTCAGGTGGGCAGGTAAACAGAGAGAAATAGAGGATTGGAAAAACAAATGATAAAAGTTTAAAAGGATTTTTTTTTCTGTTTCTCAGGATGTCTATTAGTCGGCGTATTTTTGTGTTACTTTGAACCACCAACAAGTTGGACATGAGTTACTGAAGTCAGCCGATCTGTTGGCACATAGACGCGCTGAAAACGACAGCCTTTTAAAAAATTTAAAAGGCAGGGAGGAGGGTGGGAGGGGGATAAAAGAGAGAAAACAGCAGGGGAAGTATGCAGGAAGCAGAAAAAAAAATAATGAGATGCTCCTTGTCCAGAGCAGGAGATCCATCTCTGTTGCATGTTCGACATTTAAAGAGCTGAGAGTTAAAAAAAAAAAAAAAAAAAAAAAAAGATGAAAAATAAAAAGAAGAGTGGGGATCTGGGCGGGGAGCAGTGTGATGCAACAAACAACCGCGTATACAAAAATAACTTTTAAAATACCATTTACAAAAAACAACCATTATTATTATTATCATCATCATTAATATTATTATTACAATCTCATCTGAAGCCCGTTGTAACTGTGTGAAAGGGGGCCGGCTGGCAGTCAATGCTTTTCCTCTGCCAACCAATTAAAACATTTTTTAATCTTTTTTTAAGCATATAACTCCAACATAAAAAATAAAAACAACCCTGAAATATTTGCAAAAACAAAAAAGGGCAGCAGAATAATTTACAGTTTGAAGGGAAACACTGTGTAGGGGACGAATCATCATCATCATGCACTGACTTTCTTACATCTTCTGTTAATAAGAATATTTAAGAGATAACAAAAAAATCTGAAATATTATATACCTAAACTGCCCTGTACAGTTTTTATCTTTATAAAACAATGCATATACTGTATAGTTATGGTAGCTAATGAAGTTAGCAGAGAAGAATAAAGAGAAAACAGTAGTCCTGGGTCCCTATTATCATTGTCTCACAAATACAGAAGCAGGTACAGTATGATTTCAGATGAAAAACCATACAAGTCTGATTCATAGAGAAGTGGTTGTTATGGGAAACCAGACTTTATATTAATCTGTCGAGTCCCGTAAGAGTTTCAGGTGATGTGTAACACTCCTACGCCAAAACACTGGAGGTTTATTGTGAGTAAACTGGCTGCTAAAATGAAAAAAAAAAAAATGACTTGCATGGTTGTTCATCCAACAGGAGGAGAATAAGAACAGAAAAGGTACAACAACAGAAAAAAACAGGACAGTGCTGAGGAATAAAAACAGCAAATTTGAGTCCCGAGTAACAAAGCCATATACAGAGAGAGAAATGAGCTGAAGACAGAAGCCAAATGAAGGAGGACTGTCATTGGCTGTCGTCTCTGAGAGGCAGACTAAGGCAGACTCATGGTCCCAGCAGTGAGAGCCAGAGTTACAGACCTGACGAGTTCGGCCATTACTGATGAGTTTTAAGGTCATTTGAACTCCGCTGTGGCTGGAAAAAGCTGAATTCTTGGGCGCACAGTTGGGAATTTTGCTTTAAACGTAGTATGATAAAGGTGTCTGATACATTTCTGACTTGTCTAACTGCATTCTAGTGTGAAATATTTCAGAGGTGAACATCACGCTTTGGTTAAACATTTTGTAAATCATACATGTATCACCTGTAACAACCATCAGTTTTCAGTATCTCTACATTCAACTTTGTTTTCTAACACCACATGAAGATGTCAACATGATGATAACATAATTAGCAGATATTTAAAGGAACAGTTCAACATTTTGGGGAAATACCTTTGTTAGCTTACTTCCCGAGTGTTAGACAAGGACATTGATACAACACTCATGTCCGCACAGTAAACATGAAGGTACAGCTAGCAGCTAGTTAGCTTAGCATAAAGACTGGAAACGGGGAAATAGGTAGCCTGAACAGGAATTTTGCTTTAAATGTTGTCTGACTTGTCAAACTGCTTTTTATTGTGAAATATCTGAGAAGGGAACATCACTCTTTGGTTAAACCTCTGCAAATCATAGATGTGTCATCTTAACCCCTTAGTTTCAGTTTTCAGTATCTCTGCATTCAGCTTTGTTTTCTTACGCCACATGAAAATGTCAACATAATGAGTACAGAACTAGCTGATATTTAAAGGAACAGTTTGACATTTTGGGATATACACTTGTCTGCTTTCTTCCCGAGAGTTAGACAAGAAGATCAATACCACCATCATGTCTGTACGGTAAATATGATAGTAGAGCTAGCAGCTGGTTAGCTTAGTTTAGTATAATGATTATAGGCTTAGCAGATATTTAATGGAACAGTTTGACTCTTTGGGAAATACGCTTCTTTGCTTTGTTCCTGAGAGTTAAACGGGGAGACTGATACCAATATCATGTCTGTACAATAAATATGAAGGTACAGCTAGCAGCTGGTTAGCTTAGCTTAGCATAAAGACTGGAATCAGAGAAAAAGCTAGCCAAGCTCTGTTCAGTGGTACTACTCACCCTTCTACAACTCAATAATTAATGCTTCACGTTATTAACATAATCAGTGCAACAATTTATGTGTTTCCATCTTTATGCTAAGCTATGTTAAGCTAAGCTAAGCAAAGCAAAGCAGCATCTGTCTTCAGTTCTACATACATACATGAGAATGGTATCAAACTTCTCATCTAACGCGAATACATTTATTTCTCAAAACAATTGGTTTAGCTGCCACAGGGGAGGACTCTGGAGCCAACATGGCTGCTACTACTGACCACAGCAATGACCAAACTATGTCAGTCTATGACTCTGATAAACAGGGAGGTCAGCATCAAAATATAAAGCACTAGAGCTGAAATTACTGCATGTGACACAGGAATAAATCCTACAAGACGGAGGTGAGAAACAGGTACAGGTTGGTAACAATCAGCTCAAGTGCTTCAGTTTCTTTGCTGATCCTTTGTAATGTAGCACCAGCACACACAGAGAGAGAGAGAGAGAGAGAGAGAGAGAGAGAGAGAGAGAGAGAGAGAGAGAGAGAGAGAGAGAGAGAGAGAGAGAGAGAGAGAGAGAGAGAGAGAGAGAGAGAGAGAGAGAGAGAGAGAAGAGAGAGAGAGAGAGAGAGAGAGAGAGAGAGAGAGAAAGAGAGAACCCTGGCAACCTGTACATACCCAACAGAAAAGGTTGCATCATGGGTAACAGATTATCTAGGTTCGCTTTGAAGATTGTTGTTCATTCAGTAGGAGGAAGCAGAGACACCTTCTGGGAGGAATCAGCTTCCCACAGTAGCTTTTCTGATTAAAGATAATTCCTGATTTATGATGAAAAAACTTTTTCATTTGGCATGAGAGAAAAAAAAATCTATTTAACATCCCTCCTCATTTAGCCTCATTTTCATGATGCGTCTAAAGCGAGAGCGAAAACCTTTTTTTGATTTACTCTCGGCCAATAAAAACAGGGGGAAAACAGGAATTACTCTTTAACCATTAACAGGAAAATAACCAGACAGATCCCAGGTCAGCCTCTAGAGAAGTGAAAACCTCTAACATCAGCAAGCTGAGCAGGAAAACGTGGATGCGCCACTTGACCAGTAAGTGTTCTTCTGCTTTGCACAGTGGCACTTTGAAGGACAAAGGAGGAGGAGGAAGAGGAGGAGGAAGAAGAGGAGGTGTTGCGCAGAGTCACACAGAAGGTGTTTCTATGTAAAACTGTGCTGTCTGTCTGTGTAGCATCTATTAACTAGGTTTTGGACCAGCCAGGTGAGATCGGTGTAGTCCATCTCCTGATGAGGGAGGACACTGTTGGTGGACGGGTGGATGGATCATCCCATCATGTCCACTCCAGGGGGGTTCCCGAGGGCCTTTGGGCTGAATGCAGCGGTTACCGAACCCTGACAGAAGATTGAAAAGAAACTCTTAGCTGGGTTGCTATAAACTGAATAAAACACATCTAGAAAATATGCCTTCAGTTGTCGCCTGGTCTCAAAACCATCAAACATTTTCTGCACATGCAGCCCCAAAGCTAAGTTTCCGATCAGCAAAAGCAATGCCAAACATCACAAAAAATGATGACATTTAAAGGAAATCATGTTTGTCAGCAAAGTTTTCTCCACAGAGACTATAAATAAACTTGTGCAAATAATATTTGTGTATGACTGGTAGAAACCTGACAGTCACAGCGAGAGCGAGAGAGCGAGAGAGCGAGAGCGAGAGCGAGAGCGAGAGCGAGAGCGAGAGAGAGAGAGAGAGAGAGAGACAGAGGGGGGAGACGAGAGAAAGGAGAAGAGAGAGAGAGAGAGAGAGAGAGAAAAGTTCACCAACAAAACATGTAAAAAGAGGAAAGACAGCAGACTTACCCACCCAGGTCTGCCTTGCTGTCTGTTGCCGTGGTGCCAGCGGATGCAGGGTCAGCTGCAGATGTCTTCTTAACGCACTCTGACACATCTGCACACAAACACACAGATTAATGGACTGGAAGCGTTGTGTGAATATCAGCGGTTTCCAGTGCTCAGGAGGGGTTGTATAATAGTTTTAGTGATGTAAGACACATTTAAACCACATTAGTTTTACTGAGAGAGTTAAATTATTACCCTTTAACTTCAATCTGTGTTGATATCTATTTATATATTAATATTCGGGCTGTCAGTCAATTAAAATATTCAATCATCTGTTCAAAATGTACCTTAAAGGAAGATTTGTCATGTATTTAATACTCTTATCATCATGGGAGTGGACAAATATGCTGCTTTATGCAAATGTATATATATATATTTATTAATGGAAATCAATTTACAACACAAAATAATGACAAATTGTCCAGAAACCCTCACACAGACTGCATTTAGCATAAAAATATGCTGAAATCATAACATGACAAAGTGCAGCCAAACAGGCAACAACAGCTGTCAGTGTGTCAGTGTGCTGACTTGACTATGACTTGATCCGAACTGCATGTGATTATCATAAAGTGGGCATGTCTGTAAAGGGGAGACTCATGGGTACCCATAGAACCCATTTTCTTTTACATATCTGGAGGTCAGAGGTCAAGGGACCCCTTTGAAAGTGGCCATGACAGTTTTTCCTCACCAAATGCACAACGTGGTTGGTACCAACGGATTCCTTAGTTTTCTAGTTTCGTATGATGGCATTGTGGCTTTAAACTGAAAATTAGGCTGTCAAAGTTAACATGATAACAACACATTAAATAAGACAGCCCTAATTAATATGATACATTTAATGCATTCATACATTATTATTATTATGATTTAACACATGAAAGCCTCAGGTTCAAACAGCCTTATTTGAGCTGCACCACACCTTTAACCTTTAACCTCCAACCTCCAGTGCACAAAACACCATATTACACCCACATGTTTGAGGAATATATGCATTAATATAAGTAAGTTTTATACACTGATAAAACATTTGCTCTGCCAAGAAACGTAGCTCATGAGATTTAAGAAGCAGGAACTTAAACCCACAGCCTCCTCTTTATTCTGTATAAATACTCCCACCGAGTTATATTCATAGCTAGTAAAAACAAACATTTATTCCCTTTCGATTATTCTGTCTGTCACTGAAACTGCTGAAGCACTAAATTGGCAGTTACCATCATCACACAACCCTCATTGAGCGGATAAGCGTACACCCACATTTTTCATTTCACCTCTCGACAGACATGGTTTATCTTTTCCCCTTTTCTGTATCTCTTTCTGTCTCGTTATTACTCACTCTCCCGCTCTTACAGCTGCCCTTTTGACAAATGCTGTCAGTCTTATCGGGCACGGGCTAATTTGTAAAACACTGAAGGTCTGTCTCCAGCTCCGCTCTGCTGAATAACTCCTGTGAATATGCATAAACACAAGGACAAACAGAGTCTCGACTGCACCGAGCAGCAGACAGACAGACCGACAGATACGACGTGTGCTCATACCTTTATTTGATCCGCTCCATTCGGCCGAGACCGACGTCTTCACTTCCAGAGGGTCTGACGGAGAGAACAACACAAAGAGTTTAACAAAGAAAGAATTGACGGAAAATGGACAAAAACTTAACTTGGACAGACAATCCCACACATTCATTCAATCCTCAATACCTCAGCCTCACAGTGGGGAGAAAACCACCCAGACGATGCACTAAGGTCTGCATTTAGATGGAGTCGGTGCACACAAGTGAGAGCTAGGATCCTTCTTTGATCGTAAATAACAGGTCAGGACAATGAGACAGATTAAAATATTGCATTAAAGCCTTAAGATATTCCTCTCGCTTTCTACTGCCTCAGTGTACCCTTAAATACAGCCCCCATCTATATACTGTACATCCACTTCTATGTTACTGCAAAAGCAATAAACTAACTAACTAACAAAGATATTCAGTTTACTGTCATAGAGAAGTAAACAAAACCATAAAATACTTACATTTAAGAGGCTGAAATCAGAGAATTTTTAAGCAATTATCAAACTAGTTGCCGATTAATTTAATAGCTGGCAACTAATTGTTTAATCATTGCAGCTCTACTAATATTTCTAGTGTTTATTCAGTGTGTACTCATGAAATCAGCATGTCACGCTATTATAATATATGGAAATGATACAATACACGCAGCGTAGGTTGGACATCACATACAGCTAAATAATTTACAAAAAATATGATAGTTTGAAGTGTTTTAGAGCTGTTTTTCCCTCCTATGTGCATTGCATTGTGGGAGAATAGTGTTCATCAACAGCACACACATTTACAGGGTTCCCACTGTTTTCCAGAGATCACACATTTCCCGCGATATTTTCAGTGATGATGGTGTAATATAATAGTCAGTGATTGCGCCATACACTAATATTTACTCTCTGTGGAAGTCTGATTTAAAAGATATGCAGTTTATGGCTATAATTTATTTAAGAAATCATCTCTTATGCGCTCAGAAATTATTACAAATTGATCATAATTTAAAATAAATATAAAAAAAATAATAAAAAAAATAAAAAGCTACCACAGTTATCAGCCAGCAGTGATTAATATTTACATTTGAAGGATAATGTAACCAACATTATTCAGCCACTTCAGTTGTAATGTCATCCAACCTGCATGTGTTACCATGTAGATACTCTCGTTCATGAACTACCATTTGAACGTTGATATGATCCCAAATATAATTTAGTCCTTTCAGATGGCAGATGTGCTCTGATAGACAGCCTTGTAGTTCACTCTCTGATAAAACAGGATAAAATGGTGAAATAATTTTCCTCATTTTCATGTTTCCAATGACTGGAAAATTGGTGAACATGTTTCCAGGTTTTCCAGGACACGTGGGAACCTTGATTTAGTATGCATGCTGGCCATTTTGAGTATACTTTATTTTGTCAATGTTCTGTATGCAGTATGAGTTGGTACACAGCTTGTGACTGATCTCTTTCAAAGATGGGCTTTGCAGAACCACTGCAGGTCTGAAATCCTACCAACGCTGCCCCCTAGTGTTGCAAAACTGACACAGCCTCTCACAACCGAAATGTGCCTCCATTGGACACCTCCTTTTGTTTTAACTCCTTTTCATCTCACGTGGTTGAGTATTTTAACACTCAGAGGACACTACACAGGAAAAAGAAAACAGCAGAAGGCAACAGGGGGGACACAGGCCTGAAACCTGCAATATGTGAGTCCATCTGTCAGTTTGAAGAGAGGATGAGGCCCTACTTGTTCCTACACTAAAGTATCAGATAAAATGGGAAGAGAAAAACACATTCCTCCAGTTTCACCTTCTGTATCAAACGACCAGTGCTAACGGTTTCACTCACACCACCGAGCATTCGTTTTTAAATTCGCTGATCCGGATCCACCAGCCATAAAAACACCAGATCCGGGAGGCGACCCAGCGACTCCACGGCACCGGAAACACACCTGTGAATCTTGACCAATGCAAACGCACCTGTGGCCAGCAGGAAGGACTCGGGGGTTCTCGCAGGGAGGGGGGAGGGGAGTCATCGCTGTCCCAGCAGTCTGGGTTAAAAGGTCAGAGGTCAAACGAGAAGCAACGTTAATCACCGGGCCCAGAAGACAAGCAAGAGATCGGCAGTCAAATGTAAACGATGCACAAAGAAAAGCTCCAACTGCTGAAACTCATAACGTTTCCTTAATGCCTTCTCTAATGAGCAGATCAAACTATATTAAATGAGTAGATTGTAGTATTATGTATGCTGATTTGTCTTTTTATATTACTATTATTATTATTGTATCCATTTATGTTTAGTCTTTTATTTATTTGTTTATTTATATTGTATTCTATTTGTGCATTGGGATTTTGTTGCCATTAATTTTGAAGGTAATAATGTTTTTATTTTCACATTAATATTACTTTGCATATAGAAGTTTAATATGTGATAAAGTCCGTGTTGGGAAAAGTTAATAAACTACTAATTATATATAAAAAACTATATTAAGTGATTTATTACAAAAAAGTTTTTTAAAAAATCTGTTCAGTCACCTTGCAAGGATAATTTAAAACATAGGCAATATGGACAGATATTAGACTGTAAAATATGAAACTACTTTATATGACGTTATATTAGGAGTATAAGACACCTCATTAAATGGATCAGCCAATGCAAGGTACTGAACTGAGTTATTAAATGTCATTAAAATTTCTCAGTAGTAAAGATAAAAAAATATCATATTAACATTATTAATATGTTGATTTCCCTTCATTCTTCTTGCTTAAACATTTATTAATTTGTTTATGTATTTGTTACATTCTTTTTCTTATCATTATTATTGTTATTTGTGTAGTTTGGTAAATCACACACATGCTCACAGTAAATACACAAATTACATTTTCTGAATTGTTAAATATCATATACAGTACATGTACTGTTCTTTTTCTGTTTTATTCTTTAACAGTGTTCTCAGTATATCATAGGTACTAGTATTTATTACGTTGGCAACGCTGAATATGTTTATGGCAGTAAAGCCATTTGTATTAGGTTTTTAAAAGACGTACTCAAATGTTAGAAGGTGTGAAAACGCATTCATTCTGCATTTCATCATCACTGTTTACTGATAGTGAGGGATCACATGTAACTTACAGTATCAGTTATGTATCTGTAACAGAGTAAGTAAGTAAGTAATACTGAGAACTGTATTAGCACTGCTACTAATGACAGCGGTTTATCTTAGTTTCAGGACTATGTTAAAGGAAATCTGTATATGTTCTGATAAATAATAATTCACATGTAATTTCTGGGACTTTTACTGGTTAATAAGTGGTAAGTTACCGGTGTGGCAGATTGAGTTGCAACTAAAAGCATATGACATGCTCCAGACAGTCATGATTATATTTCCACTTCCATTATAATACATTCTCCTGATTTTATCCTCTTCAAATAGAGCATTATTTGACAATACATCCATCCCTGAGGGAAATATTGTCTTCTATTCAAATTACCCATGGGTCATTACCATTATGATTAGTTCCTGCTGGAGCATCTTATGAGAGGGAAGCAATGTAGAGGGACATGTAATAAGGAAAAGATGATTTGGTTTTGAGTTCCAGCTGGTTCAGTACAGACCACCGTATATCTGCTGGTGTTTAGTGTTTATCTTAAAAACTCTCACATCAGAATCTTTATGGGGCCTGACAATAATAACTTTAATGTGGTTCTTAATTAAAGCACAATATCCAAGAAGTCGTTTTGTATCAATGACCTTATTATCCACCACGAGTTTGTCTGTTTCTTACAGAGACCTGGTTGGTCTCTCAAGGAAATCTGACCCCTTAATGACATTTTCTCCCATTCATTTGGAGGGTAAAAGGCAGAAGGACAATTAACTCTTAATAGCTGAGGTGTTGCGTAGGAGTACAGCGTTGCTAGTTAATGCTCGTCGATGCTAGTTAATCTAGCAGGGCCTCGGGAGAACATTAGGTGTTTGTACAGCAGGTTAATGTCACTGTAAGCGATGAGGGCGAGAGCCAAACTCTATTCCTGCTCCTGATCTAACAAAGAAGCTGTTAACAATGAAATTACAACCTCCAGCTTCAGAGACAAAGACATTTTTAAGGCTGCTAATCTGCTACCAACAGATGGGACTCAGGACACGTAGAGTTCACCTGCTTTTGTGCTAACGTTCGCTGCACTTCAATTACTAATCAGTTAATGTCAGCTACTAATAATAAATAATTGAATATGGATTATTAAAACATACATGCACAAGCGTGTTTTGGAACATTTTCATTGTCTGTTTTGTATATAGATTTATTTATTTATTTTATTTAATACATTTTCATCCAGAAATTTTCATCTTAGCTTTGTCCATTTGTAAAGTATACTTATTTAATTCAGTTCAAACTTAACATGCATTGGTTTCACCCTTTTTAACTTTCTATTTCTGTCTCATTAGTTAACCACTGACTGGTAAAACATTTTATTTGAGCTACACTGACCTATATGAAATGTGCAGTGTATAATAATATAGGTTTGACTGATTCATTGACAACCCACAGAACAAGCAGCCACCAGCTCTCTCTTGACAACAAGCAGTCGTTAGATTCTTGCAACTAGTCAAACAGCAGCCATCAGCGTTTCATAACCGACTCCAAAGCGCCACCGCAGCCCAAATAAATACAGTGCCAGAAAGCCAAGCAGACCAGAACACAAACCAGTCCACTTCAGGACGGTGAAGCAAATATTTCTGCATTTTGTTTAAATATTGGGAATACTTCCGGAGTGCATGATGCCACACATTTAAATAGCTATGATAACGTTTTAATTTCATTTTTTTTTTGTTTGTGAATAAATTAGGAAAACAAAGCCATGTCAATGTAACTTTTAAGAAACTACTTTCTCTTTGGTTCCTGACGCAAGCAGGACGTGCCAAAATGTTGACCACTAGAATTTAAAATAAAAAAACTGCATATCTGAGCTACACTACAGATAGTACTACAGTAGTGCGCTGTCAACTCTTTTCTTCAACATCGTAACTTAAAAAACTTTCTCTGGAGTACATGCATATCTCTTAAAATATCTTTACACACAGTGTACAGCAGAACATCCTTTTCTTTGTGTTGGGTTTTAATCTGCAGCAGTATCTCAGTGTTTACAGTAACAGAACAGCTAAAATGGGATTGAAGTCAGGTAAACCTGCTGTTGCTGAACACTTAAAAAAAAAAATAGGAACTTTATTGTAATAATTTCCTGTCATAGATCAAGAAAAATATAATATAATAATAATACATATATAGTATATATGTCGAGTTGACTGATAAGTAACCAAAGAGAACTGACAAGATGATTTTAATTCATGTATCTTGGTGACAAAAAATAAATTAAAATATAAAAAAACATAGGATCTGTATTGTATGTTGTGTTATTGACTATTACAATGATCAACCACTTATATGGATTAAAAAGCTTGGGACAAATTCATTATTCTGCTTAATGTTTACTTTTATTCATGCATGACAACATATGGAGAAAATGTATTATGTATTATTTCTATATTTGCACTGCAGTTGTTTTTTTTAATTTATAAATATACTAGACTACTTGCGCTACTGATGTTACTGCATTTTTAAACAACACAATACTATTTTATTCTATGGCATAACTATATTTTGAACTACTACTGTTTAATATACAGTAGGCACTGTACTGTTTAGTGTGTTTGAATTATACACAGTGCAGTAATTTAATTTGTACAGTACATTTGAAACAGCTGTACTGTATTTTGAAATGGTCAACAAAATTCAGATAATAGCGAAGCAGTTTGTTTCATTAGTTCATATTCATGTAATAAATATAAAAATGTCAATTAGATTGTAATCTGCATGAGAAATAAAGGAAAACATAGGTTACGAGTGATCAATATGACCTAGAGAGACGTCTGGTTTAACGTTAGAGTTTTTTTAAGCGGAAAAGCATCAATAAGCTGGCTAATTGTGTTATATATACCCTGTACTATACATTATATATACAGACATATACTAGTTTTTATTTGAAGCCATTTCACTGCTGACAAATTGTTTCTCATCATGCACTCTCGCAGTTTAATCCAAATATTTAAAAATGCAGTGAAGTCTTGTTTCATCAAGCTTTGAACCCATTCAAGATCAAAACCGTTCCAAGCCAAAGTCCACGTCAAACCGCTCCACGTCAGCTCCGATCACAGCAAGAGTCCGATTTCAAAATCTCAAGATTTTGAAATCAACAAAAGAAGAAAGAGGCGATCTCAGTCCTCACACCCCCAAAAGCACATCCCACGGCTGCGATCGTGACAGTGAGGCCGTACCGATGCGCACACAGCGTGACGCGGCTCTGTTCGCCAAATGTGGATTTATCTCATGCAGTGTTGATCCTTCACCATCCACCATCCAACATGCATGCACACACACACACACACACACACACACACACACACACTGAAACAAAAACACACAAAAACAGTTCGTTCTTCCTCCCGTTCAAAAAATCTGCTCACTTAGACAAACACACACAAGCTGAAAGTGAAGAAGAAGAGATGTTTTGACAGATGTTTGCTGGTTAACATTCGCAGCATTCCTCGCAAACCGACCAATTAGTCATACAGCCATGCTTGAAATGAGACTCACTGGAACTATCTCACTGTTTCTCTCAGTCTTTTCTTGTTATTTCTCGTCTCCGTCTTAGCTGAGCAGTAAGAATATCATGTGTGTTGACAGACGCGACTTATCATTATGGTCTGTCTGAGACCTCGGTCTCCTTGCTGACCCAGAAAATGACTCTACTGTGTTGTTTCTCTGAGGATAATAAAGACAGGTTGTCAGAGTTACTCTCAGACTTTACCAGAGTTTTAGGAACTAGACTTACATCTGAGCTGAAATGACCTTCAGTGTTTAGTGAGTTAGTTCACACGTCAATTTATCTGTAAAGCTGTTAATTGACTTTGTGAGGAAAGCAGCCAGTTAGTTAAAGGAATTAGATTCACTCATTAAATAACTGACATACTTGCTGATGGAGAGCTCTGCCCTGCGATAGACATGGGGACCACCTTCCGCACCGGCTGCTGCTCTCCGTGGTGAGGGGAAGTGGTTACCATGGCCGTTGCTGTGGACACATTAGTACGATAGCCCTCCTTTGCTCCAGACATCTCCCCGTCCCCCTCCTCGTCCGAGTTATCGGAGTGCAGGGGGGTTGGTGAAACTGAGGGCAGTCCTAACAGGAGTAGAGGAGGACGAGGAAGAAGAGGACGAGAGGTGAGAGGAGGAGGACGAGGATGGGGCGACGCGGTCTGAAGAGGAAGACAAGGAGGAGGTTTTGGGGAACTGCTTATCCGGGCTGTTGCAGGCCTGAGCCCACGCCGCGTGGCCGGCCTTCGCCTCCACTTTCTCCCCTCCCTGCGTCTCCCCCTTCTCGCTCTTCACGGGGAGGTGGTTTGGTCTGGCTAGGGCGCCTCCGTCTGCATGACACTCCCCGCATCCCGCTCCTCCCTCCGTGCCCGAGTCCTCCGACAGCGAGGAGCTAGACGTCAGCAGGGATTGACCGGAGCGCGCTTTGAAGGCGTGGGATCTTTGCAGTGCTCCCATGCTATTGGCTGAATTGCTGCATCCACCGCCTGCTACCCCCATGGAGGAGGAAGTGTCAAAACTACGAGGTCCTTCCTGTAACGGCACCTTTTTAATCTCAATGCTCAGCTTCCTCTCGATCCGAGGAGCAGCAGAACATTCAACGGCGGGGGAGAGAGGCGAGGAGGGAGTCTGAGCCTGGCTTTGGCCCGACTCTGATTTTGTGGATTTGTTGTTGTAGTTGTCATTGAGATCTAGATTTGAGACCTGAGTCTGCTGTTTTCGACTTTGTAGATCTTGGTCTTTCTGCTCCGAGGGACTGGTCTGCTTGTTCGGACTGGGTTCAGACTGGTTCTGCTGCTGGTCCGTATCTTTATTCTATAAAGGAAAAGGAAAACATTTAAGCACCTTTCTGCAAGTACAGAATCACCTAGAAAACAACAAGTCTCCCATGTGTGAGGGCATGTTGGAAAGAGACTCAGGGCAATTTGACTGCAAATTCTTCCCACGAAAAAAGTGGAAAATTCCCAGAATGCATTACTGCAGGATTCTCAGGTTGAGAGTGTAAAATGGCACAGGACAATTCAGTCCAGTATACTGGTCATAAACACCAATTTTTTTCTTAGTAATTGCTCACGAAAGAAGAAAAAAAAGATAATGCAATATTGTACCTCACAGAAGCAACATGCAGATCTGAAGTATTTCTTGATTAATTTGCTACAGTTCCTTTAAAATGCCATAATTAAATTTAGAGCTGAAACAATTAATAATTCATCCACAGATAAATCATTATTTTGATCGCCAATTCCTCGTTTAGGTCGTTAAAGCATTTAAGGTGCGTGCAATATAACTGCAATGTCTCTCCCATTTCTACATTATCATCGATCAAAATAAAGGTGAAAACGACACATATTCTCTACTTCCAGCTATTTATCAGGATTTGCTTTTATTCTTTGTCTTATGTGACAGTAAAGTGAATATTTGCAGGATGCGCTAAAATAAAAAAAAAATAAAAAAATAAAAAAATGATGTGTGCCGTGCGGTTAATTACACGACAAATTTGACATATTAGAAAAGGATACAACAACTAGCATTCTGCAAATCTGTGTGTTTCTGCCTGAGCAGACTCACCTGCGTGGTGGCCAGGACGTGAATGACAGGTTTGGGGTGGTAGCGGTCGTTGTCCTGCCGTACGTTGGTGACGGTGGGGAAGGCTGAAGGGGGAGACGGGGTCAGGATGGGGGGTACGGGGTGAGGCTCCGGGGGCTGGAGGATCTCCTCCTTCACATCACCTTCAGCCTGGGAACTACACAGAGAGAGAGAGAGAGCATAAATATAACACACAGAGGCTTTTGATATTCTTTTATAAAAACAGACTAATAATAATTAAAACAAGCCAGAGTTGCACATTCATAGAGATTAGGACTGTAAAAAAAAAAAATCACTAATTTATATGCCAACATATTTTACTTTTACACTACAATACATGTGGTGTGGATGTTTAAGTACAACGTGAACCTATTTGTAGGGCTACCTTCTCTGAATCGATGAATTTTGTCGACTTTGTCGCTGACTAGTCAAGTCAAACTTTATTTTTATAGCACATTTAAAAACAACTGCGTTTGACCAAAGAGCTGAACGTGTACGTAATAAATACAATGAATGAATGAATACAATGCAAACAACAATAAGAACACTGCGAAATCAATAACCATAATGTGCACATAGCAGAAGTAAAAGAGCAGCAGCACAACAGAAAATAAACTTAATCAAGCGCCAGCGAGAGGAGGTGAGTCTTCAGCAGCGACTGATACGATTCTACGATCTGAGCAGTTTTAATATGAAGAGATTAGGAGATTAGGAGCAGCGACCCCGAAGGCATCCATCGACATCAGTGCTCTACTTGGAGTATGAAGGTGCAGTACTTCTAAAAGACAGGGTGGTGCCACCCCATTTAAAACCTTAAAAACAAGCAACATGATTTTAAAATCAATCTGGAAACAAACAGGAAGCCAGTGACAGGAGGCCAGAACTGGTGATATGTGATCATGTTTTCTTTTTCAGTCAGTAGGCGAGCAGCTGCTTTTTGGACCAAGTGCATGCTGAATGATGTATTTAAAAGAAACTTTTGAGCACATCTCTGTTAAACACAGGTTTTAAAGTGATGTTTTCGTGTCATTCTTTGTGGAAAAACGTTCACAGATCTGTCGATTTAAATCTAATCGGTTTGTCAACATCGTAGGAGTTTTAGTCGACGAAGAATTTCTGTGGTCAAGGACAGCCCTACCTATTTGCTTAAGAAAGAAAAAAGGTTTGAAGACTGTGGTTCAGGCAATTAAGGGAAAATGAAAATGATGAAAAGGCAAAATTTCATCACACTGATCAGACAACTTCCAGACATTTGGATATCCATGTTTTAAATGATTCACGGTCTAAAAAGAAATGATGAAACGATCCAAATTAATTTCATACATGAATGAAACTAAAATGCCTCTGCTCAGGTTGTGGAGGTTTGTTTTCCACCACTAGGTGGCAGAATTAAAAACAAAAAGAAGTAACAATGTGCTCAATATGTCTGAGGCAAATCACACAATCTCAGACATTAGAGTATGTTTGGCCCAGATTTTGTTAATCTGAGATTGACATGATGTGTTGATGTAAAGCAAACTCAAAACAGACGTTATACCTCTGAATGAATGCTTTGTATTTAATATTTCTGGGACTGCAGTGCAGAGTTGAAGACAAATTTATATTAAAGCACTGTGCGAGCGTGTGTGCATTATTATATTCTGCTTTTATTTTTATTTATTATTATTATTTTCTTTGCAACAGCCTATTTAAGTTACTGTTGGTCCAACAGTGTACAAGAAGTCGTCTCCCAGCTAGTTCAGTGGATGTCTGTGTTTACAGTACAGTATCTGCAGTACTGCATAAAGATGTGATTTGTCTTGCACTTAACAGTGTTTAACAAAAGTCTCCCGCATGTACAGCGCTGTGCTTATAAATTACTCATGACCACACCTGTAGATAAACGCAGTGTAGGTGTGTGAATTAACATTAACAGGATGCTGAGGTTGAGACTGAGCTAGTCGCACAGCGACGGAAAGTTAAACATAAAGATACGGTTCCTCTCCACAGAATATACATTTACATAAGCACGCAAATATATAAATATATGCACAGAAAAAAAAAGCAACTGTGAAAGGATGTGGTAGTGTGCTAAATCAAGAGTGCATGACTGAACGTGGGACTGCACATGACACTGTGTCTGTGTGGATAAAAGACAGACAGACTGAAAGTCAGACGCAAGCTGGAAGGAGGATAGACTTCCTTTTCTTGAGCAGCTTTAGAGTTGCGGTCACACTGTAAAAGGTTATCTCATACAGTATCAGAATATAGCTGCCATTAGCTGACACTCTTCTGTGACGGAGGCTGTGGTCTGCATGTGTATTTTTGTTTATTTATGGAAAGCATGCAATGATTTACATGGAACTGGACATAATTTCTAAATGCAGAAACATCAGAATAACAACTATTGTTATAATCTCGGCGAGGAGGTCAGAGGTCATGACTGCTGGAGAACAGAGCTCCTGCTGAGATTAAGCTCAACTCAAGAACAGGGCTGTGAAAGTTAACTAAAACTGAGACTAAAACAAAAATAAACAGTGAAAAATATTTAAAAAACTATAAATAAATAAATCCTTTAAGAAAAATTAAAACTAAACTGAAACAATATTGCCATGTTTAAACAAAATCATTCAACTTAAAATAAATACATAAATTCAACTTAAATTCCTACCAAAAACGGCACGAATGAAAATAAATATATAAAAACTAAACCTTTCTGAAAAAGTGAAACTAAACTAAAACTAGCAAAAACACTCTGAAAATGAACTAAAACTGAAATACAAAAAATCAAAACTTAAATAAAATAAAAAATAAAACTATTATAACCTTGCTCAAGAGCTTCTCTAACCACCAGAATCTAAAATTGTATATTACTTGTCTTTTATTGGTAATTTGTGTCCTCCCCGTTAAGGCAGTTTTCCTTTAATGAAAACATAAATTACCGATGAGAGTTTCTTCCTCTACAGCGTCTTCACTGCCTGAGCAAGCGAAAGATATATTAACAATAACACAGATGATTCCCGCCGGTGCTGATTGTTTCCATGGGGATATGATGAATCATTCAGATGAGTTTATTCAGGCCCTGTGACCCTCTAAGATAAGACAAGATTAAAGTATTCCTAAGGGGAAGCTGAGCTATTACAGGAGCAAACACGAACAGCAAAACATGAGCAGAATCAAAGAGAGTAAAGCACATCTGGAAACCGCAGCACTAGGACATCCATGAAAAATGTAAGTAGGCTGGAAAATATTAAGAGGGCCAACATTAAGTCAATAGTGTAGTGATTTACTTTCTCTAACAAACAGTTTACGGGAGAAAAACAAGTCTGTTTAACTGTTTAATGTACAATGTGCCCTGTTTTACTACTTTCTACTTTATTTTCCTTAATTGTGTTTAATGGTGCTGTAAAATGTTTGTATTCATTGTGTCTCTAGAGGTTAAACGTGTGAGATATTTTGGCAACACTTTACTTTAAGTCACTTTATTTAGCATTTATATGCAGTATATAAACGTAATGAATGGTCTATAACCAGTGGGAAACCTCTAATTAAGCCAAAGCTGAAGTGCCTTAAACTTGCATTATTTATAATATCCAGCAGGGGGCGACGGCACTGGTTGCAAAAAGAAGTCTGATTTTATAGAAGTCTATGAGAAAATGAGGCTACTTCTCACTTGATTTATTACCCCATTAAACATTGTAAACATGAGTTTTTGGTCTCAATCGGTAATTTCAAGTCTCCTCACTACAGTATGAGGTTCATTTAGTAAATTATGGTCCCATTTAGAGTCAAATAGGCCATAAAGCAGGGGATGCTTTAGGGCGGGGCTACCTTGTGATTGACAGGTTGTTATCATGCTGTTGGCCTGTCTGGGAGTAGTCCGTGTTTTCATTTTACAACTTTAACCCTTTCACTGTGTTTTCAGTTCATGAAAGTTAATTATAACCTTTTTGGTCACCTAAAAATGTTTTATTCAGGGTTTGGTTGTGCTTAGTTCCACCCTCTTGAATCACTTCTTGTTGACAAGATGGCGACGACCAAAATGCTGAAGTCGAGGCTTCAAAACGGCAGTCCACAAACCAGCGGGTGACGTCATGGTGACTATGTCAACTTCTTATATGTATACAGTCTATGTTTATAACATACTATAATGTCACTGTAAGCAGATATATTATCAATGTATTCATCAACAACTATAACTCCTCCTGTGGAGACCAATCAGTGGAGGCTTGTATAAACAGGAAATGAAAGACAACAGATATTAAAAGTGTCTTCACAGCAGAAGTTAGAATTGCTGAATTTAATTCAAATGTTCTTATATCTGCCTGTAACTATATTACTGTGTTTGTGAATTGTTGAATACTCGATTCTGATTGGCCGATCATGGCGTTCTGCAGTCTGTTATTTCTTTATAGCAGACCGCTGCTATGGGCGCAGTTCTGATGTTGGACTCTGGCGGACCGCTTTTGTGTCAAATTATTGATTTCTGAAGTAAGTAGCTGTGTAATAAGAGGGATAATGTACAGTTGGTGGGGTCTTTGTTATGACAGGAGGGCGATGCTGCACTCTCTGACCTTGAAGACCAGCTCGCTGTACATTAACCCTTCTGTGATTAATGGGGATCTCTAACAATCTGTGACCACACCATGTGATCACACAACACAACACAACTAACCATACACTGCAAGTTCATACACTTTGCCCTTCAGCATAAACACACCACAGTCATCCGCTCTGTTTTGGCATGCTGGTGACACAGTTAAGAGCTAACCTTGGCCACACAAACATTATGCACACATGTACACACACAACCTAAACTCCTACATATAAACACACATGTAGAAAATGTTGTGCACCACCCACACTGACAACAAACAGACAAAAAAAAGCGCTGTATCCTCCACACGTATGTACTCCAGAGGGGAGATGCTGCATTTTTAATCAGTGTTGGTTCACAGATGTGCTAGAAGAAGCTTAAAGAGACACTTCCTGGTTTCAGGTTGTGTTGAGGATGGATTCATACAGACGGACGCCGAAGAAAACCGGACACTCGGTGTGACTGCAAATGATGAGAATTAACTATTCTGCTGGAGAGCTCAATCATCTGAGCACAGAATCACACTTGGTAGTACTGTTTTATAGGATTATAAGAGATTGAAGGATGGTATTCTCTCTGTGACAGAAGTAAAACTAATATTTTTATTTAATCTTAATCCTATATTTTTCATGCTGTATGAATGGTACTTTACCTCTCCTTTTTAAAATTTTCCTAAAAATCTTTTATTGTGAAATTATGTTTTTTTAATTTTACATTTACACTATTTAACCTATGATCTGTAACTAGGATAAAATGAACTAACTTGTATGGATTTAACCTTGATATTCTTTATAATTTGTTTTATATTTGTATGTGAGCTGCTGTGGTAGGTCTGACTGAACAGAGCCAGAAATTAACTGAAAATTTACCATATTTGTGCCAATATAACACCTGATTTTCATCTGACACTTTCTTAAAATCTATCAAAATAAGCAATATTTTTACAAAAACAGCACCTACAAAAAGTACTGTCTAAAATCAGCCACACTATTTTAAAAAATAAATAACTGATCAACAAATAAGTACACAAAGCTAACAATCTATCAAAACATTAGATGCCACCTTTTGGTACTTGACAGTTTTTCGATATTTGAGATGCTACAGACACATTTTTGGTATGACTGTTCAGAGGACATGACTCTTCAGGGTGTGGTTGTGAACGTATGTAAAAGCCATGACTCAGTATCTGTGACCTTGATGCCAGCCTCACTGTGTCTTTCTCCAAAACACACACAACTAAAATGTCTCCCACACACACTCACTCACACTGCTGAAGCGACCTGGGGGGGAGCGTGGCCTGCAGAATGTGGACTATGTTGGTAAAAATAGCTCTTACCATCACTAAAATACTCCCAGGCTTAAACTAGGCCTGGACATTATTCCTTTAGGAAACTGAGGGACGACACAGAGAGACACACTGAGATTTAAAGTCTTCCAGGAAAGCCTCGCATTTTGGCAGCGTCCCCGAGTTCAAATCTGTCTGTTTTTTTTTTTTTTCTTCTGTAGAGCAGGAAAGAACCTTTACAGTAAACACGTCCCAAAATTAGGAGCTCTGAAAAATGTTTGCTTTCCCATCAAACCGGCTGGTACGGAAGACAAATTAGGCACGGCGAGATTATTTTAGAGCAGTAAGAGAACACAACAAAAGGTCAAGTTGGCTCCGATAAAGGATCCTTTTCTGCTGTTACAAAGGATTAGAGTGAAAATATATAAATTACGTTGTTAAGGGCAGAGCGATTGGTTCACACGGATAAACAAAATGCTGTCAAACTGGACATTTTTAGACTTCTAGCAACAGGTAATTAAGTGAAACTGTTTCCTGGCAACAAGATGTCCCCTGTGGCATTAAAGCAACAGTGCTGAGGGAGCTTCCGGCTTGTTTTAAAAGTTGTTGCTGCGTTAATAGCCTTGTAGATAAATCATAATAAGAGGGAAAGGGGGAACTAAGATGAACTGGCTGAGGGAAAGTGGTGCACAACCCCTGCTGAGCACATACAGCAACATTAAAAAACGAGACCAGATAAGCAAGTGGAGAGGATAAGAAAGGAATGAGGAGGGGGATAAATGTACCAAAGAAATAAAGGAAAAGAGAGAAAGCATCTATGTGTATTTATGCATATGACAGATACCAACCATATGCCTTCAAGTGTGAAAAAAGCGTGTATTTGTACTCAAAGAGGGGGAGATGAAAGCAGATATGGCGGCTCTGCTTCAACTAGCCCTGGGTTGTGGTACACGCAACACCAACGTAGTGTTGCAGCGTATTGTTAAGAGTTGCAAAAAAATGATCTATAAATACAGCTCCTCCTCAGGCCACAGCACAGCCAAACAGAAGTTAACTTCAGTAAAGTGGAGGTCGGGTGTTATCTGTGGGCTGACGAGGAGCTAATGTGTCAGAAAGCTCTGGTGGAAACGACGCCTGCTGCTTCTGTTTGGTCAGTTTAATATGTTTTCATTGTGCGCTACACACAAACTGTTGTTTGCTGTGATTTCGTTTTTGTGTTTTGTGTTGCTGTAGCGTTCCTCCTACGAAACACAACACCCACTGTGTTCAGTGACGGGCCACTTCACACCTACTGCTCACTTCTGTGAGTCTGTTCATTCATCTGTGTGGAGGATGAGTGCAGGTTATTTTATTCTACAATCTATTTACAAAGAGTTTGTGAAATTTTAAGACGGTCCAAACGCAAAACCTGTCTTACCTGCGTATGCGGGGAGGTTTTGGAGGTGGTGTGTCCCATCTCTCGTCGTCTGACTGGTGGCCTGCTTTATCTGGACTGCTTTCATCCTGGACAATTTACACACAAACAAAAACACACACATACTTTTGAGTTTAATGTGTAACACGTACACAGAGAGCCAGAAAGTAAAAAGAAACTGCAGCGGAGAAATGTCAAAGACATATCTGAGGTGGTTTAGAAACAGAGTCTCCATTACATCATGAGAGCACTGTTTATGTTTCAACTGTAAAACGTCCCACTCAGCACATTTCTTGGTCCCAGTTCTCTAATAACCAAATTACGACTGCCCCCACTTAGCTGACTAATCCGCCGTTTTGGTTCTAGTCAACTACGATTTCTTCAGTCAATTAGTCGTTTTTTATGCTTTTTTCATGCTGAATGACTTGTTTCCAAGAACTTTATGAGCACAACTCTGGTAAACGCTAGATTTAAAGTGGCACTTTTACGTGATTCTCTGTGGACAGATTTACAGATCATTTAGTTGACAAAAATTGTACAAGTATCAGTAAACTAATACTATCTTGGGTGAGGACTGCCTTAAATAATTTATATAATAATCTACTTTAAGTTATGTTGTTATCAACTTTGGTCTGAAGTAATGAAATATATTTTTAGAAAATCTGTGTTCACCAGACCTAAAAGTAGCCTCACATCTGGCTACTCTGCAGTGTGTGCCAAATTGCAAGCCAGATTCAAATTTTCACACTTGTGACTTGCGGCTCCCTTATATGTTGTTGTTCAGGCCACATTAGTAAATTTTTCTTTATGGTGCTAAATGTGAGATTGGAAGCATTTTTGTTAAAGTCAAGTCAATTTTCTTTGTATAGCCTAAAACCACGAATCACAATGTTGCCTCGGATGGTTTTACAATCTGTACAGGATATGACTCCCTCTGTCCTTTACAGTGAGACCTCTCATCAGATGAGGACATTTTAGCAGGAAAAAAAACCTCAGGAGGAGCAACAGATGTGCAATAGATGTGTATACAGACTAACAACATAATGCAAGTACAACATAGGCAATCCATTTGACCAAAATTAATACATATAATGTGAACATAATTGGATGAGAAAGTGGATCCAGAGTAATGTCAATCAGCTTCCCAGTGTGCAGGCTACTGCATCCGCACGGTTTTCAACATGGCGACAGCTGAGCCAGCGACTCACTGAAAAATGTTGTGAGATGTTTAAGGTTAGACACCGACATTGAGGTTAGGAAAGGTTGCCGTGCAGTGAGTCTTGCGAGAGTTTTTACAAGTTTTCTGCAATCTGTGGGTTACCTTTTAGACACGACCGTGGCTTGCTGTTAATGGTGCTAACAGTGAAAACAAAAGTGATAGAGCTAACTTGACAGTGTTAACCTGAGGGTGGGTGCTACGCTTCCCCGAGGACGCCATTGATCAGGACAGTATTATCAGCTCATGGGAGCAGTGCAGAGCGGTAGCCGTGAGCTAGCCAGTGGGGCACGCTCACATGCACTGAAAGCACACACGTTTGCTAATTGTCAAATCATCTATATGACTTCACACTTTATTAGTTTTACTAACATTTGTGATGGCTGATTTCAGTTCACACTGTAACAGCAGTTACCTACTAACGGTCTCCTTCTTCTCTCCTACGTTTCTGCAGCAGAGGCAGAAAGTTGCGACAGAAATGCTTCACAGAGGAAGCTCTCCTCCTCCTCCTCCTGACTAATCTTCTCTCTTCCTCCTCTCCTCTCCTCTCTCCCCCCCCCCATGACTCATTAATTTGACTCCCTCTCCACTCCGATAATGAGAAGACGACGAGACAACTTCAGTTGACAGAGGGGCAAATCGGGTCGCTTTAGCTCTGCACATCTGTGTGAGCCCATCTGAGAAGATAGCTTGAAGAAAAGGTCTTAGATGATCTCATTTTGGCCGTACTGTCCATGTGTGTTGTGAAGAATCAATCTGGTAGCTCCTACAAACAATGGCGGCTGCGTGCGAGCAGAAAAACGTGCGTGGGATGTGTGTATGTGTAGGCTTATTGTTCGTACTGCCATTGAGAGCACCTATGTGGGTGTTTTAGTCACTAACAATGGCTGACTGGACATGAGTCAGTGTGTGTATGGACTGAGTCAGTACAGCACTCTGATAATGTTTAGTGTGTGTGTGAGTGTAGTGTGTACTGTTGGACTTTGGAAGATACTGACAAGGTTATAATGAGCAGCAAAAAACTTGCACTGGAGTTGAAGTCTTCCTCCGAAAAACACACACGCCTACCCAAATGATTAATAGCAAAAACTTTAAAACAAGTAGTAGAAGTGTTGAGGTAGTTAACGCACACTTTAGAGACACTGAACGACTTTAAGTAACTCTTCAGAAAGTGTGTCAGTGAGTCTTTTCTCATGTAAACATGGTTGCGTGACCGAGGGTCTCCCTTTCCCAACGGATGCGCGTCTATTCTCAGACTCAGAGTGCATTATGGGAGAGACGGGTGATGTCATTAGAACTTCCTAAGCAGGAAGTCAACCCCTGGATTGCTGCCAATGCACTCTCTCATCACCTCTCTGTGTCCTCCTCTGTCTTTAGCTCTGTTGTCTTGCACACTGTGTCATTGATGCTTCTGTCCTCTGGCTTTTATCTTCACATATCTACATAACAATGCAGCGGTGCTACTAGTTTAACTACCAGGAGCTATTTCTCTACAATCATGTAACCTTTTACAGGGAAGTTGCAGGGAAGCACAAGCCACAGTATGAATTTTATTTTTTTTAGATTAAAGGTAGGGTCAGTAATCTTGAGAAACTAGCAAGAGAATGCTAGATTTTTTAAATTATCCCAACAAAAAGCCTAGCCCAGTGTTGTTAGCTCTTTTCTATATATATATAACAAAAATGTTTTTGGAGAACAGTAAAGTCCAGAGGTTTAAAAAGCTTAGAAATGAATGAAATTCTGCTCCTCATTTTACGTTTCAGGAGAGAATCGATGAGGCAGATTGTTTTGACAGTAAGAAGCAGAGAGGGGCAGATCGAGATTGACAGCCAGCTGGTCCCAGATGAAGCAGGCTGGGAGCTGGTCTGGTAGCTTCAGTGTGTAAAGGCCTTGTAGTACGGTGGTGAGCGTCTGTTGGCCTAGTTTTTGCGGTGTGTCCCGCATGGTCAGCTGTAGTCTACCGGTGTCCGAGAAATCGCTCTGATGACCATAAACAAATCAGTGCAAGAGAGGAAAAGCAGACACGAGAAAAGCAAGCAAACGAGTAAAGTCAAGAGGATCCACACATCATTGATCATCCCAACACACGGATATTTTCACGACAGCTGGAATGAAGCCCAGTGATGAGGCAGAGCACATGAAACGCTGCTTTGTCTCACGTATGTATCATAACAACGGAGAGCAGAGAGTTATTTGATTTCACGGTAGTCGGCCGTCGGCTGTAGTCTTACGGTGTGAGTGCAACTTTTTGGCCAAGACAAAGGTGATGCGAGGCGACGTAACAGTGGACCGCCGCCGCCAGTTCTTTGATGGTTCGGAGTGTCTGGTCCTTTAAACTACTTTAGTAGCTTATACTGTAGCTTCCAGTAAAAGTGTATATTTTTTGTAGCTTAACTTCTTCCAATGAAGAGCAGCTCATTAGTTTCAAAGCAGCTTCCCCGAGTCTGCTGCATAATGATGTGGGATGATGGATGGGAGCTATGGATCAGCAATCAGCTACAGATTTTTCAACTGTCTGTCATCTATAATGTTCCAACACATGAATTCAAAAAAATGTAATCACTACAGCGCCACCGAGGACAAATCTTTCACTTGCACTTCTAATGCAATGGGAGGAGGAACAGGGACAAATAAAGACACTTTGTGTATGGTGTGAGTGTATTTGGGGGCAATGGAGGATAGTGTGAAGTAAACTAAAAAGAGGGCAGCGGTGACTGACAGAGCAGCTCTTTTAAATAGGTCTAACTGTATGCAGTCCTCTGAGAGTACCATACAGAGGAGAGATCGCTCTTTATGGCACTTTTTTTTCTGTCTGCATAAAGAACAAAGTTTTTGTGAAGGCCTCTCTTCCCTCTCCTCTATTCCTCCTACCCTCTCCTCCCCTGTGATTAATTATTTGTGTTTTTTTTTTTTCCCCCACTCCGTGTGTTACTCAGCAGCATCCTGTCTTTTTTAACACCACACAGCGTACACAATACTTGTGTTGTTGTGTGTCATACCATGCCGTCGTGTATCTGCGTGTTGGTGGGGCTCTCCAGTAGCTGCAGCTGTTTCTCAAAGAGCTGGGCGATGGCTCTGTGAACTAACTCGTACTGCTCCTGGAGACACAAAGAGGGAGAGACGTAATGAGGTAAGTGGAGGAGAGGTGAAGGAGAAGAGAGAGAGAAAAAAACTAAGAAAGAGCTTCAGTAAATCAATAAAAAAGCAAAAACTTTCTCATGTCTGTACTCAAAAACATCCATTTACAAGGCTATTGAATACAACCTATGTGAAAACTACAGAATGGCCTTCACTGATGCACACTGATTTAATCTCATTACTCTCCCGGTGAGGCTGTAAGTGTATTGCACTGCATTTTCAGAAATTACATTACAGTTACCGGCTTCCAGCGGTCTCTATCAAGGCAGTTCTATCATTTATCTAACAAGGCTCATTTTCCCTCTCAGTGTCGGGACATGTGCGTGGGAGGGGACACCATAAATAAAGGTACAAAATGGCAGAGCACGCTGGGTGCTTTGTAATGTCAAGACTCATTATTTTGAGTGTATGCTACTTGAAAGATAAAAATATGACTGGAAAATGTTAAATGATGTCCAGCTGTTCACTCCACAAGAAACATGCAAACACACCCGTGTCAAAACTGTGGTAAAGCAACTTGGAGCGGCTCTAAATAATGGCGGGAATGTGTCGACCTCTGTTACGCAGGCTGAGGTCCGTTTTCAACCAGGTGTGCAGCAGCTAACACAGAAATGAGACGTGACGCAGGCAATGTAACGGAGGAAACGCTGCTCTAACTGTCACTCAGAGAAATTCTGAACCATATGAAGGTATGTCATTAAAACCTTAAAGGGTAAGTTTCGTGTTTTTTAACCTGGACCCTATTTCCCCATGTTTTGGTGTCTTAAGTGACTAATGGTGACAAAAATTTTGAAACCGTTCCCGCAGTAGATGGTAGCTGCTCAAAGGCTGCAATATGGTGCTACTGGGCCAAGCTGGCACCGTCATTTATGTCCACTAAAAGTGCTCTGATTTTCTGACAACATTATCGAGAGAGTCTAACGCAAGGAGAAGTGGATGGTGGAATAGTGATGCTATACGGATGCTAATTTTGAAAATTTTTCGGAACTAATAAACAACGTCTTTAACCGATAATTAACGGACAAGATTTGTGCCTCGCATGCAGCGCACAGCTAACAACTGAGTCAACATTTCACCGTCAGGAGAGCTGCTGTAACAGCCACGGTGCTGCGTTCACTGTCTCCAGTTCACCGTCTGGGAGCGTTAGCAGCCACAATGCTGCATGTAGTCATGCGGACATGCAGCCACTTTTCCAGTAAAAGTCTCTATGGCCGATTTATTAGAGAATCAAGATAGCCGATGGCCGATAAATGATGCTGATTATGAAAAATAATCGGCCCAATTAATCAGCCGACCTCTAAACATCACCAGGTGAGTTTGTTGTGTTGGAGTACAGAAAGTGTAGCTAGTGTAGTTAGTGTTATCTAATAGATTTTCAGTGTCATGGCTGAATATTAAGATGATTTCCATAATGTGGATGAGGTTTGAATTTGATGGCCGATAGTACTTTCCATGATGTTGTCACACTTATAATAATCTGAGCCTGTTGGTGGCAAAAACAAGCACCTTTAGTGTACGTAAAGTTACACTGACACTGCTCACTCACCCTCGCAGCTCGTTTAGTGGCTGCAGCCTTATCCCTCCATACTGGACCAATTTCAGAAACTGTTTGTCACCCATTAGTCACAAAAACATGGGAAAGTAGGTTCTCGGTTGAAAAATAGAGAAGATACCCTTTAAGACAGTAAAATGTTAATAATTCTAACTTTTTCTAAGCGATTTCCCAAATACATAACACAGCTAGTTGTGCTTTTTATGCAGTGTTTATAATGTCTTTACAGGTGTAGTTTTGCTTAAACCTAAATAGATTTCAGTTTACTATAATCCTGGTATGAATATCAGTCTGTATGTCAAAGACAAGTTACGAACAAACCTTGGTCTGCACAGCAGAGTGTCGTTGCGTCCTCATCTCTTGGATCAGCCGAAAAACATTAAAATCTTCTGGTATTTTCTTTTAAAAAAAGCACACAACACAATGAAATTCTCACTTGAACCTTAACATAACATTTACTGTTTAAAAGTGTGTGTACTTTGACAGGTATGTTTTAGGTATGTGTAGGAGTGTGCTCACATACCCCAGCTTTGAGGAGGTTCCATGTGTAGTCGATAGCACAGATAGCGCCCGTCCTCCCACAGCCTGCACTGTACAGTCACAGTCAGACAGATTAGACTCAACAGGAGAACATGTGTGAACATCGCAAACATAAATCCACTAAAAACACACTCCTCACGAATACCACATGTATGAATGTTAGGATGTAACAACACCTCGCCCAGACAGGATGGAGACAGGAGCTAAAGATTACGCGGCATCATGTCTGACACCTGAAATCATAAAATGTTATCTCATGCTGTCAGAGAGCCTCTGCTACTCTAACAAGCACAGTTTCTCCACACACACACACACACGCACGCACCGCACACACACACACACACACACACACACACACACACACACACACACACACACACACACACACACACACACACACACACACACACACACACACACTTACAGTACCCTGCACATCGACCCACACAAGGCATCTTTACAGATGCAGCTTTAAGTCCTGCTGTGTAACAGAGGAACCAGGAAATGTCCTCCGGCTGCTCATTATAGCTGATTACACACACATGGAGACTGTGTGTGTGTGTGTGTGTGTGCGTGTGTGTGTGTGTGTGTGTGCGTGTGTGTGTGTGTGTGTGTGTGTGTGTGTGTGTGTGTGTGTGTGTGTGTGTGTGCAGCAGTGGACTTAAACCTATAGCCTAATGAATCGGTGCTTTTATTCTTGTTGACTACTTCATCATTTTAGGCTGTTTCTAGGTGGAAATGGTGTAGTCATCTTTGGAAAAGCTTTGTAGTATAACATTGCCTGGACAGATAATGTTTACATTGTCAGCCTACTAATTAGGCCACACTAATCACTATAACCGTAATAACGCTGCCTTCAAATGGGGTCGTGTGTTTGCCATGTTTATGACCCTGGTGGTATTCACAACCTCGTAAGTGGACAGTTCCTGAAAGCTCTGAGTTCACGAGTTGTGAAGTTGTATTTGTTGACGTTGTCAGAATTGGATGAGGCCATGGAAGCTCATTTTCCGACGCAAAAAAAAATCAAATATCACGATATTATGTTTTATGATATTGTACCAATTCTAAAAAACACTATTGATATTTAATTAGTGTACAGACTAACTCAGTCAATACTGTATTTCATTTGCAAAGAGATGCGTCCTCAGTGCATGTGTCCTCTCGCTATGATGATGGATGTTACAGTAATTGTGATCAATGCGAATCCAGATCTCACTGTTCTGATCGCATAAAAAAGTGAATGTTTTTTACTCCGATTTTAAGCACATGGCAGTGTGATCTTTATCCTGACAGTTTTCCTGAAATTAGATTTAAAAACTGTAATGTAATAAATTGAATCTGAACCCTCGTACCATGACACGTATTCTATCATCTGAATCTTGCCCATACACAGCCCGAAATTTTTGTTGTATATTGTTTTTCTTCATAATTATATAACAGGTCTGAGAAAATGTTGATATTCCCAACAGCCTCATCTGTCTCCTCTGTCATTATGCCTTTTCATTTCCTTCATTATGTTACCCACTTGCTAGCTTGCTAAACTGTTAGCCTCTGTGGCTTCTAGACTCAGACAGTAACATTAATGTCGCCGTTGCTTAACAGCGGTGTTCTCACGATTTAACCACTTGAACGCCACTCACATTGTGTACACGACTTCTCATTTTATAAACACATGATCACGAGTTTCATTTGAAGGCACCATTAGACACCCAACGAGAGTAGTCAGGTGAAAGAATGAAATGTTAAACAGACGACCAAATCTACATCATACAGACCATTTCACAGTTGTAAACACTCCAATATGGGTCCCAGTTTATTTCCTGCTGCAGTGTATGGCGGCGCCTGAATATCCATATTAATGCTAAGTATAAGCCGCAGCTGCAATAATTATAATTCTTCTTTAATGCACTAACTTTTTAAAAATATGTTCATGTCGTCTGTCACTGTCAATATAAATCCTACATGCTGTAGTGTGCATTAGAAGAAGCAGAAGAAGAAGAAGAAGAAGATAGTCCTTTATTAGTCCCGCTGGGGGAAATTCAATTTTTTCACTCTGTTAACTTATACACACACATGCACAAACAGGTCCATATACATGCAACAATTGAAGAGGTGTCAGAGTGATGGGGCTGCTCCTGACAAGCGCCCCGAGCAGTTGGGGGTTTGGTGCCTTGCTCAGGGGCACCTCGGCAGTGCCCAAGAGGTAAACTGGCACCTCTCCAGCTACCAGTTCACACTCAGTTTTTGGCCCATGTCGGGACTTGAACCGGTGACCCTCCGGTTCCCAAGCCAACTCCCTACAGACTGAGCTACTGCCGCCCCAAAAAAAGTATTAAGTATATAGACTATACTGTATATGTATACTGTAAATACTGTATATATATTCATCCAGTTCAGTCATTCAGTATTGATTTCTCTGTATTGTTCCTCTACTTGTGTACATAACAGTCTTGTTTATTCCTCACCTTTATTTTGTTGTGCTTGTCACTAACTGTTACTTTTTTATATTTCTGTGTAAGTATGCTTAGAAAGATGCACAACACCAGAGTCAAATTCACTGTATGCACAGTATGTACTTGGCATATGGCCGTTTTGGTCATATAATGTCTCCGACTGGAAAGGAGCCTCTCAGGAAGTGATGATGTAAATTACTGCTAAGAGAATTGGTAAAGATGCATACTACTGTTTATTAACACTACAGAATGTTGCACGACAGTACACATACTGGGTATGTAGTGCATAGTATGTGATTCTGGACGTAGCCGTAGTGCATGAAATCAGCTGACAGGAAGTAAACATGGACCCAAGCTGTTGCCTAGCAATGCAGGTCCATTGAAATGGTCTATATCAGCTGAATATTAGACATAAAATCAGGTTTTTCCCAGGAGTAGATGTGTATTTGTATGTCGGCCGGGTACAGCTGCTACTGCAATATTTCTCTGCAGTGTTGAAACTTCACATTGAAAACACACAAACTAATGCCGGCCACCTGTTGCACATTCTTACTGCCTCCACACAGAAAACCACTGGCAATCTCATGAGTCATTCAATGCAATTAAAGAGCACAAGTGAGAAAAGAAACGTGAGTTTTAGACTAGAACCACCGATGTCAGCGTGAGGTATCATGTTGTGTATATACTGTATTATTATTATTATTATTATTATTATTATTATTATTATTATTATTATTATTATTATTATTATTAGATGCAAGCCTGTTTCATTACTTGATCTCGTTTTTAAAATGTTGCCTTGGGTGGATTTGTGTTGGTGTCTCTGCACAGTATGTACTGTACCTACCTGCAGTGCACACATATAGGAACATCATCATTCTCCTGGTATTCTCTCATTAGTCCGATCATATCCAGTATGGAGTCAAACGACGACGGGACATCGTGATCCGGCCAGTTCATATAATGAAACTGCGTTAGCCTCCGGGTTTCCTGCAGGGAGAGGAATATTTTTAAGAGGGTCGATGGAAGGTCGGTGAATTGATTCATCGGGCCAAGAGGAGAAAGTGAATGAGTGGGCGATATTGTAATATTAGCATTTATTAACTTTCAGTGGAGCTATACGGTGATGATGTGAACATATTTGTTCATAAGTTACGTGTCATCATGGAGAATGTCTCCCACCCACGCCATGATGTATTTATACTTCACATTTCACATTTTTACTCTTATCTATAACATTCTTGCATTTATATTGGACACAGTTTCTAAAATGTATAAATCATTTTTATTGTAAATGAGGGAATAGGTTGTAACCGAACCTAAAAAATGAGGTCTATCAGTTTCTATCAGCCTATAGGCTGCTTTTTATTTGAAGGACTCAGGCCGGTGTCCCAGCGGATGTGACGTCATGCACGCTTGTGTGGGGCTACTCTCTTCAGCGCAGCTACAGGGATAGCCAACGGTAGCTAACGGCTGGTTAGAAATGGAGTCCGCAAACGCAAACAAGCGACCAGACCACCACAACTCAGACTCCAACGCAAACTCCACTGAAGCACAATAACAACAAAGTTATATCTAGTGAAGCCCGTCTTGCAAAACAGGAATGTGAGCGAAGTCGTGGGAAAGTAGAGAGAGAAAGAGAGAGAGAGAGAGAGAGAGAGAGAGAGAGAGAGAGAGAGAGAGAGAGAGAGAGAGAGAGAGAGAGAGAGAGAGAGAGAAAACAGCGGCGAAACGAGCGAGCAGCAGAGCAGAAGAGAGTTTAGGTTTGACAATATCAAGGGAACTACCAAACATGTGAAATATAGAGTGATATTGTGGTTTTAGCTGCCAACGTTGCTAACGTTAATCAACATAATGCCTGTCAATCACGGTCAGTCTTGTGCGTGTTGGTAGTGCAAGCTAAGGACGCTGACTACCGTTGACTTAACGGCCACAGGTGTCGCTGTTAACAAGCTATTTCTGATTCTTACAAAGAGCCCCTTTAATAGAGAACACTAGTCAGCATTTTGTATTTACTTATTTACGCTGTGATTATACAGTATGTTATACTGTATATTGCCTGTCCTAATGCAAATACTTGTACATATTTCTTATAATCCCATTTCTTATTTTTTATTTAAATTTCTCCACATACACTGTGTAATATATTTTGGCATTACGATATCACTTAACCCTTTATTTCTGTTTTCTTACAATTCTTTATGTTTATATAAGAGCAACTGCGACGCCCCGGTTTCTCGAGGGGATCAATAAAGTATTTCTGATTCTGATTTGCGCCATTGTTTTACAAGAGTTGTTGCCCAAATTAATCACTTGTATCATAACAAAATTTATAATTGCAATATTGATTTCTGACCACAAGGACTGGCAGTGGCAGTAACCAAACACACCTTATGAAAATGTTTTTATTAATAAAATAAAGAAGTCAGAGAACTTACATTCTCATTCTCCACCGTCAAAGTCCTGATAAAGTAGTCGGTTCTGGCCTGTTCCGACTCCTAAAAACCGAGACAGAGGGAGAACATTTACCCAATCCTTGACTAAAACGGTCATTAGAACAAAATGTGAGAAATGCAGGAGTCCAGAACAACAGACCCCCCTTTTCTCTCCTTACACACACACAGCTGTGATATGAGAGATTTGTCTACTCACACAGGAGACTCTGAACGGGCCAAAGCTCATGGGCTCCTCCCCGAGCAGCGGGAAATACCGCTCACACTTTTTCTAACCGGACAAGAAAACAGGAGTTAGCTTTGGCTGAGAACAAAATAGCAGCTCCCCGTGCATACACACTCTCTGGCTTGAAATAAACAATTAACGTGACCTGGAACAGTGACATTTACAGAAAAAACAAGGGCTAAACACATAGATACTCTATGTACCTACATGTGCAAAACACACATTTATGGAGGCATATGCTAATGATCTGAGCTAACAATCACACTTTAATATCAGTTCAGTGAACGTCGGGCTCTCTGTTCACAAATATACAAGCAGCCTCAGGCAAGAAAAACACATGAAATACTAGATATACTTTCACCAAGGCTAAACAGTCCTCTACATTTGTTATTGTATACGTTGGACTAAAGAATCAAGGAAAAATTAATTCCACTATAAACGTTCAAAGAGACAAACAAACCCATGGGACCGAAAACATGCTGTAACTGTGGTGGAGATAATAAAACCCAGATGTGTGTACACAAGATTTGATATTAACTTTTTTTTTTTACTGCCTACTACTGTGACAGGCAAGTATTTTTTTTTAATCTGCCACTTCTGAAATCTTTGTGCTAAATGAAGGAATAACGTTTTAGATCTGATGCCATTAAATGTTTGTTTTATTTTACTTAAAAAACATTATATACATGGTATTATTATATTACACCGTAGCTTCTGTAGGAGCCCTGTTTTTGGGAGGGTGTGAGGGTACTGTTCACAGTACTGTACTCTGCTACTGTCGTCTATAGTGGTTATTTGCATTAAAACACACACTTCAAACGATTATGATTATTTAAATATTTGCTTTGATTAAAAAATATACGGCATCAGTTGTTTTACTAATGCTGCTTAAAGCTAGCATTAGGAAGTTAAACAGGTCATAAATACCTTTATTATCTATTTTATATTGATTAATTTAATTTGAACACATCATAACATTATAATTTGCCTTCATCCAATAGTATTTTTTACCGAGTAGAGCTTGAACGCATCATAATATAATGTGATGGCACCTCTGTTGATGTTAGTAGCTCCGTTATTTATCCAAGCAGGACTGTGCTGCCCAACCAGCTGCTACCAGGTAACGTTACTAACCCTCCTCCTGATGATTTCAACACGGATTCATTGTTCACGGTGTTGCATTATCCAAACAAACTGAAACATGATACAGTGTTTGTGCCATAGTGCTTGTGGAACAGTGGGAAGAGGAATCGGCAGTCATGGAGGCAGGAGATACCAAGGAACTGGACGAATAGGAATCGGCTCTCAGTTGCTGATTTTCTATTCCCAGTCCCTGTCTGCCAAAGTGGCGGGTGGCCTGACTATTCCCCCCACCCTGCATTTGGTGGGTGGTGGGTGCTGATTTCAGACCTTCATGCACTGACACAAACACACACAAAGAGGGATTACCGGTAAATAGCACAGCCTTACCCTGCCCATCTCAAACTCTCGACAAGCCATCACAATAACCTGCGGAGACACAAACATGAAGGATTACAATAAACACTTACACTCACAGCTAAATCTTACAAATATATTCATTCCTATATGTTCTATTGATGTAATGCTGTAGGTGCCAGACACTCAAGAGTAACCTGCAGAATACAGGCAGCTTAATTTAAGACTCGACCTCTGGATATTTTACATTCCTACAGCAGCACCAGTGCAGACTTCAGATCATTTTTTCATACATTTCACTCTTACATCTATATCTCACATCATCCTCTTTGATCCTACAGGAGTAATTATCACTGCTGTAACCTCCAGCCTTTCAGACTGCTGGTTAAACCTCATCACAGCTCCCCCCCTTTCTGTCCATCTGGTTCAGCATAAGTACTCCCCATCTGCCTGACAACCTTATCAAATATTTATCTCAATTACTTTAATTATCACGGCCACTTCGCACTAAGTAACAGCTTTCGGTTCCTCATCTAACATTTAGGTTGACACAACATCTTAAAGGAATACTTCACCAACAAAATGACCATTTGTATAGACAAACATTCTTGAAGAAAACTGTTTTTTCATGCATGTCTTCACAGTGAACAAAAAAAAATCGAGTAACAGAGAAAAGTCTGAATGAAGTGAAGTAAATGGGGGCGGTGTTTAACAACGACTTCCCAAACATGTATCTTCGCTCAAACCTAAAGGCCCTGACACACCAAGTCGACTGTTTGGGGCTGTCGGTGAGCGTCTGGCAGCCGGGTTTTTGCAGCGTGTCCCTCACCGATGGCTAAAGTCTACCAACGTCTGTTCCTTTCGGACAATTCAGCATGTTGACTCGGTGCGAGAAATCACTCTGATTGGCTGTTCAGTTTAAACAAACCAGTGCACAATAAGAGAAACCGAAGTGGGGAAAGCAAGCCAATTAATAAAGTCAAGAGGGCTCTTTTCATTTTTCATATTTTATCTCAGCTGCTAAATGGTGAGTGAGAGTGGTGTCAAAACGGTCGGCAAACGGCGCTTTGTTTCATGTACGTATCATAGCAATGTCTTGTGTACCCGCCGTCCTGTCTTCTGGTTTCCCTTTCTGAATGACAAATGCAGACCATCACTACCTGCTGGAGTTATTTCTTCTCACACAGACGGAGAACATGCACGCTAGCTAGCTGGCCGTCGGCTGTAGTCTCCGTGGTCTGTTCAAGTACAACTTTTTGGAGAGGCGACTCAACAGGCCGCCTTCGTCGTCGCTAGTTTTTGATGTCGAGTTGATGTGTCTGGAGCTTTACTATTTAAAAACTTCAGCATAAATAATTTTGTGTTTTAAATGGTACTATTTTAGCAAAGATGCATGTGTTTGGGAAGAAGAGAGTGTACAACTAATTAAAGGAAACTTGGATAATACTGCATGAGTTGTGTAAGAGTTTGTAAGCAGATGTTTTGATATAGTTTTGCTTACCGTGGAGGCACGCGAGAACAACTGCTTTCTTAAAGAATTCAAGGTGAAAACACGCAGAGAGTAATTGGTATACAAATGATCAGTTTGTGAGTGAAGTATTCCTTAACAACCTCCTGCTTTATCAATTTATCTCCTGCTTTTATCCACCGTCCAATGAGCCAAACTCACAGCTACATTGTACTCCCAGTTCATCCTCCAGAAGTCGATGACAGTGTTCGGTAGTGGGCCCTGAGTTGCAATATAGGCCTCCGGGCCATCCATACCCTGAAGGGAGAGATGAGGAGAAAGAGAGAGAGAGCAAGGTCATAAATTCACAAAAATATATATTCTGTAAAGACACTTTATCTCCACATACATTTCCCTGTCACTGTAATCAAAGTGTCAAACAGTAAAGTTAAGCTTCTTTATTTTTACCTTGATGAAGTTGGCATTTACGTAATCTGTGTCCTGATTGGTCGTTTTTAACGTCAGCTTCACCCTACTGTGATCAACTGGGGAGAAAAAAAAGAGATATTTTCGAGTGCGGAAACAGATGATGAAATAAGATGTGAAAGAGAACGCAAAAGAATGGACGGTAAGACAGAAATAGTGTAATATAGTGAGGGACAAATGAGGACAAACTGGAGACAAACGTAACACAAAGAGGTTAATGGACACACAGCAACATCCTCCTTCATAATGTGTATGCATGTACACATTTGCTATGATCCGGTTCATCTTTTGCCTTATCAGCAGCTCATTCACTAAAAGCCTTCATGAATGGATGGATGGATAGACAGATGGAAAGTGGAGAAAAAGAGATTAAAGGTATAAAAATGTAGGACAGACGTTGGATCATGGAAGCTTCCACCGAGGTCAATAAGTACAGCAAGAGCCCATTACATGACCGATTACAACGTACTGGATATCTGTATTTGTTCTAAATGTGTGTATATATATATATATTTCCACAAACATGACATTTTGAGTTAATATTTGTATCCTGCATGTATGTGTCTTTCTGTCAGTCTCTACCCATTTTCTTTATTTAACCATGCAGTCTATCTTTAATCGTTAAATCAATCTTTGAAGCTGAGGACAGAAATACATGATATTTTAACGCTGCTGTCATGCAGGACACGAGCTTTTATACAGATTATATTGTTAGGCATCGCATAAAAATAGCATATGGATTACTTTGTCAAATTAAAGTGAAAGTGTAAGAAAGTTCAGGTGAAGAAGGGTTGTATGAGGTACTTATCTATAGTCAGTGTATTACCTACAGTAGATGACGGTCGACACGCCCCCAGTTTGTAGGCACAGATAATGTTTTCACACAGGAGTAAAGCAACATAATGCTGTAGACGAGGCTGTAGCAGAACGCAATTATGGCACCTAAAAGAAAAGCTCACCTAAAAAAACAAAAATCAATATCCGTTTAAATGTACACTATATTTAGAATATTTTCACCGCTTTATCCTGCTGTCAGTCAGCCCTTTCCGATGGGGAACTGAAGCCGTTATCTATGCTCTCTTTAATGCCACCAGACTGCATTGACAAAAACAGCAATTTTTCCTTGCAGAACACTGGATTTGCTTGTCTACCGCTGCCTTGATCGGTTAAATTGTTTGTGCTATTATATGACTTTGGTGAATCTGAACTAACCAAAGTCACATAATAACACACACTAACTAACCAATCAAGGCAGCAGTAGACCAGCAAATCCTGTGTTCTGCAAGGAAAAATTACTTTTACTGAGTCTGGTGGCATTGAAGAGAGCACAGATGACGGCTTTGACAGACTGAACATAAAGCTGCTAAATTATTCTAAATATAGCGTACATTTAAACGGATATTGATTATTTTTAGGTGGCTAAAATATGTTTTGCTGCTAGCCCCTTCCACAGTAGTACATTGCTTTAGTCCCTTGTTGATACTGCTGTCTGCTTCCATAAACTCTGGTGGTGACGAACGTCATCTACTGTAGGTAATACTCTGACTATACATAAATACTTCATACAACCACACCTGAACTATCCCTTTAAAGGCAGAACATGAAGGTTATCACTGTGACAGAGCTGCATGCATGTTAGGTAACGAGTGCTGTACTAGCAGATAGCCACTGACGGCTGGTCATCGCTTGATAACATTTGCTCTAAATCTAAATCTGTACACCTTGACTAAGGTTTGATGTTGGAGGTTTGTTCTGGTACAATGCTCAGGAGATGACAGAAGATAAACACGACAGTAACAGAAAATAGGAGTGAAACACGAAACCCATGAGCTACACTGGCTGATATAGTCAATATATTCACCCAGCTACCAGGTTTTGCCAGTAACATTAATAGACTAAATATTAGCATGTATTTGTTGGTGCACCGGTACTTACATGGCAGTATATCTTTATATCTGTTCTTCTTGACATTCTCCTCCCTCTCTCCTACGTTGGTGGGGTAGATCTTCTCCGTCCGGTATTTAGTCGATAACCGCCGTAACCGCTGGAATAAACAACACAAAGAGAGGATGAATATATTTAATATACTCATACTTTTCTTCAATAACACACAGGGACGAGATAAACGATAGTAGAGCAGGGTCAACATGTGATACAAGTCAGACAGGAGTCTGTCTTTATCAGAGTATCACACGGCTAGAAACAAAGAGTTTCAGAGATGAAAGAGTTGGTAACGAAACTCTCTACATGCTCAGTTTTAGTGAAGCTTTTTTTATCATATATTTGCTCCGAAGCGTCCACACACACACACAAAATATGGTGGTTAAGTTCTTCTGACACACACATATTATCCATCCTACAACTTTCACACCACTACTAATACCACAGCACCCAACCCCCACACATAGTCTTGCTTTCTTTGCTAACGGTGCATTAAGTTAAGTGTGGCCACATCTAATCGGAGCTGACGCTGATGAAGACACATTCAGTTACTGGGAAGAAAACAATTACAGTGTCTCTCATCTGACAGCAGGCCAAAGATTAGCTCGCAGTCTTTTAACTTGAGTCACAATACACTCTAATCTATAAGAGATTTGTTAGATTTTCTACCAATATATCTTTCCATTTCATACCTCTGCTTTTCTTAGACTGTTGCAAATTCACATTTTAGTTCAAATTTCATTTGTATAGCAGTGCTTCACACAAGAACATTTCAAGGTGCTTTACATGATAAAACAGAAACGCAAAATAATAAATATATGCATGAATGGAGGCAATGATGCACATGATCAGTCCATCATTCACTTGCAGGATTTTTGCATAATTTGTTAGATATTTCATTAATTGGATCAGGCATGAAAGGACCTTTCAAGGACATTTTTCTGTCGAACATTCCTTTGTTTATCTCAACTGAATTTCCAGAAAATTTACTATATCACCTGCGATATAAAACTACATACGAGCAGAAAAAAATATTTTACAACCAGGAAACAAAAATCATCTTAGACTGTCACCACTTAATAAAGAATCACCTTCTCCACGAGGCTTCAGAAAAAGTCAATTAGAACAAATTTGGGGAAAGTGGAAAATATATAATGCCCCAAAATGCCCTTCTTTCATTAACATTTGTTTATTTATTATGTTTTTTCTTCGTCACAAATGAAAAACAACCCATGCTTCATTTGTCTGCACTATATTTACACTGTAAAAAGCTGAAAAGATGGATCGTTCTTTAAAACTAAAGCAAACTTGACTGTGAACTGTTGCTGTGATGTCCCGGATAAAGGAAACAAAAATCATCACTTAAGATTGTTGTTTGTAATCAGCGACGGACTTCTTAAATGCGAGCGTGAAAAATATCTTCCTTATATATAAATATATATAAATGAAGCACATTTCAAGGAAATTACGTGTGTTATTTGTACGCCATGGAACAAAACTATGGTAACGTCCACAGTTGTGTTTAGGCAACAAAACGACTTACTTTGGTTTAGGAAAACGTCAAGGCTGGGCTTAAAATAAGTATGTAAACTAAGCAAAATATGTGTGGAAATAAAATAACTATGGAAAACAGGTCACAAACGTCACTAAAAACATGTCTAGAAAAGTCATAAAGAGGTCATAGTATGCTGAAAAAAGTCATAGTGTAGTGTCGAAAGAAATCAAAAAGTCATAATACCGTATTTCAGATAGACATTAAAAAGTCATAGTATAGTATTTTTATTTTAGGTCGCCTCTGAGCAGGGCATATTCACTCAGGTACTTTTCATTGCAGTCAGTACAGACTATGTGGCGCACAAATTACACAGCAAAACGCAGCCTTTATTACTAGTGTGTTGCCTTTATTTGTGTGCATTATTGTGTAATTCACATGCCTTTTCCTGCAACTGGGAAGGAGAAAAAAAGAGGCTTCAGCTACAACCACTGATCACAGACATAGTGTTCAAAATGCTTTGGTCATCAAATATCATCTACACTGCTGAAACAACTTAGAAGAGCAACTGACGTTAGATTTTAAGACACCGAGTGGTCTCAGAGTGGAAACTCAGCTATAAATTAGGGGACTTCTTTAAGAAACTTCCAGTGAATTTCATGGGGTGACTCTTTCTCATTCACACCTTCACTGTGGCCTCGAGTGTCACAGCGAAACTTTGAAGAAACTTTAAAAAAAAAAAAAAAAAAAGACTTTGGTACCATAAAAAATCTCCCACTGTTTTGACTCTGATAGCGCTGATACGATATCGCTCTCAAGTGCCTCGTTTTTTAAATTCTCTCAGCTGGTTCAATCACTTCCTCCTCTCTTTCTGAGACGGTGAGGGAATCACTCCACTCTTTCTCTCTCTCTCTCTCTCTCTCTCTCTCTCTCTCTCTCTCTCTCTCTCTCTCTCTCTCTCTCTCTCTCTCTCTCCCGTGTCTTTCTGAGAAAGTCAGCGTGGGCGTTCAGGCTGCCGGAGCCTCGTGTGAAAAACGCTCCCACTTCTTCTCTCTGGCGCTGACTGCAGGCTTTCCTCGTGTTCGCTGTGACGGGAACGCAGACCGAACATCCTGATTTCCTGAGAAAACTCAAGACTTTTCTTCCTGCGTCGCTGTTTCTCTTTTCAGTTTTGTCATAACATAACTTCCGTGATACTGCCGAGACAGAAATGCAAAGACACACCAACAGCTACATCAACAACAATATTTCACAGTTGAGAACATCCGTCCCATTTCGTTACAGCTCTGGATGTAGTACATATTGCTTCCATGCATCGTATAAATCTTGCTGTATACATACAGAGTTACAAACACTTCATAGGAGCCAGAAACTGTAACTGACAGATGACTCTCTCTCCCACTTTTCCTTTACTACTTTCTACGGACGGGAACGGTTCAGGTAAAAAAACAAACATTTCGGTACGCTTTCGGTACGTCACGCTTCGGTTCGTGTGTGTACCGTTTGGTTCATTTGAAACAGGTTATGACGTTGATTGTGTATTTTTTTTCGTCTTGTTTACTGTCACACTAGAAATACAGGCCTATGGAAAGAGGCTGGGACACGGTGGACAGGGGTATGGGGTAAAACACATGCGCAGTGTAACTGAAGCTTTGGCTCAATTTCGTTTTTTTAGATTTTATTGCACATGTGTCTCAACACCACTATGCCGCGCCACTATGTTTACATTACCGCAGAAATTAACTCGCCACAGCACGTTAGCTCACCGGCTAACAGTGAATGGTAAACGTGCAGGTAAATGACTTTAGTTCCTTTACTCAGCAGTGTTCAGTGGTTGTGTTCAGGGATTTTATTGTGAAGGGAGGAACAGCAGCAGTGAAGCAGTGACGCGCTGTTATTGACAAGGGTCCGAACTACGGAGCCTCCATGTTATTAATATATTATCCTCATAAAGTTTAGGAGCAGCATAACCCTCGGCTACACAAGCCGAAACTAAAGCTGGCATTTTTTTTTTTTTTTTTTTTTTTATTTTTTTTTTATATTAATTATAATAGAAATCTATCTCTTCTTTTTTTTTTTTTTTTTTTATTTTTTATATTATTTTTTTTATATTAATATAATACTCCTCTCTCTTCTCTCTTTTTTTATTTTTTTTTTTTTTTTTTTTTATTTTTAAATAAAACATTCCATAAAATTTTTTACTCTATTTTTTTAGTTTTTTTTTTTTTTTTTTTTTTTATTAAATTAAACATTAAATTAACCTTTCAATCCTACTTTTTTATTTTTTTTTTTATTTTTTTTTATTTTTAATTTAAAATCTATCTTACAAAAAAAAACACCCCCCCCCCCCCTCTCAAGAAGAAGGAGGCAGGAGGACAGGAGGACAGAGGACAGGAGGACAGAGGACAGGAGGAAGGACTGATACTGTCTGATGTTTGTGTTCTTCAGTCTTTATAAACTTCACTCAGGAATATGATTTATTTTATTAATATGTCAGATTGTTTCCAGTGAGATATTAATGAGTTTCTATGGTGACTTTGCTGTTGTAAACAACAACAACGTGTCCCAGTTGATAAAGTATACTAAAAATATTCAATTTTTATCTGGTTCTGACTTTAAAAACATCCAGGCTGACATAAGTATAGCTAATATGCACACTTCAATATTTGTTTATTTATAACAAGTCATCATCATCATTGCAATATTGAGCAGTGTTATTGAACATGGCAGATTTTCCTCGTATGGTGCTGGCCTAGTTTATGTTACTGTTGTTTAAAAAGCTCTAGTGCTGAACGACCTGATGCTGACCTTTTTGTTGGTGATTTGTTTTTATGTATTAATTCTTTTTAAATAACACAGTGGCACGCAAGTGTTTTGTTCCTGATGTTAGCCTACTGTTGTGAAGACAAACAGTTGTTGACTTATTTTGCCACATAAATGAAAAACATGTTTTATTGAAGTTAGAAATTGGGCTCCTTGTTGTACCATAAATGTACCAAACCACACCGAAAACTGTGACCCCAAACCGTGATATGAACCGAACTGTGAATTTTATGATCCATCCCACCCCTACTACTTTCATAACCTGACAAGCTGACTGCTGAATACACTACTGACACACACATAAACAGCTTAGACGAGCAGCACAGAGGCACCCTAAAGACATAATGAGTTTTTCAGCTTTCATTTTGCATCGCTCATCTTTCTAAACCACGATGACGAGCTGAGGGAGAGGAAACAAGGGAGAGGAGTTTAGAGAGAAAGAGAGGTACACACACGCAAACACACACAAATACACACACAAACACACAGACTGTGGGCGGCAACACAGCTGTGCATGTGTGTGTGTGGTAATAGCATTAGAGCTCCTCTGGACCCATGTGAATTACATTTCCAACAGAGGTCTGCTTCTGTGCTGGTCCAGAGCCCAGGAAAAAAACAAAAACACACACACACACACACACACACACACACACACACACACACACACACACACACACACACACACACACAATGAGCAAGAGAAGGCAGGCAACAGAGATTTGTGATGGTTCGTGATTCCCCCCGACCCACAAGACACATTATGTGGAGACAGACATGCACACAGTCGTGCCCTCAAACACTGTAATGATGATAAGTATTTGTGGCCCATTTCACTTCATTTACAGCAAACTGGGAAGCACAAGTGGATTCTCCCGTTAAAGCCTTTGAATTCTGACGTGTGGTAGCATCTAATCAATGATTCGTTCTGACCCGTACTCACTAGTTTTAATCACAGACTGTACATAAGAAGTAGAGGTAGTCACAGTTGCGTTACCCATTGGTTTTGTAGCCTCAAGTTCCTAATCTTTGTCGTCTTGGATAAAGCATCCCCTGATTTATGGTCTATTTGACTTTAATGGGACCATAATTTACTAAATGAACATCATGCTGTAGTGAAGAAGACTTACAACTAGCAATTGAGACCATAAACTCATGTTTACAATGTTTACTGAGCGAATAAATCAAGATAGACTTCTATACAATCAGACTTCTTTCAGCAACCAGAGGAGTCGCCCCCTGCTGGCTATTAGACAGAATGCAAGTTTAAGGTACTTCAACTTTGGCTTCACTTCTCAGACCCGAAACTTGCCCACTGGTTTTGATTTTGCAATGATCTCAGCTCCCTTTTAGGAAAAGATTTCATGTTTTCACAAGCTCATAACTTGTATAATCATGAGGTCCAACTGGATCTAATCTGATCTAGGAAATAACTTTGCTCAAAGATATTTCAGCCCTTGTACGTCCTCCTTTGAATTCAGGGGATCAAGCCAACAAACACTGAGTTAAAGGTCTGCTTCTCTGAGCTGGCCAACTATTACTAATATAACAGCTCTTTTCTGTCGTATGTTGGTCAATGACACAATTTTTGTGAAGCACATGTATATCCAACCTGTTGCGACAGGTGGTTTGTTTACACAGAACCACCAGAGAAGCCGTCACTAGAAACTGTTTGAAAAAAAAATACTTGGCAGGGGTTTGGATGAGCAGTCTGTCAATCAAAATCTTGTCGGAGCCGGGAGAGTCGGGAGAAGAGCGAAAACATGGCCTTCAGTGATGTACTTTGCTCTTGTTTCAACGAAGAAATACTCTCCAGTTCTAATATATCTGATGCTATAGCAGCATCTACGCAAACCTCGAACAGTCACCTCTCTGTGACGCATCATACCCAAACCACGGCGTAGCTGCCAGTAGCTCCTCATGGGTAACGCCATGAACGCATTACTATAAGCCAGATGAGATACATTTTCACGTGATATGCGATGTCGCGTGAATCCAGCTGCCGTGCAAAGTAACAATATATCAGCATTCTGTCTGTTTATTGCCTGATATCTATATTAAAACGTCATATCAGTATCAAATTACAAATGTTTTGATTATATATACTTTATCTGACTGACACTGGAGGAGGCATTTTGAAATATATTTTATAAAGAGTATGTGACTTATCTATTGAACTTTATTTTACCAGGAAGTCCAAATTGAGATACCTGAGAGACCTGGCCAAGATGGCAGCCATACAAAATCACAACACAATAAAATACAACATGATATACAATAAATATTCCCAATAAATCACATAAAACAGAAGAACAGTAGCTTAACTCAGCGGCCTCTCAAGAAAAACGACCACATGTCTCTATTGCCACATTCTTTATGATGCCCTTGAATTTATCGATGGATGTAAATGTTTAGAAATTTTTCCATGCCCAAAGTGCATAGTAAGAAAATTATGTTTTGTCCAGATCTCTCAAAACCTGGGGTATTTAAAAAAAAACTTGGAGCGTACCTGGTAACTACCAGAGCATAGACAGAGAAAGGTACAGAGGTAAGCTGGAATTTTATCTTGTTTCGCTTTATGAATAAAAATATACCAATGTTGTTGTCTGTGAGTGGTCAAAAACGTCCAACCCACCAAATCTACTCACCACAATCGTCCAATTACCAACAGATCTAGAGAATAATGACGGTTTTGCGCCTCCTTTTGTGTTTGTTAGCAGAAATGCATATGGAATCAGTTGACGCAAGAAGATTTTTCGAACTAGCAAAACAATGTCCATCCAAGCAAACTGTACAGAAACATTTTAAGCATTGCATACTTAAATGCGGATCGTGTATGTTTTTCCATCGTGTCAGACTTGATATAATAGAAATAAGGATCTGACACAGCTGCGGTGAACAGATGTTTTACCAACATCATTTCAAAATGTCCATAAACACTCATGAACTACCATTTGTAGTCAAATTCAAATATTCAACCTAATTACTGATAATAAAAATACACCTTACATACGTTTAAAAGCTATACAATATTTCAGCTGTTTTAATTAGATAAATCATTACAAAAAAAGACTTGGTTGGAGACATAGCGACCGTCTGTCTCGCCATTTTTCTCTTTACTTTCCATTGTCCAACAGACAGACCCTGTTTCTAATTACTCTTACTTCCTCTATTACGTAAATCACACACACACACACACACACACACACACACACACACAAAAAAGACAAATAATGGCTAAGCCTGGAGGATGCAGAAGAAATAAAGCAGAGGGAGACAGTCCTCGCCAGCTGCTCTGTACCTTTTCTAAACAAACCGACCAGAGAGGAGCGAAGGTATTTTAGATAAAGGAGTGATTTGGAGAAAGAAGGGGGGATGCAAAGGGGAGGTGAACAGGGAGGAAACAGAGAGAGAGAGAGGGGAGCGAAAGAAAGAGGGAGAGCCAAGGCTTTTAAGAGGCTCTTGGTAACTAAGCTAATGGGTTCTTTTATTCCTTGTTTCTTGTCGTCCATTCACACGCTCTCTTTACACACTCTGTCGCTTCGCACTAGCTTCTGTCCTGAATGGACGGGGGTGCCGAGAAAGAGGGCAGAGCAAAGTAAACATCCTTGTAGCCATCACTACTCAAGCGATATGCTTTTTCGCTGCGTAATATGCTCGTTCTGCGTTAAAGTACAAAAAAAACAGGAGTTCTGAAAAACGTATCGCGATGAATTAATCGCATAAAATAAAACAGCATTTAGTTGGATAAAACAAGATATTTAAATACATAACACTGTTTCACATTTCACTGCTTGTTTTGTATGTCAGTTGAAAGATGGTAACTTGCATGTACTGTATGTAGCACTTTTCCCTACATGTCAGCATTCACCCATTCACACACATTCGTACACTGAAACTGCCATGCTAATCTAAATACCCAGGGATCGAACCACCAACCTCCCGATTGGCGGACGACCTGCTCTCCCCTCTGAGCCACATAAATAATAAATAAAAAACATAACTTATCATATTAAAGAACCTAGACCAACTGAACGTTCTGCTTCACATGCATGTGTCAGTTGTCAAAACCAGAGCGGAGCACATTTTTACCTTTAAAACAACTGATCATAACTAAGCGCAGTTACATAGCTTCCCCCCTATCATTTGTACCTTTTTAAGTATGTAATACGCAAAAGCGCAGGTACAAAACATCACAGGAAATGCTTCTCTTCACAGGAAAAGGAGGTTAGTGAAACACCAGAAAACCCAAAACGTTCTCTATGGTTTTCACACATTTAAAAGACAAGAACGCAGTGAAACCACCTACGCTTGTGTGGTCACGTCTGCAGAATGAGTGACGCAGATTATCCACATTTCAACAGCTGATGGACATCTGTTGGTAGATCACTTGTGCTTTTCTTCACCTAAGTTCACCTCGCATTTTCGGACAGACTGATTTGCGGTACACCATGTTCAGTCAGCCCAGATCATCTACTATCTACCTAACCTTGGAAATGATTAAAATAATATGATATCTTTCTCACGTTGCTCTCTATTTCTACCATTTTACTCACATTATTTTCTTACTTCCCATCAGTCACAGGAGTCAAACAGCATGACTGAGCTGGCCAGTTTCCTGTGAACGCTCGACTTCCACTGCCACACACACACACACATGCAGGGCGTTGCCCCCTAAAGCCCAGCGCCGACTTCACAGACCCCCTTCAGGGTGCGACTGAGTCATGTGCGCTCACAGACACATTTCTTCACAATGACTTGGCCTAAAATGGCTTGAGGATGCCGGGGCAGCTACTGGGCACAGAAAGAGACAGATGGAGAGATAATGGAAAAGAAGCTTAGAAAAAGAAAGATTTTAAATATGCGAACGGAGACATGAAGAGCAGTAGATGTGGGTAGAGAGGTAAAAAGAGAGAGGTGTAGCTGTTAGTGGGTCTAACCTACTTTCTGTCTCCTGGCTGAATAAGTCAGCATCGCTGTACTTCGCCGGCATGCTGAATAATTCACACACACAAACACAGAGAACACGTTCGCTTTCTTGAACTCAGCAGTGAGCACTGATTGGCAGAAAATATGCTCTTCCTGCAGAAGCTATGGCGAAAAAAATGTTTGTGTGTGTGGCCAGGAAATGGGGTGTCGAGCGCTAGTGGCAGAGAGGCTGTGCTGACGGTCACCTTCCATGCACACACACATATAAGCTAAAATAGGTCACCGCTTTACAAAGCTCTCAGAAAAATCAATCTCCCGCGCTGCGAGCATGTGGGGGAATAGACGCACTGCTACAGCAGACTAAAAGGTCTGTATGGCTTTCTATATACGAGTCTGTCGTTGATTGGCTGCTATTCTTTCTCTCTATGTGGCATTAGTGTCCCAAATCTGAAAAAAAAAAAGCTGCAATGTGCAAAGTCATATTTAGCTATACAGACAAATGTGACTGCACCAAATGCTGAATGCAATAATAATCAAGAGAATGGAAAAAAATGTGTGACGTTAGTTGTGAAATGAAGGGGTTATAATATAAACATTAAACACATTATACACATTATAAACATTAAATGAATATCTTGCTGCGAGCAGGTGGAGCAAATAGCCATTTAGCTTAGCTTAGCATAAAGACTGGAATCCAGCAGAGACGCCAAGAAGTCGATAAAAGAGTGAGATAATGTTTTAACACTTCAGCTTTTGTACAAATTAAACAAACAAGATATGATGTGTTAATGAGAGGTGCTGATAGGTGGATTTGGTACCTTTAGACAGAGTCAAGCTAGCTGTTTTCCCATTTTCTTGAATTTATGTTAAACTAAGCTAAACAGCTACTGGCTGTAGCTTTATATTAACATGGCATCAATCTTTTGATCTTAAAGCTTTTACAGTAAGACCAGCAGTGGGTTTTTTTTTCATGCGATTAATTTGCATATCAAATAATTTTTGTCATGACTTCTGACCTTCACTTAGAGCGTGAATATTGAGGCAAAAATCTCCGTAACTGTTTTTCCGAATTAGGTCAATTTTCGGAGCTTTCTCACCTCAAATAAAGGCAGCAACTAACAGGTTGAGTTGAGCCTATGTAGAAACTTTACGAAACAACGCAGAGGCTCCGTAGTCCAAACCAGGGCCTATTGAAGGAGGCTGGGACCCGAGCAGACATGGATTTTGGGGTATGAGGTATGACACCTGTGCAGTGTAACTGGAGTTGCGACAGTGTCTTGCAGTCGGCTTAATTTTTGCGAGTACAGGCCAGCTTTTACTGTGCATGTTTTGTACCTAACAGATATGATGTGTTGACGACACATGACCCAGTGTTTCAATAGGCCCAAGTCCAAACCAGGATGGCAAACTTTATTACGCCTCTCAACCTTGACAAAGGCAGCGCACACCAGATCCACTCCTTCTGTTCTTACCTTTCACAATAAGAGCCGCAGCATGTAATATTTGCAGGTGGGTATTTAGTATGTTTGTGTTGTTTATTCGTCACGCCCCCAATGTGTAAAAAGCCTCAACTCTCAGCAAAGAAGCAAATATTTCCGAAAATGTTGAATTATTCCTTCAAGTGTTTAAAATCCCATTTTTCTGAGGTCACCACGTCACCTGTCCACTGTTAGTTTAACAGTTACACAGAGCTGAATAATCAAGCTCAATCGCTAAGGAAATAACATGCAACCCCACCCTGACCTTTAGTGTGAGTCAGGGGTGTGTGTGTGTGTGTGTGTGTGTGTGTGTGTGTGGCGAGACCTCCTCGTTAGCTAAAGATCCTGACAAAGATAGTGTCTGACCACTAGCATCAGTTGCCAAGCTGTATACACACACATGCGAACATGCACGCATGCATTGTGCAGTCATTTCCACTTTATGGCTCCTGGCCAATATAGGTCAGTAGAGCACTGATAGCATGACTGAGCATGATGAACATCCACTTACCCACACACACACATGTGGGGTTGTAACAGCCGGTTATTCACTGGCACAAAGCAGAATGTGCTTTCCTTTAATTAGCCATCGGGTTTCCCTTTCTCTGCCTCTCATGCTTTTATTTTCAGTTCCTAAACCATCTGACCGAATGCAAGTCACTCAGGCAGCTGGTCAGCAAACACAAACGGCAGAACATTATGTTAGGAACGGGAACCCCCAAAATAAACTAGGATTTAATCACCAAAAAAAAAAAATAAGACCCGTGTGTCCCTCTAACCTGCGTCTATGTGGCTGTTATTGCAGACACATCTTGTGCGTATGTGGTCGACGGCGACAACACGGTCACGCTGACTGCAGGAAGCACCTGTCCTGAACTGAAAGCACCGGCTTCAACCAACCATTTTGGGTACCCACTTCCTCTGGGACCTCAAATCTCAGCTCCTACTGTAGACAGTCATACAGTCTGCGGTACGTTCAATAGACAGACAGAAAACCTACTCATACTAGGGCTGCACAATTAATCGCAATCACAATTTTAGCTTCCCACAATTAAATGAACACAATCGCCTGCAACGTTTAAAATAAAATAATCTGCTCGTATAAGACTGCAGCACATCAAATCAAATGCTTACTAAACTAACAGCCAGTCACACGCTGGTGATCGAGCCGTTTGGGGTATAGATATTATCTGTATAACCAATGCGATTATGATTAAATTAACAGCATAAAATTGATTATCTAGCTCTTATTGTAGCTAATTTTGCTCTAGATTGAAATAATTAACTTTAAAATGTAGCTGGGGTATGATGAATATTCCTGTACTTTCTCATATTGAAATATATAGTGCATAAATACAATATTGCAATGTGTAGCCCTAATTTGTTCATTAGCACGAATGTAGCACAGTATGGAGGTGTAAACAGTGCTGTTTCTTTTAATGTGAAAGAGAAAAAAAAAAAACATGGTTTCACTAAAATCAATGAATAATGGTGACATCAATATTGATCAAAATAATCGTTGCGCCCTCTGCTTCTTTACTGGTGTAAAAAGGGCTGCAGAATTAATGCCAGACACTAAGTATTTATCTCAATGCACCCAAATCCAAAATGTCCGCATGACGGCAGTGGATGGAAAACAACCACATTTTCTTTTGCAGATTTCCTGGATATTTTTGTTAAAATTTTCCCTACATTCATATAGAAAATCGATTACTGAGTAACCAAGGAAGTTTGACTTTTTTCAGATGACATTATCAAGTGTATTTAAGTGTAAACATTTTGCATTTCAAACGAAAGAAAGAAAGCAAATATATATATATATATATATATATATCATATTCTATGATATAAAAGTGTTTGCATATTCCCAAAAAGACAGTATTCTTACTAAACTATTCAAATGGAAATGAATATTCCACTAATATTCCCGTTTACATGCCACTGTGTATACTACTCTTGAAAAGGTCAGCGTTGTGATATTTTTGTGCATATCCAAAAAACTGTTGATATCCACTCATTTCATTAAGTTTAAAAGTGTTCTTCTTCAAACCAGAAATGTGGGCTTTTTTTGCATCTATCTGTAATTGTCAGCTAATTCAAAATATCCAAACGCCACGGCTCCAGACTAACTTTTTACACTGGTTGTACTGGTGCATCAAACTTTTTACATTGGTTGCAGCGGCTCATAATTTAGGGTTACCCTGTTGTTTTCATTGGGCCTTTTGGTGCTGCAATAATACATTTAAATTGTTAAGTTTCCAAAAGTCTACACTGGGGATGTAACGATACCAGAAATACTGGTGAAATTCCACGATTCTCAACACACAATTTGATACCACAGTAAAAAACAAAAATAAAACAATAAATCCCATATAATTAAACATAAACTCCTTCATTGTTTGCAGACTGTTTTTGTTAGAAGGTTCATAATTCCCTCTTTATTATCTGTGAAAACATCTCCTTCAAACAACTGGATTTATTCATTTCTCACCAAAAACTACATTTCACAAGCTTACATCATGATAAGAAATTCACACATCGTGATCGAAAGCACAAATATTTACTGAATAAAACGCCTCATGACCTCCTGTTAACCAGCTCTTGTCCTGCCAAGGAAAAATAGGGTGGGTGTCCTAAATGCATTAATAGTGAGTTTAGGTGAAAACGGCAATGCTACATTTTTTGTGGAGGAGAGCTTGCAAGGATTCAGAAAAGAGTCTTACAAAATATGACAGAATGAAAGAAGTTACAAAAACATATTTACAGTATATGTTGAGCTAGCAGTTGTATAACTTTCAGTCAAGTGTCCTTGAGTAACACACTGAACCCCCAGTCGTGCTAGTCTGCAGCTGACCGCCATGTGATTCTCCCTGTGAAAACCAGAATGACATAATTTTCACAGCGTGACCTCCCCTCCCGCTTCACTATCATTTGTGTTTCTCAAATGAGCTTGAAACCATTAACACTCTCTGAAGCTCGCTGCACAAGTTAGAAAAGCTGAGGCTGGGGTGTCAAACGTACGCCCCGGAACGGGTTTAATCCGGCCCACGAGATGATTTTGCAAAGTATAAAAATGAACTGCACTTTTTCAGTGAAAGAAACTGTTGTTTTTTGGGGTTTTTTTGTGTCCACTGGATGTCGCAATAGCAATTCTGTTAAGTAAGAAAACTGTTAAACCGGGACTGAGCAAGTAGACCTGACAGCTGGCCCGGAGCTGCCTTATCGTTCTGCCTATTACGTCTTCTACTTTGAGCAGAGCTCTTGAATAACTTGAACAAAATGCTGCAAGGGCGCAGTATTATGACAGCATCGGCATATGTGCGTTCATGTTGAAGCTGTCATTGTGGGAGACTCTCAGGTGGTGACGCTGCTCTTTCCTTGTCTGAAAGATGTGTGCCGACCCAACATGCCGCACACATGAAGCGGTTCAAAGATAAAATAACGGGACTATTGCAGTTGTTGGAGCAATGCTTTAAGATTGTTGGTGAACTGGAGACAGACTTCAAATTTTTTGCTCGCCATTCACCGTGAATGCCTCTGATCTGCTCTGAAGTTGTTCGTGCATTGCACAGCTTTTATTTTTCTATCAATAAATAGTATATTATTTTTTGGTTATTATGCCATGATTTTACCGGTCTGGCCCACTTGGGAATAGATTTTCCTCCATGTTGCCCCCGAGCTAAAATGAGTTTGATGCCCCTGATGTAAGGGATAATGCACAGCTAGCAGGTCAAAGAAAGAAAGCCCGACAGGACGATGCTGCACGGAGGGGTCTCTCATCACCCAGAAGGGGTTTCTTTCACAACAATGACCTGCTAACTGTACATTATCCCACTTATTACACAGCTACTTATTTAAGAAATTAATATTTTGAAGCAGAAAGCGCCAGAGTCCGACATCAAAACTGCGGCCATAGCAATGGTCTGCAACACAGCCGTGTAATAAATCAATATCATCAATGGAAACTAACATTGAAAGCACATTTCCGGAGTCAAAACACACAACCTGAGAAGTTTGACACGTCTGAATTTCAGTTAACATTATTGGCTTCGCTGCCACGCTACAGTTTACATTTACCGGACCTGCCTGGTGGTGATTTCCCGCTCTGGAGCTCAGCCTGCTGCAGGAAGCAGATGTGGACAAACCGCATATAATCCCGATCATCTGGGACAGGAGCTCATTGTGTGTTTAGTGTTTGTGTGCATGTATTAATCACTTCCTTGCTCTGAATATTCACCACTCGTACGGGGGTCAAACAGCGCTCACGGGCCTGATTCAGTGTGATTTATACATCTCTCACTTTTACGTGACCTGTTTGTAATCATTTAATACACTACTGGTGTAGTGTCCTGCCCACCTCAAGGACACACAGATGCTACGGACATGTTTGTGTGTGTGTGAGTTGCCATGGCAAAGCTGACTCCTCCATGAAGCCATTTCCTTCCACCTAAGTCACACATTACACACTCAGGGTATAACTACGCTGAGTGTTCGAGAGTGTGGTCTCCTTATCTTGATCAATCAAGTTCTTCAGCCTTGTTGGCGGGTCAGCTAGCTTTCATCATATAAAGCCCCTCACACACTCACACACACAGACTCACACACTCAAACACCAGGGCGGAAATATAGTGTTGCGTCTCTTCTGAGAATCGGCCGGCTCTGGGGCAAAAGGCTGGTTTCTGGGTTAAGCCGTGGGAGGGGAGGAGGGTGAGAGAGCGGGAGGCTTGTGACACCAGAGGAAATTAGGAAGTCTTGTTACAGTAACATGAGGCGGGCTTACAGTGGTTGCCACACACACTTTTAACAAAAACAGCAGCCGACCCCTGCAGTGTACCCCGCTGCACCCACATGCACAAACAAGCTAATAAAAGCACACAGCACACACCGGACAACTGGAAGATGGTGGAGAAGATGGCTGATTTTACCAGGTTAGAACCCAAATTTAAAAAATAGTATGCATCATTTTCTTGGATAAATAACCCAAACTGTGCTACTGAATGAATGACATTAGCAAAGAAGCTATCGTTTAGCAGCCTGGATCCTTTGTTTCAGACCATCCTCGAGTCTGAGCTGTTCTGCAATCACCCTTCTCAACCCTTCTGTAAAGTCTGCATTATTTTAATTGTTTATTGTAAAGCGCTTTGTGCCGGGGGACGAACATGGATGTATAACATGAGCATCCTGCCATCGTCTTCAGAGACTAAAACCTGTTCCGAAAAATTTGATGGACGAAAGTTTAGGATGGAAAATCCAGACTTGGTGTGGAAAGGACTTTAACTCTGAACAAGCTCTGCAAGACGTCGACCCTTCTTTTGCAAACACACGCTATGTGCTAGCACTAGTCTACCATGCTGTTACACACAAACAGGGTCTTTGCATCCCTGACCAGTGATGTGTGTGTGGGCTTGTGTAATGCGTGGGCATAAAGGCTTCCAGATCATGTGCTGCAGGCTCAGATGTGTGTGCAGCCACTTAAAATGCACGCACATAACTCAGAGTGGACAGGGGGAAGCCCCCTGGTGACAGTGGAAATAACTATGTACATACACACTAGCATGTTAAGCGCTGTCACATCTCATTTTCTTGCCTCCCCTCTGAGTGTTTTATGTCTGGCCAACAGGACGCATGTTTAGAGAAGTGTGTGTTTGCACTTTTTTGCTTTCTTTGATGTGCTGCTTGGAGTAATCTGCATGCAAAGGTGGGGCAAGAGCACACACACACACACACACACACACACACACACACACACACACACACACACTAAACCCTGTCTAGACCACAATGTTCAGCCCCGCGTTCCTAAAAGCAGGTATGTATGCCAGTGTGTTTAGAAACAATATCACAGGTAACACATGGCAGACGTAACTGATCACACAGATCTGATTTTCTTTCCGGCCACATGCTTTATTTTCATGCTCATGCTTTTATATCCTCCAACTTTGTAGCTTCGTTTCCTGGACCTGTGAAATGATTTTTACACCTCTATAAGTGCCTCCTCCTATCTCGTACGTAGCCCGCAATATCCAGGCATCTGTTCGTATGCAGGCATCTGTTTGTGTGCCACATGAGGGCATTAAGACAGATGCCAAAATTGCAATGTGTTTCAAGAAATTTGTCAGATTCTGTAAGTTAAATTCGGTGACTTATGTAGTACTACGAATCACGCTGCCAGGGTTTGGAGAGCCGCTAACACTGGGGACAACCCTGCAAAAATGCGTAAATGTGTACAAGACTGCGAGGCATTTTGCATAAAAGTCTTCTTCAGTAATAGCATGTTTGTTTCAGGCTGCGCTGTGGCCTGGTGGTTACAGAGGGTTTCCCATAACACAGAGGTCACAGGCTCAATCCCTGACAGCTTGTATGTCTATCAGCAGCTGTGTGTTCAATCAACCTGGCCTTGAGCTGAACTCAACACTCTTAACACTTCACTCGGTGTTCAACTGTCACCTAAACACACTGTTAAAGGTGCACTTTTTATGTAAAATACAAAAGCTCTAATGAAATGAAGAAAGTGGGCCTTCAGCACTATGTCCATATATCGGGGAAGCTTGTTTCACAAAGCCAGATTTGTGAGTCAGCAATACACTCCTGAACAAAACCAGGGAAAAAATTACAAGAATTCACATTTCGCACTGGTGGATCATAACCAGGTTGTAAGTAGAGTAGACAATTTATTGAAAACTGCATTTGAACTCAAACAGGCTGTACATCAGCTGATCAAAAGTTGAAGACTATAGCCTTAAAAAGTCAAAATCTGCACAAAAATCTGGCTTCCATGTCATTTTCATTCACACTGTCATGACCTGCTGATGGCAAAGGCAAAAAGGCTTTCTGTCTTTGAACGTGGCAGGATTGTTAGGCTGCGATGCTCCATCGTAAGATCCATCTGTGTGGTACTGACTGGGTCTGTCAACAGGACAACGCTGCAGTTCACAGCGCCTGATGAAGGACTATTTCCAGGAGAGTAACGTCGCTCTTTTGGACCATCCTGCTACTTCCCCTGATCTAAATCCCTTTGAGAACATTTATGGATGGATGGCAAGGGAAGATTACAAAAACGGATGTCAGTTCCAGACCGTGGATGCCCTCCATGAAGCCATCTTCACCACATGGAGCAACGTTCCCACCAGCCTCCAGGAAACACTCGCATCAAACATGCCTAAATGAATTTTTGAAGTGAGCAACAACAAGAGTGGGCTACTCACTAATGAGTCCTTTTTCAACCCTTTTAGTTCTGCTTTGAGGCTTTTTAAGGCTGTGGTCTTAGACTTTAGATCAGCTGATGAACAGCCTGTTTGAGTTTAAATGCAGTTTTCAATAAATTGAAAACTTCTGCATCTAGTACAAATTTGATGATATGCAAATTTATGCCGTCAAGGAGGCGGGCACACTGTAGGGTCCAAAATGAAGGAAGCTAATTTCATGATGTCGCGGTGCCTTCAAATGGTGTCGTGTTTCCGAGTTGGGCCCATATGAACGCCCCACCTCATGTCGCATTCACAACCTCGTAAGTGGAAAGTTTCTGAAAGCTCAGAGTTCACGACTTGTGACGTGTTTGTTGTTGTTGTGAGCAACGGTGGAGCCCATGGAAGTTCATTTATCGGTGCATAATAAGTTAATATTGTACAGTATATTGTAATTTTAGTCATATATTGTTTTCTTGGTCATTGTTTAACGTGTCTGACGTAAATGTTGATATTATCGACCTCATCTTTCTCCTCTGTCATTGTGCCATTTCCTGCATTATGTTACCCACTCGCTGGCTCGCTAAACTGTTGCTCTTCTAGTAACAGTAGTCTAGTAACATTAACATTGCTGCTTAGTAGCAGTGTTCTTCACGACTTCACTAGTTGAATGCAATGCATGTCGTGAACACGAGCTCCATTTGAAAGCACCATCAGTCATGATATAGGACTCTGTAGATATCACGAGGGCTGCAACTAACATTTATATTCACTGTCGATGAATCTGTCCGTTATTTTCTCCATTAATCAATGAGTTGCTTGGTCTATAAAACAACTGATGTCCTCAAATGTCTTTTTTTGTCCACAACTGAAAGATATTCAGTTTAACGTCATAGAGGAAAAAGAAACCACAAAATATTCACATCTAAGAAGCTGCAATCAGAGATTTTCGGCTTTTTTTCTTAAAAAAAAAGATTAATTGATTAGCAAAATTGTTGCCGGTTAATGTAATAGTGGACAACTAATTGATTAATTGTTGCAGCTCTAGATGTCACTGTGTTTTAAATGCACTTTTAGTAGGAAGCTAGCCAGTAATGCTGGTGTTATCTGATATTTAAGGTTGCAGTTTGCCTCCTGTAATCCTACCTAGCCTTCAAAATGAAATTTATACATTTTATATTGAAAAACGATAAATTTAAGTATTATTAAGTACTATTTGTCGCATTACAGCAAAATTTCTTTTGATTGCTTCTCTATATTTTAACTTTTAAACAACTCACTTTGCAAGTTTTGGTCTCCTAGTTGTGTGTTGATATTTTTCTCTACACCTACTGCATCATATTACATCTGGCACTAGAATGAGTAAATCTCCCCTAAATGTTTCTTCCATCTTCTTTTAAACCTTCTCTGGACGATGCCTCTGTAACTCTGGTTCTCTTACATAAGCTCACTAATAGCTGGTTTGGAAAGTCGTGGGTTGACAGAGCCGGTTGATAACTACCCTTGTGAAACAATTAAGATTGTCATTGTTTGGTTTTGTGGAACCAGCGACCCAACTTTGCTGAACCTGCTCCGTGAGACGACCCCGGGATTCAACAGTACAGTTGTGTTCAAAATAATAGCAGTCTGTTTAAAAAATTGAGTAAAGCCCAAAATCCTTATAATGGTTTTTATTTCCATGCATTGGGAACACTGCACATTATATTCTAAATCAAAACATGAAGAAAAAAGCAGAAATTCTTGTATTACTTTACAGAAAATGAAGAAAAATGAACATTGGGCTGTTCAAAAAAATAGCAGTGTCCGCATTTTACTTTACAAACTCAAATATTTACTGTATAAACTGAAAAATATCCAGGATTCAGCATTCCTATGAATCACTAAACTAATATTTAGTTGTATAGCCACTGTTTCTGAGAACCGCTTCACATCTGTGTTGCATGGAGTCGACCAACTTCTGGCATCTGTGAACAGGTATTCCAGCCCAGGATGATTTGACAACGTTCCATAATTCCTCTACATTTCTTGGTTTTGCCTCAGAAACAGCATTTTTAATGTCACCCCACAAGTTTTCTATCGGATTAAGGTCCGGGGATTGGGCTGGCCACTCCATGACTTTAATTTTGTTGGTCTGGAACCAAGAAGCTGCTCGCTTACTGGTGTGTTTGGGGTCGTTGTCTTGTTGAAACACCCATTTCAAGGGCATTTCCTCTTCAGCATAAGGCAACATGACCTCTTCAAGTATTCTGATGTATCCAAACTGATCCATGATCCCTGGTATGCGATAAATAGGCCCGACACCATAGTAAGAGAAACATCCCCATATCATGATGCTTGCACCACCATGCTTCACTGTCTTCAGAGTGTACTGTGGCTTGAATTCAGTGTTTGGGGGTCGTCTGACAAACTGTCTGCGGCCCTTAGACCCAAAGAGAACAATCTTACTCTCATCCGTCCACAAAATGTTTCTCCATTTCTCTTTTGGCCAGCCAAGGTGTATCCTCTTCAGCACATGTCTTTTTTTTAACAGTGGGACTTTGCGGGGGCTTCTTGCTGATAGATTAGCTTCACACAGGCGTCTTCTAATTGTCACAGTACTCACAGGTAACTTCAGACCGTCTTTGATCATCCTGGAGCTGATCATTGGCTGAGTTTTCACCATTCTGGCTATTCGTCGATCCATTTGAATGGTAGTCTTCCGTTTTCTTCCACGTCTCTCTGGTTTTGCTTTCCATTTTAAAGCATTGGAGATCATTTTAGCCGAGCAGCCCATCATTTTCTGCACTACTTTATACGTTTTCCCTTCATTAATCAACATTTTAATCAAAGTACGTTTTTCTTCTGAACAATGTCTGGAACGACCCATTTTTCTCAGGTTTTCAGAGAGAAATGCATGAGCAACATGTGCTGGCTTCATCCTTAAATTAGGGCCGCCTGATTTACCTGTTTTTTCACAGATACTGCTATTTTTTTGAACACGCCCCTTCAATTCATTATTCAATTACACAGACTCAGGAGCATACATATCATGAATGTTGGCTCTGTTGGTTTTCTATGACCCTACTACAGCAACTGGTAAATTATTTGCCATGCAGTAATATACTTTCTACCAAAAACAGGTTATTCATGTTGGACTGCTATTATTTTGAACACAACTGTACATCTTTTGCCTGTAATGCTAATTGTATCCCGATGAATGAAGCCATCATCATCAGACCAGGCGGGTTAAATGATCATAAAATGATATAATGCTGCGTGATATCATCGATGAAGCTTAAATCTTCTGAATAGTCACTGGGGTTTTTACTGCCATTTAGATCCACTATATCACCATATCCATTATACACAGTATATAGCCACATACTGACTATCATGCTGTATGTTAGTGAGAAAATGGTAGCATGTATTTAGGGCTGCACAATTTTTAAAAAACATGCATTTGCGTCCATTTGGCTGATTCTGCGATTTTAATATGATTTGTGATATTAGAGGGAATGAAAATATTTACATCATTATTCTTACTTTCATTAAAAATGATTATTTGCAGGGATCTGTACCGATCAAAGATGCTTTTGTAAGTGTGTGGTATATGATGTGTAGCCTAGGACATCCCTGCAGCACCACAATATATAATTTAACAAATATTGAGATTTGAAAATCGCTGTTGGCCATGTTGCGATTTTTATAAAATTTCAATTTGATTGTGCAACCCTACATGTAATCTACTGTAGCTCTCAGATTATTTAAGCACCACGATTGTGACCAATATCTATTACAACTTTAACTCCAGACTGTCTCTGGCCTTGATGTACATGCACCAGTATGTGCCGTGTAATTAGACCTGTTGTTGATGTGTCTCCATATGAATGTCATAAAACAACACTCTAACTCTCTCTCTAACACACTAACTCTGACAGCCTAAATGGGTCAAAAAATGGAAAAAATTACAACAAGACACTTCCCACATTTGGTTGCCAGGTGGAAAACAATTCCAAGTGTTCCCGTTCCTCCAAACAGCTGCAAAAAGAGTAGTGAACAAAGCATATAATCTGTGACTTGTTGCCCTTCCAGAGCATTGTAATTATGCCCATAAAACACATTCTATATATAAACAACAATAGGCAGCTAAAGTGGGTGTTATGTCAGGGTGTTCTGGTGACTCAGAGCTCAGAGGAGCACACCCGGTGTGCTGCTTGTGGCATTGGGAGTTTGACTCCGGTGATTGAAAGCTTTGAGCAAGGCTCGAAATTGGTACAACAGACCAGCAGCAACCAGCTAAAGCATTAACTTACATGTTGTCAGTAGACCTGAGCGCAATCAGTTTTCTTATCTACAAGCTGCTGGGTTGTCTTGCTGAATAATTTAGGTGAAAATTCACTAACAGATGTTGCCAGATGAGAGCAAATTTAGCTTGAAGCGCCACTTACATGAATGCCATAAAGCTGACATTCAACAAGTTTTTATATACAGAAATAACTTGAGAAACAGTTGAAAACTCGAGAACTTACACGGCCCAAATATGACGTTTACATGAGTTGTTTTATAGTCATGTTACTGCCTGGAGGGATGTGGGATATAGCCAAAAGGCTAACAGGAAATATGCTTCACTTTAAAAGGGAATTATTGTAACGCTCATTTGAAAGGAAACTAAACAAATATCACATGAAAAATGAAATCACAACGAGCAGTCAGTGGCGTCCTGCAAGTCTGAAAAGGGGGTTTCTGATTAAAAGGCTGCAGTTTTCAGTAACAACGGGGCCTGAAGGGATGTTTTGTTGGGAAAATTGATAAGGAACTCTTTTCTACCTCAACAACAAGCTATAAGATTACCTCTCCTACGGTTCCTCGAAACAGCAGAGGACTATGGTCACAGTGGGCGTAGAAGTGTGTAAATATATTAATGAGAGGTATGCTATATTTACCTAGTCAACTCTACATGGAAAAATTAAGATTAAAGGTACAGTATACAGGATTTGCCAACATCTAGAGGTGTGATTGCAGATTGCAACAAACTGAACGCTCCTCCGCTCACTCCTCCATTTCTAAAATCACGGTAACGCTGGTCGCCTCCCTCAGACGCCATCCTTACCATGACTACTTTAGCAGCAACAGAAGTCAGACGGCGGCACCAAGGTTTTGCACTCTGAGGCTTACGTTACACAGTTTCTCCGTACTACTAGGTAACGCAAAAGCATGAACGTCTCTCTCTAGAGCCAGTGTCTGGTTTGTCCACTCTGGGCTACTGTAGAAACATGGCGGACTCCATCATGAGGACCTGCTCCCTATGTAGATACGAAGGACTCATCATAAGCCAAGGAAAACACAACATTTCTTATTTTTAGGTTATAATACTCTAAAGAAAACAGTTATTAATATTATATTTCTGCTAACAGATCCCCGAAATGCTACACACTGTTAAGAGTGAACCAGCAGTCAATAAAAATGTAGTGTACTACATAATTATTCCAACTAACTGGCTTTAGCATAGAAGTTGAAGAAAAGCAGTCCTATATCTGACCACATGCACTGCTCTCTCCCTCATCCATACAGATGCCTCTCTCACAGCCCAACGCCCCTCACAGTCTGGTCAGATCAGCTACCTCCCTGTTTTATGAGACACACACTCGGAGGACAGGACTTCACACAACTGGACACATACACAAGAGTTTTCCTTATTTCAGAATTTGTTATGTGCCGAATTTGAGCGAGAGAGACCCGACAAAGTGTGTAGCTTTCATCCAAAGTGTGCCCAGGAGTCGATAAAGCTCCCGTTTTAAAGCCAGGACAAAATGTTATGAAATGGGCCAAGAAAGAATGTTGCAAGCTCCAGCAAGCAGCTTGGATGAAGTAGGGAAGTACGGAGAATGAAGTGTGTGTGTGTGTGAGGCTTGTAACTGTAGGCAAAACAAGGAAAAGTTAACCATTCTGACGCCGATTAGCCTCTTTCACAAACAAACTACAGTAGAAGAAAACAAACTTCCCTGAAACATAATTCTAGTCATAAAGGAAACCCAAATCTACAATCTCCTGCTATTTCTCCCTGAATCCTTCAGAGCCTTTACTAACGCTTACATGAATTTAAACTCACAAATGAAATGTGCATGTTTCCTCCAGTTAGCACATCATTTCCCTAATTGAAGCCATTAAACTAAAACAACCGCATAATGATGCAAATGGCATTGCAGAAGTGCCATACCGGAGGTGGCTATTTCAGCAATTTCACAAGCCCGGGACGGTCCTATTTTGAGTCTGGAGTTGCGACACACAACAACATCCAGTGATGCAGTGTGGGTAAACTTATGACAACAGGTCAGCGGCCATCATAAGGCAAAGAAAATATGCTATCAAATGATGTTACTTTAACAATAAATGTCTGTTTTTCCACCTCAAAAGATTCCTTCCACATGTAAGAAAGTACTAAAGTAACAGAACACAGTACTATGAAATCTGATATAATTGCAGCAGCCCAGTGCTACAGAGGGACAACAAGAGAGGGGAGAGACAGTTATGGTTTTATGTCTTTTTCCCAGATGAATATACACTCAGTTGCCAGTTTATTAGGTTCACACATAGCCAGTCTAATACAACACCCATGCACTCAATCCAACCCTCATGATGGCTATAATGTTCACCTTTAAACTGGTTTGATTCAACTTCACATTTTGGAGGCTTTAAATTGTGGTGCAGTTGAATTTGATTACATTATACTGTGCATCCAATATTTTGTGCACCATACTTATATCAGAAAGGGTGGAAAAAACTGCCTATATTGAGCCTGAAACCTGGGAAACTGTATTTAGCAAATATTTTACTCTTTTTGGGTGGATTTGTCAACCACTACAGTCTATGTCCGCCTGAAACTTCTACTAAATAAGCAACTGCTGTCATTGTATAAAAATTTCACTGAGCTTTTAAGCAATAGATTATAACAAAATTATGCACAGGAATAGTAGTATCTTTTACTTTAGTAAAATAGTGATACCACATTGTAGAAATACTCTGCTACCAGTTAAAGTCAGTCAGTCAAAACTTTACTTATGTAAAAGTACAAAAGCACTAGCATCAAAATGTACTTAAAGCACCAAAAGTAAACATACAGTACTTATTATGCAGATGGCTCATTTCTGATTATCGGATTATAATCAGTGATGCATTAATGTGTTCATAACTTTAATCTTGCAGCTGATAAAGATGGAGTTCATTTTAATAATTTTATACTAGAGGGTTTGGGCGTGAATGTGGCTTTTTATGGCCGATGTTGATTTTTTTACAGAATCAGGACATCCGATAGCCGATATACAGTATGATGCTGAATTTTTTTTTTTTTTTTTTTGCAGATATCTTTGGCTGTTTTTCTTTTTTTCCTCCATCTGATAGAATATAACAGCTTAATAATAACAAATGATACAGAAAATGTCTTGACTTAAATAAACATTTATTGAACAACACGTATGGTCTGTCTCTCCGATCTGCATTTTGTGTCTGTATGGTTTCTCCCAGTTAGGACGTTGTTCTTCTCACACACTCTTTTTAGCGAAGGTTAACCCACTGGGCGACGTCTACTGACGTCTGCTGGTAGAACGGCAATTTGATTAATAAAGGTTCATCTTATCTTAACACAAGGGGCGGAGTCACATGTGTAATACAGTAACAACACTGGGCTGCCCGTAGATGCACCTGCTTGCTAATCAGTTCAATATACTCAGGCATCAGCAACGCCGATAATGAAAAAATGTATTTAAAAAAAAAAAAAAAAAAAATCATCTCAATTAATCGCCTACCGATTAATCAGCCGACCTCTATTTTATTTCCTGGGGAGTAGGACTGTAAGAAAATATCAAGTATCGCAATGTTATATGTTGTGATACTGTATCAATTCTCCAAAACACTGTATCAATTTTAATTACCGGTAACCTCTTAAAAATCTGACAGCCCACCATTGAGTCTGGTCTCTATTTGAACTTTTGGGGGTTGTGGCAGACGGACCTGTTTTAAAGCTGGAGTGAAGATACCGGCATCACATTAAACTAGAAAACCCAAAGAATCCATTGGTACCAACAAAATCATACTAGCTTATCGTGAAGGTTAAATAACGCTCCAAATTTACGCTAAATTTCATCGAGGAAAAACTGGCACGGCCATTCAAAGATTCAAGATATGTGAAAGAAAATAGGTTCTTTGGTTACCAACGAATCTCTATTTTACAGAACACGGATGCCAAATTATTGGGGAATCAGGAAAGCCGATATATGATGCTACTTTTTTGGGGGAGCCCGATATGTTTGGGTGACTTTCTTTTTTTTGCCTCCATCTGACAAAATTCAACAGCTTAATAATAACAAATGATACACTAAATTTCTCAACTTCACCTTCTCAAACACCTACGGTCTGTCTCTCCAATCTACATTTTGTGTCTTCACTGTAGTGCACTTATATATTTTAAATAAAAATAATGTATAATCTAAATATTTACTACATGAAACAGGTGATCAAAAAAACAAAACTTTGTCAAATAAAATTTTGGTTGAAAAAAACCTGTTTGATAATCGGCTTAATATGCTCAGCCCTCGGCCAATGCCGATTATGAAAAAACGTCAAATAATCGGCACGATTAATTGTCCGACCGATTAATCGGTCGACCTCTAGTTTTTTGCATGTAGTATAAATGTGTTATTTTTGCCTCTACTAAAAATGGGCTATTTCTGGTGTCTTTATATTGAAAAAGTTTTCCTAAAATAGATAAATAGATAAAAAAAGATAAAAAAAAACTCAATATATCACCTTGCTTACTGTATCGAAATATATCACAATATATTGAATCGTTACCCCTGTATTGCGAGTATTATATCACCAGATTCATGCCAATACAAAGCCCTACTGGAAAGCTTAATCTATCATAACATATCTTCATTTATTTGCTGTTTATGTTTTGTTGGAATAATAAAAATCTGCAGAACAAATAAAAATATCAGATGAATGCAGTGGCGTAAAATGTACAATATTTCCCTCTGAAATGTAGTGACGTAGAAGTATAAAGCAGCAAAAAATGGAAATACCCAAGTAAATTGTAGTTAAATACAGCACTTGAGTAAATGTATTCAACCACTGACACCATGGGAGATATTACATGCAGTCAGTCTGGTTAGTGGATATTACTGAGTATGAGAGAGGACAATGAATCACTGCTCTGTATCCTAACAGGCATGGCTTATTATCAGACAGCACTGTAAGCCACAATAACACTGCACTTTAGCCCAGCATTTACCTACATGCTAAGCTAGCCCTGCAACGCTATTTAAAAAAATAACCCAGGGGCTTAAAAGTGACGTGAATGTGTCTTGTTTTGCTGTTGTCTCCTCATTTTAAAGAAACAGGAGCCGGTGGTGTTTCTGTGGTTTGGGAGACAATGCTAGGCCGCCATGTAAAGCCTGGAAATGGGAGGAAAAGGAAGAGGGCAGTGTGGCCGCCTCTGCCTCACCTCCTGGGGGATACAGGGAACCAGGAGACGGGGAGGAGGGGGGGGATACGGGGGGTCTGTATGGAGGAAAAGGTGGACGTTATGCAGGGACAGGGGCTCGGTAGAGGTAGTTATAAGGAGGCTAGGTAAGCTCATGTAAATGTTGACCCACCATAAAGTCGCTGCCGAAGTTGTCCTCTCCCCTCTCCTCGTCCCCCTCGCTCATGGCCTTCACCCCCTGGATAAACTTTCTCAGGATGCCGGCTTGGTCCATCCTTCAGTCCTCTTGTAACGTATCCTGCTGCCTTTTCCTTTAAAAAAACAACCTCGCAAAGTAGCAAGGGAGGAGAAAATTCAAAAATAAAACAGCAAAAAGATGGACACAAGGGAAGAGGGGGAATAAATAAAAATAAATAAGCTTCACGGATCCTCCCAGAGAGTCATCGTCGGTTCACAACACAACACCTTTTTTTTTTTTATTATCGCCCCATGTTGTTTCTTCCTTTCCTTCTTTCTTCTGGGCTGTTTTCACAACGGTAAATGGTTAACGCTAGTCCCAAAGAAAAGCAGCGGCGGCCGGGCTTTCGCGTCCACAAACAAGTTTACAACCGTGGCGTCACATAAAGTGTTAACACTCGGGTCTGCGAGGAAAGAAAAATAAAGAAAAAAAGACAAAAAAAGCCCTGGTCTGGTGAGGCTATCTACCCCTCCCTGTCTACCTCGGTTGCCACATTCACACACTGCTGCTCGTTAT